>OX421917.1:17803200-20203200 GCA_949128165.1 Lathronympha strigana | reverse complement strand
GTGCAACTGAATTCCATACTAAATTAGTAACGGGGTGCATAATTATGTGTGTTGACTTCGACTGATCTTGCCCTTGCCCATAACACATCCCTTACTACTGGTCTAGGCACATTTGTGTAGGACTGATACCTTTTATTGCTATTGTTCATGGCAACAAAACGAGCGGCTATCACACTCATCCAGTAATCAACTTATTGACGAGCGAATGCAATCAATAAATAGGTAATATTTCAAAATTATCGTGAATACTGTATGGTTATCGAATCTGCACGAGTGCCAAATTTTAAAACCACGTTAGCAGAAATAGGTCAGATATGCAATTTAAATTGTTATTGTTCGCCGGTGAAGCGAACTTCGACTCTATATAGAACGTAGGTACCTACCTGACTATCTACGCTGGTTGCTATGATTTTCAATAAAATATATGTTATATGAAACACTACGATAATTTCCGTAGCCTGTGTCTGCTGCTGCTCCCATACTCATACTCATACTCATAGTTCTCTTTAAAACTTAGGACGAGCTTATTATAAACAACAAACGAGACGCGCAGGCGCAGCAAACCAAGGGTTAGATTCTAATATTCTATCTTTAAATAAAAGGCATTGTCCTGCTATTGCATTATTTACAGTGAATGAAATAGGTAATGATAGCAGATTACTTTGTCATAGTAATTCATTTATAGAATCAGTCTAATTAATAATTCTCTTTTAGTTCTTCACTGTCAAAATCACAATTTGTTTCGATGTCATTTTGACGTTTAAAGAAGATATAAATAAATAACAATGTACACTAAAAATACTAAACTACACAAATTAAAGCTATGTCTAAAGAGCCTAAGCTCGCTTATCTACCTACCTAAGGGCCTCCAAATCTGATCGGTATGGTGTCCATAAGACTGGCAACATTCCCTCGTTGAATGGCAATGCCAATCGCAAATACGAGTATGTGGTTATCAATATCAAATGGCTATCGGTGTCAGATTTTAAAATTAGAATACCACTCCAGGTTTCGTCCACCGTTCCGGTAAATACCGCAACGGAAAAATATGCGCATGCAGAATGCATGTCATAAATCCTCCGAGTTCCACGCAAATGGAACTCAAATCCGCTAACATACGAGTACTATACGAAAGATGTACTATCGCCAATACCGTTTACAGTTAATTGTGACCCTATTGCAATGGGTTAAGTTCTTCTGATGGCCAGTTACATGTCCTGCAGTTTAAGTACAGTCAGACAGCTACTTACATTAGCTTAGCTGGAAGAGATCCCTTACAGAGATAAATTTGCCTTTGTACTTCAATTCTTGTCAATTGTTTTGTCCTTACTACTACTACATTCATATCTTGCGCTACGAAACGGGGAGAAATTATTGATACTATAGTATAGTTTGTAATCCTCTTACCGACCGTGATGCATACAATGTTTTTCATCACACTTGTAAGGGAAAAAACAAATATACAAATAAATATATTTATTAAAGTTGAATGTAATAGTACAATTACACAGTAAAGTTGCTTTATAGCCAAGTTTGAAGATTTGAAACAAGCCTTAGCTGATGCAAAACCTCCTTAGTCTGAAGTGAAATGACGTACGATATTTTAAAACTAAACTCATAACTCCCTCGGGAGTTACATTGTACTAAAATCCATAACTCCCGAGGGGACTAAATCGGTTCTAACCGCTCTACATATAATATACGCCTGCGCGTTATAACACCATTACCTACGCTCGGTAATGGTAAGTGTCATGAAAAGTATGTTTAATGTATTGTATATAAGAACCTGTCAGATAGTATTGCGCGCTCCGATGGGCGAGATGTTATTGCAGTGACAGTACCAACTGTGTGCTTATTTGAATGGAAATGTTAGTAGACTTTAATCTATAATTGACAATTTCACTACTCAACGCAGTTCTTCAGTCTAGTCGTAATTAAGGCCCTACGTGTTTAAATTATCTGTAAGCTGATGCATAGATAGTTAACGAATTACCGTTTTTGTAACAACTTTAAAAGGTGGACACTTGCTAATTTGAGTTGTGCTCTTGATATTCAACATAACATTACTTAAAACTGGAATTCAGTACAAAGCGAGCTGCACTTTTCGATATGGCAAAAAGCACTCTAGTCATTGTGTGTGTGCAACATATGCAATAGATACAATGCTAATAGAGTAGGTACTTATTCTATTAGCAGAGAGTGGCCGGTAAGAGGCCGTAGCGGAGTCCCTGTTTAATTATTACACTTGTTTTATATCCCTTTGTGTCGTATTTATAAGCCTCACGTTTTGGTCAGGACGTGAGTAATAAAAACTCATTTAATTGAGCATTAACATCCGTTCATTGGTGTGAAAGTTGCTTGCAGTCTGTTGCTTACCTAACAACATTCATACCAGAAAACACATTTAGGCCCACTTGCACCACGTGGGGTTACTCGCTAACCCGGAGTTAAGCTGTCAATTTCATACAAGAAGCGCTTAAGTCCGGTTTATGTGGCTAACCCAGGGTGATGCAAGTAGCCCTTCGAATAATCGAAACGCGTTGGCGAGCATTAGTTTGAAATTTATACGTTTTAGGCTGCGTTTTACCAAATTTTTATTCCGAGAATAACGCTTACTCTCAGATAGTAACGTCAATTACTATGGGATTTTGACATAAGTATCCAAGAGTAAGCGGTACCTACTCTTGGTCAAAAAGTTTGGTCAAATCCAGCCTTAATAAGGTTCATTTTTAGGACTAATGTAAAACCAGGAAAACATGATAATAAGGAGTTTCTAAAGTACGAGTAAGCATAAAATCGTAGGACATGTATTGGAACTTCTTAACTTGATTTGTTAGATCTTAAGAAGGCACTAGGTTGCCATGAAATTTCAGAGATGATATCGAACAGCAAAATTTCTGTATTTGGGTTCATTTCTTGTCACTAGTTGCTATAGTTACGGTTTCCTGGGTCACTTTTAAAATCACGGTTTAAAACATGAATATTTTTGGTAGTTATATTCCCTATCAAGCATGTCAGTAGAACATATTACAAAGTTTCCTCTAACAAACTGTGCTGCATTTGTCACTTGACTGACGGGACAGAATAACAAGAAATAGTTGTATCACCCATTTAAAAAATGTAAAATGTATAGATGATAGGATTCCTTTAAAAGAGTGAAAAGGGTTGTTTGATAAAGTAGCGAGTTATAGAGGACATAATATCTAGCGCCGAGTGCTAATGCGTCCCCTGGGCCGCGGCATCCACACCCGCTTACTTTACTGCTCGACTCCCGGCTACTACCAAGTATTACGTATTTTGTTTAGCCACTGAATTTCACCTGGGACTAAACTGTTCTACTAGGCTTTATTTCTTTAACTTAACGAGGTTAACATTTGAACACAACAGTTGGAAGTCATTGTTTAACAAAGGTAACAATTAACAGAAATTAAATACAATGAAATCTACGATTAAAAAAAGGAACATAAATAATAGAGAAAAGGATGTAAAAAAAAGGAAAAGAATAAGATACTAAATGAAAACTAAAACTATCTTACCCTATGGGGCCTATGTACATGTGTCCCCAATGCTAACGGAATATGGAAGAGTGCCCACAAGGCTGGCTGCATTACCTCGCTGAATGGCAATGCCAATACGCTGAGCGAGGAAAGAGCCAGCCCTGTGGTCACCGGTGGAGAGAATGAGCCTGTGTTTAAGATTAAGAAATAAATTGAGGGAATTCTATAAACGTGTTTGACTGTTTGTGGCATAGGAATTGATATAAATACTGACGAAATGTATTTTTTTAAACGAATAAGGAGCCATTTGCCTGTCGCGTTGCGCATTAAACCTCATTTGTAGCATTTCCGTTTCTATACTACGGTGAGGATGGCCACCGACAGAAACCGATGGCGGTAATTCATAAAGTGATACCATGATGGTCACGATTCACAGTCATGAGCGACCGACCGAAGAAAGAGTAGCATGTAGTAGTACAACTAGTACAACAATATTTTGCACAAAGAATGGCGCAACAATATCACATTTTATTTGTAAAACGATAAGAGCATGTCACGTATTGTTGCGTCAGTGTTGAACAAGACATTAAATTGTTTCAAAATATCGTGTTCACATAGCGGCTTTTCTCGTTTTGTGTACATTGATATTCTTCACGATTCATTGAATTACGAATTTTCTATCGATGTACGCTTTAAGTGTGGAGTAGGGCTTCTAATACCGGTATTTTTTGTATGGGCAATACCGGGATCCCGGGATCGCCCATACAAAAAATACCGGTATTGGAAGCCCTAGTGTGGAGTACCTAAATACGCGATTAATGTACTAATATAAGTACGACGCCTAAATACTGAGATTTTAGGAGCTTTCCAGAAATCATCAACGATAACTTACTCCTAAGTGAAACGCAAGTTATAATAAGGTGGCTTTCCACTTCATTCATTCTTTCGTCTATTTGGTTTTTTGTCGCTCGATTATATAAGACACAACCGGCGATGCGTCACTGTTCTTCCAATAATGCATTTCCATTTGCAATAAACGTTTGTCCCTCCATACAATATTCAGGCGCGGTGCGCCCTGCGGGGAACCTGCCCAAACCACAGTTCACGCTTCATGGGACGCGATAAATATCCAGCTAATTATAAATTTACCCTGCGCACCTGAGATCGTGATAAAATTTTGGTTCCTGCACTCAGCAAGGTTGCAAAAGGTTTGGTCCATATTTCAAGCTTATTCATTTATTTACAAAACGATTCCATTGCGATTTTCGATTTCATAATCCGTGTTCCTCGGTATATACCAATTGTAATTGGATTATGAAACGACGGATTACGGTCGAGTAAGAATTGTATGAACTAGGTAGTGGCTCTGTTCTAGATGTCGCTCTCTCCCAATGCCGCCATTCTGATGAATTTCTCACTAAATTTCACGAAAATCATGAGAATAATGTTGAATACTACTTACGACCAGCACAGGGCATTTTCCAAACGTGTAAGGAACATGCTACGCACCCGATTGGTCAATCTTTTTACATCAGACACTAGCTACAACTCTCATAGTCATTACATTACCTATACTATTTTTCAAATAGTATGGGTACGGTAGCTGGCAGCTAAATCAAAATTTATAACCTATTCGCCGCTTAAGGTTATGATTATGAATTGTATGGCGATAACAGCTGTCACCGTACCCAAGCTATCATGCGTCATCGCATCCATGTCTCCATCTTAACTAACCTACCCTAACCTGTGCGTTAATCTTGAAACACAAGAGGGGAACTTCGTTTAAGCATACATAATCCAGTGCCGCCAAAAGTCAGTCTAATGTCTAATCACGCCCGTTTCAGTTCCATCTGATTGTTTTATCAAGCCGGGAAGTTTCGGTGTCGCGGCGGCCCGGAGTGAATCTGGCTGAGAGAAAACAAACATGCACCGCTGTGAAGTAGCTTATTGTGTACTATTTTGTAGAGTAGATGTATTAACTATATTACACGTTCTAGAACCTAGCGAAACGCAATGTTTTCAGCTGAAAAATCGTATGTGTGTGTAAGTATCTATTTCTTGTTTGGATTCTTTTTATTGACAATTAGCAGAGCGGAAGATCATAGTTAGTCAAGACAATAAAGTGTGTTGTGACTGGTTCCAAAAATTCAGCTGGAATCTAGTCTCGATTAATGTTAAGTGTTCAAGCATAAACCAAACACATTGATCTCCTACGTATTTCAAATAGCGCGGTAAGACGCCGTGCGTGCGACGAACGACAGTAGGAACTAGTTGCAAAATAAACGCGAGAATCTTTGTGTTTATGCCAGGATTCAGAAGGTTACTTAATAATATCTAAAGTACCAAAAGTTGGCAATTTAAAAATGTACGAGCCGTTTGAACGTTCTTAGGTAACTGCTAACCCAGCGTTAAATTCCATGTGAAACAAATGCTTTTCTCCGGGTTAGTTAGGCTGACCCCGGATGTCGCAAATGGCGCTAAGAAATATATAAAGCTAGCAACTAGCCCTTTATCAAGCAAGTAACAACCGTTAATATGGCGAGGATACCGTAATAAAAGCTTTCCCGGCGTTCCACCGCACATTATCGTGGCGCGTGGAGAATAAACAGCATGGAACCTTCTAGTGTACCGCGGGCATCATACAAATGGCGAATTACATTTTGAGATATAATGTTTTTTTTTCCGTGCTTAGTTAGAAACACCAGGGGTCCTCTATTCATGCGTTCTTGCGGCTTGTTCGCGTGAAAAAGCATTGCACACATAGACATTATTTTACTTGAATACCGTTTTTTTACACGGTGAACCGTGAACGAAAATTTGCCTTTCGGTTACATTTACGTGCGAAATAACAAGTTTAATAGAAGCGATTCGTTCGCGGTTTGCATTAAATTAAGTCTTCTGAGCCTTTAGCATAACTTGTCAAAGGCGCGACTTGATGTATGAACTTGCGGCGCTTGCGCGAAGTTATGCTAGAGCGTCTGGTGTCGCTTCAAAGGTGAATACTCAGTCTTGGTATAGGAGTTCCTATTTAGAGTTTTATACCCAAAGGGTAAAGCGGGAACCTATTACTGAGACTGCTGTCCGTCCGTCTGTCTTGTCTGTCTCTCGTGATAGTTAGCAAGTTGAAGTTTTCACATTACCTAATTGTATTTCTGTTACAGCTATAAAAACAAGCACTAAAATATTCTCCCATCTATCATATGTCTTTTTTGCTCGTTTTTGCTCGATATTGATAACGGCAACTCTTGAAATATTCATACAAAAAAAGGTACAATACAATACAATATGTCTACCAGTGACACGTTGAAACTACACACCGTAGATATACCTACTACGAGTAAATAGCCTTGACCAAGGCGCTAGTGGGCCTTATGACTCCTAATTTCATAATTGAAAGATCCTGCTGACAATTGTATTTAAAACATATATTTATCTTAATTATAAAGTTACAAAATAAACTACCGTAATGTCTGTCCCACCAGCTCGCGCCGCGCTTCATGTCACGAAGTATAAGATCTCTAAAAGGTCTCTGTGAATTAATCACATTAACCACATCTTATGGCACTTTCTCCTAAGACATTGTCGTTGAAAAAGAAGTAAGAGGCTACGATTTATTTCCCGCTGAGAACGTACAGCTGGTATTCATTAAGCTCATTGAAACCATGAGAGTTTACTGAATAAAACTCAGGTGTTTTGTCATAAATGGTAATAACATGTATGGATCAAATGGAAGCGAGTGACAATCGGTCTGTACTCGTATAAAAGTTATAAGCCGTCGGGGGTGAGTTTTCGCAAATCGGCGCTGGACGCTCAAATTGATTTGAGCTTGCTCGTAAAATATATAAATGATATTGGGTAAACTGCGAATTTGACGCGATACGTTATTTACGAGTGCCAACCCTCGCGCCGGCTCGCGCTGAAAAATGCTTCGCACGCCTAAGTGAGTAGTTGAGATATTTTTCACATAAAGTCTGGATAGAATTTGGTCTGCATCTTGATACAGGTTTTTTTTCTACAGTAAGCCATTCGTAGTATTTAAGTGCTTACTGTGCGAGTTGGGTATACATAATAGAATAGGACCAGTCTCGAAATTACGGAATTAAATTGGCTGTTTTTTTTTCGTTATGGGTTGGGGCAGTAGTCTGTTCAATGTGACCAATACTTGGATAGAGTTGGGAGGGTAGAAGCCTTAAAATACTGATTGTTTGCTTAACAATTGTTTTTTGCACAGTTCATAGTTACTGCGTGTTCGTAGTTGGAGTTCACCCACACACCATCGCTCCTCCTACCTAGCGTTTGCTCGTCTTATGCCACGTCTCAAGGAGCCGGGGGTCCGCTTTGGCAACTAATCCCAAGATTTGACGTAGGCGGTAGTTTTACGAAAGCGAATACCATCTAACCTTCCAATCCAGAGGGTAAACTAGGCTTTATTGGAATTAGTCCGGTTTCCTCACGATGTTTTCCTTTACCGAAAACCGATTGGTGAATACCAAATGAAATTTCGTACATAAGTTCCGAAAAACTAATTGGTACGAGCCGCCAGGATTTGAACCCGATACCTTCGGATTGAAAGCCTCACGTCTTACCACTGGGGCACCAACGCTCAAACACCACACACCATGGCGATGTAACTAAATAAACTATACGTTGAAACATTCTGTATATCCTCTGTCTGCGACTGACCGACGGGTCGATGCGCCATCACTTTCAATGTCGTCCATAACTTTACTTCAAACGCCCTCTCATTTCCAAAACGCATTGTTTGATTTCAAGTCTAATACTAAAAACAGTCGAATGTTTGAAGACTATTTGGGAGTCTTTTGGTTTTCTTTTCTTAGGGCATCTTGCACCAAACGGGGTTAATATCTCCGTCGATCTAACTTGGTAACAATGTAAACAATCCGCCATATTGATCCCAATACCTAATTTAATTTTTAAGTTTTTAATGAAATTTCCAAGGTTAAGTTTTCTATCTTATGTTTTGTATGTTACGATAATACGACCCTTTCAGTAGTGAATGGTTTCAGTTTCAGTGGTGTTTGATGAGGTAGTGTGAATATACAAGAAGAAACAGTGACAAAGCATTAGATGCCTTTTGTTTACGTTGTTTGGAAGTTCTATTGACGGCGATTTTAGTTATGGAACTCGGAGTTAAGTGTTTATTTCATATGGAATTTGACAGTTGACCTCGGGTAAGCGGTGTACCCTAGTTTGCGCAAGTGTCGCTCAAAGATTTAATTAATATTTAAAGTTCGCGCGAGTCAAAGAATAAAGTTTTGAAATTTGAGCAGCGTATCTCTAAAAGCGACGTATTCCGAAAGTATTGACAATTTTTTATTTAAGAAAATCTTATTTCAAGCTTCTTGAAAAAGCCGTCGACCGCCGATTCAAAAGACTAAGGTCGAGAAAAAAAAGTAGCTTTCTTCAAATTTAGAGAAAACAAAACTTCATTCGTTACTAATTCAAGAAAAAGTGTAGAAGCCTTTCCAATAAAAGTTTTAGTAGAAATTAATGTTGAGCAAGAAACAGCAATCGAGAGTGATTGCAAACGCTTAAAGTAAAATATGAAAATGGCCGTGGAAAGTTCAAGGTTCGATGAAAAATCCCGGCGTAAACGAACAATCCTTATCCAGTTTGGAGTGATGGCGTGAGCGTGACCGTTTGGAGGCTTATTCTACTGTTAAAGGCGCAAATTGATGGTTTTTTATATGATGTGAAGTAGACCGCACTTGAACTTCCTCTGAATCCTGGGTTCGAATCCTGCTCAGGGCATTTAATTGTGGGTTTATCACGCATATTTGTTCCTTAGTTATGCATATTTATGTATTTATATGTATCTATCTATTATATATTTCGTCGTCTAGTACCCACAACACAAGCCTTATCGAGCATGCCGTGGGACTAGGTTGATTTGTGTAAGATTGTCCCAGGTTATTTAACTGCATTTCAAGCTGCGTGTCGTATCATGTTTATTTACTGTATACGTAACTAGGTAAAAAATCTGTCTTTATAAGTTTGGATTTACCTCTTGTTCTTTTTTTCATGATTTATTGCTCTCGAGTGTTAGCGTCACCGGATGTATGATAACTCAGTTGATAGAGCTACGGGCGTGTATCGTATCGTCTCGAGTTCGAGTATCGCCCGAAGCCATGGTTTTTTTTCACGTTTCGTTGCTTTCTAAAAAAGTTAGTCGATTGTGCCATTGTGAAGCATCATTTTTTTATTAATGAATGCATTGATTCGTGTTTTTAAGTAGTCACGCTACTATATATAAATTATAAAGATCGCTGGCTTGATCCCAGCCCTGGGCGCGGGGGGCCTTCAGTTTTTCTGTAGTATATGACATCTCTTTCAATTTATACGTTAGTAGATTACTAATAACAAGAGTAGGTAACTAGTTTCCCATCGTAACTTTTTAGTAGGTAACATAATTTTTATACAAACGGTATATAGAATGAGACTAATAGATACTCGTCTATTATCTTATTGCTAGATTTCGTGTAAAGGCGCCATGTTGTACAATTACCCAGCATGAGCCATGATTTGCTTATGGGTCCTTATAGACGCTCCGGACTGTAGGTAATCAAGTATTTTTCTACCGGTTGTTTATGACCGACCTTGGTAAACTATCCCTTCAAGCGAAAAAGTCAATCGTCTGACAAGAACAGCGGTTTCATCGGCCGAATAGCTTCATCTGACGTTCCAATAGATGTGTCCATGTTTTATATATAGTTTTAGTGTGTATTTTTGTATTTTACTTTTATGATCATGTTGTAAAAAAATCACTAACCTATGTAAGAGTAAGAATGAATAAAGAGAATAAATACACACTTTCTATATAGGCACTTTCTGAGAGACCTTTATTACATAGGGGGCGTTTTACTTACGTGAAGTGTTTAAGAGGAGAACCTTAATAAAGCACAGAATTACGTATGTAGGTATGTTTACTAAAAAGAAACCAGCGCCATTTGCAAGGCCAACTGTGCCAGCTGCATGGCTGAGAGGAGACCATTTCGACTGCGCATTAAGTGCTTTTATTACTTTGTTGTTTGTAATAACTCGTGTCGACTTTCTTATGCTACTAAAACTCCAATGTCTCACGTGAGATTTAGGGGAGCAATGTGGTGTAAAAATCGTAAGAAATCTTAGATAGGTATAAATACTGGACGCCCCTATCGTTGACAACTTTGCGTGACCACTTTTCAACCCTATTACAATGGGATAAAGTCTGCAAACGTTTTTTTGTCTGCGTCGGCAAATGTTTGAGCGCTTACCGCGCGTAATGTGGACGAGCCTTAAGGCTTCGTCAGACTAGCGCGTGGCGTGAGCGGGGCGCGAGCAGAGCGCGATAGAAGCGGGGAGCGCGGCGCGCTTACATCGCGCGCGTGTCAGGCGCGCATCGCGCGCGGGTCACGCGCGCGTCGCGCGAGCGCGCCGCCAGCGCCGCGCGCTCAATTCACCGAGCAATTTTCTTTGCGCTGTGACTGCGCGGCGGTCGCGCCGCGCGCCGCGCGCGCGTTGAAAGCGTGGCGTGAGCGGGGCGCGATAGGAGCGCGGCGCTAGCGCCGCGCTGCGTCCAAGCGCGGGTCGCGCTCGCTTCGCGCCCCGCTCACGCCACGCGCTAATCTGACGAAGCCTTTAATGTAACTTTCTATGGAGAGATTGATAGTGTTTATATTCAGTTATCTCTTGAGAGAAGCAATCAAAGCTGGGTATTGTTTGGACACTGCTGAGCCGATAATTGCTAGGGGAGGTGTCATCAATCAAGCTCCTCGGATTGTTTGTACAGACTTCAGATACTTATAAAGTTTTGCACCTAATTCCAAAGGACTAAGATTTAGATTGTGGCGTCTTTTACGGTGACGGGACGGCGATTGCTAAACTATCTAAACTGCCTCTTAAATAGTAGCTTTGAGAATGTATACAAGGAAAACCTTATTTAAACCCTGGTCCGCGTAGGAGTCGTTAATTTTCAACCTGGTTTTAACTACTAGGGGTTTACTTAAAATATTATCCTGTATGAATGGCGTTTTATGTGAGTATTATATTAAAAAATATATCCATACCAATATTATAAATGGGAAAGTGTGTGTGTCTGTTTGTTTGTCCGTCTTTCACGGCAAAACGGAGCGGCGAATTGACGTGATTTTTTAAGTGGAGATAGTTGAAGGGATGGAGAGTGATATAAGCTACTTTTGTCTCTTTCTAACGCGAGCGAAGCCGCGGGCATAAGCTATTATATTACTTATTTCCACGTGCGTCTGTAGATACTATGCTAACAAATGGACGTAACGCTTAACCTGCAAGTCTTCGGTAAGCTACTGGAATGACACTTGGGGCATATTTATTTGTATGCAGTGTTGGCCTATTCGGACTACCTACCCCATAACATAATAATCTTTATTCGCGTGAAAATGATTTTAAGGCACTTGCTGCTCTCTTGTTATTGCTTCCAAAACTTTTTTAATAATGTTCTTACGCTCACCGTACGAGCATTTTCATATTTATGGTATCAAATGAGAAATAAAATGTTAGTTTGGTACCTCGCTGAAACCACGCTAAGAAGTTTTAACAGCTCTTGTTAGGAACTAGGCAAACTGCATGACGGGACAGTGGGAGTGAGGGGGGATTGAATTATGGATGCAATCAAAGTTGGACCCACGGTTATATGGAACTTGAGCTTTATTTTATATTGTCTTCGGTTACCGCGATTGCTATTCATTGAGATTAAACACTTTCATGATTGACGGGAAGAATTCGCATTCCCTCACTCATCATC
The DNA here is from genome assembly GCA_949128165.1 of Lathronympha strigana. Taxonomy (NCBI): domain Eukaryota; kingdom Metazoa; phylum Arthropoda; class Insecta; order Lepidoptera; family Tortricidae; genus Lathronympha; species Lathronympha strigana. The sequence goes on along the minus strand of OX421917.1, from coordinate 20,190,924 downwards.
TTAACCCTGTGAAAACGAGTGCTGTAAAGAGCTCGAAACGTAGAGTCATGGTGTTAATAAACACGATTTATCTTGTTTCGCCACATTTAGGAACAGACAATAGGTAAACTGTGCTTAAAATTAATCGTGCTTAAAAAGGTTTTTTTTCTACTCCAGCACTTCTATCTATAAATTAGATGACTGACAGCTATATTAAAAAATTAGTCATTATAACGTGTTCTATGATATTGCATAAGAATACTGCTAAATGATACTCCTATGGGTTGTCATACAATATAAGAGTACTTGATTTTTTTTATTTGCTTTACGAGTACGAGTATGCATAAGACATCTTTCATATTCCACCTTTCGAGATTTTGATTTTTCGCTATTTTAGCTGTCTTACATAAACTAGCGTAAGCAACAGCTCATAATAGGTTCTTATTATAGCACTGTTGCATAAACTACTATTTGTTATTTTTTTTATTTATTTATTGTTTCAAAAGAAAACTTACGTGGCTAAGTATACATATTCCTTCGCCAAACTGAGGACAGTTTGTTGGCGAATAGTGCGCTCTTAATAAAATAAAATTTTTTTTGCTATACCTACTCATACATTGTACAGTATTATTTATGTTGGTAAGTAAGTACTAAATTAAATTAAATTATACACTTACAATGCTCACTTGTAGGTATCCAAACTTGTTGCCTTAACTTTTATACAGGAATGATTATTTCTTCGTATCTAATCTTATTATTTCAATAACTAATGCAACGACTTGTATCGTAAATTGTTTGTGTATTAAGTTTTTCCATTGGTTAGATCCGGGAGTGAAAGTGGCCATTCGTCCGTACTCACCTTCACAATGAACAAAATAGGCGATTTTTTAAACTAGCTTTTGCCCGCGGCTTCGCTCGCGTTAGAAAGAGACAAAAAGTAGCCTATGTCACTCTCCATCCCTTCAACTATCTCCACTTAAAGAATCACGTCAATCCGTCGCTCCGTTTTGCCGTGAAAGACGGATAAACAAACAGACACACACACTTTCCCATTTATAACATTAGTATGGATATGGATATTAGTTTAAGGACAAATAAATAATAATAAATAAATATTATAGGACATTCTTACATAAATACGCCCTAATTTCCTTGAATTTGTCATAAAAATGACACACGTCACTCAGACTGATCTAACTCCAAAATAAGCAAAGCTTGCATCTTAACAAGAAGATGCAAGATGGTTTACACTATGTAACTATAGTTATGACACTTCATAAATGTACTTACGGGTATTTTATAGTGCCCTCGCGTATATCTTACTGCTATTTATATCGTGCGCTTAAACTTTTATACTTGCGCATTTTTGTGGGAAGTTACGAGCGTAAGGAGTTGATACCTATCTTGAACTTTATAACACATCTATTCAACGTTAAACTGATTTATATAAACCTATCTGTATAGAAAAAATACTGATAGTTCTGAACAATAGTCGCTTAAAAAGTTCTACTGGTTATGCCCTTAAAATCATATTTTCTTCTAGTTAACCAGTGAAATAAAAACACCACATGTTTAGACCATAGTAACATGAGAATAGTTTACTTGTTTTGTATGTTCAGCACAACCAGGCTCTCATTCCACAACTGTGACAAGTGTCACAGTTGTCAGCATCATTGTTACTGTTATTGCATGGGCTAAGGGCGACGCTTAACATCAGGCGGGCCGTATGCTTGTGTCACCGTAGCCTATGGACGCCTGCAACTCCAGCGGTGTTACATGCACACTCCTTGAGTTGATTGAAATCAATGTTTGTTTTTATCTTATTCTTCTTACTAGTTTGTCAGAGCTTCACTATCACTACGTAGTGCTAACAAAGTTCTTCCCGCTGTCTGTGTGTATGTATGTATGCTTAAATCTTTAAAATTGCGCAACTTATTATGATGCGTTTTTTTGAATAGATAGTATGATTCAAGAGGAAGTTTTATATGTATAATAATGACTCGTGCAAAGCCGGGGCGGGTCGCTAGTTATTAAAGAACGAGCAATATGCACGTACGTATCAAGCATAATAAAGGACGTTGATACGCAAATACGTCCCAAACCACATGAATCTGCCATTTCGATAACTGTCTTTTACTTATCATTATATATGTAGGCTATTATTCAGGATTATTAAAACGCCCAGAACAACTAACTAACTAACTAACTATTCAGGATAAAAAAATCATAAGGATTGGAACGTTTTGCGTAACAATTTAATCCAATTAATATCAAGAAAAGTTGAGTCGAACCTCTTTTATGTTTGGTTAAATTATAATATCACACCGAAATAAGCTTAAATCTCCTAAAAGCCCGGCACGAAGGTAATTATGTTAAACAATCCGCGTCACTTACAATAAAGAACGCCAGAATGGCGTCACTGCGCCTAAACTCGTCATCAATCAAATGTAAATGGCCCACGGACACACCTTGTCTTATATTTTCCTTGAGGCCTATTCTAATTTCACATAAAGATCAAATCTTGACAAAATTAGCAATCCTTCTCGTACACACTTACCAATTCTACAATTATAACTAATATCTAAAACGGGATATTTACGATTTATGTTTGGTTTTGGAGCACCCGATATTTCGGCACTGTTGCGAGCGCCACGTTCACGGAGTGAACTGACGAGCTGCGAGTTTTTAGTTGTGATTTACTAACACGCCATAGCGATCTACCTTCTTACGGGCTCTTATTTCGTTTCCTATCATGTCATGCGCTTACATGCTTACTTGTTTGAACGTGACTGTAAAAGACGATAAAATTCCAACCATATTAGACTATTAGACTAACTGAATAAGCCAAACGTGTTGCAGTCCTGTTCAATATCAAATCTATATCAATTTTAAATAGAAAACTCCCGTGAGTATTAGACATATTAATATACTTAGACCGGGTTACTCACGTCTATAAAGTCGGAAATCTATATCAAATTATAATTCTTCGAATACGTCTCGGGTTTCCACAACTTTTGTGTGTAATGCACGGCATGCATTTGAAACTCGCTAAGAGCTACGGATGTTCTATGAAAAGGTGTCTACGTGAATCCGTAGGAGTGCTACGGCGTAGCGGCGCGGCGTAGCGGCTGCACTTGAGTCGGGCGTAGTTTTTGTAGGTTGCCGGGTCGTTGCTTTCCTGTACTAAACAGCGGTTTTAAACTTTATATATTTTAAAGCACAAGTCAAATCGTTCATTATTTTACCTAGCCTAGGGGCCTTGGTCACTTGGTCAATATAAATCAGATACTACATACATGCCAGTTCCTTCCAAATTTTATTTGCAATTTGAAATTGACAAACACGAGTATTAATCTTGATATGATATTACTCTCAGTGTATGTCGCTTACAAGAACTTATGCGGGGTTTCTATTTTTTGTTGTACTCATTTAAGATATTGTTAACAGAAAAGTAAATAAGTCCGTTTGGTTACGCACATTTTCAAGCAATACAATAAAATAAAAAATTTGACAAACCGGATATTCGAATAGTGCTAATAACGATTTAAAAATATCATGTTTGTTACTATTTCTGTTTCAACATTAATCATTCAAAAAGTGCGTAACCAAACTGACTAATTTAACTTTCAGTTAACAATTCCCTTACAGTTCCCAATTCCAAGTACAATAAGAAATATAAATAAACATGTATTCTGCGATTCATGATCATAATTCACGTGCATATATTTTTTTATTGGGATTAAACTATATGCAGGAATCTAAAATATTTTATGTGCCTAGGCTATAAAACCCAAATGCCTTTGAAACTGGCCAAAGCGTAAAAAAACATCTTAAGTGGATACTTCTTGTCAATCTGTATGTTTAAACACAGAATAAACGTCACTTACCGTAGTGTCTCCCTATCCCGTCCCCCTATTTTGCAGTCCCTCGTCCGTTTGTAGTTTCGGGCTCGCGCCGTGTTCACGGCCGACTGGTTGACAATGGCTCCCTTCCCGGCGCGTTGTCGTGAGCGGCGGGATAGTTCAAAGAGTTTTCCTAAATGTGTTCGGGAATCTTTATTTTACGGTTGTGTAAATTTTACTCTTGCGCGATTATTCATTTTGTATCATATTCAAGTTATAGTAAACGATGTTTTTATGCTGTCAAAATATATAATAACTAGCGACCCGCCCCGGCTTCGCACGGGTTATATATATATATACGACGACCCGACCGGTTGGCGTAGTTGGTAGTGGCCCTGTCTGCTAAGCCCATGGTGGTAGCAACTGATCTGGTGGCTGTGGAGATCAATGCTAGAGCGGAAAATTATATTAGTTAGTGTGCACAATGGAAGATAATTTGTTTTCGTTGCTTTTACAGACTTTATTGTTAATAACAACAATATTCTAATTATGTGTTTATTTTGTTACAGGTAAGTTTAACAAGGCGACAACTCAAACAATTCAGGTTTTATAATGAATTGAGTTGAGAAGCGCCCAAGGTGATACTGCGCAAACCCCTGGGTTGAGAAGCACATGAGGTAAAAATGCTTACTCACTGTCGAATCCTAACAACAACACTTATTTAAGTACCTCTATCGGTTGACTACTGACTTCTCCAAACAGTAATTTTGATAAGGGTAGTTTAAAGACACAACAAAAAAAACGTGCATTGAAAATACTATTTAGTTTGTATGAAAAAGTTAAAACCTACAGAATACATAATTCTTAAAAGTTGTTGAACAAAAGGTTGTAGGAGTACTAAATATTACGATTATATTTATTGCTCCTATTACAGACAACAACTGATATATGAATAGGTCAACGAATGTGTAGTGAGAGTACTTATTTTGTTTTAGTTACATAGGTAGGCATAAGTTATTTTGTTGAAGACAAAGAAAATGGCTAGTGACAGTTCAGAATAGAGAAAATGAAATTTATCGGGTAAGCATTTGCCGGAAAGGGGTTTACACATATTTCAGTTATGTTTTGTTATGTATTATTTATACGGGATGTCTTCGACCATGGGGCTTTGAATCCAAGATTTGATTTTATTCTCCAAACTGAGCATATTTTCAATGATCAATCCCGAGATCGTAAAAATAAATTGGCTGACCCAATAGTACTCTTAGAAAACGTTAACATCTGATTTATCGAAATGTATGAACCAGAGAAAAAAGGTGACTTCGGGGTTGATTTCGTTGTAAAAGATGCTCATTTTGGAAATTAAAATCCAACCTTGGATTCAAAGCCGAAGACACTCTCTATAAATAATATATAACTGAAACTAACAGAACATTGCTGAAATATGTGTAAACCCCTTTCGGGCAAATCGGGATTTTAACATAACAGGATTTACAAAAATTCGGGATTATAAAAGCATTGCTCGCCTGCTCACATCACAGCAAATGCTCACGTCAGTCGCCACCTTCAGACCTATAGTTTGGCTGCTGAATACTTTACTGGTCAGGTTAATGGCTACTAAAACGGAGACTGTTTTAAAACTCGAGTCCCGGCGAACCTCTTCGTGGTGCCCTGGTGACGCACAAGCACGCCGGAACCATTATGGCAATTACACACCGGTCGCGGCAAGCCGGTCCATTTAGTTCATTAAATTCGTGCGCTAGGCGCGGCGGGCGTAGGGGTGTGCTTAGGGAATAAAAACCAGTAAAAAAATAGAAATATTACGGGTAAATCGGTATACCTACTATAGATAATTCTGATACGAATCATTACCAGCTAAACTTAAGTTGTTTGTAGTCGTATTATCCAAGTGGGAATATTCCTTATATTTATTATTTTCTTTCGTCATATTTATTATTATTTCCTCATATTTAGTATTTGTGCTTCGTATGTACAGTTGCCATTAGATATATCTCGGTCACAAATATCTTAACACGCCTTTATCGTCAAAGGCGGCGTTAGAGTGCTTGTTCAGATATTTTGGACACCTCGGACGCTCCGATATATCTGATGGCGACTGTACTATGAATAAATAAAAAATGAAAACAAACAAATACTAAATATCAGACATCTGTAGTCCATAGTATTATTACTATTTAGCTTTACAACTTACAAAACTATGTAACTACTACATATGTAGAACTCAATATTGCAACCAGGTTGTCCATTTTTTGCGTGGCGTTTATATGTCTCGTTAGTACCTATACAAACTTATACGAGTATTAAGTTGCTGGGTTGTCTTTCATGAGCAAAATGAGCATCAACATAATCTGGAGAATATGGAGTTACAGAAACCCGTACTAGTTGGTACTATCTTCAAAAATGCTCTGCGTTCGCCAACCGCTGTTAAAAAAAGCTGTTGCCTAGAAATGGTCACGATTACTTATAGAATCCTTTTGTTTGAGGCATATTCTCATACATAGAATATTCCCTGCCTTGCCATTCTCAGCTGGAAATATGGTTGGTAATATTTATAGTAACATTCCCTTGGGTCAGCACTATGCGTGCATATTGTATCGCCGGGAGCGAGACGCTAGTTAGGCCGCTGCAAACTTCAGGCTTTTATCGCGACGTGCCCAACTTCGCGGGACTTTTGTGGAAATACCCTCACACTATGAATAATTCGTCCACGGGCTGTATCCATTAATTAGTTGCGTCCAGATAAGTAGTAGGTAAGTCTTTGATGTGGCAGAGTGGAGTGGTCCAAAATAACGTGCTTATGCCTTGATATTAGATGTCTCTTCATCATTTGTCTCGCAACTGTAGGATAGTGCGCGGCACATTGAGCAATTTTGGAATCAAAGCCCTATATTTTCTTAATGGTTTGCGCCAGAAAAATTAAACTCACTTTGATTGTTAGGAAATTTACCTGGCTACATATATCCCCAGACATGTTTTATTGCATCGTGCATTATTTAGCAAATATTTGCTCTAAAGTAATCAAGGTAAGGAGCACAGGTATGGGTAAAATTGAGCAGAAATAGAGATAACATTTATGTGATAAACTCATATTTTTTTTTACTCCTGACCGATTTTGTTGATATCCGAATAATATTAGTGCTCTATGTTACTTATTGTTCACATTGTTGTGTAAAAACAATCGTTGGTTTTCATTTATAAAACAGCTTCAGCGATCGATGTTAACATAGCGTGCAAGTATACAAAATAGCTCACTTATCCATCGATCAGTTTGTCATACTCCCCGCCAAATTAGATTACCGCCTCTGGAGGCAATACGGCGAACATTACCGTTAGACACGCGCCTGTCGCGTGCGGCCGGGCCGCTTCGCACTATGTACGAGGACCGTTCTTATTGATAGGGAAAGTGATTTTTTATCGATACTTAAGACCAGAGATAGCTACAAGAATAATATTTATTGCTCAAATTGAAAGTGAAATAATCTATTGAAGATAGGGACGATCTACAGTTGGACCATATACATAAAATAAATGGATAGGTACCCAATTAGCTGAAAAAATGACGCTTTAAAAGTGCTGCAGTAACGGCACTTTTTCATATAGTCTTTTGGAACGTGAAGTTTCGTTAAGAACAGCCAATAAAGTTTCAACAGTGTTGGTAGTTCTGTGTATTAATTTGGCACTCAATGCTTACGTTAGTAAGCTCTATTTCGTACGAAACATTTATCGTTTGGATGATCATCAATGCAAAATTGTTGGATCATGTCATTCTGACCCACATTTTTTGACGTTTTTGTTCTGCTTTTTGTGTTTAGGTATTTCTTGTACTAAGGCAATGAGTTGGAAGCTTTTATTATTATAGTCTGACAACGATCTGGGCATATACCACGAAAATCGAACGATTGCGGATTTGTACAGTCAAGTGCAAAAATATGGGTCGACGTAATCGGCTCATAAATATGGTACTACGCTCTTATTACATCCGCATAAGGTGCTATGGGACATATTTTTGAGTAAGATGTGCACCACCATATTTTTACACGTGACTGTACATCCATCTCTGTCACACTTGCATATTGGAGTGACAAAGAGGTTTTCCCGTCAATGCCAATTTTCGATGTTCGTGGTAGTCGTCCTGTTCAGACATATAGGTCTTTTTTTACGCTTGTATTTACTGCCAATCCGAAAAAAAGAGAGGCATATTGAATTAACATTTAAATCTACTGTTAGACTGGTTTGTCAGACGGAACAAAGATACAATCAATAAGTACAAAGGCGAAGACGGATTTAAAAAAAATAACCAATCTTATAAAATAACCTAGTCATGGACGTACCTAATCTAATATACTTAACAAGTATACTTTGAAGTATTGTTCTTTACTTTTTTACTTTACTTTACTTTAAAATGTAATCAAATCATGTTTCTATACCATTCAAATATTGAATAGGTATTTGACAGTTCGCGTAAGACTATTGAATAAAATATAGGTCGATTCCAATGCGCCTCACGTGATCTTTCCTTTCAATAGGAATCAAATTCGTCTCCAAAACGTTGAAGCTAAGAGATGAGCTACTCAATATTGCACATGTCATGTCGTCTGAGCTTCAACGCCAGGCGCCGAGCTCTGCGTGAAATGTTAATACGGCGACCTGACCCGAATTTGAGATGGAAGGAAAAGAGAAGTGGGAATTGGTCTCGCGTGCTGCGGGTTCCTTTCGGTAGCGCTGTTTATAAGCTGTCATGTTTGAACTCAACGCCAGGCGCCGAACTTCGCGTGACATGCCAATACGGCGAAACGGCCTGAATTTGAAATGGAAGGAAAGGACAAGTGTGAGTCGGACTCGCGCCCCGAGGGTTCTTTGTAATTGGGTACACTAAGCGACACTTGCTCCACCCGGGGTTAGTCAACTAACCCGATGATAAGCGGTTCTTAGTATTTAATTAAACAGCTAACCATACGTTAGTTTATGTAAAGAGCTATTTTATTTATTTTGTATTTTCTGAGATAAGGCAGAATCAGAATGGTCAATTTCCGCCTATTTTCTGAAATAATTTACAAATTATATACCTAGGTACATCTTAAAACTAAAATTATTTATATTTGAAACACATACCTCTTTTATTTGTCCCAGAATAAAGATTGAAAACTTTTTAAAAAACCATTTTTCCAATCAAAAAATTTATGTGTGCAAACTACATCCAAAACTTTTAGGTACTTTTTTGATTGACAGTGAGAATTCATAATATGAAATGACTGAGAGAATAATATTCTCATCAACTTAACCCTGTGAAAACGAGTGTTGTAAAGGGCTCGAAACGTAGGGTCATAGTGTTAATGAACGCTATTAATCCGTTCTAAAGTGTTTAATTTCAACTCAAAACCAATTAACAATCGGTGAAACAGAAGACAATATTGTTTTCCCCTCACTAGCTCGGAAAGCGCTGTTTTGTCCTTTAAAACTAGCGTGGAAAAACGCATTTTATCCATATGTGGGGCAAAGTAATCTAATTCCTATCACTTACCGCCAGTCCAGTATAAGTGAGTCCTATATGCCGATAGTAAATATGCGCAATCGGAGGTCACACCTTAAATTGGTCATGTGATCATGTCTTATCCCGCACTTGTTAAGCTGTTGGCAATATCTAAGTATCAGGAGCGTACCTACTCTATGACAAATTTTGAAATTGATTTTTGATGGTTTATTCAAGATAACTTACATGTTGATAAGATTTATGATCGTATGTAGTCTGTATTTTCCTCGCAATAGTGAGGGGAAAAATGTTGTATTACACTCAGCGGCAAACTTTGTTCAACTCTCGTGCCTTGAGACCCTCGTAAAGCTCAAGATTGCAGTTATTGAACCACTCGCTACGCTCGTGGCTCAATTTTGGAATCTTTTGCTTGCTCGGGTCTCAATATAAGCCCGTGAGTTAAACAACAACTTTGCCCCCTTGTATAATAAATAACTATTTCCCATTTAATAATTAAATAATAATTACTTACGTAACACGTCCGTTTTTGTGCCTCGGCTTTACAAACTGCAAAGTGTCAACTCAATCGTACCTGTAGTCACAGTGACGGTCGGGCAAACTGTCACGTCAGTAATCCTATACGGAACCCTAAAGAATACGGGCTGTAAGTAGGAACCGGCTAGCTCGTAACCACTCAAGTCTTTCCTCAACTTCAACCTGACAACTCGCGTATGATGCCGGTAAATGGTGTGATCGATATGAGCATGATTCGAATAATACTAAATGAAGCCCGACAAATTGGAACCAGGCAAGATTGATGACGCCAGGTTCATAAACTTCCACATTGTTTTAGTTTTCCTTATTCGCTGTTTCGGTGTAGAAACGGCTTACCTACCTACTAGCGCGAATAAAGATTCAATGAGGCTTTTAATTTTGTGCTTTTACAAAAAATATGGTACCTAATAGTTGGTTTAGGAATTGGTAGAATAGGTATCAGGTAACCAGGATAATCGACTGCGGTTTGTGTTTCAAAGTTTTTATTGAAATTATAAAATAGTTTCCGCTATCTGGTGAAAAACATTGGCACTTTCACATTATTTGCCATTCCTTTTACCAATGTGAAAACATGCTGGCAGCTGGCATTTTGACCTACACTGATGCAGTTGCCAGGTGCCCGGATCATCTTAACCCTGTGAAAACGAGGGCTCGAAACGTAGGGTCATGGTGTTAATAAACGCGATTAATCCGTTCTTAAATGTTTGATTTCAATGAAAAACAATCGCAGAAACAGGAGACAATATTAAGCGGCTGATGAAGTAGGTACCTACAAAGTATGTACAGTCAAGTGTAAACATATGGTGGTGCACATCTTACTCAAAAATATGTCCCATAGCACCTTATGCCGGTGTAATAAGAGCGTAGTACCATATTTATGAGTCGATTATGTCGAACCATATTTTTGCACTTGACGACTGTACCTACCACAAATCAGGTCGGTAATACAGTACCTTAAATGATCACTGTAGTTATAGGCTGATTGATGGATGAACATTCGATTAGTCGTCTACAGGGGAGTAATCAAGATCAAATAAGGTTTTCACTTGATGTAACTTACACAAATCGACCTAGTCTTACGGTAAGCTTAATAAGGATTGTGATGTGGGTACCAGACGATGATATATATAATAGATATATACATATAAATACTTAAATACATAGATAACATCAATAACTCAGGAACAAATATTAGTGATAAACTCAAAAATAAATGCCCTGACCAGCATTCGAACCCGGGACCTCTTGCTTCGTAGGCAGGGTCACTATCGACTAGGCTAATAAGGGAAGCTCGGTGTTCTCTTTTTCAACATTCTTATTCATTGAATCTATTTTATATGGTTGTTGGTAGCAAAGGCGTCCGCATGCTTTATGTTTAATCCCCAGCTTTTAGAGAATGCAAATACAATTCGTTATTTATATTTACCATTCACTTTTCGGTGAAGGTTTCCCGTCTGGATGGGAGAGTCGGATCAGGTAGCACTTCAGCAAAGGCTGAATTATAGTAGGGAGATGATAACTTATGATTTATTCATGAATCTAATAATATTTTCTACTCTAAGGGTTACTCAACTGACCCAGAGTTAGCTGTAAAATTATATATTAGAAAACTATTAACTTCGGGTTACTTAGCTAATTCCGGATGGTGCAAGTAGCGTTAATTACGATCAATGAGGCTAGAAAAACAAGGAAAACCTATAACTAAGATATTCCGAAAACAGTTTATATTCAATTATTGCAATGCACAATGCACTTATGAACGTCAAAAAAAAACTACAACCGGTTCTAACCCTACACCACAGCCCGAGAAGATTATTACCGGCAAGAAACTCGGTGGGACTTATTTTTTCAAAACAAATTACATGTACACTAATGTAGAAGATTAAATATTGTTAACGGTTTCAATACACTCAATCAACGAAATTGACTGCCCCCATTGACAAATGGAGGCTAAACCGACCGTCCGATATGATTAGCCGACCGGCCAACAAATCACGGTAAGCAGACAATTGCCGGCCCGTGACGTGACGGATGGCCGGGGGTAATGGGACTATCAGATTGGGATGCCTCCGCGCGGTCCAATGGTCAACTTGACCTAGAGAGCTCTATAAGATAAATAAAGGTTCAAAGGTACGAAATATCATTCCTCATTTACCAGTCTCTTTTCAGTGATTGATAAAGCTACACTCTAGATCTCGTAAAGTTAGTTGTTAATGGTCTCAATACACCTAATCAACAAATTAACCAGTCCCATTGACAAATGGAGGCCCAACCTCGCGTCCGAGATGATTAGCCGACCGGCCAGCAAATCATGGTAAACAGCCAATTGCCGGCCCGTGACGTGACGAATGGCCGGGGGTAATGGAACTGTCAGATTGGGATGCCTCTGCGCGGTCCAATAATAGTCAACTTGACATACCTATACCTAAAGATTGACGTAGGCACAACAATTCGTACTGCGGGTAGTAAATGTAAAAATATGAAATATAGTAAGATTTTGGTCGTGAAGCATTGCATTTGGATGTATGGAACCTACAGATTTATTTTATAGCGTGAGAAATATAGTAACTTCGAAATTCAAAACTTTCATACCTGGTGTTTCTTATCATTTACTGTTATAGTTTTTTTTTTTTTATGTACATACCTACGTAACAATATGATATTAAATATGTGTCAACATCAACATCCTTATTGTAAATTTGAATGAACAATACAGTTGGCTTGTAACGGTGTCTTAGGCCCGCTTGCACCAGCCGCTAACCCGGAGTTAAGCTGTCAAATTCCATACAAAAAAATGCTTAACGCCGCGTTATGTCGCTAACCCCGGGTGGTTCAAGTGGCCCTTAGAATATATGTTTGGTATAATCCTACTGGTTACTCCGAGGAGAACACATATCCAATATTATTGGGGATCGGAACGATATCAACGCAAATATTCGTTTTACGCGCGATTAAGCCAAGCAAATGGCGGTAAAATGAGTCGCGGCCGTCTCGCAGCTTTACTAGACGAGCTACGGATTATAGGAACTTTGTGGCGTTACAACGTTGCAGGGCAATGGGAGCTACCATAGGTCTCCCTCGTTGTTTGTCCTAAAATCCCTTGCCCTGTTTTATCCGACGAAACGAAAACGACTGTACCCAGAACCGAATCGCGAATCAAAAATCATTTTACTACGTAGTTACACTTATTTAGTAGTTTCAAAAATTATCTGAAGAAACATTCTAATGTACCTAATACCTAGGACTAGGTACTAATATAATTATTTAAGTTTATTATTATTGTTACTAACCAACTATGGACACTTGTTAGTCTGCAATAAATGATTTTTATTTTTTTTTTATTTTTTTTTAATACACAATTGAGGTGTGCTCAGATATTTGTGAGCACTTTGGCCGCTCCGACATATCTGGTGGCGACTGTACCTACACCCTGATTGCCTTAAGAACATTGTGAAGTTACACACGAACTCAGTCAGTCCGCTAACACCTTAATCTAACTAGTGTGTGGGGGGAGTGGTGGGGGGGAGGGGAGTTGAGTGTTATCTTACCTACACAGTAGCTAAGTTAGGTCTCGCGATCCAGGCCAAAGGGATAGACTACATGTTATGTAGATACGCCACTGTTAACATCATTTGAATGTACTGATAGCTAATCGATTGCCTTAAGAACACTGTCTGAATGCCTTCTGTTTCCGCGATTGTTATTCATTGAAGTTAAACACTTTAGAACTGATTAATCGCGTTTATTAACACCATGGCCCTACATTTTGAGCCCTTTATAGCGCTCGTTTACACAGGGTTAAGATGATGACTGAGAGAATGCGAATTCTCCCCGTCAATAAAATAAGTTATTTGTGCAAACTACCTACATACAAAAATATAAAACTACCTACTTTTTTCCATAGCCTGTAAGTGTCCCACTGATGGGCGAAGATCTCGATCTCCATATCTCCATGTTGCGTGTGTTCAGCCCGGTTCTTGAAGAAGGCGTCTAAATCGTCCCGCCATCTCCACCTAGGCCTGCCTTGTCCACACCTTGTTGCACATGTACAGTCAAGTGTAAATATATGGTGGTGCACATCTTACTCAAAAATATGTCCCATAGCACCTTATGCCGGTGTAATAAGAGCGTAGTACCATATTTATGAGTCGATTATGTCGAACCATATTTTTGCACTTGACTGTACCTACTTTATTTATTTATTCTGTTTCGAGTGTGACAATACATTATTGATCGCAGCGCATTCTAGTTAAAATAATCTTTCATAATAGTAGAAGTGTGGTTGCCAGGGTAAACCGGCAAATCTAAAACACTAAAAGAGTGGCGTTTCTGTGTGTCTGTCAGTGTTGTGTAATCCGTGGCATATGCACGAGTTTCCATACGAAATTTGTTATAAATTCACATATGAATATATTGAATGCGCTGGAATAATTTCGGCTAACTGGAGGATAGAGCTAATATTTGTTCGGGTTAATTACTGACTTTTCATAATTAGTAAATATTTATATTACGAGTATGTACATAATTTGGTGTGAATGGTGTGCTTGAATATTGTACTCGATTTTAGTAGTTTCGAATTTTAGTGTTGCTGTTTTCGAGTTGGTGGCACAGCGGTTAAGACGTACGGCTTTCACACTGAAGGTTGCGGGTTCAAATCCGGCTCATACTAATGAGTTTTTTGAAAAAAAAAAACTCGATCTGAACAATTGGGGAAGGAAAACATCGTGAGGAAACCGGATCACAATAAGGCCTAGTTTTAAAATAAAACAATGGTTTTAGGACGAATGACTTTTACAGACTGCTTTATTGAGCGAGAACAAGTTATGTACATGCTGCGCACAGATGGCGCTAGTGGTGGCATATTTTGTTATTTTCAACACCCCCACTCAAAATATGCTTACTTTATCTAACACAAAATATATGGCAAAACATTTTTTACACCTTTACAATGCCTAATGCATTCATAAACTTATAATGCTTAACACTACTTAAGCTTTTAGTAAGCAAATCAGCTGGCATGTCAGCCGTGCATAAATACTTTACAGTGACAATTTCCTTTGTTATCAGATCTCTACAGTAATGAAACCTTACATCTATATGTTTCGTCCTGTTGTGAAAGACGGGATTTACTAACAATTTATGAGCACCCTGGTTGTCATTATGCAAAGTAATTTTATACATTGTCTTTGTTATTTCATTTTGCAAATTTCTTAAATACACTGCCTCCTTACAGGCCTCAGAAATACTAACATATTCAGCTTCAGTACTTGAAAGCGAAATACATTTTTGTTTATTACAACTCCAAGATATGACAGATCCTGACATTATAAAACAAAATCCTGTGTAGGATTTCCTGTCATTAATATCGCTACACCAATCTGAATCTACAAAACCCTGAATATTAACATTTGCATTTTTACAATATCTTAAACCTATATTCTTTGTTTTCTTTAAATATCTAAGAACCCGTTTAGCATAAATCCACTGTTCTTCTGTATTACAATTATTAAATTGACTGAGATACGACACAGCATAAGCTATGTCAGGTCGTGTCAAAACTGCTAGATACATTAAGCTTCCTATAAGTTGTTGGTAAGGTTTTTGACATGACACTACATTTTCTTTCATGCTTTTTAAATTTGCCTCCATTGGAGTGTTTGACGGGTTGCAATCCGTCATATTGAACTTCTTTAATAGTTGATCAATATATTTCTCTTGACTTAAGGTAACAATACTATTTTTTGTATCAAACTTTATTGACATACCAAGACATTCCTTGACTCGACCTAAATCCTTAATTTGAAAATTACTACTTAACATTTCTTTGAGATGTTTTAATTCTTGTTGGTCATTTGAAAAAATCAAGAAATCGTCAACATACAATGTTACCATAGTTCTACAATTACCAATAATTTTAGTATATAAACATGGTTCAATTTTAGACTTATTATAACCATCTGCTAACATACAATTGTCCACTTTCTTGTGCCAAGCACGGGATGCCTGTTTGAGTCCATATACAGCCTTATTTAATTTTAGAACCTTTTTGTCATCAGGACAAGGAAAACCTTCTGGTTTCTGCATGTATATAGTCTCTTCCAGGTCCCCGTTCAAAAACGCTGTCTTGACATCAAGATGAATAACATCTAAGTTTAACTGGACTGACAGTGCAAACAATAGTCTTAATGTAGTATGCCTAACTACCGGAGAAAAAGTCTGTTCATAATCAACACCATATTTTTGAGTGCAGCCTTTGGCTACAAGCCTTGCACGATACCGCACATTATTGTCAGAGTCACACTTCTTTTTAAGAACCCACTTACACTTCACTATTGTACCACCGCTTGGAGCATCAACAATTTGCCATGCATTGTTGTCCTGGAAGCTTTGAAGCTCGTCCTTCACAGCCTGCTCCCAAAACTCCTTCTCTGGTCCTTGTAGTGCTTGCTTCAGTGTGAGCTCATTGTCGGGTTGCTCTTCATTCATACATGTAAAACCATACAAGTCTGGTTTTTTCCTTTGCCTCACTGGAAAAACCCTTGCCTCTTCTGCATTTTCTTCTTCAGCAGATACTTCTGAGGGCACATAAGTTTCATCATGTACGTTGCTTCCTGTGGAAACAAATGACTCATCTGGTTCACTGACATTCTCTGTTTCCCCCACTGGAACTGAGCATTCTGGAACTGGACTCGACACAGACTCACCATCCACATCATTCACCTGAACAAGAGCTTCTGGTTGTGTACACTTTTCTTCCATAACAATGACATCTCGACTAGTTATGATACTTCTAGTTGCTGGGTTGTATAATCTGTACCCCTTGACATCTTCAGGATAACCAATAAGTATACATTTTTCAGATTTCTTGTCCCACTTGTGTCTTTTCTCTTTAGGTACGTGTTTCATGACTGTGCTGCCAAATACTCTGATATGAGCAAGATTTGGCTTCTTCCCTGTCCACAACTCATATGGCGTGCGATCATTCAGTCTATTCTTCACAATCCGGTTCTGTAAATAAACAGCACAATTAACGGCTTCAGCCCAAAATTCTTTACCGAGATTTGCTTCAAACATGAGGCATCTAGCTTTCTCTGTAGCCGTACGTATAAATCTTTCACTCAATCCGTTTTGTTGGGGAGTGTACGGATTTGACTTTTGATGAACTATTCCTGCTTGCTTTAAATAATTATCAAAGTCATGATTACAAAATTCCCCGCCATTATCGCTCCGTAGTATTCTTATTTTCTTTGAAGTACAATTCTCTACTTTGGCTTTATATTCTATAAAACAACCAAGAGCTTCACTTTTATTCTTTAAGAAATACACATGAGTCATGCGGCTGCAATCATCAACAAAGAGAAGAAAGTACCTGGAGCCTCCAAGAGACGGACTTTCCATTGGGCCTGCAACATCACAGTGCACTACGTTCAGCAGCTCAGTACTTCTGTTACCTTCATGAGAAAAAGGCAACCGACTCTGCTTCCCCTCACAGCACACAACACAATTAGACTTGCTTATATCTGCCCTCTCTTCCAACTTGATGCCCTCTACAGCATTCTGCATTTTATTCATACTATGGCTACAAATATGACCAAGACGACGATGCCAGAGCATTGGTGATTCAACTACAGATGCCACAAAACATGTTGCTGTATTTAGTTTGTATACACCGTTTATCAGCGTCGCTGTAGCCACTAACATCTTCTTCCTATTGAAGATTTGACATCCATCGTCTGTAAACACCACTTTATTCCCTTGTTTAATCAGCCGACTCACTGACAAAAGATTTGTGGTTAAGCTGGGAACACATAATACTTCTTCGATCACTATATCGTAATCACACTTTTCAGTTGAAGTCGTGATTTTCATATTTCCGCTGCACAATACTGGCACTTTAGTCTTGTCAGCGATCATGATTTCCTTGCGAAAAAGTCCAGAATAACAAGCGTCGATCACCCAATGTTCATTACACGTTAAATGCGAGCTAGCACCGCTGTCCACATAGAAATCGGTCTTCTGAAAATCTCCGTTATAAAATACGGCACTAAATGCATTACTTGTTTTGTTTTCACGTTCAAATTTATCGCATTGATTACGATAATGTCCGTACTTTTTACATAGATAACATTTGACGTTTTTCTTCTCCTTGACATTGGCAGGTGACGTTTGTGCGCCCGCGCCATCTTTGCGAACCACAGACTTGTTATTTTTCTTATATTGGTAACGGTCCTTGCCAAAGCATGCTAGAGCGTTAGTCACATCACTAACTTCCGGATCCATGTCCATTAACTTCGCTTTAATGGCGTCCGTCGTGATTTCAATGCCGGCGTGTTCTATGGCCATTATCATCGGCATATATTTTTCACTTAATCCCGCTAGCATGATTGAGCCAATCCACTCGTCACTTATATTAAAACCCGTTCCTGACAATTTCTGACCCGCTTCGACAATTTGAGTAACATAGGACGTCATCGAACTGCTGGTTTCAAGTCTGACCGATATAAGATTCCTCAACAAGCTAATCCTTCTTGTAAACCCAGAGTCATCATATAGTTGCTTCAATTTAGTCCATAACTCTATCGATGTCCCGACACTTTTGATGTGAATATAGATAGACGGATCAATTGTCAAAATCAATTTTGCTTTCGTCTTGCCATCTTCTGTTGGCGTCACAGGTGTGGCTGGTTGTTCCTGTATACACTTAACCATGCCTTCCAGCACTAGAAAATTCTCAACCGCAAAACACCACTCACTATAGTTTTCTCGACCCTTTAATTTAGGTACGTTCACTAAATAACTTGAGCTAGCGGCCATGACTTCGCGCTTTGAATAACGGTTGATCACCAATTACTATTTTTTCATAGTTTTACACCACTTTTTAGTCCAAACGTAAAACACACAAGTTCTTTAGTCTATCACACAAAACTATGTCGATAATACTGACTTTAACTTGCTAAAATAGTAATTCTAGGCAGCCGGGCACATAACCTAAAATAAAACAATGGTTTTAGGACGAATGACTTTTACAGACTGCTTTATTGAGCGAGAACAAGTTATGTACATGCTGCGCACAGATGGCGCTAGTGGTGGCATATTTTGTTATTTTCAACAAGTTTACCTTCAGGGTTGGCCAAATGGTAGACGCTTTCGTAAAACTAGCGCCTACGCCAAATCTTGTCAAAGCGGATGTCAGGCTTCCCGAGCCATGGCATATGCCGGGAAAATGCCAAGAAGAAGAAGATTCACTATGTTAACAGATATCCTTAACCCTGTCATACTTATAAAATATGTTCTGGAGTTTTGAACTTTAATACCTCCCAATAGAGTTCAACATCGTAACTACCATATATGGCTTCGTATGCAATAAAGGGCTTTGATAAAAATCGGTGGTCTGTAAAGTCGGTTTACTGACGATAGTTGAACGTAGCAACGATCGAATAGTAAAGCCATTGATTTTTTACTCATCGTAAACGCCTCAGAGCGAGGTAACGCCGCATGAGTCATGTTTTTCCGCGCGGCGAGGTAACGCCGCATGAGTCATGTTTTTCCGTGCGGCGAGGTAACGCCGCATGAGTCATGTTTTTTCGTGCGCGCAGCCGGCTCCATCGAATTATAGGACGTTGTCACGTCAAAAATTACTCAGTTCCATGTAGGAGCTATATAAATGTGATCGCCATCGATAACAGCATCAGAAAAGTTGGTTCCTGATCACCGATTACGGCTAATTACCGGCCATATACGCTCAGGCAGATCTCAATTTTAGGTATGTCCTCTGGCTATCTGCCAGACACATTTTCCATACATTCATTGGCAGAGCGGATATGCCCGAACGTATATGCCAGCCAATAGATAGCTTAACTATACTAAATTATGCTACTCTTGCAATATGTTCACTAGTCACTACTCCAGTACGTCTACCACGAACATCGAAACAGGCATTGACGGGGAAACCTCTTTGTCACTCCAATACACAGGTGTGACAGAGATGGAGATACAAATCCGCAATCGTTCGATTTTCGTTGTATAGACCCTGCTCGCGCCGGCCGGCAATAACGCGCAGAGAAGGCGACAATTTCCGCACCGCCGGGGCACCGGGAAATGAGATCATTGGCGCGCGCGGCAACGGTTTAATCGGTTTTCATTTTCTTACGTTTTTAGCCGATAAATTCATTTGCGTAAATTAGGTTTAGATTCTAGGTCGTTCCCGTTAACGCTTTTAACTTTTTCGTCGCCAATGATGCTCAAAACAGCACCACAATGCTATTTAATGTTATTTATCTTTATTAGCATAAGCAGCAACCCCTCTCATGTCACAAATAATAACACACTTAGAAGTCTTAGAAATACGTACTTATACCTAATTATGTTACTAGTAATTAAACTGTCAACCACAACGCCATACACTACTATTACACTATTACCACTCACTCTTCACGCATTCTTTCTGTGCATACAATATTCCACACAAAAACACACATGTTATATAATATTGACAAAGTCCCTAATTATCATTTCACACCCAGTCTTAAACTCACCCGAAGCCCTTACCCGAAGAACTTAATAATAATGCTTGTAAAAAAAAAATATACTTGCAAAAATAAATAATAAAATTAATGCACACTTCCCCTGCAAAGCTACCCCACCCTTTTATATTAGTGACAAAATATGATCTGCAATTCAAATATTCTAAATGAAATTGATGATGCAGAGGTTGCGGTTTCTTTCCAGTGTGACGTACAGGATCTCAAATCTCATGTGCCTTCGAACAATTTAAGAATAACGATTGTTACTCAGAATATCAGAAGCGTGTATGGAAATTTTGACGACTTTATACTTTCCTTAGCGGACCTTGAAATTGAACTAGATATTTTAATACTTACCGAATGTCGTATCTGTAGTCATAAGCCTATACCCCACCTAGATAACTATTTTTCTCATTCCACTATAAAAAATCTGAACCAAAACGACGGAGTGGTTACCTATGTCAAGACTCAATTAAATGCAAAAACGGAGGAAATCAAACTTGAGCACTCAACTTGTATTCAAATTAAAATACAAAACACAGTTATTCTTGGTATATATCGCTCACCTTCTAACTTAAATGCCCAAAATTTCATAAATTCACTTAATAGCCACCTTGAAACGTTAAAATCATTTAACAACATTATTATTACAGGAGATCTTAATATAAATCTCATCCCTAGAGACAATGAACCCACACATGACAACTTAAATAGACAAAACTATCTCAATATGCTATGCTTACATGGTATCCTACCTGGTCACACTATACCCACAAGACTGGCAAACTGCTTAGACCACTTTATGTTAAAAATAGAAACTCAAAAAACCACTGCTCACATAGCTGTTCTCAATACCTCGATATCTGACCACCTCACTATATTCCTAGCATTAACGACGGATAAATTGATTGATTACGCGCCCAGGAATACTGTAACTATTAACTATGATAAAGCCATCAAAACCCTTTTAGAAAAAAACCTTGAGTCTCTTTTTTTAAGTAACGATCCTTATTACGTTACCCAACAGCTAATCAGGACTATGAATCAATCTCTAGAACAGAGTAAAACAATAAAACTGATACCGAGAAGCCAGCGGGTTATTAAACCATGGATTACGCCTGGTATCGTTCGTTGTATTAAAAACCGAAATAGGTTACAATTAAAAACCCGCAGGGAACCACATAACGAGATCCTAAAGATTACGTTTAAAAGATACCGCAACTTCTGCAACAATTTAATCAAAAAACTAAAACGCAAATACGAAAGGGAACAATTGTCAACCTCAGCTAAAAATTATAAAACTCTTTGGAAAACTATTAAAAAGATAACACATTATAAATCTGAAAAAACTAAAAACACTGAATTACTTAACATCGCTCATTCCCCATCCGAATCTGTTAATTACGTCAACAACTTTTTTGCTGGTGTTGGTAGGAAGCTGGCGGAGGATATCAATAACCAAAATAATTTGATGTATCGCCCACGGTTTACAATTAACAGTTTAGACCTGCCCCCTTGGCTACCCTCATCCTTCGTTCTACTGGACACTGACCCTCAGGAGGTGCTCGCTGTCATCATGAGCCTAAGACTGGAAAGCGCCCCTGGTTGGGACAACATACCAACTAAATTTCTCAAACTGTTAAATATCCATATTGCCCCTGTTATTAGTCAGCTAACCTCTGTTTCAGCACTGGAATTTTCCCCAGCCCATTTAAACAATCTATTATTACCCCGGTGTACAAGAGTGGAGAGAGAGATGACGTCAACAACTACAGGCCTATATCAGTTCTCCCAGCCATCTCAAAAATAATTGAAAAACTTATTAACAATAGACTAATAACATATTTAGAAAAATTTAACATAATCTCGGACTTACAATTTGGCTTTCGAAGATCTAAATCTACTGAGGATGCAATTATATCACTCACAAGCCTAATTGTTGATAAAGTAGAAAAAGGGAAAAAATGCCTGGCTGTTTTTCTCGATCTGAAAAAGGCCTTTGACACCGTCTCTCTCCCTACACTTGTATGCAAGATGGAGCGCATTGGTATTAGGGCCCACTGAGATTGCTAAGTGACTATTTATCCCACTGAGATTGCTAAGTGACTATTTGCAGGGTCGTACTCAAACAACTAAGCTCGGTTACCACATTAGTAACGAAGCTGACATCACTTTTGGCGTCCCCCAAGGAAGTATCTTGGGGCCAACGCTATTTTTGATATACATCAATGACTTAATTACCCAAAATTAAAAAAATGGAACCATCCAGTCTTATTCTGATGATACAGTCATCGTCTTTGACGGTGAATCCTGGGAGTCGGTGTTCGAGAGTGCAAGTGTGGGGCTAAAAAGGGTATCCACTTGGTTAAAATCTAACCTACTCACTCTGAATGTTAATAAAACCAACTACATATGCTTCACCAAGTACAATAGCACACAACCACATACTAACTTAAAACTAAAAATACACACCTGTTCACATACTAGTAGTGGTTCATGTGACTGTAAGGACATTGAGAGGGTTAGCTTTACTAAATACCTTGGTATAATTCTAGACCAGCGACTTTCTTGGCACCGGCATATTGAGTTTGTGAATAGTAGAATCAGGAAACTAGTATGGATATTTAAAGTTCTTAGACATATTGCAAACCTTACACTTCTTAACCAACTTTATGTAACTCTCGCGGAATCGATCATGACCTACTGCATTACCGTGTGGGGTGGAGCAGGAAAAACTAAATTTATGGAGGTAGAGAGAGGGCAACGATGCTTGTTAAAGGTCATGTACCTGAGGCCATACAGGTTTCCCACCCAAGAACTCTATCAGAATTGCAACCATTTATCAATGCGAAGACTGTTTGTCCTCCGTACAATATTAAGGTTACATAAATCTTTAATATTTTATCCCACGCTTTAATATTTACTTATTTTTAGAATAAACTTGTAATTAAATCACGCACAATCTTAGGTTGTAGCTTACGAACGAATTAATCGTCGTCCGCGACCCCGGCCTCCGCGGCCGCCCCTCGGGCCTCCGCGGCCTCCGCGGCCTCCGTGGACAACGCTGCCATTCTTCAACTCTATTATCACTGTTTCGTGTCTTAGTTTCAACAAAAAACGAACTAGTTCCATGGTTATGATTAATTATAGTTAGTTAATTATAAAAACAATTCCGGCGTCTGCCCGCTTGTTATAACCTCAAACAGCAAACAATGAACGCTGCTTACAAAATACGTAAAAACATTGTTGCCCCACTCACAACATATAAATCTTTGTATGCTAAAAGTCAGTATAATACGCAATCCGCGTACCTATATAACAAGATAAATGTAAAATTAAATATTTATGAACAAAGATTATATGATTGTAAAAAATCTGTGACGGAATGGTTGAGGTTGCTTAACTATGAAGATACTGAACTACTACTTAACCTTGTACTAAATTAAATGTAAGTACCTAACTAATTAGCGTCGCGTAGTGCGGGGACTAATGCTTTATGATTTTTGTAAAATTTACATTGTGGATATATATAAAAAAAGTCTTAATTATAATAATGTATAACGGCTACACACATCCACGTATGCGCACACACATCAACACACAAACACGCGCGCACGCACGCACACACACACACACACGCACGCACACACACACACACCACACACGCAAATATCTTTCTCAGAACTTAAACTTAAACTTTCTTTCATTAAGTCTGTTCGTTTACAACTGCTCTCAGAGCAGAGAGAGCAATGCTCTGTCATCGAAATTATACTGTAAGCTAAATCTGTCTGTTTTTGAAAATTAGTAATTTAAGATAATTGTGATTTAAGTTAATTATAGTGTAATGTATATATAAATAAATGTGCACTGCGATCCGCCCGCTCCCCGCACTCCGAGGGTAGACGTCACGGTGAACGGACGTATCGCTTGTGGACGCAAATACCTATCTCGTGTTTTATTAAAACCAGCCCCCTTACGTTGACCCTGAACGTTACATTGGCGACGAGGACAAAGAACGTGAGTAAAAATATCAATATTAAACGACACAACATCACCGATAAAATGCTATCAGTTTGAATTTTTTTCATTGTAATAAAAGGAAGGAAAATGTGATGACCTGTCCAAGTAGCACAAAAAAATCGGCTGGACGATCCATTTGTTGATTTTTATTAAGGTTAAACATATTAACTCCCTTATAAGGTTTTACTTTACGTAATATCATTGTATTGGTAATATGAAAACTATTGATAACAGCCGCGAGTACGACCAATATTAAGGTGGAAGTGCCTGGAGGGTATGGCGACTAGCGACCAAGAGATGGCGCTAGTGCTGCAAACTTAGTTATTTTCACAATTTCCTCCAAAACTAAGGCAGATACATAAGATGTTTTTGTATTTGCGCAAATACTAGAAAATCTGAAGTATAATACGAGAATTTCGGCAGCCAACAGTATTTCATTTCAACAAAAACCTGCAACAACTTGGAAATACGGAGATTTTACCCATTTACGCACACTAGCACGTCTTCTGTCAGTCACCAGTGTCAGTAGTGTTATCATCACTTCAAAAATTAACTAGATGTCGCTACTATAGATAACCTTTCCGACGTAAACACAGAGGGCGCGGAGAATGTCATTCCTCGAAAACTAACTAGCGTTTAACTAGGTGGCGTTATAAAAGTGCTTATGTAGTATTTAGCAAATAGATGTTTGACCAATGAAGTCATTGCAGAAGACTTGGGGTCATAAATTAAATAGGAGGATGGCGTTTTTCGAGATTTACTACACATACAAAGTCATAAATACTCGAGTGGCTAGAATCCAATTTCGAGAAGTTTTTACAGCATAGTTCTACGATAAATATAGGTACGCATTTTACCCAGCCTTTGAAAACTTTGTATAGAGGTGTACTCGTACATCGTCATTACTTATATTTGGATTGTTTTTTAAATTCCTCCATCACCAAATTAAAAAAAAATGTTTACTTACGTCATCGTCAGCTGTAATACTAGTAACCACCAGAAGCTAAAGTTTCAGGACCCAGACCGAAAGCTAGTTCAGTAAAACAATGTGAAAGAAGAAGAATAAATAACCAATCGTTTTGTAGTAATTTTGCATTTACTGGGGTTTCTATTTCTGCGCAATTTGCTGTTCGGGAGTCTAAAGAAACCTAACTAACCTAATTTTGCTTATCCTATGATGAATATGCGTTAGACATTCCAACTAATGAAAATGCGTTCTTGGTTGCAACATCGCCGAAATATCAGCAGCTCAATTTGATCAAAAAACCTTGGAATGTTTATGTTAGAATGCAAATGCAAAAGTTAGAATGAAATAACCGCGATAAGTATTCAACATTCTAGTTCATTTTGCGATTGATTGCTTATGTTGGCATAATGGATATATACGGCATAATGCGTTTTTCACACTGCACGGTGGTCTGGCTAGTACTCATAATTCAAAAAAATGAAGGTTTAATTTTAAATATCGAATGCTGTCATGTCATTGGCCGATAAATATACTGTAATTAACTATAAATAGATCATGGATAGCTAATCGTTTTCATTCCTTAAGGAAACTCGAAAGTGAACACAACTTACGTTTGCACGCGCATTCTTATCAGTGACTCATTAAGTGACCGTTCATTAGCGGTTATCTTTAGAAGTTAATAATAAAAGTGACCATTTATAATAGTGGACCTTCAAGAATCAGGTATGTTGTTTCATTTTATCTTACTTGTTTGTCATGTTCATTGAAAATATAGATATAACAACGGGTCTACGACACGAGCTATTTTCTATAAGAAAAGTTAAAAATTATAATTCACTTAAACTTTTAACTATGTTCTTAATCTAATATAACGATGTTTTTTTCTTAATGAAGAACTTAAATGTGTCTAGATTAACGGCCATAAACTATTGTCTGCGGAAATTTGCGGATTGTCTAGTTAGAAGCCTGCTACGCCTGCGTAGGCCGAAGCGTAACAACGCTACGACAATGTTTCAAATATGCTTATTGACTTTGTTTTATTTTTTCAGATGGGCAGTACATTGGATCCTTTTTAAGGGATTTTATATTTGAACTATGGCTGTCTACGAGTGGTTCAGACATAGAAAGATACCTTCAAGTGTTACAGCAGTTCATGGACATGGTGCCGAATGTAGACAACATAGATACTGCCAATTTGGATCCGATTATCAAGTATGTTTGCCAACGACTTTCCGTTTTATGGAAATCTACTTCTCGGAAAAAAAGTACTGTTCTGAATAAACATTCTAAATGGCTGAGTGAGAAAGAAAGTGTAAATCTACCGAAATTATCCATATTAAACAAAAATACGCCACGTGATATTCCGCACAAACCGCGGAGCGGCGGTAGTGGTACGTCAAATGACGGAAATACGGCACGCAAGTTTTTTAAAAATCCGGCTGTACCTGCTGAAATGACAGGTATCTAACAATGCCTTATCGAAAGGTGTGGAGTTCTTTTGGAGTGTATGTCACCTGGCTACAATATAAATAAGTTTGATGAATACGCCAAAGAGACGGCCAAGCAACTCGTGACAGCATACCCATGGTATCCCTTACCTTCAACTGTGCATAAAATGCTCTTACACGGTGCTATAGTAATAGAAAACGCATTAGTTTCTATTGGTGAGCTGTCCGAAGAGGCTGCAGAATCAACTAATAAAAATATAAAGGCGTTTAGGCTCAATCATGCCAGGAAAATGTCACGAGTCTTAACAAATACAGACCTTTTAAACAGACTTCTACTGAACACAGACCCATTGATCACATCCATGAGGCAATTGCCCAGAAAAAGAAAACTTTACTGTCTGTAAACGTTATAAGTTTGTTAGATTTTAGTTCAATTTAAAATTAAAAATTAAATAATATTACATGTCATGTCCATGTAATATTACTTAATTTATTTATTTATTTTATTATTTGTACTTACTAATATAGCTTATAGAACAATTATTGTTAGATTTTAATACAATAGAACACCTGTACCTAACAATCTATATACCCTAAGTTTGCTGTTTAGTTTAAATAATTGTATACTTATTTTTTGCTATTTTTTATATAATACATTTATGTGTAGCATTCCCCAAATTGAGTTTTTTTTTAATAATCGTTAAATCCCTAAATTATAAAAATATTTCCAATAAAAAAAATCAAGTAATTGAGTAAATAATTAATTATGAGCGCCTTACTTAGGCGCGCAGCCCACCGTGCACTGGTCCAATATTCATAGAGAGCAGAATAACTGACATGTGGGCATTTTCGCGAGAATAGATCCAAAACTTTTTTTTCTAAAACTGATAAACTTAATGTTTTTCCTACTTAGAATCACGAGCTTTTTAGATCCTACATGTTAAGCCAGAGCTCCAAGATGATTCGCTTTGTTGACACCTGAGGACCCACGGAGCAAAGCCCTTGGCCCGTTTAGATGTCAACACAGCGAATCCTCCTTTTATCGCTTACCATCAGGCGGGCCGTATGCTTGTTTGCCACCGTCGTAGTATTTAAAAAATATATATATATTAAAAAAAACAGTCCCAATTTTTTCTTTCTGTAACCATTTTTAATACATTTGCGTAAAAACTTTTAAAACTTTTGAGACCTTTTTTCTCGCAGTTTTTATCTCCTAGATTGAAAGAGCTTCTTATTTAGATTAGGATAAACATTAAATTTAATGTTTATCCTACTTTAAAAACTTTTTTAAAGGTAGGTAAACCTTTAAAAAAGTTTTTTCGTAAGTAGATCTCTTTTTGCGAAAATGCTCATGTAAGTACCTAAGGGATTCGGTAAGGGTGCCTCCAACGCATATGTCACTGCATACGAATATGAAACCAAAACCAAAACAGCAAGCAAGCAGAACCAAAGTAACCGATATAGCTCTCCGAATCGCTAAACTTAAGTGGCAGTGGGCGGGGCACATTGTACGTAGAACCGACGGCCGTTGGGGCGGAAAGGTTCTCGAGTGGCGACCGCGTACCGGAAGGCGCAGCGTGGGTAGGCCCCCCGCAAGGTGGACTGATGACCTGGTGAAGGTCGCAGGAGTCCGCTGGATGCGGGTGGCGCAGGACCGGTCATTGTGGAAATCTTTGGGGGAGGCCTATGTCCAGCAGTGGACGTCTTTCGGCTGAAATGATGATGATGATGATGATGATGATACGAATATGATATTGGTCTAAAAATTCTGAACTCGCATTAGGCACTTGCGTTGCGTTGAAGGCACAAGACGAAAGTCACTAAATAACTGTTAACGCATTTTTACGTTCAATGCAAAGGTAACGAAGACGCATAAATGCGTTAATTTGCACTTACACGGGACTTACGTTTTTATTTCAACCAAAAATTAAAAATTGTACTTTTACAATTTTTAATTTTTGGTTGAAATAAAAACGTAAGTGTGTTAGGTACGAGTATCTTTGTACCTAAAGGTACTTTGTCGATAATTGATAAGTTTTTTTTTAATAAAGTTTACTTTTATATAAATATTTATGACATATAGCGCCGAGAAAACGGTAACTTTTACGAAAAATTATCACATATGCAAGCCCCACAGTTTACTTTTCACCATAAGGATTAACAACCCCAGGAGCGTTATGACAGAATTAACCTTCAGCTGTGATAATTTCGTGACCGTCAGGATGATAGAACCACGGTGAGTTTTTGAACCGCGAGTTATTCCAATATTTAGTACCTTTTTCGTACTCATTCTTGGCGGTCCCAAAAAACGCAACTCGCTAAAAATCAAGAAATATTGAATATTCAATGTTCACCGTTTCGTTATCATTATTACCTCATGGCCGTGTAGCGGGGTATACACTGTTCTCATTCAGAGCTTATTTTAGCCGTAACTTTATTTCAGAAAGCCAGAATGAAATACTAAGTATAATTTTAGAAGGTCCTAAATAGGTACTGAACGATACAAGGCCTACAACCATGGGAACTGGAGGTGGCCCTGACTTGGACGTCAGAATGACTGACCACTTAATTTTCAATAATACTTGATTTTTAGCATGGTACTATTTTTTGATATTAGGTACCAAATAGTACGAAAAAGGCACTAAATATTGAAATAACTCGCGATTCAAAACTCCACCGTAGTCCTATCATACTGACATTCACATAGTTTCGACGCTCAAGAGAATAGAAAAATAGTACATTACCTAACTAGTGCGGTAAAACAAAGAAAGGCCGAGATCGCAGATGTTTGCGACCCGAGCTGCAAGCGAGGGACGTAAATATGCGATCAAGGGCTTTATTTATTACCTCACGTGTTAGATACATCATTTTATGCCTACACTTGGGCAGAAGTCGGCTTTTTCCGTACGCGTGGCGTCCGGAAAAAGGCACTTTATGGCCAGGTGTGGCATAAATAATATTATATTGTGTATTTGAAAAATATTACAAAATAAAACAAACTGCTGCTAATTATAATTCATGTTTTATTATTTTTTATTTTCATTTGCGCCGGCTGCCCCTTGTTGTAGTTTAACTGGAAGAAAAAAAACCTGGAGTTTTTTAAACGAACACAGCAAAGAGCACAGCGTGTGCGAAGAACTAGCCGTCGAGAACGCAACGCAACTCATGATTCTCATGAATAAGGCTCACTAACTAATCTCCAACATGTCGACCTATGTGCTCACGATGAGGTACACGCAACTGAATTCGATAGCGACTGCGGCGTTCGAATGTATGTCCGTCTCGCTCCTACCATTTCTCTGGTAGGAGCGAGACAGACATACCCCCGAACGCTGCAGTCGCTGTCGAATACGGCCACGTGCAACTAATGATAAGCACACTATTGACGTGACTATGATGACTTATTGAAGTTATTGAGATACATCCATACGCCTGACAGCATGGTGACAACCCTAATTTCAATGTAATCTTGACATTGTTTGCATGCACAATCTAAACTTCAAATGTAGGGAAGAGAAGCTTCTGTACTTTAGTACTTTTATTCTGTGTTTTTGCCTAAGTTTGATTTTGTAAAATACAAAACATACCTGGCAGGCTTGACATTTCGACGCATCGTTGGTTTTTTGGAACTCTGCGCAAAACGAGCTCGGGGATCTGGGACTATATAGTCTTTATAAAACGCAACTAACTTCGGTGTCATCTCTTGAATGAAGTTGTCGTCACGTCCTACTTCAACGATAGTCAAATTGGCTCCAGGGCCTCCAGGTTCAATGAAACAGACAAAATAACATTTCGCCTTTTCAGCAATGCGTAGTTGTCCTTGCACCTATAGACATAAAATAATGTATATTAGTTTAATAATGTAATATTTATAATATTAGTCTTTTGTTTCAATGACATGTCGGATACGATGCCTGTTCATATATATCTGGTCCAGGTTGAGAATATCTCTGTACCAAAAAGTCTAGGACATGGCAGTCTTGCCACTAGCTAGTGAGTGACTAAATATAAGCTATACTATAGCAATTTGTAGAGTCCTTCAACGCCAGGGCCTACCAGAGGTTTTCACAGCTTAAAACATTGATATTAAAACCCCAAACTCAATTATAAATACAATACACAATAAGACCTGCCTGGTACAATAATATTACAATAATTACAATAATATTAATGTTGTGCAAAAAAAAACATATTTTTCCCTCATAAACTTCGGAGATAAAACTTCAGTTTCGGTTATAATATAATTCAGAATTTTCTCATTGCAAAAAAATATATTTAAAAAATGTATTAGAATGTCCAATCAAACCACTTGAAATGATACCCCACATGACCTAATAAGTAAACTTAAAATTTTTTGCCCCTTCTTTTGTCGGACATTTTTCACCGAAAATAAATTAAAGTAAATAATAAATCCGCTTTCAATTCAGTTATGCGAAAGAAAATCGTCTCGATGATGGGCAGGCTTAGGGGCGGTACCAACAGCATTCTGAATGTAATTACAGACAGACTCGAGAACCCTATACTGGCGCACTGGGTTCGTCAAGTTATAGGGTTTAGGAAATTTATAAAATAGTATTTTGTATAAAATTAACATTAGTTTTTAAGTCTTACTAACAAAATATGGTGTTTAATGTATATTGTTTTTATTTCCTTGTTGGTGAACAATAAAGAGTATTTGTATTGTATTGTATTGTATGGATATTAATCTGAAATAAAGATCTCAATTCAATGTGCATGGGTTAACTTTGTATATAACTTCTTCAAATTACAAATCGTTAGCTGAAGTAGTTCTCGAGATATTTAATGATGTGAAAGACAGACAGACGGACGTGTCGCACCATAAGGGTTGTTTTTTTACCATTTTGGTACGGAACCCTAATAATGATGTGACAGACAGACAGACGGACGGAGCCGCACCATTAGGGTTTATTTTTTACCATTTTGGTACGGAACCCTAATAATGATGTGAAAGACAGACAGACAGACGGACGTGTCGCACCATAAGGGTTGCTTTTTTACCATTTTGGTACGGAACCCTAATAATGATGTGACAGACAGACAGACGGACGGAGCCGCACTAAAAGGGTTTATTTTTTACCATTTTGGTACGGAATCCTAATAATGATTTGACAGACAGACAGACGGACGGAGCCGCACTAAAAGGGTTTGTTTTTTACCATTTTGGTACGGAACCCTAATAATGATGTGACAGACAGACAGACGGACGTGTCGCACCATAAGGGTTGTTTTTTTACCATTTTGGTACGGAACCCCAATAATGATGTGACAGACAGACAGACGGACGTGTCGCACCATAAGGGTTGTTTTTTTACCATTTTGGTACGGAACCCTAATAATGATGTGACAGACAGACAGACGGACGTGTCGCACCATAAGGGTTGTTTTTTTACCATTTTGGTACGGAACCCTAATAATGATGTGACAGACAGACAGACGGACGTGTCGCACCATAAGGGTTGTTTTTTTACTATTTTGATACGGAACCCTAATAATGATGTGACAGACAGACAGACGGACGTGTCGCACCATAAAGGTTGCTTTTTTATCATTTTGGTACGGAACCCTAATAATGATGTGACAGACAGACGGACGGATTTCCTACAACTGACGATATAACCGCCAATACATCATTTAATTTATTTTATTTTTACGTACGAAGCAAACGGAAGTGGAAACAAGATTTGCATTATTTATTTAGAAATATTTCATTAAAGTCTACTGAAACAACTTTGATGGAATTTGTACTGTCCCTAAGTAAATCAGTAAAGTATGATGACCGCAAATCCGCAATGGAATTAATGGTTCTAAAATACAGTTTTTTATATAAAGTGGCAACAAATGAAATATTAGATGTGTATTTTAAACTATTTACAGAAAAAATACCGCGAGGCAAATGAACTAAATCAGTGGTTCACCCACGGAGCCATTGGCAAACGTTTTGCAGGATGGCAACTGACGGCAAGGCGCGCCGCCAGATTCCATACAATCTTAGTAGCATATCCTGAGGCCACGCGCATACGATTGCATTTCACTCAAAGTTCACTTCGCACTTGTAAAGGTAGGCCTGAGAGTTTCGTAAATGTTTATTTCCCTTCGATCGCATTTTCTTTTGCGATAAAAGGAAACACATATTTAGTTTAGTATTCGCAGGTTTCGTTAAAAATTCTATTATTGTAAAATCTATGCCACAAGAAGCGTAAAAACAAATTAGGTCGATACTTACTCAGTAGGTTCAGCACTGCTTAATTGACTCGATTGGTTTTGCAAACCCGAATCTACTTTATCTGGTTTTGATGGTGTTCCTTCCGCTGGAATATGACGCCAAGCCTGACCTCTGCTGAATTTTTTATAGTAGGTAATTGTTATAGCTGTTCGAGTCACGATATAAGTATGTCAACTACTTACTCTACTCTAGTTGGTTCGTTGTACAGTACAGTCACCAGCATAAATATATGACGGTGAACAGTCGAGCAAAAATATCTGACGCTCTATTGGGTGCATAAGTATCTGACGACAGTACCTCGGTAAAAATATTTGATGATTTGTGGGCGGAAAAAATATCGTTACTCCGTATCCGCATAAATATCGGATCGAGGCGCTTATACACATATGATTACTTATAAAAATCAAAATTATGTGATCACTCTCATCGGCAGAAATATCTATCCACTGCAAAAGCAAAAATATCGGATGACTGATGGATCGCCTATATATATCTGACAAGATATTCAAAGCTGTGAAATCAATCAGCAAGAACAAACTATATCTGTATGGCATTTAGATGGCCGTAAATTGTAGGAAGCAATTTGACAATTCACGAAAAGAGTGCAGACTTGTCATTTACTTGTCATTGCATATGTGTGTCTCACATTTTCCCATTTGCAATTTTAAATAGTAACATTAAAATTCAGGCATCAGAAGACTTTTCCTATGAGATCTGAGTAGTGAAGTTATAGTGATCAACCTCCTTTTTCCAAAGCATTAAAAAGAAAAATATAATAGTTATATAAGTCAACATTTAAACATTTATCATATGTCACTTTTCAGAAAATCGCACTCAGGCCATAACTCAATCACAATAGTACTTTATGCAACAGTGATATAATAAGGGCTCTTAAAACTTGAGGGTCGCCGTTATAAAACGAGACGAAGTCGAGTTTTGTAATAATAGACCGGAGAGTTTTAAGAACTAATTATGAACAGTTCCAGTCCTGGTGAAGGTCGCAGGAGTCCGCTGGATGCGGGTGGCGCAGGACCGGTCATTGTGGAAATCTTTGGGGGAGGCCTATGTCCAGCAGTGGACGTCTTTCGGCTGAAATGATGATGATGATGATGAACAGTTGCATACGCTAGTTTTTCTACGACTGCTAAAATAGCGAAAAAAGCTAAATCTAGAAAGGTGGAAGAATGTGGAAGATGTCGTATAAAAAAAAACAACAGTGCTCATATATTGTATGAAAATCCATAGGAGCAGTGTTCTTATGGAATACCATAGACAACGTTATAATGTATACTTTTTTAGTATCGCTGTCAGTCTAATTGAGAGATAGAAGTGGAGTATTTTTTTTTTTTGCATCAAGCAGGGATTGTAAATAATATTTAATATAAGTATTATAATGACTTATAATCGAACGCCATTGTCATGGCGACATTTCAACTGGACGACGACACAAACACAGAATCGTGTCAATGCTCGACTAGTAAATTACTACGATTTGACTGCTTGGACGAATTGCATCAAAATAGATCAGAAAAACTTTTGACAACCTACGGAATCGGAGAAATAACAAACATATAGATTTATTTTTGACACTTCCTTTATTTAGTAAGGAAGTGAAGGAAGGGTGTATGACTTTGATGTTCTGAGTGTTGACGGAGAGCTTGGTTGGACACGCACGCCTGGTCTACTACCAAGAAAGTCGAACAAATAAAAAAATGTAGTTATCTCCCTTTCTATCGCACTTATACTTATACCTATTCGAACGAAAGAGATGCAGATAGAAAATCAAATTTCCGATGTTTGCGGTAGCCTCTCACATCTCTCAGAGCAACTTTATTATTGTTATATTTCAGCAATTTTAAACGTCGATTTGATGACAGAATAAAACGTGAGACAGACATATGCAATGACAAGTCTGCACTCTTTTCGTGAATTGTCAAAACACTACATACAATTTACGGCTTTATGCCAGCCAGATATGGTTTTCTTTTGCAGATTCATAAAATATTTTTAACTATCGTGTCAGATATATAGGCTACCCATCAGTCAGCCGATGTTTTTGCTTTTACAGGGGATAGATATTTCTGCCGATGAGAGTGATCACATCATCAATTTATTTTTTATAAATAATCACATATTTATAAGCGCCTTGATCCGATATTTTTGCGGATACGGAGTAACGATGTTTTTGCCGGCCACAAAGCATCACATATTTTTTACGAGGTAGTGTCGTCAGATACTTATGCGCCCAATAGAGCGTCAGATATTTTTGCACGGCTGTTTACCGTCATATCTTTATGCTGGTGACTGTACACTGTAGGTACAAGAGTGCAGTAAGACTGTACAAAAAACAAACAGACACAGAGGACCTGGACTGGTACCTATCAACATGTAAGCAAATTATGCATTTAAAACAATATTGACGAAATCAATGGCTACGGGCAGTCAACGACTAAAAGACCGTTAATCGTTGTTTTCCATCAGTGCACTTATAGTCAGACAGTATAGATGATGACGATGATGACCTGTAGGAATTAGTATGGTATAAAAAGTGACAAATGAAATATAATTGAAATACATACGATTTGGTGCCATAATGGTTGAGCAAGGAAGCTTCAAAGGCTGCCGTTTTTTTCTTACAGCACCAGACCAACGGTGGTTCTTATATTCCGTTTTATTAGTTCTTCCCATTGTCAAATTAATTTGTTCCACTGGACGACTGATGATATAGTGCAGGAAGGTAGCGGAGTGTGAAATGCCTGCGAGTACTATAGTTCCACTTGAAAGAAATCGTCAAAGAACAAATAAGCAGGGGTTAGCAAGGTTGCCATTTTATCGCTTATCACGCTATGCGTCACTTTCGCACATACATACTTGTTAGAACGTGACAGCAACGTCGGTAAATGATAAAAACCCGACCATCATAGACTAGCAGGAAAATATAAGATATTGACAGCTGTCATGACATTATTACTTACCCGAAAGTCATCATAACTGTTTCCAGCCAGTAAAAACCACAGCACAAATACAAAATAATTCACTTGATGCAACGACCTCCTCTCAGAAAATGTATACACGAAACGGGCGGTAGTTAAAAGTTAGCACAGAGAAAAATGCACTCAGCACCTACCCTACCCATAGGTACTCGCGGGGTTGACTATGTCAACAAATGAAAATGCTTTTATTATAATATTATGTAGGTTATGTTATTAATTAGTGGCTCAGCGGTAAGACCGTGTGACTTTCAATCTAATGGCCGTTCAAACACTGGCTTGTACCAATGAGTTGTTTTGAACTTATGTACGAAATACCATTTGATATTTAGCACTCGCATGTCTTATTGTTGTGAAATTGGACAACTTAATCCCTAGAAAAGCCTAGTTTACCCTCTGGGTTGGAAGGCCAGATGGCAGTTGCCAAAGCGGACCCCAGGCTTCCTGAGCCGTGGTATAATATTATTAATAATTATGAGCTAAGTATTGATGAGTACCTGACAAACTTATTCATTATTAGCTACTTTTGAAATTAGTCTGATGATTAGTTTTGAAACCGATCACAACACAAAATAAATATTCCCAGCCGCTACGTTGAAAACGACAACTATAATTATATTATATAGCCTGATCTCTGGTGACGTGAAGTTGCGTGCGAATCTGCGGATACATTTTTACCGGAGCCCATAAGTCATTTTACTATATTTTTATATACTTAGGTATGATAGAATATGATTGACAGTTGCATATCTTGCGTAGTACATTACTTACAAGCTCATTCTAAGATTGTACTGTCCACCTGTGGACGAAATTTGGTACTACTCAGTCCGGTGACCTGTGTTACAGGTGGTTGCAGTGACATCTTTGATAGTTATGATTAAACTCAAAACCAGTGGCTGTCAGTTGGGCCGCCATATTAGTTTACACGGACAGTATAAGGATTACTCACACAAACAAGCGCTGAAGCGAAATTTTAGTACTTTTTATATCGGATTATTTTACGTTATTGTTAGTTTTCTAGTATTTTTTATTCTATTTGCGCAAATTGGAGGACTCGCACAACCTAAATATCACGGTTTAAAGTCCGGTGCATCGATACAATACGAGAAAACCTGCAACGAAAGTTGTATGAAACTTGCACGGGGAGATCCACCTTAAGATAATAGTGCTTGAAGGCGTTGCAGTCCTTAATTGTCTTATTATAAGCATAAATGTATTTAGATAATAATTCAGTAGTGATATACCAAGGTTATATTGGACACTTTCATAATTATATTGGTAAACAGAAGTACCTACGTGCAAATAAATCATTATGACGTAGGTATATGCACAAGATGTGGGGTATACTAGGAGAGTTTTGTCTTCGATATGTTTGGTTGTTTACCCGTATTTTAGTTAAGTAACTGATTTTTATACCGTGTTGATGCCATCAACATATATAACAATTGGTGAAACACTACTCGTAGGTACGAGTAGGTCCATATACGCACCGTAACTTTTAGTTAGTAGTTCACAAATGTTCAATGTTAACCTACTTCCTAAAATAAAGTGTACATAACGTAGCCTGACCTAACTTTGTCTTGACAAATGATAAGCGGAGGCTTGACAACCTGTTAACGTGTGCTACTTGGGTAGGTATGTTTCGAGTCATTTAATAGAATCATTGTCCTTATCCATCCAAGTATTACATTATTTCGTGCCTTGCTTCTATAAAGCAAAAGGTGAAGAATAAGTAAATAAACTGATAGCCGTCGGTAAGATAAGTCGTGCAAACGTGCTAGCTAATATTCACCAAAACAAACACGTGTAGTTTCATGGTGTGATGGGTCAACTTAAAATTTATAAATTGACCATCATGTTCAAAACAACTACATACATAAGTGCCTGTGAATACTAGTCAAGGTGTGTTCTTCATAAACTGAAATAATATATAACATTTACAGTTTATGCTATTAATGAGTTCCACATATACTGGTATATGCTATTGTCCTAATTGACTCGAAAGAGTAAAAACTAGTGCTACATAGGCTAGTCGTGCTATGATTTTTGATGATACACAGGTACTGTACTAGTCTGTGTAATAAAAATAATGAGTTCTTCATATACTGGTCTATGCGATTGATATAAAAATGCTGAGGAGTGAAAACTCTGTTAAAACCAAACTGTAGAACTTTTAATGTGTTTGGGGTCCAATCCTAAGATATTTGCCTACCTGTTCGTTTTGTATGCATGTTAGGAAAACAAAATTAAACAATAGTCACTTTAATATAGGGATTCGGTACTTAAAAGGTAGGTATATACATACTTACCTAACGAACATTCTCTGTAATTACCTGCAGAACGTTCCAAAATGATGTCCCGGTTACCCGCGTTAAAAACATTCGACTGCGATGGGGATCCGGCGTCATTAGGTCATAGGTGGGACAAATTGAAACGAGCCCTTAAAGTATACCTACTAGCATCGGGAACTACTAAGTCTTCGAAAACATGTGC
The DNA here is from genome assembly GCA_949128165.1 of Lathronympha strigana. Taxonomy (NCBI): domain Eukaryota; kingdom Metazoa; phylum Arthropoda; class Insecta; order Lepidoptera; family Tortricidae; genus Lathronympha; species Lathronympha strigana. Next base: position 20,152,372 of record OX421917.1, on the reverse strand, counting down.
AATACTATTTCATATAGGCGGATTGGGACTACAAGAAATACATTATAATCTTCCTGGCGCGCATGTTGACCCAGATGATTCATCTGACATCTTTATGACCGCTGTCGATTAGACGAGTATTTTTCTCCAAAACAGAGTTTTTGTACGAAAGACATACGTTTCGACTAATGAAACAAGAACCACACGAACAATTCGTAAAAAAAAACCTAATCAGATTACGTAATCAGTGCTCTAAATGCGATTTCGCGAGAAAAGACAACGGTCTCATAGATCTAATTATTGAGAAGTGTGCTTCCGCGGACTTACAGAAGAAAATATTGATGCTAGGGGATTCAGCTACTGTAGATAAGGTGATAGTAGAAGCTAATTTAGTTGTAACGGTAGAAAGGCAACTGAAAGAGTTTCAAGGCAAACATAACGAACAGGTCAACAGAACAGGATACGGACTAAATATAATAAACAGGGTATGAACATACAAAAACGGTGCTCTAAATGTGGCTACCAAACCAAGGCCATTTCAGGATGTATTGCCGCACTAGGAATACAATACATTTAATACGTACATTAAATACGTTTTTCAACGATAAATCAAAGGATTTATTAGGGAAAATATTTAAGCCAAACGAGTATCAGATTAAACAATCAGATAACAAGCCAAGTCAAAATATTAATTATTTATTTCATATAAATGGCGATGAAGCTGAAATAACCTGTCAAATAGGTGGACTCAATGTTGACATGGTGAATGGCTCTGGTAGCAAAAGAAATATTATAAAAGAGCAAACATGGGAATGTCTGAAATCAAACGATCAAGTTTTCGTGGCATATGGTTCAACGGAATGTCTTGAAGTACTAGGCACATTTGATGCGTCAATCACAGTTGAGCCGGAAACGGAAGAAGCTGCCTTCTCTGTTATAAAAAATGGCACCTGTGATTGGCTAGAAAGAGTACAGCTGTCTTTCTTAGTATTCTCAAATTAGGGGTTAGTGTTAACCTAGTAGATATGTCTTTTCCAAAATTCAAAGATATTTAATTAGGTTTCGCTATAGGGTTTCTGCAGTTTGCCAATTATATCGTCAGTTGTAATATGGATTAACGTTTTCGCCAAAATGACGAAATTTATAAATTGAAAGAGATGTCATATACTACAGAAAAGTGACCAAGGCCCCCAGTGCCCAGGGCTGGGATTTATTTATATATATATAGTAGTGTGACTATTTAAAAAAATTAATCAAAACATTTATTTCATGCTTTACAATTGACGAAATTTAGTTAAGTGTACAGGTCGACTGAAAATGTTCTACTCTGTCGAGTCTTTCAAATTCTGATATCTTGAAAAAACAATGCCAATTATGTTAGCAGAAATCAGATCACTTTAAGACTTTTGTAACGTATCTTACATTTTTTAATAGCCGTATCTTACATTTTTACCCTAACCGGGGTAGATATGAGCGCCGATGACCAAATGGTCGGCGGCGGCGCGCCGGTCAAAATCAATCGGCGGCGGCGGCGAATCGGCGGCGTGGCCTTGAAAACACTTGTCTATAGGATTAAAAGTCAAGAAATATCACTAATTTCTTTAATTATGCGTTACATAATCAGTTTGTATTAAAATAATTGATTATTCTACAAATTCCAATGTCAAATAATGTTTGTAACAATATTTCAAACAAATCTCAACACATAAAAATATAGAAGTCATAGTATTTGCTCGATTAAAATGCAGAATGATTACGAGTATCTATTGGAAAAATATCTACAGTGAAAAACAATATTGATATGGTATAAGAAGGGATTAGGGATTTGACGATCCCATCGCCCATTGGTTTCGAATCATTCTACGCACGGCAGCTCGCCGCGAGTCGTTGGGGAGTAGTGACCCCACGTACCTGAGCGCTCCTGAGAGTCATCCGCCCAAGTCCTCTGCCTCTGGCTTGCCTTAAATAGCCGTCCAGGGTGGGGTCGCGAGGGCTGTGTTCTCCAGGGTAGATCTATAAACCAAAGTGGTGACTTGGCTATATGTTTAAAGTCCAGGGACACCTCTCTACCCCTGCCCTCATACTGATACTGCCCTTGAGCCATCTTAGATGTCGCTTTTTGTCCATCTTATGTTATATGCGACTCACCGTCTGCCGAAAATAAAATTACTTAACATTGTATTAGGCAGGCGTCCGGTTTTATTCTCCATTACTCAGTATTTAGTTCACCCCATCCACCTTATAGTCCAGTATATTTTAGATTTCAATAATTCTGGATAGTCCATACACCTTGGCGGGTGCTGCCTCTGCGTGCGTTCCATGACTCGGACAAGGTGCATAAGCTGCTCGGTGTTCTCCTTATATTTCATTAAATGATCTAAAGGGACTCTGCGTGTCGGTTTTGGCTCCGCGTACACCTCCATCACCAAGAGAAGAGAAGAAGAGAGAGAGGTATTTGTTTTTGTGAGTTCCCACCAGCGCCATGTTCACGGTGTAACTGATTTACTGCGAATTTTATTTGTGGTCTACATGCCGTACCGATGACTACGATATCGTCGCCATCGTCGGCAAATCGAAGGTGAGTGATGTATTCGCCGTTTGTGTTGATGCCAAGTCCTTGCCATTCCAGGAGCTTGAAGGTGTCTTCCATTGCTGCAGTAAACAGTTTCGAAGAGATAACGTCTCCTTGTCTTACGCCTCTTCGCAACGGAATCGCCTTCGTGCTTTGCTCCTGTACTTGAACCGACATTGTGGCGTTACTATACAAACACTTTGATGTACCGATAGTCAATATGGCATCGCTGAAGAGACTCAAGCACCGCCCATATTTCCACCGAATCGGAGGCTTTCTTATAGCCAACACACGCTAAGCATAGTGGCAAATTATACTCTTCGGTCTTCTGTATAATTTGCCATAGCGTATGGATGTGGTCTATGGTACTATAGCCTCGTCGGAATCCGGCTTGTTCGGGAGGCTGGAAGTTATCAAGTTTGTGTTCGAGACGATTCGTGATGGCCCTTGAATACAGTTTGATGTATGATGGAGCATGATGGGTCTGTAGTTCTTCAAAAGGCTGTTGTCACCTTTTTTGAAGAACAGCACCATCGCCTCTGTTCCATGTTCCTCTGTTCCGTTTTGCCCTCTGACAAGACGGAATTAAAGAGCTTCTGGAAGACTTTAAGTACCGGTGTTCCACCCGCTCTCAGAAGCTCTGTGGTGATTCCGCCATTGCCCGACGCCTTGTTGTTCTTAAGCTGCTTTAGGGCCATCCTAATCTCGTACAAACTGATGTCTGGGATATCTTCGGTGTAGTGTCTGGACAGCCTGGCTCTTGGGTCTCCTACCAAGCTGTCAACGGGCTTTGCGACCGGTGTATAATTGTCCATAGAACCTCTCGATCTCACCTAAAGCCTCTGCTTTTGCTGACGCTATGCTGCCGTCTTCCCATTTCAACTTTGTCAGCTGGCTTTGCCCAACAGATTTGTCCTTTGGTTTCGCTCAATAGTCTCTTTAACACCGTTAGTATTAAAGGGACGCAGATCATGTCGCAAGGACTTAGATATACATCTGTTGAGCTGCCTATATGACTTAGCGTTATCTGGAGACTGCAGCTGTAGTGAGCGTCTTGTAGCCATGAGTTTTAAGGTTTGCTCGGTCAATTTCTGAGGTCTTAGAACTTAGACCCTACGACGTGCACAGTTTCCACTAGTCCGTCGTTAATCTCGTCAACTGAAATAAAGTTCTCTAGGCAAGAAAAGCGCTTAGAGAGCTCGATTTGAAAGCTTTCGGGGTTTTGAATGTGGGCTTGAGTGGGTCGGAGCGTAGACTTCATCAGGTTGGACCTTTCAAGTTTAATATTTATATTCAGTGAACCACTGACCATCCGGTGATCACTACCGGTTTTTATCCTGTTGAGCACAGAAGCATCACTGCCTCGCCATCACACCATACACGCCATTACCTGTTGAGATTACCTGAGGGTTATGTAACTCAATCCAGCGATTTTTTCCTGCCTCCAAAAGATATTCGGTTTCGGCGACTGCTGATTTTCTGAGTTCGTTGCTTTTAAACGCTTGAATGTGTTTCTTTATACGGCATGCGATTGCACGCTTAGTTTGTCTTATGTAGGTTCTACCATAGCTACTATTTTGTAAACTCAACACTGGACGTTCAAGTGAGAAACTGTCCTTCGACGTCCGTGGTCTATCTTCATCCCCATCCCCAACAGTTTTCTCTCTTATTTTATTAGCAACCTTATCTGACACTCCTTTTACATACGGTAAAAGGGCTGGTTGACGTTCCACTGTGTAGTCCAGACGCTTTGTCGTATCAGTGCGTCAACCATACCATACCATATGTATAAATATGGAGAAGGATCATTCAAGGATAAGTTTTATCTCAAAATTAAAATTTTGATTTAACAAAATCCGTGTAATTTTGACTGCAACGTGATTCCCATCAATTACTGAGTTAGACAGAATAGTATCCGATCACTGATTAAAAATCATCGTGTATAAAAAACATCGCCGGGAAGAAAGTTGATTTTAAAAACAATAATTAAAAAGTATTAAACATAATATTCGTCAAAACATATCGAAAGGTGGCTTTTACAACGATTTTAGCTATTAAAAACATTTAATTTTTAAAGTTCCAAAATAAGTGTAATTTCGGTATGCCTCATCAAGGTCACGCCGATTCCACGCCGGTGGAGGCGTCGGCGGCGGCGGCGCGAGTTATTTTACCGGCGGCGGCGGCGCGCCGGCGCGGCGCTCATATCTAAACCGGGGTCATGTGAAAATAAATGATATGAAATAAGTTTTAAATTGTATTTTTAATGTATATTTCTTTAGTATGTTTTTCAAATATGTATTTAGATAAACTTTTTTAACATGCAAGTATAGGCCTTTTTGAATATTACTGTAGCTAGGTTTCTGAATATTTAGAAGCACTGCAGTGAAATATTTATATCAAACATAAACGCAGGTATTTAATGTAACTCATGGTGCACATAAATGAGATCTGAATCTTAACAAAATCTCTAAGTGCTCGATATCGATGATTTAGATTGCAATTTAACCTTCACAAAAAACGAAATTGTGTAGTGAAAATGGAGTGGTGTAGTGAAATCACACGTAAAAGAATGAACACATGAATTAGTGTAATGTGATAGTGATATTAATAACTGTCGAAGCATTACGAGCTAACTCATCTATGACAAAATAGTGTTGCAATGAGCGGGTTCTTTGTAAAGTTGTATTATTGTATAATAACAAAATTAAACGATACGATTATATATTGAAAAATAAATAAAAAAAACCCTTACAGCGAAAAAGGAAATGCTTCGTAACTAAACGGTAGACAAAATTTGAAGGAGTTACTTTCAATTCAATATTTGCTGAAACCCTTTGGTTGATTCCAGTTTCAGCTTAATTATCTTAGAAATGTCGGTTTCTATACATTTCGACGGTTTTATTTAATTATTTCTATCAGGCGTAAATATCAAAAACTAAGGCTAAGATATATAACTCAAACTCAAAAAGCATTTATTTGAAGTGGGCCAAAATTCAGCACTTTTCAACGTCAGATTGATTAAATACAAAAATAATATAAAAAAGTAACACTTAATTCTAATAAACATGTCAAAATATAAAGACTAAAATTGAAATTGAAACAAAACAATGTCAGCAAAAATTTAAAAACAAAATAAAATAACAACATCCAGTAAAATAACAAATTAATAAGTTAGGCAATTGGATATGAAAAAAAAAGGGAAAGATGATTGTAGACAGGAAGAGGAAAGCTATTGATGAAGAAATTTTCGTGGCGAGAAAGTCAAGGATATGATTAAAGGAAATAAATTAGCACCTAATGTTGATTCTACTTCTCATACCGTATTACGTGCAAAAGGAGATATACAGGTCAAAATAATAATGATGAAAAAGGTCTGGAATCAAGGCGAAAACATCGTTCATCTTAAGAAAGTGGAAGCAATGGCGAATTCACAATGAAGATGGAAATGAGGGTGATAATGTGATAGTGGATACGGATTGGACACATAAAGAAAAGTAAAATCAAACTAAATATAATTTGCAAATTAAGCTGATTTTTATAACGAATAAAAATAAAGTAATCAAAATTAATTGAAAGAGAGAGATGTAATGTATATATAAATAAATGTGCACTGCGATCCGCCCGCTCCCCGCACTCCGAGGGTAGACGTCACGGTGAACGGACGTATCGCTTGTGGACGCAAATACCTATCTCGTGTTTTATTAAAACCAGCCCCCTTACGTTGACCCTGAACGTTACATATAGGTTTAAATTATAAAATAACCATACAAAACCACTGCTTATCATGGAGGAGCGGGACTTCCTGACACAGGTATTCTTTTACCTACTAGGAAGACCCAACCCTGTTGTTATTTTATGTACCAACAGTTTATGAAATAAAAATTTTCATTTTTCATTTTCATTATCTGGTACCTTGTTGTACATTAGGTGTATTTGTCTACCTATTTTATTTTTTTCTCTCATCTACTCAAAGGTTGACTGGAAGAGATCCCTTAAAGGGATAAGTTCGCCTTTGTACTTACTGTTTTCCTTTTTTAAATTTTAATCTGTGTTTGGTACAATAAAGAGTTTACATACATACATACAATGCCAACGCTAACGATAGATTAAGAGTCCGGTATACTTTTTAAAGTAAATGCGCCGAAATGTTAAAACGTAATAAATATAAGAGCCTGGGCAGAGACCTTTTTGTACCATTCGGGGTCGAAACTCTTGGTCCATGGGGTCCTAGTGCGCGCAAATTTTTCGTAATAATCGCGAAACGTCTGGTTGATGTTACTGGTGACTGAAGAGCTGGTGGCTTCCTCGCACACCGTATCAGCATTGCGATACAACGAGGAAATGCCGCCAGCATCCTAGGTACAATGCCTCAAGGACCTATTTTATATTTAAGGTAGGTAGAGGTAGGTAGTTAGGTAAGTTACACTTACTGTATATGTTTTGAAAAAAGATGGTATCGGTAAAATTGTTAATAATGAAATAACGCATAAAAATTACAATCGTTAAGATAGTATAAAGTATTGGTATTGCTAAAAATGTGTTTCGATAAATATATATTAGTATTTGGTAACCAAAAACACAATTCTTACACAACTTGTTTTGCGAGAGTTTTGATCTGCTTTTATGAATAACGTACAATATTATAAATAGTATGTATACATATATAAGATGAGGGTAACATGTGAACTCCCGATACAAATTAATTAAAGCACTTACAGAACTGCAGTGTATATTATTCTTGTTTATAACCTACAATTATGCTTGCCTTATTGGCCCTTAGAGAACCGTGAATTATAATGAAGCTATATTACTAACTAACAAAGACAAGTATTTATTAGGAATGGCTATATTTTTACATGACCGTGACCTTATGAATTTGTAGATGACGTAGTAATAAGGTTTCAAACCTGAACGTTCTGGGCGCTACGCTATTATACTGGAGCGGATTTGAACTCATTTGATCTCAATGGGGGCTGCTGTATGGTCGCTCACCAGGCGGCGCCACTCATGCGTGGGTCTTGTATCCATGTAAAGGAATTGTCAAAGTGTCGTTTGAAATGTTCGCGACAGACCCACGTTCCACTAGCGCCCCTAGCGGCGAATCGACTCGCGTTAATGGATGTTAATCTGTGCTCTGACGGTTTTCGATCTTTGCATTAAAATTTCTTTTAAATCAGCACTTTACAAATTTACGACATAAAAAAGCAAGTACTTTATTAAGGGATTTTGACTAAGATTGCTTCATTTCTAAACCTTCATGATAGCTAATGCAAATTGAAATCGAGTTTTCAATTCTTATATTTTTCAACGAAAACGCAAATATAACTCTTGGAGTGACGCCATCCATTGGAAATTTAGTATATAATATAAGCTATACACACATATATATATATATATATATATATATACTAACATATTAGCCACCGATATTTTAACACATAGTAATTTACTTTAAAACAATTAACTTTGAATAGAAATTAATTTATCTTATAATTTAACAACAAAACATAATGATTATAATTCTTATATTCAAACTTAAATACACTCCAGGAACCTAGTAATATTGTCTGTTTGAATATCGATAGGTAAGTAATTTAAATACCTTATATATGTTCTTTTATTAACCTGTCGCTGGTAGCAATGTAAACATGCGGAGTAGCGGAGTTTGGAGTAACAGGCTATAGTTACAGGTGTGCGCGTTTACAGTCATTAAACGCGGCCTATTTCTCACCCCTAATGAGCTCTCACTCACGCTTTAGCCGATAGAATGCTTGCTTTTTACACTTGTAAACCAGGAAATGTATAGTTTCAGAATAGGGTTTGAGATGGCGCTGTTGGTGACTCCACCAACCAACCGCTTGCGCGATGTAGCTATCACTCGATAGCTACATCGCGCAAGCGGTTTTTGTACAACGCGTTTATAATGGATAGTTTTAGAATGTTTTGAGAAGGCGCGAAAGATTTCTTCAGTGGCAAATGCTACTATGGGCTGAAGGCAACTAACTGAATTGTTTCTTTATCTAATGGGTTTTGTAAGCATATTTACTGTTGGGGCGTAGACTGCTCAATGCTCTACCACACAAAATAATTAGTATAAGAGAAATTTCAATTAGGTGCATTTGCCACAGGTGACCTTACTGTGTTTTTTGAAGTGAACCATGCTCTTACTTTGGCATCGCGATAAATTATTGTTACTTGTGTGAAGAGATGTATTTTTCATTGACTGCATTTTCAACCCAATGTGACCTGTTTCCGTTGCTTGCAAGTGTAGTAACAGGTGTGCGGCGAGTGATTAACCGCGGCCTATTTCTCGCCTTCAACAGGCACTCTGTCTTCCGTCTTACAGCTTACAGAATTTACACGTTTTAAAATGCTGCTTTTTATATTCGGAGTCTTTAAAGTCAAAGTGCTATCGCATAGTGTAATAGATTACTGATAACACTCACGTGTTAAAGTCACCACGCGCTTTATCGTCGAGGGCGGGGCGCGCGGCGAAGCGAAACGCAGTACGCGCGTTCGTGTCATCGCGCACGGTACTTGACGCTTTTGACTAAATATACGTGAGTGTTGTCCGTTAAATAGTTAAAATTCGATATGTTATCGCATACTTTGATTATAGAGCTCTACTAAACTATTATAAATCAAAACACAAAACGATTTGTTATTTTTTTCGAATTTGACTAATCACGTATCGCCACCGCGTGGCTGCGAGCCAAATGATTGATCCAAAGAGTCAATCACTGTCAACCAAAGACCGATACAATTTTAGGTAAGCAGTAGTGTCAAGGCGTTTTAAGAATTCCTATACAATGCCTATGTTTAACTGTCTTTCTCTCTTCCAAACCACCCCACATGACTGGGGCCAGATTTCCGTGTTTTTTTTAAGGTTCAGTACCCAAAGGGTAAAATGGGACTCTATTATTAAAGGCGGAGTCTGTCCGTCTGTCTGTCTGTCTGTCCGTCTGTCTCCAAGCATGAACCGTAAAAGTTAAAAAACGGACTTATGTACGAAATATTATTTGATAGCTACCAATCGCTTTTCAGTGGAAGAAACAAAATACAATAATTTATTTGAAAGTAGTTTATTCACTCTACTGCTTGGAAATGTGGCAAATAGATTATGTAATAATGTCTGAATTAAAGCTGAAAAATAGGAATTAGGTGAACAATATTATTGTTGGATAGTGTTAACTCTCCCACAACTTATTGTTGGAGTGTTAACTCTCCAACAATAATATTGCTGGTTTGTTAGGTTTAACAGGTTTGTTTATAAGACAAATTTCTCCTCACTTAGAAACCAATCAGGTAGATTATGGCTAATACTAGCATCCAGACCAGAACAAAAAAAAGTAATTCGGTTTGGAACAAACAACGTAAAAACGCCTCTGAACAGTGATCGAACTAGATAAAAACGCTTCTGGACAACATTTTTTTCGTTACAATAATCGTTAAAGGCACTATATAATGCCTCGTCCGAAAACGCTATAGATGGAGGTCGTATCACAGGGCGGGCAGGGTCGCAGGGCTTACGGGTCGGCCCTCGAACTAACTCTTTCATCTATACTCAGCTTACTTTTTTAGCCTCTCCAACAGTCAACTATTGTTCTATATTATGTACAATATTGACTTGTTTCATGGAAAAAATAAACGAACAAAAGCCGAAGGCTCTGAACGTGGGCTTGTCCTTCTAAAATAGCACGGACTAAGAATCCTTGACTTGCCTTTGAAGTGTAATTAGCACTAAGTTCTTTGCTTTGTCTTGTTGAATAAAATGTAATTTCATAAGCTCCTGCTAAATCTTTCTGGTTTGACTGGTAGAGAATGTCGTAAGGCATTAAGTCCACCATTTGTTGGTAGTGTCCATATTTTATTGTGCAATAAAGATGAAATAAATAAGGTAAACGGCTCATTGAATGAGGCTATAAGGAAATTCACTAATTCCTACTCCTCATTGCGTCGATACCCCAATGCTGTGGGTCGTGTCTTATCAAGTCATCAGTTTCTCCCTGACGATATTCCGCCAACGACTTCGATCTTCGGCAACGTGAATCGCTTTAGCAATCCTAAAGTTGAGTGCGGTACACATCTGGTCTGTCATGAGTGAGATGGTTTAATTTTTACTATATGTCATTAAATAGATGGATGAATCAACTGTATTAAAATTTAGTGTAAAACCTGAACCGGCTAGACTATTATAGTCCAGTTTTTATGGACTATCACCGAGGCTGTCACGTTCTAACAAAAAAATGTAAGTGCGAAAGTGACGCTGTGCGTGATAGCCGATAAAATGGCAACCATGCTAGCCCTCCAGAAGTAAAATTGAAGATAAATTTGTGACATACGTTGTGTTTGGCGTCGTCGGTGTTTTTCAAAAGTTAATTTAAAATTTAAATTTAAAATGCACCCCTCCACTTCATTAAAAGTTTTGAACAGCAATAAATAATCGTAAAATAGGGTGTTGTCTCATTTATCTCAAAGTAAACGGCGGCCGATTTTTCATGTCCCCCATCTTATCCAGTTATCTGGCAACCTTTGGACCGCGATCGAGTCATTACGTCATTTGGCCTGTGTGCTTACATGGGCATGCCCGAGCCGCGAAGGTGACAACACCACTCTGTCTGTTACTGCCCGATACAATGGAACTTGAACTGGAATTTGAACTGGTGCAATTTAATTTTAACTGAGAAAAGTTAGAACCAGAACTGAATCGCGTTAAGACGTCATGGTAAGGGCCCAGGTTTGTTATGGTCGCAGTTTATTGAGTGACGCTACGTTTAGCTACGGAGATAAAATGTAATCCATAGAAGTTTGCATAATTACTTGTATGATTTTGTTGTTCATATGATAAATTTCAAAAACTTGAGTGCCAGCGAGTGCTACGCACTACGCAGCTACGCTCGTAGCCGATTCCGTTGTTTTCCCGCTTTGTAGTGGAAATCACCACCCATAGAGAAGGGTCAAACACAAAACGATATTCCGAGACTTACTGGTGGATTTTTCAAAAGTTAAACGCTATAAAGCTTGATTTTCTTATTTAATCCTTATCTACATTAAAGGATACTCCTTTCCGATTGCATTGTATGTTGAAAGTCATTGATACATGTCCACAAGCTGTTAACTATTGACCACAGGAAAGAAAAAGTGTAGAGCCAATCTTTCCTGTAGCCAATAGTTAATAGCTTCCGAACATGTATTATTTTCATCATACAATTCAATAGAAAAGGAGTATTAATTGACTTTTAGTGTGGAAAAGGGTTCAATAATATAAAAAAATTATAGCCTTTTGAAAAGTCTACCGGAAGGACGTGTAACATCATTTTGTGTTTGACCCATAACTCCCCTAGCGGGTTCTCGGCACGCAATTTGTGAAGCTCAGATAGAGACCTGCTGGCATTTTGTGAATGCGTGTCCCTTTAACTGTCAACACGGAGAATATACCCTTAAAAGTTTGGCGCGTATATGACATCTCTAAGGGCCAATTCGCACTACGTCCGATCCGAATCCGGTCCGTCGTAGCCGTAGAACTATTTCTATGGTATGTTACGCACTAGAACCGATTTCTGTCATCCGATTTCTTTCCGTCATTCTAGAATCTCCATTTCGGATAAGATTTTTGACGGACCGAAGCAGCCTTAGTATTATTTGTATGAACGCTCGCGCACTGCGTCCGATCCGAATCCGCTCATTGTAAAAAACTCCATTTATTCATCGGTCTTGCAAGAGAGGGTGCACCCAGAATTCATTACGTCTTCTGCGTCTTCGTACGTACTATAGTATTGCTAGAAGTTGACGTCGATTGAAAGGACTCATGATCAACGACGTGAACACTCTGCTGTGGCTCCGAGTAAAGTGCGTAAGCAATATCCGACGGGTTCGGATCGGATTCGGATCGGACGTAGTGTGAATCCGCCCTAATTGATTGCTTTGAGTCATTTTTATTGTAAGATTGATAATTAAATAATAAACTAAGTCAAACTGAGTTAGCTATAAAAATAAAAGGGAGGTGTAAAAGACACCTGAAATTTTTACAAAGATTACACAACGTTGTCCCGACTAACATGTCACACCCCACAACCTGCGACCTAATAATAAAAGAAGCATTAAAAAATTCACATAAACATATACATGTAGAAGTAAGTTTCACTTATTTCTACGCTTTAAAAGGCTATAGATACAAATAATGTAAAATATGGAGGTCGTAAATACAAACTTTATTATGACGGTTCGTGTTGACATTTCGAAACTTCGATTCGCCTAAGCTCGTTCACCCAGCAACAATACATGACCTGGATTAAGGTTATCGTCGAGATGTCCAAACGCCCTCGCAGTCCCGAAACTTTAGTGCCTCCCCCGACTGCCCGATCCACCGGGATTCGGTCACTCCGCGCTTGTCTAACTTTACTCTCCAATTCTGAATTGAATAAAAATGTTCGAGGCGTGACTTGTGCAGTGTCTCGATGGGACGCCATTTTCATTTTATGATTCGTTCGTTCATAGCTACGTTTATTGAAATTTTAATAATTTGCAATCGAGATAGAGTGACATTTGCGTTGTTTTGGTCTGGTTTTTAACAATGCTTATATAACCAAAGTTAGGTCTCTTCAACGTCACTTTTTGGGATGTTTTCTTCCATGGCTTGGGCCTAACAAGTCTCTAGTGATTTTAAGCGGAGTGCTATCATAATATTGTCTTCTGTTACCGCGATTGTTATTCATTGAAATTAAACACTTTAGAACGCATTAATCGCGTTTATTAACACCATGACCCTACGTTTCAAGCCCTTTACAGCACTCGTTTTCACAGGATTAAGATGATTGAAGTGTCATCATCAATCGCGGTAACTAGACAGACTAGGAGTAGGCTAGACGCAAAAAAACCAATCATCCCGTCTGTTAGATTATTAAAAAATATTTGACGCGTATTTTTTCTTTTGGTCATCAAATGAAAACAAAAATCAGTGCATTAATGTTTCGCCTGTCGTCACAATTAAGTACAATTCTTACCTAATGGTGACATTAGTGACGTCACCAGCCCCCACCCCGTACCTCCATGCTGATGCTTTGATGATGATAATGGACTAAATAGAATAGTTTTTCTACCTAGTCGTCATGCCTATTTTGGCAATGGCGACTGAGCCAGCTGTCGGTGACGTAGTCGTGACTCGTGAGCGGAAGACATTACTGGACGGTCCCACCTTGTTTTATTTCGACCATGACTACCAGGAGATCAGCAAACAAACCTTTTCACGTCTGTAACTAACTACACCTTTATACACGCGACGTCGCGAGCGTTGTCACAGATCAGACCATTTATTACAAACAACGAAATCTCATTACACAGTTGGCATGCATTTATTTTTCTAGATAACTACGGAGCCATTCGTTATTCAGATTTACAGGGTCGCAGATAGAGTGCCAGACAAACGGCCTGTCAGGACACCACTACTTTTTCACTCTGTATACATTGAGTATAAATATTCATACAATTTTGGACTTTAGTCCTTTGCGATAAGGTTATTAATTGTAGATGTGTCTGTCGGTGTGTCCGCGACTGACCAAATTGTTTATTTTGCTAGCACGCCGGTTTTTGCTTGCACATTGTTAAAAGTTGCGGAAATATTTGTTTAGGAGCAGAGATCCGGGATCATTTGGTTTGCTGTTATTTTATGCGATTAATCCTACAGTTTATTGCTACAGAAACCTGAAGTTGAACGGGTTAACCTAAGTTAAATAAATTTTCAACTTAACTGGGAGACATTTTAAAAACCTCTTTGAATGTCCTTTTTTATGCCTTCTTAGCGTTTTCCCGGCTTATGCAACGGTTTAGGGTGCCTGGGGTCCGCTTTGGCAACTAATCCCAAGAATTGGCGTAGTCGCTATTTTTACGAAAGCGACTGCCATCTGACCTACGAACCCAGAGAGTAAACTAGGCCTTATTGGGATTAGTAACCCGATATAAGTATTTTCGTATTTACCGAACCGTGGGAAACGTAGCATTGTGATGTCAATTCCATTATGACACGAAACGTTGATAACGACACAAAGAGACAATTGCGCTTGCTAAATGAAACTGTTTACGTCCAGCATTAATTTGGGAAACAAAGAGCACTGGACTACTAGATTGTGAATAAGTGTAGGTTTGTGCGTAAAAAAGACCCTAAAACCCTGATTTTTTTTATACCACGATGGTGACAAACAAGTATACGGCCCGCTTGATGGAAAGCGGTAACCGTAGCCTATGGACACCTTCAACTCCAGGGGGGTCATATGCGCGTTGCTGACCCATTAAAATCATGTACAGTCACCGGCAATAGTATGTTACACTTTGAAGGCCGCAAAAATATGTGACACGCTCTTAAAGCTCTACAAATAAGACCGTGTCAGATATTTTTGCGGCCTTTGTTGCGTAAGATATTATTGCCGGTGACTGTACACTACTTTTTTTTTAAACCCCATTCTGTAATCTTTCGAATGATCACAGTTGAGGTTTTCCCGAAAGCTTTAGGGGAAAACCTCGGCAGGGAGCTCGTTCCACAGCCGGAGCGTCCGCGGAAATTCCTCTGAAAACGCACAGTGCGCGACCATTTTGGTTGCAAGGTGTGTGAGTGAGCGCCCTGTCGATGTTGAGCGGTGCATGGTAGTATTAGTAGGGTGCGTTAATTGATACTTAACTGTCAAACACAAAAAATACGCTAAATGCTTGGCGGAATATTGTTTGGCGAAGTAACTTACTGGCGTCATTGGTATAGAATTCCGCTTAGCATAAGTCCAGCCTGATTACTTAGCGGAATTCCATAAATTGCGACACGATAACCGCTCTTAGTTCTCACAAATTATGTTAATAAAGGATTGATTTTAATATCGATAGGTAAATAAAACTGATTACTGGACTTATGCTATTGTCGCTATTGTAGAGTATTGGAAATTTGGAACCTCCAGCAAATCCAAATAATCAGTTTTGTTCGGAGAATATCCGCAGTTGCGCCTTGGTAACGAATAGTTCTGTAGATACAGCCCGCCTAGTTAAGTGGTATCTGAGCAAGTTACAAACGCCTACTAGGCGGGTTATTGTGACAGTGTTGATTTAACACGCGGAGTCTACAGAGTGTGGTCAGTTTGGAGACCATTGAACCGAGCCTCGGCTATCGGCGTTCAGGCTCCGCTGGCGATCGGCTTTGTTCGGAGAATAACCATGTTTTTTCAACGAAATTCGATAAATGATGAATAACTCGGAATCGTAGACGGCAGTGCTGAATAGGGAGGTAGGTATTGGTATTGACCTAACTTCGGTTTCTGTATTTATGTTGGTGGAGCTTGACTTAGTCGAAAACTCTTCTTCTTCCTAGCGTAGCTTCTCCCGGCTTATGCGAAGGTTCAGGGAACCTGCACGTCTACCACGAACATCGAAAATTGGCATTGACGGGAAAACCTTCTTTGTCACTCCAATATGTAAGAGTGACAGAGACGGAGGTACAAATCCGCCATCGTTAGATTTTCGTGGTATAGGCCCTGGGGTCCTCTTTGACAACTATTCCAAGATTTGGCGTAGACGTTAGTTTTTACAAAAGTGACCGCCATCTGACCTTCCAACCTAGAAGGTAAACTAGTACTTATTTATTCAGTCGGAGACAACACCCTTAAATGGTTTTTTTTTTCAGAGTGTCAAATCCTAAGAATCATATTGTTGATTGACTCGGCGAGAGCGCGTCTCGTATGCAAAATCAAACAAATCCACAGGCTCTTTTTACAAAACAGTTCTTTGTAAGGTGTATTCTGGTAATTCCGAATGTCGGAAAACGTCGGGTAATTCCGAAAATGAACTCTAATACGATGGAAATATAGGTCAGAATTATCTGACAGTCGGGATTATCCGATCCGACATTCGGAATTACTCGAATACACCTTACTGGAATCCCCGGCGGTAGGACAGTTCACAATGCTAGTTTTGCCAGAACACAGTTAAACATTTCCACAGAGGCAGGAAGTCCGCATTTGCGTCTACCGCCCACTGACTAAATAAATCTCTGGTGACGTTGCTTCTATTTCTGTTGTCCTGGTTGCCCTGGTGACTCATTGAGCTTAGTTCGTACCTATGCAAAATAAGGGAAACTAACAAACAGCACTTTGCAAAAACACTTTTGCTCCGAGTATGTCGAATACCAGAACCCGAACGAGCCATGAGCATGTCGGGCCATGCTCAGTATAGGGTTCCGTATTTTACCGTCCGTCACAATAGACGAACTTAAAAAGGGTTATAACCGAGAAGATAGGTTTTTTTGAATAAAAAAATGACCTGTCTTTATAAAGCTCTATTTTCATGACTTTTTTCATATTTTTTGGTCTTGCGGTGCAAAATTTAGAGGGGAAGAATCCCTTAAAAATAAAAGATCATCGATTTTTTATTTTACTACTTTGTCGACATGATAAATACGTACCAGTATATTCATATCAAATTACAGCTTTCTAGGTAACAGTCACCGAGCTAAGCCGTAGACGGACGGACGGACAGACAGATATGGCGAAACTATAAGGGTTCCTAGTTGACTACGGAACCCTAAAAAGGGGGAAGATTATAAACCTATAAAAACCGATTTTTTATATCCTTAAAAATATTAGAATGAGATACATAGTGGTTATTAAGGTCACTGTAGTTAAGTTTGAACTCGAGATTAATACTGATCTAACAGAATGGAAGGGAAACTACGTGGAAATTAATCACCCGATCAGTGATTGGCAGTTGGTTAATGAGGACCATTAATCGCACACCTTTGGGAGAGCAGGCTAGCATTGTCTTGTTTCCGAAACTTTCGGAGGTACCCCTTGAAGTTTGTTCGCTCGTCTATTGTTTCGTGAGTCGACCTCGCACAAACGAACTTGTTGAAACGTGAGACATGACTTGAGGCTTGGAGGAAAGAAAACAGGATGATACCGTCCCGTGGTGTCTTCCAGTATAACACCTACAACAGTACTTACCGATTGTCATTACGGTTCTTTAATATTAACATATAATTTGTTACTATTAAGGAAACTCCAGGTTAAGACCGCTTGTAATGAACACTTTTGTAGTTTATATCTGACACATGCCATGCAAATTATATATTACTTTCTTAAGCTAGGTTTATATCACGAAATTAATAGCCTGAAAGTAATATTAATGCAAAGATTGCGCGTACCATGACATTGATTTGGTTTCATGAAATGAATGCATGTATGTGCCGTTATCGACATAGTAGATTGTGTAACAAGGAATCAAAATGATATATTTCCGGCGAGGGCGTACATTGAATTCCGAATAAAGCGATGGTTCTAAAGTAGAATTCTGAGCGTATTCATGTGTTAACGCCCAAGACGAAATTAATTTTGATACCGTGTGACACATACTGCTTTTCACACCAACTAAGAGGGAATATACATAATCGAATACAGCATCATACCAGCACCACGATGCCACTAGTTAATGTCCGAAAACGTAAAAATGTGTAGTCCTTGAACAGAAGAGTGCCACATTGATTCGTCCTAGCTTTAACAGAAAATACCCTTTTATAATAGGGGAAATTTTTGGTAACACTTACGTCATGAAAGCGACTTAACGCTACTAATTGTAAACCTAGCTTTAAATGAAACAAAAGTTATGTATCCGATGACTTTGTAATGGCCATTTCTTGCTATATTATATATTATATTCGATTACCACATTCCGTTTTTCAAATTTAGGTCGCTACAAAGTAGTCGGTAAACATCGCAATTACTTCTTAAAAGAAAAATAAATGCCAAGAAACTGTTGGCAAGTAGAGTTCTGAAACTGTAAGTTATATCGTAAATAATAATAAAGTTCCTCTTTGCTCGGTTGTTTAAGTTTCTTTAAATAATTCTCCGGCGTGGACGAATGCTCTGTGATTTTAACTCCTTTTACTGGAGCCTGGAGCGCGTTTCGCAGGTAAACAAACAAGGGAGGTAAATACCGGTCAACATTTGTGAAAGTCTTCCGCAAAACGGCTGCAGTAAACGGTTAAAAATCTTGTAAGTAGTATGGTCAATGTGGCTAATTCTGTCATAGGGACTATTCCGTCAAAAGCTTGACTTTCGTAAGTCGTGGCAGATGCGACAGTCGCGTGCGGCTGACGCTCAGCGACAGTCGCACGGCCGTGCGTCAGTAATAGTTACTATGAAACTATATGGCGCCACTTTCGTGGCTCGCGGCTCTGACGCGTGCGGCTCTGACGCGTGCGGCTCGCAACAGTTGCGACAATCGCCAGCCGCCATCGGTCGCCGTGTTCGTACGGTCGAACTACTGACGCGTGAAGCGCGGTAAAAATGGGGAATATTGTACAAATGTCTATGCAATAAGAAGAAATTCTTATTAATTTGGTTGCTCAGCGCCCTTTACCTTAGTTTAGACTATATATAGAAATCAATCATCGCTTCTATTTCTAAAAATTTATTCGCATGCGGCTGTCGCATCGGCCGCGACCCACGAAAGTCGAACCGCCGCATCAGCCGCATGCGACAAACGCACGCCACAGTTGCTTGCGTCTGTCGCATGCGGCTGTCGCATCGGCCGCGACCCACGAAAGTCGAACCGCCGCATCAGCCGCATGCGACAAACGCACGCCACAGTCGCGTGCGTCTGTCGCATCGGCCCGCGACCTACGAAAGTCAAGCTGTGCTTGCCTTTGTTGAATAACAATAAGCAGCTGGTTATCCTTAGTTCATCGTCTGAGTCGGCAGCTGCGTACTGTTATTCAACGTTAGTGAGCATTAGACTGAATAATCCTACGACGGAATTAGACCCTTTGAAGTCTAGTAGTAGTAGAGAAGTCTCGTTAGTACACCTGAAATTCAGCTTGGTTCTAATCTGCTAAAGCTTGTTAGAATAGCGTCATGTAATCATTGGTCTGAGTACCTACGTAAAACATACTAACATGGATCAAACTAAAACTGTTAAGTCGTGAGTCAACCTGCATTACTAAAAATTGACGGGACGTGTTTGAGACTTGATTAAATAGAGAGAATTAGAGATAAAATGATATGATATAGGTACCTTAGGGGCGTGATCCGACTCGCACTTTGTCGGTTTTAAATTTCGATATGTAACTTTGAGTAAACTTCTAGTCCATTTATCTTCACCTTACGCATAACTAGGTAACTTGGTTATAAAAAGTGTGAACGTACTTGCTAGTAAAAAAATATAGGCTCGTAAAACTGTTCTACGTAATAAATTCCCTTACGAACGGACGGTTTCAATGTGGTTAGAAATCCTTTAACGCGAATGGCTCGTTTTGCGAGAACCCAGAGGTAAACATTTGTGCACAGGCAGGAAGTCCGCATTCGCGTCGCGCGTAAATCTCTGGTTGACGTGCTTTTATTTCTGTTGTCCTGGTTACCCGAGTTAATAGAGTACAGTCACCTGCATTAATATCTTGCGCTACGAAGACCGCAATACGAGTAAGACTGTGTCGGATATTTATGCGCCCTTGGTTGTGTGAGATACTATTACCGGTGACTGGACGTATGAATCAAGATAGAGATTCTTCGGCTTTTTTTTACAAAACTGTTCTTTAAAATAAAAAGCCCCTACGGACTGACGGTTTAAATGATACGTGATTTGAAATATTTGCGACCGGTTCATTTTGCACAGAAAACATTTGTATACAGGCAGGAAGTCCACGTTTGCAGGCAACGCGCACCGGCTAAATCTGTGATGACGTCGTTTTTATTTCTGTTGTCCTGGTTACCCGAGTAGGTAGGAGCACATAGATCAAAATCTCTGTACAAAACTCGCAGAACTGCATTTTACTCAAATCCCCTACGGACGGACGGTATAAATGATACGTGGTTCGGAATCCTTTAATGCGATTGGTTTATTTTGCGGGAACACAGAGGTTGGTGCACACAGGCAGAAAGTCCGCGTTTGCATGAATCGCTGACCGGCAAAATCTCTAGTGAGCTTGTTTTTATTTCTGTTATCCTGGTTGACCTATTCCAAGGAAAACGACGCGAGGAAACCGGAATAATCCCAATAAAGCCTAGTTTACCCTCTGGGTTGGAAGGACGGAAGGCAGTCACTTTCATAAAACTAGCACCTACGCCAAATCTTGGGATTAGTTGCCAAAGCGGTCCCCAGGCTTCCTGAGCCGGGAAAACGCTAGGAAGAAGAGGATTATTCACGTTATTCGTTTAAATAACTTCCGTCATTACCATTCCCTTAATTAACCAATTATTGTATTGCTTTCAGGTAAGTGTTCCGGAACTGGCGAGCTACGCATTCTGCGGTAACCGGCATTTAGCAGTGACGTTTATTGAATCGCCGGGACCACAGGAAGCGACGGGGACGCCGTGTTTGTGTTCCGGACGAGGCAGGGTAATAAAGTTATCTGTGGTTAATACCGTTAGACAATAGTTGCCTTGTTTACTACATATTGGACGGATATTGTCAAGTAACGTTAAGATATTGAGGCGTGATACGACGTGTATTTCGCATGATTATACAGATTGACTTTTATGGCAATGTCTTGAAGGTTTCTCGGGTATTAAGTAGAGTAAGGTTTATGGGGGTCCTTTAAACGGTAATTATTATTACCCACTCATACACATTAGTTACTTACGAAATTATTAGTTAAACAGTACGTAACAGATATGAATACAGGTACTAGAACACAGTCGGTACTAGGACAGTGTCGATGCACTTTAAAGTAACCAAGTCCACTGAATACGGTACCTGTCTCGGCAAACGTGTTTTTAAGTTACCTGTCCCTAAGACGAAAACTGCCTTTGCTAAAAGATTTCAGGATTTCCTTTCTCCACATTTATATAATAAAGTAAATAAAGAATGTGACATTAAAAAATGTACTGTTAGTGAATTTAAAAGAAAAGTTATCAGTTGGATTAAACCTCTTAGTTATAATGAAACAGAGCAATTGATTAAAATCTCGCATTGGTAACTTTCCTATCCTATCTGCTTGCTGTAATCATAATGTTGACATGTACATACAACGTGTTTTTGAGCAATTGCTTTGAAATTCAAGGGTGCATTCTTTAGCATAAATTAAGTTAATTTCTCAAAGACACCGGTATTCTAACTAGCTCCATCTAGAGAATAGCTACTAATTTAATTTTATCTCATATGGGATTTGCATGTGTGTAAACGGAGTATGAGTATTCGACATGACATTGATATGTCAATAGTTGTCACTTAGTTGGTAAAGTCAATTCTAATGCCCGTTTTACATTAACGGTTGATGCAGCATGTAATTATTTTGTATGAGAAAAAAAAAACGAATTTAATAAAACTAACTATGCCATTCTGTTTCCTTAATTATACCAAGCCACATGTCGAAGTTGAAGCGGATGCTCAAGAACACCCTGTATAAATATCTAACAATTATAGTGAACTAGGCTTCAATTCTAAGTAATTTTATATCTACACACACATACACAATATACCCACCGTTACACACTAATAAACACGCTGTAAACTGCTGACTACAATAATTGTACATCTTGTCCATAACTTTAGAATGAAACTGAATTGTGTTTAAATCACTCAAAATTTCACATATCTTTGTTTTATATTTTTCTTTTGTTTTTAAAATTTCTTCTTATAATTAATAAATCCTAAACTTCAGGGTAGGTAACAGATAATTTATAAATTGGTATACGATGTAACTGACCCCACGAGACAGGCCTAGCCTAGTGTGGTGGTCATAGGTAAAACTAAACTTGTATAATTTTTGGCAAATAAACAACTTTTACTTTTTACTTTTTTTTTTTACTTTTTAGAACTAGATACTTTAATTTTACTGGCACTAGTAATGACATATCAAATTGAAATTAAACACTTTAGATACACTTTATGAAAATCATCATCTTAACTCTGTGAAAACGAGTGCTGTAAAGGGCTCGAAACGTGGGGTCATGGTGTTAATAAACGCGATTAATCCGTTCTAAAGTGTTAAATTTCAATGAATAACAATCGCGGTAACAGTAGACAATATTATGGATATATCAAACTTAATTCATAAATTATACATAAATATTTTTTCATCATACCTGCTCGTAGATGGTGATATTGTATGCAAGCATACTTAGACTTACTCGTAATGAGCTGTATTAAGTTCTGCGCCCGTACGTAACCGCCGCTCACATCGGTCTACTGTCGATTGTGACACTACCACTAATCATTATTGTTTTTTTATCTGCCTAGTAAGTTTATTTATTTCCTAGCAAATGTAATGAAAAACATTGTATGTACACGGGCGGTACAAGAATTACGAACTCGCATTAAAATTTCTCGGCTTCGACTCGGAATCGAATTCACACACGTTTGTAATTTCTTGTTTCTTTAAAGATGCCTTCTCCATCCCAGAGGTTGGCGACCATTATATCTTAATAGGTACCGTTCTTTCTGAAGCCATGCGAATTAGTTCCTCCATACTGTCAACGTTCAGCCAATTTCTTATGTCTTCTAGTTCATTTTGAATAAGTTTAAATGTCTGTCACTGACTCTTATTTTTTACTGCCCTTTTTTAGGCAATACACTAGATGCTTTATAGAACGGCATTTACTTACATTTAAATAATTTTTTGGACAATAAACTTCACATATCGACCTCCGCCTACTTCAAACATTGCGCAAGGGTGTCTTTGAGCCGTAACTTTTTTATATCCCCCCTTAGTTACCTGAACCCACGTAAACCCGGGGGAGTTGTTCGAATTTTAATTAAGCTAATAACATTGCCCCGACTTTACTTATTAGCCTTTGTACGATCTCGTCTAATAGTAATTAAGGACAACGAATGATTGAATTCCATTTTAGGGTTCCGTAGCCATAAAGGCAAAAACGGAACCCGTTCTGTCGCGGGTGGTCGCTCCTGATGATGTTCTTTGTAAAGATCGAAAAATGTCGAGCGAAAATCGACAAAATTGCGTGAGTGACCCGTTTTAATTATTATTTAATATGTTCGAGTCTCACGAGAATTTTGTAGTTAAAATTAGTTACTAAAAATAAATTGAAAAGGACGAGTGTGATGCACTGCGAGTGATGAGTATACGCAGTCGCTAGCAAATTAGGCAGTGGTTAACTTATGCTAGCATATAGCCCGTAAGTACAGTCAAGTGTACAAAATTGCGTGCATTATTCATCATTATACGTCCCATTCCCATAGCATCTTATTCCGGTAATAAAAGCGTAGTACCATGTTTTTGAAACAATTATCTCGATACGTATTTTTTGTACTTAACCGTACCCATATGAAATTAAACACTTTAGAACGGATTAATCGCGTTTATTAACACCATGACCCTACGTTTCGAGCCCTATACAGCACTCGTTTTAACAGGGTTAAGATGATGACTGAGAGATCGCAAATTCTCCCCGTCAATAAACAAAGGTACTTGTGCAAGCAGAAGACCCGAGAAATATATAAGTACCCATATGTAAAATTTTTCTTACCAACCTGTTTATTATTTATCAAAATAGTTCAGGCATCATTGAAATAATTTCAGATACCATTGCAATATTTAAAATGTATAACACCGTAGGGAACGATTCAATTGGATTTGACATGGAATGCTTAATTCCGGTAGCCACGGGCAATTCAGGCATTTATATGGTAATCAATCATCATCAGTAGCTCCCCCTTCAATATGTAGGGCGGTATTTATACACGCCTGTCAGATATGAATGTTGTCGGTGATCTCACAAGCTCGCATGTGAAAACATTGGTTGAGGTCGAAGTATATCACGAATGACCACGATGAATAAAATGTACAAAAAAAAATTCACCCTGCGGGAGGAGGGGTAAAAACTAGGCAAAATATGGTTGCATGATTTTTTTTTTTACTACCACGACGGTGGTTCACAAGCATACGGCCCGCCTGATGGAAAGCGGTCACTACTCACTGCAGCCCATGGACGCGTGTGCAACTCCGGGGGGGGGGGGGGGGGAGTGGATCACATGCGCGTTGCCTACCCATTAAAATTGTACTTACACTCCTATTTTGAAGGACACCATACTGTAGTATTTCTTCTTCTACTGTAATCTTTTTTCTTTCATTTCATTTAATTCCATTTATTTCATTGCTTTGTGTGTGTACAATGAAAAAAAAATGAATGAAAAAATGTCTTTAATAATGTGTTCCAATTTGTACGCCCTCTAAAACATAATTTCTTCCAGTTAACCCGCCATGTATACACAATTCACTTATTTAGACTACTAAAGGGCAATATCTTACCAAAACCAAATTTTCTTATAAACAAACCAAATTGTTAAATCAAACGAACATTAATAAGTTAATAACGCCTTATCAAATTATGGTGAACTAAGCGAAGTTTTTGGTATTTTTAGGGTTCCGTACCTCAAAAGGAAAAACGGAATCCTTATAACATCACTTTATTGTCCGTCCGTCCGTCTGTCTGTCTGTCAAGACCCTTTATCTCGGGAAGGCGTAGAGGTAGAAAGTTGAAATTAATACCACGTATACAGGTCTGCGATCCCCTAAACCTGTAAATAAATCAAATATCTACGTCAACACAATCAAAAGATACGACTATTAATATCGCATTTCCCATATATTTGCAATTAGATTCGAAATGTATAAAGTACTTCCCGTTGACCTAGAATCACGAAATTTGCCAAAAAGCAGGATTAGTAGCACAAGTACAGGAAAAAATCCGAAAACCGCAAAATTGCCAGACACTGAGAGTTCCGTGGCACCAGTATTTTTATGTAGCTAAGGTCATACATGGCCCAGCATCCTTTGTGCGGAACCTTTGTTGGGTGAATCCGACTCGCATTTGACCGTTTTTTTTGTGTAATGAGGATTACCGCGAGTCAACTTTCCGCTAGGGGCGCTAGTGGAACGTGGGTCCTGCGGGAACATTTCAAACGACACTTTGACAATTCTCTCATACTGACACAGGACCGCATGAGTGGCGCCGCCTGGTGAGCGACAATACGGTAGCTCCCATTACCTTTCCATGCTTATTATCCTTCCAAGACTGCGTCACGCAGTTTGACCATATCTAAACAAAGAGCTATAGAATTTGTTCTAATTTTAAACGGGTCTGTTTAAACAACGCCTCAACGCTCGACCCTCTAACGCCAACAATCATTTGGAGCGGTTCGGGTTATTCTAATTTGGTGAAAAGGCCGACTCTAATAAAGGCGGAGTTCACGCGAGCTGAAGGGTATGGTTACCATTTTATCGACTACCACGCCTTGCGTCACTTTCGCACTTACATACTTGTTAGAAGGTGACAACTTCAGTGAGAGTCGATGAAAACCCGACCGTAATAGACTAGCTAGACCCGTGTTCGAATTTGTGAATAAGATGTTAATTTGATACTTATCCCTGCATAATGGGGACGTCAAACGGAAAAAACTGTAATTACGAGGTATCGGAAATTCGGATGGTTTTATACCTAGTACCCAGTATGGAGTCGGCTTTTAATTATTTAACTTCGGGGATGCCGGGATTATATAAAACATCAGAAAACGGGGTGTACCAAAAAAAAACGTGATGAATCGTTTAACAGCGTAATAGGTGTCGTGTTTTGATTATGGAAAATTGAGAGAAACTCTTTTCAAAAGTAAAAACATGATTTTTGGTAAACTACTTAAATTGTGACAAAATTAAATTGAGTCCGCCTCCATATTACCCAACACCAACACGGTGTAGGTACTAATTCCCAAGTTTAGGTATAAAGGCAACCGATTTTCCAATCTCCGGTCATTACCTAGATTTAATAAAATAAAATAACACTCTTTTTTGTGTTTTAAATATTATTTAATATTTTCGAGTTTCACGAGAGTTTTATAGTTAAAAATAGCTAATATTTATAATAAAACGGTGATATTATATTCATATAATGTATATATGAATATAAATACTACGGTCATATTCCATGGACTGTAGAGAATTGGAAAGCTTTATTAGAATACACAATGCCCCCTAATGAGGGCGCCACTGGACGACCTGCGCTCTCTTAAGTAAATCCTCACAGAATAAGAGGGAATAAATTCCATGCTTCTCATAGAAAATGTTAAATTATTCATAGAAAAATTATGCCCACTTCTGTTTTTCACAGTTCTTTGTAAAATCTGGGATAAAAGGGAATTAGCCGCGCGTAATTATACTTCGTGTATCAATCGAGGATGATATCTTCAATATTACAAGCAGCAGTACGATCTATCGTACCATCTTCGTCACACCTTTAGAGTTATTATAACCTAAAAGGAAAATCGCTAGTGCCGTCTCGCTCACTCCCTTATGGTGCGAACCCCGGCGCGGCGACCGTTGCCCGCCGCGGGGTTCACACAACACCCTCATTACGTGATTTTGTGCCATCCGAGTCGCACTTAATTTCTTAGAAATATTGAATAAATTAAGTATTTGAAGTAGTGCCAAGTGAATATCAGTGATTACAATGGGAAAAAGGAAACGATCAGGTGACGACGATTACTCCAACATCCTTCGGAAGGTAAAAAAGTTAGAAGCAAAGTTAAGGAAACGTAGACATCGGTCATCGTCGTTATCGTCGGAAAGTGAATATGAGTACGAGCATAGACGTTATTATGAAATGGACACGCAAGGTAAATTACGTTTCTATTTCTTTATAGGAAAGCATAGTTGAAATATTACATTATTTCCACGTAAATCGTGTCGAGTCTGCAAATAGGGTAAACAAATACTCCACTTTAATAGTGTTGAGGATCAAACAGAGATATGACCATCTCCACCTTAGGTGTCGAGGCTGTCTCCACATATTGTGTTGAGGAAAAATAACTTAATTCTCCGCTTTAATAGCGTAGAGGTCGGTCATTTTAATCTCCACGTAAATCGTGTTGAGGCTACCCGTCTTATCTCCACGTAAATCGTGTTGAGGCCATCCGTTTCATCTCCACGTAAATCGTGTTGAGGCCATCTGTTTCATCTCCACGTAAATCGTGTAGAGGACAATCTTTTCAACTCCACGTAAATCGTGTCGAGGAATATCATCACCCTAACAAGTGAAGTTAGGGTGATGATATTCAGCATTGATGCAGTTAACTACATCACTATTTGATGTATGTTTCAGATGAAATGATAGACGTAGATGAGGAGGTACAAACTCAATCTCAGCCTACCCACCTAGAAGAATATTATCAAGACGCTCCGTTTCACGCGCCGGCGCTGCCTCCCACACCCCTAGCGGAGTGTGTTCCGTCCGCGACCGCGCCGGCCGTACTGCACACGCCACTCGCAGCCGCAGCGCCTGAACCGCGCTCAATTTCCACGGCTACGCGCTCTGCGCTGCCGCCCGTAAATACTACGCCGGGCGCGCCATCTGCATCTAATGCGCCGCCTGCCGCAGGTACGTCGAAGCAGAATGCAGACGAAGCGCAAGCGGCGCCTCAGTTAGACGAGAATTTACCGTCGCTAGATCCAGAAATTTTACAATTACTCGGTGAAGATCCGGCCACTGAGCAAAAATATGGTACCAGCTTTCACAAGGATATTGTATCAAGATGGGCGCATATTTTGACTAATGGTTTACCGAAAGAAGCTCAATTAGAGCTCATAAAGAAATATTTACCACCCAAAAATTGCCCTAATGTAGCTGCTCCCAAACTTAATTTAGAAATTAAAGCAGCTCTTTCAGAAATAAATGCCAAAAAAGATCTTTACAGTCAGAGCAAGCAAAATCAACTTTCTACTAGTCTCGCCGCTTTGGGGCTCGTTTTGAATTGGGCTCTGTCACCGAACAATAACATACCTCAAGATATTATAAAAGCCGTGGGTGATGCCGGCCGGCTCATATGTGATAGCCATTATAGAGAGTCTCTATCGAGGCGTTTCGCGATATTGAGTACATTAAACAAAAGTATAAAAGATACTGTCAAGAACACGCAAATCGACGAACATCTCTTTGGAGCCGATTTGACAGACCACATTAAGTCTTTTAAAGCAATAAATAAAACTGGTTTAGACATGAGGCCGGTGCCCTTCCGCTCCGCATACAGGCCTCCTACAACACAGTTTCAGCGAGGAGCTTTAAACTCGAGGGGGGCGCCGCCGCGCACACCAGCAGCGACCGAGCCGCGGTCGACCCCCGCACCTCGCAGGTCGCCGCGGGACCGCCGCTTGGACGCACCGAGGGGCCGCCGCTACAGCAGCTATGCGCGGCACGACCAGCGTTCGAAGAGGTGTTAGCAGAGGAAACTCAGGTATCTATTGTTGGTCGCTTAAAGTATTTTTACCCTAAATGGTGTGAAATTACTGATGATCATACAATTTTAAATTGGATTAAGGGATATAAAATTCCCTTTAAAAGCAAACCTGTGCAAACTATACAACCAACGAATAGTATTTGTAAGGGTCAGGCTAAGATTATAGATGACTTTCTCTGCATAGGGAAATCATATGATGAATGTTTTTTAAATATTAATAACACATATAGTGTTCTAGAATCACTAGGTTTTGTTATTAATTACACTAAAAGTGTGATAACACCGGAAAAATTGCAGATTCTTAGGTTTTGTCTTTAACACCACAAAAATGACTATTTCTTTACCGGGTGATAGTCATAGAAATGTTGAAAAAAGATGAATGTACTGTGCGTTGTTTCGCTGAAGTCATCGGACTTTTGACATAGAATCTTCATTTTCGTCTATTCACAAAAATAATGACTTACTAGAAATTTTCAGTGATGCATCCAGCACCGGCTGGGGCGTGGCATGCGTCGGTCAAAGTACGAATGGTTAGCATATTATGGCCTTAAAATGTTTACCGCTGATTTATGAAGTTATTTATTTATTATTTATTATAAAGGATAGATAACACAACTGCCATATGAGCAACATTAACCACATGGGCGGCGTGCAACATCCTCATTTACATGATGTTGCAAAAAAGCTGGCAGTTCTGTGATAGTCGAAATATTTATGTATTCGCTTTATAGATCAGATCATGCGAAAATACAGTAGCTGATAGAGAATCTCGTAAAATTAATGTAGTATAGTAATATAGTAGTAGGTATTTGCTCTAATTTCAAACACAATAGGTAGCCTCACATTTGATTTATTTGCAAGTGCACGAAATAACAAGTGCAAAAGATACGCTTCGTGGAGCTGGCAGGGAGTTTATTTTTACGCATTCCCGCCTTTCAGCCTAATAACAAAGGTCCTAGAAAAAATTGTCCATGATAAGGCAACCGGTATTCTACTATGGTTCCCCTTGTGGTCAAGACTTATAATCTCAAAGAAAATGTTCTTTGGGCCTGACATGTTCTTGTTACATTCTCCTTTCAGAGCCTGCCATCCACTTCATGCGAGCCTTATCCTGGTGGCAGCGAAATAATCAGGCAATCTATGATCAAGCGCGGTGTTCCACAGATTTCCTTAGAGGTAGTGATGGCGTCCTTTGCAAAAAATACATTAAAGCAATATAGTAGCTCCATTAGATCTTGGTGGTACTTTTGTCAAAATAACAACGTCGATTTTTATAAAGCTAATTGTACTGAAATTATGACATACTTAACTACAAAATTTAATGAAGGCGCTAGTTACAGTAGTCTAAATACCCATAAATCTGCTTTATCAATTATATTAGGTTCAAATGTTACTTTAAATGACACCATAAATCGATTTTTTAAAGGTGTATACAAGCTCAACCCACCGAATCCTAAATACCAGTCTACGTGGGACACAAATACTGTATTGGACTATCTATCGAACATTTACCCTTATGAGAATATATCACTAGTTGATTTAACATACAAGACCTGCACTCTTTTAGCTATAGCGTCAGCCCAAAGAATGCAGACTTTAAGTTTAATTAATCTTAAAAATATATCGATACAAAATGATTCAATAATAATAAAAATAACTGATTTGATTAAAACATCAAGGCCTGGAGCCTACCAACCACTTATCAGATTACCCTTTATTCTGGAAAGACCAAGCGTTTGTCCAGCTTTAGCTCTTAAAACTTACATAGATAAGACTAGAGCTTTACGACAAAATCATTTGGAAGGAAACCTTTTTATAGGCATAAGAAAGCCTCATAAAAATATAGGCTCTCAAACATTAGCACACTGGGTAAAAAAGGTGCTGCAAAATAGTGGTAGTGATATAACAGTATTCGGAGCCCACAGTACTCGCTCGGCGTCGACATCTGCCGCTCACAGCTCGGGGGTTAATCTGGAAGTAGTTCGTAAGGCTGCGGGCTGGAGCAATACTTCCAATGTTTTCTTAAAATATTATCGTAGGGAAGTGGATCATATCAATAGAGATCAATTTGTTAATGCAATATTTAGGTGCAATCTAGATGATAGATAAATTACATTTATTTGATTAAGTTTCTAACTTAAGAGAGCGATAAATGTATCTTTGTCATATGTTTAATGTCTTTAATTGGTAAGATCGTTATCTGTTACGTAACTTTATGAAGATTATACTGATTCGTTTCAACATTTTAGTTTATTTTCTAATCATAGATTACAAAATGCTCTAAACATCTGCTTGTAATATTGAAGATATCATCCTCGATTGATACACGAAGTATAATTAATAATCAAACGAACTTACCTGTGAAGTTTGATTCCAATTATACGAGTGTATCAATCGAGGATGATATCAACATCCCATCCCCCCCTACCCTGAAAATACAACTAAAATGTTCTTCGTATAGCACAAAATACCAGGGTCTACTCTGAAAAAAATGAGGGTGTTGTGTGAACCCCGCGGCGGGCAACGGTCGCCGCGCCGGGGTTCGCACCATAAGGGAGTGAGCGAGACGGCACTAGCGATTTTCCTTTTAGGTTATAATAACTCTAAAGGTGTGACGAAGATGGTACGATAGATCGTACTGCTGCTTGTAATATTGAAGATATCATCCTCGATTGATACACTCGTATAATTGGAATCAAACTTCACAGGTAAGTTCGTTTGATTATTAAATATATAATTCAAACGAAAATATTTCAGCTGAAATACTTTGGATATTTGAGGACCAAAGCTTGTTAATAATTTTAGCTTCGGTACTCAGCCGGCATTAATTATATTTAAATCATATTACAAATGAAATTTTCTTTTGTTAAAAAGGTCATTATAATTACCTAACATTAAATTTTAGAGGGTATTTGAGAGAAGTAATATTTTTTTAATTTTGAAATTCTAATATGAAGCTAATACGGTGATCTGCTGTTGACATGACAGCCTCCCCTTTTAGTGAATCTCTTTTAGGACTTGCGTTTATTCTATACTTACCTATTGCTTTTTGTACTTAAATGTTTTTATGAATGTTAGGTAGGTAGTTAAAGAGCCAAAACATAAAATATTAATAATTTCGTTTGATAATAATTATAAATGTATTTTATGTGAAAACCCCGATTTTTTTAAATACTACGATGGTGGCAAACAATCATACGGCCCGCCTGATGAAAAGCGGTCACCTTAGCAACTCCAGGAGGGCAGGAGGTGGGGGTCACATGCGCGTTGCCGACCCATTGAATCGAGATTTATCTTCCATTACACCGCAAAACATTTGTTAAATTACGCCGAAAAATTAATAAATTCAAGAGCGTTTTTTAAGTACTTAAGCAGTAAACGTTTTAAAATAATAAATCGTAGAACCAAAAATATGAGGCGGAACCTAATTCCGTTATGTATTGTAGCAGCTTTATTAATGTAGTAATGGCTGTAAAGTTTTGCGAAGTCTTTGAGAAATATACTCGTATTTACCTATAAAAACTCAGGAAAGCGCTCGTTGTTAAAGAATCTCGATTTAAACAATTGCGCCCGAAGCCGGTCCGTGAAATTACATTCTGTCATCTCTCTTTATTCCCCATTTACTTTATTACTCCCTATCTGGGAAGCCTGATTTTATAACCTCCTATTAAACATGAACTGATCCTTTAAAAAACAATCTTATGGCACTGCAAATAAGAGCCATTGTCTGTTGCGTGAAGGATGTGAGATACGACGCCGGATGGTATTGCGTTACTTAGCAGGGATAAAATCACGTTTAGCTACCGCGCGATATTTGATTTCATGAAACAATTGAAATGAGATTAATTAAACGCTCTTGATGTGTGTAATAAGTAAATAATTTAATGAAATTTTAGTAAGGACAATCTGGCTGATTGGCGTCGGCGAGAAATTGGCTGGCGAAATGAAATTAGGGGGAAAATAGGATACCTTCAGGATAGCCTGCTGCTTATCGACTGAGTATTAGACGGCGGTCAGGCGTGAATTAGACGGAATTATCCCTCTGACGGAATTAGCGACACTGACATTACAATAATTTCATTAAATTATTTACCCATTACATATATCAAGAGCGTTTAATGACGGAATTAACCACATTTAACTTATTATAGGGTTAAAAAAAGAATTGACGTATATTTGAAATTTAATTATGTAGTTAAATATATATATATTTTAATCTTAACTAGCGACCCGCCCCGGTTTCGCATGGGTCATGATCACTCTGTTTATTAAAAAAACCGAATCAAAATCAGATTTCAAGATTGAAGCATACATACATACAGACAGCGGAAAGCGACTTTGTTTTATACTATGTAGTCATTAAAGGTCAATAATTTTGTATTCCCATTTTTAGGTTTTATTATAAAAATAAAAATAACTACAATAATGTGGTAAGTGGTTCCGTGTTGGTAACAATAATCTCGTCAAACACTTAGCGCCCCTAGTGCTCTATGTGGCGGAGTATGAGAGCTAATATTTGCACATTGATCCCGGCCACAGAGCACCACGCACAGACTCCGGTGAAGGTCACAGAAATGATATAATGATAATGACCCCTGGTATTGTTAACAATAATCTGGTCAAACACTTAGCGCCCCTAGTGCTCTATGTGGCGGAGTATGAGAGCTAATATTTGTACATTGATCCCGGTCACAGAGCACCACGCACAGACTCCGGTGAAGGTCACAGAAGTGATGTAATGATAATGACCCGTGGCACTGTTAACAATAATCTGGTCAAACACTTAGCGCCCCTAGTGCTCTATGTGGCGGAGTATGAGAGCTAATATTTGCACATTGATCCCGGCCACAGAGCACCACGCACAGACTCCGGTGAAGGTCACAGAAGTGATGTAATGACCCGTGGCACTGTTAACAATAATCTCGTCAAACACTTAGCGCCCCTAGTGCTCTATGTGGCGGAGTATGAGAGCTAATATTTGCACATTGATCCCGGCCACAGAGCACCACGCACAGACTCCGGTGAAGGTCACAGAAGTGATGTAATGACCCGTGGCACTGTTAAAAATAATCTGGTCAAACACTTAGTAGCGCCCCTAGTGCTCTATGTGGCGGA
This sequence comes from Lathronympha strigana, assembly GCA_949128165.1. Taxonomy (NCBI): domain Eukaryota; kingdom Metazoa; phylum Arthropoda; class Insecta; order Lepidoptera; family Tortricidae; genus Lathronympha; species Lathronympha strigana. The sequence goes on along the minus strand of OX421917.1, from coordinate 20,118,498 downwards.
GTATGAGAGCTAATATTTGCACATTGATCCCGGCCACAGAGCACTACGCACAGACACGGGTTATTGCAGCAGCTACGAAAATCGCGCGTTTGTCACACGGATGCATGGTGGCGGTACTACACCGCCAGCCAATCTAAGGGCCACTTGCACCACTCGGGGTTAGCCTCATAACCCGGAGTTAAGCGTGTTTTTGAATAGAATTTGACAGCCAAACTCCAGGTTAGCGCCTAACTCTGGGGTGGTGCAAGTGTGCCTAAGGGACTTAAAATAGGAAATATCCTCAATACTTCGTACTTTTTAATGATGACTTTGGCGGCCGGACCGATTTACGTTGCAAATAAAAACATCAGACCAAGACATGATGAAGGCGGCCATGGAAAAGTCGAGGTTGGAACTTTTCAAAGATTGTAGTCATAGATATACGTATTATTCATAAATTAAAATGGTTGGCGATGCCCTAAAATGCGTATGTAATGAAAATAAATATTGCTCATATTATTGATTTGGTATGGTATTGCAAAAATAAGATTTTTAGGACAACATTTTTATGCTTCACGCTCCATCTATACTAAAGTATAGTAGTTTTGTTGTCAATACACCGTGAATGTTTCAATTAGTTTTTCACACCAACACATAAAAGGGTTTTTTCTGTTTAAACTGGGAGGGATCAAAGTGGCACTTTTCTGTTCAAGGACTACACATTTTTACGTTTTCGGGCATTAACTAGTGGCATCGTGGTGTTGGTATGATGCTGTTTTCGGTTTTGTTTATTTCCCCTTGGTGTGAAAAGCAGTATGTGGCATTATTCATAATTATTTTCGTCTTGTGCGTTAACGCTTGAATCCCTCATTGCGCTCAGGATTCTACTTTAGAATCCTTCGCTTCATTCGGAATCCAATGAACGCAACGCCCTCGCCAGAAATATATCATCTTGATCCCATGTAACACGATCTACTATTTTCCATCTAGTGGTAGTGGTAAATGATCTGTGACTCCGGGGACTGCCTCCTGTGTACCCGGACAGCATAATTGAAATGTGCTCTGTCGAAGACAGGTTTTTAAGGACCTTAGAGATTGGCCAATAACCCTGTATAGTTTGGGTTTGATGATATTAACCCGTCGTATATCAAAATTTCCGGATTCTTTTTAGGGGAACCCTTATAGTTTCGTCCAGTCCGTCTGTCTGTATGTCCGTGCGTATGTCACAGCGGTTTTACACAGTAAGAATATGGCATATCGACCTTTTTTGATCTTATTTTGACATTCCGTACTCGTTATTTCGTTTTTACTTGTACTTGTTCAACCATACGTTGCGACTTGCGAGGGATTTCGAAATACAGTGGTTAAATCGCGTAGCACTGCTACGAAGTGCTACGCCGTAGTCCGTAGCAAGTGAAGTACGTAGGAGACGTAGTAGAGACAACGCTATGCGTATGAACACAATACGTGTATTTTAGAATATAAACTGGATCTCATGTTGTCTCACGTGTACCAATACAAATGAGGGAGGTGCCAAATAACCGAATGTGTATAACCTGGCAATAAATAAAATAATAAATAAATATTGTGGGACAATCTTACACAAATCGACCTAGTCCCACGGTAAGCTCAATAAGGCTTGTGGTGTGGGTACTAGACGACGATATATATAATATATAGATACATATAAATACTTAAATACATAGAAAACATCTTCAGCCTCAGTAGAGCCTCCGGGCGAGTTGGTCTTAAGATGAACATGGATAAGACGAAAATCATGTCAAATATCCATGTAGCACCAACTCCAGTGACAATCGGAGACTTTACACTCGAAGTTGTAGACGATTATATATACCTTGGACAAACTGTCCAGTTAGGTAGGTCCAATTTCGAGAAAGAGGTTAATCGTCGAATCCGACTCGGTTGGGCAGCGTTCGGGAAGCTGCGACACATCTTTTCGTCCAATATTCCGCAGTGCCTGAAGACGAAAGTCTTCGATCAGTGTGTGTTGCCAGTGATGACATACGGTACTGAAACGTGGTCGCTTACAATGGGCCTCATAAGAAGGCTCAAAGTCACCCAAAAGGCAATGGAGAGAGCTATGCTAGGAGTCTCTCTGCGAGATCGTATCAGGAATGAGACCATCCGCAGCAGAACCAAAGTAACCGATATAGCTCTCCGAATCGCTAAACTTAAGTGGCAGTGGGCGGGGCACATTGCACGTAGAACCGATGGCCGTTGGGGCGGAAAGGTTCTCGAGTGGCGACCGCCTACCGGAAGGCGCAGCGTAGGCCCCCCGCAAGGTGGACTGATGACCTGGTGAAGGTCGCAGGACTCCGCTGGATGCGGGTGGCGCAGGAGCGGTCATTGCGGAAATCTTTGGGGGAGGCCTATGTCCAGCAGTGGACGTCTTTCGGCTGAAATTATGATGATGATGATGATGATAGAAAACATCCATAACTCAGAAACAAATATTCGTGATAAACACACAAATAAATGCCCTGACCAGGATTCGAACCCGGGACCTCCTGCTTCGTAGGCAGGGTCACTACCAACTAGGCTAGGAGGCCGTTAAAAACCGCCGTAATATTTGCATATCTTGTCAAAAACAGTTCTGTATGTTTTATTTAGCCGTCTAGTAGTAATAAATTATGCTGGCTCATACGAAATCGTACATTATGTACGAAATATCATTTGATATTTAGCAATCGCTTCTCAGTGAAGGAAATTATCGAGAGGAATCACAATTAGGTCTAGTTTATGCTCCGGTTAAGTTCTTAACTGTGCTCAGTTGTATGGGAGCGACTCTGCCTTAATTGAATCGCGTTAAGACGTCCTAGTAAGGGTCCTGGTTTTTAACTCATTGCGCTTAGGTATATGCTAGAGTGGGTTTAGTTACTTCTCGCTCATACTCGTACCCGCCTCCTACTCTAGCAGGTCTGATGGTTCAATCGTGAACTGGTTTTAAGAGGCCACAGTGGCCAAATTGTTATCATTCAGACGTCTATAGATCTCAAAATTAATAACAACTAGGTATCTGATATTCATACACATAAAACTTCAACATATTTCCTTCAAACTGGTAAACGTGAAAACATGATTTTTAACAAAAGCCTCGATACTATTATTTTTCAAACATAGGTCCTTTTTTACATGTTTTTGGTTAGAACGTCGAAACCCTTGAATTTATAAACATGATTCTTAGTTAAATAGTTAAGTAATAACTTGTTCTTAAATCTGGTAAAACCTTTTATCTACAGAAATTGTAGTTAACGTGTAAACAGCAATTATCTGATTATGCCGTGTATTTTGACGCGCGCGCGTACTATCTCCTTTTCATGTTTCGCGTGCTCTTGCAATTAGGTCTATCCCGCCCTCTTTTGCTCGCATATGTGAACTCTTAACAAAACTCTGAAGGAACAAAGGGATAAAAAAAATGTTAAAGATGAGAAATAATATATGTTTCCTTTGTTCTTTATGAGATGCTAAAATAGCGAAAAAGCAAAATCTAGAAACGTGGCAGAATACGAAAGATGTTGTGTCCACTATAGAAATTAAAAAAAAACAACAACTGAGCTCATATATTGTATAAAAATCCATAGGAGCAATGTTCTGATGGAATACCACAGACAACGTCACAATGTATACTTTTTAAATATCGCTGTCAGTCATCTAATTGACAGATAGAAGTAGTACTGGAGTAGAAAAAGGTATAAAGTGTTCTTCACATTTCTTCGAACCGATATCATTGATTCAATAAACTGTTATTCATAATTTACCAGTGAAACGGAATGTTCTGCATAAACGGGCAAAGCTTTGTCCCGTTCCAGTGGCTTCCCTAATTAGTGTGATGCCATTAAGAGCGGGAAAGAAATATCGGGGCTTTTCAGCTTTATTCGAACCAACAAAGCCGCGTGAGTTGGCTCAGACACGTATCTTACTAGACTTTCGAAAACATATGTTTAAAAAATCTTGAATATTAGAAAAAAAAATCATGTTTTTCGGAATCGAAAATAGCTTAATAAAAAAGAAATCTGATTATTTTTGAGTATTAATACTTTGTTGTATTTGCTAATTATAAACTAAGTAAATTAAAATTGAAAAAGATGTCATATACCTACTATAGAAAAAGTGACCAAGGCCCCAAGTGCCCATGCTTTATAATTGCTTAAGTAAATGTCAAATATACGTACCATTCACACCCTCACTCACCCACGTTGTATCGAATTTTTCTCCGGTACTTATATAATGTTTGTTCCCGTATATTTCAGTTTTTTTTCTACTTTATGGCTTTTACTCAAATATTTGGTGTTTGCGAATTCCCTGTTTGCTTTTATATTTATAGCAAATTCATCCCGGACACAGAAACTGCCAACGCCAATGCCAATGTTTGAATGGCGTGTATAATTGAATGACAGTCATCCCTCAAATATTTTTTAGCCTGACCTTTTTTCGATTTTGTCTTGTCTTGGTTATATGGTTTTTAATTGGATTGAATGGGATAATGTAACATCATTATACATATAGTTTATTGGATAAAATTTCAAAACAGATCTCCATTGGACGTGTCATAATTTCATGCTACGCTCGTAAATGTGCTAAAAAAATAATACATAAAAAAACGCATTGGTACACTGTAATGTGGTAAACTTGTTTGTGAAATAAATAAAAAATAAATGAAGTAGCTATGCGCGGTCTACTTATATAAACATGTCTGTGCCATCTGCTAAGCAGCGGGATATCTGTTTTTATTAGCGTGTACACTTTGAATGGGCTCTTTAGAAAAATCTCGAGTGCCCTGAGGTCCAATATCTGTAACTATGCGACCATACTGTAGAGACGGTAATTGGTACGTTCAAAATATGTAACCTGCGGGGCTAAGATGCCAAGCTGATAATTGCTGGATAAGACGATAGTTTGTCGGTACGTTCTAGCAATTTCTGATAATTTTAAACAGTTCTGTCAAATGTCTTTGCATTTGGCAGCTGTCACCGTCACACTATCCGTGCAATTTGTCAGTTTATCAACTTATATCATTATCTTATGACATTCGTGGATAACCATCTTAGGCCCGCTGGAAGCTAAAATGCCAAGCAGATAGCCTGATAAGATGACAGTTTGTCGGCAGTTTGTGTCAATTTCTGATAATTTTAAACAGTTCTGTCAAATGTCTTTACATTTGGCACCGTCGCGCCATCCGTGCATTTTGTCAGTTTGTGAACTTATACCATATCTAATGACATTCGTGGATCTTAGGCCTGATGTATTCGATTTGGAACCTTCTTCCTTAACAATAAGCTCCGAAATGTATACATAGGCGTGACTATAAAAGGACACGGAGTAAAAAATATGGTTTCAAATTTTCGGCGAGTTTCAACGCCAGCTGAGCAAAGTCCTTCTGTTGACAGATAGGGCAATAGATTAAGATTAGCTTAGGCCGCTGTTACACTGGAACTGACGCGGATCACGTCAAGGCCTATTATGGACGCGTGTTTAGGTTGAAATACACTGATTTGATTTGAATATACGGTCTGAATGAAATATGAGTATTATAAATTAAAATAGATGTAATATACTAAAAAAAAAGACCAACCATCGGAGGCCAAGCCGGTGATGTTATAACCGCTAGGACAGAAATTTTTAAATATTTTTTATATTTTAATTTTATATTTCTGGTCTCAACGAGTGCCGGCGAATTTCTGGAGTATATGCAATGTTACATTTAATTAAACAGTTTGATTTGTTTCTACAAAAAAAATTGTATTTATATATTTTGTGTAGAAATTATCTTTGTGTAGATAACTAGAAGTGGGTTAGCCTGTCGAAACTCGTGAGACTGCTCGACCGAGTCAAAGGGTCTTCATACAATAATGAAGCTAGTAAACTAAAAAAAAACTGTAAGGATACCTACAGTTTTACAAAAGAAGAGTAATTTAAGTAGTGAAATTAATTTCCTGAATTTTCTATTTTTGTTCTTGATTTTGACCCAAGTTAACCTTAGCCAAGCACTTGGTAATCTCACAACAAAATCGCTTTGCCAAAAAGTCGTGCCAAGTTACTCAAGAGTCGTTAGCGTCCAGAGGTGTCGCCCTCGACTTAATGCTGAATGGCGTTTGTTTCCGCGCCGCTCGTCAAACCGTTCAAGGGGGGGTACGGGAGAGGGGGGGGGGTCATTACTTGTCCCGTTTGCTTCAACGACAAATGTCACCGAGACTCGAACTGCGAACTTTTCCCGATACACTTTGCAGCGGGTTCATGCCGATTTCAACCTTAATAGTGTTATCTTAAGGCTTCATAAATCGCATGTGTTTGGTCGAATGTCAAGTCTTAAGTTGAGGGGATTAGCGGGATTAATAACAAGTGGGTTGAGTGTTTCATAACGCGATTGAGGGTAGCGTGTGGTGAGTGGTGACGTGAGACCGGGGAGGCGCGCGAATTAAAATATGCCCTGTGTGTAACTAATCTTAAAAAGGGAAGCCACAGGCGTAAAAAATAATAATTTGATATTAATATTTCTGCCAAGTTTTCTTATACATATTAATTTTATAAATTTTGTACTGAACTTTATTGGTAACTAAAGCAGGACTGAAGAAATTTTCGTTGTTTACTCAAGCCACTAGAGATGAAGTAAAAACGCTTTTAAACTAATGACTTTGTCTGGAAAAGTTGTCTAAGGCATTCATTAAAAGTTAAGTTCTTTATTTTAAAGTAAGTATAGTTTAACGCTGGGGTTTAATTAGATAAAAAAATGCTCTTATCAATAGTTTACTTTGGTTTCCGCCCGCGACCTTGTTTGGGTAGAAGTCCCCGACTTTCAGTGTCAATGACTGGATATCGGGTTCCTTATTCGTAGGTGCTGTTCGCTTCATACGCGTTTCTAATGATTGTGTCAATAAATCCATTTAAACCATCTGTTTGATCTTCTTTTCTACCAGGGCCACAGAACCAACCAAAAGTTAATAAATGCAAAATCGGCGGCGAGTTACGATTTTCGCCTTCGTTTATCGGATTGTTATAAAGCGAAATTAGGAGCTTACGGATTCATTTCGGAGTTTACGACTTTGGCCAGACTGCCATTAAGCACATTTTAAATTTAATTAGTCTACTGGAATGATTAAATTTGAAGAATTATTTCACAGGGCAGTGATGCTTTAAGACATTTTAGAAGTTTGTGGACAAGGGTCGCGTTACTCGGGTACCAAACCGCCTGTCGCCGTTTAAAAGTAAAATTTTAGTCTATCAATTGGGGTTTGTACTAGTTACTGGCACTATAAAACCTTAAAGCAGTATTATTTGGCGTTTTCCGTCGGGCTCAATTGATCGCATCAGCATGTGTTATAGAAGAAAGAACACCACGGAAGGAAAGGTGTGTTCTATCGCCTATACAATGGGTTGTGTTCTAAAGAATTGTTTGAATGTCAACATCCACTTTTCACCATCGCACCGCTCGCCATCGACAGGGCGCTCATCCGCACACCGCAAAACCAAAATGGTCGCGCACTGTGCGGTTTCATAGGGATTTCCTCCCGCGGACGCTCCGGCTGTGGAATGAGCTCCCTGCCGAGGTTTTCCCGAAAGATTACAGTATGGGGTGCTTCAAACAAGGAGTGTACAAGATTTTAATGGGTTGGCAACGCGCATGTTACACCTCTGGGGTTGCAGGCGTCCATAGACTACGGTGACCGCTTTCCATCAGGCGGGCCGTATGCTTGTTTGCCACCATCGTGGTATAAAAATAAAAAAAGAGAGGGAGAGGAAAAGTTAAGGTACACGGATTGAGCCCAAAGAAACGCGCCTTCTACGTTACAAAATTGATAGCGTTGTTTCGAAGACAATAACTTATTAGCACGATTACTGACAAATCACTGGGTCGTTGCTGGGCACCAATGTCATCGGCGGGTGTCAGATGGATGGGCTGCGAGAAAATCAATACAGATAATGAATACCTTCAGTGTAAATGAAGAGATCAACAACAAACGCTCGTCTAGATAAGCGACAATGTAGACAATTTTAATTTTGAGAAGCATTTAATCTGGAGGCGAACCATCCATATAGTTACTAAATAGGTAATTATATAAGTAACAATAATTAAAGCGCTGTAATAGTATATCGTGTTTTTAAGGGCGGTAAATAAGAAATCGCTAATGAGTAAATGAGAGCTTAATTTTAACACGAGTTCGTAATTCTTGTACCGCCCGTGGCACACAATGTTTTTCATCACATTTGCGAGGATGTTACTAAACTAGGCAGGAAAATAAACAATGATTATTATTAGCGGTACACAATGCTATTACACAGTCCACAGTACACCGGCGAGAGCGGCGGCTATGTGTACGTGGGGCGCGGGTCCTCCGGTAAAGTATGTACTATGAAAATCCATTACGACCATTGGGCTCAATACAGCTCGTTAACCCTTAAATGCATTCATTAACAGTATTGATCCTAAAACATCCTAAGTGACAACCAAATTAATTTTAAATTAAGAATTTACGACGATATGACAAAGTCTACATTCCAAGAGAACTTGATTGTCACTTCGTTTCTATGTTATAAAATATAAATGCATCATCATGCATTTAAGGGTTAAGTCTAATATAATATCACCATTTACGAACAAGTGTGATTAAGTTTCAGTTTATAGTGCTCATTATGCCGATAAACTAACTTGATATTGCTCCCGTTCGACCTTCTAAAGTTATTCAAATTGTGTTCAAGTCTACCCGCAAAATTCTGGAGTATTTTAACCGCGGCCATGTTTCATTGCTATCCCTTCGAAAACAGACGAGTCGCACGCTCACAAAAACCAACTAATAAGTACGCTCGTCGATCTTATCTTATATTTTAGGAACAGAGCGCCTTAATGGGAACACTATCTGGTCTTATGTAGGGTCAGGGGGCCCTTACGGATACACTTCGACCCATGGGGATCTTTTGTGTAATTGCTCCCAATTAGATTAGATTGAGAGAGGTATGGGCACAGCGGATGTATATCGTTTAGTGTTGTAGGGCGCAGCACAACGAATGTCGTCTCGCTCTGGAGCAGAGCCCATCTGGGGAAGTACCTTACGGAAAACCGCAGTTTAATAACACTAGACCCCTGCTTACGAAGCAAGAGGTCCCGGGTTCGAATCCTGGTCAGGGCATTTATTTGTGTGTTTATCACGAATATTTGTTCCTGAGTTATGGATGTTTAATGTGTATTTAAGTATTTATATGTATCTGTCTATTATATATATCGTCGCCTAGTACCCACAACACAAGCCTTATTCAGCTTACCGTGGGACTAGGTCGATTTGTGTAAGATTGTCCCATAATATTTATTTATTTATTTATTTTATAGTGGTGTGTTTCTGTGGGTGAGTAAGGTTGCCAGAGCTCCAAAAGGATTCACTGTGTTGACAGCTGGGCGGGCCACGGAGCAAAGCTTGCCCCTTTAGCTGTCAACACAGCGAATCCTCCTTTTTTTTAAAGGGTCGGCAACGCGCATGTAACACCCCTGGAGTCGCAGGCGTCCATAGGCTACGGTCACTGCTTACCATCAGGCGGGCCGTATGATTGTTTGTCACCTTCGTAGTATAAAAAATAGGGCATGCAATCACGGGATTTTTTGTATGGACAATACCGGGCTTCATTATAAATCCCGGGATTTTCCTCAAGAGATTGTACTACCATCTCGGTACCTACCGGATGATGGAGCTCAGGGGTGGTGCTCTGAAGTCCTTTGGTTCCAGGTATCCTGCACCAACGTCCTTCATTCTCATCAGGCGTGAGCGTAACATTCATATTACGTGCTTCATGGTCTATTTTTCTTCGCCACACATCCTATAACCAGTTTTGTCTAAAAGTCCTGTCTTCATCTTCATCATGCATATTAAAATACAGGTGACTATTAAATTGCAACGGTTAACACTCACGTATTTTCCGGCGCCGGGCGGAGTGATGCCCGAGCCGCGAAGACAACACCACTCTGTCCGACGCTGACTGCCCGATGCAGTCGTGACATGTCACGCCTATTGTGATAAAAATACGTGAATTTTAACCATTGCAATTTAATATCAGTATGGCTCACGAAAGTTTAAATTATAAACAGGTGACTAGCTTAGCGCAGTTAGCGCCTAGAGCCTAGTTTGTCACCTAACGTAAACGAACGTTCGCGAATGTTCATAACTTACTCGATTGCGCGCTTACCGTCTTCGCTAGTCGCTTAGTGTGTATCAAGCCTAAGATCGCAGCGTGGATCTCAAGGTCAGGTTACACTGGGACTCGGGAACTCTAGTGTTGCGCTCGAGTAATACGCGGGCCGCAGCCGGCGAACTTCGAGGTTTTTTATAAACTTGGGGATTGATGCGTCTATGATGAGTTTAGGGTAACGAGATTAAAACACGACTACAGTGTTCGAATTACTCGCAAACTTCGCTCTTTGCGGCACCGGTTTTTATGAATTCTAAGTATTTTTGAGACTGATGTTTGGTAGGTAGATTCGGCGTTAGTTTAAAATAACTTGGATCTGATTAGATTTTTTTTAAACCACTTGTGGGGAAATATTCACCCGGGCGGAACGCCTGACCGGTGGTCAGAGAGGTTGCGGGTTCGATTCCTGCTCGACGCAGGACATTTTTCTTTCAATTATAAAATTGTAAATTTCGTTCGCAGACGAACGTTTCTTTCTTCGAAGATTTTGAATCTAGCGAAAAGTATTATTTTTCACAAAATTGGTGGATATCGAGATTGTTGGAATTTGAATATGTTTTATAATTTATTGACATTATTGAAAATGTATTTTTGGTTTATGGTTAATTATTATTGTTCTGTTTCTTTTATACACTTGACGATCTTTTTGTATTTAAGGACATAACTATAAATAACATGTAATTTCCAATCTGAAATAAATGAATCTAATCTAATCTAATCTATCAGTGTATCTGTCAGACTGTTTCTTTTATTGTTTTATTTTCATTAGCGCTATGGCTTTTCAAATATTACTTTGCACAGCCCAATAAACAACGCAGCGTGACATTAGGTAATATTCTCATAAAATTTGCAAATGTGCAAACCGACTCAGTAGGATTAACTGACACCATTTTGTTGTTTAAAGCCAAAGCTATTACCCAAACAAAGGCCGTGCCTGTTCATGACGGCATCATCACGTAGGTTGAACATACAGATTGATATTCGCTTGTTTTTCCATTATTGTTATTGGACCGCTCAACTCTGTTAAGTGCCGTGTGTTACATGAATGTTTGAGTGATTTTTCGAGTTACCCGTCTGCATAACAGTTTGTAACCTAAATGGTTTGCGTCGGCTTGCAACCAAAATGGTCGCGCGCTGCCGTGATTATCTCGATAGACCTTATCGATTACTGACAATGTGGCAGTTTTGTTTGGAAATGTCAGAATCGGTCTAATGTTGTGAACCACTCCTAAGAAAGGAGTTTTCGTTATATAGTTACGAAGAGGTTGACAACGGGATTAAAAGTTTCAACGACTTCCGCACAGACTAAGCTGCAGGGGGCTAGTCACTTATAAGTCGCCGACTTACTGCAGATGAGGTTATCCAAGAGAAAACACTCGCTCGAGACAAAACTCATCGTCTTGTATCTGGCTAATCGCCGGCGGTCTCGCAGTTATGCCGAGTGCCACGGACAATATAGACACCGCATTGGCGAACGAGGTGGGACCGGCCGGGACAGATCCGTCAATTTCTATCTATACTAATTGACAGATCGGTCGCAGTCCGGTCCATCCAGGCCCGGTCTACCGTGAGTCATCCTTTATGATGCGTTTGGGCCATTCTTCTTTCTTGGCGAGAATTAGGTATTTGTCTCCGCGCTGAAAAATGTTATAAATTTTAAATGACCTTTACCAGTACACTATACTTGTTACTGCCCTGCTTAGTGAATGTCAACTTACTTGCAGTATTTAACTCAAAAGCAAAACACGGTGACAGAGTGGTCAGTTGGAAGGCTGTTTTCGCTTGCAAGTACGGTATACACCCATTTGCCAGAATTTCATTTGCAATAATTTCATTTGCCATAATAGTCAAAAGCCATTATGTTGTTTCCCATAATAACATATGCAATACTTCTTGTTTACTATATTAGTCACGTGCCAGAAACTTTGTTTCCCATAAAATCAATATCAATAATATCATTTGTCATCATCATTGTAAGCCATAATGATCACTAGCCATAATATCATTTGCCATCCAAATTACTTCCCAGAAAGTAGGTTAGGTTAGGTTTGGTTAGAACTGTGAACTTTCAATATAATAATATAGAATACAACGTTATTATAAGTAAGGAAACTTGCCTACCTATTCAACTCTAAGGCAGGTCAGTTTAGGTACGACGACGAGCGAAGCGAGGAGGAGTGTTAGGTTAAACCGTGACCATACAGCGCGCGAGCCGAGCGAGCACATCATCATTGTAAGCCATAATGATCACTAGCCATAATATCATTTGCCATCCAAATTACTTCCCAGAAAGTAGGTTAGGTTAGGTTTGGTTAGAACTGTGAACTTTCAATATAATAATATAGAATACAACGTTATTATAAGTAAGGAAACTTGCCTACCTATTCAACTCTAAGGCAGGTCAGTTTAGAAGTACGACGACGAGCGAAGCGAGGAGGAGTGTTAGGTTAAACCGTGACCATACAGCGCGCGAGCCGAGCGAGCGAAGCGAGCGTGCCGCGGCAGCGGCCGGCAAAGCGCCAGAACCGACTTCCAATATAATATAAAATTCTATTTAATAATATATAATACAAAATTATGATAAGTCAGAAAACTTCCCTACCTATTCAACTCTAAGGCAGGTCAGTTTAGGTACGACGACGAGCGAAGCGAGGAGGAGTGTTAGGTTGAACCGTGACCATACAGCGCGCGAACCGAGCGAGCTAAGCGAGCGCGCCGCGGCAGCGGCCGGCGAAGCGCCAGAACCGACTTCCAATATAATATAAAATTCTATTTAATAATATATAATACAAAATTATATATAAAAACAACTTTAATATATAATAATCAATGTATTAATTGTAGTAATTTTTGTTTTTCTCGTACGAATAACCGTTTACATTGAGCTTCACACCACCTTTTGATGTTTTAAATAACTTACAAACATTACTTATATCCATTTTCAACACTAATACAACAGCAAACTATTGCACCAAGCACATATAAATGACAATTAATATCGCCTACAAAATGTAATGCATACCCACCACATGTTTAATAATAACAAGTTTGTAAATATTTTTAGAGCGCCTACAGAGGAATATCGTGATGCATGGATTCGGAGAAAGACCATTATTTAGTATGGCGTTTGAATATTCTATTAAATAATATTATTGCACAACAATTAATATGGCACTCGTACGTTCTGGAATCGAATAATCGGGTAAACAAAGAGTATGTCATATAATTTTTATGGTAAACAAACAATTCGGGCAAATGAAATTCGGGCAAATAAAATTCGGGCATACGAGTATTATTTTATATAACTTTCGGTCAAACAATAGACAACCTGCAAGTACCACTCTAGCGCGGTGGTTTCAAAATTACGTATCTACATGAAAAAGACTTTCCAATTGTCTAATGCTAATGCATTAGACAATTGCATCCATTTCGTGATGCACACAACAATTCTGTTTTCCTGTTTTTGTTCTTGTATTATGTGTTGTGTGTGATCGTCACGAATAAATGATTTTTATTCTTATTCTTAATTCAAATACGTTAAGTGGTCTGTGCAAGCACTCGCCAAACAAAATGCCGGCGACGCGTTCTCCCGCAATGAAATTCAAACAAGCGAGAATCAACTTTTTCGTTTTTCCGCGACCAAAGCCTTTTGTTCAAACGAAAAAACAATACGAATAACTTTATCGCCGAGTTTGTTTTTAATTTCCGAATACCCGGCGTGTAGTTTTGAATGCTAAGCAGCCGGGGACTGCTATTTTGGATTAAATTGAATTAAATATTTTTTATTCGAAAATGAAGTTGGAAATTTAATTACCGTGTAGCAAGAACGCTGGGAAATACCAAACTTGGAATATTTTTACAGTACACATGGTGCTACTTTACCGCCCTAGGGCGATAATGAGCACTTAACGTGCCTGTGTCGACTATTCAAAGGGCCATATGTACTGTAAAACGTCTTACCATGTACGTGCGAAGAGGTAATTCGCAACGAGTGGCGATATAAAACACTCCCTACGGTCGTATTTTAATTTCTCGCCACTCGTAAACGTAGATGCAACTGAAATAAGCGGTCGCGCTGTCATAGTAAATTAGTACGCGACTACATACCGGTGGTGAACACGAGTTGTCTTATATGCTCCGTCTACTGGCTGAGGTCTGTGCGCGTATGTACACTCTATATGTTAAAAAGTATGAATTTCCCATTTTAAACTTTTTTTTGGGTTACTGCATGGCGTTACACTGTGCGCTGTAGATTATAAACTTAATGTCTTGAAGATATAGGTAAGTAGCATATCTACCCAGACACCATTATAGACAGTGCAGTGGATGGCTTCCGTGCCCATTAGCCTCACACAGACTACCTCCTCCAACTTTCGTACTTAAAAGAAGCTAACAACGTGATTTGTCCTGTCATTTTATCTATACAGCTTTGATACTGTACTATTAATGCAGTTAAATAGTGTTTTTGCTAGGAAAGTTGTGGGGTAGTTCTGATTTCTATCATTTCATATGTAGTTTGGGGTGCTGAATCCGAATCTGAGGTTTGCATACTAAATTTCGAGACGCAACATTAAAAAAAAAAAAAAAAAAAGAAAAAAATCGCCTTTTTTCCGGTTTTTTGCTTAAAACTCGAAAACTATTAACTTTTAGTAAATAGTCTGTTTACAGAAATTAAAGTACATAAAATTTTCTACAAATATCACTATTTAGTTTTTTTTTCGAATGAGCCGTTCGGTCTCAAGTGCGCGTTAAAAATTGGCAATTTTCAGCGGTTTCTGCAAAACTCACTTTGAACGTTCCAAAGCTATTTTTTTTAAATTAGATCGCAGTATGGAAAAATTATATGAGCCGTTGTCGTTTAAAAGGTCCCGGCTGAAGTTCTTCGGTGACGTTGGGTCCTGGTACATATTCTGCTTGACCTGTAAAAAAAGAAGTGGAGTCATTTCTCAAGGAGAAAGAGGAGATAGAACGGATGAGGATTACAAAATTGATTGTGAGATTAAACATACCTCCCGCATCTTGCTGAGGTTTTCGATGGCATCAGGTCCTGGCTCAGGGTCTGAGTGCGCCATCGTCAGCGTCGGGGGTTCTAAAAGATAAAAGAGGCGGTGAGACACTGACTTGTGATCATATATCTAGGAGAGATGAATGATTACAAAATAACTTGTGAGATTCGACATACCTCTGTCTTTTGTCTCGTCTACGTATATCTCTGAGCTGTCTTCCGGGGGCGCAACGTTGTCACACAGTCCTTTAGTTTCGTTTAGAAAAATAGCTTTGGAACGTTTAAAGTGAGTTTTGCAGAAACCGCTGAAAATTGCCAATTTTTAACGCGCACTTGAGACCGAACGGCTCATTCTAAAAAAAAACTAAATAGTGATATTTGTAGAAAATTTTATGTACTTTAATTTCTGTAAACAGACTATTTACTAAAAGTTAATAGTTTTCGAGTTTTAAGCAAAAACCCGGAAAAAAGGCGATTTTTTTCTTTTTTTTTAATTTTTTTTTAATGTTGCGTCTCGAAATTTAGTATGCAAACCTCAGATTCGGATTCAGCACCCCAAACTACACATGAAATGAAAGAAATCACAACTACCCCATAACTTTCTTACTAGGGGCCTTTTAAATTACAATTTAACTGGATTATATAACTTAATGATTTATTGAATTCATCCTTATCGTACATTAGCACTCTTTTTGATTTAGTCGGGCAAAGTCATTATGCAACATGCGTTGAGTTCGATTTCTAATTAGGTGCAATCCTGACTGAGGAAAATATCAGCTCTATTTTATTTAACGAAATGACTCTTCAAATCTTATATGTGATCGGTTTTAGTCAAAGGTAGTTGTCGTACAATAAGTCATAAAGATTAAGTACATTTGAATTGAACCTTATCAAGATTGATAAAGTATTTTAACTAAAAAACAAGCACATACTCGTATTATTATTTAATAAATCTCAGTCGCACACAGTCATTGCCCCCAGTAATGAAGAACACGGCGCAAGAAGGACATAATAAAATAAACCGGCCAAGTGCGAGTCGGGCTCGCGCACAAAGGGTTCCGTAGCAGCAAATATAATAAACTTATTATGTCAATTTATACACCTGGTGAATGGAGCCTAAACTTATAAGGTTCAGCCATCGTTTTCAGTGTAAGCACAATAACTTAACCAAAATTACAGTTAAATCAACCTATCTCAAAAACTATAAGAGATACTTTGATCAAACCAAAAATCGTTGAAAGAGTTAATTAGCATGCATCACCTCTATTTTTTTTAGAATTTTATACCCCGTAGTTATAAAAATAGAGGGGGGGGGACATACTTTTTACGACTTTGAGAGCTGATATCTCAAAAACCGTTCACTTTAAGAAAAATGTTTTTTAGAAAACTTTATATCATTTTAAAAGACCTTTCCATTGATACCCCACACGGGTATGTACATCGAAAAAAAAATTTTCATCCCTCAGTTACATGTATGGGGGGCCCCACCCCCAATTCTTTTTTTTACTATTTAGTGTCATAATTTTGTAGCGGTTCATACAACACATATTCCCATCAAATTTCATCACTGTAGTACTTATAGTTTCCGAGTAAATCGGCTGTGACAGACGGACAGACGGACAGACGGACAGACGGACAGACGGACATGACGAAACTATAAGGGTTCCGTTTTTGCCATTTTGGCTACGGAACCCTAAAAATAGCGGTCATAAACGTGTAAGTACAACCAGCAAAAATATTTTACGCAACACGCAAAAATATCCGACATAATCTGATTTATGTCACATATATCCGGCTTTCCTCACTCGGTTATTACTGCAAGTGACAGTAATAAGCGAAGTTATGCCGTAGCGAGTGTCATCTTACACGCTCCATCTAGTGGGCGTGACTAGGCGATCTGCGGCCCTAATCACAAACTCATCCCTAATTTCCCCCGCGCAGCTAATACCGTTACACATAACATCACTACATTATGTACTCCTGGTGCCGCCAGATTGCATTTTCCGCCCGCTGAGCGTCGATGCGGACTTATCTTCTGGCGCACGGTGCTCTACTACATAGTTATAATGTCTGTGGCAGTAGCTGGGTTATATGACGTTTTGGTGTTGTGATTTTTTTGAATAGGGTAAAGCGCTTAAAATGGACGGATTGGATTGAAGGAAAATGCAACTGCTCGTGACGGTTTTGTTGACGTTCTTTAAAATATTTTATGGCTTTCAATGCAAGATTTTAAGTGGCTAAAAATAAATATGATGTTTTAAAAATAAAACCCAATAAAGTAGGAACCATTGCTTTATTATTAGACTGTTATTTATAAAGAATTAAATTAGGTGTGCTTACAAGCTTAAAGTAGATTTTTTGGTTTTTAACTCCCTTCATGATTTCGGTTCGTAAGTTATCAGTAGGTTTAAGGGGAATAACGAAAATAGATATTTTGTTTTCCGCCTTTCTCTTAGTTTCGAGTGATAAATGGCAATTCCAAATAAACATTAAAATCATCAGAATATCTCCAGCCATTATATTTTTATTTTAAGCAGATACGTATGTGAACGATACTAAATTTCTTAAAAATAAATGAAAAACGCTCCCCTAACGAGGGTGGGGGGACACAGCCTGAGTTAAAAACTATTAGAACTTCAAACCGAAACCAGGTTTTACGCGGGAGAAGTGATAAATTTATTCACATACCCAGTGCAGTTTTGCTCCGGACAGCCGGCCAAGTTTCTGCGAAATCAAGTTTTGATCGAAGATTCACAACTTGTTCCTGGAGACGCGTTCGACCTTTCCGAATTGATCTTAATTTCTATCACTCACAGTGCATTTTTTACGATATATGAGGCTAACGAATCGCGTGATGGTAAGAGAACTTGTCACCTTTGGGCAAGCGTACCTTGACACCAGCTTGGACCGTTTGATTCTGTCCAAATGCGCGCTGTACGAATTGTCGACGATCTCAAACTCACAGGCGGTAATTGAACCCAAAAAACTTGAAATCTTGTTCGTTTAGGGAGGGCCTTTTAACACTTGGATTGAGTATTGTTGCAAGTTCATATAATTCGTTAACAAAACTTGAATTGCGCTTGCACTAATCAGTGCGTAATCAAAATACATACAAAATTAGAGGATCTATATTATTTATTAACTCGTTGCGATCTGTTGTTCATTTCCCATCTTCTAGACCTCTAGTTAGGGGGGTAGATTTCCTAACATTATGTAAGTATTATTAAATCAACCCATGGGACGTTCAAGATAAGTCCTTCAACCCTGCCGTTTAATTTGCATAATAAGGTGACTTCGTAATCTTCAATAATACCACGCATAAGTTAAACCTGAAACTAGTTTCAAGCACAGACGAAACTTTAAATTAATAGGTCTTTATTGAGAAAACTAAATTGTTAATTTCGTATTGTAATCAAATACTTTAGAACGGATTAATCGAGTTTATTAACACGTTTCGAGCCCTTTACAGCACTCGTTTTCACAGGATTAAGATGATGACTGCTTTAAATGGATAACAATATTGGAAACAGAAGACAATATTAATATTGTATTGTGTTAAGGTATTCGTCACGTAACATTCAGACTTTTAATACAGTTGCTCAAAACATGGTACTTTACGTAACTGTTGACCGTGCAGGAAGCTCGACTTTGCGCACTAGTTATTCAGTAAGCGTTATTGTAGCGATTCACGGGCTACGAATGGGTCAATGTAGAGTAGAGTATAAGTATTTGTTAGATATTTATTATGAATATGATGCTGTCTAGAGTCTCACGTAATACTAATAAACCGTTTTTTCTCTTTACAGGTAAGTCAACCGTTATTGCAGATTGCGAATTGAATCGGCAAGTACCCCTACATTTTAAAGCTGGTATATTATTATTAGGTATATTCTTAAAAGAATATCGAATAGTGTAGTACTTATTTCCCTTTTAAACTGAGCCACTACCAAATGGGTTTTGTTTATTGTTAACAAACCGCAAGTGCTACTGCCTGCATAAAATAAAGGTTTGTTCAGCGCTTCTTGAATTACGACTCTATTGCTATTGCAATAAGATTCAATTTGAACTAATTGAGCTAACAGCATGTTTAGCACGGTGGTCCCTAGGATTTACCACAGAGAAATATGACACGTGCATATAAGAAAGAATGTACTTTTAATCTTTTTTCTTAAGGAATTGAGTTGATAATAGCAAAACAGTTAAGTGTCCATTTTTTTTGCATATTCGGCGCCGGCGCCTCATAGACAGATAATGCTATTGTTGAATACAATTGCTTTGTTGTACGCTAATCCTTAATCCCAGCACATGCTGAGACTGGGACCTATTGTCTTATACTATTCAAAATTAAGTTGTAGCTGGTATTATAGTGTTTGATTGTTTTGTGAATTTGCATGGCTTTATTCTATTTTACCTATAGTTGTTCTAATATTTTGTAATCATGTTTTGTTATGGTATGTGACAATAAACTATTCTTATTCTTATTTTTAAAGGCTTCGCTGAAAAGAGACTAACCTGTTCGTAGACACTTATCGCATTTCTATGTGTTATTGGCTACGCTCGCAAACCTCGAGCGCGTAGCACGGGCTGACACTAAATGAATTAGCCGGCCATTTAAGTTCGAGCAAACCGTCAGAATTCAGTGGGTATGTCCGCCGGGCATCCTCCAGACAAATTTATCATTGATTGGCACTTGGCAGGACCGGCGGATATGCCCGAAAGTTTATTGCCGGCTATTAATTGTAGCACCAACACACAAGCTGTCTCGTTTCGCTGTTCGTGTCGAAGATTAGTCGAGTGTTCCTTTGATTCTCAAAGTGGTATGGCGTTTGCGAAGATGAAATTAAATATTAACAGCGTTAAATGTCTGCTGTATTCGTATTGCTCACACGAGCGTGGGCGGTGATTTGAATCCAGCTATACATAATGATTTGTATAATGATTTCCGAGGTAACTATTTCGATTTGTTCTTGCCTCACCGTTTGTCTGTTTGTGTTTATTACGTAAAGATTTGGACAGTACGTCTCCAGTATGACAATAGTGAACAACGCATGAGCTAAACTTGTGACACCCTAGTTACAAAGCTCTCCCTCCGTAATCCGGTTTTATCCCGCCCTGGTGTGTTGTGTAACTTGTGTAACGTAGGCCTTCTTTATTGCTGTAGTTTTATGATAGCCTAGTTTAATTAGCCGCGAGCCGCAGGAGATAATTTACAATTTCGAAATAGAAATAGCAGTTAGCGAAATAAACTGCACAACCGAAGAGGATATCGTTTTAAATTTACGGGCCATAACGCCGATTCGAATTCATAAATTGATTCGATGTGACTTTCTACGCGTTTCAATGCGGACAAAGTATAAATTTTGCAGTAGGTTGAAATGTCGTTTAGTAGATTTTGAAACTAATTATTGAAAAATTAATGGCTAATTTACCAAATGCACCGTGTTTAAGCGGTTGAATTTGTTCGTCGCAACAACAAAATCGCAATAACAGATCTAAAGTCTGAACGCCACTCTAATGTCAACAAAACTGGCTAGGCTAAGCCTCGTGCAAGTTCATGTAGCCGGGGAATCCCGCCGGGACCCGAACGGCATTACTACAGGACGTTATGTCAAGCACACGGGACCCCGGAGTTGGCTATTGTCAACTGAACTAAGTCCTGCTGCCCCTGGCTAATTGAGTTGAGAGCTGTTAATATGGTTGTGTACATTACGTCGTATACACACTGAAACACTTGTAATGAATAGTGTAAGGTATTGAATACTCACTGCGAGGGCACGAATCATATTCCGAATTTTTTCCAATTACAAAATTGTAAATGTCGTTCGCAGTCGTTTTTGCTTAATAGAAAATTAATTTAGCTATAGTTTCATTCAGAATTAACAACATTTTAACAACTTTATTTAGTAAATCTCGTATATGTAAATGATCAAATTGTAATCAAATTTTGAGCGTATCTTAAATTATCCGCTCATTTGGTCACGTAGAGTAGTTGTTACACATTTATGTCTCAATTATCTAAAAAACAAGTTGCTAAGACATCCAGTGCCCATGGCAGGACATAATATACATCTCCATTCGCAACGTCTCAAAATAAAAATACAATAATAGTAAAGTTATCCCTTCAAAGAAAATAATAACAAAACAATATCTACAAGATTCCAGGCCTGCTACTGAAACCAAAGGGAGAAAGGGTGGAATTGAAAGATTTGCGGCGCCGAGCGTCGAGTGATTTTTTTGGCTCCACAATTTGCGGGGTCCCCTTCTTTATTCCATCAAATTTATAGGGGACGTTTATGTTTTTATATGCTCCAGCTTGACTTGCAAATTCAACAGCCACTGTTAGGAAACCTTTGTGTAGCGCAACTTTGTTTTCCATTTGTTTATGACTTTCGCTTTTATTAGTTTCCATTCCAGTTTTGTACGGTTTCTCGCCTTTGTTGGTTCCGTTTTTTGTGGACTCAACTCTCGAGAAGTTAATTGTTTCAGCCGTTTCAAAGGAAACGATGGAGATGTTTTGGAATGGAATACTTAAAGCTACAGCTTACATCGGCAGCTGTTGTTTATAACAAAAATAAGTATTACTTTTCATTTGTTCCATTTATTTTGCCATTCAATCGTCTGCGACAGCTTACTTCCATTGCATATTTAAAGTATGTGCTGAATAAAATAAAATAAACAATTTACTTGCCTATACGAGTAAATAAAAAATACTCCCCAATTTACCATCATGTGTAATAGTGCCCAGAAGACTGGCAGCGTTGTCTTTTTTGATGGCTATGATTTGCCGCTGGCCAAAGTAGCTGCCAGCCCACTGGTTTCCAGACACGTCGACAAGGCGCTTCGATATTTCTTTAATAAGAGCCTTGACGCTAGGCCCCCTTTGTCCCAGGGCCTCTACAATGCGTCACCGAAATGGGCAAATAGATATTCCAATTAGATTCTATTCAGGAATCAGCTCTTATTACGAATAACTCATTAATCTTGGAATAACACTAAGACATACACCGTAATATAGATTCGATAGTACATAGATTATCACAACGACCCCTGAAAGGTGGTGACAATCTCTCGCGACCTTTTGGGACCATTTAAGTACAAAGGGAATTCTTGACCTTTCAGTGTAAACAACTCGAGTGCCCCGCGAGGGCCTTTCTGTGACGAGTGTATGGACCAAATCAAACGTTACTCGTACTTGCCTCGAGTATATCTATTCGTATGTCAAAGTTTTCAAAGGCAAAGTAATTCAACTATACTCTTGAGCTTTGGCTTTGGTAGTCTGTCCTAATACGAATACAAGACATTGCAGGACTTTCAGGAAATATAAATTTTATTTCAAAACAGTTTTTATATGCGTCTATAGTCAATAGTCATTGTCTATACCATAAATCTTTACATTATATTCTTTTCGTGCTAAAATTAACCCCTCGTCTTCGACTCGGCCTTAAATTCGCACTCGTAATTTCTTGTTTACTGCCCCTAATACACAATGTACTATTACTACCCTTAGGCCCACTTGAACCACCCAGGGTCAGCCGCCAACCCAAAGTTTAGCTGTCAAATTCCATACAAAAAAACGCTTAACTCCAGGTTATGTGGCTAACCCAGGGTGGTGGCAAGTGGCCCTTAAGGTATCAGTGAAATTAAAGTCTCAGCAGCCCAATTTGGAAGAAGTTAGGTTTGAAGTAGATTTTCTTTCGCTCTGCGGGATGGCTAGCCAACGAGCGCAATCACTTCGTCTCAAGATCGCTTGTTAAACTACCAGAGCCACAGAAAAACCGCCCTTACCTTTTAGCATTATAGAGTAAAGTCCTTTGGCGTGGCGCTGAAGAATAATAATCTTTATGAAGTTGAATAGATTTGAAATCAGAGCGAGCTCTAAAGAGATGCTTAATGTAGTTACTGGGGGTGCATAGAAAGTATCCGAGTTCATCATTTTATTAATATATTACTTAAACAATCTTGCGCTGTATATTGCTTCTGTTATGTAATGCTAATAGAGATAACATTATCGAAAAAAAAAACTAATGTTTGATACACGAACATTTGAACGAACTGACAGCTATCCAATTTAATCCAGGTACCTTGTCATTTGAAGGTATGGGAACCGCTAGTTCTGATTATTTGCAGAATTGTAGATGATGCTGGCTCAATGAATAATTGAATAATCAAGCTCGAGTACCGAACGTAACCTTGGCCAAATATATAAAAAAGAATTAAATTTACCGTAATATGCTTCTTAAAAGGGAAATCCATGTAGTAGTACCTACACGTTTATGGTAGTTTATGCAACAGTGATATAATAAGAACCAATTATGACCTGTTGCATACGCTAGTTTTTCTACGACAGCTAAAATAGCGTTAAAAGCAAAATCTAGAAAAGTGGCAGAATAGGGAAGATGTTGTGCCCACTAAATAAAAAATAAAATAACAACAACAGCAGTGCTCATATAGTGTAAGTATGAAAATCCATAGGAGCAGTGTTCTTATGGAATACCATAGAAAACGTTATAATGTATACTTTTTAATATCGCTGTCAGTCTTCTAATTGACAGATAGAACTGCTGGAGTAGAAAAAAGTATTTTATGTCACACCTGGCCATAAAGTGCCTTTTTCCGCACGCTACGCGTACGGAAAAAGCCGATTTCTGCCCAAGTGTAGGCATAAAATGATGTACCTAACACGTGAGGTAATAAATAAAGCCCTTGATCGCATATTTACGTCCCTCGCATGCAGCTCGTCGCAAACATCTGCGATCTCGCCCTTTCTTTATTTTACCGCACTAGTTAGGTAATGTACTATGAAGCATGTAGAGTTTGCATTAATTACAAATGTTCTACATCACGATATCGAATTCTTTTAGACAGAGGATATTATCGAGATAGTTTATAATATAAGATCGAAAGGCGGATAAACTAACCATATCGAAGTGCAAGAATCATAAAAATTTAATAAATACTTCACTATAATAAAAACAATTCGACTACAAAATTATTCCGATTCCCATGACACAGCCTCTAACAATGTAGATAACCCACAAAAAAGGCACTTGTAAAATAAAACCTGGCCACGAATTCGGAGCGACCAAGAGCGCATAACAATGAGGCAGCCCAACCCAACCGTTCGCCGCGAAGTGTTTACCGACCCTCCGCTGGCCCATTCATGCTCCTCTGGTACTTGGGCCACAATCGTCCGGCCGCCATTTGTCAGTCCCAGCTTTTTTGAGGTCAAACGTGACATGTGTCATAGGAAAAAATGAATTCGGATATCATACGATCCCGTTCTGTTGTACCTACATACAAAGCGCTTTGAACTTGATATTCAAATGAAAACCGGGAAAATTATGGGTGTTGTTTATCCAATGCAAATACCTGACACTCGAAAAGAAATAAGCTTTCCACTTGATTTTGATTGAATTTTCACCTTCTGTTTTGCTTTGCTTGTTGAACACAAACTCAATATTGTTGCGTTTTTCCCTCGCCTTATCCATAGGGACCATAGGTCACATTCAGTTCTATGATAACATGTATTATCGTCAGTATTACGAAAGTACACCCACAAAATAAGTAATAGTACTAAAGCACAGAAGGTTCTCTTTCCTACATATGACGTTGGGCTTGCCAAGCATGCAAATGTCAAAATTACATTAAAATTAGGGTTGTCACCATGCTGTCAGGTGCGTATGGTGGTACAACAATTTCTATAAACGTATAAATAAGAACAAAACATATATCGGAATATTATTTGTATTATAAGAACACATAGTTATTGATTATTAATTACTATTGGAATTAATTTGTCTAAGTATAAATTTATGTGTTGTTTCAAATATAAATATATCTGATCGCATCATTACGCGAACCCTGACAGTTTATGCCGCCTTAAGGTGAAAGATTTTGTGTCGACGTAACACGCGGAGTGTGTGGAAAAAATGTGTAAGTTGACCATTCAATAGAGATGACGACTAGGTTGAAAAACTATTATTCTAATTAGTCCGTCAGAAAGATTATCCAAAATTATTAGACACGTATTTTTTCCTTTTTCAAGATAACTAAAATTTACGAATATGAAGAGCGGCAAAGTTCCGTGGTGGGGGCTGGTGACGTCAACTGTGAGTAAGAATCGTACTCAATTGTGACGTCACGCGAAACTTTGAAGCGCTGTATTTCCGTCGTTTTCCATTTGACGAACAAAAGAAAAATTACGTGTCGAATATTTTTTTAATAATCTAACAGACGGACTAATTAGTTTTTTTTTGTCGTCTAGCCTATTGGATGGAATGGTCAACTTACACATTTTTCGCCTTCTCCCAATGCATGAGGGTATAAAAGTGTAAACACACGATTGTCGTCGACTACGCCTCGTTAGCGTCAGTGTTTAGCACCAGCCTCCGCTGGGAGCCTGCCAGAATCGAGATTTCATAGCGCTACCCGACGACTTGTAAGCTTGTAACCTCTCGCTTAAGCCTACTCGTCAACGTGCAACGCTGGAACGAAATTCGTTACATTTATGACGGCACGGTGTGTTGTACACGATGTTTATTTGTTTACAAAGGTTTAAGCAGTTTTTTTTTAATATTGTTTTAGAATGTGCGATTCAAGCCCTTTCAAATGAGGATATCACATTGACCCAGTAACACTACTATACATTTTTGTCCCACGATTATCGGGCATTTTCTTTTTAATAAATTATAACCTTTCCAAATTTTAAATCGCTAGTTTATGTAGTTTTCGAGACAGACAAACTGAGCGATAAGGGTTCCTTTTTACCATTTTGGTACGGAACCCTAATTATGTATTATTTATAGTCGAATCGCCCAGTCAATGTCGAAATGTCTTTATTTGCACAAGTCCATCCATACGGCACGCCGTCGATGGCTCGGGTTATCGACGGGATGAAATATGGATGGAGCCCCTCTCCTCCTCTTTATCGGATCAAGCCCGCACTGTACCAAGGTCAAACAGATGGGGAGGAAATAGTTTGATCACCAGAGCCCGTATTTTTCATGCCGGTTAGGTACGTCATAATAACGTATACTAACACACATGTGGTTTTAAATACGTGATGAGTTAATTACAGATTGTCAATCTACGTTCGATTGTAACGTCGAACGTAATAGTTTTGATACGTCGGCTTCATAAATATGTATGCATCTGTATTCAAATTTCAATTTTGACCCGTCTTCCCATGTAATAAGTTCCGAAGTGTAATGATATTTATAGATGTGACTGTACCTATTCATTCAAACGTTAAACCGAAAATATGCTGTATGAAGCTTTGCGTCATTTGTCTGTCCATCGGCATGAAAATTACGGGCCCTGTAATGATCACTAAATGACACTACAATGATGAGATTTAAATCATGATATGTTAATGACCGAGGTTTTTCAGTCTTCAAATAATAGAGAACATTTTCGAGCGTTAAAATAGTTATTCATGTGCTCTGCCTACCCTTTTAGGAATACATAGCTTTTTTGTTTGTAAATTTATCCTGCAGCTTATTTTAAAGCTTGATTCGTCTAGCAAAACTCCTCGTCTATGCCTACGGCTATGCTACACCATAATCACCTGCAGTCTAATGAGTTAGGATCGTATTTCGGCGAGCCCCGGCCCCTCCGACTAATAGCTTCTTTATTAAGACCATTAGGGACGTTTGAAAAATCTCACGCCATCAAACGAATCTAACGGAGGCCATTTCTAAATTGGAGGGAATTTGGTTATTGAAGATTTTAGGATTTTCTTGCGGATTAGTTTACGTTTGGCGTGAATCTGGGGCAGATTTCGTTTTACTTTTCGATAGCGTGCGACTTTACAGGTCAAACGATGAGACTTATGTTCCTACGTCAAATTTAAAATGGAGCTGGGCCATTACTATGATGTGTTAGGGCATTTTCAGAATAAAGTGCACCATTTTAACGAAAATGAGTCCTCAATTTTCCAAAAAAAAAATTGTCAGTTTTGTAACGGCCCGTACAAAATGTATGAAAAATTGCGTTACGAAACTGACCAAAAAATCGGGACACTCTTTTTCTTTTTTAAATCAATAGTACTCGTGATTCTGGTTATAAAAAACCCAAAACTTCCTTTATTAAAAAAAAAGGAAATGGATTACACTTTATTTTCAAAATGCCCCTATATGACTCATGAGAGTTTAAATTGTATGATTGTTTACTAAGTTTTACGCTTAACGTTTTCATTAAACTACAGATACAAAAAAAGGCCTTTTTAGCTACAAATATTCTCATATCACTAACCTTACTGGCTGGCTTCAAAACTAGCATTATGCTGAGTTGGGTCCATTTCGTGATGCACACAACAATTCTGTTTTCTAGTTTTTGTTCTTTTATTATGTGTTGTGTGTGATCGTCACGAATAAATTATTCTTATTCTTATTCTTATACTAGGCGTAGGCTGATCACGTCACACAACAAGTCATTAAACAACTTATTAGTTTTATGTCGATACAATAATAATATACCATTGTTACGAACCGATAGGATATTTATAGCTCAGTTCGTAATAAACGCACCATTCATTATAGTCATTATATGAACCACTCAACGAGTTATTTGGGGTCTGACAAATTTTACTACCCTCTCCACCCTGTGACCATTCGTAAACCTTATTGCGAAGAGATAAGAACTAGCATTGTTTAGCATGATGCTGTTTAATATAATGTCCATGTGAGCTATAACAGTTGCTTCGGCTAACCACTTTATATAGTTAACTCTATCACACTTGTACAGGTAATCATAAGTACGACAGAGAGGTACAATATAATTTATAGTTCGCGGTAGACTACGAATGTTTTCTAGGAACTCGAGATCTACATTGGTTCTAGAGAGCTGGACTCGAGTTTATGGCTTGGGAATGCGCGGGTAGTAAGTGAAACCCAGACAATACGAAAGATGAGGGGCGGAAAGATGCCTGAAGAGTTTGAGTGACGTCAGAAATGAATGTTCGATATAGAGGAATATCTAACAATGGCAGAAAGGCAAGAGACTGATATAATCTTAACAGTACGGATTTATGACAAGCTTTAGGGAGAAAATAGCCATTCGTTAGGAAGGATCTTGTATGTTTTATTGAAGGATGTTGTATTGTATTGTATACCCGAAGAATCTCTAATTTCGCACAATCACTTTTGAATGATATATAATACTGGCACCGTAGCCAGCCCTTTAATAAATTCAATGTCTTCAAAGACACAAGAGTCACAAGACGAAAAACCAATCGATTCAAGCGAGTACCTTAGGCGTGGTTGCAACGTTAGCGTGACACGAAACAGAAGACAACACAACACAGATATACAACAACACTTTCAGGAGATAATAGTTTAGATATATATAAAAGCCAGACTCCAAATAGATGTTGTTTAAGCCCCAACAACCGTTATTAAGTAACAAAGTTGTGCTGTTCCCGAATCGAGTAAGTACTTTGAATTTGGAAACAGGGAAAAGTGGAGCTTTGTGCGCTAACTTGAACAGTAAGCCGGGACGTTAATTGCACCCTATGGGCAACTCGAATACGAGGGGTTTGTTATTGCCAACGCTCGTCTAGCGCCTGGTCTAAGAACAACCAGTGTTGAACCAGTTTTTGTAACTAACAAGATAGCCTTATCAAAAATATAGATTACGTACCGAGGCATGTAGAGTAAGAAATGTCTCAGATCTCATGTTATGCAAAGCGAATCTGAGGTCGACAAACATATGATCTGCGGCTTTCTTATTTACTGGCCAAGGTCTGTACACTATTTTTCTGCTCAACGCAGTCGGCAAGCGGCGAATTTGTTTAGCGTAGTGGCCTGCAATTGGCAGCTTGCCGGCAGAAAAATAAACTATTTCACCGTCGTACGATCCCTGCGCGCTACACCCTTAGTCGGTCCAAGCGTTTTCCCGCTTCATAAAAAAAGTGACATGGTACTAACAGAGAAGGTACTTTCTTTCTATCTAACGGCTTCCGGGCACAGCCTTCAATGTCTTAAACATGAGACGTTCGTCCGCGCCTTAGAATTTATTCTTGGGTTTAGATCCAACATTACCTGGTTCATCCAAATAGAATAATCAGTATACTTCAGTAATAGAACGCCAGAAATTGATAAGCTATTCAAACGGTTTGGCCTGTAGTCGTTGTATGTAGTTTAACATTAATAATAGAGCTTTCAGTGCGGCTGGAAATACATCACTCATTCATTAGCTTCGTATGTTCCGCGAATTGTTGCCTGCATTGCTTACAACTGAATTTATGCAAACGTTTGTATCGCTATTTCAGATAACAGCCTGCCACGAACATCGAAAATTGACATTGACGGAAAAACCTCTTTGTCTCTCTAATATGCAAGAGGAAATACAAATCCGCCATTGTTCGATTTTCGTGGTACTACCTTAGGTCAACGACATTGATTCTATGCCTTAGGTTTATTCGAAACTTTTATCTGTGGCAGAATTATGTTTTATATATGGTTATGCCCTTTAGCAGCCTAATTATTTGTTTGGTTTCGATCAAAGGCTCTTCAAGCTTACTAGATGAGAAGGGGAAATAAAAATCTTGGCAACTAAATTCACCAAACCTAAACGGGTACGTACTCGCAGACAATTCAGACATTGTAATGATTTGTATGGATTACTTTGTCCACTTACTATTAGGTCTTTAAAAGTCTCCTTTGTTACATTGTCAGAATCGTTTTACTCTATTTCGACATTTCATTTCATGTCTATTTGTCTGTTAACACGAATTTCTGTAAACGAATTAAAAATAACATTGCGTTAAAAACCGACCTCTTTTGTTACGAATGTCTATTGTTTCACCTGTGCCCACATTCACACCGAATCCCAATGCTTCATGCGGGCGCGAGCGGAGAACTCTACTCTTTAGTGTACTTTTAAATAATTCTATAAACATATATTTTAGGTAAAATTTAAACATAAACCCGTTAGCATATATACACTCTCTCTCACACGTGTTAATGGCTTTTCGTAAAACACTTTTTAACCGAATTTCACTTCCCAAAATGTTTGTTTCAACTGTACATTAGACAAGCCAAATAATTCACATATTCTTATTTCTCAACTTTGGATTTAGGCAAAGGATCACTTGCCAAATTATCATTAAAGCAACTTTTATGAGGTCGAAAGATTGTTTCCAAACGTTATATTTATACAAAAAATGTTCACACCAATTAAGTTAAGTTAAATAAATTTGTTGACAAATGATTTTAACCAAAAACTGGCTTTTAGTAATTTGGTGTGATTTTCAAACAAAATGACTGAATAAAACATTTTAAAATTTGGGATTTTTTTGTAGAAATACACGAACATTAGCCAAGTTTGACACGCACCGTTGACACGCTCCGCGCTTTGATAATATTAACAAAGATGAGAGACCGAGAGTAAAGAGGAACGGCTATTGGGTGGCTGTGTAGCCCCTTGTATAGTTGGGATACTTTGGTATGCCTATTTATTAGGATAAAGTGTAAATGTTTTATATTCGCGCGTTGTTGTGCAATATTAAATTCAAATACTCTTAAATAACAACCAGGCCATCATGAAAAACTAAGTGTTCCCAGGTAAACTACGTGAATAATTTTTCACGCGTTGAAAACGTTTTAAATTGAAATGCATGAGCTCCAAATGTGCTGCAGTGTAGATTCATAGTCTCATTTATATACGCGGCGCCGACTAATAATGCTTTTATATGCGGTGCGGTTCGTGCCACAGATAACTTTTGACGGAGTAACGGGTTTATACAATTTAGTATACAGTTTTGTGAATTTTTTGCTAGATTGTATGATATGTTACTTTGTTATAGTTGTATCTATTTGTTTGTAGACGTTGGGTTTGATAGGGTTTACTAACCGGGAATTACACCGCTGAAGATACCAGGGTAATTCGATAGTTTGAACTTACTCATAGTGTTGTGTTTCTGTTGGTGAGTAAGGTCGCCAGAGCTCCAAGAGGATTCACTGTGTTGACAGCTGGGACCCACGGAGCAAAGTTTCCCCCTTTTAGCTGTCAACACAGCGAATCCTCCTTTTTTTTAACTGGTCGGCAACGCGCATGTAACACCCCTGGAGTTGCAGGCGTCCATAGGCTATGGTGATCGCTTAACATCAGGCGGGCCGTATGCTTGTTTGTCACCGTCGTAGTATAAAAAAAACTATATGAAAAATAGGTAGGTAAGCGACTAAATAGAGGTAGGCAAGTATTACATCTATATATACTAGTGGATTGCCGTAAACTCAATCAACCCCTATATATCTGCAACCCATTGACCGATTTGGCTTATATTTGGAACCTGAAAATTATATTTACCTCATCTAACCACCTGCCAAATTGCACAACGATACGATACTCGGATTATCGTCGAAGAAACATTGAAATAATCATACAAACGCTGGATATAGAACGATATGAAAATTGTTCTCAGCTCTAGTTGGACTCTGAATTTTAAAAATATAAACGTCAAACATTTTATGTCAAAAAAGTTTTCATTAATAAAAGTCGTAATGGCGGTCGACATAAATATGCGGTTTAAACGAATCGTGGAGAGCTCATAATATGTGTGTATTAGCAGTGCATGTAATTGTAAATAACTAGTCATTAAAACATTCGTGTGATGTTATTATGAAACCCGGCTGCCGCCTCGTTTCAACCCACGCTCGAGTTTCAATACCTTCATTATATACAATCACTATTATTCTCTACACAGTACCTACCAGTTAAGCGACTGCGGCATTCGACAGTATGTCCGTCTCGCTCCTGCCAGAGTATCGGTAGGAGAGACGGACATACTTTCGAATGCCAAAGTCGCAATCGAAAACAACTCATGGTACGCACACAACACACAAGTCATGGTAATCATACAGCCGTACCGCCGCCAGCCGAAGCTAATTAGGCGCGCCCAAAACGCCACTCCCTAATGAAGTGCTCGCACTTCGAGCATGTTAACTAGCTGGGAGGTTGTCTAGGTATGGAATGACCTGAACTTTGTTACACTGCATTATTAAGAGCTACATTATGAATAAAAGGGGCGAAGATAAGATGACGATTGGTAATAGAAAAGATAAGAAACTCACCTATCTCTTTCAATTTATAATTTCTATAACATCATATTTAAATTCTCCACAATAGTGAAATGAAACAATCCAGTCAAGTAAAAGCTTACGTTAGTAGGAGTGTAGAAATATTTACCTATTTCCGTTATTGCAGCATGACTTTGCAAACAAATATTTTCTTCGAAGAAAAGCACGAAGAAAATCCGATTTATTCTCTCAAGTTAAGAGTCCTCATACGATATTGTTTTGATTCCGCTTGATGTTTGTTACAGTGATATTTTACAATAATATAAGAAACACAACTAGTTTTATGGCGTATTATGGAATATTATTTTGATTTGATGTAACCTTAGGTATTTTGATTTATATTATCATTTCTAAGTAAATTACATTAGTATCATAAATTGAAATAGATGTCATATACTAAAGAAAAAGTGACCAAGGTCCCCGGTGAGCAGGGCTGGGATCGAACCAGAGACCTCCTGCTTTCGCGGCAGACGCCCTAACCACTGGGGCTACCCGATCACGGCGACCAGAGTCCGAAATTTCCTAAGTATATGCAATCCTTTCTTATTTTAAAACGTTTAAGGTACGTTCCGCCAATCCTACAGCTCAGACTTACTCGTACGTCTAGTGCTGCCTTCTAGATAATCTTTACAGATTATTTTCAACTAGAAGCGAGGGTGACGTCACCATTCTATACAATTTTAAAGCACAAATCAAATCATTCTCTTTCAATTTATAGTTTATATATAGTACTGTGACTACTTAAAAAAACACCAAAAACATGAATCAAAACATTTATTACATTTAATAAATGATTTGATTTGTGTTTATAAATTGTATACATTAGTATCATTAGGTAGGTACGAGTAGTTTAGTTACTTGGCTATCAAGAGAAATATGCCTAAAATGTAGCTAAAGTTTAAAATGGGCGGGCTATAACATTAAACGGTCTTTGATATGGCGTAGGGAACCTGGAGTCCGCTTGGCAACCTAATCTCTTGGGAATACCAGGCGAACTTCAGGTTCCTTAATTATAATTTTCTTAATCGTAATTTGTCGCACGCGCTAGTTTTTAAAATGTTTTACAAAAGCAAAATTTTAAATTAACTTTGGAAAAATCGCAAATTGTACAGCTTCCAAGCGATTTGCGTTTTATATCGTAAACGGAGCCTTAACCAGCTTACGACAAGGAAATGCAATCGGGTACATGCATGAAGCAATCACATTATATGGCGGCGGTGCAGCGGGCTGGAAGGCGAGACCGCTGCACGCTGGCTGGTAAACGACGGTATATATCTTGTGCCAGGAAACATTTTAAATGTTTTATTATTATGAAACTTGTTTATATTAGGATTTTTTATGAATTCGTGACTTTTATGGCAAACGCAGTGACTTTTATTGCAGGTAACAGCAGCTAATTTGTCGCAAAAACATAAGTCGCATTACGAAGTTTTGGTCGCCAAAAATTATAGTTCACGTCACGAAAGTGAATAGCTGTATTCAGTCAAATCAGTCCGTGTCATCTAAGTAATGTAATTACTCCCGCCGGCCAATATGTCAGGTGGTTTCCGAAATCAGATGATCTATGACCGTCACCTATTACGAGTAGTCGTAGACGCGCGAGTCGACTTGTTCAGTGTCTAGTTTACTGTGACCTCAGGTTCATCGAGTGTAATCAGACAATTCATCTAACATTGCTATATCAGCCCAATTAGACGTCATGTCATTTATTGTAACTCGTGGCGATGGACCGCAACCCGTCTGCCAGGGAGCTTCGGAAATCAGTTCTATAGTCGTTCCCATCGTAACGCGGGTGATTTGTTTGGGGATGTACTGTGACCAGGGCTTGGAACCGGTACCGAAAATACCGGTAAAATACCGGTATTTATAGGTTCTCATCGTTTTGGTTCTAGAGAACCGATAAAGGAAAAATACCGGTATTAATACCGGTTCCTTATAAAAGTTCTACTCGTGTATGCGACGTTGCCGTTTCGTGCGCGGCGCGGCGTGGCGTGTAGCGTTGTACGGTTGTTATTTATCTATATCTATATAATTATATAAAAGAGGTTGTCCTCATCTACGATCATCGCACAGCCGAAACGGCTACGACTAGAAACTTGATTTTTTTACCAAAGCTTCCTTTTAGTACATAGGCGAGAGATAAGAACGGATTTTTCGAAATTCCACCGGGGGGTGGAATCCGGTTCCAGGGGGTGAAAAGGGCGTTGAAAGTTTGTATGGAAATGGAATTTTTTTTTGAGCTAGAGACTTGAAACTTTGTGCAAAGACTCTTTATTATAATTAAAGAAAAGTGTTTTCATGGTTTTTGAAAATTCAACTTCTAAGAGGGTAAAAAGGGGGTTGAAGGTTTGTGTAGGAATGGAATTTTGTTTTGACCTAGAGACTTGAAACATTGGATAAAGACTCTTTATTATAATTAAAGAAAATTGTTTTCATGGTTTTTGGAAATTCAACCTCTAAGAGGGTAAAAAGGGGGTTGTAAGTGTGTATAGGAATGGAATTTTGTTTTAGCTATAGACTTGAAGCTTTGTTTTAAAACTTTGTATAACAATTGAAGAAATGTATTTTAATGGTTTTTGGAAATTCAACCTCTAAAAGGGGTAAAAAGGGGGTTGAAAGATTGTATAGGAATGGAATTTTGTTTTGATCTAGATACTTGAAACTTTGTTATTACACAAATCCTTATACCAATTCAAGAAAAGAGTTTTCATAAGTTTGGAATATTCAACCCCTAAGCGGGTAAAAAGGGGGTTGAAAGTTTGTATTTGAATGTTTTTTTTTAATCTAGAGACTTAAAACTTTGTTTTAAAACTCTGTATTACAATTGAAGAAAAGTGTTTTCATGGTTTTTGGAAATTCCACCTCTAAAGGGGTAAAAAGAGGGTTCAAAGTTTGTATAGGAATGGAATTTTGTTTTGAGCTAGAGACTTGAAACTTTGTGTGACTCTTTATTATAATTAAAGAAAAGTGTTTTTATAGTTTTGGAAAATTCAACCTCTATGGGGGTAAAAAAGGGGTAGAAAGATTGTATGAGAATGGAATTTATTTTTGAGCTAGAGACTTGAAACTTTGAGTAAGAACTCTGTGTTACTATTGAAGAAAAACATTTTCATGGTTTTTGGAAATTCTACCTCTAACAGGGTAAAAAGGGGGTTGAAAGTTTGTAAAGGAATGGAATTTTGGTTTGAAACTTTTGTGTTAGGACTCCTTATTACAGTTAAAGAAAAACATTTCATAGTTTTGGAAAAATCAACCCCTATGGGAGTAAAAAAAGGTAAAAAGTTTGTATAAGAATGGAATTTATTTGTGAGCTAGAGACTTGAAACTTTGTGTATAGACTTTTAAATACAATTGAAGAAAACCGTTTTCATGGTTTTTGGAAATTTACCTCTAAAGGGGTAAAAAAGGGGTTGAAAGTCTGTATAAGAATATATTGTTTTGAGCTAGAGACCTGAAACTTTGTGCAAAGACTGTTCATTATTAAAATATAAAAAAGTTGTGTGCTAAGGGGGTTAAAAGTTTGTATGGAAAAGGAGATTCTTTTTGAGCTAGAGGTTTAAAACTTTGTGATTAGACTGTTTATTAAAACAAAAGAAAAGTGTTTTCATACTTTTGGAAAATTCTACTTCTAAGGGGGTAAAACGGGGTTGAAAATTGATAAAGCGGGAAAATAAAGATTTTTTTTGAGCTAGAGACTTGAAACTTGAATAATGAATATAGCTTATTATTTAGAGTGCAATAGAAAATATTTGTATTTTATATGTGTAGGTTATATCAAGTCACATTTTAAAAAGATAAAACAAGGTATGAAACTTTGTAGGAAGAACCCTATTATACGCGGACGAAGTCGCGGGTGGAAAGCTAGTTAATTATAATAAAGATTTTTCAATGATCATAATCGAGTAAAATATCTCCTTTTTTTAAATCGGTTAAAAATAACATCATTATGTCCCACTCCCACCCATAGTCGCGTCGTCGCTGGACATTGAAAACTGTAGTAGATCAAAAATTAAAATAAACTTGTCAAAAACAAAATTTTTGTGACCAACTTTTACTGTGGACTGTGTTTTGATATCAATTTTAACTTACTCATCAGCTCATCAAATCACAAATCTAAGTAATAAATCCAAACTCGATGTAGTTACCTGGGTTTGTTATAGAGAGCCTGTTGTAGTCACCTTCCGAATTCTACGACCAGATCAGCTTGATGGCGCCATAATCTTGCTGTCACCAAACTTACGTAAATATTGTTATTGTATATTGTATTGTATTGACACTTACCGTCAAGTCAGTCAATAGCGGAAAGCGATCACTATCACACACCACACACTGGCTTCACTGCTAATTCCTTCACCTTACACCAGTTACACCACAATTACGACTTACCACAAATCAGATCGTCCCAATCCCAATCACCGACCCCGACAAGAATACGTCTGCATCCAGAAGCTTCTAAGAGAAGAATATAAATTAATTCGTCCATCCAACGCTTGCGCACAAACGCAACGCAACTCGCGATGTGAGTAGATAACTTATTGTGTTCTCTTTCTCTCCCAATCACTCCACTCGCACTTTCGAGTACCGGTATTTTAACTGCTAAAAACCGGTAAATTTCATCAATTTACCGGTACTTAAGGTACCG
The DNA here is from genome assembly GCA_949128165.1 of Lathronympha strigana. NCBI lineage: Eukaryota > Metazoa > Arthropoda > Insecta > Lepidoptera > Tortricidae > Lathronympha > Lathronympha strigana. Next base: position 20,081,603 of record OX421917.1, on the reverse strand, counting down.
GTACATTTGCTTGGTACCGGTACCTTGGTACCGGTACCAAGTCTAATAGCGGTTCCTGGTTGAAGGTCATGGTACCGGTTCCGGAAAATACCGGTATTTCAAGCCCTGAATGTGACCTCAATGGTTGCTACCGTATTGTCGCTCACCAGGCGGCGCCACTCATGCGTGGGTCGTGTGTCTAGCGCTCCTAGCGGAAAATCGACTCGCGGTAATCCTCATTGATCGAAAAAGATTTAGGTAAGCCTTATTTTTGGAAGTAAGGGTAATCGGATAGTGTATTTATTTGTACAATATGACACTGGTACATAAATATTTATAAGTAAATAAATAAATAAATATTTGTGGGACAATCATACACCAATCAACCAAGTCCCACGTACGCTCAATAAGGCTTGTGTTGTGGGTACTAGACGACGATATATATAATAGATAGATACATATAAATACTTAAATACATATAAAACATCCATAACCAACCAACCACATATTCGTGATAAACACACAAATAAATGCCCTGACCAGGATTTGAACTCGGGACCTCCTGCTTCCTGCTACCTGGGACATGTGTTTAAGCTTAATAGCTGGTCATATACGTTCGGACAATCCGTCTGATCTGTATAGTGGGTATGTCCGGGCATCCGCCGGACAAATTGACCATACATTGATTGGTAGATCCGGCGGATATGGCCCAACGTGCATGGCCGGCTAATGTTCACAAATACAATCTATTTTAATTTTGGCTACAATAATGCCATAGGGAATGTCAAATTAATTTACTCGTGCGTGTAGCAACTTGACGCAAGTGCGTACTCAGCATCAAGGCATCACTTTGAAGCATTAACGCAGCGCAGTGAATTTTCAACCTACGTATTCATACTATAAAGTTCATTTTTCCTTGTTGTTCGGCGCGACAGGACACTGGAAGCGACAGATTTTGGCTTACGACGCATTCTAAACTTTAACCTAACGGTTATAAGAGTTGAACGTGTAGTTTACTGCTGGTTTGAGTCAGATAGCTAGAGTTGGGACGTTATGAGTTTTCTGTGAAACCGTTTTGTTTTATCGAGATACCGTTTTGAGAAACGGTTAAAGAAGGCTCTAGATTCTTTATGCGTACTTAAATTTATTTGCGAACAGCTAAACGGTTTTTTAAACGTAAACGATTTCACCACCTAATTGTGTTATAATGTGACCGCTGTCACTTAAATAATAGAACGTTTTTCTGGTGAACGTGTTCAGCTAACGCTTGCATTGCATCGATTTATTACAAACGGTTTGTACTTACAAAGAACAGTTCTGAAAAAGGGTTTCAGATGTCAGTCGTAGGTGTTTACATAATGACGAACAGGAGACATTCCTGGAAAGTGTGATGTTATTACGATTTGTTTGGGGGAAATGGCGATTTCGTGGCGGGACACAGTAGAAGAAATAAACTAAACACATGGGTGGTAGTACTAGCCAAAGAGAAATAATAACGAACGATTATAAATATAGGCTCTTCTTGAGCGTATGCTTTAACTGCGTAATGTGGCTTGGTATAATTAATGAAACAGGTTGGCATAGTTAATTTTACTAAATTCGTTATTTTTTTAATTCCCATCTCATACAAAATAATTACATGTTGATTCTTTATTATATAAGGACGCCCTGTATATAGGTTTTAATTGGGAGTGAACGTTGAATAGGTACTCATTCTCCGTTTACACACATGCGAATCCTATATGTGATAAAATTAAATTAGTAGTTATTTTCTAAATGGAGCTAATTAGAATACCGGTGTCTTTGAGAAATGGACTTAACTTAAGCTAAAAAATGCACCCTTGAATTTAAAGCACTTGCTCAAAAACAAGTTTTAGTTCTTTCTGACTATGATAATAAGAAGAGATCCTGGCCAAACTATAAATCCATATTATTACTTTCAATACCGGAACGATTTCTGGCAAGATACCGTTTTCAAAAACGGTTTCGGGTCTCCGCCCTAGTTGTTTACATAATGGGCCCCTAAATCGGGTCACGCCGAGCAGGAGACTCCTGGAAGTGTGAATGCATAATGGGGATGTTATTACGAATTATGTAAGCCGTCAACTGTTTGTTTTGGGAAATGGCGGTTTCGTGGTGAGGATTCGTACTTATATGTTTGTTCCGGGGACGATTAACCCTGTAGTGTTAGTTATAATGTAAGTTATATGTTTACTTTTTTGGGTATGATAACAATAGTTATACATTGTATAAGGATTTTTTTTAATTAGCCTGCTGTTGTGTGTTACTAGGTTCTCTCTTGACATCCCTAATAGTAATATCGTTTGTCCTAATGCCCTAACTGTTTTGACCTAATGATCATAATCCCTAACGATAAATCGTCCTAACTATTAATCTCCATAATCGAATTATTGCCCAAAAACGACTTCACAGAGCCGAATCGCTGTTAGAAAAGTCGGTTAGGTTAGAACTGCGACTTTACACAAAGTCGAATCGCTGCTAGAAAAGTCGGTTAGGTTAGGTTCGAACTGCGACTTTACACAAAGTCGAATCGCTGCTAGAAAAGTCGGTTAGGTTAGGTTAGAACTGCGACTTTACACAAAGTCGAATCGCTGCTAGAAAAGTCGATTAGGTTAGGTTAGAACTGCGACTTTACACAAAGTCGAATCGCTGCTAGAAAAGTCGGTTAGGTTAGGTTAGAACTGCGACTTTACACAAAGTCGAATCGCTGCTAGAAAAATAGGTTAAAACGATGTTAGGGTAAACAATATTAGGATATATGAGTTTACGACAAATGATCATTATGTCAAATAGTATGGGAATTCAAAAATAGCATATAAATCTGTAGGGATTCCGATATTGCCCACAGCTGGGCAAATGCCTCCCTTCTGCTCCGCCACTCGTCACGGCTTAGTGCATGCTCCCGCCAGTCGGTACAAAATGAGTCCAATCAATGGCGCGATTTTTGAGATTCGAAAGCTCGAATATTACATTCTAATGTGAATAAAAACGACGTAGAAAGAAACTCCACTAGCCTTTCGAGTGATAATTCCAGTAACTTTCAAAAATACGAACTATGGTGTCATGCGAATATAATCGTAACACATTTTCACGTGCGATTATTTTCGATCACTTGTTTTTGTATTCGAGCGCTCGAATCTCAAAAATCGGTTCTCAGGTCATCCCGCTATCTCGTTTTTGTTCTGCCTCTGCTCCGTCCACCCTGTAGGGTCCAATTGGTAGTATATAAGGAGTAGGAGAGTTAATACATACATTGGTAGACATACATTATGCAATGAGATTTCTCTAGACTACAATCTCCTTTTCTAGGCGTTGAACTAGTTCTACGCTGGATCAATTTAACTGATATATACATCAAACTAATAATATATGAATAAAGGTTAACTCCTGAACTAAGCACACTCCCTTGTGTCGAGGTAAGAGGCTTAACTTAAATGCGGTTTTAGCTCGATATCTTCTCTACAAGGAAATATGACCTTTATAGTATCATAGAAAAGGATGCATGTTCCTTGATGCGGACTGTACACTAACATTCTATTTTACCATCATAGCAGATTGTTTACCTTCATAATATTAACCTAATTTTACATTTTCTTTGAAAAAGTAATAAAAGATAAGTAAGCAAATCTGTTTCTATGTACGGAGCAAACGTGGTTTTATTAAATTAATTAAACTGCTGATCATACTCGTACAGTCGTCGTCAGATACTTCTGAGCTACCGAGGTGGTCACAAATATCTGCATACGCCTCTATTGTCAAAGTGTTTAGATATTTTGACAACATCGGCAGCTCCGATGGGTACACTGCATAATTCCGAAAAACCATATGCCGAATTTATTAATCTCGAATCTTATAATGACGATTTTGAAACTCCCGACCTATCAAAACTCGGATGATGAAAACTCCGACTGGTAAAAGCACGGATAGAATAGAATAGAATAGAATACTCTTTATTGCACACCTCGGTACATGAGAAAGAACAAAACATTAACATTATTACGGATATTTAATATTCTGAATAAAAAATAATACCAAATCAGTATTAGATTCGGGATTATATCAATCCGAATTAATATTCGTGCTTTTATGAGTCGGAATGTTAATTATTCGAGTTTTGATAGGACGGGTTTATAAAATTCGGAATTGTAGGTCCTATTACTACGCGACAAGGCTAAATGATGGTCATTTATGGGTTTTGCTGTCTGTAAGATATATTTGATCCCGGTTTTTCACGCCACTACCTACTTTTTAATATGAATTTGTTTGTTGTACGTTAATTGAAAGTAAAATTGTAATTCGCCGAAATATATCACGGTTTTAATATTAACAGCTCCCTGTTCCAGTTGAAATTTAGCTAGCTTACAATATTTTCAAGGTCCATTGCTAAATAAATCTTTATGACACAGTGTACCTTTTACTGAAAACATTCACATATTTGGAATAACTTCAAGGTACGGAGTGAAGCTAAACAAAATGTATAAATTAGTATGTTAATTGTTTGTTGTACTTTTGAAACCACTCATTTGCAAGCCACTCATTTGCAAGCATTTTCGCAAACATAATTAAATAGAGTTGTATTGTTCACAGGTAAGTACCCCGCACTCCGGACTGCGGAGGCCAATGCGCTCTGTACACGTAAGTGGATCGACAAATGTCTATTGATTATTCTGGCGTCATTTCGCTGACATTGCTCGCTGAAGATATAATAAATAAATAAGCTTGTATAGTAACCAGACCTGAATTTCATATTAACTATGGAAAAGACTTATATTAACTAAAAGTAGTTATAGATACAATTTTTAAAGCATGAATTAAATCATTTATTAAACATAATAAATGTTTTGATTCATGTTTTCAAGTAGTCACACTACTATATATAAATTATAAATTGAAAGAGATGTCAAATACTACAGAAAAAGTGACCAAGGTCCCCGGTGAGCAGGGCTGGGATCGAACCAGCGTCCTCCTGCTTTCGCGGCAGACGCCCCAACCACTGGGCCACCCGATCACGGCAACCAGAGTCCGAAATTTCCTAAGTATATGAAATCCTTTCTTATTTTTGAAACGCTTAAGGTGCGCTCACGCCATCTTACGGCTTAGACTTACGTCTAGTGCTGTCCTTCTAGATAATCTTTACAGATTATTTTCAACTAGAAGCGAGAGATGGCGGAGGGATGGCTGGAGGATGAGATATCTTTTTCTGTAGTATTTGACATCTCTTTCAATTTATAGTTATAGATATTTTAGATTGAGTGTACAAGTACATCTTTAGTGGATGTAAGTAGACAACAAAATCGAATATAAGTTACTGCAGTAAAGTTAGGTTCGAAATTTTGATATGAATCTAAGCTTGTATTTTGTGTATTTGAAAAACGAACAAAAGCCAGTATTTTTATATTGAAAGCTAAAAGGGACGCATCGAAACGATCGGTAATTGTATACTTATTTAAAACCTAGTATCTAGTTTTATACTAACGAGGTTTAAAATAAACATATGATCTAAAATTTAAAATAAAAATATATTATCGATTATTTCGGTGTGGCCCTCGTATACTAATTTAAATCTATTGTAAAGCTGCTTTATAAATAACTAACTTCCAAAATTTTTTTGCGTTGTTTCCCTTGAAAAAATATTCAGGGACAGCGCCATCTATGCAAATCGGATGGTACCAACAGCTCTTAGGTTTCGCTCGGTTCTCGCCCGCTTTGCTTGGGGTGCGGAACGAAGTGAAGTAGCGCGCCCCTTTCTTTTAAAAGTTCCAACGTTTGGCCGGAGATGGCGCTGTTCGCGATTTTGTTGCGGCAGATTGAAGAAGCGGCGTTGGCGGTATATAAGGCTGCTTGGCTTTTAGATCTACAAAGAATCGCTAGGTGTCACTAGTTTCCTTATATTATAAACTGTGTATAGGTAGAATAAACGAGGAGCTATAGTCTGACAAGACAGCGAGCGCAGTAACAGTAGGATAGAGAGCATCACATTGTCTTTTTCTTACGCTAGTATTACCACCACGAAAAAAGGGATGGATATAGTTTTTTTGTCCTACTGTTACTATACTTATACAAGATGTTTTCAACCCGTAGCCAATGTGTGATTGTGTGAATGTATTATAGGTTTTTAAGTTATAAGTACTGAACTATTTGTACTATAGTATTAACATCGATTTTTTTATACTGCGACGGTGACAAACAAGCATCCGGCCCGGCCGGCCCGAAATCCCAAAAAATAGCTAATTTGGCTGTTGTGATTTGTTTGGGACATCTCAGTTTTTCGCGATTTCGGGGTTCGTTGCATAGTGAAAGTTTAACAGTTGTATTCACCTCACAAAATACGGGATTTGATTGAGTTATAGTAACATGAACATCAGCAAATAAAAGTACCACCCTACTTTACTTCCTGATTACTATTTAGTTAAAAGTATTGAAAGAACTTTGATCGAAAAAGAAAAATATGCCTTATGAATCTTGACGACGACATGAATCCCCGAATCACATAGTATATTACAGGAATAGTAACTCACGCCTGATTTTTACCGAAATCTACTACTTATAGGTAATTCGAACACACTCGTAAATTTACCTAGGCACTCAACTCATGCATCGATGCAATAAAAAGTGTTACCAGTTGATCTGTATTATCAGCTTTTTACTTTTAATTGAAAAGTACCTAAGTACTTTTATTAAGAATTCTAAAGTGTGCAAGCACGACACAGATAAAAGTTATGTAATCAGAAACATGTGTGCTATTTTTGGTACAAAGATAACTACCACTAAAGTGGTAACTTTTGTCGCTAACCGGCTTACCCTTTTAGTAAAACAATCACATTTTTGTCAGTAATAAATGTGTTCAATGTATCTTTTCTCACTGTGTTGTTCTTGCCTCCTTTCTGAAAGAACAAAAGCATTAAATAGCCGACTGACACAGGAATTCCGGAAAATCAAGCACCAGGATTAACTTGCGCCGAAATTACTTCAATTTAGTTAGTTATTTCATAAATGAAGGTTCTAAATTCAGACAGGCATTAAATGGTAATTTAGCCGGTTCCGGTACCGAATATTGGTTCAAAATTCATCAAATTTCTGCGAGCCAATTACGTTCATCAATATAATTTAGCGGCCACTGTTTGACTAAGGTATTTTCAAAAATAAACTGAAAGATTTTTAATTTACTTTTACATAACGGTTTTTCCTACTGTTATGCTGTGCTTTTGTAATATTTATGTGTGTGTATGTTTATATATGTTCATATATTTTCTGTATATAAGTACCTATGTGTATGACTTCCCTTTTATGTTAAATTTTTGTTACTTATATTAATATGTACTCAATTTTTGATTTACCTAATACATTGTTTGGATTTCCATGTGTATTGACTCCTCTACCCAAAGGTTGTCTGGAAGATATCGCTTCTTAGCGATAAGACCGCCTGTTGTCTACCAGTGTTTATATTTTAGTGTTTAATTTATATTGTTTTTATTTCCTTGTTGGTGAACAATAAATAGTATTTGTATTGTATTGTAAGGTACTAATTTCATATGTTCCTAGTGGTTGATGTAATAACCATTAACGCATTAACTAGTGGATAATAATCACTAAAATAAAACTTCTTTATTTTCCCTTTTCCCACATCAGGTGGGCTATCCTGATTAATTTGCGCCAGGTTAATCCTGGAATGTCAGTTTTGGGGTCTCCATAAGTTTGGTCATGCCTAAAATAATTCTACCCGAAAAATTGGATACCGTTTTACCAGACAGGCGTCCGGTTTTTACTCCAAAGTCCATAGTATTTAGCCCGTCATTTTTACCCAATAACCCCAGTACATTTAAGATGGCTCTAACTTGCATAGCCATTACACCTTTGTGGCCCGTGGATGCGGCGTTGCGCTTGACATGGACAGGAGCAGCATCCGCTCGGTATACCCCTTATCAAGGGTACCTATACGCGTTCGCCTGCCAAAGATCCGGATCCCTTAATATGTACGAGTACCTACTGCACAAACTACTACTACACCTCGCAAAAGCTTCTCACTGCTAATGATTTACCCAGTCCAAACAACGAGTTCCAATTTTCAGCTCTTCTAATAAATATCAAACATATTTTCCTATGTCCCACGACGTATATCTCAAAGACTTCGCCAGCAGGCAAACAAGGAAACAAAGTAAGACGTTGAGCACCAGCGGTGACAAAGGGGAAGTGCCCTTGAGATCCTTTCATACCGCGGCCTGCAGCCTGAAGATGACGTCACTTTTTATTCTATGCCAACTCTAGTTATTTAAATAAAGTATAAAAGACATCAACTACACGGTCTGTGTATATTTATTTGTTTAATTATGTGATAACGAAGAGGCGACTCTCAATTCAACTAGATTTCTGACTTTGCTGACGATTTGCTTATAATTAGGGCCGTTGAGAACCTTTTCATCCGACCACATAGATAGAAAGACGAATATAAACCAGGAAAACTCCCAAGGAAATTATATCAACGCTATCTAGTAACTTAATATCTGTCCTTCCGCAATGTATCACAATTTATATAGTATTTTATTTATTCTCGGATAAATCAGTCCATCCTTTTTAGTCATCTGTAGCAATGCAATAACCACCCAAAGGTAAACCATTTACTCATGATGTAAGTATTGGTTTCTATTGCTGCGATTAGTATTTACGCGATGGGCGTGTATCCAAGAGCCGTGGGTTCGTGTCCCGCCCGAGATAATAACATTTTTCCATATTTTCTTACTTTCTAATGTAAAAGTGTTACTCCCTTCGTTTTGCGGATTTTCGGCTAAAGATTGACACAAGCGACAGTATCAATCCAACCTTTGAATAAAGAATAACTTCTGTGGCGTACAGTTAAGTACAAAAATATCTTTTAACAAAATTGTGTAATAAATATGGTACTACGCTCTTATGGCACCGGAATAAGATGCTATGGGACTTATTTTAGAATATGTCGAATAAATTCCAACCGGTACATATGGAGGTCCAAAGGGGAGGCCTATGTTCAGCAGTGGACGTCTTATGGCTGATTATGATGGTGATGAAGTCGAATAAACCCACATTTTTACGCTCTACTGTCATTGTCAACAACTAAAATTAAAAGAAATAGACACAGAAAGCAGAACTTACCAACTTACCATCAGGCGATTCGTTTGCTCGTTTGCCCCCTATAGCATAAAAAAAAGGAACAAAAACGTCAAAAATGTGGATCAGAATGACATTAGCGAACTTGCACTGATGATACGAAACCATACATGTTTCGTACGAAAAAGAGTTTACAGACGTAAGCATTAAGTGTCAAATTCATACACAGAACTACCAACACTGTTACTCGTAAAAGTATATAGGCTCTTGGCACTTACGGAACGTCACGTTCCAACCAGACTGTATGAAAACAGTCGCAACTGCTGCACTTTTATGGCGTCATTTTTTTCAGCCGATTGGGTATCCAGTTATTTTATCCTATATCTATGGCTACTGTACAATATACAATATCAGTCCATATATGTCGCCAACGAGAGATCGATAAGCATAGCGGGAAACAAATTGAGTCCCATGGGACTGTGGCTTGGTCGGCTTCGTTATTTCCCCCGTCCGTTCGACGTTCATCCGACGTGGCTGCACTAATTACCAGTACCTTTGAGAGTAATTATAGTGCCTGTTATCTGGACGCCAGTACTCAAAGGTTCTTTAAACAGCATCTTATTATTGTTGAAAAGAATATTATTTTTATAGATTATAGGTACCTATACTATACCTATAGAAGCCGACTGTCTTACGGTTTGAAATCAGTCGCAAATTTGTATTTAGCATTCCGCTCTGCTTGATATCATTTTATTAATATTAAAAACAAGTGTCATTTTATTACGTATTTTCAGACGGACTGGACAAAACTATAAGGGTCCCGTTTTCGCCATTTTGGCTACGGAACCCTAAAAGCGATTTCAGCGCAATCAGACTTGGAACTTTTCACGTTTGTTCTCAATAAAGTATGTTTGAACATTTTAAAATATCGATTCTTCATTGCTGGGACTTTTAGATCAAGTGGTTTAACTATTCCAAATGGCACATACGATTTTAAGTTAACACGGTCATTTAAATTTTAAATACAACTCTTTAAACTTTCGCTTTCTGCGCACATTATTGTAATTATTTTGTTTGGCACATACTTACTCGTACCTTAAAACTATAAAACGCGGTATACACACATATACATATCTATTCGTCATTGGCGTTCGCGTCGTGCTGACTTGTGGAATTGCAAATTGTATGTATTGTGGTAAAACCGGCCAAAGAAATATGCGTCCGGTCCCTCTTGTGTCGTCAAAATTAGTTTTCTCCGGGTATTCAATTGACTCGGGCTCCCGGGACAACCCTCGAGCCTTTCCTGGGGCTTAGGGCATTTGCCCTAATGTGCTGCAGTAATTAATCTGGTGTAAAATACTCCTCTCATGTATGTGAGGAAATTTACACTCAGTACGAATGAAAGAACGTCAATGGGTCATGAACTTCCAGTATTCTTTGTATGAATAATACCGGAATTCCGCTAAAAATACCTGTTGTATAATGTAGTTACCGTGTGCCCGTTGGCATTGATTTTAAATAGGTATATACTTCTCTCGTAAGCTGTGTATGTGAGGAAATTTAATGAAAGAATGTTAATGCGTCCTAGATTTCCAGTATACTTTGTATGAATAATACCGGAATTCCAGTAAAAATACCTATTGTATAGTGTAGTTACCGTGTGCCCGTTTGCATTGATTTTAAATAGGTATATACTTCTCTCGTTAGCTGTGTATGTGAGGAAATTTAATGAAAGAAGGTTAATGGGTCAAAGACTTCCTGTATTCTTTGTATGAATAATAAAGGAATCCCGGTAAAAATACCTATTGTATAGTGTAGTTACCGTGTACCCGTTTGCATATAAATAATTGGGTTTGTATAGTAATTATACTAATAATGGTTCGTCAGAAATATTCGTAAACATGTCGATGCTTAGTGTTTTTCGCAAGCGATTCGGATCTTACATAACCTGGTATGCTGGTATAATTGTTAGACTGGTGCCTCAAGCCATATATAACCCTAGTATGCTTTTACAGCTTCCCAACAGCACCCTGCGGCTAATTAGCGTAACTTAATAATTAATTAATTAGTGCTATAACCGACCCCTGGGGAATTAATTACGGAACCCTAGGGCTACGGTCTGGATGAGAAAATGTTAACAATTTGCAGCACCGACTCTGGTTGGCAGAATTAATTTGAAACTTTCAATTTTTCCTGGTCAAGAAATGAAATGAAATATTTTAAAAAGATGGTTCATTATAATTATGTGATAATGCATGTTTAGCCAGTAATGGCATGCAAATGAGACCTAGGTATATCTAAATTGTTTCCGTGCAAAAATTTATCTAATAATGCAATAAGATTAGAAAGCTTTATTTTCACTTATAATTACATTTTAATAGAATTTAATTATTAACGTCCGCCACTAAAGTTAAGTTCTAAATAAATGAATTTAACTAATGTAAGGAATGTAATTTTCGGGTTATGGCGACAGTCATGACTCAAGTACAGTTGCCGTCAGATATATCGGAGCAGCCTTCGTGCTCAGTAATATCTGAACAAGTCTCTATTTTCAAGGCGTTTGAGTGCTTGTTTATATAATTTTGAGCACCTTTTTAGGTCCTATATATCTGCTGGCGTCTGTACAAGAGGCTGTTTGTTTAAATCGAACTTTGACTATCGAAATTGTCTATTTCTTTACAGTTCGTAACTACGTATTAACAATTTAATAGTTTGCTTGTGTAATTTATTGTATAGTTCGTTTGTGTGTTTCTATTTTACTTACGGATTTAACAAATACACGGATACCATGCTAGGGTCAAAGTATGACTTCATAAAATAACAATCTTGAACGTAAATACACTAATTTTTAGGGTTTGAACAATTCTCTGCTTAGAGCTCAAGGTGCGTCAAGAAGCTAATCATTAACGCTCAGCCTAAAAAATGTAGCTGTCTTTGTCGCACTAATAAGGAAGAGTGATAGAGAGAAAACTACGCTACGTTACTGAACGTTAGCGAATTGCATCTTGACTACGCACCCAGTTCAGAATCTTAATATGTATACCCGCAGCACATTTTGAAGTGAGCGGTAGGCGGTGAATGGAATCGAGTGAAATTGCAAGAGTAAACGATAATCTTATGCATTCGTTTAGTCTTATCGCAGAGGTATCCATATCCATTTTAATTATTAGATCTACTGGGTGTTTACTGTAATAGGAGCAAAAATAATAATCGTATAGTGCTCCTCAAACCTTACTTTTGTTCAACAACTTTTTAAAATGATGTACTCTGCAGCTTTTCACTTTTTCATACAAACTCAATAGTATTTTCGATGTATGTTAATTGACGTCTCTTGACGTTCAAAAATGACAAAATTGGCAGTACGTTACGTCATCTAACAACCTTTAAACTGTATAAAAATCAAAAGACACGTTATTTTTAAAAGTAGCCGAGTAAACGTTGTTTAGCTTGGCAAGTACCTACGATTACGATTAAACTTATTGCTCCTACTACAAGAAATAACCCGGTATAATATTAGAAAGGTATGTACGAGTAATTAAATTTGTCCAGAAATACATTTTGTGCTATTCAAACCGTCAGGATGTCGGTAATGCTCCATCCGCCCTTAAAAGTTGTCTGCCTGTAGGGAAATCAGTAGGTAAGCCTCTAAATACGCGCTTTATTACAAAGACTAAACTTTGTAATGAATATCAAATTGTAGAAACGTTTAACTTGACAGTTGAGTCTTAAATAATTAGGAAGTTTCCATTAAATCACTTCGCTAATTGCTACGATACGGGCGCGTTTGGATTTAAATTGAGAATTAACTATTGATGATAGTGATGTACACCTCGTTACTCTCTACAGGAATATTTCCCAAGGGTTTTTACACCCTTTAGGTTTTTATTTGATATGAATGATTGCGTATCATTATTTGATAAGATTTTATAAACATAAAGCATATTGTTGTTTTTTTTACTATCGTCACTTTAATAAAATATGTTTTTAACAACTTTATAAATTAAACCTATAGGATTGTGTTTTTATCACATTTAACAAATTCCTGTGTTAATAAAGTATCTTATCAACTGCGTAGATACCTAACTAACCAACGTAAAAAAAACAAAACAAATAGGCATGTTACAGTGCACTTTGGAACGTCGAATGAAAAATAGAAAGAAAGAAAGAAAGAAAGAAAGAAATAAATTTATTTGTGACGATCACAATAAACAGACATAAAGACAAAACAATATAAAAAAGTAAGTTGTGTGTGCATCACAAAATGGACCCAACTCAGCATATTGCCGCCTTAAAAGACGGCGCTGGTCTTCCGTAAGGCCCATTCAGTGATGCCACGACAGATAACACAAAAAGTTACGAATAACATTAGGAACATATTTTTTTTTACACTTACATAGAAAATATACCAATAACAGAAAAGAAAATACAAAGAATAGGAAATTTACAATTTAGGTACATACATTATCACGGAACACAATTTTTGCTCCTTATCCATGAACGCGACCATATGAATGTCAATGTCACCTGCCCACTTAATAGATTTACTTACATGAGATGATTATATTGAAATATTGATAACCATTTATTTTCAAAGCGAATTCTAAATATTTTTAATAATAGACACTGGCAAAAATTGTCAAACTCACGGGCAGATGCCATTATTTATAAAAGAAGAAGAAGGATAATGATAATGGTGACTATGGTCGCCTCATGGAAAATCAAACACACAAAAGGTACACCACATTTTTACGGACAAAGTACAGAAGAAAAACAATAATATTATACAAAGAAGTGTGTACCGCCGTAAGTGAATGGGATATGACATGTCGTCACTGTTATCCACAGCAAAAGCTACAAACATAACCTTATCTGATATAACATAGCTCAAAAACAAAGGCGTGATTTGGACGATTTGGCAATGCAGATAGGACATAATATAGAAGGTAAGATTATAGTATATAATTATCATAATTTCAACTTACAAACAACTTGTATCATGACTCAAAGTTTCCTCTTTTTCTTGGTGTAAATGTAAAAACTTTTTGAGTTTACTTCTAAAACCTTGAACTTGCCGCAGGTCCCTTACCGGTGGCGGAACGTTATTCCAGCAACGAGTGGCGGCATATCGGAAACTACCACGGAATGCAGCTGTAGCGTGTCGGGGTGTCAACAGGTGTATACCACACTGCCGGCGCTCGCGCATTCTGTTGATGGTCAGCTTATCAAAGAGATACTTAGGAGCATTAAACTTCAAGACACCAAACAGGAGACAAGCCAAATGGAGTTTACGGCGATGTTGCATCTTCAAAATATTGTGTTTATTAAGAAACGGAGTGACATGTGCTCTCGGCGGAATATTAAAGCAGAAGCGAGCGCAGGCATTCTGGACGCGCTGTATTAGTTTCTTTGTTTTAGCAAGAAGACGTGGCCCATACACGCTATCAACATAATTCAGCTTAGACAAAACAAGAGCCTCCACTAGCTGTATGCGAACTTTTTCATTTATAAATGGTCTTATCTTATACAAAATTTTTAATTTGTAGAAACAATTTCTGACTGCATTAGCTGTATGTTTTTCATATCTAAGCCCGCTGTCCATAATAAGACCCAGATTACGGGCTTCATACACACGATCTATGGGCAGCCCCGCCAGTACCACATTTCTTGTGGGATTAAACTTAGTCAGCTGTTGTTGGCTGCCGAAAACTAAATATTTTGTTTTGGCAGGGTTGAGCACTAAACAATTACTCTTGGCCCATGAAGCTATTCTACTGAGATCTATATTAAGTTTTTCAATTGCACTGTCAGCTTCATTTGGCTTACAAGAAATGTATATTTGGATGTCATCTGCATAGATGTGGTACTTACAGTGTGTGATATGTGACCCTATGTCAGCAGTGTAAAGTATAAAAAGAATAGGACCTATTACCGATCCCTGCGGGACTCCTCTCGATAGTCGAACTTGTTCTGATATCTGAGTGGAGCCATCACTATGAGTCAGCTTCACACATTGATAGCGACCATTCAGATAACTATCAAACCACTTTACTGCATTGCTGTCAAATCCATAATAACTAAGTTTAGAAATTAGGAGACTCACATTTAAACAGTCAAAAGCCCTAGAAAAGTCCAGTAATACTAACAGGGTACACATACCTTTATCCTGAGAACACAAAATGTTGTCAGTCACATCCAGCAAGGCAGTGGTAGTGCTACGTCCCTTTCTGAACCCCGACTGAACATCTGGTAGAATATTGTTTGACTCTAGGTACTCAGTTAGTTGTTTGCATACAATTTTTTCCATTATTTTAGAAAGACAAGGCAGAATACTTATAGGTCTTATATCTTTAAGCTCCAAGGGATTTGAAATTTTGGGAAGGGGGCGAATAATTGCTACTTTCCAGATATCTGGAAATGTGGATGTCAACAAAGAAGTGTTAATTATTTTAGTAATTATGTCTATGGTATGGGGAAAAGTCAATAATATCATGGTTAAATTAATACCATCACACCCTTCAGCATTTGACTTTAGGCTCTTTACAACTTTTATTATTTGATCTGAGCTGGTGGGGTGTAACTTAAAAATAGAATCATTAAACCTATGAAATTCAAAATATGTCAAGATGGATATGCTAATGTCAGTAGTGCCGGGCAAATTTATGAAATATTTGACGGCGGACAGAGGGGCCGGCGACGGCGCAGCAGGCAGAGAAGCCGGCGACGGCGCAGCGGGCAGAGGGGCCGGCGACTGCGCGGCGGGCAGAGGGGCCGGCGACGGCGCGGCGGGCAGAGGGGCCGGCGACGGCGCAGCAGGCAGAGAAGCCGGCGACGGCGCAGCGGGCAGAGGGGCCGGCGACGGCGCAGCGGGCAGAGGGGCCGGCGACGGCGCAGCGGGCAGAGGGGCCGGCGACGGTGCAGCGGGCAGAGGGGCCGGCGACGGCGCAGCGGGCAGAGGGGCCGGCGACGGTGCAACGGATTGTGGAGCCGGTGATGCATCCCGTACAGCGCTGTCGCCCTTTGACGGGGTGCAGTTGCTGGATCCATTTTGTTTTTTAAGGCATACGCTACAAAGCCAGCCTTTAGGGACCGGTGCGCCATCAGGTAAATCCAACCCCTCGCAACGCTGATGAAAAGCCCCATGGCACAGCGCGCAAGTGGCGGCACCTCTCGGGGATAGGAAGCGTCCGCATGTCACACACTTGCCCATTGTTGCTGCGATGTGATCGGGTTTTATAAAAAAAGTTCCGGCAAACAACGATAGATGGCGCCTATCAAACGATAGATTACAAAATTATCGCAAGGGATTTATGTGCTTAAGTACAATGTTCTAGAGTGTAAGCAATATTGTTAATTTATTAATTAATAACAATAAAGTAAATAAAATTGTTCTATTTATCAGCTATTTGTATTTGTCCACCTACCCACTAGTAAGAAAAGTCACTCCGTGATACACACTAATAATTTTGCTATAAATGCACTATCACAAGCGCGCGCGGGCTGCGCACACTAACACGTCCTTAGAGGACAGGGATGTACACGACGATAGCTACGTTTTTTAAAAAAGTGTTCCGATTACAATTTAAAAGGGATATAATAGCGCGAGCGTAACAGTCTGTGTCACCGAACGTGACGTCACCCAATAAATAAAGCTACACCGGCTCTAACCCTACACCGGGGAGATTTAACACTTTGGACCGGCAAGAAAATCTGTGAGACACATCTTTTCAAAACATTAGGCAACATTACATCTTATATCTAAAATGCATTAATTTGAAAAAAATATTTAAACAATATCAAATTAAATGTACCTACTAAATAAGTAATATAATGCATATTTGAGCCGTTTGGGGTTGAGACGCTGGGGCCCTGGGGGGAAAGCGCCCACAGAGTGTTTAAAGAATGCAATCGTAGGATAATCGAAGCGACGCGTGTCCAGAGGGCTGGGTCCTATCTAGCACAGCGGATCAGCATTTCCATACAACGTGGCAATGCTGCCAGCATTCTGGGCACGCTTCCACTAGGCAGCGATTTAGGGCATTTTTTTAATTTATAGGTAGTTTATTTTTATTTTTAGGTTTAGTTTTTAATTTTTATTTAGGTAAGTTTTATTTGAAGGTTTTTATGAGGATTTGTTGTTATTGAAATAAATTATAAATTAGTAATATGGCAAAATATGTAATAATAAAATAAATTAAGTTTGGAGATGTAAAAGGTCCCCAACGTCAAAATAAAATACGAATAGGAATTGAAGATGTAGATAAATTTAAGGATCCCCAAGAGTTAAAATAAAGACCCAATGGGGTATACCTGCTGACGTGTGACAATGATTTGGTTTGCAATCAAATATTATTTAAATTTGTTTTACGGGTTTGTATGGCGGTTCAACAAATAAAGTCCGTTAATGTACCGTAAATGTGGTGGGCATTTAAATTTTACGGTTGTCTACCTCGAGACAGACTGTTCGTGGACTCTTTTCCCAAATATGTGATAGTCTTTTGTTTCAAAGTTTGCAATAATCCAAGTTCCTATCCGGGAATATCCCAGGCAATATGGGAATAGCCGCGGTTCCGCGGTAATTAGGCAGTGTACCCGCCGTAAACCGATTGTGCGTACCCTTGCTTTACCTGGAGGTCTGTTCGCACTTTCATTATCTCAACTTGATTTGTTATTGATATGATATGATACAAGCTTGACCCCTTTTTCCTAGTTAGTAACTGTCTACGAAGCTGGAGTTCCTGGATTCGCATGCCGATAAGAGCATGTATTTGAATGTATGAATTTTCTGATATGTGATCTTAAATCTTTAAATGTTTAGCGATAAGACCGCCTGTTGTTACCCCTTACTGTTACTGTTCTGTATTATTATTTTCTCTTGTAACTGTATTTCATCTGTGTGAGGTGTGCAATAAAGAGTATTGTATTGTATTGTATTGTTTCGCGAATATTCTCCATTGCTCAAAATGCCACTAAAACACATTACTCTGCCTACCCCTATTGGGATTACAAGCGTGAGCCTATGAATGTATTGGTCGTGCCTCCGTGTACCGTCGAGTCTAGTAACAAATCAAGTTATAATTTTTGTACATCGAATATACGTCAGGGTTACAGCCACTTCCGTAGAGGTGAGCAAAATGGGAGTAATTCTGTTTTACGGCGTTTCCCATGCCCTAATTCCAACGCGTTACAGCCAAGCGATATTTCTCACTCGTTCACAATCATGACCTCACTTTGTACTTTTACACTTTTTACTTTTGGTAATATTCAGATATCGTATTAAGTACCTACTTTCTCCTTTTTATTTCCATATTCTGTTTTTATACAAGCATTTATTTACTTTCATCTGTCCATGATGCCTATGTACGTATATCTATAATCTTACAAGTTAAATTTGACCTTATTTCTAGCTTACCAATTGAGCTGAAATTTAGGGTAGGTACAACCTTTGTAAATTAGTTGCCAATACACTGATTTGGGACCTCTAATAAGTTACATAAATACATTTTCTCAAACATGATCGGAAATGTATGTGATAATGTCACGAAATGAAGACATGAAGTTTCTTGTATAGGGCGTAAGCATAACATTAAAATTAAATTAATTAAATTAGATTAAATTATATTTCCTAATTAACTATTATTTACCTAGTAGCTATTTAATTTATAATTTCCTCACATTGTTTGAGAAAAGTACTATACAAGCCACGGCCGCAACAGGGATTGCAGGACTCGTTTTATGCCTTACTTCACGGGCTTCACGGCCTCTGCCAGTAATTTACTATTAATAACACATGTCTTTAAGTCTCAAATTCTTTTGATAATCGTTTCTTCGAACCGTTATTTTGACAAATACCTAGGTACGTCTGTTAGAAATAGACAAGATTCAACAGAGGTTTGATAAGTTCGAATAAAGCCTCAAAGTTTAGTTGTATTCATATCAGCAATGGTAGTGCAGACGAGAGTTAACTTACTCTATGAGTACCCTAAACTGGGTTTAAAGTCGGATTTCCTACTTTGTTGAATGTAATTCAAAGGAAACTTATCATCCTGGTATTGTTTAATATGGAAAGTTTAAAGTCTGTTTTCGTCAAGTGTTTTTTAATTGAGAAACAACATAAGTAAATACAAAAGGATTCAAACCAACTAGAAAATAGTTCAGGATAAATCATATATCAAAAATGCAATGGTCCTAGGTTATCATCAATGCACAACGTCACATACCTACCAGGAAAACATAGCCCGTATAGTGGTCTATTCGCTCGTGTTCTGAATACGCGGGACTGCGACTTGGAGCTTGGAGCTGCCTTGGAGCCGAATGCATTTTTGCAATTCCAATGCTATCACAGCAGTGCCGCATAAATATGTAAATATCGACCTTAATCATTCCGCTCTCCGGGTTTATGATTCCCTGGTGGTCGAACAGAATTAAACAGGGGTTGCGGTGGAACAATTCAGACCCATAATAAATGCTTGTACTGGAAAAGTAGGTCATATTTTATTTACGATGCTTGCCATTGTGAAAAACTAAGGAGCTAAGTTTAGTTTAGCTTATGTGACTTTAGTCCGGACTATGAATGTGAATCCGTTGAAACTGCTGACGAATATTAGTGCGGGTACCTACAGTGACCTTACCACGAGTTTGAAATATACTGTAGAAAGCGTCTATGTCAACTCGCTTTTAGTGTATCTTGCTCGTACTTGCCGATGGGAGCGAGTTGCAACTGTAGATAACGGATACCTACGTAAACAAGAAATCGTTTACTACAGCAACTTGTGGTAAACAGACTGAATGCTCGTGCCGATGTCAATGTTAAACAAATGCAGACTTATGAGACCCTGGTATCTGAGTCGATATTATTAAGGTTATTTTATACATATTTAAGGTATTTCTAAAATTAACTAATTTTAAACCGAAAAACAATTATGACAATTTAAATGGCAGGTTTATTTAGGCCATGAAAGAGGTCGTGTCTAAAACTAATTGTAATTGTCATCTAATGGGAAATTGTCCACCACTAGAACATTCATATTAGGTTTTAGGAATATTTAAGCCAATGTATCCAAATTGGTCTCCTCTTTGCTTCTGACTAAATTGTAACTCTGAAAATTGCGAGTCTCGTCAGCCAAAATCGATACGTCCGAAACTCTTTAGGAAACATTTTAGCAGCATTTCCGTCGAATTATTTTGATAAGTCTCAAAGGAGAAATGTTTTTGTGAAAGTTGGCAGCAATTAAAGACCTCGCCTGAGGCTAAGCGGGGCCGGTGCCGGTATAGCCGGCTGAGGACCGAAGAGCGTAGGCAAAGTTTTGTTCGATCTTTAGAAATTCATCTGGTCTTGATATCACTGGCGGTGGTTCATCAGGTTGCTCCATACACAGTACTCAGGGTCATTGACCTTATCAGCTATTGAAGTACCTTTCGAGACTTTAGTTACACCCTGTATACACCTAATAAGTATCTATTTAACTACCTACTGTCGTAGAGCTAGGTCGATCGTCCCATGTAAGTTTGAAAGAAAGAAAGAAAGAAAATGATTTATTCGTGGCTTAATACACAACACAGAATAGCAAAACGAAATGAAAGAACTTGAGCCACGAAATGGTCCCGCCTCAGCATGGTGCCGGCCTTTTGGCTAGCGCTGATCTTCCGTCGGGGCCATTTGGTGAGACCACGGATGGCGACACACTGAAGAATGAATACAAAATAATAATAATAATGAAAATAAATTTCCCATGACTCGGGCAGGTGCAACATCCGCTCGGTATACCCCTTACATTTCATTAAATTGTCGAAAGGGCCTCTGCGTGTTGGCTTCGGCTCCGCGTACGCCTCCCAAAGGTCCGGAACACCATTGTTCCGTGATGGGAAAGACATACAAATGAAAATAAAATAACAATTTAACTTTAACAACACAATCGTACAACAGAAAAAGAGAAAAACAAACAATTACACCAAGAACACAAAATGTAGATTCTTAAATATATATTATTTAGAAAAATACTCAAGTGCAATGCAATTGCTGATATTTAATTATGTGTAAAAAAAATTGTAAACTATATATTTAATATATAGTTACATATAAGATAACACACGCTATAGGCCGAAAGACCGAATGAGGTTAATTAACTCTTCCACAGCTAAATGTCGCTACATTGTGGTAAAACATTTTAGGAAGGCTATTTTTAAAGCCATCAGCCAAAGTTACCGGGATTTCATGTATCCAATTTCATAAGAGTAATTAAAAGCAGCCGAGATGTGGGTGGGAAGGATATATATCCTTTATATACGTATATGGGTAGGTAGTATTATGTCTTCGGCAGTACCGAGGTATCGGAGGTGCTCACAAATATTCGACCACTTAAATAATATTTAAAACGGGTCACTCACGTAATTTAGTCGATTTTCGCTCGACATGTTTCGTTCTTTACGAAGAACGTCATCAGGAGCGACCACCCGCGACAGAGGCAAGTCGTACACTGCGGGCTAATGCCCTATCTGCTCTGGTACTTGCAGCTGGCGGTGGTAGCGGCGCGGGGGGCGACACGGCGGACGATCTACCCTCGTTCTCATTATCGCTTTTGCCAACCGGGTTGCAAACAATACTCACTACGTCACTCGATAAGGGCACGTTCACACAGTGCACTGACGCGGCACCCAAAACCGTTTTCCAACTAGGGGGCACTGACCAACCACAATCACGGTTGAAGTTCGGATGACGACTTATTTCGATAGCCTCCCGTATTTTCCGCTGAACTACGAATTTTTCTCTAGCCAACACGGTTACCCTATCAAACCTAATATAATGCGTCGAATCCGAGTCCAATACGTGTTCCGTTACCGCAGAACCACGGCCATCTCGGTTTTTCATACTGCGTATGTGTACCGTGAGTCTCGTAGAAATATTCCGGCCGGTCTCTCCAATATAATTCTTTCCACAAGAACACGGAATCATATACACCCCAGGACCATTTAAGAGCTCCTTGTCCTTCGGCGAACGCAACCATTAAACATATTAACATATTAGATATTATTTAATATGTTCGAGTCTCACGAGAGTTTTATAGTTAAAGATCCGACCACTTGTTCAGATATTTTTGTTTTATATTTTTTTAACAAAAGTTGTTCAGATTGAGGAGTGGAACCTACGATTAAATTTATTGCTCCTATTGTAGGCCACACCCGGTATATAAGTGTTATATAATATTAATAGCTTCGGGCTGTCTGTCCTCTCGTATCGTGTGACGTAACTGGTGACAAAATTCGCCGCTCTTGGCACGGGGGGCGTAGCTCAGATGGTAGAGCGCTCGCTTAGCATGCGAGAGGTACGGGGATCGATACCCCGCGCCTCCAAAACTTTTTGTATTTTATATTTAGGGTGTGCGCATTGAATTGATTTAAATATGGTGTCACTTCGCAATGATGGAAATAAAGCGGAGCAAAGGGGATCTTATTACCTACTTATTATAGTTTTTGATACAAAAGCGGAACATTTTATTAAATCGAGCTGATTTCACCTTAGACATTCTGTCAAGACAATTTCCATGAGACGCCAAATGTGACCTTGAATGACGTCATGTTGGAATTGCAGTTTCTTTCTGCGCAGCTCTTGAAAGGACTATGACGTTTTAGGTACAGTCAACCTATTGGAACCCTAGGCCACTCTTGAACTATGTTAAAATGACAAGCAGAAAGAGATTTCTTACAATCTGATTTTTAGCGTCACTGTGACATTATCCTACCCTACATTGGGTTCCAACTGTACATGTAAATTGGATAAAATAAAATAATAATGAATATGAATATTTCGTATGATATCACTCGATAAACACAAAAGCAAAATTATAGTTAAGCCAAGATTAAATAGTTCTCATCCGTGCATAGTCAAAGTCTCAGAGATAATACTGTCTGTACGCTAGTATTACCACCCCTAAAAAGAGGATGGATATAGTTTTGTCGTACTACTGTTTGCGTACGTTGGATGACCAGACTATAGTGTGATGTCGTTAAAGGTCATATCTCACACCACAACGGAGTGATCTAGTTAGATGAGAGAGCAGTTTTGCCTATATTTTGCTCGTCAAAGTTATAAAATTACTTGAGGTTTCGACATTCGTATTGGTGCTTTGGAAAGCGGCGAGCACTTGAAAAATGGTTTATGTAAAGAAATCTCAATACACACCCACCTTAATAATAGAATTGTAAATATACATTTAAATTTTTCTTCACGAGGTGACTCGATTATTAACGAGATTTTGTTGCCTAAAATCTTTTACAATCCTAATGTCAACGGGCTTTAGCTTGACTTTCGCTTCGTATAAAGATATCTTTGTGGAGTATGCCTTCATATCTATTTATAGCCACAATTGATGTGATTGTTGAGGCACGTGTAACGTCGGAATAACATTGCTTAGTAATGGTTTGATTACTATGACTGTAAGGCGGTATTCATAAACGCACATCAAACACAGTTTAGCTTAATGATTTTCCTTATCCGTCAGTTTCTATATAAGGTGGCCCTAGTGTGCACTTGATCGGCTCTGTGTAATTTTAACAATTAAATAGTAGGTGCATTATGATACAAGGGGGAAAAAGGGGAAATTCGCAACGAGTGGTGATAAATTAAAACACGACCGTAGGAATTGTTTTAAATCGACACGAGTTGCGAATTACCTCTTCGCACATGTATCGTACGACGTTTGACAGTACATATGGCTCTTTGACTATTCGACGCAGACAAGACAAGTAAAGTGCTTATTATCGCCCTAGGGCGGTAAAGTAGCGACGTGTGTTCTGTAATAGTACATTACCTAACTAGTGCGGTAAAACAAAGAAAGGCCGAGATCGCAGATGTTTGCGACCCGAGCTGCAAGCGAGGGACGTAAATATGCGATCAAGGGCTTTATTTATTACCTCACGTGTTAGGTACATCATTTTATGCCTACACTTGGGCAGAAATCGGCTTTTTCCGGACGCGTAGCGTGCGGAAAAAGGCACTTTATGGCCAGGTGTGGCATAAAATATAAAAGTTATCTAAGTGAGTGATACTCGTAATGCTAATCATGATCGGCGAGTAACAGTGACATCGAAATAAAAGCAATAAATAGTTGAAAAATGACTTTTTCATATAAATTTATAGATGAACGGATATTGACATTTGATAACAAAGACAATGTTTTCATTAACATTGCCTTCGTGCTTATTGATTATTGAACCATGATAGTAGACGTTTTAAGCTTTCTATCACGGTTGCTAATTCGGAACTTTTTTAAGCAAGCTTACACGCCGGACTAAGTGATGGCAAACAGGACTCAAGAGGTGATCACTCTGAATAACATAATGGAATATGTCAATAGTTATATCTACATGGTAAAAAAAAAATCATAAACAAAACAGTGATAGTTTACAGTTGTAAAACATGAATTAAATCATTTATTATTCAAAATAAATAATTTAATTCATGTTTTTAAGTAGTCACACTACTAAATATAAATTATAAATTGAAAGAGATGTCATATACTATAGAAAAAGTGACCAAGGTCCCCGGTGAGCAGGGCTGGGATCGAACCAGCGACCTCCTGCTTTTGCGGCAGACGCCCTAACCACTGGGCTACCCGATCACGTCCCACCCAGCCCTGCTCACCGGGGACCCTGGTCACTTTTTTGTAATTTATTACGTCTCTTTCAATTTATAGTGACATTTTACGTTAGCTTTAATGTTGTAAGATATGGTTTGAAATATAATAAATAAATAAATAACCAACGTTGTGGCACAAAGACTTGAATGAGTCATAAATAATGTCGCTAACGTGTCTGTCTGTTCGTCCCGAGTGGCGTAATTAGGATTACGCTGTCACAACCAGGGTTATGTGGCTAACCTCGGTTGGTGCAAGTGGGCCTTAGAGAAATTAACTCGAGTTGACCTGAAGAATCTCTTCTTAGGGCTACTTGTACCACCCGGGATTAGCCACATAACCCGGAGTAAAGCATTTTTTGTATGGAATTTGACAGCTTAAATCCGGGTTAGCGGCGAACCCTGTGTGGTGCAAGTGGGCCTAAGAAACTAATGTTTTAACTAGTATGTTTTTAAGATATCCATTAAATAAATTTTTCTACTCCAGCACTTCTATCTGTCAATTAGATTACTGACAGGGATATTAAAAAAGTATACATTTATAACGTTGTCTATGGTATGCCATAAGAACACTGCTCATATGGATTTTCATACAATATACCTATTGCACTATTGATTTTTTTAATTTCGATAGTGGGCAAACGACGTGTTCCACATTCTGCCACCTTTCGAGATTTAGCTTTTTCGCTATTTTAGCTGTAGTAGAAAAACTAGCGTATGCAACAGCTCATATATGCCCTGGCCCTGGGGCCTTGGTTACTTTTTCTTGAACACTGGTGTTCAGGGCTGGAATCGAACCAGCGACCTCCTGCTTTCGCGACAGACGCCTTAGTAACGTAACCTTTAACAATGGCCTTTTTTTTAAAGCACGAATCAAATCAAAATTATTTAATTTCTGAGAAACGCGGGTTTGAGTTATCCGACCTCCGTTCGGTCGCCCAGGTACAGTCAGCGTCAAAATATCTTGTTTGGAAAATCTTTTTACGGTACATATGGTGCTACATTACCGCACTAGTACGATAATGAGCACTTAATGTGCTTGCGTCAAAAAATTAAAAAACCATATGTACTGTAAAACGTCGTACGACACATGTGCGAATAGGTAATTCGCAACTCGTGTCGATTTAAAACACTCCCTTCGGTCGTGTTTTATTCTATCGCCACTCATTGCGAATTTTCTACTATTCGCACTTGTATCGTTATGTACTATTTTAATCTTTCTTTCTAATCAAAAAACATTTACGTTAGATCATTACTCAGGTGTAGCCCTATTTGGGATTTCAGGGAATGTCCAATGGCTGAGGTCAGCCTGTAGATATTTTTGACGCTGCCCGTACTGTTTATAATGCCTAAATCAAAAACGGAACTTAAACGTACAATTTTAAAGCCAACGAAACAGAATAACTAAAAACAGAAAACATGTTTGTTTTGTTGTGGCAATTGCCGGCAAGCCGGGTTCTCACCTGCGCCACCCTGGTTGTGACAGCGTAATCCTAATTACGCCACTCGGGACGAACAGACAGACACGTTAGCGACATTATTTATGACTCATTCAAGTCTTTGTGCCACGACGTTGGTTATTTATTTATTTATTATATTTCAAAACATATCTTACAACATTAGAGCTAACGTAAAATGTCACTATAAATTTAAAGAGACGTAATAAATTACAAAAAAAGTGACCAGGGTCCCCGGTGAGCAGGGCTGGGTGGGACGTGATCGGGTAGCCCAGTGGTTAGGGCGTCTGCCGCGAAAGCAGGAGGTCGCTGGTTCGATCCCAGCCCTGCTCACCGGGGACCTTGGTCACTTTTTCTATAGTATATGACATCTCTTTCAATTTATAATTTATATTTAGTAGTGTGACTACTTAAAAACATGAATTAAATTATTTATTTTGAATAATAAATGATTTAATTCATGTTTTACAACTGTAAACTATCACTGTTTTGTTTATGATTTTTTTTTTACCATGTAGATATAACTATTGACATATTCCATTATGTTATTCAGAGTGATCACCTCTTGAGTCCTGTTTGCCATCACTTAGTCCGGCGTGTAAGCTTGCTTAAAAAAGTTCCGAATTAGCAACCGTGATAGAAAGCTTAAAACGTCTATCATGGTTCAATAATCAATAAGCACGAAGGCAATATTAATGAAAACATTGTCTTTGTTATCAAATGTCAATATCCGTTCATCTATAAATTTATATGAAAAAGTCATTTTTCAACTATTTATTGCTTTTATTTCGATGTCACTGTTACTCGCCGATCATGATTAGCATTACGAGTATCACTCACTTAGATAACTTTTATATTTTATGCCACACCTGGCCATAAAGTGCCTTTTTCCGCACGCTACGCGTCCTTGGTGGTGCATGTCGGCCTTAAAGTTAATGAAAATAAAAAAGCAAGGCGTAGAACTACCTATAGCAGTATGGAATATAATTTTCCCGGGAAAGCAAGCCGACACTCGTGGCTCTAATTTGGCGGCGCGAGCAGCGAGTGCTCTCAAAGGAAACTCGGAGGCTGCGGACGTTTCTTACTGGCTCCTTTATTACTGTGCGATATCACCAATGTGTTTGAATGAATCGTTAGATGTTCATTCTCACAGGGTTTATTTTTATATTTTTTATTTTGAAATTAATGATGAGTCCCTTTCACGCAATGTTTTACTTTATATAATCCCCTCTGGGCATTGTAGACCAACCTTTTCATACAATGAAATGTGAAGTAATTTGTGGGTGTGCGGTTTTATATTAGGCTTTTTTTATTTTATTGATATTCAGGATAACAACTTTATTACTGACCACACAGGGCATTTTCAAAAATAGGGTACCATTTCCTTTTTTTTCAAAATATGTATGTATGTATGTATGTAAACTCTTTATTGTACAAAACACAGAAAAATTAAAATTTACAAAAGGAAAACAGTAAGTACAAAGGCGAACTTATCCCTTTAAGGGATCTCTTCCAGTTAACCTTTGAGTAGATGAGAGAAAAAATGAAAAGAGGTAGACAAATACACCTAATGTACAACAACGTACCAGATAAATAATAATATAAACTATATATATATATTTCCAAAATACAAAGGAAAAGTATATATATCACACTAACAAGGAAATGTGAGACAACACTAATAAAAATAAATAAATAAAAAAATACCTAAATAAATAAATAAACAGAGTATACAGATAAACAAAGAGATAACAGCAACCAATCACACAGAAACAGGTAACCACAACTTCTTTAACTTCCCCTTGAGCGACGCAATTGACTGGGACTTCCTATACGAGACAGGCAAATCATTCCACAGTCTAACCGAGCGTACCGCAAACGACTTGTCATAGCCACGAGATTTGTGAGATGGGATTAAAAGTGACTGATTCTCACTGGACCGCAAACGGTGACCACTGCCCTCAGCCAAAAATTTAAATTTCTCCGAAAGGTACGTTGGAGAAGAGGGAGAAAAAAGCACAGTAAACAAAAGAGAAAGAGTGTGTAAATCCCTCCGACGGCGGATAGGTAGCCAGTTTAATTGATTGCGGTAAAAGGTCACATGATCATATTTCTTGAGTCCGAAAATATATCTGATACAGACATTCTGTAACCGCTCGAGCTTATCAAGCAATTCCTCCTTGATATCAAGGCACGCAGTGTCACAGTAGTCCAGAAGCGGGAGAAGAAGCGACCGTGCCAACATACTTTTCGTGTGGAGAGGGAGAAAGCTTTGCAGACGCCTTAAAGAATGAAGAGAGGCGAACACCTTTTTACTGACCTCAGCTACATGTGGCGCCCAGGATAGAGTCTGGTCCATTGTAACGCCAAGATTTTTTACAGTGGGAGTGAAAGGAATAGGGGTACCATCGAAGAAAATTCTGGGCAAAACCTGGACAGACAGTCGGGAGATGAAGTACGGGCTCCCAATAACAATCGCCTGAGATTTCCTGGCATTAACTTTAAGTCCAAAAGAAGATGCCCAATTACAGATTGATTCTAAGTCCTCGTTAATTTGATTTACTAACGAATCGAAATCACCAAACTCTGCCGCTGAGTAAATTTGCAAGTCATCCGCATAAAGGTGATATGATGAGTTTAATGACTTTGAAATATTGTTTATGAAAATAGAAAACAACAGCGGAGAGAGCACGCCCCCCTGGGGGACCCCAGCAGACAGTTCACGCCATTCCGAGACATTGTCATCAGCACGAACCCGCTGATGCCTCCCAAAGAGGTAGCTACGAAACCAGGAAAGAACAGACGGTGAAACATGAAGTAATTTAAGGAAAGCAACGAGTATATCGAAATCTACTGTATTAAATGCGCTGCTGAAGTCTAACAGTACTAAAATGGATACTTTTTTATTTTCTATATTAAGACGAATGTCATCGGTCACTTTAATCAGAGCAGTCGCTGTGCTATGCCCAGGACGGAACCCAGATTGAAGAGGATTTAAAAGGTTGTGTCTAATCAGGTGGGAAGAGAGACGTTTATTGACAAAGTGCTCTACAACTTTGGAAAGAACTGGAAGAATGGAGATAGGACGGTAATCTGAAATAGACGAGGGATTACTAACTTTCGGAAGGGGAATTACATAAGCTAATTTCCAAACAGAGGGAAATACACCGGATGAGAAAGAAAAATTAATAATATGTGCAAGGATGGGAGCTATGGGTTCCGCCACCAGCATAAGCATGTCTTTGCTAAGGTTATCGTCACCGACAGCCTTCGTCTTAATAGCTCTAAGAATACTGACGACTTCTTGTGCGGAGATTGTACCAAATTCAAACGGCGGATACTCCTCGTGAGGTGTGTTGGCAAGGAGAGCCAAAGAGCTTTGCTTAACTAGGGGGTCTAGGTGAGTGGGAGAAGCACTAAAGTGACAGTTTATTGCATTTAGGTCTAAACCCCCTGCCGCATTTATCTTGGACTTGCCGACACCGAGTGATTTTAAGAAGCTCCATATTTTAGAGGGTGGACACTCTTCGATTGAATGGTGTATATATTTGCGTCGTGCATCTCTACAAGCTCTATTGCAGCGGTTCCGCAACAGAATAAAAGCTTGACGATTACGATCTGAAGGATCGTGTCTAAATTTGACGCGGGCACGGTTCCTCTTAGCCATCAGCTCCCTAATAGCTGATGTTAGCCATGGCGCAGGAAAGTGCCTAACACGCGTAGGTTTGAGAGGAGCGTGCTTGTCGAAGATCTCAAGCAATACGCTATTAAAACTCCCTAGCTTATGGTCAACGTCGGACGAGTTAAACAAGCCCGTCCAGCACACATCGCTGAGGTCAGTAAGAAGTGCTAGAAGAAATATAGGAAGCTTTGGGTTTTTTATAACCAAAATCACGAGTACTGTTGATTTAAAAAAAAAGTTCCGGTTTTTTGGTCAGTTACGTAACGCATTTTTTCATACATTTTGTATGGGCCGTTACAGAACTGTCAATTTTTTTTGTATCGAAAATCGAGGACCCATTTTCATTAAAATTGTGCACTTTTTTCTGAAAATGCATGCATCATCGCATTATTTAAGCGTTTACAAAGAGTATGTCGAAGTTTTACTTATATATTTCTATGATTCTATGAACATTACCGACTAACACCCTACTAGACATGCGAGCCGCGCCGGCTAGCCGCCGCCATGAAGAGGTGGCGCGCCGCCGCCGCCGCCGGCCTGTTCGAAATTCGCGCCGCGAGAGCAGGCGCGCCCGCGATTACCTTTTTTTTTTGACGGAGTGGAGAATGCATTTACGCACCGTCCCCCGACCTCGGGTAGGTCATTTGGGGGGTGTGTGGGACTCGCCGCTCAGTTCTCCTTCTCCTAGAGAGAAGGAAATAGAGCGACCCTACCCACTAAACTCCACTCCGGCGTTTCTCCCTCTGTGCCGTTAACGAAGGCGCCATGGGATGGCGAACATGTCACCATGACGCCCTCCGGCGGCCCCGGCTTAGCGCCAGGGCACCCGCACTAAGGAGGGAGTGACCGGAAACGCTTGGTCATTCCCCCGACGACGTGTGTGGAGCCGTGCAATGCGGGTCCCGTACCCGCTGGCTCCACTAGGGGTCTAGGCGAATGAATGTCCTCCGCCTTCGACCCCGCCGCCTGCGTCGGAGAGGCAGTGCATCAGGGGCTGCTTCGCGCTCTCTCTCCGCCGTCTCGTTCTGCGACATGACGTGTTCGCAGAAGGAGGCCACTAATTCCCAATTTATGCTATGACGCTGTGCAGCGAGAGATCTGTCACTCCCGTTCCTGTTACGTGGGCTGCTCTCTCCACGGCTCAGCGGCTGCACACTTCCAGTGTGTGCTGGGCCGTGTCATCCGCTGCTCCGCACTCCGGGCATTCTGGCCCTGGCTCACTTCCGATCTTGTGTAGGTAGTGTCCGAAGCAGCCGTGTCCGGACACCACATGCGTGCACCTGACAGTCAGGGCCCCTTTCTTCCTCCCCACCCTTTCGTCCAGCTTTGGGAGGATCTCTTTGGGGTTTCTGTTGGTCGTAGTGGCTACCCTCCAATGCCTCCCGCCGTTGCTGGCGCAGGCGCTCCGCAGCCGCCCGCGCCATTCTTTCGCCCTCTTCTGGGTCCAGGGGCTGGTTTCTCGTCCTGGCCTCTGCCCTCTATTGGTACCTTTCCGCTAGCACCCGCGCCTCCAGCTCCCACGGCGGCGTGCCAGCGAGAAGGCACACTGCGGCGTGAGCGGTGGTGCGGTAGGCTCTCGCCATTCTTTGGGCAACCACTCTCTGCGGGCGACGGAGCAGGCGTTTCGTACGCTCCGTCAGCCGTTCTGCCCAGATCGGCGCACCATAAAGCGCCATGCTCCTACGACCCCCGCGTACAATCGACTGCATGGGGCGTTTGGGCCCCCCAGATTGGACAGCAGACGGCCCAGCGCCGAGGCAGCACCTACGAGACGGGAGGCTAATCTCGTAAAGTGCTCCTCAAAATTCCACTTTCTGCCCAGGACGAGGCCCAAGTACTTTATGTGGGCCCCGACCTGGACAGTTTTAACCCCCCACCTCAATTTCGGTGTCAGGTCGGACCCACAATTGCTTCGGTCCCCCCAGGACCATGGCTTCCGTCTTTGAAATAGCGACCCGAAGTCCGAGGAGGCCAATCCTATGCACTGTGAGCTCAGTCGCCACCTCTGCCCTCCTCAGGACGTCCTCTAGTTGCTTTCCGCGCACGGCCACCAGTGTGTCGTCCGCATAACACAGGGTGACCATGCGCATCCGAGGTTCCACAGGAGGGGACCCAAAACTGACCTCTGTGGAACCCCGCACGCCATATTCCTCGCTCGGCGAACGCCCCTCTGCTCGTAGAGCACCTACACGCCCTTCCAGATTGCCCCACAATCTTTCGTAGGTAAACGGGCACTCCGTGATATAACGGAGTGCCTCCTCGATTACCGTATAGGGGAGGGAGCCGAACGCATTGGCTATGTCGAGTGACACCGCCACCACCCTCTCCCCTCCCTTCCCTCTGCCAAATCCCCGAACTCTCGGAGCGCGCTTACCGCTTCTATTGTGGACCGCCTCCTGCGGAACCCGAACTGATTGTTGCTTAGGTTAGGGCCCGTTCCTTCTAGGTGCCGCTGGATGCGGACCGCCAGGAGTCTCTCGGAGAGCTTTCCGACTTCGTCCAGCAGCACTATGGGGCAGTACCCGGCAGGGGAGTCTGGTGGGCGACCTTGTTTCCTCAACAAGCAGGGCGACCCTCCTTCCAGCATCTCGGGAAAAATCGTTCGTTGAGGCAAACCTCCAGGAGGGATCTGAGGCACTCCCCGAGATGCTTAAGCGCCAGGAACAGGACCTTTCCTGGGATACCGTCCGGTCCCAGCGCCTTGCGTGTGGCCCTAACTTTCTCAGTCGCCCATTCCATCTCGTCATCGGTGATAGGGGAGACGACGAGTGGGACTAACGGGTCCACCTCTGGGGCAGCCATTACTGGTGGGGCGAAATCCGGCGCCTCTGGGAAGAGACCCTCCACAACTTGGCGGAGGAGCTATGACTCCATGGACTCCATGGGGGAACCGCACTGCAGTTTGTTCCGGACCATTTTATATGGTCGCCCCCATGGATCCCTATTGAGGGTCGCCACGAACTCCTCCCAGGCCTCGTTCTTGGCTTCCTCAATGGCGCCCTTGAGAGCCTGTTTCGTCTCGGCAAGCGTGGTGTGGAGACGCTCCTCTTCCGTATGCCTCCTTCTCCTGCATCGGGTGTAGGCCCGCCGGGCAGCGTTGCACGCGATTTCTGGGGACCACCAGTAGGCTTGCTGCTTACCCTTAAAGGGCCGGGCACGGGGCATGGATGCCTCGCATACCGCCGTCAGCGAGGTCCGGAATTGGGCCGCTCTTTCTTCAATGCCCCCTTGGGCTGTTGGGGGAGCGTTCCAGGCCTGGATGATGGCCGCCTCTTCTGCCATTTCCCTATCTAGGCGTGCCACCGACCACCTCCGGAATTGTGCCCTTTGACCGTCAGGTCCAAGCAGAGCATGTTGTTGCCGCACGGAAACCCTCATACGAAGCCCGCGATTACCCATTGCAAGGCAAACTCGCGTCTAATTTTTGTATACAAATTATGTTCCTTGGTGGTTGTGTATAATAGATTTTGATTTCCTCGTGACTTTCTTACCCGTATCAAGAGATCTTAAAAGTCAAGACGAAACGTCTAGCCGCCGGCTAGACGCCGCCGCCGCGAAAAATTTTTCGGCGCGCCGCCGCCGACTGTTTCGCACCCGGCTCGCATGTCTACACCCTACACTATTTTATTCTACTAAATACTTCAGGTTCACCCTTAAGATATAATAATTGTAAACCATTTTAATTTTCAAGAGAACAGATCGTAATCTTTAGTGCAACTGAAATAAGCGGTCGTGCTTCCATACTAAATTAGTACGACACTGCATAATAATATGTGCGGTGAACGCGAGTTGTACGAGTATCTTGTATGCTCTGTCTAGTTGAAGTGGTGTGTGACTCGTAGAAAAGAAAAGTGCTTGAAGAATACTTACTTACTTGCTGTGGCGCAGCGACCGAAGGGGATCTTGGCCTCTGACACTCTCCAGCGCCATTTCTGTCCAATCGACGGCACATAGCTCCAGGTCTTTAGCCTCGTCGCTCCAGCCTAGCCAGGTACCTAGGACATCCAACAGGCCGTCGACCAGTCGGACGGCCCGAGTACCGCTCCGTAACGCTCTCCAGGCCGCTCGATCTTCGTCCATACGGACCACGTGCCCGAGTCATCGTAGTCTTGAGGGTCTGATGCTCCGTTTCAAAAGTAAATCAATTATGTAATATTTGAGGACAATCTCACACAAATAAACATAGTCCCAAACTAAGCAAAGCTTGTAATATGGGCACTAGATGAAGATATAAATACTTATAGATAAATACATACATATCAACATAGGAAACGTCCATAACTCAGGAACAAATATTCGTGATAAACACACAAATAAATGTCCTTACCAGGATTCGAACCCGGGACCTCCAGCTTCGTAAGCAGAGTTTAGCAGAGTCACTACCAACTAGGCTAGGGAGGCCTATAGGGAGGAGTAGCTTCTTTATTTATTAGGCCTCATCGGCGGACGATGGATGCAAATTATGTCAAATGCCTTATAATTATGTCAAATTTTGGCAGTTACCGTAAGGAAATAAGGTTTGTTTTGCATCCGCCGTCTGCCCATTTAATTCTTCTTAATATTACACCAATGGTTTTGAATAATAATGATTCATTAATAAAAGACTGAAGTTATAACTATGATCCCGATCACTGTCATGTCAAAGAACCGTGAATTTATCATTAACATAATTGGTTTTTGAGACCAATCTAAATTTCCACACATCTAAAGCTCACTCGAGCCGAAGCGTTTCACACTAAATTCATTACTGCCAGAACATTAGCGGGGACAAATGCCGAAGGCCCGCAAAAACAAGGGATGAATGTTGTTCCAGGAGACCGCTTCAATGAAATTCCTAGAGCGAACTAATTTTAATGGCTGTGGTCTAAAAAGTATAAGGGCGTTGGTGACCCAGCGGGAAGTTAAAGTTTGAGATTTAAATTTTATAACGGTATAATACCTATCACATTTTAAGTTGCAGCCTCTATTCACAGTCAGACTATATTAAAATAACCAGAAGAATAAAAAAACGTCATCTCCAGGTTGCATCCCCGCCATGAAAGGATCTCTAGGGCACTCCCCCTTTGTCACCGGCGTCCCCGCTGGTGCTTGACGTCATACTTTGTTTCCTTGTTTGCCTGCGGGCGAAGTCTGTAGACAATCACATAGATAAATATGTTTGATATTAAAGTATACATAAACCATGTATATATTACGTCTTTCAGAGTTTATTTAAATTTAAAAAGCTTGCTGAGATTAAAAAGTGACGTCATCTCTGCAGGCTGCAGTAGGAATGGAATTTAAGGACGAAATAATTTCTCAACTCTTCCTACAAAATGTCTTTAGCGCGATGTAGAAATCTCCTTGTACGGCTTCACGCCATCTACCGACTTATTAAGTAAACACAGAAGTATACATCTACAGACACTTTGAGCACTGAAGTGTTTCTGTCGTGTTTCATGTGGAATAAAAAGGGATAAGACGTAGGATGCGAAGCCTTTGTTAAAATAAAATTACTAGACTATATATTATACCGGGTGGGCCCCATAACAGGAGCTAAAAATGTAATCCGTATGTAGTACCCAAACTGAGTAATGTTTGTTCAGCAACTGTAAAAAAAAACTTGTGTTTTGATTTTTTGAAGTTTGAAGATCATTTTTGTAATATGTCAAAATACATCAATTAGGCTGATGCTAACGTACATTGAAAATACTATTTAGTTTGTATGAAAAAGTAAAAACCTACCTATTGAGCATCATTTTAATTTTGTTGAACTAAAGTCGTTAGGTTTCATATTAATTTATTCATATTCATTTATTTGCAACCATGGTATTACATTGATGTTCTTACATATTCATTGATCGCATGGGCCCTGTTAGGGCATTGCAATAACTATTACAACAACAGTATTAGGTTTGAGGAGTACAACCTTCAATTAAATTTTTTGCTCCTATAGTGGGGCCGACCCGGTATAAAGGCGGGTAACGTCGCATTTTTTTTACTTAATCACCTTACAAAGGTGGAAAACACTACTTTACTTGAAAATCCTTTTCTGAATGGTGGTGCTGTGTTAGGTACTGTTTACTTGAAATATACCAAACAATAACAGTTGTAGCGATTGTGCGATACGCACGACAGCCGGATCAAGATCCAATTTAAGTTTGCGGGAGTTTTGCCGCGGCTCACGCATCGCCCAAGGCATGGACTGAAGCGGCCTGGATATGAATGGTTTCTTCCTCCATGTCACTTAACGTACCTAATTACTAGAAATACTTTCCTCTTTGGTAGTACTTACTGTTTCCTATGGGGTGCCCAAATAACAACAGTTTTAGCGATTGTGCGCCTCGCACCGCTGCGGTTCACGCATCGTCCACGTCGTTAGCTGAAGCGATCGATTTAATACATAATGTTTGTATATTATATGGTTGTAGGTCTAGATGGGTTTGAATATTTGCATTGAGGTTTTGTCTAGTTGAGTCAACATATTGATAATGTGTCATGAAGACGGGTAATATTATTGGATCAGTCTGTTTACCCACTGGCTCGTCTCTTATAAGATGTCCCACGCCACGGTGTGTCGATAAACCTGTATATTTCACTATTGTGCGCTTTATTCGCCCCTGGACCTCTCAAAACGTTTGATTGGCTAATTACTAGTCGTCACTCGAATAATTCGCGAAACAATCTGTATTTCCGTTTCCCGTGTCGAAAAACTAGCATTATCACTATTGTGCGTTAGATTGGCCCATGGAACACTCACAACTTCATCATTTCAGCCAA
This sequence comes from Lathronympha strigana, assembly GCA_949128165.1. NCBI lineage: Eukaryota > Metazoa > Arthropoda > Insecta > Lepidoptera > Tortricidae > Lathronympha > Lathronympha strigana. Next base: position 20,044,996 of record OX421917.1, on the reverse strand, counting down.
AAGACTTCCACTGCTGGACATAGGCCTCCCCCAAATATCGCCATGACCTTGACCCTCGCGACCTTGACCAGGTCATCGGACTACCTTGTGGGAAGTCTGCCTCACTGCTTCTTCTTGTGCGTGGTCGCCAGTCGAGTAGTTTTTCACCCCCAACCTATGATTGGCTAATTACCGGCCGTCACTCGCATATTTCGCGAATGTCTGTTCCTTCGCTCGCCTCTCATAACTTGCGCCACGCCACGGCGTGTCGAAAAATTGGCATCTTTCGCTATTGTGCGCTAGATTGGCCCCTAGACCTCTCACAACTTGTGATTGCCTAATTACCAGCTGTCACTCGCCGAATCGCCATCACCGCCGAATGGGGCTCATTTCTTTCGATATTTCTGTTTTCTATTTCAGACTAATAGTCATTTCGGTGAGATGAATCGACAAATAAAATCAGAAGTGAATTAAGCGACACACTCATGTTTTCAGTTCTGATATAGTATAGATCATATTTCGTAAATGTTTTGCATAGTTATAGAATTAAAATTCTTAATATCAACTATGTAAAATTCAGTAGTCTCGTTGGTAAACCAAGCGTCTTATTTAACCTTACCTAAATCGTCAACTTTTTTTAAGTGTTGCTAAAGTGGACTATGTTTTAATAGTGCAAATGTTTTAAATGTCGCATTTTATAGGTAAATAATAATAAAACAGGAAAAAACTAGCATCACAATTTAATGTCGGTTTGCATACTGTAGTTAGATTCGTGTCTGTCATATAACCCAGCTTGAATCACACATCCACAGCATTAAACAATCTAATTATGTATTTGATGACAATCCCTCGACAGTTATCATATACAGGTAGATAATAGTTCCTTAACTAACTGTGGTTGATTTTATAATGCACTTGGGACTGCCGATCGGAACTCATTACCTACGACGTAATTTAATTTGGCAATATTGTATAATCTGGATGAGAATCTTTTTAATACTTCGCTTATAATGTCAAATCCGTCTGAACCTAACAAGTGGAATCACACACCCACGGCATTAAGCTATGTAATTATGTATTAGATGGTAATTGCTTCCACAATTATTTACAGGTTGTATAACGCGCGTGGGGCTGCCGGCGAGTGACGTCATATTTCATTTCATTTCGTAATATTGTGTACCTACTCGGGACGAGAATCTAGTTAATATTTATCTTGGAGTCACTTCTTTCCTTAACAGCTACTTATATTAAAAAAAGAATACGAAATTTTACAAGTTTAACACGTTTTACCATAACTATAATAACTAACTATCGTCCTGATTTATTTAAGTGAATTCAAACCGGTGGAGTTTCGGTCGAATGTCTGAACCGATGTAGAATTTTTTGTCGAAAATTATGTTCTTATTGCGAGTAAGTGATTAACTCTGAACTCAGTGTTTTACGTATCTATAAATCAGGATTTGACGACTGGAGCCCGCCAAAAAGTGCCAGCGTGAATACGTTGTCTTTTGTGGATTATGCTGTAATACCATATTCCATAAATTACAGAGATATTTTATGGAATATGGTATTACAGCATACCATTAAGTTGATGTGCGGCGTGTTATTTGCTTTACCACGCGTAGGTGTGTTATTAAATACCCACGTACGCTTTACATGTTAATGTATTTCATAATTCATCTCAGACATATTGTCAACATTATATTAGTTCCTATTTTTAGCTTAATATTGTACAATACATAATAGATCTTTAATATTATTTTCCTATCTTATTTATATACTTTCACAAGCCTGTGTATTTCACACATATACGATTATTAATATGAGAAATAAGGACAAACAATTGTATTAGGTATTTGGTGGTATTTTATTAATTACTAATATTCTGCAATAGACTTAACGTCTTTCAAGCCCATATTTCTGCACAGGCATGAGCGCTTCAAAGCAATATTTGACGATTATAGAGCTTCTCAGAATCATAGCTACCTGGTACTTAGTTTCTACAGGGACTTGTCTTTATTGCGCGCTGGCAGACTCGTACCTAATAATTACATTATATGAGAAATTACTTCTTCATTTCGTGCATATTTAACATGAGTTTATGTGACTGTATATTAATGAAATACTTTACGAGTATTAATACTGGAGTGTGGGAACGAGGCGCCAGCCAAGTTTCATAATAACATCACACGAGTGTTTTATGATGAGCGATACCTAATTATTTTAGTTACATACACTGCTTTACACACATATCATGAACTCTCCATGATGCGTTCAAGCCGTATATTTCGACCGCCATTACGGCGTGCATGTACGAAAACTTTTCTGACAGCAGTCACGCACCTGAAGTTTTATTTAAATTCAGAGACAAACTAGAGTTGGGCTCAATCTTCATATCGTTCGATATTCAAGTCGCATGCAACGTGTCAGTTGCATGCGACAAACAAAAATGTTATAAAAATATAAAGATTACGTAATTTCATTATTTTTAAGTTTCGGATCAAATAGATCATTTAGTTCAGAACTTACTATTCTATTAACTTAAGGGAAAGATTGAATCCACTTGTACCTCCCAGGGTCGAAGTACTCGTATTAAACAGAAGTTATTCAAATTCCAATAATGGGTGGAAGGAGATCGGATAAATAAATTATCCGCGCAATTAATTGCACAAGGAGTTGGGAGTGGATTAAGGGCCCTGGGCTTGAGGGCCCTCGAAGGCCGCGGGCGTTTGTTTAGTTGGACCTTGGTTGAAGACCTTTGCCAGCGTTGCCAGTTGACTAAAAATCTAAAATATGTGTTTTTTTGCAGGAACGAAAGGCATGGCTACCGTAGCCCGGGTTACTGTAGCTGTAATCCGGGTTAGTTCATATTACAAAGAGAAGGGTCAAACAAAACAATGTAACAGTGATCTTACGATGACGTCTCTACGCGATTCAATTAAGGTTCAGTTTAGGCTCAGTTGTATGGAAGCGACTCAGTTTAGCTCGTCAACTGTGATAGTCCTACAGTGGCCTAGGGTTCTAATTGGTTGTCTTTTTCAAACATTACATCTGGCAACACTATTGAACCGTGCTCCAATCTCTTCACAGCGCTGTCCGCCTGGTGATTGCCTATCGAAATAAATTGATTACAAAACTAACAAAGGCTCTTTTTATCTACGAGTAATGTTATTTCTACTCACAACGACTATTCGACGCTAGAGGGTGTGAGATAAATAACGCCACGATGAAAAAATCACCGTGAATCGCCGTCTAATAGTATCACCGTGGCTGAATGTCGGCGAAGGACGTTACAAAACCAAGGTTGTGTTGTTCCTTCTTTCCTGTAGCTATCTTCGTCACTCGCATCGCGATCACGCCTATTAAAACAGAAATAGCAGCAACGCACGTCGGTGCTGGGGCTGAGTCGAAACTGCTCGGCCATCAACGCCGTATCAAGTGCAAGGCGAGAGTGAAAAATGTGATCGACGTGCTCACTTAGTCACCGTGACGCAAGTGACCGCCGTAACAGAATCACCTTGATATTTCACTGTGACTTTTTAGGAACTGGGACATCAATCACGGTGAAATAAATGTAACGCCTTTCCCCTCATCTCTATTCGACCCGTCTGTTACATTCAATTATTTCTCCACTTATCACTATAGGTACTCTCCATTAAAAGCTTTACCTAGTAATTTCTTTGATATTTTTATAAAAGAACTGTCGAATCTTCGAAGTTGTACAAAAATGTTATGAAACTCATTTCGCGTTCACTCCAAGGCACTCGATTTGTCTTCCATTAATAAGTCTGCTGAAAACAATGTGATTTGAATCCCGCCGGGAATTCGCACGAAGTTCTCTCGTCATTAATATTTATTGAAATATTAGTCCGCTATGGATAATCTTGAAAGCAAACTTTCTAATATTGTCTTAATAAAGGGAGCTCGGATTTTAATTCCGATAATGTACACGCGGCGCGTTGTCGCGGGGATAGTGGCTAGGGCTGGGACCGATTCGAGTCTTATGAGTTGACATTTGTTTTGATTGTTGCTGAAACAGGTGCTGAATCTATTTAGTTAAGCAATACAGGGAAACTTTATGTTAACACCTGTCAAAATACTTTTAAGACCGTAGATTTATTCAATGCACGGTTTGACGAAATTTGCTTTATAACATCCCATCTTAAGATCTTCTTTTAAACGGTTTTGACTCGTATTTTTTTTACTTACACCATACGACCATTTTTAACTTTTTAAAAGATAACGCAATTTCGTGATGTAAAAAAAGCTAGCTAAAATACATAAACAGTTCTACATTTGGAAGAGTATGTACTCGTATTATGACAATAATATGCATATTATACTCTGTGTCTTAAATGTTAATAACTGTAATGTAAGGAGGTACCAATGTCAACACATAATTTTGAAAATAAGTGTTTTGAAAATATACATTTTGAGTAAAAACAAACATAATTCATCATGGCGTGCTACGCACTGTCCAAGCTTTTCCCCACCACCGTGTCCGGCGCCAACGTACGTAAAGCTTACTTTGGATAGTTCCATTCAATATTGATACAAGGAATAGATCTATGGGTCTGACTCTTGGGAAAAGGTCTTTATTTTGCCAAAAAAAAACCCTTCGTATCGTTGATCTGAAACCACTAGACTACCCAGCCAAGAAAACATAATATCAGCTTTACCTAGTTTATACATATTAACAGTTTGTAACTTCATTCGTAAAACAGGCAATATATCCACCACAGGTTTCGTCAAAAATTGGATTGAATTGTCGTTTTTTCGCTTTAATGTTTTAATTTATTTTTGGCTTGTAAATACTTCGTTTTTATTAATAAATAATCTGAATATGAGTGTTTTAGGAACTCAAAGTACTCGAGTCTCTTGAATAACTTAAGTCCCTCAAAAGTTTTAAATAACCAAACCCCCGAATCAACGAGTACCATCTAAAAAGATCCAGTTTTAAAGTCCTCTCCAAAGACTCGAGTGTTTCCCAACCCTACCTGGCTGTGTTTGAATTGAATTTGTGCGGGGATAAGCCGAAGTTATCGTGTCGCTGGCTGTTTGCCACGCCGCCGGCGACAGAGCTGCGTGTGGGGCAATAGCCTATTCATATCAATTTTGCCTGTTAGCTGTAGCTACAGTAGCAAGTGTGATCGGTCGTGACAGGAGATTGTGGCACGGCAATACATTCTCGCGATACCTATAACAACATTTGCTGGCCGTATACGTTCGCCATATCCACCAGATCTGCCAATAATGGGAATTTGTCTTATAATTTTGTTTGCTACTCGAGATAATAACATGTTAGTATAATACAGAAGACGAAAGTCTTCGATCAGTGTGTGTTGCCAGTGATGACATACGGTACTGAAACGTGGTCGCTTACAATGGGCCTCATAAGAAGGCTCAAAGTCACCCAAAGGGCAATGGAGAGAGCTATGCTAGGAGTCTCTCTGCGAGATCGTATCAGGAATGAGACCATCCGCACCAGAACTAAAGTAACCGATATGGCTCTCCGAATCGCTAAACTTAAGTGGCAGTGGGCGGGGCACATTGCACGTAGAACCGACGGTCGTTGGGGCGGAAAGGTTCTCGAGTGGCGTCCGCGTACCGGAAGGCGCAGCGTGGGTAGGCCCCCCGCAAGGTGGACTGATGACCTGGTGAAGGTCGCAGGAGTCCGCTGGATGCGGGTGGCGCAGGACCGGTCATTGTGGAAATCTTTGGGGGAGGCCTATGTCCAGCAGTGGGCGTCTTTCGGCTGAAATGATGATGATGATAATACAGTAAGTACGAGTATATCAAGTAACCAAGTCAGCATACGTTAAATATATAAATAGACAATCTAACTAGTAGATAAGTAAGAATATCGCCAGGAATTATTTTGTACGCATACAAGCATTATAGAATAATTGGCGTTTCTCAGAATGTTTGCTATGTTTAAGTACTAACCACTGTCAAACAACAGCTTTCTATTTAAATTACCAAACTCAGCTCTTCATATAAGTGCTCACTAATATTATAGGGTGACGGCACTGACGGCACCATGATGGACACTTCATTCTTATATAATTTAAACGTTTGTGAGTCATACGGTTAACACTCACGTATTTTTATCACATGCCACGCCTTACGCCTATTGTGATAAAAATACGTGAGTGTTAACCGTTGCAATGTAATACTTCATTCTTAATTCAAAGAGCACATGGTTGTCAATTGACTGACGCAAAATAAATGTATGAGCTCTATTTACTTATAATAAGAGTGAATGTGGCACTACCGGCTGATTCTCGTGATGGCGAAAATGTCTTCAGAATAGGTTTTTGTTCGTTTGGTTGTTTAATGCGTAATATTAATGGTGTATTATCCAGTGAATTAACGTAAAAACCGTGCAGCTAATGAAGAATTACTCTTGAAACGCGTTTTACCACCGTTTTGTTATCACCAGGCAGTCTCGAGGTCAAGCTGCCTCGTGCCTCTTTAAAGAAGCTATTTCCTTACCAAGGCCTCCACTGAACAACGTCACTATAAGAGCATTTTTTTTATATCACCGTAACTATTGTACCCCATGTGGCAATATAACTTGACACTGGCAAAACAGAAGCCATTTTATAAAATAAAAAAAATGATGCAAATTACTGGCACCTTGTTCATTAGTTTCATCATTACTGGTAAGTATAAGAAGTTATAATAACTCCACGGCCGATTCGGCCACGGTGACTGCTGTCAACTCCGTTGCTGTCTTTGGTGTGCTCGCATGTGGCTGACGTAGCCAATCTTATTGATAAACGAACGCGAACATTGCGGGCATACAAGCACACCACCAACGTAATTGTAAAATATTGCCGCAGGTGGTCGGGACTTCAACTCGTCACGTTTGGTATCGAGCTCTAAGCGCCGCCGAGACTCAAAGTCTTTTACGTTGGTATTAATTGCAGTCCGCCATTCCGTCCGTACGGCAGCCTGCCTCTCCCATTGTGAAGGCTCTATGGAGCACTTTTGCATGTGCCGCTTAAGCACATCTTTATATCTGAGGAACTGGCCGCCCTGTTTACGCTTGCCCTTCTCAAGTTCGGAATAAAAGATGCGCTTAGCGACACGCTGGTCGTTCATCCGCGACACGTGACCGCACCACCGTAGCTGGCGTCGCATGAGATACACCTCGGTCCCAGCCACATTTGCTCTACGCAGAACTTCAGTGTTCCGAACACGATCAGACCATCGGATCTTTAGGATCTTGCGTAGGCACCTGAGATGGAACCGATCCAGCATGCGAATATGGATGCGATAAACGGTCCACGTTTCAGCGGAGTAAAGGAGGTTGGGGAGCACGACTGCCATGTACACGGATATTTTGGTAGCCAGTTTTAGATCATGTGATCCGAAGACCTTGTGATCTAGCTTATCAAATGCAGCAGTCGCAGCCCCAATCCTGCTATTAGTTTCCGCGTCAAGGTCGCACTTAGATGTAATCATACTCCCCAGGTAGCGGAACTTATCAACCTGCTTCAGATGATCCTCGCCGAGTCTTACGGCCAGCGACTGTTCATTGTGAATGTCCAGAGACATCACCTCAGTCTTCTTGACGCTGACCTTGAGCCCAAATCTGTGGCAGGACTCGTCGAAAACTGACATTAGCTGTTGCAGACCTTCCGGGGACTCAGCCACAAAACACAGGTCGTCTGCATACATGATTTCTGTGATCACTGTATACGAGACCTTTGTGTGTGCTTTGAACCTGGCTAGGTTAAAAATACTGCCGTCTGTGCGATAACGGACGCGAACGCCTTCGGAGCAAATTTGTAGAACTTCCCGGACTACAACCGAAAAATATAATGAAAATAGAGTGGGTGCTAGGACGCAACCTTGCTTCACCCCGCACGTAACGGGGAAGAAGTCTGATTGGTCGTCGTCGACAGCAACGCAGCACTCCATATCATCATGTAGGAGTCTCACTAATCTTACAAACTTCTCCGTACATCCAAGCTTACCCAGAACCACCCAGAGGGCTTCTCGAGGCACACTGTCAAAAGCCTTCTCAAGGTCAACAAATAAGAAGTTACACTTATACCAGGCAAGTATAAGAAGTATAGGTACCATGGCCGTGTTCAAATATAGTCGAGTAACTTAACATCACACAAGCGATACTTCGAGAACAAGTATGTATGCCTTGTTAAACAAAGCGCTACCCAACCACATTTTACACCCTTAGCCCATTGATATAAGGTCGAGAATCGCGTGGTTCTCAACGTAGGCTCGAAGACGCCAATATTAATATCGCCCGAGGTAACCGACGACATAGTGGGCGGTAATAAAGAATAACAAGATACGATGATAAAATAACAGTCTCATGAGGGATTCGAGGAATTTCCGATTCTGAGCCGGTTTTTAGGGTTCCGTAACCAAAGGGCAGAAAGTCTTCCTCTGTCCGTCCGTCCAACTGTCAATACGCTTTATCCCATGAACCGTGTTAGACGGTCGAAATTTTTTACAGATAATGTAGATAGATAGATAGAATACTCTTTATTGCACACCTCAGTACAAGAAAAAAAAATACAAGATAAAAACAGTTGATTAGCACAGAGGCAAACCACAGGCAGTCTTTTCAAAGTTCATTCTCAACTTCCAGACAACCTTAATGTATTAATGTAACAAATACTAAAAAACAGAATGAGATAAATATTATAGGGGGCGCCCCTTCAAGCAATACAGGGAGGGAAGTCGGCATACGTAGCGTTTCCCATTTGCCCAAATGGGCATACGAGGCTCTGTGTTGTCACTAGTCCGTACACTAAAGTAGATCGAAGTGTGCAAGATTTATCAGTGTAGTTGTATCATTTTCTGTGTTAGTGTCATCATTACAGATTGCTTTTTGTATGTATGTAGTGTGTGAGAAGTGCGTCTGTGTGTCTGTGTGCACGTTTCCCCCCGCAAAAGACAGAAAAATGTTTACGGTAAGATGTTGCTATGATGTCTCGCTTCCAACAGGTTAGAAGCCTGTGTTGCTCGAAGGGGCGCCCATATAGTCTGACAAGCGAGCGAGCGCAGTAACAGTAGGACAAAATAACTATATCCATCCCTTTTTTCAGGGTGGCAATACTAGCGTAAGAAAAAGACAGTATGATGCTCTCTATCCTACTGTTACTCCGCTCGCTGGGTTGTCAGACTATATAACAAACGTGTTTTTTTTGCCGTTTTTATAGATAATGGTTGCTTTGATGAATTTAACGGCCGCCTAGCCTAGCTAGCCTAGCAGGTAGTGATCCTGCCTACGAAGCAGGAGGTCCCGGGTTCGAAATGTTCGAATCCTGGTCAGGGCATTTATTTGTGTGTTTATCACGAATATTTGTTCCTGAGTTATAAATATTTTATAAGTATTTATATGTATCTATCTATTATATATATCGTCGTTTAGTACCCACAACACAAGCCTTATTGAGCTTACCGTAGGACTTAGGTCGATTTGTGTAGGATTGTCCCGGTATATTTATTTATTTATTTAATGGTGCGGAACCCTTCGTGCGCCAGTCCGACGCACTTGTTGTTAATTTACCCGAAATTGTAATATTTAAACTGGGTTGCAGATTGTGTATCTAACGCTCCCGACATAGAATTAACTCTGTTGTGCAAGTTGTTTCGGGGTGCGGAAATTGGATTCGCTCATCTAATTTTCTAGCGCCGATTCTTGAGATGTGCTTTACATTAGCGATTGGGAATCGGTACTCGACGTGGCCTGATTTGGCGGTGAATGAGGGATGTGACAAATATGGGCATTTTCAAAAATAGGGTAACATTTTTTATTTTTTTTAATATAGGAAGTTTTGGGTTTTTTTTTCTAACCAGAATCACGAGTACTATTGATTAAAAGAAAGAAAAGGAGTGTCCCGTTTGTTTTGGTCAGTTTCGTAAGTCATTTTTTCATACATTTTGTATGGGCCGTTACAAAACTATTTTTTTGTTAAAGTTTACAATTGTAAAGCACGAAGCCGTGATCGGTTAGCCACGTGGTTAGGGCGTCTGCCGCGAAAGCAGGAGGTCGCTGGTTCGATCCCAGCCCTGCTCACCAGGGGCCTTAGTCACTTTTTTTGTAGTATTACATCTCTTTCAATTTATAGTTTAAAGTATCTTAATCAATATTTGACTTGTGTATGTATATAATAATATTTCGTATGTATGTAACAAAAATGCTACATTAAATTCTGATTAGAAATTAGTGATATGATAAGAAAAAAAAAACACAAGAAAAATGATATTTTCGGGGCAATTTTGTTTTTCCTGTTTTACACGATGCTTGATCGCCAACATTTTTGTTACATCCTGTAGGTCTAATCCCTGAGGCGTCAGTGACTTAGTGCACTAATAACGGATATCCCGGAAAAGTTGACGGCCACCGTTCAAAACGTCGGCCCACAGTGTCCATACTGCTGTCGTCATTTAAACAGTATGACAACATTGAAATTAAACACTTTAGAACGGATTAATCGTTTATTAACACCATGACCCTACGTTTCGAGCTCTTTACAGCACTCGTTTTCACGTTTCGTTTTATAAACGCGATTAATCCGTTCTAAAGTGTTCAATTTCAATGAATACTCGTAACAATCGCGGTAACAGAAGACAATAGTATGACAACAACTTAAAATATAATTTAGCAACTGTTATATTATTAATAAGAGTGGGTTTGTGACTGTCCACATATCCTACCCATAATTCTTCTACAAAGTTTAATTTAAAATGCTAAGGAAAGCAAAATAAACAAAATAATAACCTGACAAAATCCGGTGTTGTGTTTGTCACGATTTCACCTGATATTTCAACAAGTACACTTTGGGTTCACTTGAATTCACTTTGTCACATTTATGACTCCATTTACTATATTTATTATTCAATTTAGCCATCGAAATAATAAGAAATAAACTTATTACAGACAAACTTTAGTGTAAACAATGTTTTGACACTTCATAGCTTCAGAAACGTTTCGTTTAGTAATAATTATCTGTCATGCGAAGATAGATACATTAGAAACCAAGTTTTACGTAAAATCTTTACATTATTCCGGCTAATTCATCTTAAAAATGCGTAAAACGTGGCAATAATTGCATCATTCGTAACAAAGGAAAATTTAAATCATATGTTAAATAATTCATATGTGGTAGATTATTAAAATCATGTTATAAGAATTGCTAAACGCAATATGTTTTGTCTCTTAAATACTTCTAATCTCCTGGTAATGCCACTGTCTAAACAACTACGTCTAGGCGACTGACAAACATATTTGCGTCTCAATTTTGCGGAATACATTAACGGGATAAAAAGAGATAGCGTTCAGATTGCGCATGAACATCGTTCAAGTGATGTTTAAGTACAAAATCTTTCTAGAATATTAGCCACAGGAATATGAGTCTTAATAAAAGCATGCCATGGATAAGTTTTGAATACAACTATTGTAAGATACGTCTTTCATCTACATAAACTTTGTGGATTACGTTGGGGCGGATCGATAATTTGAGTATACATGGCATGTAAATATAAACCATCTTGTTTAAACATTAAGAGTGATTTTGGAAAAAAGGTCAGTTCAATATAAATCTCCTTTAAACTTATGGTGCTCTGGTAGCCGCAGCTGGTTTTCTGGAATGTTTCTTGCTGCATTGTCGCACGTGATTGGTAGATTGCCATAAAAAAAGCACTGACGACAATAATGTATGGTGTGACAGGCATTTTCGATACAAATGTTGCACTTTTCCATACTGTGACAGGCATTTTCCATACAAATGTTGCACTTTTACATACTTTGACAGGCATTTTCGATACAAATGTTGCACTTTTGCGTACAGTAAAGACCATTTTCCAATGACTAGCAGATTGCTATAAAAGGGTGAGGCAGGGCCTGACGGGATTATTCATTCTGGGACACTCAGTGAGACTGGTCGTAACGTAAGAAAAAGCTCTGGTAAGTAAAGTTTCTCTAAATATTTTCTCTGGGTTCAGCTTTGCTAGGAGAAATCCCTGCGACTTTGGACTTGTAGGATAAGTCACTGTAAGCGAATGCAAGATTAATTTCTATGCGTTACGCCGGACTTTGACTCCTTTAGAGAATCTTTACTACAGGCATTTGATTTATAAATTAAGGGGTATTTCCTTGTAGAATGAGTCTCTGTAGGCGAAATGCAAGATTAATTTCTATGCGTTACGCCGGACTTTGATTCTTACTACAAGCGTTTCATTTATATTATTAAGAGGTATTTCCTGGTGCACCGAAGTTCTGGGCTAGACTTAGCAATATATTTGTTGAGTTAGGTTTTGGAATATGGTCTTTGTTTAAATTTACGGAGAGGTCCTTTTCGTGGTTTTGAACTTGGATCAAGGTGACCAAGAAGTTTTCAGTTTATTAAGAGGAAGTTTGTTACGTAATTTGTTATTAAGAAACTTTTATTATCTATAAAACCAGAATCACTGTTCGCAAAGTACGCCACAAGTTTGTTTTCACTTGCTGTGTTAAGAAAACATTCTTGAGTCCAAGTTGACCAGATTTGGGGTGTCTGGCACCGATATAGCCTTTATATTGGCCGGTGAATTTCCCCCTATGCTTCAGTTTGTTTCATGGCGAAAGTGGGGGTTTCTTAGTCAAACCATCCTGAGATCAGGACTCACGGAACCCATGCGATGCCTGAAGTATAGGTCCCTATTTATATATTTCCTAAAACCTATCCTCAGTCCTGTATTAACGGTAGAACTGGCCTATTAACCACTTCCGGCTTCGGCCGTGGTTGAGGGGGCTGATACATGACGCCTATAGGTTGAAACCATCAGTTTTCGCGGACTGAACGTTCCTTTACTTAGGGAACACGATTAAAGTAAATGTCACAAGTCGTTGGTAAGTATGACTTGTGCAGTTTTGCTGTAAATTAGGGAAGGGGATGTTAGAGTAACTTCGCACACACCGTTAGGGGTTGATTTTAGAATCTAGGTGGGGTTCAGTTAAGAATTTTATTGTGGAGAAATCATTGACAAGCAGAGCGGATCAATGGTATCTTTAGAAAGGTTTAAAACTCGGTTTGATATTACTCTCTTTTAGAATCATGAAATTAGTGTTTCATTGTCCATCCAAATATAAACATTGATGGACATAAATTACAGAATTTAGGAAGAAATATCAACAGGATCATTTCAGTTCTTAATTTTAGGCTCTAAAATCATTCGCACTTTAGTCGTAACAAAATACTTATAAAATGGGATTAAATATAAAATAAAGGGAATATTATGTTTAACAGTTTACGATTGTAAAACCAAAATGTCTAACTTATAGTATTTTCATCCATTTATTGTTAGAACAATCATTATTTGAATTCCTGAGTTATTGGTGTAGCAACGAGGTGTTTGATATTGCAACAAGGTTGTACAATTATTATTACATATAATCACGTTTTGAACAAGCTGTTCTAGAATAAAAGAATAGTGAAGTTCATAGGGCTCAGGACAGGCAAGAGCAGTTCCTGAGATATGAGCAAAAAGATGTTCAGAATCCTCTTTTGTTTAAGTTATGAGTAGAAAAATGCTCGGAACTTAGCTATTAAACTTTGAAAGGTTGTTTGTTTGCAATTGAATTAAGGCACTTCGTATTTACATTAACAAACTCAGAAATAACGCATTAAACTTACAGAATTGGGTAATGGGTCGTATGTTTCGTTCTATAAGAAAACAAAAGTAGGTAGGATCACATGATAGATACTTAACGTTTCTTTATCTATCACAGGCAGTGACATAGGTTGTGAAACGTTACTAAAGCCGTTCGCAGAGTCTTACAACTCGTTAGGGATAGGCAGGACTGTAGAAAGCCCCATTGATAAAAGAATTAAATATAAATAAACTGATGGGTTTAGATAGGATCTCTCAGACTGCATCCAGTGGAGAAAGAGCTTAGTAGCTGAAGCCAGAGTGGTATCTGTTAGGTATTAACCTTTTGGCCGCCGGACCCTGTTCGCCAAGACGCTCACTCACACGCCAGAGCAAATTTTAAGTAAACAACTAATAAAAAGTTTAGGGATTGCAAATAGTGATATCGATATTCATAATTAAAGGTGGAATTCTTCTCAATTTGCCTTTTTTTATTTCCAAACATAGATTTCTCTCAAAATTTCTAAACTAAACAGATTTACTATACAAGAAAATGTTGAAAATAAAGGACTTTATCATGAAAAACAACAACTAAACATTATCGAATCATGAAGTAATATCACCGCACTAGTCTGTACGAGTAGTCTTCTATACATGTCAACGGCGCGCAGGGCTCGTCTTTAGATCCGACTGACAAATACTGTTTACGCGCGAGTTAAGTAATAATAGCGTCTGAGTCAACGGCATAAGCGCTTGTCGGTACGTAAACTTTATAAACCATAAGATTAGGGACGCGCATCGTGTCTCGATAAATTTACATACTTACCGGAGGGTTTTCGGAGAAAACTAACAGGTGGATTTAATAATATATATATACAGTATATATCAGAATGAAAGGCTAAACAAGAAACCCGTTAATGTTTAAATCATAAATATGAGCATGGTACTTACCTAATTCATCAAAAATACGACAGGTTTTACGTGAGGTATAAAAATATACATTTATTATTATTGTGTTGCACCTCCCCTGTATTATTTGTTTACAATCTTATAAATGACATTTCTTAAATTACCAACTGACAGACAGGCGTCAAACCTTGTTGAAGTTTGGATTTTTACCTAGTTACAAACAAATAGTTAACAAAGCGCTTGCGCGTTGCCTATGACTACAGCCATTATTAAAATAATTACCTAGGTTACTTATAAACGGAACTCAAAGCGCATGTGTATTGACATAACAACGTTAATGTTAATTAGTTGCCCCTAGCTACATATCAACAGTACGCAATACGCATGCACTGTCAAAAATCAAAAACGTAAACAAACCCTATAGGATGTTACAAAAACCATTAACCGACTGCAAAAATATGGTCTTCGAGTAATTCATTTAGTAATTTTATGCCATAAAACATGTATTTAGGCACGTGAAATGCACGTCATTACATCGTACTCGAGTTCCCCGTCAACCAGTTTTAAGGTTTGCTCTTCGTTGTGATACATACTGTATATATCGGTTATATATATATATCGAGTTAAAATGTAGACCTCCGCTGTCACTGCGGTCAATAATTTATTCGGCAAATAAACCGCAATGGACAATTTACTGAAGAAGCTGCCTAAACTTTATCCATTATTATGCCTTTTTTTTCTACATATACCTACTTACTACGAGTAGTTACCAACAATGACAATAATTGGCAATTAAATGTTTGAACGCTTAAATAAAACCAGATTCGTGAAAACATATTCATTTTAAAAACTTGCACATCAATTGAACTTTCCCATCCCTAGCTGTCTTTTATACATGCCAACGGCGACAGTGACACGGAAAAATGTAGAAATTATAAGCATATTTTTTAAATCCTTTATTATGAAACAATGGATTCATATACCTGCTTAAAAAGTAAATGTATGAAAAAACAAAGGGTCAACAAGTTGATACGAGTACAAAATAATTTTTAAATTCTATTATTTTACCATTTAGTAAGCGGTTGAAACTTTGTCTTGTATACAAGACGACGGCGTTAGTGTATCGTACTATCGTTGTCTTGTATAGGTGACAACGGCGGTCAAAGGGTTAAAGACAAATTTTCATTGAATAGGACGTTTCGGGATTAGCCCTGTAATAAAGCTCTTTCTCCATAATCGAGAGACTAATAGGGGTGGCAGAGTATTACCTTTTAATAAATTATATTTATATACATAATATATATTAACCACATATACTAAAAATACTACCCTTTTGACATATGAAAATCATAAGTTTGTAAATTCCATATTAAGAATACTCACCTTAAAATCTCTATCCTTCTCTCAATTTAGTAAAGGTTCAATATTAATACTTGATTACCATATCGATTAACATTAAAGATTATATTTATCTATTTTATCCACCAAAATATTCAATTATCTAAGAAAATTATTACATCACTAATATCTTGTTAAATCTGTTTAAATAACCTTGTCAAACATCCTCTAAATCAATGGTAATAAATATATTATATACTTCTATTTACCGTCATCATCATCATCTATCTCATGAACTACTAAGTTTGTCAAATAATACCATCTTTCAAGTAAATTGTTATCAAAAGAAATCAATCTCTAAATTGTATTAATCATTCTCACTAATTAATATTTCTCAATGGCTTAATCAAATAAATAACTATATGCATTCACTAATGGCTAGGTATTCTAATAATAGTAATATAAATAAGTTTTGGAATCAGAAACATAGTTTGTCACACTTTAAAGAACTAAGGTTATCTGCGTCACAAACTAGAGTCCACCACTAGACGAATCACAAGGCCAATTAAATAAGTTAATTCATTAAGTTAAAGTTAAGTTAATATTAAGGGGATTTAGTTAAAAGTAGTTTCATTGGGGAGAGGTACATTTTGGGGAGCCGTAGACCAGGATTGTATTTAGTTTTAGAGTGGCCTTCGTGTCACATTTTGTTGTACGTGAAAAAGGAGAGTGTCAGCCGGCTTGTTTCTGATTCTCAAACACATAAATACATACATATATCGTCTTTAAATAAAACGCCAATAGGGCAATTATTTATTTTTCAACCACAAGTATAAAAATCAATCTATTTTAATTTCTAATTATTTGACAATCAAATTCAAATACACTATATCTTGGAAATACATTAGCACGGAAAATAGTTTCGGCATGGTTCGCTTTTCATGTTTCAATATCGTTCCCTCTTGAAGATTTTCTTGATATTGACATCTGCCAATAAGACCGCGTCTGAAATTAAACACAGGGTTATCTATTAGTATGTTGTTAAGTCCAATATTTGGTAGAAAATGAGAAATCTAGCTTAAGAAACTATATACAGTTGACATGAGTATGTAGATAAGTTGAAGGTAGAATAGGTATAAATACAGTTAGTATCAAATAATTTAGGCCTTCTAGTATAACTAAATTACTCCTGTTCAATTTGTGGTGTCTGTCAACAATGCGGAGTATACAGTACAGGTACAGTATACAGGTTCGATCCCTGTATGAATATTCTTAAATACTTGAGTAATACCTACCTACCTACCTAAGTGTAATATAGTTTGAGTATCTAGGGGGCGTGTAAAATCCGATTAAACTTTTTGCAAGAGATCTGCAGTTGCATATGAGAATGATGCATAGACAGTGAAGTCATCTCTTGAAGGCTAGTGTGTAATTTAACTCAATACCCAATATAATGCAGAAGCGTTATATTTTCTTATTTTAACTGAACTGATGATGATAGTTAATAGTTCTAGAGGCTTAACAAACAGGGGGCGTGTTCTCAATGATTATAATGCGAATGTTTTCCTTTATACTCAGATAGTCAGAGAATTTGTTTGCTGCAGTCGAGACTAAACAAATGGGGGCGAACATTGGTATTGGAAACATTCCTATAAAATGCATTTGCGATGCATTACTGCCCATAGAGTAGTTACTTCATTAGTTAAAGTATCTCTTCAAAATTAAATGCCTCAAACTAGGGTGAAGTACAATTACTCACAGAACTAAATGATACACCACTTCAAGTAAATATGTCTGTCAAACAGAGTGATATATTACTCTTGATATGCCTCTTCAAGTACGTATGTATGTGTGCATAGGTTAATAAACATACATAAATCTTCCAACATATTAACATATTTACTTTCAAAGATAGGCAAATAACGATTTGTAGGGCCTTACATAGTCAGTAACTACTTAGAAGATAAGCTTAGGCTAAGTACCTTCAATGCAGTTTCATAATGCATATTATGCTACTATTGTCTTGAGAAGACATGTTTCTCGATTAGAAGGCTCAATAAATTGATCTAGACAGCAATTTCAGCACTACAACTCAGCATCCTGAAATGAGATAGAACAACATTGAATATATAATAAGTAGTAATTACATTCATAGACTATCTACAATAGGGCAAATATATGTATGTAAAATTACATCTAAAACAATCAGGACATCGAAATTAGTTTCAAATTCGATATTGGATGAACATTTTTGATGAGAAGTGATAATTTTTGTGCATTTTATGTGTGGAAAGGTATTGGCTTACACAATACTAGGGACGCGACATTCATTTTCAACGTAGTCGACGATTTTAGAACCTGATAGTGGTAGAAAATCAAAATATCATCAAGTACAATAATCAAGTTCATAATAAAGTTTTCCCTAAAAGTTTGAGAATCTATGTTTCATATGTTCTGCTATAGTAAGTTGGAAGTAGACTGAAGTTAGGTTAGTCAGTAAAATTAGAATGAAATAAGATAGTGAATAGGTTGGTATGAATATGATTTGTTTTATCAGGGTTAGCGGAAGCTCAGGTTACTGAGATGGTTATTTTTTAAAAAAAACACAAGATCTTTTGTAAAAAGTTGTCTACTATTTATCAAACAAATAAATAAATAAAGTTACCTGTCTTGAGTAGCAGTCATACATATGGTATAGAGAACTTCTGAACATCTGTGATCTGGATTGGTGGTGTCAGGGTTGTCCCCTGAAAATAGAAAATTTTAAAATATGTAAGCTTTGATAAAGGTATCATGTCTTTAAGCATTTGTGATAATAATCTCTTTATCAACAATGACAAGTTATTGGGGAACATAAGAATAAAGTAAAATTTCCTGTTATCAGAACTGGAGAGCGATAAACAAATTTTAAACACTTGAAATTAGTATGGCTAAGTTTAAAGCTAGGTTTAAATAAAAGAGTGGTACTACTTACGTGTATTTTGGATGTCAGGTAGAATCTGGAATCCTCTTAGTATAAAAATAAATAAGTATATATTTTCACCTCATCAACAGATGGTACTTGCTGAGATTTTCGAGATATGTTTGGGTGAAATAACTAATGTTCTTGTAATGGCTGAAAAATACAGACATATTTGATTAAAATGAGAAGTATTTAATGAGTAGATATCATGAAAACATTGAAGAGGAAACTTTTGGAGGGGAGTGGTGTTTTAATATGATAATAAATTATATCACAGTATCAACCATAATAAACAACAATCTTTCGAATATGTTTCTCTTATAAGAAGTTCTTTGATAGCAGTTTTCAATTGACTTTCAATGATAACAATTAGTTTCTCTAGTGCTGATTTGTGGTAAAACATAGTGATGGAACAATCAGTTATTTAATAAATAATAAGTTGACTTACCAGAGTGTAGTTCAGTTCGCTGCTTTTCTCTTTTAAATGGTTGCAACTAATATACATAGTTACTTAATTTAAAAACACACGTGTTCATAACTTGGCTTCATTGGGAGATAACATTTTTAAGAAATGGAGCACGTTTTAAATAAAAGATTCGAGATTTATTCTTAATTTCCGTTCAATTATCTTGTAGATATGTGTCTTTAATTCTCACTATATGAATCTTTCATCAACTTCAACATATTATCCATGGAGTTTGTTGTCAAACAACTTGAACATATTGTTGGTAAATATAATTAACTGTTTTAGTACAATAGAACTGAGCTAGGCACTTTATAGGTATCTTGATTTTTGAATTATGCAGTGGTTTAAGATATGTATGTATCCTTAAATAACGTTACGATGATAAACCGATAATAATCGATAAATAAAATAAATCACAAAGAATAAGGTTATGAAGCAGCCATTGTTGAGCTAAATGACAGACTTGACAACAACTCGTAATGTCCGTATTGTCGAATGAAATTTTTCTTTTGAGTTGCTGTTTTAACGTTCCGTCTTCGACTCATCGAAATATCAATCTACAAAATAAATAAAGTTCACAATTTTATATAATTTAATGTAAATAAACTTATATTACCCTTGATATTTTATATTAAATGAAAATAATACGCCATGAATGAATGAATGAAACGATTTAAAATAATTATGTCAGCTCCACCGGTTGGTGAAGTTTGGACACGGTGCATTTTCAAAACTGGCAATACTAAATGAATGAAAACAAATGACAGTGACACTAATGACATAATGAAAGTTCAGTTGCCGGGTGGAAGTTGAAATGTTATAGTTCGCGAGTGTGTGATTTTATTTTATTACGAAAAGTATAAGAAATATTTAGTGCACAGTGTAATAACAGATAGTGAAGTGATTTAAAGTGTGGAAGTAGTGAAGCGCTTGTGTATTTCGTGTTTGTTTGTGAAGGATTCTTTTCGGAATAAAAGTGCCGGAACAGTTGACAACAAAGGATAGTTGGAGAAGAACTGAGTGCAAGATGAAGACAGCTGGTGGCAGGGCAGCAGACATTGTTTATTTTGGACATCAGCGAAGAAAAGAAAACCATTAAGTTTTGGTGTAAAATACAAATAACACAAGTGTAGTAGCGTTTATTAAATAATAAACAATATACTGTAAAAGTTTTCCAATAAATAATGCATTGTGAGTGTTTTGTCAAACCAGCTGAACGAGATTCCAGTATATTACGGGGTATGTATACAATATTATTAGAATTCAAGTTAAATTTTATTATTCGGAAATGTGAATATTACGTTATACAGGGTTTTACAGCGAATATTTTAGGTCATTAAATTTTCTACATAAATGCTTTATTATTCTAGCGGCACGGTTTTAAAACAATTCCACAATTTTGAGTGATTTCTTAAGTTTAGTGTGAAATATAAAATGTTTACATTCTCTATCGCGAAAATACTAAATGAAGAGAAAATGGAATAGGTCTTTTAGATAGCTAAATTTACTTCAATTGATTAAGTCAATATGGCTAAGCTGGTCAACGAAATGTTGTGTTGAGTGAAGTCTACGTAACTGGGTTCAAATCCTGGTGTACATATGTGTAATACTTTTTGTTTTTTTTTAATGTCTTATATGTTTTCAGGACTTCCATTTTAATTTTATGTACTTTTTACAAGGGTTTAAAAGTTTTTTTAAGCTTATATTATTACTTAAATCAATAGATTGAACGTTGTGAGGAACCTTAGACTGAAAGCAGCTTTAAGTATAAATATGTAGCTATAATGTTTTCCGGTTTTATTTGTACTATTTTGTCAAACATATAATTAACTTCTTGTCTTAAATACATAACTGTGTGGATGTTTGACAAATTTCAATTTTAATGGCCGGACGTTCGTGGAAGGTGGCATGTGCAGGCTTTCCTTGCAAAGGTTAACGTAGTGCATTTTTCCTTATTAATTTGAAGAAGAGACGGGTCAGCTCCGGCTTGCCCAAGAGGAGAATTTTCAACACTGCTTAAATATTCATTATTTTTAAAGAGTTTTATGACTTACGGCAAATTGATTCTCAAGCAATTGAGATACTTAGGTAGGTATATTGTGTTGCATGTTTTGCTTTTGTACATTTCAGTGGTTATTAGGCGTAATGCATTTTGGCAATTTTGCGTAGTGATTTCAAAATTTTATTAAGGCATTTTGCGGCATAAGCGTGTGCGTTCGCGCGTGCGTGTGGTGCTACATGGCGCTAGTAGTCCTCAATATCGATGAAAACGCTAGTCGGGAATTATTTTTCCTGTAGAATGAAAATTACGAAGCCTAGATTTTTGTTATGTTTAGATTATTTTATTATTATTGTTTTGTAATTTTCTTTATAAATAAATAGTTAGACGTATAAGAAACGGTTACGACGCTTACCCAATTTCATGGTAGATGTCGCTGTTACATGTGCGAAGTAAACGTTGAACGCGTGAATGTTAAGATTTTCTCAGAATACTTAGGTTCGCCGGTGAATGTTTGAATGAGTTTGCATCGATTCCGAGATACTGGTAATTATTGAATATTGAGTGGAGCTTTTATTTCCTTCGTGGAACCACAGAGTGGAACTACGCGTTGCACGTTGTAGAGGTTGTACTTGAACCTCATATGTTTTCTGTTGCGGTTATTTACGCAATGCGTAACATTTTTCACAAGTTTCGGCAGGCTTTATAGTTTAAACGAAGACCGTTCGATTAGAAGAAGTGAGAAGCAATAGCGTAGATTATTTTTTGCAATGCAAATGCGTTTATTAGCGTAAAGCTACAGTTCGTTCGGTGATTAAAATTAATATAGATTTTCTTTTGCGGTTCAATAATTTAGTGTTATCATATATAATTTCAATTCAAAATAAATGAATATAATACAATATTTCACATGATACTATTATTGAACAAAAGAGCAAAGATAAGTGAGTTTTCGATAACACTGAAACGGTCTAGACTTCTAGAGTTGTATACAAGTATGTTGATATATTTATGTGTGGGTATGTTTGTATGTTAGTTCCATGATTTAATTTTACTGAGACGGTTTAATGGAATAAGATTTTATTTTTAAGATTAAAGATGAAGTTGGTGAATTGACGAGATAGATCGTGTGTTCGCATTCGGGAATAATAAATAATAACTAATAAAAACAAATGTTAAGTTTTCGCTATGAGTACGTACACATTCCAATATTTTTTTTATGGTTAAACAGACTTAAAAGCGTTTCGGTCAAAATTGAGTTCAATATTTTTAATTGATTCAATTTATAGAAGTTGTGAGTACCTACTTTGGGTACTGCGTTTGGTCATTTCTAGCGGCATTTTGTCTAAATATAGTCAATAATTTGAAATTTTCATTCTTAGTATATTAATTTACAGTGAGTTTTACACTGATTACATATCAAGTCTTTGGCTGGCTGTATGGGTCGAAGCAATAGCGTAAATGAGGAGGAATGAATAATGATTTAAATGAAAGTGATTAGAGAGATGTATGCTATTATCGGAAATGAGATGATGAATGAAAAGGTGATAAGTGAAGGTGATGGATGCATTATGAGAAAAAGGATCGATACAGAGAGACAAAAGATAGAATGTGGTCGGGCTAGTTCGGTCGGTACTTGCGAGGGGACAAGAAACGGGGTGGTTGGGGACAATTGTTCTGCAATGTCTTATCACGTAGGTTAGTAATCTTTTATATAAGATTAGACCCATTTATCAAGGGTAGATTTTGCAGAGCAATACTACACAAGGTATGAAAACTATATCGAAACCTCCACACACCTTGTCTTGGTTAAGATACATTCGATGTAACACATTTGTTGATGGGCCGTGATCGTCAAAGTGGCGAGGACCCTACGTTATATTTTGATGTCTTATTTTTAGACACAGTTTTAATAATGCGAAGCAAACATACTGTATAATTACAGTGTTTTTAATTAATCATTTTACTTATGACAATTTATCAACCAATTTGGTTGTATTAACCACAAGTTTGGTGTTTTTGTGTGTGAAACTTTGAGTTTGCTATTCAACGAAAAAAAAAATGAAGGCAAGCTTAAGGGTCGAGTGGGTTTTTCCAAGTACAAGACATGCACCAGTAACATGTGGCTGGGAGTGGTGGGGTAGAGAGATGTGGTTCGAATTTTTGGCAGTGGGGCTGAGAAATGAACGCTTCGTACCAATAAAAATTAAAGGTCTCTGTGTTTTGCATGGGAAGTCTTTGCATTATCATTAGCGCCGTGTACAAATCGTATGGCAATGGATCATCTGGGCGAGACAAGAGTAAGTTCAATGAATCCGAAGTGAAAATGGAAGGATGGTCTCCTCTAGACTGCTGGCCTCACAACCCAGTATCTCTGGCAAAGCGTGGTTTCTGGGGAAAAAGCTTTCAGGTTCCACTGTCTTAATTCTGATGGACCCATTTCAATGCTGCAGCATTCGCGGTTATTTATTATTGGAATACTCATCACGCATTTAAAGGGGGGATACTACCGACAGATCTAGGAAAAATTTTTTTTTCTCTTCCTATCAATCATAATAGAAGGAGATTTTAACAACACATCTAAAGTAAATCGAAGTGTTTTTCATGAATCACAGCCGTGCACCATTAAAAAAACTTACGATTGGGGGCGGATGTGACTGTCCACATATCCTACCCATAATTCTTCTACAAAGTTTAATTTAAAATGCTAAGGAAAGCAAAATAAACAAAATAATAACCTGACAAAATCCGGTGTTGTGTTTGTCACGATTTCACCTGATATTTCAACAAGTACACTTTGGGTTCACTTGAATTCACTTTGTCACATTTATGACTCCATTTACTATATTTATTATTCAATTTAGCCATCGAAATAATAAGAAATAAACTTATTACAGACAAACTTTAGTGTAAACAATGTTTTGAAACTTCATAGCTTCAGAAACGTTTCGTTTAGTAATAATTATCTGTCATGCGAAGATAGATACATTAGAAACCAAGTTTTACGTAAAATCTTTACATTATTCCGGCTAATTCATCTTAAAAATGCGTAAAACGTGGCAATAATTGCATCATTCGTAACAAAGGAAAATTTAAATCATATGTTAAATAATTCATATGTGGTAGATTATTAAAATCATGTTATAAGAATTGCTAAACGCAATATGTTTTGTCTCTTAAATACTTCTAATCTCCTGGTAATGCCACTGTCTAAACAACTACGTCTAGGCGACTGACAAACATATTTGCGTCTCAATTTTGCGGAATACATTAACGGGATAAAAAGAGATAGCGTTCAGATTGCGCATGAACATCGTTCAAGTGATGTTTAAGTACAAAATCTTTCTAGAATATTAGCCACAGGAATATGAGTCTTAATAAAAGCATGCCATGGATAAGTTTTGAATACAACTATTGTAAGATACGTCTTTCATCTACATAAACTTTGTGGATTACGTTGGGGCGGATCGATAATTTGAGTATACATGGCATGTAAATATAAACCATCTTGTTTAAACATTAAGAGTGATTTTGGAAAAAAGGTCAGTTCAATATAAATCTCCTTTAAACTTATGGTGCTCTGGTAGCCGCAGCTGGTTTTCTGGAATGTTTCTTGCTGCATTGTCGCACGTGATTGGTAGATTGCCATAAAAAAAGCACTGACGACAATAATGTATGGTGTGACAGGCATTTTCGATACAAATGTTGCACTTTTCCATACTGTGACAGGCATTTTCCATACAAATGTTGCACTTTTACATACTTTGACAGGCATTTTCGATACAAATGTTGCACTTTTGCGTACAGTAAAGACCATTTTCCAATGACTAGCAGATTGCTATAAAAGGGTGAGGCAGGGCCTGACGGGATTATTCATTCTGGGACACTCAGTGAGACTGGTCGTAACGTAAGAAAAAGCTCTGGTAAGTAAAGTTTCTCTAAATATTTTCTCTGGGTTCAGCTTTGCTAGGAGAAATCCCTGCGACTTTGGACTTGTAGGATAAGTCACTGTAAGCGAATGCAAGATTAATTTCTATGCGTTACGCCGGACTTTGACTCCTTTAGAGAATCTTTACTACAGGCATTTGATTTATAAATTAAGGGGTATTTCCTTGTAGAATGAGTCTCTGTACACTGAAAAAAATATTTACCAAATGATTAAAGGTTAGCTATATTACGTGGAAACTTTGATAAATTTAACAAATCCTTGCTATCAAATTTACAAAACTAAAAAGGTTGGAGTCGGTACCAGAGTTTTGGTGTAAATCAACAAAGAATATTGTACATTGTACCAAACAAGTATCAACAATTTAGTTTGTTGATTTAATCATGAAAGTACTGATAAACATAACAAGCCTCATGGTTGAATTTATCAAACTAAAGAGGTTGCCGTAGAAATATTAGTGCTTACCAAAGTTCTCAGTATAATGTACCAGTGTATATTGTACATTATACCGAAACAATCACATAACATTGATTTGGTCCACTTTATCATAAAAATATGATAAATATAGCAAGACCTTAAGCTTGAATTTGCAGGACTGGAAAGTTTGAGGTTGCTTATCAGAAATCCTAGTGTAAATTACTAATTTTTTTTGTAAATTTTACGAGATAAATATCAACAATTTGCTTTGGTTGATTTTATCATTAAGTAATGGTAATTATAACATAACTTCGCGGTTAAATTTACGAAATTAAAAAGGTCGAAGTCAAAATATACTGCTTATCAGAGTTCATAGTGTAAATTAATAAAGAATATTGTAGATTTAAAGAAACAAATATCAACAATTTGATTTGGTTGACTTTATCATTAAGTAATGATAAGTAATAACAAACCTCACGGTTGAATTTATCAAACTAAAAAGGTTGCAGTAGAAATATTAGTGCTTACCAAAGTTCTCAGTATAATGTACCAGTTTATATTGTACATTATACCGAAACAATCACATCAAATTGATTTGGTTCACTTTATCATAAAAATATGATAAATATAGCAAGACCTTAAGATTGAATTTGCAGGACTAGAAAGTTTAAGGTTGCTTATCAGAAATCCTAGTGTAAATTAATAATTTTTTTTTGTAAATTTTACGAGATAAATACCAACAATTTGCTTTGGTTGATTTTATCATTAAGTAATGATAATTATAACATAACCTCGCGGTTAACTTTACGAAACTAAAAAGGTCGAGGTCAAAATATACTGCTTATCAGAGTTCATAGTGTAAATTAATAAAGAATATTGTAGATTTAAAGAAGTAAATATCAAAAAATTGATTTGGTTGACTTTATCATTAAATAGGGTAAAGGAACCAATAGTCGGCCTTTTAACGAATGTTTTGAATTCAAACCCTTCCCATTTTTGCTTGCGAGAACCAATTGACAAAATACTACTCTTCATTAAATCACCATTTATTAAACTTTTATAATTTAAAATAAAAACACTAAATCATTTATTTACTTTTGAGATAATTAACAAAAAAAAAAGAAGGGGACTTTTGCCCAGTAGTCAGCCCCAAACGACCTTAAGTCGGCCATTGGGTCCCCAGTGCTCAGCCGTCACAAGGGCATGAAATCATTATTTAAACAGGCGGCCGAGTTTTGGAACCTCAGTACCCAATAGTCGGCCACACCAATAAAAAAATACATTTAAATGCAAGTATTCACAAAATTGATTGATAAAAAATTAGTAAGTAAGTAAGTAATTTATTTATTGCGCATCCACACACACAGTCTTGGGACTGTGAATTACATTCATAAATAAAAATGAACAGCCAATATCCAAAAGTTGGCCCCCTACGGCTGAATACTGGACTTTATGATAAAAAGGTAGGACCCAATAGTCGGCCGTCTCAAAATACTACTTTCGTGGGTAAAAATATCCATTACAGTAGGAAAATATGCTCGTAAACCATATAATATTATTTTCAAAAGAAAACAATTGGAATATAGTATCTATTATACGAGTACGAGTATATATCGTCGTCTAGTACCCACATCACAAGCCTTATTGAGCTTACCGTGGGACTAGGTCGATTTGTGTAAAATTGTCCCACAATATTTATTTATTTATTATTTATTATAGTATCAAAGGACCACTCGCCACTTACCCCTCCCTGCACAGATCACCCGATTTTTCAACAAATATGGAGTTAGAGAATGAGAATACATTTATGTTATTGGATAATTTAAAAACTGGCGCTATTTGTGGCGAAAAAAAAGACCGAAAAGGCCGCCTGTAGTCGGCCTGGGTACGGCCGACTACTGGGTACTTTACCCTACCTAATGATAAGTAATAACATGACCTCGCGGTTGAATTTACAAAAATAAAAAGGTTGAGATCCAAGGTTTAGATCCTGCCAGAGTTTATTGTGTAAATTACCAAAGAATATGGTACATTTTGCCAAAAAAATTACATCAATTGGGTTTGGTCGATTTTGGCATAAAAACATACCGCTCTAATTATAAAACCTTATAGCTTTGTGATAAGAATAAGACTCTAATGTGAAATGAGAGCCAAGTTCAATATTACACATGCATTGGTTGTTGACTTCAAAGACAAAAGAACATTGATTTTCAGCTTCATGGAGAGTTCTTAGGTATGGGGGTCATTTTATACTGACCCTGGCGAACAATATTCAAAACATTTTATGAATGAAAACTAAAATAATGTGACAAATATTATCTTTCATATACAAATGACTGCAATGACATTAAATTTGAAACTTAAGGCAACGGCCTAAGGTATATTTTCCTCCAATGTTCAGATATTTGTGACCACTTCTCTTGCTTAGATGCCTGTGACGATTTGTGCGTTCAAATATTTTTACCTCACTGTGTGATCAAAATTTACTGAAATAATTGCTGCTCATATATTTGTGAAAAAATTGAGTGCTCAGATGTTACTGGCGGATCTGTTGTAAAGAATTTATTGAAGTTTTACTCTGCTCAGAAGTATTTGAGGACCTCGCCCGCTACGATATATCTGATGGCGACTGTACATATACGTAAATTATTAGTAGGTACTTATTTTAACAAAATTAATACCAAATGGATTTTGTTAAACTACTTATTACAGTTACAGGCACTAAATATAAGTAAAAAGTCTTAAAATAATCAATTACTTAAGTGAAATATTATACTAAAGTGTTCAAAATTTACCAGTTTCTGATTTTTCTTTTGTATTCACCTAATTACCTATCTGCATGCCAAATTTGAACTTTCTAGGTAATCTGGAACTGGGTTGGTGTTTTGATCTATATACGTGATAAAAATGACGATTTTTGGACGTTTATATTACTTATACGTTTATATTTGGAGTACATATGCATCTTGCAAGTCCCAATATATGTATGTGCCAAATTTGACACGTTTATGTAAAATAGTTTTTGAGTTGTGAATGGATCAAAAGTGGCTCTAAATGGTTCGTGTACACACGGTGCTGCTCGCCAGTTCTGTTACTTGAACTTGTGATTATTTTTAAACACATATTTCAATGTTTTGAAATAAGTTATATTAAACAAGCTAGTTTACATGCCAATTGCGACTCTAATACCGCGGCAAAGCTCATCTACTCACCAAGTTAAAAGACACCTCTATCTGCAAAAACATTGCTTATCTTACTATTAGGTACTTTAATGCAAGTGAATTATATAATAAAATACATTTTGTAGCTATATAGGTACTTTTTTTATTTCTTATTTAAAGCTACTGCGCGTCTTAGTTTATCAGATCAGACTACTTATGTAAATTTTACAAAACCAAAAACCAGATTACAAAAATGTTTGATGTCGTCATAAATGATTCCATCCCTCTCTATTTATGCACTATATAATATACCTACCTATAAATACGTGGCCCCGAGAGGGATAACGGCGCGTGGTGCAAGTGCGAAAGAGATGGTGATAGACGCTTGCTTGGGTGCGCCGGCTCACGACGGTGCCCCGCGTAGCGCCAGCGCCACTAGCGCGTTAGTTATATACCGGATCCAACCGATGGCGGTTGTTGAGACGTAAATTGTATTTGTGATTGTTGACCCCACACCGACCGACGACAGTTCATAACTATGGATAGTGACGAAGACGACCTAGAAGTGAGCTGTGCTATTTATTTAGCTGAATGGGGTTTATCCGAAACCACTATATCTAATTTTGAAGGCAAGTATATTATGTTTACTATTATTGTTAAATTAACATTTTTCTAGTTGCACTGATACGTAGTTAATATGGCCCTGTCTCTTGCCTAGATATCTACTTAGAAATAGTGGTTAATAAGTATCTATAATCTTAGAACAATTTACAAAACGAATTTTAGTAAAATTTATTAGACTGTTTGGTTAATTTTCATAATGGCGTCGCGCCAAGGTGCGACATCGTATAAGTACCTAATGTAATTTTGTTGTAGAAAACTAGCCTATTAGAATAAGACATGTGATATATCTCGCGGCGACATATATGTAACTGCTGATGCATATATGTAACTAAAACAAACATAAAAGACTAATAACGTATGTCTCTTGGTTTTTTAGATAATAAGATTACCGTCAAATTGCTTGAATTCATAGATTCAGTGGAACTTAAAGAATTGATACCCAGTTTGAAGGAACGTATACTATACAAGCGTGGACTGAAAAAACTACAAAACATTATTCACGTGAGTATTCTTGCTTTATAATAGTAATTCTCCTTCTTCTTAAATACGAAGTTATGGATATTTGTTATCTATTTAAGTATTTATTTATCTATAATTATGTATCATCTTTCTGTGTACCAAGGGTGATTTGTATAAGTTTGACCACATTTTTTTTTAAATTACAATTAGCATAACTGGCCGCAGGACTCCTTGATGCCAGAGTGTCACTAGAGAAGCTAAGTCACAAACAGTTGTGGTGGCCTTTATTTAACTTGCACTGATTATAACTGACCACTTTTGAAATTTATATAGTGTAGAAGAATATATTATATTTCACCACACCAACTAGTAAAGACTCTCACTAGTACAAATATCAACTTTGCTCTCTTGTTGCACAAATAGTAAATATTTATCCACAAGAGTGCCAAGTAATTTCATACAAATTTAAACTTGATGTCTTAAGCTAGCTGGTAGAATTTACTTATAAATGATGATTTTAAATAATAATAAATATAAAATAAATTGAAGGACTCGATTTAGTTTGATGTTTTACAGTTAGTATTTTGTTCGTGTTGGTGTGGTGAATAAATTTGTGTTTCATTGTTGTAAAACAAATAACTATTGATACTTTATATAAAATGTTGCTGCTTGTTACAGGCGACAAGTTCTGATGATACTGTAAGCATTAATAGCGATTTTTCTGCACCGAGTCCCACAAACAGCACCAGCGGCAATGAGTTGCTACCCACGAAAGTAAATTATTCTTATGTAAGTTATTTTGCCTTAATTCTGTCTATTTAAGATAAATACCTACTTCACTGTCACCCAAGCAATCCAACTCGTTTGTATTAGGATAAAACATCCATAATAAGAGCTTGGCGCGCTCGCCCTTTTGTTGAAATACATTTATATGGTGTTAATAAATTAGATACCAACATATTTGTATAAGTATGATTCATTTAAAGACAAGTATAAATAAATAAGCAGGGGTAAATTTTATTTAAGGTCAATATGGCTAATTTCGTCATAGGAACAATTTTATACACGAGCATATACATATTTATTTTATTTACCACTATAGGAAAAATAAACCATGTGCTTTTGATTGATGAAACTAATAGCATTTGCTGCTTTGTCAAAGAAATTGTAAAAAACTGTTCGAAAAAAAAACGCTTTGGAATGAAGTAGGCACAAAGACGGAACTAGCCACATAGACCTTAAATCAAGTAAACAACTTGCTAATCATTCTCCTTCTTCCTGAAAAGGAATCATACGAGTAATTAGTATTCTCTTGTGAATTAAAGATGATATTTTGAAACTTTTCTATGTATTGTCACTTCACTTATTATGTCAAAGCGTAGGTTGCCGTGTTTTTAAATTTAATTCTAAGCGTTTCTTAGTAATCCTATTGAAGTAATTATTTATTATGTTGGTATAATAATGTGTAAAATAAAACTGAAACACATTATTTATTGTATATTACACTCATGACAAACACATAACAGGCAATATTAGATTACTTGTTAGAGAAAATCACAGCATGATTGTGTTTGGCAAGTATTTATTATGTTTAGAAAATTAACACTAAAAAATTTATGAGACTCATTTTGAATTGTCAACATAATATGAATGGTGTTAATGTTAACTTTCGGCTCTAGAATGGTTGCTTCTGCATACAAATATTCTGTTTCCATTTTAATATATATTATTTTCTTTTTGTTTACAATGATGATTTAAAGATTATTTTGCAAAGTAATAGTGCTGGAGAAATATGTCTGGCTTCTTTAAAAAAAATGGTAAATTAGACACTTCTTTAACTGTATGTTTATGTATGTACCTACTTGGTAGTCTTGGTACCGTCGGACTGTCTATGGACGGACGGACCGTAGAATCTATTTTGTATCACATTTATGAAAACCGCTTTCTTTAGTATGTGATGGCCAGTTACTAGCAATTAATCCTACATCTTTTTTTTTCAGATTGAATTGGATTTTGAAAGAAAATTTAAAGGAAAAGAGCTGCTTCTCTTCAAAAAATGGCCCGATTTCTTGGAAAAAGCACTCGGCCATTTAAAAATCATTAAAGCTGCTTCTGTCTACATTAAGTTGATTGAAGAAAATCCAAGTGAAGGTGTGTTGTCATTATATTGATTAAAACTTTTACAAATTTCGCAGGAAAACCGAAACTTAAAATATATTTTGTATTTTTTCAGATGTTAGAGATTTCTGTTATTGCGCGGCAATTGGATATAAACTATTACCAACTGTAAGAATACAGTGTCAAGATACAGATGGCAAAAAAAGAAACATAAAGCCAAGCATTCAAGAAGCTATGAACAATTTTATTCTTCATGCAAAGGTATGTATAATTTCACTGTTAACACTGCAAAACGGTGACTTTCCATACTATCAGCGATAATGCCATTCTCTTAAAGTTATCAGTTTCATCGTTTTTTTATATAAACAGGCTGTTGCCGAAATGTTACATTATCACCGTTTGTATGAAAAAAACTTTCGCTATTGTTTCACGATCCTCTTAAATATAACATATACTCGGTGGCAACACTAACTAGAAATTATAAAAAAAATGGATGAAAGTTCAAAGATATATTCTAATTTCCAGAATCAAAGCGAAGTTCTCACTCAACTGGACTATCGGCAAAAAGCCCAAATGGCTAAAGGTCTACGGTGCCAACCAATCATCGTTGCTGTCGGACCAACCATCGATGCTCTAAAGGATTTCTATGTTGCGTATGACGACATCCTTTATAAAATAGACTCATTCCTGAAAGCGCTGGATATATGTTTTAAAACTTTTCACTGCCTGGACGCTGAATACCCTACAGAAGCCGTTCACATTTGGCTATTTTTGCAAAAATATTTCTACAACATTGACAAAAAATCAGACAGAAAGCTTTCAGGAGTGTCGTCTTTTATCTCGGACTTGGAATAAGTAATTGTCAATTTTACCAAAATGTTTGTGTGTTTTAAATGTCTTGCCTCAGTTCAAGATTACAAAGATTTTTGTGAACATTTAAAAGATCATAATTTAAGGTCAAACTCAACATATCGCTGTAAACAGTATAAATGTGATCGCGAATATCAAAATGTAAGGTCTTTTAGACGCCACTTAATTTCTCAACATTTGAACACACAAATAATTTCTAATCACGATCAAATCAGAACAAACGTTTGCGTTTTAAGTGAAAATGAACATGATACACGTATTTCGTTGGATTCAGATAAATCCTTCGAATATCATCATCTAAACAAGTTCTGTCGTGAGAGCGCTTTGGATACTGCCCATAGTTTATTACAAAAATCTGCTGCTACGTTGGTGCTTTCGTTATACAGTGACGGTGGGATTAACCGTAAAACTGCTCTTAAGATATTAGACAATGTTCAACTTCATATGACACAAGTTATTGGTGATGTTTTTAAGGAAGTAATTCCTATTTGTAATAACTTAGAACAAAGTGAAATAGATAGTATACATAAATTAATATCAAACCCTTTTGCTGACATACGTACAGAATATCAAATTATAAAATATTTTACAGATATAAATTGCTTCATTCCTCCCGAACAGTTTATTATTAATGAAAATGTTACTGACAACACCGTCAACAGTTCAGTAATGCTTGCACCTAAATCATGCACAGGCGCCAAAATACCGCTTAGCTCAGTATTCAAGGAAATCTTTGAGTTACCCAATTTTTACAAATTACTTTTGAGTACATTAAAAACCAGCAATGTTGATTTTCCTAATTTTGCTCAGAGTTTCATTTGGAAAAAAAAAACTGCAAGTAAGGAAGGCAAACTCTGTTGTCCTTTTTTTATATATTTCGATGATTTCGAATGTAATAATCCCCTGGGTAGCCACGCCGGTGTACATTCAGTATCGGCTGTATATTATCAATTTCCTACTATGCCACCGGAATATCTTTCTTTGCTAGATAATGTGTTTGTCGCTATGTTGTACAACTCTTCTTCTAAGATATACGGTAATCACTCGGCATTCAACGAACTCATCAAAGAATTGACATATTTAGAGGAAGAAGGTATAGACATAAATACTGAAAATGGTACAGTGAAAATCTATTTCATACTTGGAATGATATTAGGGGACAATCTAGGACTGAATACAATCCTTGGATTTTCTAAGTCTTTTAGCAGCAATTATTACTGTAGAATATGTAAATGTCACAAATCTATAATGAAAACACAAACTAAAGCTGATAATGCACTATTAAGAGATCGGGATAATTATGCTAATGATCTTGAGCGAAATAATGTAACAGAAACTGGAATAAGTGAATATTGTTGTTTTAACCATATTCCTAGCTTTCACGTAGTAGATAACTGTAGTGTTGATATTATGCACGACATTTTTGAAGGAGTGTGTCATTACGACTTAGCTCAAATTATTTTGTATTATACTGAAATATTACACTGTTTTGATCTGGCCCTTTTAAATAATCGCTTAAAATTATTCGACTATTCAGTTACAGAGCTGAACAATAAGTCTGTTTGCATCAAACAAGAACATTTGATTCGTAGTAAGTTTAAAATGTCAGCTTCGGAAATGTTGATGTTTGTGCATTTGTTTCCTTTGCTAGTTGGAGATTTAGTTCCTAGTGATGATCCCGTATGGCAATTTTTAATAATTTTATTACAAATCATTCAGATTATATTATGCAGCGTTGTACATGCTCCGACTGTAAAATTGTTAGAATCTTTAATTAACGAACATCATGAAAACTATATTAAGATTTTTAATGACACATTAAAACCAAAACACCATTTCATGTTACATTACCCACATATTATTGAACGGGTGGGCCCCTTAAAGCAATTATGGTGCATGAGATTTGAAGCTAAACACAAAATATTAAAAAATACAGCTCATAACATAACTTCTAGAAAAAACATATCTATAACTTTGTTAATAAAAGAACAGTTAGCATTTGCAAATAGACTTTTTCTAAAAAAGGGATTAGAATCTAGAGTGGAATTAGGAAACGTTACTTTAAGGGAGTCGCATGTGGTTATTCCTAACATTGACGATACTTATAATCAAGACATTGATTTATCTTGTGATTTCCAATGGATACGTTTTAAGGGCACAAAGTTTAACACAGGAATGATAATAGTTACTACTAATGAAAATAATTTTTGTTTTTTTAAATTAAAAAAAATTTTTCGCTCTAAGTACTCTTTGAGCATATATTTTTTGTGTAAATCATTAAGTTGCTCTGGTTTTAATGATCATTTGCAAGCTTATTCAATTGAAGGAGAAAACGATTCCATGGAGCTGTTAAAACCGGAAAATTTAATTATTTCCCCCACTAATATTCATGTTATTGCAACAGGTGAATCTTATTGTCGATTTAGTTACTATTGAAATTAAATGTAAACAATAACAGTAATGGTGTTTGACAAAAAAGTAGCGTAGCGATGAAGCAACCTGTATGAAATATTTCGAGGTGTATTATTTTTTATGTTAATTAATATTGAAGGATGACACCTCATTTCCGCTTCTCTAGTGGGTAGTCGATATTTTGATATGGTAATTATTGTAGCACAATGATGACATGTGAAAATGTAATGTATTGTAGACGTAGTAGGTGACATCTGGCATCTAGTGGTTGAACTTGAAACAACTTTATGTCTAATTCCTCATATTATAAATGGTAATTGTAAATGGTTGTTCAACCGCGTTTTGTTTCACTCCACTCCGACATCTAAATGCGAAACATCAGTTTATATCAAGTTTTGCCACTGAATGCCAGAGGTCGCCTTTTGTGCTAATCCGCTGCGCGGAAAATGCCTGTTTTACTTGTGGCCTAGCCCTAATTCTGTTCGAATTCGGGCCCCGGTAAGGTTGATCCTAGCATCCTTTGAAACGTGATTGTTTAGTGTTGTTTAATAAATAAATATTATGACATGTATCAAAAATCGGTTTATTTTTCTTCAAACCTCCGCTTTCATTAACCCTTTATATCAAATTCAAGTTTTTTCGTAAAACTGTTCGTAAAGTTTTTTTTTAGTAGCTAGTATGTATTAAGTTGTATTTGACATTTGGTCAAAGTATGATTGCCGTTTATATAAGTCATTCTACTACTCTCATAATTTGATCTCTCGCGATCGAGAATTAAATGTCGAATACAACTTATACTAGCTACTCTGCATTATGATATCAATTTTTTTACTGGCAATATAATATACTGATTAAACTCGTCTTAGTTCAGTAAAACATACCTAAAAATATTGTGAAAATTTTACTGGTGGTTGTTTGTTAATTTATTGAACTAACACTTTAAATATTTACACAATTTTTATGTAGATATAGCAAAAACATTTTTGATTTGCAGACTATTATTAAGGTGTGGTGTCATTAATAATTCGAAACTTAGGCAGTTCTCGATACGCATCGCAGGCCGCTCCGATGCGGTGTGCGATCGGGACGCCGCTACATAATTATGCTTACGCCTATAATGGTGTCACACTCGCACCGGAGCGGCGTGCCATGCGAATCGCATCCAATGTGAGAACTGCCTAAGCTTCTAATCTTTAATCACACACACCTTAATAATATTCTGGAAATCAAAAATGTTTTTGCTATATCTACATAAAAATTGTGTAAATATTACTAGTGTTAGTTCAATACAATACAACAAACTAAAACCAGTAAAATTTACACAAAATTTATTGGTATGTTTTACTGAACTAAGACCAGTATAATTAGTATATATTGCCAGTAAAAAAATGATATAAACTAAAGAACAAGTCTGTTAGACGTTACCAAACAAAGATGACGAAAAATACGAAACACACATGATAGATAATACAATATTATCTTTGATTAAAAGTACAATACATTATTGATAGTTACATCAAACAACCTTTGGTAGTAACTAAAATATAAATTTGGTAATTATTAACAAACTAACTCTGATGAATACACCGAATGTGTTTAGTAAATACTGCTAAATTTAGTTTGTTATATTTACCAAATGAAATATATTTACATTTACAAGATAGATTCAGTATTTTCTACAAAACAAATATTGAAGATTCTACCATAGAATAAGTGATATCTACCAGTTTTTCCTTATAAATTTTACTAAATAACTTTTACATTACCTACTAACTGACTTCGGTCATTTGTACCAAAAATAGTAACTGTAGAACATACAAAACGTATTTGGTTAAAAAGAAAAGTACAACGTTGGTAAAATATAAAATATCTGTTAGGTAGAATTCATCAAACTATAAACTTGTAAAAAAGTTACTAAAGTACTTTCATAAAAACGTTACTAAAGTACTTTGGTGAGAAATTTTACCATAGTACTTTGGTGAGAAATTTTACCAAAGTCTTAAGGTAAAATATTATACTAAAGAACTTTGGTGAGAAGTTTTACTATATTAATTTAGTAAAAATACAGGTGTAATCAACCAAATAAATTTGGTAGAACGCCAACCTTTTTTGTTTGATAAATCCAACAAAAATTTGTGATAGGACCGAATTCAACCGCAATTTTTAGTAAAAACAACGCAAAATCTGATAAATCCAACATATCATTTTTTTCAGTGTAGGCGAAATGCAAGATTAATTTCTATGCGTTACGCCGGACTTTGATTCTTACTACAAGCGTTTCATTTATATTATTAAGAGGTATTTCCTGGTGCACCGAAGTTCTGGGCTAGACTTAGCAATATATTTGTTGAGTTAGGTTTTGGAATATGGTCTTTGTTTAAATTTACGGAGAGGTCCTTTTCGTGGTTTTGAACTTGGATCAAGGTGACCAAGAAGTTTTCAGTTTATTAAGAGGAAGTTTGTTACGTAATTTGTTATTAAGAAACTTTTATTATCTATAAAACCAGAATCACTGTTCGCAAAGTACGCCACAAGTTTGTTTTCACTTGCTGTGTTAAGAAAACATTCTTGAGTCCAAGTTGACCAGATTTGGGGTGTCTGGCACCGATATAGCCTTTATATTGGCCGGTGAATTTCCCCCTATGCTTCAGTTTGTTTCATGGCGAAAGTGGGGGTTTCTTAGTCAAACCATCCTGAGATCAGGACTCACGGAACCCATGCGATGCCTGAAGTATAGGTCCCTATTTATATATTTCCTAAAACCTATCCTCAGTCCTGTATTAACGGTAGAACTGGCCTATTAACCACTTCCGGCTTCGGCCGTGGTTGAGGGGGCTGATACATGACGCCTATAGGTTGAAACCATCAGTTTTCGCGGACTGAACGTTCCTTTACTTAGGGAACACGATTAAAGTAAATGTCACAAGTCGTTGGTAAGTATGACTTGTGCAGTTTTGCTGTAAATTAGGGAAGGGGATGTTAGAGTAACTTCGCACACACCGTTAGGGGTTGATTTTAGAATCTAGGTGGGGTTCAGTTAAGAATTTTATTGTGGAGAAATCATTGACAAGCAGAGCGGATCAATGGTATCTTTAGAAAGGTTTAAAACTCGGTTTGATATTACTCTCTTTTAGAATCATGAAATTAGTGTTTCATTGTCCATCCAAATATAAACATTGATGGACATAAATTACAGAATTTAGGAAGAAATATCAACAGGATCATTTCAGTTCTTAATTTTAGGCTCTAAAATCATTCGCACTTTAGTCGTAACAAAATACTTATAAAATGGGATTAAATATAAAATAAAGGGAATATTATGTTTAACAGTTTACGATTGTAAAACCAAAATGTCTAACTTATAGTATTTTCATCCATTTATTGTTAGAACAATCATTATTTGAATTCCTGAGTTATTGGTGTAGCAACGAGGTGTTTGATATTGCAACAAGGTTGTACAATTATTATTACATATAATCACGTTTTGAACAAGCTGTTCTAGAATAAAAGAATAGTGAAGTTCATAGGGCTCAGGACAGGCAAGAGCAGTTCCTGAGATATGAGCAAAAAGATGTTCAGAATCCTCTTTTGTTTAAGTTATGAGTAGAAAAATGCTCGGAACTTAGCTATTAAACTTTGAAAGGTTGTTTGTTTGCAATTGAATTAAGGCACTTCGTATTTACATTAACAAACTCAGAAATAACGCATTAAACTTACAGAATTGGGTAATGGGTCGTATGTTTCGTTCTATAAGAAAACAAAAGTAGGTAGGATCACATGATAGATACTTAACGTTTCTTTATCTATCACAGGCAGTGACATAGGTTGTGAAACGTTACTAAAGCCGTTCGCAGAGTCTTACAACTCGTTAGGGATAGGCAGGACTGTAGAAAGCCCCATTGATAAAAGAATTAAATATAAATAAACTGATGGGTTTAGATAGGATCTCTCAGACTGCATCCAGTGGAGAAAGAGCTTAGTAGCTGAAGCCAGAGTGGTATCTGTTAGGTATTAAAGACAAATTTTCATTGAATAGGACGTTTCGGGATTAGCCCTGTAATAAAGCTCTTTCTCCATAATCGAGAGACTAATAGGGGTGGCAGAGTATTACCTTTTAATAAATTATATTTATATACATAATATATATTAACCACATATACTAAAAATACTACCCTTTTGACATATGAAAATCATAAGTTTGTAAATTCCATATTAAGAATACTCACCTTAAAATCTCTATCCTTCTCTCAATTTAGTAAAGGTTCAATATTAATACTTGATTACCATATCGATTAACATTAAAGATTATATTTATCTATTTTATCCACCAAAATATTCAATTATCTAAGAAAATTATTACATCACTAATATCTTGTTAAATCTGTTTAAATAACCTTGTCAAACATCCTCTAAATCAATGGTAATAAATATATTATATACTTCTATTTACCGTCATCATCATCATCTATCTCATGAACTACTAAGTTTGTCAAATAATACCATCTTTCAAGTAAATTGTTATCAAAAGAAATCAATCTCTAAATTGTATTAATCATTCTCACTAATTAATATTTCTCAATGGCTTAATCAAATAAATAACTATATGCATTCACTAATGGCTAGGTATTCTAATAATAGTAATATAAATAAGTTTTGGAATCAGAAACATAGTTTGTCACACTTTAAAGAACTAAGGTTATCTGCGTCACAAACTAGAGTCCACCACTAGACGAATCACAAGGCCAATTAAATAAGTTAATTCATTAAGTTAAAGTTAAGTTAATATTAAGGGGATTTAGTTAAAAGTAGTTTCATTGGGGAGAGGTACAGGTTGTGAGACAAAGACTTAAACATGCTTATAATTAGGGTTCCGTACCTCAAAAGGTACCTTATAGGATCACTGGTGTCCGTCCGTCCGTCCGTCTGTCTGTCAAAACCCTTTATTTTGGGGAACGCGTAGAGGTAGCAAGTTGAAATACCAGATACATAGGGCTACGGGCCCTTGAAGCTGTGAAAAAAACCTCTACGTCAACGCAATCAAAAGATACGGCCGTTTATGTCGCATTTCCCATAAATTTGCAATGGGAATCAAAATGTTTAGGGTACTTCCCGTTGACCTAGGATCCAGAAATTTGGCAAAAAGCAAGAGCTTGTAGCACAAGTACAGGAAAAAATCCGAAAACCGGATAATTATCGCACACTGAGAGTTCCGTACCACCAGAATTGTTAAGGACCTAAGGTTATAAATGAGGGGGTGAGCGACTCGCACTTGGCTAGTTTTTGGTAGCGGAAACTGCTTGCTTACAGAATGACACTTTAAGCAGCACTGCTGTTGCCTACTGCAGCGTGCCTGTGTACTGCGCCGTAGTCCGAATGTGTTCGTAAAATTGGTGTTTTAATGAACACTGGACGTTCTAGACTGGGGTTTTAAGCCGCTGGTGCAGCCGAAGCCGACATCCACTGCAAACGATTTTAATCCTCCTGTCATCTGAATGAAAAGTTTCAGTTGCAAATATTGGAGATCTCTTTCGTCAATGGTACAGTAGGTATATTTAATGATTTAGTT
The DNA here is from genome assembly GCA_949128165.1 of Lathronympha strigana. NCBI lineage: Eukaryota > Metazoa > Arthropoda > Insecta > Lepidoptera > Tortricidae > Lathronympha > Lathronympha strigana. The sequence continues at coordinate 20,004,159 of OX421917.1, read as the reverse complement.
TATACACTCCGTATTAACTTAAATTTCGAGGATAACAAAAAAGTCGAAGTGAAAAGCACACTATATGACGCGAAAGGTTGCCTGGTAGACGCGATCTTTAGCGTTGTCATTGCGAGTTGACATTGTTGTTATTTTTACTAAGTATTAACTATGTGATAGTTACTTTACTATTGCATGGGCAGTCTATAAATAAATTCATTCATAAACTTAGTATTAACTATGTGATACTATACTATTGCATGGGCTGTTTATGAATAAATTCATTCATAAACTGTGTAGTGTATTGAGGTTTGCATAACCTGTCTCAAGCGTAAACGTCTGACCCAGGAGTGGGGGTCGGCAGTTGCCGTCAGACCACCGCCCGGGATACAAGGGTAGACGGTACGTCGGTGAGCCAGATTCACGTGTCCACGGTATCAATCAGTAGGACATTAAAACTGCATATGCTCGTTTGAACCTCCTTGAAAATTTTGCGTATAAAATGGGTTGCACAATCTACCTGTACTAGTGACCAGTAACTTGATTAAAGCCTCTGCAGTACTTACTGTATGCACTTGAAATTTTAATCCCTCCATATCACCGCGCTTATTTAACGTAATCACGCGGCGCAAATAAATGATGTCCTTTTTAACGCTGTTTGCCTGGTACCTCGAGTCCATGTCTGCACCTACACTTGTTCACCTTATTACGATACTAGTGACCTGCCCCGGCTTCGCTCGGGTTATTATTATACATATAAACCTTCCTCTTGAATCACACTAGGTATCTATTAAAAAAAAACGCATCAAAATCCGTTGCGTAGTTTTAAAGATTTAAGCATACATAGGGATATAGGGACAGAGAAAGCGACTTTGTTTTATACTATGTAGTGAGTAATGATAGTGATTAAGGTGAACGAATGTGCACATATTAATGAACTCCACCGGTAGTGGGATTAATTAGCCAGCACAAACATTCTTCAGCATCGCGCCGGCTGCCCAGGGCGGTAGAATTATTTATGGGACGGTAGTTTTGTGATGAGTTATTGCATTTTTGGGACAGTCGCCATCAGATATATCGGAGAGTCCGAGGTGTTCACGATAATCTGAACACGCGATAGAGATTGTCAAGGCGTTAGAGTGCTTGTTCAGATATTTTGCACGCCTCGGACGCTCCGATATATCTGATGGCGACTGTACATGAAGTTTGGTTGCGAGTGTCTAGTCATACTGATACCTATAAGTCTTCTTAGGCTGGATTTGACCAAACTTTTTAACCAAGAGTAACGCTTACTCTTGGATACTAATGTCAAAATCCCATAGTAATTTGACGTTACTATCTGAGAGTAAGCGTTATTCTCGGAATAAAAATTTGGTAAAACACAGCCTTAGGCCTATAGCACAAATGTTAGAATAGTTTTTAAGGCCGTCCCCTATCCCAATGACCTCGGCGATTTGAGCTTTCTTCCCCTCCCGTTTCCTTTCCTCGCCGGTTATACAATACGTCAATAAGCATAAGTCGTCAGCTAGGAAGAGCTACTTGTACTAGGACGCAACCCTATAAACTACTAGTGCCATCTTACACGATTGGCCCCCGTCACCCGCGCGGGCATCTCGAGCCGGCGTTTTCGGAAAAATGCGTGTAATAGCTTTTTCTCGAAAAGTACAAAACCTATCCAAAAATCAGTAGATGCGTTTAAAGTACACATAAATATATACTGCTTGTCTTAGTTTCTTGTACTTACGACGCATAATAAGGGAGTAGATACAGATTTAAGGTAGAAAAAAGGGTTTACGGTTTTTTTTTTCTCTTGATGTATTATGTTTTTCGACAATTTAGTAGAACCAAATGTAGACCAAAATACCTAGCTACATTATATATTTTTTTCAAGCGTTGTGCTTGGAGCTGAACAGAGCCTATTCACTTTAAAAACAGTGAAATATGCCGGGTAGCCCCTTAAGAACAGGTTATCTCTCATAGAAAAAGCGATTACAAACCGTATACACTACGCAACAATAATCGACGCTCGGCCCCCCTCTGCCCTGCACAATTTTATCTATGATTAGGAATATTATACAGTGTGTAAATAGAATACGGGCGAACAATATTTATCTATTTCCTCCCTTTCAGGCTTTTCTTAATTAATGTAACTGAATCTGCGCCTTACAACTTGATATTGAATTCCTTATCTAAATGAATCCATTGACAATATCTCTGGGGCCATTAATTAACACCGCTTAGTGTATCTGCAAACGACTCCGCTCCCGGCCCTTTGTCCTTGGAACACAGACGAAAAAATGAGATGGACGACTCAATAAAGTACCAGTATATATTTACATGACGTTTGCTTTACGACAGCGGGATCAAAAGGACGGGCCGGTAAAAAATGATACGCGGTCAAACGCGAGCGGCCGGCAATTTCATGCTTCCCGATCAAAGTCCGCCTCCGCCTCCGTAATGTTTTTGAAACTACCTGCCATTGAAATGCCGACATCATTCCACATTATACAAATATTACTGGGCCGATCACGTTTCTGATTTCTGGTAATATGAAAATTCAGCGGGTTTCCCACGCTCGGGGCGGGTACACCCACGTGAAATCTAATTCCGACAAAAAGCAACCGAAATATAAACTACAAGCATTCTTGGCAATACAGTAACAATTCTGGTAGTCATGTACCAGGGAATAAGGAATAAGGGAGGGTCGATTCGTTTTCATTCGGCCACATTTGGATTCGGCCCACGTAACGTTAGTGATTGCCGATACCTGTCGGGACTCCGGCCCCCCTGCTGTCTTACTGATCCCGCCTTATGAGGGGACTCTGTTAACCTATTTCTCATCAATTGGGTCTGTATTTATCTTTGTCACAAAAGACTAAATTAAGCTCTTTGGAGGCAGACATTCTAGATTGTTTTTAACAATGGAGCGCGTAAAGGCTAAGTGATGTCTACGCCCTAAATAAGTCAATGTCGCCCGTCGGGGATGTTCAAAGGAGACGCGGTAAAAAGGGAGTTGGACCTGCTTTAAAGGCAGGCATGAGCAATGGAGATAATTTGGCTTGAACGTAAGGATTAATCCGGAAGAAGGCACTCGGTGGAAATGGTTAAACATCCGCCGATTACGTCTATGTAGCCTCGTTCAACTTTTCAAATTTATCTTTTTGACTACACGTTAGCGGCGTTATGTCTTTTTTTGGTATCCTGCCTCTTCTCCGAATTTAATTTCGCTGAATATCACTTCCCAACCAACTTTATCTTATATTAAAACGGGAAACGGGATGAGAATGATGTCAAAATGTTATTAGGCCTCTCGGTTTAGTCTCCCGCTGCTTGTTTCATGTATGTATTTTAATGTGATATGTTGAAATGTATTTGTTGTTAGTGGAAAGTAACTTAGACGATTGGGCACTAACTGATTGATTGACAGAAAACGAAAATATTACAAAATGGTGCTTTCGTCGCCTTACACTTTTTAAATATGTTAATTTTTCTTATATTGTGTTGAATATTTTTTATTTATTTATTATATTTTGACTAATATCTTCTTAGCTTTTGCTTCCTTGCTGGTCTTTTAATTTTCCAACATGATTCAATGCAGCAAAACAAGTCTATTACAAAAAACAGTGTTGTATCAATTTGCTTGCAGACAGCCATGATATAATGAGTTATGTAACAACAGTTAAGTGCACAAATAAATCTGTGTAGACTTAGAATAATGCCTGGACCACAATGAATGGCATAGAGTTAGCAAGCTTAGTGCTGCACTTAATTATATGGTTAATGTCCTCCGTTTCAGCTTATCCGTGGCTTTATGCTATGTCCGGTTGTTCTCTGACTCTGTACCATTTTTCGTAAAATTTTATGACTTTTTCTAAATAGGGAGATTTGTTATCCTTTATAATGGTGGAAACTGCTATGGGCTTTGTGACTTCATCAGGATAAAGTCTCGTTTTAAACACGTATCTACATTTTATGACCCGTTGTGGTGGAGTTGTCAGGTTTGATAGTTTTGTACATGGGTTTTTGGTCGATACATTTTTGAAAAATATTATTTGATCAGTCTTGACACGGTTCCTATAATTGTAGTTGACTCGATTATTGTAGAGAGTATTTGGCTTTATTTTGTTGGTGTAATCGGTTTCTTGTCTTTAAGAAATTCTGTGGGGAGAAAACGAAACCCAATACCCGATAATATTTCGCTGAAGTTTGATACATATGTAAAAAAATATTAGACTCTAGGAATCTCAAAGGAATCTAGCTAATATTAATCTCATATATGGAGAATATTGGATCACGTTTCTGAGACAGTCTGCACCAAATATATCTGAATATTAAAAGCTTTTCGACATTATGTAATAATCGAAGTTCCATTTATGAAACATATTTACTATACGTGTTTTTGAGCAATTGCTTTAAATTCAAGGGTGCATTGTTTAGCTTAAATTAAGTTAATTTCTCAAAGACACTGGTACCTATTCTAATTAGCTGCATTTAGAAAATAACTACTAATTTAATTTGATCTCAAATAGGATTTGCATGTCTGTAAACGGAGTATGAGCGTTCGATATGATGACATTGATATGCCATAGTTGTCACTTACTTAGTAAAGTCAATCCTAATGCCCGTTTTACATTAGCGGTTGATGCAAGTGATGCAACATGTAATTATTTTGTATGAGAAAATAATAAAATAAAAATTAACGAATTTAATAAAACTAACTATGCCATTCTGTAGCTTTAATTAGTGTTAATTAATTTTAGCTAAAGAATGCACTCTAGAACTTAAAACAAAAAAAAACCGGGTTATTATAAGATTGCCACATTTTAATTTCTGCCTTATTCTGTTGCTCTGTGATCGGATACCTTAAAAGTTTTCGCAGAACGCTATTGTTTTTTACTGGTGAGTTTATTTACTGTATTAACAATAAATATGTTGACCTTTTCAAAATCATTTCGTGACCTTTTTTCTATACATGAGGAAAATGGAGGAAATGAGGTTATTTAATTCTCTTTCCTCAAAATATATACTATGAATAACATATTTTCCTTAACATTTCAAAACAAATCTTTACTGCATATACGAATAATGGTGAAAATCAATCTTTTTTTAATTTGCTTCGATTGGGTTAAAGTAATTGCTTATAACAGTATTTGGTAATTGAGTACAAATAAATACAGATCATTTATTTTTAAAATATATACAGTAAGTGTAACTTACTAAAATAGCTCCTTGGACATTGTACCTAGGATGCTGGCGGCATTTCCTCGTTGTATCGCAATGCTGATACGTTGTGCTAGGAAGCCACCAGCTCTTCGGTTACCAGTTAAATCCACCAGACGTTGCGCGATTTCTACAAAAAACTTGCGTGCGCTGGGACCCCATGAACCTAGAGTTTCGACCCGAAATGGGACAAAATATCTAATACTCTTGCCCTGTTTTAAAAATAGGGAATTCCACTACTTCTGCTACTAACGAAAACAATATAATATTACTTAACTTGGATATCAAATCAGTAAGTGATATATACTCCCTTTACGAATATGATTGAAGTATTCTACAAATACTATACAAGGCAAAGGCGTTTCGTAAGAGACATTAAAAATATTGCAATTATTGTATTACTGTAGAACAAACTGCACCGAGAGATTCGAGATTTCATGTTAAAATTCGACTGACAAAATCCCCTTTCGGTCATCAGAGAGAAATCCATTAAATATAATGAACCTCATCATTCCTTAATGTGGTTTTAAATATATAGTACAAACATCCACGCGTCGACGCAGTTTACTGACCAAACGTGACCTTTATTGCAACGAGATAAGGTTCACCAAAGGTCATTATTTCTGGTAGTGTTCATGCGTCGGACAAGCAGCAGTCCATCGCTCAACAGCTGATCCCATTAACCCCACTTCGTTTATGTACTCCTGGTCGCTGCCTCGTGATTTTAAATTAAATTACATTATAAACTTTGTAATTTTGGAGGATTTAAACTTGACAACGGACTTTAATCCTTTAAGAATCAACGTGGGGTTTAAAGTTTGTAATTTACTATCAGTTGTGCTAAGCAGAGTGCTCGGAAGTCGTTTCGTTTTGTTAACAATATCTAGAATTTTGTAGTTAGTAGAATTTGGGTTAATTTGGAAACTTACTTACTCATTGTACAAGAAACTAATTTAAATAAGGGAACAGGGCCGTTGCTCTTTCTAAATACCTAAGTTTAACTCAATTGTCAGAGTTTAACGAGCTGTTCAGTGGTTTATGATTTTTCAAATGACCCATTTTTGAACATATACCTGCAAAAGTGAACTTAAATATTAGCTTTAAAATACTAATGCTGGAATATTTTCAGTTGCTAGATCTGATTTCAAATATGTAACATTTTGCTGTCTAAGATATGACAGAGCCTTATAATATAGGTATTATCAATTTATTTTCAGTGCTTTCTTAAAACTAGTTTTAATAGTTAAATAGCCGAGAGTTTGTAATTTTGAATAGGTATATTTTAAGAAAGTTCTTGATTGATTTTGTTTTTTATTCATGGCAAATAAGGTCAACGACCTAATGTTTGTTAAATGGACTAAGAAGCCGTCAATATTTGTTAGGGAAACTTTGAAGACAAAAGATAAATGTTATGAATAGAGGTCTGTTGTATACATATTATTATTTTATTAACGGAAACATACGTAAATGGGAGCTACCGTATTGTCGCTCACCAGGCGGCGCCACTCATGCGTGGGTCCTGTCCTGTGTCAGTTCGAGATAATTGTCAAAGTGACGTTTGAAATGTTCCCGCAGGACCCACGTTCCACTAAAGCCCCTAGCAGAAAATCGACTCGCGGTAGTCCTCATTGCTTTAAAGTGTTTATTAATTTTTAATTTGTTTGATTTGAAAAACTAGTACGTATATTCGGGTAATTTAGATTGGCATACAAATTGAAAATCACTCATCTTTCGAATTTATCCGACGCTTTCCGATGCCCAAAATCCTAGGACACCATAAACATTCTCTACGCTTTCAAAAGTGTATAGACAAATTATGCATGAATTCTTTCATAAATTGTCTAGGCACCTTTGAAGGCGACTGTACTGACTTTGCAATAGTTAAGATATTATATAATAGATTCAGTTTCGCAAAACGTCTCCTCGGGCCCTAAGCTAGTTGTGCTAAGAGTTCGCAACTCGGCCGAGGAGCGGATTACACGGGCCGCCCTAATGCGCTCACTTATTTATTATTCACATACACTTCGCAAATTGTTGATCCGTTGAGTCGTAGTTATGTCGTTAAATAAAAATAAATAATAATAATAATAAATATTATGGGACAATCTTACACAAATCGACCTAGTCCCACGGTAAGCTCAATAAGGCTTGTGTTGTGGGTGTCTAGGCGACGATATATATATAATAGACAGATAAATATAAATACTTAAATACATAGAAAACATCCATAACTCAGGAACAAATATTCGTGATAAACACACAAATAAATGCCCTGACCAGGATTCGAACCCGGGACCTCCTGCTTCGTAGGCAGGGTCACTACCAACTAGGCTAGGAGGCCGTTAAACAATCCGCCGCCGTCGTGGCCGTTGTCGTGGGACAATCTTGCTGAATTTGAAGTAGTTTAACAGTAAGGCGGTGTAATGAACGGGTGCGATAGGGACGTGTTGCGATGGCGACATGGTGCGATGGCGACTTGGTACGATGGCGACTTGGTACGATGGCGACATGGTGCGATGGCGACTTGGTACGATGGCGACATGGTGGGATGGCGACATGGTGCGATGGCGACTTGGCACGATGGCGACATGGTGGGATGGCGACATGGTGCGATGGCGATATGGTGTTTCGAGCCCTTTACAGCACTCGTTATCACGGGGTTAACGTGATACTGAGATAATGCGAATTCTCCCGGTCAGTTAACAATGGCGGAAACAGAAGACAATATTAGGTTAGGTTACTAAACAACTGTTTTTACATTACCAGCGCCGAAATAGCGAAAAAAAATGTTGTTTTACCGGTCCAAAACATCGACACCCAATTTGTCAAAATATAAGAAAAAACCCAAAAAATTTCGGAGCTGAAGGCCTAGTATAAAAATTGTACGACACTAACTCCTCGACCGCGTTAGCGTATCGGGAGTTCAAATTATGTTTGCCGTTTATTTAAATCATCCGGCAACTTTCATATTTTGACTCCTCGATACGCTAACGCGGTCGAGGAGTTAATGTCGTACAACTTTTATACTAGGCCTTCTGTAGTAAATAGTCGTTTAACGACGTTTAACTTAATTATTTCGCTCAATATGGTTACGTGTTAAAAAAACATCCTATATAGTTATTTGTTTGTTTGAATACAAATTTTCACTGTTCACGAATGCCTGGGGGCTATTTCACGAACGGTTTTAGACTAATATTATTTGTCTGTTGTCATGGAAACCCATGCACGATTTCACAACCTGTGGACTAATAGTATTTGTCTAAAGCATTTTGAGAAACATACCCCTGTTTGTCCTTGATACGTGTACCCTCTAAAGACGGATCTATAACGGAATCCCTAAAGTTGTTTATCCTATTTTTCCATTCCTTAATACTGTTTGTCATAGTGATCATTTGTCCTAAACTCATATGTCCTAATATCTATTCCCTATTATTGTTATAACCTACTTTTCTAGCAGCCATTCGACTAACTGTAAGGTCACAGTTCTAACCTAACCTAACCGACTTTTCTAACAGCGATTCGGTTCTGTATGAAGTCGTTTTTTGGTCAATAAATCGATTATGGCATCGTTAGGAGAATTAATCGTTAGGGGATCACTAGGACAAAACAGTTAGGACAAGTGATTTGAGGACAAACGATATTAGGGATGTCAAGAGAGACCCATTAAACACACGTTCCCTACATACATCTTCCAAGTACGAGTACCTATTGTGTTGTGTTGTGTATACATATACGCTTGCAGACCAGATTGATTTGATACATATTTTAAATTGCACTTATTCGATCGATTATTTACCAAATATGTATAATAAACCAAACTTTAATAATTAACGATTCGGTTTTCATTTGTTTCAGGTAACTTCCCGGCTTTATAACTAGCAATGCCTTTGAATAAGCTTCTCCGAAGGGGAACGATGCGGTCTGCAGCGGCGGTGTGTGGGACCTTAGTACGTATATATGTAAGTGACGGCGGTGTGTGCGGTGCCTTGTCAACTAGGTATTATCGCGTCCAAAATTGCATGGGCAGTTTATGAACGCGTATGTACATGACAAGTGACGACGGTGTACGTGAGACCTAATTTTCGTTTTAGGAAAACGCTTTCATAGAATTGAGATGTGACTGCGTCAATATACATTTATATACATTATACATTGTGAGCAATCAAAATCAGCATATAGAAATGTCCTTACATCGTGATGCGTCTATGTTTTTTCTGAGTATAATTTAGCGTAAAATACAGTCCCATACGCATGACACAACTAAACATTGCATGGCGTTCATGACGTCATCGGAGAGGCCACATTTGGTTGGACTAAGAAAGAAATATATCATTTTGGCGTGTGTGCGAATGACATAGCTAACAGTCAGTGACTTCGTCGTTTTAGAAGGTACCACGGGACGGTCTCACCTTACCTTTACATCCAAATGGGAAAACACGTGAAAATTGGCATAAGAGTAGTAGCATATAGCTTTTAAGGGCATTTTCAAAAATAGGGTATAATTTCCGTTTTTTTGTAAATATGGGAAGTTTTGGGTTTTTTATAACCAGAATCACGAGTACTATTTATTCATTTTAAAAAGAAAAAGTGTGTCCCGTTTTTTTTGGTCAGTTTTGTAACGCATTTTTTCATACATTTTGTATGGGCCGTTACAAAACTGGAAAATCGAGGACCCATTTTCATTAAAATGGTGCACTCTTTTCTTCTTGAAAATGCTCTTAAACGTAAAAATAGTACAAATAATTTGTCAAGTAGTATTTTTTACTCTTTTCCCATTTTCCGTGTCCTAATGTTCTAATTTATTAAAACTTGTTTTTAATGAAACTCTTTATAAAAGCAGTTTTTATTGATAACCGCTTCCCACCCGGTGGCTCCTTATTGCTCTTATTCTTATTTCAGAAAAAAACAATCATCATCATCATCATCATTTCAGCCGAAAGACGTCCACTGCTGGACATAGGCCTCCCCCAAAGATTTCCACAATGACCGGTCCTGCGCCACCCGCATCCAGCGGACTCCTGCGACCTTCACCAGGTCATCAGTCCACCTTGCGGGGGGCCTACCCACACTGCGCCTTCCGGTACGCGGTCGCCACTCGAGAACCTTTCCGCCCCAACGGCCGTCGGTTCTACGTGCGATGTGCCCCGCCCACTGCCACTTAAGTTTAGCGATTCGGAGAGCTATATCGGTTACTTTGGTTCTGCTGCGGATGGTCTCATTCCTGATACGATCTCGCAGAGAGACTCCTAGCATAGCTCTCTCCATTGCCCTTTGGGTGACTTTGAGCCTTCTTATAAGGCCCATTGTAAGCGACCACGTTTCAGTACCGTATGTCATCACTGGCAACACACACTGATCGAAGACTTTCGTCTTCAGGCACTGCGGAATATTGGACGAAAAGATGTGTCGCAGCTTCCCGAACGCTGCCCAACCGAGTCGGATTCGACGATTGACCTCTTTCTCGAAATTGGACCTACCTAACTGGACAGCTTGTCCTAGGTATATATAATCGTCTACAACTTCGAGTGTAAAGTCTCCGAGTGTCACTGGAGTTGGTGCTACATGGATATTCGACATGATTTTCGTCTTATCCATGTTCATCTTAAGACCAACTCGCCCGGAGGCTCTACTGAGGCTAACGAGCATCGTACTTAAATCCTCCATGGTCTCAGCCAAGACTACTATATCGTCAGCAAATCGAAGGTGAGTGAGGTACTCGCCGTTTACATTGATGCCTAGCCCTCTCCAGTCCAGAGTCTTGAAAATATCCTCCAGTGCAGCGGTAAACAGCTTAGGAGAGATGACATCTCCCTGCCTGACTCCCCGCTGCAGCGGAATAGGCGGAAAAAAACAATAATATTAATAATTTCCTTAAATTATTAAAACCACCGGTTCTTTAAAAAAATTGTACTATCTAAGTAACTAGTTACCTAATAAGGCACAAGGTAGGTAACTAACCTAACTTCAGATCAGGACGCTGATTAGCCAGAGGGGACTTGTGGCCAACGGGGATTTACAGTTACCGAAGGCGAATCGCTAATTACTAGTTCTAGACTAAACTAGTAACAGCGTGTCTTGGGAAACTAATTCACGAGTTGATAATTGGGACGATGACATACAGTGGAGACAAACCTATTAAGGAGGTTTTCTCCCATACAATCCATACTAATATTATAAATGGGAAAGTGTGTGTGTCGGCTTGTTTGTCCGTCTTTCACGGCAAAACGGAGCGACGAATTGAAGTGATTTTTTAAGTGGAAATAGTTGAAGGGATGGAGAGTGACATAGGCTACTTTTTGTCTCTTTCTAACGCGAGTGAAACCGCGGGCAAAAGCTAGTCCTACTAATATTATAAATGCGAAAGTTTGTATGGATGTTTGTTACTCTTTCATGTAAAAACTACTGAATAGATTTTAATGAAACTTTACAATAATACATACATAGCTTGTAACAGCTTATAGAGTACATATTTTACAGAAATATGATATGTTTTCAAATAAACCTAGTTTAATGGGGATAACTAATATCAAATTGGTCGAGCTTTCTTTAACAATAAACTCTAATTTGAAATATCATATTTGCAGGCAATTGTATGAGGAAAAACCATCCTGTCCCTAAAGTCGTTGGTCATTGGCCACTAGTGTATAGGATATTAATATAATGTAGTAGGTACCATTCTCCTCGGTTGCCACGATTTATTTTAATTAGAATAAAATACTTCGAAACGTATGATAAAGTATGGGGTTAATCAAAAAAGGAGTGTACAAGATTTTAATGGGTGGGACACGCGCACTGGAGTTACAGGCGTCCATAGGCTACGGTGACCGCTTTCCATCGGGCGGGCCGTGTGCTTATTTGCCACCGTCGTGTTATAAAAACGTGAGTGGTTTTCATTTCTAGGTAAAACAGTTGATAGAAATCTTCAAAATTATTGATGGAGTTTGAGTTGTTAATTCTTGAACGGCGAGTCTTTTTCTGTGCTAAACCTGACGTTCTGTGCTAGGTGTTTTTTTTCCTTTAACAAAACCGTTTCACCACCATACACGTAAAAAGACATCCACGCAAAGAGAGATCTAAGCCCTCCTACGCATAAACATAAAATAGGACCGACCAACTCCATTGTCACATTTGTAAAAGGGCATTTAAAACCAAGTTCAGTCTAGCCAGCCATATGAGGACTCACAATAGACATCGTCCACAAAGGTTCATTTAAAGGGGCGTTTTCGATGACGGTGATTTCGTTGAAAACGATGAGAACTACAAATTAAATGGAATGTATTGTTAATAACAGATACAGGTCAATCATGTCATAAAATCAAAAAGTCGTGAATATTACATTATACTCATTTATTTCTAATATAATTTACAAAATTAAAGGTAGATTCAGAAAATCATCATAAGTGTAAAAAATCTTGCAATAGTCATTTTTTCGATCTTGTTTTGAAAACAGCGATTGAAGTTGCATGTATGTAAATTAACTACATTCGCGATAAACACGTTCTATATTCATAATAATGTATATAAAACGCGAATGTTTAAATTTATGAAGTTTTTTTTTTTTTTTTTCAATATAGAAGTATTTATTGGAAAATAAACTAAACTAAACTAACTAAATTTATGAAGTTAAGTTTTTGTTAACTGATATAGGAGATGCGAGTGAAGAGTAGCCAGTACTTTTATAAATTAAATATATTACTGGAAAAGATATGAATCGTTCGTTGTTACTGACGGTTGCGTCTGGTGAAGCCGCGTTTCGCACATTTTTAATCATGGCTCTGCTTTTATGTCGATTTCAATGAACATCAAACTTAATTAATATTTATTAATTTATTTTCTAGAATAACAAGTGAATATATTCTCAACATTCAATGTTCTTGATGGAATTATATACCGTCGATATTTATTTTATGTATTCATTTGTCTAAATACTTTTAAACATATACCATGTCATTAAATCGGATTACATAATGCATTGTAGGACGAATCTTTATATAGCTTTGTTACAGATGTTATTAAATTATGACGAATTCTGTTATATTCTGGTTGTAGTTAATACTCTTGGTAATAATATTGGTCAAAACAATTCCTTAAGTAAAGTAAAGGTTGACTTTGTAACCCAGGGATTTCGGGTTAAAATGTGAATCGGTCAAATAATCTCTTATTCATCATTGAAAAGTACCGAACCGAAAGTATCCGTTTTTAAGTATTGCTTATGCACAATTTACTCGTATTACGAGTAAATTGTGCATAAGCAATACTTAAAAACTGTACTTATGTGTTACACTATTGTGTAACACTTATCGGTAAACACGACACGTTGTCGTTTTGAATTCACTTATCATTTTCGCTACATACCGGGAAAGTCATGGTATCGGATAAAGTGTAGCGAATCGCAATAGTCCAATGTGCTACATACTACCCGTGCTACGAGCAACACCGTAGAGCCGCTACGCGCTACGCCTTGATCACGATCACCTAAACAGCCAATGAGCGATTCCCTGTTTATCGTAATCTGCCTGTAAACACCGCTAATGAACCTAGCCGGCCGGCCCGATCCCAGGGTTACCAGATACTCGGTTTAAAAGTAAATCAACATTTCTGATTTAACAAAAAATTCACAAATCATCGAATGGAATGTAAACTTGTTAAAAATTGGACTGTCCTTTTAGTTCTCTAGAATGTTTTTAATGAACTATCAATGTATGGCATCAACTGGCAAACGCTAGAAAGTACGCAGTGTACTGTTTTGTATGTTTTTCAACAGGAGAGCTAAGATGCTAAGACGTTATCGTTGTTTGCTATAATCGCCGTCACGTTCTAACTATTATGTCAGTGCAAGAGTGACGCAACGCGTGACAAAAGCAGAACGATTAGATCTCTGCTAGATGCTGCATCTCTCGTTCCCGTTAATTTAAGGCCAATTTTATTAAGTGTAGATCATATTATAAAGAAAGAAAACATTTCAGCATCTCAACAGTATATCACAAAACAATCACAGCTCCCGGCATGTCAAGAAAAAGTGACATCTGCTAACCCTAAATCCACATGAATACCGAATCACTTGGTGTTTTATTCGGGGTAACCATGGGGATAGCACAACGATCCGCCGGATGGCTCACGTCTCATTAGCTTTCCCAATAAAATAATTGAGAGTTTGGGTACGGGGTGGGGGGGAGGCTTGCGCGGGGAGGGGGCTCCCGGGACTTCAGTGATCGGCGGACCGCCCCGGCGCGCGCCCGCGTGCCACAGGTTAGGGTCACGATACATCAGTGGTGCGAGTGTGTCTATGCGTTTATGGGCCCTTGGTGACTGTGCTTTACATTCTAGGTCGCTATGACGGTTAGAGAAAAAAAAAACGTGGTAAGACGAATTAGCATACCAAAATCCATTGAGAAAGAAATTCTTATTTTTTCTCATGTTTTAATGTGTTGAGAAATTGTTTTGCTGACGTCAGTATGCAGCTCTGTTCTGTTTAGATTAAATAGCTGCGTCGGTCACGTTTCTCATTTGTGTTAGGCGACGAGCGATGCGACGCATACTTTGTTTGCTGAATCGCAATCAAGGTATATTTATCGATGTTTCTCTATCAGTCTACATCCTGATATGACACCAAAGGGGTGATTTTCCTTTAGGTTCTGAAATATAGCTATCCGAAAACATCTGCATTGAAAGTTATATAATGTCTGATTGCTTGTATCGTCTCGGATTTTTCTTGTTTTCTTGTGCCCGATTATATTTTGTTTTGCTACAATCAAACGGGCTGGATAACATTTGTTTTTGCTCTTAAACATGAAATGTTCAAGTCATCTGGTTTACTTGCTGAGTACCTAATTTATTCAATTTTCTTTCAACATGTATGTATATTTTGCGATATGTGTACTTGTATATGTCACACTAAATGACTCTGTAAAATCAATCTCAAAAATGTGGAAAAGAATGTCAGTTGTAAACATTTTGGTGAATGTAAACTCAATGTTTTATGGACAGCATTGCTTGCAGTTTTGTGGCTGATCCTATATTTTGTCAATTGCTTTCGTATCTCTATACGTTGTAGCACTTTGTATGATTGAAACGGAGTCCCTGTGCGCGATCACTCGCTTACATTGATAAATTTAATGCCATTGAGTTGCCAAAACATTTATGATGCAGCGCAAAATCCTGGAAAGGATGTATGACTTCGGCAAAATTCCCCTCCTATTGTCTCCCTTTTCATTTAATTGAACGAATCCGGACTCGTGTGTCGCATACGTTTAATTTCAATATCAGTAATGTGATATTTGTTGGAGATTGCGTGGGTGATTTATTATTGCGGATTTTATTTCTCTCGGGTATATACTTACCCGTATTTACTTTAAGTCTCGATAATCTTTTAACCACCTACTTTAGACGGTATAACGAGTAGGTACGTAAATAAAATTTCTCAATGGAATTTTCGCTCACTTTACGAATCAATATCATTTAGTATCTCGTTGCGAAATGAACAGTGCTTTGTGATACGTTAAAGTAATAATGACATTCGAAAACTAATTAGCTCTGTATGATATTCGTTTATATAAACGATGTTTTTCATTAAGTCTTTAATTACTCATTAAGTATAAAAATAAAACTATGTCTCATAATTAAACTATGTCTGATCTCTCCCATCCAAATACCAGCCAGTAACAACTAAACAAATTACAACAATCGTTTACCTGAAAAAAATCATTTATTTCAGTCTACAGACGGATCAAACATATACAGCATATGAATATTTTCCAATATAGTAACAAAACAATAGTTAAATACTCAAGCACGTATACAATTCTTATTTGTTATTTACATTGGTTTTTTTCACGGGTTTCCTTATCAAAGGGTCGTCTATTTACCCTAGCATTGATTTACCCCGATTCGGGGAGGTTTCTGGTCGGTTACCCGGTTACCCGGGTATTAAGCCGTATTAGGATAGCAGAACAATACAGGAGTTTCGTCCTAGATAAACAAGACATGCGATCTTAGAGTCTAAGCTCTTCTATTTATAGTACGTTACATGGAATCTGGGTTTAAACTGTTGGTATTCGTGACCATTCGTAATTGTTACTGATGTAGAGTTTCGGTCTATTCTGTCGTACAAATACTACAAATATAGTATGAATATAAAGGCGGCGGTCAAAATGAAAACGCGTATTGTAAACTTAAACCAACCGCTTCTATGTATGTATTTTACTTTTCATTTATTTACAGAAATTCTTTACAAACAACTGTGAAAGCTTGTCAGAAACACAATTATCGTAATATATCTTGTGTCGCTCAAGCCGGCAGGCAACTCGAAAGAATCCCTGAAGTTATTCCGCTGCGTTTTGCAAATATATCGCAGGGGAAGGGCGAAAATGTGCGCGAAAATATATTGCAAAAATATATCGAAAACTGTTGTATCTGTAATACGCCTAAGCTAATTATAAAATTATGAGTTTTCAGGATAAAAGTACAATGTAGGGTATTGATAGGTTATTTCCAAATGAATATTGCGCCAACCAGCACCAAATCCCATACTGAAATAGGCTTAACTCTATGCTGACTTGGTACGCATTTCAGACTGGAGTCGCAACTATGGTCTGACAGTGAACCCTTCAAAGACCCAAGCCATTATAATCGGTAGTAACAAATTTATGACGAAAGTTGATTATAATAGTCTCCCTCCGGTTCTCTTTGATGGGATTCTAATACCTTTTTCTAAACAAGTAAGAAACCTGGGTATAATTCTGGATTGTACGTTATCCTGGATTCCCCAAGTGAGCGAGGTGAGCAGGAAGGTGTTCGCTGCAGTAGGATCCCTCAGGCGGCTTCGTAATTTTTTACCTATCGCCACTAAAATTGCGCTTGCTCAAACGTTGCTTCTTCCTATACTGGATTATGCAGACATATCTTATCTTGACCTTACCGAGGAGCAACTAAACAAACTTGAGCGTATTCAAAATCTTTGCATAAGGTTCATTTTTGGGTTACGCAAATATGACCATGTTTCTTGTTTTCGTTCTCAACTCAAGTGGCTCCCTATCCGCTATCGTCGTAATTCCCATATTCTTTCACTTCTCTATAGCATTCTTTTCAACCCTGCAACCCCCTCCTATCTCAAGCAGCGTTTTAGTTATCTCAATTCTCTTCGTTCCTCTCAAAACTTGCTTCTGACTGTGCCATCCTCCTCTTCCAAATTTTATAATACTTCTTTCACTTTTCAAGCAACCCGGCTGTGGAACTCTCTCCCTCTTGATATAAGGCGTGCTGAATCTGTTGCTTCTTTCAAATCTCTCCTTAAAAAGCACTATTTATCACTTCCTTAGTTCCTGTTCATGTAACTATTGTTTTCCTTTAATTTGACTGTGTAAAATCAGTAATCTGCTATCATCATTTCGCTTAATTAGTTTGTATTTGTATATATGTATTTATATATTTATGTATTTTGGTATGAACATATAATATGTATGTATATGTAATTGTGTGTGTGTTTGTTTTCTTTTTTTTGTAGATTTGTTTTTTCTGTTTATGTCATATATTTTGGTTCTCACATAATACTTTTTCCAGTTTTGCACCACCTACTGTATGTATACTTTTCTTAGTGTAGTGTCTCCTCTACCCAAAGGTTGTCTGGAAGAGATCGCTCTTTAGCGATAAGACCGCCTGTTGTTTGCCTCTTTTTCATGTGTAATCTATACCAGTTTGTGTTATTTTTGTTGTTTTGAGGTGCAATAAAGAGTTATTGTATTGTATTGTATTGTATTGTAACTCCGAGTTAGCTGTCTAACCCCGGATGGTGCAAGTAGTGATAAAGTTGTAGCGCGTTGCCAACAACCGACAAGACGGACGAACAGCAACGGCCTTAACTGGCCATCGGTACACCTCCTCCCGTGCAATAGGGACTACAAATTATAACAGTGTTGACGGTGCCTGCAGCCTAAAACGTCATAAATAGCGACCAAAACAGGCATTAATAGTTAAAGAAAAACGTACTAAATGATATTTAAAACGGGTCACTCACGTATTCAGTCGATTTTCGCTCGAAATGTTTTGATCTTTACGAAGACCGTCATCAGGAACGACCACCCGCGATAAGAGGCAAGCTGTGCACTGCCCTGCTACTGTAAGTGCGACTTGCGGCGACACGGCGGACGATCTACCCTCGTTCTCAGTATCGTTTTTGTCACCCGGGATGCAAACACTCACGGTTGAAGTTCGGATGACGGCTTATTTCGATAGACTCCCGTATTTTCCGCTGAACTACGAATATTTCTCTAGCCAACACCCTATCAAGCTTGATATAATGCGTCGAATACGAGTCCAACATGTGTTGTTTAGCAGAAAGCAGACATTGTGAAATTATTTCACTTATAAAAAACTTTTTCAAAAGAATAATGCAATTTAAATAATATTTAAAACGGGTCACTCACGTAATTTAGTCGATTTCACGAGAGTCTCACGAGAGTTTTATATTTAAAATAATGCAATTTAACTATACTATAATATTGCCTGGCATATAATTTAAAATTTCGTGAGTCATACTGATATTAAATTGCAACGGTTAACACTCACGTATTTTTATCACAATAGGCGTGACATGTTAAAACAACAACAACACAATACAAGGCGTGGCGTGTTAAGGCGCCTATTGTGATAAAAATACGTGAGTGTTAACCGTTGCAATTTAATATTGTCTGGCATATTTCACATGTATTTTATTTATTGTTCTTAGTCGTTTCCTAATTGCTGAGGGTCGTGACTACCATTCAGTTTCTTGCTTGTATCCCACACCACGTTCCTCGAGACACTATCCTCCAGGTATTGGATCCTGCTGAGGCCTTACTTCCATGCACCGAGTAGCCGCTCTTCCCCTACCTCTTCTATTTTATATGTAAAGAATGTTTGGTCTTGGCTGAATATTAAGTATTTTATACAGAGCAATAAGAAGGGATAAATCTGTTGCTGCTTTCATTATGTAAAGATTACAGCTTGTCTGGAATAAATCTGCTCGTGAAGGATTTAATATAAGCTCACAGATTATTTAATTTAATAATTCTGCTTTCAAATGGTTTCTACACGAGTGATTATTTTACAGATTAACTTCATTTATTAATTTTGCTGGACGGTTTCTAGTTGATTCTTTGTGTTTCTTGAATGTTAAAAGGAGTACACATGGGTTGAAGTGGTAAACTATTTAGCAGCGTCATCATCATTTGCCATTTTCTGTCTCTTGCATTTACTCGTATATGAAATGATCTAGTGGCAAACATGACAAAGCACACTGATATCAGGTCTTATGTGATTAGGTCCCTATATGCTCTGTAGCATTACCTTATGTTTGTTGTAAGCTTCGGATTCATTGAGCGTCTTTCTAGCTCTATTCCTTGCACTTATCTTTCAGTTCATTGTATGCTTATGCTATTTTATAGTTGATTAAGCTGCATTTTGAAGATCTGAAAGAATCCTGTTATTAACTTCAATACGTAAAACCTTTCACACAATGGTTTGACCTAAAATCTCCTAGCGGCTTACCGGCTTATATGTATAACGTTCTTCCTCTTCAAGGAAGCTTATTTTTGTGAAATTTATCATAATTACTTATATTTTTCCGTTTGTTTACACTTTTTGATATATCTATTTATAAGTATCCATGGTTACATACTTTGTCGTAAATTGTCAACTTCTAAATTTCTTACCATGCAGTTTAGGTTTTCTACATTTTAATAAGTTTGTTTGATATTTAATACTGGTACTTTGTAAATATTTAAATTTAAATTTAACAATTCTAAATTCTCGAGCTGGGGTATAAAACCCCAGCAGCCGTCTACAGAAGTCAGTCTTTCGTCAGCTCTAGTCTAGAGCAGTTTTCGAAAATTGAGGCCTGTGCGGGGTCTAGGCAGGCCCCGCACTCTCAAGCGACCTCCCTTCCTGGCCCTCTTAAAATATTCTCCTGAGAATTAAATCTACGAGGAAGCTATCCTACTGCTGCTTGTCGGCTTTACTGACATCTACGAGTATCTTCAATTGACGGCACTCGGCGCAGGCGAATCAACGCCGCCCGAGGTTCTCTACGCCTGACGAACATCGGGCCTGAAGACATCACTTCTGGTGTCCCATTTCGGTGCAGGCGTACATACGCCGCCCGAAACTACCTTCACCTGCTAATACTATTCCTGGTAACCTGTCTTGGAACTCACGCCTTCCGGAACTACTTCGCCCGCTGCTGACTGACTCTTCTTCTACATCCTGCCCGAACCTACTTCAGCTTCACTCCGTACTTACCGCCATAGTGACCTTATGTTTACCGGCTGAAAATAAAGAACCCTAACCCTAACTTTCTTTCTTTTTCTTCCTTTCCTTACTCTAAGTTACGTATCCTCTTTAACGTCAGTTACGGGAGAATACGTAACGTGACAGTTTGGCGCCCAACTCGTTATTTTCAGCTTTTTCTTTTTTTTCTTTTCTTAAATTCTAAAAAAAAAAGACAAAACTCGTGTCTGTAAATTTTACTTTTTCGGCTTATTTTTGGTGATACACATTTTTGTTTAAGATTAACTCAGGTCACTATGGCACATCCTAAATTTTTCTTAGATCTGTTTTACTTTTTGTTAACTCTGTTTTAACTTTTTTTGTTAATTCTATTTTGACTTTGCTTAGGCCTATTTTAATGTTTTGATTTTTTTTTCTTTACCTACAGTGGATTTTAGGTCAAGCCCTACCCTACACTTCCAAATTAAAAACTCTCATTGCATGTGATGTCATTCCTTCATCATACTTCACCCTCATCTTAGATTTTACTTCACTTCATTCCATATCTTTTATATTTTATTTTCTGGCAACTACTTTGCCACTTTTCTCTCTTATTCTTCCTTTTCCTTTTCTTCTATTCTCTTCCCTTCTCTTCAGAGCGGTAGACTAACTCTCTAAAAAAGCCACATAGTCAAAATCTTGTAGAGCGGTAGGTCAACTCTTTAAATAAGCCATATGATCAAATCTTTGTATGTTAGGTAGACTACTATTGCTACCACATACTACAGACTCTTCTTCTACCGAGCGCCTACTCTCATGGGTTCGGTCTATTTTATCTAGTCGGCTCTAAACCGACTGGGCCTTGTATATAATCTTTATTCATTTTTGTTTTTAAAAGGAGCGGCTGACTACTTCTATAAAAACAAGCCTTAGGTCATTGGGGGAATTCCCTTAGGAGTGTGCGTCATAGAGTGTGAACCACATCCCCTTATTTTGTCAGAGAAGTATGTATGAAAAAGTGACAGAGAAGCATGGATGTGTAGGTAATTCCCTATATTTTATAACAATTTTTTTTTTCAGCACTTCATCTCATAACATGCACTTTAGTTGTATTTATGTATTACTTTAACATCACTTAAAAAAAAACTTTCACGTCTAGTTCACGCAAAAGTTTTTTTTTCCGAGGTTTTTGGGGTAATGTAGCATTACCTTATGTTTGTTGTAAGCTTCGGATTCATTGAGCGTCTTTCTAGCTCTATTCCTTGCACTTATCTTTCAGTTCATTGTATGCTTATGCTATTTTATAGTTGATTAAGCTGCATTTTGAAGATCTGAAAGAATCCTGTTATTAACTTCAATACGTAAAACCTTTCACACAATGGTTTGACCTAAAATCTCCTAGCGGCTTACCGGCTTATATGTATAACGTTCTTCCTCTTCAAGGAAGCTTATTTTTGTGAAATTTATCATAATTACTTATATTTTTCCGTTTGTTTACACTTTTTGATATATCTATTTATAAGTATCCATGGTTACATACTTTGTCGTAAATTGTCAACTTCTAAATTTCTTACCATGCAGTTTAGGTTTTCTACATTTTAATAAGTTTGTTTGATATTTAATACTGGTACTTTGTAAATATTTAAATTTAAATTTAACAATTCTAAATTCTCGAGCTGGGGTATAAAACCCCAGCAGCCGTCTACAGAAGTCAGTCTTTCGTCAGCTCTAGTCTAGAGCAGTTTTCGAAAATTGAGGCCTGTGCGGGGTCTAGGCAGGCCCCGCACTCTCAAGCGACCTCCCTTCCTGGCCCTCTTAAAATATTCTCCTGAGAATTAAATCTACGAGGAAGCTATCCTACTGCTGCTTGTCGGCTTTACTGACATCTACGAGTATCTTCAATTGACGGCACTCGGCGCAGGCGAATCAACGCCGCCCGAGGTTCTCTACGCCTGACGAACATCGGGCCTGAAGACATCACTTCTGGTGTCCCATTTCGGTGCAGGCGTACATACGCCGCCCGAAACTACCTTCACCTGCTAATACTATTCCTGGTAACCTGTCTTGGAACTCACGCCTTCCGGAACTACTTCGCCCGCTGCTGACTGACTCTTCTTCTACATCCTGCCCGAACCTACTTCAGCTTCACTCCGTACTTACCGCCATAGTGACCTTATGTTTACCGGCTGAAAATAAAGAACCCTAACCCTAACTTTCTTTCTTTTTCTTCCTTTCCTTACTCTAAGTTACGTATCCTCTTTAACGTCAGTTACGGGAGAATACGTAACGTGACAGCTCTAACTGTTCAACAGATCGAGCAAAGAGGATGGATGCTTCCACAGAGACGTTTAATTTTTTGGACTTCTTGCATCCTTTTAATCTCATTGCGAGTCTTTCAATTTTGGAAACTAAACATGTTACCAAAATTTGGGGCCTTACTTTAAATATGGCTGATATTTCATAATGCATAATGCTAACTACATACTTTTAGCTCGATATTTAAAATCAAAGTCGTGTGCGGAGTGTAAGGCATCGGAGCAGTATTCACATGCCCTATCCCTCTAGGGACCATTTAAACCAGCCAATTGACCCACAGCAACTGCTGTAATCACTGCTAAACGATTTACTGCCGCGATACCTGAGTATTGATTCCCAGACAGGCGACTATGCGCCTTGCTGCAAAAGCACCAGAGGATGGTATCGTATGGCAACGTTTCGTATTATTGAATCTCTATTCCCCTAGCGGGATGCTAGGGCTCCGAGTATTCTCACATGTCGTACACTCCATGGGCTGCAGAACAATTTAAGCCAGCTAATTGAGCCCCACCGCCTCGCTCATCGTTATAATCACTGCTAAACGATTTACTGCCTCAGTATTGATTCTCCCCCAAACGATTATGAGTCTTATTGTAACGGAGTTGGGGGTGTTATCGTGTGGCGTGGAGTTTCAAGTGTATTGAATATGTTGTTTAAGTATTGCAAGGATAAAGCGCATGCATAATAGTTTTAAACAGGGGCTCATTGACTCTAAGTGTTATAAAAATAGTCTGAAAATGATAGTATATCTTATGTTTCGCTCGACTTCCAAATATGAATTACTAAGGTCTTATTTAGATACTGGAACTGAATCGTTTAAATTGCTATCTATATTTTATCCACATAAAAAATGGCATCTCACTACATCTCTCTTTGCGATGCATGTTTATAGAACATTTTTTAATAAAAAATGTCTATAAGTCCTTGAAACATGCCACATACTTAATGATTTTTGTAGGATTATTTGATACGATTCCAACATTTAATCTCAACAAACCTCGTTGCCACTCTGGTCACCATACTTGCCTTAATTAACGTCTGTCTGTTCGTCCTTTGATTCCATAATCCCCTACATAGATTACGCACTCCATATTAATAAAAATACCTATGATTAAAATATGAAAGCCTGACTATTATTTCTTTATAAATTGAAAATTGAAAGAGATGTCATATACTAAAGAAAAAGTGACCAAGACCCATTTATTACATTTAATAAATGATTTGATTCGTGCTTTATAATTGTACAATTGTATTATTTTTTTGTTGTTGAGTTTCGTTAGCAGCCGAAACTCTATACAGTCAAAAATTCAGCTAAAAATCGTGTTTCACTTCAATAGTAAGTCAGATGTACAGGGCAATGCAGCAGGTCGACATCCGTTCTGTCTGTTTTGCTGGACATAAACGTTCGGGCAATCTATCGGATATCGAATCTATGTCCGCCGGGCATCCGCCAGACAAATGTCCCATACATTTATTAGCAGATGCGGCGGATATTCCCGAACGTATACGGCCCGGTTTTTGAGTGAAATGAAACGAACACTTAATAAATATTAGTAATTCACTTACATGTTCAATTAACGTGCTTAAATCGTATACTTTGATGAATGAATAGGCTAGACGACAAAAAAATCTAATTAGTCCGTCTGTTAGATTATTAAAAAATATACGATACGTATTTTTTCTTTTGTTCGTCAAATTAAAAATGACGGAAATACAGGGCTTTAAAGTTTCGCGTGACGTCACACCTAGGTACAATTCTTACAGGTGACGTCACCAGCCCCCACCACGGACCTTTGACGCTCTTCATATTCGTCAATTTTAGTTATCTTGAAAAAGGAAAAAATACGTGTCTAATAATTTTGGATAATTTCTCTGACGGACTAATTAGAATAATAGTTTTTCAACCTAGTCGTCATCCTTATTGTGCGATCGCACATTCATTTATTTTAGGCAATATGAGTGACCACCCGGAGTGGGTGTTGGCTGTCTCTCATGCGCGTTCTAGTGGGTAAGCGGTCTGTGTCCCCCGATGTCACAAATGCCACCCGAACATATCCCGCTGAATAATGCCTTACATTTATTTGGAAAAGTAATTACCCGAGGTTTAAATAAACCCATTTCGAATGATTTACGGATATGAGAGCCAACTTTTTCAAATTCGTTTCTGGGGCGCTGTTTGATATTATTTTTTTAGGCGATTTATTCTCTTTAAAACTTGCTATTTAATTTTTGGTAACAGTAGCTTTAAACTGCTATTAGTTTAGTATAGCTGCGGTCTCTCCGTAGTTAAAAACAGACCCCGTAATCAGTGGTGAAAACTCATTGAAACCAAGGGTTGGCAAAACTACCTATCCTAAAATCGCCTTCGGTACATAACTTCGCCTTAACAAATGTTTTGTTTTTTAACCTTAAATCTTAAAATTCAAGTAAGGTCATTCAACGCGTACAATTTGAAATTAATATATACACAATTTTCTTGATCATATTTTATTTCAGTAGGCGAAATTGGGAAACAACGGCGAAATAAGGATATATGACGGTTTTTATTTTTTGACATAAAAACTGCTTGTTTCACTACATTTAACTAGAAATATTTTATTTTTAATGTGTTTTACATAGATTACAAATTAAATATTTTACTATGGCGAAGTTATGTACAACAGGCGAAGCGAATTAAGGATTTCAGACTTCATGTAATTTTGGCAACCCTCGTTTCAATAAATTTTCGGGGTCTGGTTATAAAGTTGACTGTAAGAGTATGTTAGACTTCAACCTTAACTCAAATAATACGATTGAAAAGAATTATTCGATACAATTATCTTCAATTGAAGTTTGTGATCATCTGGCGCCTATTTGGAAAATCATTTGCTTCCATCAGTTTTACTTTATGTACGAGTAGATATATCGATTGCTAAATTTAACGTATTATGGGGAAAATATCTATGGCATAATATTTTATTGCTTCCCTCAAATTCGCTCCTGGATTCTACAATTATAAATATACATTTCGATGGCGTTCATGAAAATATATTCGACTCGATTTGTGCAGGAAATAGATATTGTGAGGGGAATTATCCGAGTGTCCTGCCATTGTCGAGTTTTCCCCGAAGCTCGTCGGTGCTGTCGCCACTCATTTCGGTGATTGAAAGCGGTAATTTTAACTTGATGGAGTTTTCGGGTATCTTTTACGTAGCAGTTCGTAGGCGGCTACGAGGATTTCGTAGCAATGCGTGTAGCACTTGTATTTATTTAGCTTATGTATTGAGCGCTAAGCCGCGCTCGTAGCGCTACGGCGTAGTCGATGGCAGAATTTTCATGATGTAGATAAATAGCTAGTAACTGGCCGACTTATACTAGAAATGAAATTAGGTTAATAAATAAAATAATAATAATATGTGCACATAATTCATTTTAGTATTACGTGGCCAATGATTGAAGGGGCATAGCCGGTAACTGAAGTCTTATACTAAGATATACAGAATTTATTTTTAATTGGCCATAATATTGTTTTCTGTTTTCACGATTGTTATTCATTGAATATAACACTTTAGAACGGATTAATCGCGTTTATTAACACCATGACCCTACGTTTCGAACCCTTTACAGCGCTCGTTTTCACAGGGTGATGACTGAGAGGATGCGAATGGGATTGACGGGGAGAATTTTTGTATCACAATAGTTAGCCATGTATACATTGATAAATATTATTACGAAACTTAAGTTTAACTAGCGCTTGTCAGTGGAGGACAGACAATGAAAATACTACTACCAGCACTTCAAAAATAAGGAAGAGCCTAGTTTTTCTATTGTGTTTATTTTTTATACTACGAATGTGACAAACAAGCATACGACCCGCCTGATGGTAAGCGGTCACCGTAGCTTATGGACCGCTGCAACTCCAGGGGTGTTATATGCGCGTTGCCGACCCTTTAAAAAAAAGGAGGATTCGCTGTGTTGACAGCTAAAGGGGCAAGGTTTGCTCCGTGGGTCCCCAGCTGTCAACACAGTGAATCCTCTTGGAGCTTTGGCGACCTTACTCACCAACCGAAACACAACACTATCAGTAGGGTCTATTAGTGTTATTAAACTGCGGTTTTCTGTAAGGTGGAGGTACTTCCCCAGATGGGCTCTGCTCCAGATTTGAGCGAGACGACATTCGTTGTGCCCTACCACACTAAACGATATGGATCCGCTGTGCCCATACCTCTCTTAATTCAGTTATACGTACGTACGTTTTTCAGGTATAATTATTAATGCAAAATACTTATCTTCAGCAACAGTGAACTATGAATTACCCTAATGACCGTTTGATGTGTTTGCCCAAAATTATTCCAAAGAACTGATAAATTCCAAGAAGTTTGAGACGTAAAGCAAACAGAACACTGTAACATCGCTTCGGATCATGAATATGGTAATTCATCAGTTCGGAGTAAACTTACAATTACGGCTTGTTTGCTCCCAACACGGCTCGCACATTCGCACCGAGTCGATGGATCGAAAGAAATTAATTGCACACTAGATAGTGCATACAAGATTATTGTTGTCATGGAAAACATCGAAGTTTACGGAGTAGATCCGATTATAAAATTTATTTATGGGACTCACTTAGCCACTGGTATGATTCTGAGCTGTAGCTACTAGCTTCCCTCACCCTTATTTTACATGACAATAGATGTCCATGCGAAATAATTATCGTGTGAGTAACTATTTACATATATACTCACACTATATGGTGGAGAATTTGGGGGCAGCGGGTGTGGTCTCAGTAGGTCAGCTGGAAGTGCGATGGGCTGGTATTGCAGAGTCACTAGTTTGAGTCCCACCCGAGGTCAATTTTCTTTTCCTTTCTTTCAGAGATTTGGTATCGTTGACGTTTCTGCTCTAAAATAGTAGATTGTATATCAAGGTTATAAAGTAACCCATTTTAGACGATGCTATTCGGACCGCTATACTATTTGGTCCGAGTGCAATGAGGACTACTTTATACCCTAGATCATGACTTAAAGGCGAACTTTTCGAGCAAGTGAAAAAATAGTTTCATACCCTGCTCTCCACTAGCGGTGTGGTTAATGTGGTTTATCCTCAATACTGTATCCATAGGATGTAGTCTATATTCGAGAGACTATCATGAAAGCACTCGCTCGCGGATATCGACGCCTGATTGAACACACTCAGCAGTGATCTAGTTGCCTTCATTAGCGGCAAACAATTTATTGCACACAAACCCGCGTCGCATGATGTGCGTTTGCTTCATATTGGCTGTTGAAATCAACTGGCTCGGTATGATCCCGAAACTGGATTTAGGTACGTTACTTTTCTTCAAATCTTTAAAAACAATCTTTAGTTAAAAATGTTTTTCTTTTTAAGTTTTGAAGAAACCATGACATTTTGTTGATATTGGTATGGGAATTAAGTGTTCTAAGTATTTCTTAAGTTTTTTTTGGAAAAATACTAGTTCCTACTGACGCTAAATCTTGTGGTTAAGTTTGTAAGACCCGTTAGATAGTTCTGTAAAAGGATTTAACATAGCAATGTCACGACATACTCTACCTCGAACATAGCAAAATCGAATTTTCATATTTCCTGCTCTATCTCACTTGGATTATCGAAACAAACCCGTGTTAGACAATAAATTTGGATTTTAAAACCGCTGAAATATATAAAAAGAGCTGGCTCTAATTTTACTACGGCGACAGTGTGAGAATTGTCAGCATCATTATTACTGATATTACAGGCGTCTATGGGCCATGGGAGCCGCTTGCTATTGTGCGGGCTGTGTGCTTGTTTGCCGCCAACGTGTCATTTATAAATAAAAACATTATTACCATTAAAAACCAATACTCACGTGACGTTTGTAAAAAAATCTTCACCAAGAAATTATCTATTTATTGACGATATTACGATTTTATTTCAATTATCGAAATTGTGCAAACGAGCACACAACCCGCGCGATGGTAAGGTTTCCATAACCTGGATGCGTGAAACGCCAGTAATTCAGTCATTTTAGGTATTATCACTTGTCAGCGTGGTGGAATAGGGGCCTGGTATTGTGGAGTCGTCAATAGGGAGAAAGGGGCCCTGCTAGTCGCGTAATCACAACGCTGGGAAACATCAGAGACTGTTTGCTCCGCACTTACCCGCGACATGCGCTGTTTATGTGTCTCGTGTCAAGGGAAGCAGCGACAACTATAAATAAACATGGTTAATTGATTGACGGAAACGGTTTTGCATAACACGTGTGTAAAACAATCAGTCGCTTTGTGTTGTGTGCTGACGTTTTACGTATTGTGAAATAAAAATTAGCAGTAGTAAAATAAAATTAAAAACATTCACACGAATTGAGAAACTCCTCCTTTTGAAATTGTGAAGTCGGTTGAAAATACAAGGTCGAGTTGAGAGAAGTGGTCTTTGCCTCACAGTGGGATTACAAAAATTGTGATTAAACCTAGACCAGGGATGTTGCGGATATTCTCATCTGCAACCGCAACCGCGGATTCTCCGCATAATTTCCAAAAACCGCATCCGCATCCGCTTTCGCTCCGCATCAAATCGATGCGGAGCTTATGTGGATGCGGATGTGAATGTGGAAGAAATCGGTACAGGTACGTCTCGGCGATGGGGACGTGCTAGATAAAGTAGGTATTTTTACCAATAGGAATATTGTTATGTTTTCGAGTTTCGTAGATCAAGCTCTTACGTCCTCCTTGACCGATGGTGACAAGAAATGACGAGTTTGCTTCGTTTTCTTCGAATTTTGGAACAAAATTTTCATGTTTGGGGATTTTTTATGTATCTACATCATTATTCTCGGATGTGAGCCTTTTAATATCCGCATTCACATCCGCGGATATCAAAAATTCAGTGTCCGCAACATCCGTGACCTAGCTACTAAAAATTAAATCTCTAAAGTTAAAAATAATCAACACACACTGCAAACAGTACAATTTAACATCATATAAATCGCGTTGATTTCACTGACTGCAATAAAGCATCAGGTTTACCATTTTGCACCTTATTGCAAACGAGTAAGGCACAAAATTGAACATACTTTTATCGTCAACTGACCGTGCCCATATTTCAACTGCCGTCTTATTTAAATTGCAAATTCGTGTCATCCCGATTATTTGTCCGGAGCTTTTTTAAGCGCAGGATGAGTATGTGTTTGCGTTTGCATGTTTGCCCTGGTGACATGGGTGACACAAATACAATGTCAACTCTTTAGGGGGATAAACAGACGCGGAGATTTTTACGGTAAATTATGCTCATTGTAATTTATACCTATCATATGGACGGGTAGAATAAATAACACATTCGTTCATAGGGATTTAGTGACAATCGTTTATCAAGAACGCCGGAAAGCACACACGCAGTAATCTGCTACTAGTGTACGTGGGTTACTACGTAATTGATTTCCGGCGTCTATATGTAATAATGTATTTTTATAGGTGACTTTTCATTCGCTGCCATTCCGATACATTTTTAATTCGACTTTGTCAGCATCACTCTCAAGCGCATTGAAGACAGGTCAAACTGTATGAAAAATGGGTTGGAAGTAAACTGTTTTCATTTCGTTTGGATGCACAAAGGACAGACGAATTGAACCGTTGCCAGAAATAGATGAGAAGCTGCAAAATCCTTAGAAAAAATAGCATCTTCTCACTTGAGCGTTGAACGGTCATTCGATCCTGCAGCCCAACTGCAGGATCGAGTGGCGGCTAAGCGGGGACGTGTATTTACGGTAAACTACGTGCTCCAGCCGCTTGCCCAAAGTTTGCTTCTGTATACCAGATACTAAAAATACAATTAACAAACTACTTAGACAAATAGAGAGGAAAATCTGTTTTATAAAAATAGGTTATGGAACTTGGGGTTAATTTCATGCTCCATAGTAATTGAGTTCTGCTAACATCTGCGTAGTCATTCGCAGTGCGCATATATAAGCGTGGAATATATATGTGTAAGCATTCGTGACTGGACTATACCAATACCAGTTAACTCAGGGCGTCGATTTCTCTTTTGACCAAGACCAAGGTATATGATTTGTCTTGATATATGTAACTTGAATTCCTTCTCTTAGTGCATGTCGATTTCGCCAGTATAGAGGATCGTGGTCCCTTCTTACTCCGTCGGTCCGTTCTTACCACTCTCTGTCGTATAGGTAATCTTGCGCCATAAATAAAGATCTTTGGAATATGCACGTCTTTGTGGAACTTGGTTGCATGAGTGCCTGAACGTGGAGCCTTCTCAGTACAAGTGAAGTTGTCTCCACTTTTCTTGGCAATGTGACAGAAGAACTGGAAAATCCTCTGGAGAAAAATATCATTAAGCCTATCTTTAATCCGTTTAAAATTGTCTCATTATTCACGCTTAACACTTTACCAGTGTTATTTCCTATGAAATATGTGTAAAGCCGTCCAATAACTGTGGGCAGAACACCAGGGTTTCATGAATTCGCGAGCGCATTTAATCCACGCGGCATGGATCGCTCAGCCAGGATTATCGCGTGCCGCGCCGCATGAGCGCCCGGTAATGGGATGCACGGACACCGTTGCACGGGATTATGTGGATGATGCAAATGCAGACGATTAGTAGGCCTACCTATATGCGTTAACTGGGTTTGACCGCATCATTGTTAGACGACAATGGTGAGCAGTGGTGGTGTGTCAAATATATTTGTACGAAAGCCGAAGCCAATTTGGCTCTCCCTTCATGTACCGCAATAAAGTTATTAGGCTTACGTATATTTCTGAGGAGAAGGAAAGTTGAGATATAATGACAAATAATTATCAAAATAATATATTAATTTTCAACAAAAATACTATTTAAATTGATTTAGAGAATACCAGCGATGTGGCTTGCCGCAGCACCATGCTGAGCCGGCACCTTTTTTCCGCCGCGTCACATGGCTTAGATACAAATGTGCAAATTATTTTACTTAATGGTTTTTAGTTTTTAAGTGAGCTTTGTATTTTTGTATGTAAATAGTTTGCACAAGTAACTTTTTTGATTGACGGGGAGAATTCGCATTCTTTCAGTCATCTTAACCCTGTGAAAACGAGTGCTGTCAAGGGTTCGCAACGTAGGGCATGGTTAATCCGTTCCAAAGTGTTTAATTGCAATGAATAACAATCGCGGTAACAAAAGATACCATTTTAGTTTAACTAAATCGAAAGAGAAGGGATATTTTCTGTTTATTTGTAAAAGCTTGCAACGTTTTGGTTCTACGATTGTTTTATTTATATTGTCATATGGCAACATTCCATAATTATACATACTGGAACAACTTTGGACACTTGTTAGTTTGGAGTGAAGAAACTGCATTATTATCGTTACTCATCGTTAGTACCAGGGAACGCAATCCGTTATTTTTGTATGGGTATAACTCGGTTATTAATTTAAACCGCGATTTTTGATATTTCTTAAGGAAATTGGCATTTTTCTCGATAATGCAGTAAAATGCAATACGGCCACAACTTTGTCGTTCTCGAATTCCCGCTTACACTCTTCCTATCGTAACACAACAGTGTTGCATTCAGCCAAATGCCCGACCGGCAGAAAGCGGCTAGATCGAATATTTTCTCAAGGATAGCGCGTCTTCACATAATCACGTGTGTATAAAAGAGATGTATATACTTTACATACTTTTATCGATGATAGCTGGCCCGCCTCACTGCCGATGTGTAATTTTGTGTGACAATTCCCGCTCACTGCTACTGCTTAGCACTAATCGCCGCCATTATAAAGACACAGCTTCTTAGAAAAAATTAATCAATCTTTATTACCGTATTTTGCGTTACTCTGCGATGTCTAGGCTCCATCGATTGGTTCTCACGCTCAAATAAATAATGTCGCACAGGGCTCGGTCTAAGTGACTAGCGTGCAGCGCGAACGGCGAAGCGTTTTAGCGTGGAGTTCGAGTTGCTTTGTTTTGCCAAATATCACGAAATAATTTCCATACATTATTTTCGTTTCGGTTAGCGTTTTCTAGGCTTTTTACGAACTGAAAACTAAAAGGAATAAAGTCCGATCACGGACCAAAAGGAACTAGTTCCTCGCCAAAAAAGTTAAATTGGTTGTCGGTGTTTACTCGTAGTTCAGTTCAGTTCAGACGGAGCAAAAACCATTAAAACGTTCATACGAATCATTAGTTTAGGGTACTTATTCCCAGACGTCAAAATTCGCATTGGACTAAGCGAACTAAAGACCTAAAAGACCCACTAGACCGAGACTAGTTCCTTTGATTGAGATTGGGAGCGCTCCCTTCAAAGGGCACAACTCCAGCGTTCTCTCCGACGATTGTTATATCGGCTGCGTCTCCAAAGTCTTATAAATCATGACTTAATACCGCTACTTACTGGTTAAGTGAATCTAAAGTTCGATTTACAACAGCTATAATTTAAGCTTAACTGGTTTGAGCCGCGCGACGCTTGCCATCTAATTCACTCCGTCGTGTCTCTGGGAAAACTTTGTTGACATTGATTGTGTCCCGTAGATTCTGTGTTTATGAGATATGAACGCCGTATTGAGTTTGTAAACAATGTGTTGGGAATGGGTTCATTTTACTTAAACATTAATTAGTAATCCCGTCTGTATTTGACCGCTTTAAAGCTGACGTTTTATTATTGCCTTCTATTACCGCGATTACTTGTTGTCACAGGGTTATTATGATGACTGAGACAATTTCCCTGTCAATAAACCTGTTCTTTACAAGTATGTGCTTTTAGACTCTATTTTACTTAACTAATCAAACATACATTTAAAAAAAATGGTAGACTCGAACACACTTCGTTACGCCTTACCAGAGCTGCAACCGCTTTGCTAACAATGCTTTGAATCAAATAATTCTTCGTATTATTATACTTGTATTTAATTTCATTAATTACTTAACAGCAGACGTAGCGTAATATTTAGTAAAAACATCAACAATGATCATATTGCTCAAAATTCTACAAATTACATGTTTTTTTACTATTGTTAAATATATACAAAACTTTACTGACTCATATCAATAGTAATGCGTTATCTATAAGAGTCTTATATACTCTATCTAGTGAGTTATCGATCAGTATGTAAGGCTCCTCTGAGAGACTGCAGCCCTGGTAGAAAGTTGGCTTGCATTTCACGTAACATTTTTGTAACTACTATGTTTATTTTAGTTAGATGTATTATATATGTATATATATATATATTATTTTACTCGTAGGAGTTAGCCCTTCTCCTAAACCTCAGTAATGATATAATAATAATAAGTAATAATATGCAACTCTTTCACTGACTGATTCATCTTATTCTACCTATAGCTATGTATGTTTATATCTATCTAT
This sequence comes from Lathronympha strigana, assembly GCA_949128165.1. NCBI lineage: Eukaryota > Metazoa > Arthropoda > Insecta > Lepidoptera > Tortricidae > Lathronympha > Lathronympha strigana. The sequence continues at coordinate 19,970,080 of OX421917.1, read as the reverse complement.
CTATTAATAATGTGTACTCGTCATGTCTTCGTCTAGTACCCACAACATGAGCCTTATTGAGCTTACAGTGGCACCAAATCGAATTGCTTCATAATATTTATTTATTATTGTTTTAGTGCATATTTCGGGCCAGTTTGTTGTTTATTTCAATTTAGCCCCAATTTCATGATAATTAGGCGAACAAATACTCCATATACAATGTTGTTGTTTTTAATAAATGATGTAATGTACGTATGATGTAGAACGTACAAGGTTAAAGATCCTAAGTATTTGCTCGAACGATAATATTTCCCTTTGGAACATAATAAACTGGCACACAGAAATACTAAACTTGCGAATAAAATAAATAAATAATATTTGGGGACAATCTCACACAGATCGATCCAGTCCCAAACTAAGGTACGATAAGGTAAGGAGACGATATACACAAATAAATGCCCTTACCGGGATTCGAACCCGGGACCTCCAGCTTCGTAGGCAGTCACTACCAACTAGGATAGGAGGCCGTTAGCAGAATACTAACTGTACTGTGTCAAATTCGTTAGTGTTTTAGTCATGTTGAAACAAATTAAATTATTTAATTTAAGATTTTTTGTACTTAGATAATGGCCACGGGCGTCTTGCCTGTTACTAAGATTGCGTATACTCGAGAAATTCGCCGACATTCGGTGAGACCAGTTGGCCTAGTGGTTATGGCGTTAGCCGCGTAAGCTGAAGACCGAGTTCGATCCTCGGATTGGCCTCCATCGGTGTTGGTCTTTTTCTTTAGTATATGACATCTATTTCAATTTATTGTACGTTTAGTATTCCGTAGGTTAGATTAGGTTAGTATATTATCGGACAATTTATTTCAATTCTTTTTTATTGTCCTTCACTCACACGTAACTGGCTGAGTCGGTAGGATCTGCACTTACGCCCATGCTAAATCGCGTGTCTTATATTGTGTTTGAAATCTTGTGAAAATTCTTCACGGAAACGCAGTTGCAATTTGCCGGGTGGTTTCAACCGTAATTCATGAAGTCATGTCGTAACTGTTTCTTTGTAATGTTTATTGTCACGTCACAATGGCCGAGTGCAACGGTCAGTAAGAACGGAATGCAATTTCGCGAGACGTTTAATTTAGCCCCGGCCGGGGATTTGCTGGCCGTGTATTGCAAAAGTTGCGCCAGAGAACGGGGTGAGATCATGTGTGTAACCACTGTGACCAGGGTAACATGACCTCATCTTATTCATCAGATTATATAAGCGGTGTGCTCCCATGCTATTAGTAAATACTCTTTGTTGCACCATTAAGTGAAATGACAGTATAATTTGCAAAAGCATGGATCTAATCATTTATTATTTGGTTAGGACGTTTGACGCGAAAGCAGGAGGTCGCTGGTTCGATTCCAGCCCTGAAAACTGGGGGCCTTGGTCACTTTTTCTGTAGTATATGACATCTCTTTCAACGATTGTTCCTCATTCAAATTAAACACTTAAGAACGGATGAATCGCGTTGAAAAACGTAGGGTACGTTTGGAGCCGTTTACAGCACTCGTTTTCACAGGGTTAATATGATGACTGTGAACGAGTGCTTTAAAGGGCTCGATACGTAGGGTCATGGTGTTAATAAACGCGATGAATCCGTTCTAAAGTGTTTAATCTCTTTCAATTTATAATTGAAATGTCAGTGTCAGAAAAAAACAAATAATGAAAAGATTTGGTAACAACATGCGGTCATGTCGATCTCTTCCAAACTTTAGGATGACGGCCAATTAGGAGCTTATAACAATTACAATGCCTATGAGTTTTACTTAACCACGAGTCGATAGCGACTGTGCGATTCGAAAGTATTGCGACTCACTCCCACCAGTCAAGAAAGAGCAGGATACAAATAGTTTCAAGTCCCGCAGTCTTTAGCAATCTATAGTATGTACCGGTAGAGGTAGTTTCTGGCGTATTTATCTTTCAGTTAACGTAGTTTCTCGCTGGAGCCTTGATTCTCGATTGGAATCCCTCAACTGGGCCCGCGTAGATGCGAGCACTCGATCCGAAAAGCTCTTCAAAGTCGACGTTTAACCAATGAAACTTTTTCCAATTCCGCCTCCTTGGAATGCCTTCGCTGATTCAAAACAATCCAGTCTCTTACAAAACCAGTTTGAATTGAACGAGTATGTTCTCTGAACTAGCGTAGTAGGTACGGATCTGGCCATGTTATACTGGCGCTCGAGTACTCGAGCGTTCGCGTAGGCAGTTGTAATACAATGTGATATAACTCTGTTCCTGAAAACTTGTTCTTGCCGCGACCTTGCGAGGGAACTTGATATTGTGTATACTTTTTTGTTACTCGTACATCCTTAAAAGTAGAAATTAGGTATCTTACTTCGGCATGCCAGTTGCCTGATTACTAATTACATGATTTCGTAAGAACTCAACGTTATAAACTTCCCGTGTATTGGTAGAGATAAGTATATAAATTCCCAGATATCATTGAGATATCATTGTGTAATTAGTTAATTTAAATTCGTAGCATATATTTGTAACACCACTATCTATATTTTGCCAGCATTTCTAAAAAAAAATAAGATGGAAATGAAATGCACCTTAGAAGACTGTAACGAGTTTTTTTTTCATTAAAAAAAAACTACTACGACTAAAACTGTACTATTTACGGGCATTTTTTTTATTATGGTGCAATTTTTTTCAACAATGCGTTTATTCATATATATTCAGTAACTAAACTGGTGATTTATTCAATTTTACTCTCCATTATGCGAAACCATTTAATTTATGTAAAGCTATTTGAATAGGAGCATTAGCGAGATAGTGGTCGAGCGTCCTAACGGGTCATATGTTGTATATTCAGGTGGGTAATGGACGAGTGCTTTACCATTACTTATGTGTGGAATGTCTCTAGATTTGTGTACGAGTAGCCTCGAAAGTCGCGTAAGTCATCTTAAGTGTATTGTGTTGACCCTTTTGAACAGCCCTTATGATTTTGCATTTGCTCAGTATACGTAGGAGGTATCGAAATGCGCTCTTCAACATGCATCCTTTGACTGGTCGGAACAATAAACTGTCTGCAACAGTGAACGGAAATAAGCGGGAAACACGATTGGGCAATCTGTCGGATTTCCATAGTGGGTAGGTCCGCCGCCGGGCATCTATCTGCCAGACATCCATTTTCCGACGACTACCGCTGCGCCTATCCGGACTGCGACTTCTATGTCTTGCATTAGCCTCACTGCACCTGGTGAAGCTTCGGCTGCGTCGACTTGCTCGATCGTCACGTCTGTCTGGACTACGGCTTCGGTTACGCGCAGGACTTCCGCCTAATGCAAAAACACCTCGTCTTTCAGGGATTCTACTATCTCGGGGACGGTTATTATCTCTCATTTCACCCCCATTATGAACGCTAGGTGTTCTCAAACGTCTGCCATCGGTACGTCTCACTGGACTACGGCTTCGGTTACGCGTACGACTTCCGCGTGAAACGCCTCGCCTTTCAGGGCTTCGACTTCTCCGAGTGCGACCATCTCTAATTTCACCCTCACGTCGGACGCTAGGCGTTTGTACGCGTCTGCTGTGGTCCGGCTCCTTATCACTCATTTTCTGGAACTCAGAACAATAACATGTCTCAAATCCACATAAATAAAAGAAATCAATACGTTATAGGCATATGCGATATCATACAATGTATAAAGATTATAATTTATGTCTAACGCAATGAAACCAATCCTTAAAACAGTTACACATTTCATCCCTTACTCTCCTTTGACTATAAGGCATATTTAACAATCTTTGATTTCAAGTCAAGAGTGAGGTAATCAAAATACCATTTAAACCATTTACCATCAAGTTCAAAATCAGAACAAAATTAAATTGTTTTTCGAATATGCTCTCACGTCTATGCCGATACTAAATTTTATCGATATTAGCATTTCGCTGACAGCTGATAAGTGATTATTTAGTATAGCCGCGGGCAAAAGCTAGTAAATAATCATCTTTAGTAGCTTTTGCCCGCGGCTTCGCTCGCGTTAGAAAGAGACAAAAAGTAGCCTATGTTACTCTCCATCCCTTCAACTATCTCCACTTAAAAAATCACGTCAATTCGTCGCTTCGTTTTGCCGTGAAAGACGAACAAACAAACAGTCACACATTACATTAGTATGGATTCATTTACCAAATTAAATTGACAGTTATTAACATGTAATTTAACCCTTAAATGCATGATGATGCATTTATGACACAGAAACGAGACAAGTGACAATCAAGTTCTCTTGGAATGTAGACTTTGTCATAACGTCGTAAGTTCTTAATTTGAAATGAATTCGGTTGTCACTTAGGATGTTTTAGGATCAATACTGTTAATTCATGCATTTGAGGGTTATAGCGTACTAATTACCATTACCATTGACTCTAGCTTCTTATGTCATGAAAAGAAAATGTAGACTTTTAAAAACAAAATAAAATCAATAACAAATATTCCTCGAATATATCGATGGGAAAGTGATTGCAAGAGAAAATTAGAGCAACAGCCGTCGTCGGAATTGAAATCTAAGTTAAAAGTTGTTGATCATATTATTATTATATCGGAAAATTGTAAAAATAATTTAACGCTTTTAACTTTCGCGTTTTGTACACATTTTTATAAATACACATTACTTTATAATAGTAAAATAATGTTTGGCTATATTAGTCCTTGCCGTTCTGGTAAACACCCCGTTAGAGCCTCGAAATGAGAAAGGCGATGGGGTGGCCAAAATACTAGCCGCCATTAGTCGGCTCTTTGTACGGTTTAGAGTTCCGGCCTTTAATTATGTGTTGCGCTGCATCTGGGTCGCCTCCCACCCTAGATTGTAAATCAAAAACTGGCCAAGCGCGAGTCGGACTCTCGCCAAGTAGGGTCTGTATTGCAATGACACATTGGTTTTTTCCTTGAGACACTTGTTCAATTGGAACAATTGGGCAATTTATGAATGAAATCATTCATAAACTGCCCATGCAATTCTGAACCCGATTGTACATACCATAAGAGCTTGGCACTTGTTTTTGCAACCTCCACAGTACAAGATGTGTCCAGAGGTATTGGTGCAGATATTACATGATCTTAGTGACCCGAGAAAGCCAATTTACTACAAACCAGTTCCAGTAGACCTACGTACTTAGAAGAAGCTCAAATTGTTTTCGTTTAATTACTTATATAATTAATCGAAGAGCGGCATCTCCTGTCACAGGTAATTATATCTTACTAGGAGATTTAAACGTGTGTGAATTTAACGTAATTAATTTATTGAATCAGGCGCTACTTTTGTGTGATGTTTGAGTGATGTCGTCGCACTGGCATCCGACAAGTGAAACACGACATCTCCTGTATCTTTTATGGATGCCTGGTAGATAGGTAAAACACGTGTCGAGATTTGTATTATTGGTGGTGGTTATAATAACATTATTAAACATTAATTGCATGCTAAAAATACGAAAGTAGGTATAACGGGTTGGCACTAATTGACTAGCACGTTTGGCGGAATAGCAAAGTAACATTATTTTCGTTATTAACGTAATTGTTTAACAAAATATTTTTCTTAGTTTTTAAATTTTTCAGTAGACATGGCTAACTGAGATTAAAGCACGTATACAGAATACTACACTCAAGATGTATTGAAATTAATCATATTGACTGATTGTCTTCTGACAGTTAATTGACTAAAAGGATGGTATTCTGGATTGTTGGATAATACACGCAAGCATACAAAATATGAAACCTAGGGTTGCTCTAAACTACTCATATCTTAGATATATAAAGATGACAAACAGAAAAGATTTATTCCGATTGTGTTTAGTTTATAGCTTTGTAAATTTCAAAACACTTATTTAAACTTTCACGATTTTCACACATTATGTATTTACTAAAACGGGGCTTAATCGTGTATAGATTTTGAAAACAAACCTCCGACGTTTCAAGGGCGACGTTGCCCCCGTGGTCCCGGAGAAAGACCGGACCGGACGGGACCGGAGTGGGGGTTTTTGTAAATTTCAGTTGGTTAAGCACAAAATTATTGTAATTATATTTCCACTGCACATCTTTTCACAGAACACCTACAAATATCTACTTATGTTGCTACAAATATTATGTACCTGCGTGGTGTGTAATAGTTTTGGTCCTTTGAGACGCTATAATTTACTGGTGGGCGTAGGTGCTTTGAAGGAGTTAATCAATAGTTTAACTCAACACACACACCCACAATATATGAAATACTTGTACAAAATACCGTCGCTATAACTTGAGACCAGAATGTCCGGATTGAGTACAACAACAAAGGGCCCCGCACGAATACATGGATTAATAAGTTTCCTAACAAAAAGATAGAAATATGAGACAGGAATATTATTCAGAAGAAACAGCGTCCTAAATAAACGGAGGATCTACGGAATATTTATGTTGGCGGGTAAACATTTCGCGCTCCACACGCTTACAGATTTGATGGCTCACGCTAACTAATATAACTTATTTTTCACGATGATGTCTTGCGTAGTTCAGTAATTTAGCTCGGACAAAGACATCTATCCATGTGGTGTCTTGATTGGCACATGTCCAGCTGTGGACGATAAAGGGATGATTCCAGAGAGAAGAGATGATGATAATAGACAAATCTGTAGTAGATGCTAGTAAACGGTGCTAATAAGTTAAGCGACAAACTGGGTTATTGTCGCGTTTCCAAACCGCCTCGGCGTTTCGGTCGCCACCTTCACTTACTCAAGAAAAGTTTCATTTCGCGCGAATGTAGCAAAATGTAATATGCTGAAAGTAGTTAGAATATCACGTCGCTGGTTTTTTTTATGTCCATGGGCGGCGATGACCGGTTCCCATTAGACTGCTGGTCTGCTGGTCCGCAAGCGCTTCTCACTCATGATTATGGGGCGCGGACCGTCCTGAAACATGTCGAGCCATTTTCGACTTTATAGACGTGAGTAACCCGGTCTAAGTATATTAATACTGCTGGTCTGCTCGTTTGTTACCTTTTTCATTAAAAAAAACTAAAATGATTATCATAGTACCTCGGCTCTATGGTGACAGACAGCGAGCATGATACCGATGGTGCTTGAGGCAAAACGTATCATCCTCTTTAAGCCATTCAGAGTATCAGCAAATATACGCTAGTTTTTGAAGATCTCTGGATCAAGTTACATTGGGGGTTGAGATCTTAGCTCGCCCGCTAGCGATCTCATAACCATTGTTATGGGCACGGAAGGGCCTAGTGAAATATATACTAAGGGCGTCTGCCCCCGGTGATTCATCAAACGAACTGTCGCTAACGGCTCGAGTTAACGTCTTCCGATAATCACTGATTATTGGCAACTAAAATAATCGTAAACGACTAAGTGTATAAACAAAAATTCGATAGATAGTTAAAAGTACCAACGGGTGAAAAATATTCGGAGGCTAGCAGAACCTTATATATGATTAATGTAATAATTCGTTCTTTATTTCAACTTATAAATTCCTATATGACTTTGAATTAGGTTACCTGTAAAAAACTGCTTGTCTGGAACGGGCCTTAATCGTATAAATCTTTGAAAAGGAACCTCCGACGTTTCAAGGGCGACATTGTCCCCGTGGTCCCGGAGAAAGGCTGGCTGACATCAACATATTCTAACTGCGCGGGTTTTACACGCTGAAGCCCTGTTTTAGTAACTTATAATGTGTGAAAATCGTGAACGTTTAAATAAGTGCTTGTTTGGAAGTCGGAAAACCGATAGGAATGAGCTTTATAGACGCGCCGCCCCGTCACAATACAGCAAACTGGAGGTCGATTGGAAGTCTACAATTTTAACTAGTTTGAGTATCGTTGTAATACGACTTAAGCACGTCTCCCAGCTGGCACGCGCCAAAAGCAAGCGAGATACCAAATAACATGACACGCAGGGTATCTCGCTCGCACTTACGAAAACATTACGCATCATGGCATTAACAAATGAGGAACGTAAAATCTTAATATGAACAGATACCTCGCTTACCATGTATTAATTAGGAATAATAAGTAAGACGTAGACTATGACGGATTGGCGGCGCTCGAGCGTCTATTCATCTCACCTTTTAAATGCACTTTATTACATACATCATAAGGTCTAAATTAGCAGAATATTAATACTCGGTATCTGTGACGGCACGCATTAGCTCTGACTAATCTGCACCTCACTGCTCTAGCATTAACTCCTAACAGCTGTTCTCAATCTGATTTCAACCTTAAGTAATTGTGATAAGAGCTAAGTACTTGCAGCCTTCCAAGCCAAGTCTGCATTAGGAGATTCTAGATCTCCTAATGCAGACTTGATGGAGATAATCGGAATGTAGATATGGGAACAAGTTATTAGGGTTTTCGCTCGGTTATACACTAAATATTTATATCTTCGTGTTTCTGATACCCTGGTACATTGGTATGAATAATTAACGACCTTATAAACAGGCAAGGCAGGCAGGCAATGTGTGTGTGATATGTTGAACGAATATCATGATTGTCATGTCATTTAACTCGCAGATCAGGTTATGCGTCTTTATGCACTTACCTACATAGATGTTTGAACTTTACAATGACGGCGAAAATAGAAAAGAGGAAAAAGATTTCATGCGTCCATACACAATACGTCTCAAATATGTGGTTCCACAAATAATTGTTCTATCTACCAGTGAACCTCAAATTAGTGCTTAAATCATTCACTAAATAGAAGCAATACAAGCAAATCTAACCGGGATTTAAAATAGGCCACAGATACTCAACATCTAGACTAGTTGGACCATGTTAGACGATATCGTCACATGACGCCCCCGAACTAGTAGGGAAAGATGATCGCTCAAACAGATTATGAAGAAAGCAGTCCTAACCCTGTGAAAATGTGTGCTGTAAAGGGCTTGAAACGTAGGGTCATAGTATTAATAAACGCGATGACTTCGTTCTAAAGTGTTTAATGTAAATGAAAAACAATAGCGGAAGTAGAAGACAATATTAAGAAAGTATAATTTGAGACGTTAAGCGTTGACTACGGTGAGATTTGAACTATGACCTATAATAGCTCTGTGTGACTGTTGTAACGAGATGAAAATAAATTTTGAGTTACGTAGCGGGCGGGCGTCACACCAATTATGAACATTTAAAACTGGCAGACACTAGTGATGGAAACTTCATTCTTAATTCAAATATCATATACGTATGGTTGTCACTTGATTAACACAAAGTAAATGCATGAATCTTATTTCCTCATAAAAAGAGTGGATATAAATTACTGGTCGTTTGTATATTAGTGTAGCCACCCTACAGTAAGCTGACTGTTACTGGCGAGCTACCTAGGTAGAGCTAGGACCTCACAAACCATAGGGGTAAGGGGTTCTACAAGTATAGCAATATAAGGTGTTTGTATTGACATGACATTTAATATAATTTAGAAAATATTCATATACTTACATAAATAATTTAATTGTTGACTAATGACTTGATGAACATATTAATGAATTACTAATTACTTTACTTAGGTAATGACTGTATATATTGTGTTGTAGATTAATTTTTGCATGCTATAATGTAGTGAAATAGTTGATGACATTTATTGTAACTACCATATTTAATATAAACCATTTTCTGCAAATAAATGAGTACTACGACGTATTTTTTACTAGTAAAAGTTCCTGAGTCTCTTCGTAAGTGCTTATTAGTGCGGAGTCTGTTTGCAACCGTCCAGGGAACTAGGCATTACACAGTTTAGTCCAAACCACTGTTAATAAATAGACAGGCAAATAATTCACGTGTACCGTACCGAGGCACTCGACACCGTTGTGGTTATTATACCCTACAGGCCTAATACCTAGTATTTAGTGTGCAGATCAAATTCGTTCTAGTGCTTCGGGGTCGATTCGGTGTCTGTATCACCACTAATCTGGTTGAATAATTGTCTGAATTTATACCCTTGTATTTATAGTGCTTGTGATTATTACATATGAAAGGGAATATTTTTCATGCCTATTTTAAACAATAGTAAGACAATAATATAATAAAATTACGTAGTTTTAACAGTCCCTGTTGCGAATATCCTATGATGTCATTAATCATTATCAAGCGCCGAACACCGTGCGCAAGTGGGCGTAGTAAAGCATTTCGCCTCGCCGCCCGCAGCGCTCACGATGAGAAAGACGGATCAACGTGATCATGTCTTGGAATCCCGGGATTGTTTGACTGCAGATTTGGTTAATCCATTGTAAAAGGCGGCACACCGACCTCACTTGAAACATGTCGCGCATAGTCCTTCATAGTTTAGGTAAGTATGGCGATTTTATAGCGATAATTTGCATCAAGATGTTAAAGACCCCAAGGTTTTTAGCTTTTTAGTTAAGTACTCAAAAATTACTGAAAGGCTTCTACTAAGTAAACAATCTAAGTATCTGATGTCCTTTAAATCTGAGTCTTGTAAACCTGAGTTGAGTTTTAGGACTCGAGTTACGACTATTTAAGTTACAGGAGGGAATGTCCTATAGGCGACTACCTATTTAAGTTAGACAGAGAAAGCCCTATGATCTCAAGGCATAAATATATGTATATATATCCCTATGGCTGCAGACAGGAACAAATGGCGTCGGATTATACGCAGCAAACTTCTTCCTAGAGGAGGTCACGACCCTCAACATTGAGGAAACCGACGCGAGGAGGAGGAGGATATCCCTATGAACACCAATTCAAATAAAAATTAGATCGTTTGTTTTTTATCCTGCTAACAAATATCGTTCTCCCACAAACGCATAAGCGTTAACAAGATTGTCCATAACAACCAATTTGATTCGTTCGTATCGATTTGAGTATTTCCTGAATCCTACCACGAACATCGAGAATTGGCACTGACGGGAAAACCTCTTTGTCGCCACAATATACTATATGTAACAGAGATGGAGATACAAATACGCAATCGTTCGATTTTCGTGCTATAGGCCCTGTATTGTTTCGGTCGTAAGGATAGCTGGCTCGGCGTAATCCTTGGTTTCCTGCTCTAGGGTTGCCAAAGCCTACAGTGAACATCGAAATTTTGGTATGTTTATTCGCTTTAAATACCGATCGAGGGAAATGTAAACTTTTGTTTCGCGGTAGACCATCACATGGTAATGATTTTTTTAAAATTACGACGGGGGCAAACAAGCATACGGCCCGCCTGATGGAAAGCTGTCATCGTAGCCTATGGACGCCTGCAACTCTATCTTGTACACCTTTTAAGAAGAAGAATTACAGTATGGACTGTAAGCTTTCGGGAAAACCTCGGCAGCTCATTCCACAGATGGAGCGTCCGCGGGAGAAAATTCCTCTGAAACCGCACAGTGCGCGACCATTTTGGTTGCAAGGTGTGTGGATGAGCGCCCTGTCGATGACGAGCGGTGCGGTGTGTCATCATAAGTCTCAACTGCGGAAGTAAATGTCAGAAGGATTGTGTTGTTTTGCACGAAATTTGTATGTTATTTGGCTGTAAGTCCGATTATAGAAGGGTTCACGTGTACAGTCAAGTGTAAAAATGAGGGTGTACATATTTTACTGAAAAATATGTCCCATGGCATCATAATTATTCCGGTTTAACAAGAGCGTAGTATCTTACCTATTTATGAGTTCGAACGACTTCGTCGATACATATTTTTGCACTTGACTTACTTGGGTATACAATGGGAGCTACCGTATTGTCGATCACCAGGCGGCGCCACTAATGCATGGGTCCTGTGTCAATATGAGAGAATTGTCAAAGTGACGTTTGAAACTCTCCCTCAGGACCCACGTCCTACTAGCGCCCCTAGCGGAAAATCAACTCGCGGTAATTAACGAAATTTATTAAAACTCACTACGAGTATGCCATTCGATTTTAAGCTAACATGGTCATTTGCATTATAACTAATATTTGAAACGGGATAATTGCCATGTATGCCATTCGGTTTCCTTAATTATACCAAGCCACATCTTATCGTTTCTGAACATATAGAAGTTAGGATATATATAGGTATGTAGATAAACACTCACGCTATAACCACAAACGCCATGTCCTGCTCCACTCCATCAAAAACGCCTCGACGTAAACATGTCGAGGCATTTTTGAGCGACATTCGGATTACAAATTTATCTCAATTCTGAATATGAAACTCCCGTGAGACTCAGACGTATTAAAATATATTGGTGAAGGATCCTCGTAACGGATGGAAATATGCCAAGCGAAATTATTCCTAAATTACGTCAATTTTTTATATATAATTTGAACAGTATTTCCTTATTGCTTCCACCATTATGGATAGCACCGGTCAGCGCATTGCTATATTTGTTTAATTATCTACATACCACATTATCTACATACAAAAGGTGAGCCAACATTTTTGGCGAATCAAAATGGCTACTGAATTGGTTCCGCAAGAAAGCTACCGGGACAGAACAGAAATACCGAAGGAGTCCAAAGAACGGGTTAAAAGAGCGGTCGATAATTTCAATCAGAAGCGTTGAGTGGGTAAAACGAAATTCCTTTGCCCCGAAGCAAAATACTAAAAAAGGAAATGTAAATTTATAAGAGAAATCTATTGGTATCTGATAACCCTGATCGGATCGTCCTCTCGACCATCAATTGTTTTCCTACATAGTGCTCGAAGCTCAGCCGAGCACGACCGCCATTGTTTTTACTACGATTGCCGCTTCATTGAAGAAAATCTCTATCTACGGCTTATTTTAGAAATAAAACAATATTAAGTCATTAATATTTATGAGACGGGAGTATCTAATCAGGATTCTATTTGCCAAAATGAGATTTATTACGGCGAAATACTTTTTGCCGGGTTTGGTTGGTTTTTATGTTTTGCCACGTCGTTATGTTTTTGTTTATTCAGTATCAAATGTAGCGGTGCTAATTATTCAATCCATTTTTAACGCTCTCTTCAGACATTCTAAGTCAAACAACTATAGGCTAAATGAAACACACCAATTTCACCCCACTTTTGACATCAGTTGACGGTGTCTTTGCTCCTCAAATGTTAAATACCGATATTCGCTTATAAATGGTTAAATATTTAACCCCATTTTACTCCCTTACTCGCTACTAGCTTCCGCTTGCGATCTCGTCCACATTTTTTGTTGTTAAGGTGTACAGTTTGTTGCATTTTGTCGTAAGAGGTTGAACTTTAAACCCCATTTGGGAATAGTAAACATCTTTAAACAACAAGAAAAAGATTGTTTGGAATACGAGTCCGTGGGGTTTCTTAGACTTGTATTCCAAACAATATTATCCTGAAGGAGCTCTACAAGTTGATCACTGTTTGCCAGTGTAGATAAGGGTATTCTTAATAGGTATATATTGAGAGAAAAAGGCACATAATATGCGTTTAATGATTGCCGTAAAAATATATATAGGGGAGCGCGGGCTTGTTTTGTGATGTGATGCAGTATCGGATTTTCGGATTTCACACAATTGTGTCGCGCGTTGAATAGAGATTTATGTCGCGACGCGACAAGTGAGCTTTTATCGCGAGAGCAACGTAATGCTATCGCGGAGATATATCTACGGCTATGTTGGTGTGTGGATGATACGTGATCAGAAACAAACATGGAGAATTCAAAGAACGTGTTAATGGAGGCAGGTTTGAGTGGTAGATCACTTAAGGCCAATGTACAATGATTTTATTATTTTGTAAAGGTTTGTAAAGGGTGTAGGGAGATTATAAACATTTACAATTTAACCTCCTGACGACTGTGTATCAAAATTTGCCAATTGAAATGTAACTGTCAAATTGACAAAGAGTCAAAATTCCATTGGGCCTTATGTACTAAGTATAGGACGCAGGAAGTCAGGAGGTTAAAGCATATGGTTTGGCTACCCCACACTGCGTGTTACTGCGTCATTTTTAATAGTAGATTACATACCAAGGCCGTTTTAGTGGGAAATGTCTCGGAGCCCATGTAATTGTCGGCCGAGGCGAAGCCGAGGACGACTAACATGTGATCCGATCCGAAGCTTTTCTATCTAACGGCCGAGGTGTGTATACTATTTTTCTGTCCGACAAAGCCGGCAGGCGGCAATTTAGTTTTGCGTAAAGTGGCGCTTACCGGCCGGAGGACTGAAAAGTCAATTATTCGTATTAGAACCATTTGTGTTGTTTTAAAACCATGCTTCATTGATTAATTTCCATGTTTGAATCAACATAAAAAGGAAACATAATCAAATAGTTATTGAATTCTAACAGCGATAGTCTAGTCGGTAAAAGAGCCGCGATCACGAATCTCGCCCAAAGAGATAGATGATCGAATTTAGTGAAAATGTTTTCTGAATTCAGCCCGTATTGTTGAGCAGGATATCCGTGTTTCCGGCAGATGGGTAATATAAAAACGTGTGAAAAATATATTGAATACGTCGTGATTGAACGGTACGCCGTCCATTCCTGGCTATTCGCAAGCCGTTGTGCTCTCGACTATTGCGATCAATCACTAATATTTCACCTTTTGTGGGTATAATACACAAAACGGAGGTCTCTCTATGTGGTATAATATAATTAATATGTTCTTACTTCGCCAAAACATAAATAGTTCTGTTCAAAGGGTAATTTTGTTTCCAGACATAACAGCCGGTTAAGTACACTTGTATTTCGGGGATTTTGAATCGTCGCAGTGTGACGTCACCGCCATTTTATATGAAGCGTTTTGAGAGTAGTGATCAGCCCTCCGACTTTGATTTTCATACTGTAGTTAGTTTATTGACAGTTCCCTATATATTCTTACAAACAGGCTTAGTTGCAAAATGTGATTGAAGCCTTCAAAGGGCCGTTTACACTGGTTCGTTGCAGAATTGTTGAGCTTGGCAAACGGCGGACCCGCGAACAATGAGGGCAATCAGGCGGAAACGAGTTCCTTGCCTCGCCTTTATCGTAGGTGCTGCGTCCCCAGGGCTGCCCACCGGGGTTTACCCTTTTTCATCGTAGTGGTCCGTCCAGATTTTGTTCGGCGTTATTTTTTTACGCTTTATTGAGACTATTAAAATTGTATTGTTGTAAAATTACGGGTAACACTCAGGTATTTTTTGTCACTACGCGCGACGTGTTTCGGACATCTTAGTATGCCAATGTCAAGCTTTAAGGACCGTACGCGACGACGCGTGCGGGCGGACTGTCACCTTGCGGCGCGCAGCGCTCTTGATGATAAAACCTTGACGCTTGATAATAGCATCCTAAGATGTCTGAACCACTAAATATACGTTAGTTTTATCCATAATTTTATTATAATATTAATATGTCTCACGATAGTTTAAATTCGATCTAGAAATTGTTATTGAAACTTATTTCGAAATAATTACATTGGTTTAATACACTGTAATTGGTTAATGGCGTATCCACGGATCCGGACAATAAGGGCAATCAGTCAGAAAGGAGTTCCTTGCCGTGCTGCGTCGCTAGGGTTGCCATACGATGTTTACTTTGCTCGTTCGAGTAGTTCGTTATGACTCTTAAAAGCGATGCTTTTTGTGGTAACGGCATTTATAGAAACAATTTTTTTATCCTATAACTATTGTGTTTTGACTGATGATTTTGGCCAAGCCTCACAAATTCAACTCATATTGTGAAACTTGGTGAAATCTGGCAACACGTAATACTTGTCCATTATCTACTTACCAAGTTACATATTGACTTTAAATACGGACGGAAATATGTCAGAAAAAATATGACACTTGTTATTTGATCTTTTGAAAACAGTATATTTTAGCGACAAATTGCTAAAATATACTGTTATACTGCAGCTAGTGCAGTATTATAATATTTTGACAGTGCCAGTGGAGAGTAAAGTGGTATTGCCATAATTAACCCAGCCAGCAAGCCTTTCGCTAACTGGCTCAATTACGACCCTTTAGCGACATCTAGACGTGTTTTCAGGAATCGATTTGTCGAGCGGTGGTAGCCCTCAGACTCGGAACCCGACCCGCCATTCTTTAACTGTATTGGGTCTGATTGAAACCTCCTTCAGCGATCACTGATCAGCTAAATAACTGCACATTCGTTTACGCTTCAGTTGACAGACGTAAAGGGTCATTTAGAGTCAATTCTAAGTGTTCGGAAGTTTTTAGTGATTACGTACACCGTTTTTGATGTTCAAAAGCATGAGCTTTTTTGTTGAATAGGCTCTTTATTACCTAAACATTTTTACAAAAATATGTAACTTAATTTTTCTTATTTTACTTCAAAAATATTTTCGTCTCTTCAATGTACCAAGAGGAATGGGGATATTATTATTTATTCGAGGAAATCCAACAGCTAGTTAAACAACAGTAGAACTTAAATAGAGACACAGAGCCAATTACAGGAACTCACAAATAGATGTAAGATATAAGATAAACTCTTCCGATCTCCATTAAACGATCCACAGAGAGCTGTACCTAATATTTAACACATTTGACGCAAGCAGCCATAACATTAAATTATTGAGTATATATGCAAAACAGCTGCAAATATTTAAATATGATCGATCCAACTTCCAATTGCCGCTATTAGTTAAACCCACGTTGACTCGTGGACAAGCATTTTTATATGCAAACCAGACCCGATGTTTCAATGATTCCGTTAAAATCGCTCACGTTCACGCATCGTATGCAAATAGCGCCGAGGGCCCATAACCGCTGAGAGCTGTATTCAGATCTTTAAAAATAACAACAACACATTCCTGCCTCTCATTTCTCTGTCGCAGCAATGTGTAGTGCGAGCGAGACGAAATGGGAGGTACAGTGTTCGTGTAGTATTTTAAACGTCTGAATATTCCCGCTCTCGATTCGTTATTGTTTTCAACAAACGCAGTTAAAATGACAAATGAACGTCCGGAAATTCGATTTTACTGTAGAAAAGACGAGGCAACGTTGTTTACGGTTTAGAAATATGAGTGTTGCTTGAGATAAATATCTATTATAAAATATCATGAAATTCTTACATGTTGACGACGTCATCTTATTTTGAAACGTTGCTTAAGTAGACAGTTTTAGCGATCTGACTTCGCTACTTTACCTTTTATTTCTGAAACATCTGACGTTCAAAGTTTTAGTTTTAGTTATTTATGCCAATAATTTGCATCTTGCCAATTACACTATATAAATTTGTGTAACTCGATTCGCCACCACTGATGAATCGGCTAACGTGTGAAATACTGTTTTAAAATAAAATGTGATGTCTTTAGATAAATAGTGCCAAATACAGTGTCAAACAGCATGGAAATATACATAATAATGGGCATGGCGATTCTCATCTACACGTTCGTCAGTCTGCTGGTGAACAGTGAGTGCTGGAGCAAGAAGGAGCAGCGCTGTAGGTGCGAGGAGTGTAAGAACCTCTCTCAGAGCCTGACGTTGGCACCTCCAGTGGTCTCCGTGTCCTCCAGGATTGATATCGAGCAGCATTAAACCAGTGAAACAATTGATCAGTGCCAAAATTTACGTAACACTTTGGGTTGCTTGGAACCCAAAGGCTTGTGCCAAATAGTTACAGCTGCGAGAGCTGGTACTAGAGTGAGAGGAACCAGTGAAAAGAACGGAAAAGAAAGTGTGTGTGAGGGTATTACGAATTTAAAAGTGTAGTGAGCTGATGACCCATTGCTTTGGTCAGTGATGGTGTGACATGGACCCTCTTGCTCGCCTGATGGAGGGCGCGCCGCTGCCCGGCGTGCTGGGGGCCACGCGTGACGCCCGGCCCCGCGGCGCCCTGGTCCACGCCAGCCTCGCGGCAGCCCCCGCTCTCGGCGACAAGAAGGGGCGCCACCTTACCGGCACTTTCTGTCTGACCGGCGACACTATGGAAGGAATCATACAGTGCCTAGTCTTCTTGAAGGCTTTCTCGGTGAGTTCTTTTATTTAAATTGCATTTCGATATCATAGGTTGTTTTAGGAGTTCAAGGACACTCATCACCTCAGCCGAAAGACGTCCACTGCTGGACATAGGCCTCCCCCAAAGATTTCCACAATGACCGGTCCTGCGCCACCCGCATCCAGCGGACTCCTGCGACCTTCACCAGGTCATCAGTCCACTTTGCGGGGGGCCTACCCACGCTGCGCCTTCCGGTACGCGGTCGCCACTCAAGAACCTTTCCGCCCCAACGACCATCGCTTCTACGTGCAATGTGCCCCATGTGCATGTCAAGAACACTAAAGCTTACTATTACGAAAGCTTACCATGCAAGTTAAACTATGCGCAAAAACAATGAATAAACTGCCCACTTATGCAAAAGAATTTTTTGAAAATTTTATATCTATCTAAAAACACACTCCTCATAGGGACAACCGCTTATCAAATAACATCAGAATATCATCGTTAATCAAACCTTTCGTCGACTTTTCATGGCAAATAGAATGGTATAGTCTGAGTAATCTTGAAAGATTAAGAAAATATAGTCTGGCAGACTCAGAAAAAAGGGTGGAGTAAAAAAATTTACTATCAGACTTGGTTTGCCAGATTATAATTATATTGATGGACAACATCACGTCATCAATCAAACATTTAATTTAATAGGTGAAGATAAATTGGGCATAGATAAACATACTTCAATAGTTGAATCGATGAAACTTAAACCATAATTTCAAGTTTAAATTGCTTCCTGACTTAAATCACGGACAGACTTAGGAATTCACAAAATTTCCCTCGGAAATTCCAGGGAATTGTTGACCCTTTGTTGGGAGTTTCGAAAATTAAACTGATATTCTTGCAGAAATTGAGACGGTGGAAATATTTAGAAAATTGGAAACGGTTGCTTCAGTAGTAAACAAAATAAGTCTGTTTTTAAGTTTTGTTAAGCGTCTGTTTCCAATAAATAAGATTGAAATCGTAATGGTGTCTATCATGTCTATGTTTTGGTACAGTCAACCAATTGGAACCCTAGGCCGCTGTAGGACTATGTCATAGTGACGGTATAAATGAGATTGTAAGAAATCTTACTGGATTTTAAGCTAACATATTATAATTACTATTTAAAACGAGATATTTACGATGTATATTTGTTTTTGTGAGTTCCCGATATTTCGGCATTATTAGTGCCCTGTTTACGGTGTAACTGATTTACTGCGATTTTTTTTGTGGTCTACCCACACGCCGTAGCGATTACCCGCTTACGGGTTCGAGAACATGGCACTTGTAACTGTTCCGAAATATCGGAAGCTCGCAAAAACAAATATACACGGTAAATATCTCGTTTTAAATAGTAATTACAAAATCGTTTACTGCTTGTCATTTTACCATGGTTCTAGAGTGACCCTGGGTTCTAATTGGTTGACTGTACCTACCGTCTTAACTTAACCAGTATATATGTGCAAAAGTGACTTTCTTATGTCTGATCATTTGGTGTTTATCTGGTCATTATTTCTTTCCCAACCACCGTTTGCCTTGCTATGCTCTTAGCCAATCCCAGTACTTTCCGACGAACAGAGAGCCTTCATTGCGGGTTCCCGATCGTGAAACTGTTACGTTATTGTCTGAATGCTCCTAATCACTAAAATTGTTATATTTCATTTCATTTTCTTGAGTGGTTGACAAAAATTCAATAAAGATGATTAAAAACACAATTCATTTAACTGAAAGTCCCTATAAGTTCGCAATTCGTTACTTGTCTGTCTTCGAAATAAGTTCAATTTCGCTGAGCCTTTGAGCTTGACAACTATTGACTGGACTTGCCAATAAGGGACTTACAGAAATTAATGAAAAGATAAATTACATGTGTGCAGGATTCCGAAATACCTCGCAAATTAACTATTAATAAAGAATAATTGAAACGGCATATCGTACAGTCTAATTAAGAGTAAAATTAATGTTACCAATTGTTTAGTTGCAAGTACCTATAGTACGCGGGCATTTTCAGAAAAAAGTGCACCACTTTAATGAAAATCGGTCTTCAAGTATCCGTTCAAAAAGAATTGTCAGTTTTGTAACGGCCCATACAAAATGTATGAAATACTACGTTACGAAACTGACCAAAAAATGGGACACTCTTTTTCTTTTATTTAAATCAATAGTACTCGTGATTCTGGTTATAAAAAACCCAAAAATTCCTATATTTTCAAAAATAAGGAAAATGGTACCTACCCAATTTTTTTAATTTTTTTTTTACAAAATAACCCGGGTTTAGCGGTAAGACGAAGGAAGTTGCGGTGGATGCGGGTTAAAACCCAGTGTACCAATGGGTTTTTCACAACTTATGTACGAAGTATCTTTTGATGGTTTAGTTACTAGTACTCATAATGGAGGTTCTTAGAAACATAGCATAACCCTAGTAAATCTCAATCGCAGCGTGGGAGAGCCTCCAACTAGGTGGACCGAAGATCTGGTCAAGACCGCAGAGAACCGCGATGGCGCACGATCAGAACTCATTTTTGGTCTTTAGTCCGCATTAAAGATGATGACTCGGTGCAGAATGAGATAAATATAATATGAACGAATTACCCGGGAGAGTACTAGAAAATTCCCAAATCGTCCATAATCGGCGGAAGTTTCCCAGGAGAAGTAAAACATCGGCCAAGTGCGTAAGGGAACTTGGCGGACCACTCCCCGGGGCACTGGACCCGGCCGCGTGCCCCGCGGCCCGTCATTATGGCGAATTAAACTTTTTTCGTGTGGACAAGGATGTACTTTTCGAATTTAGATGGAATGGAATCAGGTTTTGTGTTGGTAATTTTGAGGGTAAAATATTCATAAGTTTTTTCAGAGAATAATTATGTCACGATTTTTGTGGGAGAACATGAACATTTGCTATATTTCTGGGAATTTTAGGTTTTGCATATAAATTATGGAAATAATCAGTAAACCTGTAAAATAAATTGTGCTACGGATAATTCAATAATAAGCAGATATATTCTAATATTAAAATGGCCGATAGATTTGATACAATATTCGACGAAACGTAGGTCTATAGGTATGTAACAAATTCGTAAGACTAGTCATGTACCTACCACCTTACCTAAAGAATAAACATCACTAAAAGGGACCTCACACACACACAAAGACATAAACTCACGCTTGTATTTCCAAAAGGGTTGGCAGAGCACATGAAACAGCTCGTTTCGGTGCCACTTTAGCAATAAAGAGATTTAAAGATAACAAAATTGTATTGTTGCAGTGACAGATTGATAATACATCGCCCACAATATACACATGGACCCATGTCATACAGTCGACTTCTGCGAACGACTCGGGAAGAAAGTCAGTGGTGACATTCTTATCCTGTGTCAACTGAGTCAATATTGGTTTAACTGCTTTGTGAGCCTAGCCTTTTTGGAACTTAAATTTTAAAGTTAACTTAAGTAGTCACAAAAATACTGACGACCAGCCGCTCCGACATAATTTTTCGCATATAAACGAACCTTTAATTTAACTAATAACCACTTTGTTAAACTTTCCAAATTCTGAACTTGGCATTGTTTCCATGTTGGAGGTTTCGCTCCGGGCCGGGTAGTTTGTGATGTTAAATGGAGAGTATTTTGATAGGACTTTTACTAACAAACGCTTTAGATGTCGATCAAAACGTTATATCGAATTACCCTTTGTCTTTATTAAGTGCCCTTTGAAAGTCGTCTTTGGTAAACGACCTGTGAGTAGCTGGCAACTACCTATACATACTTCTGGAGCAATGAGACGTTTAAATAGGCAATTTCTCTATTAAAGAGACTTATATTAGTCTACTTGCTTCCAGCGGGTTTCTGCTACCTTGACGAGTTCATCGGATCACCTTGTGGGAGGTCCGGTACGTGGTCGCCAGTCGAGTGGTTTTTGCCCTCATCGGCTATCCAATTCACAAATCAAACAACTTAAGTCTATTCATTCTGAGAGCAATGTCTGTGATTTTGGTTTTCTTGCGTATCCCTGGAATGGCATATCCGCTGGAAGCAGCACAGGACCGGTCGTCATGGCGATCTTTTGGGGAGGCCTATGTCTGGCAGTGGACGTTTTTTGGCTGAAATTATGATGATCATTAATTTAAACTCTCAATTTTCATTATAATTTTACTAAAACGGGGCTTAATCGTGTACAAACTTTGAAAACAAAACTCCGACGTTTCAAGGGCGACATTGCCCTCGTGGTCCCGGGAAAGACTGGCGGAGGTTGACATCAACAGCTTCTAGCTGCGCGGGTTTTACGAACTACCCGCACTTGGTCTTGATTATCAACTTCAACATTTTGCGCACTAGGGATGTCGTTGTCAACCTCAGCCAGTCTTTCACCGGGACCACGGAAATGTCGAAATACGAAGTTATAACATTAACATTATGTCTTTATATCTCCAACCTACCCATACTGAATTATTCTTGTGCTCTCTACAGTGCTCATATTTAAAGATTTGAGTCATACTCATACTCCAAAATAAAATATAATAGCTAAACAGTGAGATTTTTGTTAATTTCAATTCCGCATGGTTCCAGTATGAAGTAAAAGGGTAATTTAATTATAGTGGTCGTTCCGGCGCGGTGTTACCCCTCGGCCTCGCACGAGCACCTCTTGTTGACGGCTCGTAATAACCATAATTCCTTTTACAGTCTGCTTTCACAAGTTTTCTCCTAGTACACATTGCCACCACCTGGAGAATTATACAAAGTAAAATTTCAAACAATGCTTCTAGCAGCCTTAGCACAAATGTGCGACATTATCTCGCGGTGTGGAAGGACTTGCCATTGTCCTGGACAATTATTTAGAAAATTACAGATATCTTTCTCGACCGGAGATACTGTTGTACCTAAAAACTCCTCCGTGTATAAACCGGGTAAGAACCATCACATCACGTCCTCAGCATGAAGAATAACACTAAAAAGCCCTTTAAACAAGGAAACTGTTTGTTTTACGATGAGCATCTGCATTTTTCTCTGCACAAACAGTGTGCGATGTCTATCCGAGTTGGAATCATGTTGGCGTTAACCCCGCCGGGCTCCATCGGAACATGCATGACAGCGAGCTGCCCGGCTCGGAATATCGCTTTTATTTCAAGCGGCATCATAAAATATCGTGCCTGTTATTTATACGTTACCAAAAATTTTGTATTTATTGTTAAATGCATTTAAAGCCAGACAATTTGATTTACGAGGTCATTTGTGACCGCCCTGAAATAATAATCGTATGAATCATCTCAAGGGCATTCGAAGCAACAAAGACGTAATGAAGTAATGCACTCCATAAAAACACTCATATCGTTTGAAAGGCTGAAAAGTAAATAGCATTAGTGTGCGAAATTGATCATTCAGCACGCCACACCATCACTAAAAAGGCACCATTTCCTAAAAGCATATTTTTATTCCAGCACTTGTCTCTTGCAACACGGGCGCCTGTATTCCGACGTCATATTTATTTTTCTAAATGAGGGGGTTCTGCGCCCTGTTGAATATTTGAGAGCCGCTCTCTCCATGATTCCCTTTTACATATTTAACGATTAAACTCCTACTAGCTCTCGTATAACAAAATTAATAAAACCTCTTTTGACGTTTCGTGCAATCAACGAGATTGTATGGACCATTATCTAAATTAAAACATATCGGGGGAATTGATAACGACTGAAAATGGCTTCTTATTTTAATACAATTCGCTCGTAAAACCCGAAAAAGATACTAAAAAGCCATTTTCGAGGCATAATGGTTGGTTTTTAATTAAAATGCCGGCGTAAAGTGTTTTAGGATTTTATTAGAGATTTCGCTCGAGTTATCCTGTTTATATTTGTAACTTTTTTATTTTCTATTTTTCCGGTACTTGCTTATTGCTTTTTTAATTTTGTATGCCACATATTTACAATTTACAGCGATACATAATACGACGTGTATTTGGTAATCAATCTCATTACTTATGAGTCATAATATACACGTCTTATGAGTCATAATATACACGTCTTATGAGTCATTATATATCATTTACGTTTGTTTGACAGAAAATTATTGATTATATTTAGTAGTTGAAATTCTTACCACCGTGGCAAGCGGTTGCACACTGATGCTGGTTATGATAACCGGTGGGTAGGTATATAAGTAGTTATAAAAATCTAAGTCAGTCGCGTGAGACGACGTATTGTCAAGCACAGCGTAGGCAACCCTCAAGGAAGTCAAACGAGCTCTGCTGGTTAGGGTTGTAGGGAAAGTATCGGAGGTTGTGCAATAGCGTTCCTGACAGAGTGAAGCGGTTGAACACCTCAGGGTGCTTAGTTCGTATATACAGTCGGACTTACCTACCTCACTCGGTCCAAAACGGATTTTCCCTGTGTCAAAAAAAGGGTTGCAGGACTTGCAGGGAATTGGTGGATTTTCGCTTCTATCTGGCCAACGTGGCCAAGTCTATTTAGAAGGATTGTGCTTACGTCCTACGGATGAATTACTCGCAATGCTAATAACGATGAAGTGTAAGAAGAGATTTTCCTGCTCGTTTCTGAACCAACTGCTGCTAAAAAGGTTAATGAATGTTTAACGGCAATGACATTTCGTTTCTTGTCCCAGAAACAATGGCGTTGCGTTATTGTAACAGCCTATTGCTATTTAAATTCACTCTGGCGAGATTTTAATGGACTCCGGCCAAATCAGTGTTTCGGGAGTTGTTACTTAGCACATGAATAAAACATGATGCCGCAGCTTTGATGAATTCTCTGTTTAAGAAATCTTGAAACAAAGAGTATTTTAAGCACGGGGCTATTAATAGGTAATGAGAGACATCTATCAAATATTATAAGTGAAAGCTTGTTTTATTTAACTGTTTGGAAACGTTACTTTTTATTTAACTAGTAAGAGAAGAGAATGGGGTTGATAGTTCAATTGTACATAAGGATGCTTATTCTTGATTCCCACTGATTTGTTTTAGTGTGAAGCCCGTACGAAAAGCATGTATGCGTTATTTTGAATAACGGCGAGTTATGGATACACACAAAAAAAAAGATGTCCAGGAGCAAACGCTTCTATGGCGTCTAGAGAACCAACGAAATATTATAACAGAAGAAATAGACGCTTATCAGGTTTTCTCCGACTTTATCAACGTAGGTGATGGATCTTTTATTGATTGTTTGATAACTGATTCAGTTATATAGTATATGCGAAGCTAGGGACAAAAGCCCTTTGGCAAAAGAAGGTGCTTAGTAAAAATAACAAGAGAATAAAATGTGTCTTGGAGTGTAATTTGATAAACAAGTTAACAAAGCAAACAGCACTTTATTTTAATGACCTGTCTAGACGTATTGTCGGGACCGATGAACAATGGAAGTATAATGCTAGCATTTTTTGCCTTTATATATTGATATCAGTTGAAGTATGATAAAAATATATGAGGGCCACTTGGGTATATTCCATTATTGTGTTTTTTATATGCAGTAAAGTGTTTGAGAAAAATTGTCTGACCTAGATCTTGTAGTAGACCTGAAATAATGTCGGACTTTTTTAATGTCATTTTATTTAATGTTATGCGTAGGCGATGAGCTATGGCGAGCTACTAGGACCACATAAACAATGGAGTGTCAATGTATTTTTGACCATTATGCATTAACCTGAATCTCTGGCTTTCTAATTAGGCTGGTGGTGCCCATGTACCGTCAATCGTCACTTGTTTTTATATCGACACTGCCTTTTGTAATGATGGCTGTAGAGGAGATAGCTAACCCTAAATAGATAAATTTAGAAGCTTAACAAGATGAAAATAAAATTAAACCCGATGTGAAAATAAAGGAGTAGCCTTTACGATTTTAAGCTAACATGGTCATTTACATTATAATTACTATTTAAAGCGAGATATTTACCATTTATATTTGTTTTTGCGAGCTCCCGATTTCGGCGCTGTTACAAGTGCCATGTTCACGGTGTAACCATCGAGTGGTGTGGTGTATATATCGGGAGCTCGCAAAAACAAATATTTATACATAGTAAATACCTCGTCGTAAATAGTAATTATAAAGGTTAATTAAATTAAATTATATGAACAAAACTTTAATATACTTGAACATTAAAAAAATATCTATTTAATCAATTGTAAAAGATCGTTAGTAATCGCTAGATTTGACAGACAAGATTTGATTCATTTCCAAACTTCTATAGACAAATATAAAATGGTGTTTCTTTAACCTCGCAAAGTATAGTCATATCGAAAGCGCTTGCAGAATGAATATTTGATTGTGTTGTGCGCGCCTTTTAGCTGAGACTTATAATACAAAATGTGCCCTGGTAAAAGTCAGAGGTTTTTCGTTTTCCCTGTCCTGCCTTTGCGTTTGTGGCCTGCGCGTCTATTGCGGCCCGATGACCAAGCGAAACCTATCAATTGAAACTGGCAACAAAGTGCTCCCACTGTCATTTGTTCTTTTTAGATTTCAATTGGATTGGAAGTGTAATATATTTTATTTGAGGAGACAATCCAGTTTTGTCCAATTTGTACGACGTAATTGTTAGCTTGATGGATTGTTTTAGGGTCAAAACCCGACATGAGCGTAGTCTCTGTTATACTAAGGGTCACTTGCACCTATCAAGAGTTTGCGGCTATTGCTGATTGCGCCACTTTTGTGGCTGAGTAGACTCGTTTAATAAATACGAAGATCTTGTGTTAAAATCATGGAATAATAACGTAAGGTTAGAAATTAGGGCTACTTGCGCTACGGCAGTTTACTAACTAACCCGGAGTTAAGCGAGTTGTGTAAGAGGCGCTTACTACACAAATACTCATAATTAATTAGATTTTCCAAAACATTCAACTAAAATAATGCTTTCCTGAAAAACTGATTAACACAAAAACTGACCTTTTATTTAGGTACTGAAATTGATCTGATTTTTTTAAACTGTTTTTCATTTAATTGGTATTCCAAAAACAAGTTTTGGTCAGTAAAATTTCAGTGGGTTAGCAAAATATCAGTGGGTCAGCAAAAGTCTAACCGCACCTGGCGTTTTTTGATTAAGTGTGATTAATTTCCCTGCAGATCATATCATCAAAAAAGCTTTGAGTTTCCTTTTAAAATATCTACTCGTAGTCTAAAATTGGATTATAACATCAGACGCTATCGAGTTGTGCCATAATTTAATAGCAATTTAATAGAAGAAGGAAATTCCCAACGTCTATCGAATATAAATAAACATCATTGTGCGTCTTCCAGCGATTGATTTCGTTCCATTTAACAAACAGCGGCTGTTTCCCCGATGTTGGAAAGAGATGGTAATAGCGGGCTCTTTCATACGAGAGAAACGATACGAAAGTGTGACAAGAACTCCGTTATTAATGGTAGTTAAGCATAACTTTTCAACTGACATTGAGGTTAAAAATCCAACTGCTTAAGAACATGAGAAAAGTCTATAGACATGTTTTTGCTTCGTGACTTTTAGAAAGGCTCTAATTGCGCTTATCTAAAATCTTTTATCCATAATTTACACTTTTTATTTTTAAGTGCGATATACGAACGAATAATAAATGAATAGTAGATTAAGTATGTACTCATGTAATTGTCATCCGAAGGGTATCTGAGGCTTTCTTATTTACTGGCCAAGGTCTGTACACTATTTTTCTGCTCGATGCAGTCAGCAATCGGCGAATTTGTTTAGCGCAGCGGCCTGCAATTGGCTGCTTGTCATGTTTTTAAAATTAAAATGTAAGGTACAATTTTGCCTCATGCACGAACTGCATTAGATTCTTTCCCAACATCAGTATACAACCCTTACCAGAGTAACATAACCGAAGGGCAGCAAATAATTCGGGGCGTTAAAATCAAATCACCCCCTTCCGCGACGGAAATATTTGCGGCTCTGCGGGCGACACTTTGATTGCGTATTGATTCGCTCATCACCGACATATTCGCACTCCTCACAAACGAATGGGCTTTCCAGCATATTCCAGTGACCAGGGTAAGATGAGCTGTGAAGTTACTGCTTAATTGAAGAGCGCTTAAACCTACTGATGGTTGTCAGCTTTCTGCGTGCTCGGTGAGCGATGTGAATACCGGTGGCCCATACGTTTTTACACTTTATCTCTTTGTGATAAGGATCAGGAATGATTAGTTCATTGTGTTTGGCAAGATCTCAGGATGGGCAGTGGGTCACTGTGTTGTCAGTTATAATAGATGCCCTAATTTATTAATGGAGATTTGAGCGGTCCAAATTGATGGACTGTGTGAGAGATTTGAATGATGAGATAAATAGGGTGACAGAGACGTATGGATGAAAAAGATATACTGCGTCTACCCAAAGTAAATTGGGTGGGAAAAAGGCAAGTGGATGATGATTTGTGATTTCTAAGGAATCTTAAGTATATGTTGGTACCCAATAGTGGGACGTACATGTATTATACATGTCGAAATGTAGCAAAAGTTTCATCGTTGGCAGAATGTTCTGGTATTTTCAATTGTGACGCTGTTAGAATGGATGAAGCGCTTGAATTTGACGCGTAGCTTTATAACGGGGGCTTTCGAACCCGATCCAAATTGCGCCATATGTCAGGATATAAGTGGTCTCGCTCGTTGCCGAGATGTATCGCGGTATTATTCAGAAACATGAGCGGAGTACACCGAAGTAGATATAGCGAGTAGTTTCCCCTAACGCAAACATACACGGCACAATGTTTTTGGTAAAACACTTCGTCATAGATGTATGTATTTTTGCACAATACTACCTTATTATACTTCTAACAAAACCCATAAATATATCACTAACCGTCACCCATAGTAAACTGCGAACTAGGACTGGGCTGCATGAAAGTAATTAATATTATGCTAATAATGCTTCTTCACTCGTAGAGTTTGCCACCGGCTTGATCCTCGTTCTCCTTGAATCCAAATCATCGTCATCAAAGGCCTTTAAGTATATTACAGACTATGAAAACGGTGATCAGGTATGAAGATAGTGTCTTACATGAATTATGTAAGCTGATGCGGGAGCAGCAGACACGACTGCATGCCTGGCAGGTGTACCTATTATGCCTGTGGTGAACTGGTGTTAGGGTGATGACGCTTACCTGCCTGGCAGGTGTATTGTGCCCGTGGTGAACTGGTGTCAGGGTGATGACGCTTACCTCGTTTATCTGCCAGTGTCTCTAACCAAGCTTCATCGTGGATTCTTCGGTCTCGAACACCAGTTTGTGCCATTTATTCTAACTACACACTAAAATGGTTCAAAAGTATTTTCATCCAACGAGAAGTCTTTACCATCTCTTAAGAGTAAAAAATGGAGTTCTACAAAAAAATACAGATTTTTCATTCTTCTTGTACTAGCAATGAAATAAGTTCTTTGACTACTGGGACAAATGGAGGATCATTATCATTAGCGTGGCGATGTGAGTGGCTAGTATATCGTGCGGAAACGTGATTGTTCGAGTCGCATCGATATGAAACTACTCCTTGTTCCTTGTTGCTTATGAGGTCTGCATTGTTTTGATGCAGAACAAAAACTTCACTCGAGTGAAAGATGTAGTTGTATGCAATGTAGTTTTATAAATTTTAGATTTGTAGAAACTTCCAAAGTTTTTGTAAAGTGGTAAGTTAATGTTTTACCTCATCAATTACTAAAACTTAAGTTTATTTAAAGGAAAAACACCCCGATATTGGAACCAGGTTTAAGGTTTCTCCGTATTTCCAGCAACTAACGTACTCTTTTTATTTGTTTACAGGTAAGTTCTGGAACACCGCGGCTGAGGAAAACGAGTTTAATAACGAAGAAAAAGTAAGGCTTCTGTATTGGTTCCATTTGTATGTACAGTCAGCAACAGAGATATGAAGTGTCAAAAGTGCACAACAACATTAAGGTCGTGTATAAAAAAAAATATAGGACGTTCTTAGACAAATTGACTAAGTCCCGCGGTAAGCTCAAGAAGGCTTGTTTTACGGGTACCCAATACACCGATATATAGAATAAACAAATTCTATGCATATATTGTGTTTGTGTATATTTTCATATCCATAGTTCATCACACAAATAAATGTCCATACCGGGACTCGAACCTAGGACCATCTGCTTAACAGGCAGGGTCACTACCAACTACGCCAACCGGTCGTCAAACTGTCTACATATTATCTTTGTTGTTGACTGTACATTCGTTGTCAATAATATCGAAGCGATCGAACTACTCATAAATATCCGTACAAAATACATATATAACGTTTTTACATACAATTTAAACTTTCGTGAATCATAAATAATATTTAAAACGGGTCACTCACGTAATTTAGTCGATTTTCGCTCGACATGTTTCGTTCTTTATGAAGAACGTGAGTGTACGACTTGCCTCTGTCGCGGGTAGTCGCTCCTGATGACGTTCTTCGTAAAGAACGAAACATGTCGAGCGAAAATCGACAAAATTACGTGAGTGACCCGTTTTAAATATTATTTAATATGTTCGAGTCACACGAGAGTTTTATAGTTAAAATTTCGTGAATCATACTGACATTAAACTTGAAAAACGGTTAAAAACATATTTTTTTCACAATAGGCGCGACATGTTTCGGCTGCATCTTCAGACAGCCTTTTAACATTTGAGCCTCCGGAGGACTTCAAGCCTTAAAAACTTTACAATAAGGGTCATCGCGCTCTAGTTCAATATTAAATAATTTTCTCCCATTCAAATGTTTTTTTTTTAAGTATTCGTCGAAATATGTCAAAAGATAACCATACTAGGAATTAATCTCGTCTTCCTGGATTTGAAATATGAATAAAATAATATTCAACGGATCTCCCTCTATTCCGCGAACCTCTCGACAAAACTGTATGATTCCACCAATTAACTTGAAAATGCCTGCACCCAAGTGTAGCATCCTCTCTTTTGCATTGCATTCAGCAATAACGTGTTTCGAATGCCTCCACCCACGCATGCCTATGGGAACGTTTGAATGTGTACTGTATTATTTGAGAATAGGGTATAGATTTGAATAAATGCAATGTACTCGGATCAGGGTTTTCCATGAGTGGACTCTGCGCGCGTATGTCCTCCTGGTCAATGCGAGCGTATTTGTCAAACAAATTGGAAAAGGTCGAGTGACTTGTTTATTATTCTGTGGCTACCAAGTACCCTGAATGGAGTTTTGTGTCTCTGTCGCACTTGCGGATGGAATAACATGTGGGACAGAGAGGCAGAACTTTAGTGACCGGTGCTTTGCGGACGCTCTCTGAGCGCCTACCACGAACC
The DNA here is from genome assembly GCA_949128165.1 of Lathronympha strigana. NCBI lineage: Eukaryota > Metazoa > Arthropoda > Insecta > Lepidoptera > Tortricidae > Lathronympha > Lathronympha strigana. The sequence goes on along the minus strand of OX421917.1, from coordinate 19,939,005 downwards.
GCGAACGAAAGTATACCTCCCTTTCGCACTTGTGATTTCTCACTCAAGTGCGACAGAGAGGTGAAACTTCGTTCGTGGTTCGTGGTAGGCCTTCTGCTTTATTTGCACAAGTTCAGTTTCGATTCCTTCGTGAAATTCGTGTTGAGAGCTTATTGGTCGATGGATCTCGCTGCATTGAAGTCGATATAGGTGTATAGTGAATAGTGATACAATTTATCGACTTGTTTGCACATGATATATTTCAATAAAGGAAAAAAAATAGAAAAATATGTATAGTAATTAATTGTGTTTGTTAAATGATAGCATTAGAAATGAATCTTTCATAATGTAAGTTCTTCATAATATTGAACCTATAAATACCAAATAGTTCACTCTGTCTCCAAATTGTTTTAAGTCATCCAAATGCTAATGCGAAGTCAAAGTGATTTAGTCAATGGCAGCTTCTAAGGGTTATATGTATCCAACCGACAGATCGCCCGACTTTTTAATTGCGCCCGTCCCACTCCAATACCGGACCCATTCAAACCTCTCTGACGCTCAAAATGGACATATCAAAAGAAAAAAATGTGCTACAAGCAATGTTTTCATGTACCTACACTTTTTTGTAGACTGCATTTTACACTCTAAATAATGGGACACTTCTAAACGAAATTTTAAGTCAAATCTCAAGGAGTCTAGTCTAGTTTGATTTATAATTTAGGACTTGAAAAAGTAACTTCGCTCCTTAATCTTTTATAAAGTTAGAATAATTTACGTCGAGTTGCCGTTTTTATAAAGTTGTTTATCTCGAAAGATCGTGATAGCTCGATAGTGAGCGTTTTCCAAAAAAAATCCTCAAAATTTGATTCTACTCGATCTGGACTTGGGCTGATTCGATCCTATGATAATAAGAAAAAGTCAAAAAAGTTTTTATTAACGCAACAAGCTAATATAACTGTAGAAAATATAAGTTAAATTAAAACCGGTCGATCTGAAAGCTTATTGACGGTTTATTGAAAGTAACTCCCGTTAGATATCGGCGCTGCCAATTAAAACAGGATTGAGCGGATTACATTCAGCCGTCTAATGAAATGCGTCGAGTCCGTTCGCGCTCGGATGACGCATTATCGTTTATGTAGTTTATCGGTGGTATTTTATATTATGCCAGTTAAATAAAATCATTGATTCTCTAGGGAATTAAAGTAGTACTTAAATGTGGTATATAATTAATCATTAAATTATTCCTTAGAGACCCCTCTTCGGACGAAGGCTTTGTCTTTGCCCTTCTCTAACCAATCTTTGCCCGGTTTAGGCAACATTTCGTCAAGCCATCTTTCTTTAGGCTTTCCTCGAAGATTTTTGCAAGCACAAGTCTATTCATGGTTTTTTGTTTTACTTTACTAATTAATCTATTTTTCACATCGGACTTAGTTTTGTTTAGCTATTAGATTTATGTGTTTTTCAAAATTTTCTAATCGATTTTTATTAACTTAAATACGGAAATGTCATATGAATCGAAACGGCAGACTTGGTTACAACACTAGAAAAAAAAAGGTAATCGTTAAATATGTAACAGCTACAATCCAAAATATAGTGAATTGGATTAAGTTTTGTTTAATAAGCGTAACATATTATTAAGTACTTGAAAAACCCTAATATTATAACAAAATTGTATTTATAATTTCAATGTGCTATGCGCTTTTACGTTTAATGGGCGTTGACATAAGTCAAATTGGTATTTAGATCTCACAAATCGTATCCACATCTCAAATCGAGAAACATTGTTACAAAGTCTATAGGAATGCTCCTCAGTTTGCAAATTAACATTAACAAATACGAACGTAATCTTCAACGGCATTGTATAATTTCTCTCGTAAACAAAATTGAAATTGTATTCCATCATAATGCCACTCATAGGGATCTCGCGAGATGCGAGCAGAGCCTGCAGCTGCTTGTAACAGTTAACGAATGTGAGACTGCATAATCCTTTTGAAGCGCAGCTAGCGGGCCTGGGTTTGCATCTAGGGACGTTGTGAGTGCGGATATTTTGGCAGCTTCGGATACGGGTATTTGGATGTTTATCCACGTTCTACGTTCGTTACTAGGTGAGACTGAGTAAACCTCTTGGGGCGCAGCAATCGGGCCTGGATTTGCATCTAGGGACGTTGTGAGTGCGGATATTTTGGCAGCTTCGGATACGGGTATTTGGATGTTTATCCACGTTCTACGTTCGTTACTAGGTGAGACTGAGTAAACCTCTTGGGGCGCAGCAATCGGGCCTGGGTTTGCATCTAGGGACGTTGTGAGTGCGGATATTTTGGCAGCTTCGGATACGGGTATTTGGATGTTTATCCACGTTCCACGTTCGTGACTAGGTGAGACTGAGTAAAGATTTTGGGGCGCAGCAATCGGCCCTGGGTTTGCATCTAGGGACGTTGTGTGTGCGTATATTTTGGCAGCTTCGGATACGGGTATTTGGATGTTAATCCACGTTCCACGTTCGTGACTAGGTGAGACTGAGTAAAGATCTTGGGGCGCAGCAATCGGGCCTGGGTTTGCATCTAGGGACGTTGTGTGTGCGGATATTTTGGCAGCTTCGGATACGGATATTTGGATGTTAATCCACGTTCTACGTTCGTTACAAGGTGAGACTGAGTAAAGCTCTTGGGGCGCAGCAATCGGCCCTGGGTTTGCATCTAGGGACGTTGTGAGTGCGGATATTTTGGCAGCTTCGGATACGGGTATTTGGATGTTTATCCACGTTCTACGTTCGTTACAAGGTGAGACTGAGTAAAGCTCTTGGGGCGCAGCAATCGGGCCTGGGTTTGCATCTAGGAACGTGCGTGCGGATATTTTGGCAGCTTCGGATACGGATATTTGGATGTTAATCCACGTTCCACGTTCGTGACTAGGTGAGACTGAGTAAAGATTTTGGGGCGCAGCAATCGGCCCTGGGTTTGCATCTAGGGACGTTGTGTGTGCGTATATTTTCGCCAGCTTCGGATTTTTGGATATCACTTTATAGGGTCATGCGAGTCAAGAACAGTGCCCAGGAACTGCTTGTAACATTTAACGAATGTGAGACTGCGTGATCCTCTTGAAGCGCAGCAACCGGAGCTGGGTTTGCAACGATAAAAGCCATGTCGATATGAAAAAAAGCAAGTTAACATTATTGAAATGACAATATTATAATTTGTTACTGGTACAATCGGAAATTAATTGGTCCAACACATGTTGCTACTGAGCCTACATATTGTAGCGAGCAGTAGGTACAGATCCATATAAAACTCTACATAGAATATCGAAACTTCATAAGTTACGTCTCCTTCACTCGAATTTCGCTAATGCTATAGAAATTTAGATATTGGATGTTTGCGGCTCTCGTATATCGCAGATGTGGATTTTCAAATCATTGCAACAATTGGGTTGCGGATGCGAACAGGGCGACATCCCTAGTTGAAACTCTTTCAGAAATGTCTCTAAAATCCAGTTCGTTTTCATAAGATTATTCTATTTGGCAAGTTTTATCCGATCCGGGGTACCGGGGCGGCAGGAGAGCACAGCAAATTGAATCTTGGCGTTGGCGAGGCGTTATTTTGGCGGTGTGCCGAAGCCACGTATCAAGCGAGTGGATATGGGGTCTGTGAATCTTTTTCTTTTAGTTTAAATCCATCCGACTGTGCCGACTGGGGTATTTCGGCGCTTAATTACTCAAATTCGATTTTTTTATATCTCCGCTAAGGATTTTTCGTAGCGCTACGCCGTAGCCGATTACATGCATTTCCCGCTTTGAAGCGAAATAACGCGTAGAGAGGTGACGACAACGTGTCGTCATTAGCAGTGAATGGGTTAAAATACCCAATAGGTATGTCATTTCCACGTCTGAGAATGACATTACACTTCCATTTGTTGAAATACGTCAAACAATGCAGATATGATAGGCAAATAGTTAAACATATATATCTACGTGCGAAATATATAGGGAAGCAGCAGTGGAGGAGATCAATTATAATCAGACGACGAATAAGAGAGTTTTAATTAAAATATAAAGATTACATTTAAGGCTTAATCTAACGCGAAAGGTGTCGCGGTGTCCTAAGACCCGATGTTAGGTATCAAAAGGCTCAGAGTGAGCTTGCACTTCCGTTTTATTAACGTGATCGGACCGATTGCCAAATATCGATGATGCGCGGCGCGGGCGGCTGTGACGACACGCGGTGACGCTGACGCACGCGCAGGTATGATGCAGTGCCGGTGACGTGACGCTGTGTCGTACTATGACGTTGTACCGGTGACGTAGTAGGGCCGTGGCACAGGTGCCTAACATGCGCCTGAAATTCAACCCTTCTTTAGCAGTCGAGCAAAAATTATGCCGTACAATTTGTTTTTGTTATCCGTCACCTAAAAACTCCGCTATGTAGTGGTATTCACCCGATTAAAAAAAACCCTGTAGGTACTGTTAATTGGCTTGTGGCACCACAAACCGTCCACTAATAAATCCTTATAAAATATTTATAACTAATGTAGCCGCAACACAATAACCACAATTAATTACGTACAACTAGTCGTGCTGCGAAACAGCGGTTGGTAACCGCATTTAACACGGTTTCGGAATTTAGTAATGCTCGGCTGGTTTCCACGCCTAATTCGTAACCACAGCGTAGGGATAGTGGCAGTAAGCCATATTTTTTCCAAAACTACGAAAATAAACCGATCGGCTACCACTCTCCATGCTTGCGAAGTCAACAGCCACGTAGGTAATAGTTGTTTTTTACAAAATGTGCAACTGGATGCATAATATGAAAACACTTCCACCTTATTATCAATGACCTAAGGGTGTACTGATAGTGTACTGATTTTGAAGCCTTGGTAATGCTCATATATTTATGAATTCGACTGTACATGCTGAGAACTATTTTATGAACAGTAACGTCTATAAATATCTATACACTTTGTTGCACACTTACTTATTACAGGAGAAGAAGGGTCAAAATATATTTATGAAGCCGACCTAAGTCTTCTCCTAACAGCCAGTACTGTGGTGGCCTGACGCTCGTTGCTAGATCTTTTCAGAGTGGCTCGCACTGCATATGGTTCCGGTAGTCAATCTTTAAAAGAGCTCAGAGTTAAATAAATTTAAGCTATTTTCGCTAAATCTAGGTTGGCTGTGCCTAGCCGAAAGATTGGCTTAAAGACTAATTACTTTGCGTGTAAAGTCGGTGCCCTCACATAAGTATCCACCCCACGTATGCAAGCGCGTAGCGTAAATTAGGCATTGATTACCATTATTTGATTACGTTGCAAATACTTATATCATCCGAGAGTTCAGCATCACTGTTACTTACACTTATCTCATATAGCGCTTTTATTCATTTCACAAATGCGTAGTTTAACCCAGTATTTGGACCATCATTGTAATAGGGCTTTATAATCTGTTGGTACTTTATTTTTTTTGTAGTGTAAGATATGACACTATCTCGAAATAAAGTCTTTTTTGTGATTTCTTTAAATCAGAATCAGCATTATCTGTCATTTTTTTTTTGATAAAGTTTATACGCAGTCAGGAAACCCTTAAGATGAATCCACTGTAACCCAAGTAACCAACCCTTTTGATAAAAGAATTTACATATTGAGTACTTACGATCATATTAAAACATTTTGGAACATTATTTGACTGTCTGGATCCAACGTATTAGCTCCTTTAACTAATAAAACCCCTAAAAGAAGTCCTAAGTTAAATACTTTGTACGAAAAACGGAAAGACATATCATTTTATGACATTGACAGACGTGAAACCATCTTTATGATTCCATCCGTGTTAGGAAAAAGAAATCCATTTCGAATCACTCCTCTCTGTCTGTCAAACCACATTTGTATCAATTTACCTCCCCCATTTTTTTCACGAACCGACATAATGTTTCAGATAGAGTGATACTTTACCCGTATTTAATGAAGAATGACATACACATCAGCAAAATTAGGAAAAGCCTCGCTTCTTCTCTCAACAGCCACACAATCCTCTATACAATTCGACGGATAATAATTTCTGTGAATCGTAAACCGTGAATTTATCTGTGTTTTAAGTCATTCATAAAGGCCAATAGACACCCATTTTGAAACGGGAAAAAGTGGAGTACTTAACAAAATATTCTAGAAATTTCTAGTTGCTTTGCGCCGGGAATGATACGGGGCGAGTTACTTATTTGACTAGTAGGTATTTACGTACAATGGTATGTTTAAATTTAATTTTAATAAAAAAAAAATTATAATACTTTCTAGAAATAATGTACCAGCCGTGAATGAGCCTGTAGCCGCGAAAGTATCTCGCGGTTGAGAAAGACAGCTGTAATTTTCTAATCTGAACAGCGAGCGTAGCCAAGATGCCAATCTGACATATTAAATAATATTTAAAACGGGTCACTCACGTAATTTAGTCGATTTTCGCTCGACATGTTCTTTACGAAGAACGTCATCAGGAGCGACCACCCGCGACAGAGGCAAGTCGTACACTGCGGGCTAATGCCCTATCTGCTCTGGTACTTGCAGCTGGCGGTGGTAGCGGCGCGGGGGGCGACACGGCGGACGATCTACCCTCGTTCTCATTATCGCTTTCGCGAACCGGGTTGCAAACAACAAACACTACGTCACTCGCTAAGTGACCCGTTTTAAATATTATTTAATATGTTCGAGTCTCACGAGAGTTTTATAGTAAAAATTTTCTGTAGTATATGATATCTCTCAATTTATAATTTATATGTAGTAGTGTGCCTACCTAAAAACACGAATCATTATGCTTTACAATTGTAGGCCTTATTGAGATTAGTCCAGTTTCCGATTTTTTCCTTCACCGAAAAGTATGTACAGTCAACCAATTGGAACCCTAGGCCACTCTAGAACCTTGTCAAAATGACAAGCAGTATTTTAAGAGATTTCCAACAATCTTATTTATAGCGTCACTATGACATAGTCCTACAGTGGCCTAGGGTTCCAATTGGTTGTCGTACGTGCAAAAGTGACGTATGAAATGAAAGCTGATAAAAAGGCTACCATGTCCTCTTTTGCTTCAAAAAGTCAATAAAAAACATCCCTAACATACATATTAAGATATCGGCGTTTTACCACTAATAAACAAGTGGGCAGCCGGCGGCCGGGCCCGTGTCGGGCCATCCGTCTCCGCCGTCTAATTGAGGATCGGTATCTGCAAGACGGATGGCCGTCGAAGGGCCGAAAACAGCCTTAACAATGTGCGAGGTCAGATTACGGGTGTGTAGGGGAGTGTTGGTGGTGAAAACATAATAAATACTGTGCGCTCAGGATTCATTACACCTTAGGTGTATGTGGGGAACAGGTAAACATCTGAGAAAAAATATATAACAAAAATCTTCTTCGTCTTTTTTGTAGCGTTTTTCCTATGCTATATGTATGCTACGGCTCAATGAGCATATTTAAATAAGTAAGAAACACTTTATTGTACACAAACACAGTTTAAAAATACGAGAGAAGATTCGAGAGAAGCGGTCAAATAAGGCAGACAAGTAAAGCAACATGTACAACAAGGTTAAATGGTTCAAGATAAACAATATCAATTTAAATACAGATCATAAAATGAACAAAAAGGAATATAAAATACCGAACAGGAACGAAGAGACGAGACGAAAAGTAGATAGGAGAAACGGATAGCAGCAAAGAGAGAAATAACTATTAGAAGCAATGTTCAAGACTTTCGATTTGAAGACCCAATTTTTAAGAAAAAAATCTACTGCTGGCTTGACCCACCATTAAGCATGTTAATCCGGGTGGCACACATTATATCCTACATTATTTAGTAGCTCAACTATACATCTTGCTAAATTCCATAACATCGTCTAGTTATACAATTCCGTGAAGCAGCTTGTCAGGTTTACATTATCGACATGCTCGAAATACCGCTCCATTGAGAAACTTCACATGATCGACGTTGCGATAGGCGCCTGTCACAGCTCATCACTTGTTTTGATGCTGTAATTACCTGATTTAAAACAAAACACTTATGTAACAACGGTGGCTAACAAGAATATCGATCGTTAGAGGATACAAGTAATCCGTCCGTCAGCAGACCTCTTTAACAGAGATTTGAAGAAGGACTAAGGAAACCTAAATACAAAATCCAAATTTAATGTTTTCGCTTTTAACTATTTTATCATAATATTGTCTTCTGTTTCCGTGATTGTTATTCATTCAAATTTAACACTTTAGAACGGATTGATCGCGTTTATTAACACCATGACCCTACGTTTTAATTTCTACTGTAATTAATTTTTGACATGTGTTTAATGACATTCAAGATTTTGAACTTGAACTTTACAGTAAATAAACTTGTCAAAATGCTAATTTTGACTTCTCTGACACAAATGTTACGCGCGTTCCATTTATTTCAACTGATACTGACAACGCGTTTTGACTTCGTTTTTTCGTCTGAAATTCGTTTTCAATAAAACCCTCCATTCACTCCCAACAGTCGCTCAATAAACATCATTCATGTAAAGTAATACGGAATAATTGGGCTGGCAACGCGATTGTGCCACAACAGCGGCATTGTATTCAAATAGATAAGTGATTGAGTGGGAGAAGTTGTGAATTCGGCGACAGGCGTGATAGACGACCGCGCCTCGCCTTAATACTGTTTTTGCCTTCGATATAGAAGCCTGGATTTGCCCCTACTATACTTCAACCGCGCCAGAATGTATTTATTCTGAAGTTGCTGAGCTTACACAAGTGGAATCAGTTCTTATCTGAATGCTGTGACAGTTGGAAGTACACCGTTATCGTAAATTTGCGCATTCACGGAAAAAAGTGTTAACACAGTCTTGTGCCTAACGAAACTGCAGTAATAATGATAGAAAAACAAATAAAGGCAAAGGTGTAACATTAAGTTTTAATACAATAATAGAAATGTTAAAAATATCTATAGTGAATGTGAGCGTGGGTCGCCATTATGTTGTCAAAAATGTTGTTATAGATGCATTTCATAATGTTTAGACGAACGTGTCATTCGTGAACGGCTATTTCAGTCAGTGTCAAAATAAGTACCGAAATCGATTGAAATAGCATGACAAATACGACCGTTGCCAAAAACTACAAAGACAAAACATTATGCATTACATATGTACACTTTTTCGCAATGAAGACTCATCTAGCTACTATATAGATGGCCTTATACTGTTTTTTGTGACGTCTCTGTTTATTCGCCGGGCTTTTCCCGCCTGTTTATTTGTAGGATTTGAGGGTGACAACAAAGTGACGTCCTGTTCTAATGCCGCGCGCAAAAAGCCGTAAATGATTTTATACTAGCTTTGACGCTTTTAAATGCGAAATTGTCGTTGAAATTGCGAATTTCGCCAACAATGGAACCGCTTTGATCCTGTTTAATGTATTCTGTTTGTGCGTTCACAAATTGTCCGCTGATACACCGATAAAAATGGTGATGGATGTTGAGGCAAAGTTTCTCGAATTAGCGGGCATCTGTCACTTGTCGGAACTTGTCGGAACTTGTCGTTGGGAAGTTGGGAGTAATCCTGACGCGACGTAATGCGTCGATACATGCCATTACGCAGCTGCGGCCCTGTGAGGTGTCTAATGAATGGTTCGGGAGAACTTGTAAACGAAAGTTGCTCGGCGCTTTAATTTGTGGCTGTGGAGACGCTGTATATATTGACAAATCATATACATGCTTCTTGTTATGTCTTTATTTTTTAGTTAAAATGTAAAATAAGTCACCTGGGGCCTTACCATGAGGTCCTAGTGTCTAAGTGTCGTAACGCGATTCAGTTTAGGTTCGGTTTAGGCTCAGTTGTATGGCAGCGACTCAGTGTAGGTCGTCAACTGAATTTCGTTAAGACGTCATGGTAAGGCGTCTGTAAGATAGTAGTATTAGTACTCAACGCAGTATTTTGCTATTCGACATGGGCTTTATGTCAAACTCATATAGGTCACATTAAAACAATGAAGATTTTTCTATATTCGAAATTTACCTTGTCACTTTGACATTATCGGCATCGGCAGCATTTTTATATTTTCTAAACTCCACTGTACCTAAAAGTGTCAGTCAAATATATTTTTGTAGTTTTGGACCTTACTACCTTTGTAATAAGGTGCAATAAAACTGTGAACATGTCTTTGATGTAGCTTGTAGAGACACACCGCAATTAGTGTTTGTCTCAACACCAACGTGTCCTCTCGGCAGGAATCAGTTGCAGGCTCTGTTTAGTGTTTACATATCTATTACCTAGACGCGAGTCTAGAATATCTCGTGTAAACTGGCGTGGTATGTGTGCTTGTATCCCATGTTTGTTGATGGTTACAATGTTGAGAGGCACGTTCGAAGTGAATACGAAATGAGACGGTTTCGAGTAAGGCAAAACAAGACTTGTTTTTTTGTACCGTGTTATTGGCAATATCACGTTTGGCCTCATGTAAGTTATTGTCATAGTTTACTGTCATACAGAATGTATCTTATATAACTGGCAATATTTAATGAGGTGATTATGCCGGTCATTTGTAAAAACTTTTACTATGGAGTCCCACTTCAAAATCGCGAAAAAAATTTTGGCTCTCGCATACAAAAAGCATCGACATTGGATTTGCGGAAATATATGAAGCAACTAAAACATTTTATAAAACGTAATGTTTCCGTGTGTCAGTTCACTACGCCAATCCCAGTATTTTTACGGTTTCAAGAGAAAAGCAAATAAAACATAGAGTTTCCGTAGCGGAGTGTGATGAAAACCACATGCGCTACGCCGTAGCAACAGTTCAGTGCTACGTGGGAAATCGTTCGTAGAACGACGGTTGCATATAGTCGCGCTACGGTCAACGTCAATACCCGGGTGCGAAGCCAATATAAGCCAATATCGTAGTTATCTATCTCTATTACTCTACCTTATTAGTGCGACAATGACAGAAAGTTACGTTTCATTCGCAACTGAGCGTTAGCGATTGGCATCTTGGCTAAGTACGTAGGAAACTCATGTTATCGACTACGACGTAGCGCTAACTTAGCTCAGTGGAACATGAGTTAACACATCGAGTGCTGGGAACCCGCTAGGGGAGTTCTCTGCGGGTGGTCGCTTTCCGCTACAAAGCGGAAAAACGACGGAATCGGCTACGAGCGTAGCGCGTAGCACTCGCTAGCACTCAATGTGTTAACTTGGGTTCCGGTATAGTAAAAATATACCGACCTTTGACACAGTTTCATATGACATGGTCGGGGCTTGACCAGCGTTTTTACTTTTAATGTCTCCGCCCGTGAATTACCGAGCTATCAGCTTGATCCTGTTAACTCCCGCGAGATTTTAGTTTATTTGCTTGTTTAGTACATGAGCTGCCCCGTAATTCGCGGGCTTGGGTGGGAACGGGGGTGTGTTGGGAGTCAAACGGGGCAAAATTTGCGATAGACCCGTTGACGTATAAAAATATTTCATAGGTGCCAACCAATTGTTTCGTTTATTACGTGATTTCGCGCCTAACGGGAGGTGTCTGGCATTTTGAAGCTCTTTATTGTATAAAAGTAATATATTAATATACTAATATCGGGTTACTCACGTCTATAAAGAATAGCGTGCGCAGAGCAATCGCCGCAAGCGCTTCTTACTCATGATTAATACGCAGACCGTTCCGAAACATGTCGAGCTGTTTTCGACTTTATAGACGAGAGTAACCCGATATAAGTATATGTCTATTCTCACGGGAGTTTTCTATCTAAAAAGTGATATAATGCGTAATATACGTAGGGATATGTGTGGGACATTTTGTGTCAGAGATAGTGTGCGATGCGTATAATTAATGAAGTGTCGTTATGCCGAGCTCCCTCCAGTGGAGTATGATAGATGGAGCGTCGAAGAAACAAATGAACCGTTAACTGGAGGGACGGGCGTAGATAACCAATGTGGTTTTTTATTTATTGAATAGAGATGTATTTCAGTAGTTTTTAGTTAAGAATTCGAAGAAAGAACACACTTTAATGTTGAGTATGCATTTTCAGAAAAAAGTGCACCGTTTTAATGAAAATGGGTCCTTGATTTTCCATACAAAAAAAAAATACAGTTTTGTAACGGCCCATACGAAATGTATGAAAATATGCGTCGCGAAAGTGACCAAAAAAACAGGGCACTCTTTTTCTTTTTTTTTTAATCAATAGTACTCGTGAGTCGTGATTCTGGTTATAAAAAACCCAAAACTTCATATATTTTCAAAAAAAGGGGAATAGTACCCTATTTTTGAAAATGCCCTCATTCTCCATCACGTCACGGGAATATTTATATAGTCTAGTCATCCCTCGCACGCAGTAACGGTAGAACGACAAAAGTATATCCATCCTCTTTTTGGGGGTGGCAATATTAGTGTAAGAAAATGACAGTATGATTATCTCTGAATATGCTCGGATGAGAACAAATCCTAGTCAAACTATAAAGACGTTCCTGCCTTTTTTCGTTTTCCTGTGCAGCCTAGTTGGTAGGGTGCCTACGAAGTAGAAGGTCCCGGGTTCGAATCCTGGTCAGGGCATTTATTTGTGTGTTTATCACGAATATTTGTTCCTGAGTTATATTTAAGTAGTTATATGTATCTCTCTATCATATATATCTTCGCCTAGTACCCAGAACACAAGTCTTATTGAGCTTACCGTGGGACTGGGTCGGTTTGTGAAAGATTGTCCCGCAAAATGTATTTATTAATTTACTATATCATTATCCAAGATATTAACCGACTTTTTTCGTTGTATAAATAAATTATTTCCTTGCAACAATAACGCCTAAATCGATTAAAAGAAAGCATGTTACTTTCGTTCAGATGAAAGTAACCCAAGTATTCATAATGAAATATTCATGTGTATACAATCTGATGTCCGACAACATAGCCATTCAAATCTCGTTCCTACCGTAAAGGTACAAGGTTCAATCCCTGAGAAGGGTACAAATGAGGGCCGTTCGTGTCACGGGTACAGGGACCCATAACAATAAGAATAATCTAAACTGCCGGGTAGTCCGACTTTGGGCAATGTTCGCGGGCTTTCCATCCCATCAGGGACAAAGATCACTTACCTGTTCCATTATAGAGGACCATCGGCTTAGAAGGCAGGGTCACTACCAACTACGCCAACCGGTCGTCAAATAATGCACAGATAATGCGCAGTCTTAACCTATGTTTTTCAAATACTTCAAATGTATTGCATGAAACTTCACTAAGAAAGATCTTTGGAAATTGAACGCCTATAGAAAACGGGTTCGAAATTTTTAACGACTTCTATCTAAGTGGACGAAGTTGCATACGACGACATAAAGTTTTTAGCATAAAGCGCAACCGGAGATTTTATTCGCCTCCAAATTTGCGACCTGAAGAGGCAATCTGACCATATATGTTTAGGCATATCTGTCGGATCTGCAAATAAATGTACGAGAAATCTGTCTGGCGAATGCCCGGCGGACATACCCACTATAAATTTAGCTGATTAATCAATTTGTAAAAGCACTGGATAAACAAGTTCATCTCTCTCTTCCAAGCTATATATCCTACATGGGGTTCCCCTTGTCTTGGCATAATTTTTGTATGCATAATTATATTTGGCATAATCAGTAGTCATAATTGGTTTTACGCATAAACTGTTATGGCATATGATTTAGTCGAATTTAATTTGGCCGAATATTCGGACACAGTCTGAACCTAACCTAACCCACTTTGTAGTATGCCAATATATTTTCGGACAAAATAGTATTCGTCATTTTGTGCATTATGTTAAATTATGTTTCTGCAATAAGATTCGGCGAAAAAAGATTATGCCAAGTTTATTATGATATGACAAAAGCGTTTCGGACAACACAAATTATGCCAAATAGAGGGTACCTACTACATGGCGGTGGGGTTAGGGTGGCGTACCATATATTATGCAAAATAAACATATTTGATGATTTGACACTGTTCAAAATGCGGAGTTTATGGTAGGTACTCTGCGATCAAAGCAATTTCCACAAGTGAGGACGTGACGGGAGTGTTATAAAAACCTTTCAGATTTATTGCGTCAAACCCGTTCGTGCAATTAGATTCCGATTCTAATTTCCACCCCACAACAATTCCTATAGATTTCGCATTTTTGAAGCGCCTATAATTACTTATAGCCACCACACATTGTGCTTTCGGGGCTTTGATTGGCACGTTCATTTGTCAGTTTAACATACATTATTTATTACCGAACATTAGTTTTTTTAGGTTTAGTTTTAAAGATATTTATTTCCTCATAAGAATATATACAATTCACTTAGATCAGAAATCAGAACTAATTTAACCATGGTTAGGTGAGCGTATGTATGCAATTTGTCTTAAAGTAACTAAATTACACTTGTATAATTATAATTATTAGAAAAGTATTGCTTAAAGGGGTTGAGTATAGTTTATTCTCTATTTTGTCTTGTACTCATTTCGTTTATAATTCATTCTATGATGCCGCTTAGTGTGGCAAAAATGTGAATAAACATGGTCAAATAATTAACGAAGAACTATTAAAAGTAATGTGTGCCGACAACCAATATTGTTCATACAGAAAGAAGTAATCTCTGTTATCGGAATTCTTGCGTAACATCTGGGTACTCCCGAACAGCAGTTTTATTGAAAATCGCTAACTCGTCGGAGGAGATTAAATTAAAATTTGTATCAAATAGAAAGAGTAGACGAGGGGTATTGAAAAAAAATAGTGAAAGAATTAATTTAGCCTGAGGGAAGCAGATCAGGGGAGGCAAAGGGTTTGTATTTCAGTAAATAATGAATAAGCAAGAAACTGTGCGCCACAGATCACTTTCCCACACACCAATCGGGCCTACCATAATAATTTAGTAACCGTGATTGTTCGTTTCAGTTGCATTTGAGTATCAACATCATTCGCTTGCCCTTGTCCCATTTATTTGGGGTATTCTTCTATACGTCTCTATCGCCCGTCATCTCATCATTTACATCCTTTCTTTTCATTTGAGTGTAAGAGATATGTATACAGTGGATAACATGTACACTGCATTCATGTTACTTCAACCCTCGACACAAATGTTCTACAACAAGTTGTATAATAAACTGTATTTGCGAATACGTATAACTATATTTTTTTTGTATCAAATACGTATGCAGGATGAGTCAACGTCTTAAACCTATCAATTTGAAATGCGCCGACCAACCAACGAATCGTACTTTATCGAGGATCGTGTTTTTTTTTTAACCTGGCAGGGGCTTCGTGCACTGAGACACGTACTGACTGTGGTGACAGCCCTGGGCGTCGCGTCTATCAGGGTACATGAAAGAAGCCTCCCCGCACGATGTAATCGAAGCCTTCAAAGATACAATTACAGCGTCTGGCGTACCCCAAGCAACGTTCGGTATTCACCTGCCTAGCGGCTAATTCTTTCACCACGAAGTTTCCACCAAACTACATGCTGCCTGTGCTCGTTTTAATTTAAAAAAGAAAGCAATATTTATAAATGATAAACCTGTAATGTTACAGTAGATATAAAATGGTGCACGAATCAGCTTAGTGACAATAAAATCGTAGAATTTAACAAGTAAAATCCAGCTCATATGTGACCTCGTTCCTTGTAAGCTTCACAATGCCTGTGTCGCGAACGGATAACAGCAAAGTGGACGTGCGCCGGACGTCTAATGCGCCGCAAAATGGGATTTTGTGCACTAGAGCTCGCGTTACAAGTGCTACAATTGTACCCTGCCAGGTGCTTTAGAATATATCGCTATTTTCATTTCTCGTGGGATTCGTTTCAGTTCTGAAGTATAATGTTTGTCACAAATGAAATTAATTGTTGGCACGTTGAGCTCGAGATATTCTGCTTTCTTCTTTGTATCGTGACCCATATTGTTTCTCACAACACACATTGATGTGTACAGGATACGTTTACTTACGTCATCATTTTTTCTTTTAAAATGTGTGTTTAAGGCACACGCTTTTTTTCGGTATTGTCTTAAAGTAAATTTCACTTACAATTTCAAATCTTAAATACAAATTGCATTACTTTTACGTATGATTTACAATTACATACTTACATATGCAATAGGGTGAACTCGATACAAATATTTAAACCCAGCGGGGCTAAGATGCCAAGCTGATACCCTGATAATTGCTGGATAATAAAATAGTTTGTCGGCACGTTCTGACAATTTCTGATAATTTTAAACAGTTCTGTCAAATGTCTTTGCATTTGGCAGCTGTCACCGTCGCGCTATCCGTGCAACTTGTCAGTTTATCAACTTATAGCATCATCTTATGACATTCGTGGATAACTATCTTAGTGCCGCTGGTCACTCATGCTATTTCGCGAGTGGTCCATTTTAATGTTGTTTAATATATTTGTTTCTCACACAGTTTTATATCTCAAACACATTCTGCATATTATAAATTTTAAACTGAAGTGTCCTTTTCTATTTGCTAGACCCACTAGAGCAAGATAATAATAACACACAATTAATATACAATTGTAAAGCATGAATTAAATCATTCATTATAACATAAATGTTTTGATTTATGTTTTTAAGTAGGCACACTACTATATATAAATTGAAAGAGATGTCATATACTACAGAAAAAGTAGCCTACGGCCGTGATCGGGTAGCCCAGTGGTTAGGGCGTCTGCCGCGAATGCAGGAGGTCGCTGGTTCGATCCCAGTCCTGCTTAACGGGGACCTTGGTGACTTTTTCTGTAGTATATGAAATTTGTTTCAATTTATAACACAATCAATAATTTTTTAATTTAACTTTATGCCATAAGACTGCAAGCCTGTCCCTCTGACCCGGTCGTGGCCTCGTGGCACATTATTTATTACGCCTCCTTGACGACTTTCCTGACCTTTATTAATTCTGACCCCCGGGCCCCTTGCATTATTTATTAAAATCTCGACCCGCTGCCCCAAGCAATATAGTTGCCCACCAGGTGAACATAAAACGCGACTGTCATATTTATATCCGCAGAGCTCTCCGCTTCGGTGTCCGTGCCGTGACAAGGGTTTTTGACGAGGGACGCCATTCAGTATTAAGTAATTTACGTTCTCCGTGCCCTCATGAATGGTTTATATCGAACGGTAGGTATTATGAGGCCGTCATTGGCAAGATTCAATTAAAACGTAAGAGGTGTCCTAGCTTGAGTACAAAAGGTATTCCACCCGTTGGTTGCCCGAAGATTCCATCTCTTGTTGCACGTCTAGACGAGCTAAGTTGACGTTTTATTGTTGTTTGTATTGCGAGACCTAGTTAGCAACTCGAACTGGCAATTTAATTAAAATTCGCCGTAACACCTGCCTTATTTCATTAGCTACATATTTCGGCGCTGATTGAGTTGTCTCTTCGTATGGCTCGGCTTCGGCGAACGATATAAATTAAACGAGATACTTAATGGCGGGTTCTTTCGGATACAAAAACAATGAGAAATGTAAATACAAATTACGACGGAGCACTGACGTCGATCTTACGTAAAAGATTGCAAAAAAAACTTTATATAATTTATGAACGTTCAATAAACGAGTGAAAGTCGTTTGGGAAGCGGCTTATCGTGAAGTTTGGAAGTTTGGAAAGAAGTAGGATCATCGATTACAAATGAAGCGAACTGTCGATTATCGCGGGCTTACCCTTTGCGTCGGCTTAGGATTTTACCAAAGCAAATACGCCAAAAATTCAACAGTGAACCTATAAAAGATAACTCTTGAAATTATTTTGTAGGTATAGCTCAAATCAATAATCCAATAACTCTGGATTTCCATTATCCGAATTAAATGAATTTTATTTTATTTTTATTTTTATTTTAAGCCCTAAAAAACCAAGAAATTGAAGATCTGGTGGCTGAGCCTAATATCATAGGAGAGACAAAGGCCCACAGACTCCGGTGGCTCGGGCACCTGGAGAGGATGGAGGAAGATCGTAAGGCCAAACAAGCATACCTCGGTCGCCCGGGAGGTCGACGCCCCGTTGGCCGCCCTAGGTATCGATGGGGTGACATGGTCGGCGCGGATCTGCGCGAACTCCAAGTTACCAATTGGCAAGAGTTAGCGCAGGACCGGGAAAAATGGCGCACTCTGGTGTCGGAGGCCAAGACTCACTTTGGGTCGCTTAGCCAGCGGAGTAAGTAAGTAAGTTTATTTTTATTTTATTTTTAATAATCTGTTTAAACATAATTGTGTTATTAAATGATATCAAATGTTTCATGTAAAGCGGAAGCATAATCAAATAATTTGTTATTGATTTGCTTTTGTTTTTTTTTGTTTTGCAGTCAAAAGTGACACTATTCAGATCATACTTTTCTTGGCATCAAAGTTTTGTCATTGTCAAGATTGTCAAGTTACAAAGCAATCTCGTCTTGATATTTATTTGTCATAAACTTGATGATAAATGTCAATAAACATGCGATAAGTATAATCAAATTTTTTTCTTTGACACCTGTTTTGCAATCATCAAAATCAATTCATTAACAATTCTTCGAATATTTTTATTGGTTGTGCAGGAATTATTTCTTATGAATTTTGACATCGAATAATGTATATGATAGATAGATGTATAGGAATATCTCGTGTCGTTCGGTATTCATTTAAATATGCGAGAATATTGAAACGTATCACCTCTTATGTATCAATTCACTTCGTTCAGCTTTTATTCTGCCCTCAGGTGTCTGATTTGAATATAAAGGGGATGTGGACGATTATGTCTCGGTTGGGTTTACAATGCTGATGTTTCATTATTTAAATGACTTAACAATGTTATCATTGTCATTGTGTTATGTACAGGGCTCGGAATTTTGCGTGCGGTTTTTGAAAAGTTACAAGGAGAGAACACCAATGTTTATCGACATATCGGTAATTTATCCTTAATTAAATATCACTTGCAATGCGCAAGCAAATACCTACTCAGGTTATCAACTCTTTATTGATAACTAAATCCGATATCCCACACTGGCTGTTACAAATGTTACGAGTTACATCTCTTTATCTAACATGATAATGTCATGTAACACTATCCTTGTCACACCGTGTTATATAACATTTATAACAGTCAGTATTGACACTGTCATAGTGGTATTCAAACCTTAATCAGTTGATATTTCATTTATACATAATTAACTTTTTCATCATTGACCGTTAAAAAGAGTATCATCGGAAAGTTTGAGATATTATTTTTTAAAGGCACGTATAAAAAACTCGATTTATCGATATATCGACAAACATTGGCGTTCATTCCCTGACTTTTCAAAAACCGGCCCTGGACTTATGTACATAGTAAATATATGCTGTAAAATAATATGCGACAGGTTCTTATGTCTCTACATATTATAAGATTGTCAAATATTTTTGCACTTTCGTTGTTACAATATCTATAGTCGACTACATATGCACCTTACTGCTCATATCTATTAGCAAATTCAACTTAATTTTTTTACTTTTTTAAATACTCCGTTTATAACTGAACCCTAAAAACATTTAATTGGTGACGACAATATAGGTTTGTACAGTCAACCAATTGGAACCCTAGAACTATCTATTCTGATATAGTTCTATCAAAATGACAAGCACTTAGAGATTTCTTACAATCTCATACGGCGTCACTTTGAAATAGTCCTGCAGTGGCCTAGGGTTCCATTTGGTTGATTGTACTTATAACGCAAACTATATAGCCTTATAGGTACGGTATAGGTTGAGATAGTATGCGCTCCCACTTTTTAGTATAATTTATCTTGTCTCATCATCATTCCTTGTCTTTGCTTCAGTTCCTTGAGATTGCCGCAGCATGTGTTTTCGTCCATACTTCTCTGTCGCCTGTCATCCCATCATTCAAATCAAATCAAATCAAATCAAATTATTTATTTTTCAAGTAGGCATGTTACAGTGCACTTTTGAACGTCGAATTAAAAATAAATAAAGCAACACACCGGCTCTAACATGCATTAATTTGAAAAAAAAAAATACAGTTCAGTTCAATTTTAAATAGAATCTTTAACAAATTATAAATGATTACTTAGAGCAATTTATTGATGCTGACACACAGATATCAAAATTAAAAATAATAATTTCACAATAGGATCGTCATCTTAAAAGTAAAAGTTGTATAAAAAAAAATACTTGTCTAGAAGTTTCTAGAATGAAATCTAAATGTCATAAAAAATATATAATTAGTTAAGACTAAAATTAAAATTACAGTTAATAACTAACTTTTTTAAACAAAAATAATAATAATCCTTAATCCCATGGTGCTGTATCATTCATGTAGTCTTGTGTACTGTAATAAGCTTTAGATATTAGTTTACGCTTTACAAAAGTCTTAAATTTATTAATAGAGAGTGCAATTATTTCTACTGGGAGTTTATTATAATACCTTACACAATTGCCCATGAATGAGTTTTTTATTTTATGGAGCCGAGTGGTGGGTACTGCGAGCTTATCCTTATTTCTAGTATTAATACTATGTATATCACAATTTTTCCTAAAACATGCATTGTTTTTATGTACATACATAATGTTTTCATAAATATATTGACAGTGCAGTGTCATAATATTAATCTCTTTAAACTTATCTCTAAGCGAGTCTCTACGGTTCATCTTATAAATCGATCGAATAGCCCACTTCTGCAGAACAAAAATTGTATTAATCTCTGAAGCACTGCCCCACAGTAGAATACCATAGGACATAATACTATGAAAGTAACTAAAATAAACTAATCGAGCTGTCTCCACGTCTGTTAACTGACGGATCTTGCTCACGGCAAAAACTGCAGAGCTCAGTCTATTCGAGAGATTAGCAATATGGGGACCCCATTGGAGTTTAGAATCTAATGTTATACCAAGAAAAGTCGTACTGTCAACTAGTTCCAATTCCTCATCTTTCACAAAGACACTCGCCAGTTCGTGCTTAACGTGATTCGTGACAAACTTAATACCTTTAGTCTTTTTCTCATTCAATAATAAATTATTAACATTAAACCAATTTACTACTTTAGAAATAGCATTGTTTACATTATTACAAGCTTGTTGCTGTCGGTTGACTTTGAAGATAAGTGACGTATCGTCTGCAAACAATACTATATCATGGTGGGTCTTTACGAGGTATGGCAAGTCGTTTATGTAGATAAGGAAGAGAAAAGGGCCCAATATTGATCCTTGCGGTACACCCACAGAGACCAGTGACCCGGGTGATCGCTGCCCATTAATGTCGACCCTTTGTATTCTTCCTTGCAAGTACGACTTAAGTAAATTCAGTGCCGAATCTCTGACTCCATAATAGTGGAGCTTCCTGATCAGTGTTTCATGACAGACGCAGTCAAACGCCTTGGACAAATCACAGAAAATACCTAAAGCATCTCGTGACTTCTCCCAGGCATCAAAAATATGTTTGACTAGCTCAACACTGGCTTCGGTTGTTGAGCGACCCCGGGTGAATCCAAACTGCTTATGGTGCATTAAATTGTTAGAATTGAAATGTCTTACTAATTGTGACAAAACTAATTTCTCAAAAATTTTGCTGAAAGTTGGTAGCACAGATATTGGTCTAAAGTTGGTGGGGTCAGCAGTGCTACCTGATTTGAATAAAGGAGTTATTTTACTATACTTCATAAGATCAGGAAACTCACCGCAGTCGACACTGTTGTTAAATATAACTACCAATTCAGGCGCTATAATTTCTATAAGGGATTTAACAGCATGGACAGAGACTCCCCAAAGGTCACAAGTTTTTTTGATATTTATTGATTTAAACGCCTTTACTACATCTGAGGTACTAACATGTTCAAAATGAAGGCCTCTATTACATTCTGGAGCGTTATCTTTTAACAATGTGATGGCAGACGAAGGTGACGAATTTAAATGCATTGTTGTAGATACTGGTATCTCAGCGAAAAAATTTTCAAATTCTGTTGCTACTTCTAAATTGGATTCAATTATTCTATCATCAATTTTTAGTTTAATATTATTAATTGCGTGCTTCGATCTACCAGTCTCCACATTAATGACTTTCCAGGTAGCTTTAATAACATCCGGGCTATTTTTTATTTTCTGGCTTAAATAATCGCGTTTAGCTATATGACAATCTATTTTAAATCGTTTAGAATACTGCTTGACATGTTCTTTAAATTCATCACTCGTATTAAACCGACGTTCCTCATACAGAGCATACAGTGCTTCTCTACGTTTATGTAAGTCCACAGTAGCCCACTCACTAAAAACTGGTGCACCACCAACCACGACCGTTTTTGCAGTAAATATCGCATTATAATGTCTCATAAACGTGTGAAAGAACGAATTGTACATGTTATTTGGACTCATGTCAGAAGGCAGAAATGGAAGCGCCTGAACTAGACTGATTTTCATTCTTTCCACACGATCCATGGTTACCGGTACAAAAGTTATTTGTTTTCTCAGAGTATTTTTCTTTAATGTCTCAAATACAATTAATTGGCCCAGGTGATCTGACTCTAATTTACTGATTACACTTTTGTTACTAGGAAAAATATCCGTGAAAATGTTATCTATACATGTGGCACTAGAAGCCGTCACTCTAGTTGGCTCCATAAATATGTGACTAAGATTACTAGATTTGAAAAGATTCAACAATCTGCAACTTATTGTTGAATCTTCCAAAATATTTACATTGAAGTCACCGCATACAAGTAATTTTTTACTAGAAGTAGCAACTATTTTTAATAGCACAGATTTCATTACACTTTCAAAGAGTTCAAAATCACTTGAAGGCGGTCTGTATACACAGACAACAATAAATTGCTCTAATTCTACTGCACTTAGTTCTATGGTCCGTTCAACAGACAAGGATACAATGTCCTTACGTTCCTTAAATTTTAATTGACTATTTAAAATAATTAATGACCCACCATGTATGGAACTTAGTCTGGTGAACGAACTACCCACCTGGTGATTATTAAACTGTGGCATCAATTCATTATTTGTTAACCAATGTTCAGTTACACACAAAATATCAATATTTAAATCGTTTAAAAAAAGTTGTATCTGCAAGTCTTTTCCTCTAATACACTGAATGTTTTGATGAACCAGGTGGATGTAATGTTTATTATCATAGCATTTTTCATTAGATTTATTAAAAGTTAAGTTGCCAGAGACAGGGCACTCCATTGTCTTAACACCTAGTTTAAATTATTGGTTTTAATTGGAACCAACTCCATGTTATAATTGGCCTGCTCAATAGGAGCAGATTTATGTGCCAAATTTTTGGCAGAAATGTCTAATAAATAGGATAGCGATAGGGCTATTTGTCTCTTATAATACATTCACTTCCTTTCCGTTCATATAATTTCTCTCACAATCCATCCGCCTTATTCTTGGCTTGCCTTTCCTTCTACATACATTTACAGTCTACAGTCATTTCAAATACCTTTATGCTCTCATGACTTCCTTCTTTTAAATGACATGCCCGTGCCACGCTAGGCGACTTTCCCTTATTTTTTCCACTATCCTGTATTTGATTAATCTTATCAATCATAGTTTATTTCTTGCCATGTCATACTTTTAGCCATTAAGGGCATCTGAAGAACAAATAATAAAACTAATAAACAAGCCGAAATGTTGAAGATGTTCTCATCGAAACGTCCGTGTCAAGTTGACTGATGGTCGGCCATGTCGATAAAACTATTTATCAAGACGTAAACGATAAAGTTTCACCAATATCATGTTGATAGAACAGACAACGGGTCATTTATTTTCGTAAGTTGTATACTTCTTCTAAATCATCGCCATAGTTCAACTTTTTGAATGCCATTATTATCATCGTGTTCAGTTGAGGAGTCTGATGTCCGCATGGTAACTTAATAGAATACAACAGTTTCTTTATAAACCTGAGATTCGTGCACAATGTTCTCGGGTGAAGTGCTCTATTGGGATTAAGAGCCTCAATAAATCATATTTTATCTAATCGAATAACGATGCTTTTGGGTCTAAATTGTATCTGATTTGTAACGTGAGTCCTCTCGGCTCGGTAGGCGTCAAGCATTTCGAACGATTAATTTCCAATCTTCGCTTCCAATAGAGTGGATGCGATAAATTAAAGTCGTCGATTCACGGCGCCATTCAGACGAAGCCAACGTTGGGACTAGTTCAGTAAACCATCGAGCGCTCTGTACAATCCAATATAAGCTTGACCTCGTGTTATGAATAGGTTCTAAGAATTTGTACAACAGGTGTCCCCGTGTACAAAATTGTGCCTGCATCTGAACACTCGCCAATCATAAAATGTAAGCTTGACGGAGTAAAGGTTGACCGCAGTCGTGCAAATTGAGGATAACCTCATGTTTATATTGCTTATGCATAGATTTCTCAAGAATATTTCGCGGTCTGCAATTACCCTTTTTCACACTATAGGTATTAATGTGTAATGAGTAAATTAATTAAGAATTGGTACATAATCGCGATTTATAGTAAATGAGCGGGTTTTTATTTAGCTGGCATTTTTGTTTCGCGTTAGATTTGAATGAAATTGTTTAGGTAGGAAGAGTTCCTTATTCTCTTCAAGATAAATCCAATTTCCCAGTATGTCCTGCAGTTTTTTCCACTGAGTTATGAAATTGTATGGGATTTTCGTAACTCAGTGGGCAAGTTTATACAATTTTTTTGTCGCACATTGGTATTTGGTATCTACCTAGGATAGAATAAGGAACTCTGGGTAGGTACCCACTAAATTTCATTCAAATCTGACGTGAAAAAAAGTGACAACAAAAAAAAACCGCCCAAATATGCACAATAAGTACAGCCAACAAAATACAATCTGTGCATTCATTTTCTTCGATTATTGTGATTCACAATATACTTAAAGTAGCCAAACATGACTTATCTATAAAACCGAAACTTAAAGATTACTTATCCCTCCCATTTCCCGTTGCGAACTTATCCGATTATCTGGTAGTCCAGATAGCCCGCCGAGGGCCCTCGACTCGAACGCCCTCGCCCATAATTTCCCGGCCATTGTGCTGGCCTACTCGTAGTCCGCGGGTGAGCCCGCCATTATTTATACTCGACGTGTTGAGTGAGAACTTACCGGATTATGAATATTGCGAGGTTGTTTATGTTTTGTAACGAACTGTTTGGTTGGTTTGGTGTTCGTGAGGTGGACAGACGATGATGTGTTCCCATCCCATTTTGAAATTAGGAACATGAGTGCACATATGTGACCGACAAAGGGGCAACTTTAGCTGAAAAACGTCGCATTTTCCTTGAATGTCATGGCAGAGACCAGGGTATACTACATACTAGTTCATCTTAAGAACAGCCAAGATGGCGCGTTAGCCAACCGAAAAGTAAAACAATGTTTCGGAACTACAGGTAACAAAGAAATGTCTCGTAACCATTTCCTTGCGTTATTTTTATTATTTTTTGCGTTTGCGTTATTAGGTTAACTTATTTCATACAAGGAGTGATATTTGGGTACGATGTCCTATGAGATATGTGCCCAAATTTCGCACTGTTTATTCCCTAATATATCACTCGCTTCTTCCATATGTCGCGCCCAGCGCGAGATAACTTAATAATGGATTCATAACGACATTAATCAACCCACACTCGTGATATATGGAGGTTGACCTGCTATTATTAGATCAAAGCGTTTAGGGGCGGTTTAATTGTCAATATACACGGTGGAAAGTCAGAATGATACGAAGCGGTCAGGAATTCAAAGCGTTATCCCGCCAGATTAACGTGGAGGGTCCAGTGGGATTCAAACTGGATGGAATTGTATTCTCCTGTAATATGTTAGCGAGTCGAGCACTTGTAAAAACCAGTGTAAGTAGTTTGGGAGATTAGACAAGATTACAATCCGACTAGCTCCGACTAAGCAAAACCAATATGATGCCTACATCAGTTTATTTTTCGCTCAGAATTTTAGGCGAACGATGGTGATATTGATGGCTCGAGAGCGAACAGTATGCTTATTATTATCGGTTTTCACGACATGCCTAATTTTCGCACTTATGGACTTGTTAGGAGGTGATAACTACTACATAATTTAAGCTTCGAGTCTTCTTGATGGCAAATCCTTGCAACACCTCTCATAAATTATTTACGCCTCGAGCCATTAACGCCGATAGGATACCTA
The DNA here is from genome assembly GCA_949128165.1 of Lathronympha strigana. Taxonomy (NCBI): domain Eukaryota; kingdom Metazoa; phylum Arthropoda; class Insecta; order Lepidoptera; family Tortricidae; genus Lathronympha; species Lathronympha strigana. The sequence continues at coordinate 19,912,922 of OX421917.1, read as the reverse complement.
CGCAGCGAAATGCGGAATCGCTGCGAAACATTGGGACTAGGTTGAAAAACTACTATTCTAGTCAGTTAGATGATCAAAAATTATTAGACACGTACTTTTGCCTATTCCAAGGTTACTAAAATTTACGAAGATGAAGAGCGTCAAAGCTCCGGGGGATAGTGACATCACTATTAGGTAAGAATTATACCTACTTGTGAAGTCACGCGAAACTTAAATACACTGTATTTCCCTAATTTTTCATTTGACGAAAAAAAGAAAAAACACGTGTCGAATAGTTTTTAATCTATAGCAGACGGACTAATTAGGTTTTTTTTGTCGTCTAGCCTATTCTCTGGGACTTCGCATCGTTTCGCAGCGGTTCCACAGCTCGCTCTGTAGGTGTAGTTAAGACCCGAAATTAGAACTCGCAACATTAAATTTCAATTAACACTTCATTTTATATTATTTCTCTATATTTATTGACAATCCCTTCCCTTCTGTTACGTTTTCCAGGTCGCCTTATACTGGTGTGAGCAATCTCTGGCTCATCCCTAGTCAGCGGGGTACATCGAACGGAATAATCCCTGAAGTTTATTTTAAATACCGTTCGCGGTCACATGCCCACTTCTCTAATGTTGGCAAAAGTCGGGTTTTAGGTCGCAAATTTTAGTTGCGTGTTTTGCGTTAACTACTAACTACAGACCTTAATGGAATCCCTTACATTGTTTTAACGGTTAGTCTCGTTTTAGTATTTTAAGCCGCCGTTGATTGTGGGGTCCGGTAATTGTTTTTAGATTTAGTATGTTTTGATTACAGCGCTTCTACTTAGATCTCAAATGTTGTGTACATAAAAACAAATATGTTTTCATCACAGGTGCTCCTAAGTGCAATCACACGTAGACCTAATAGTTGCAAAGCTAGCGAAACGCTATGAAGAAGAAAGCGTGAAAATCGCAAGTAAATTCAAGTTAAATAATCATAGTGCGATTAAGTTTCCACAGGCTACGGTAGGTCCATAGGCTACGGTGACCGCTTACCATCATGCGGGCCGTATGCTTGTTTGTCACCGTTGTAGTATAAAAAAAAAGTTTTTTTACAGTTGCGAATGAAGTTTTGCCTCCCTGTCGCGCCTGGGATAGCAGCAAAACGCTGCTCTCCTACTGCCTGTTATAAAATTACAGACTGGCTTAATCAAATCACTTGCTAATGAAGTTACGGAGACCGCTTTTTGTTTTAATTTTAGCAAAAATCGGGACAGCGAATAATAATTGGATTTCAAAATCTACAATGATTAAATTTATGAATTATTTGTATAAATCTGTTTATCGCTTAAAAAAATACAGGAAACCACTTTGTTTGTTGACGTTTACGCGCTAATACCATAAATAAAAGAAAATTAACAAACTACAAAGTACCTATCTTTTCCTAAACTCAAACACATAGCCATTAGAATAGGAAGATTTTCTTTCCTGCCCGTATATTTGGTTACGCAGACGTGATTAGGGCACGAAACGTTTCTTTTGAAAATATGCGATATCGTTTTCCTTTTCAGTCTCAATTATGCGGTCCTGGTACTCGTCTGCCTTTAAATTATATAAAAAATGTTTGTTCATCGGTCCGTGCCCTAAACGGGCAAACATTTTAATGAAGCGATCTTTTCTCTCTTTCTATCAGTAAAAAGCTCGTTTGCCGCCAGTAATTGCTTCGTTACGTTTTTCGGTTTGTTTGTTTTTGAGCCTTCTTTTTCTTTAATTGAGGCAGTGTGTTGAATGGGCGAGTTAACGTATTTTTTGCTCGTAGTTTGCTATTTTTTTTTCTTTTCCTTCCGCGTCCCGTTTTGGGAACCGATTCAAACTATTCAATTTGAAGGTTTTGTTATCGTTACGATACGGTCTTGCCGCATCTCGCGCCAAAAAGTGCGAGATGACAGGATGCGGTGGGCAGTCAATCAATGAGCGATCGTATCATAACCATAACAAACTAAAACTTTATAATTTAGATTATAGTTACTACTTAGTACTTTCAGAGAAATCACCAGATTTATCCACGGTACCGCAAAGAATGGATGAGCGGCTAAGTGTCGGAGTTTATTGTTTAATTCATATAACGCTCACTGCGTAGGTGGAGGAGTATATTTAAGCCTTCACAACACATATTTTCTGTCTGCAAGCCGGCAGGTAGATAATTGCAGGCCGCTACGCCAAACAAATTCGCCGCTTGCCGACTGCGTCGAGCAACTAGTGTACAGACCTTGGCCAGTAAGAAAGCCTCAGATCACATGTTTGTTGACCTCAGCTTGTCGGACCATAATTACACGATATCTGAGACATTTCTTACATGCCTCGGTACGTAATCAACTAAGTATTTTTGTTGAGTCGGCATTTTAGCATTTTTTCGATGTTGTCTCTTAAAGGTTAATAAACTCAGTTGCCTTATGAAGCGAGTATGAAGCCTGAATTCTCGTATAAGCTGTTATCACAGATTAAATAATTTCATTCACCATATGGTGCCGTAGTGCTAAAATCCTTTCATAAAACTTTTCGCAAAGGCGTGTCATCGTGATGTTGAAAAATGGTTTATCAGTTCATACATTTTTAGTAAAATGTTGCCGAGATTTTTGTGAAAATATTACGGACATATTAAATAATATTTAAAACGGGTCACTCACGTAATTTAGTCGATTTTCGCTCGACTAAATTACGTGAGTGACCCGTTTTAAATATTATTTAATATGTTCGAGTCTCACGAGAGTTTTATAGTTAAAATATTACGGACTTAAGTAAACATTTAAATAAGGTGGTTTTAAGCCTGGAGTCCGTTGCGACGTACCAGAACTGACACTTAGATGTTAATTTCCGTGGATTTGTCATTTTCTCACGCATCAGTATGATGCGTACCTATATAATCTATATATGACGACCGGCGGTTGGCGTAGTTGGTAGTGACCCTGCCTGCTAAGCCGATGGTCCTGGGTTCCAATCCCGGTATGGGCATTTATTTGTGTGATGAACACAGATATTTGTTCCTTGGTCATGGATGTTTTCTATGTATTTATGTATTTGTATATTATATGTATCGTTGATATTAATAATGAATATCCTCGACTGTGAAATGATAACTTACTTCGGAATTGTGGTTACTTTTTCTCGCTTTAATGTGTTATTTATTTATTTTTGATTTGTAAACATTTCGTATTTATCAATAAATAATCTGAAATCTGAAGTCTGAATCGCGCCCTGATTCTATATTTGAAGATGGTCTAAATTCTAGATCAAAAATGTATGTTTTTCGGAATAAGTACCTATTTCATCGGTAAAATTCTTAATAGTTTAATCTTTGATTCTCTTGGGAATCCATACTAGTCCATACTAGCATAATAAACACGAAAGCAACTATATATGTCTGTCTGTTACCTCTTCTCGCTAAAACCGCTGAACGAATTAAGATGCAATTTGACATGTGCATAGTTAAGACTTCTGATAAATGGGATAGTTTTTGTCACAAAAAACGCAGGCAAACTCGCGAGCAAACGCTAGTTACCCATAATTTTAACTTGTACCTACTATTGCACATAACCTACAATCTGGTAGGTCTGGTGGCTTAGTGTCATCTCAAGGCGACGTGACGTTAACTCCGGAGACAAGACATCTGCTGATAACAGATAATTAGCCACGAGCATGCCTAATATTGGAGCTATAACTAAGTACATAAATGTAGTACTAGTTAAATATAATATACCTAAGTGAGACTTGAGTATATTGCATAATGTTTGAAACGGCAAAGTGAGGCACATCATTTTGGTTGAAATTTGCTTGAAACGTTATGATTAATATTCGAGAAACGTTCACCAGACGCAAAGCTAGGCGCCCTACTTTCAGAGCAAAATAAGTTTTTAAAAACGCATTTCTACGGTATACTCGTATGTCAAATCCTAAACTAATGTAGATTTCCAACCGGCTACGTCACAGTTAGGAATAGTATCTGTTGGTGGTTGGTGGTGGTTGCCCTTTAGAGTGTTGGTTGGGCTACCTAGGTTCTACAGCGCTTCTGCCATGTTGGCAGAGGCACGAACAGACGGTTTTGCAGCAATTATGCGCAAAAAAGCGGCGTCCTTACTGCATAGAACTAGGGTTACCGCAAACACCATTCTAAGGATGATCGCTGACCATCTCTGCTGTCCTATTCTAGTTAAAATAATTAAATTAGTTACGTCCAATCAACTTTTAAGTACTAATGTAGTTTGTAATTTATATTGTATAGTGTACACCTACTAACGAATAAATAATGAGGTCATTTTACATTGTTAAAAAATCAATGAATGAATGAATATTAATCACATTGGACCAAATCGATGTTATAGTCACCCGTTAGTAACTTTTTCCAACATGAGAAAGTTTATTTTGGTAGTATAATTAAACGGGTCTAACGCGAATTCGCGTTAATTAATTCGCGTTAGACCCGTTTAATTATTATGTTTAAATATGTGTTTAAATCGCGGAAGTTTTAAATGTTTTATTTTGGTAGTTCCAAAAATAGCTATATTTTATGGAATAAGCACTGTTTGCTTTGCACCTGTATTAATTCCACTTACTATTGGCAAACATTTGAACCCGTATAAATGTATTAATCAGTATCCCCACATATTTGAGGCTGCGGTTATTTAACAGACGTCAATCAATACTACCACCCTACGGTTCAATGTAGGCGTGATTTAAGCCACAATAAAACGTATCAATCAGGAAGCAATCACATCATGCCTGATTGAAACTTAATGCTATTAAAACGGGTCTACATATAAGTACCTACATAGCTACATAGTATAATATATAGTTGCCTTGAAATTGTCCCATTACTTTACTACGTAATCTGGTAATGGAGCATCTGGCCCCTGCACGGCTAGCACATGATGCGCGCGGGACGACAAAAGCCGCGACATAGAGCTTTCTCGATCTTTCCCGCGAATCCGTAGCATAAGATGCGCGCGGGACACCGGTGACGCGCGAGCATATGTCAAAGCGACACAAGTTTCTCGACTGACAGTTCCACGCGGGATACTTCCTCAAGTCGTAGCACAAGTGCACTTTAAGAGACAAAATACCTCGCGATTGAACGTCAGAATGCGAGAAATTGTCTTCGAGCCGGGTGGGTGGCGACAAGCATATTTCTTAGATGTTTTGTCTAATTTACTCCAATTTAACGTTCATCAAGACTATTCCAACAAGTTCAAACTAAATGATAATAAGGCTGGGCTTTTATTACACAGTTTTTTTAGGTCTTCATTATAAGACAAGCTAAATGTATCTGCCTACGAATTTGGGAATTTAGGTAATTTAAAAGTGTTATAATATTGATTGTTTCAGAATGACTTTTTTCCCTATGTCTATTATTACACGATCACAATAACCCAAACAAAGGCAGCTCATGGCATCCACGTTGACACCCCCCGGTACCTGTGAATTTTAGCAATTGTTAACCGAGGCATAAACGCACGCATACCTAATGAAATACTTATTTGAATAAGGTCCTAGGGTACTTATATGTAAATATACGTTGATCACTACCTAGTTAATCGATAATATGTAGGTACCAATTCAGGCGTTTTAATACCTACACGTAAGTAACGAGAAACTACCATTCAATTTCATATTTAATTTCCAGGCTCCCGATCCGATAGAAAAGCGCGTATCTTTGTAGAAGCTGAACCAAATAGTTGTTTCATACAGCTAACCCAAGGCAAGAGGAAGATGAGCTCGATGAGCTCCATAAACGCAACCAATATTTTTTATTTATACTACTAGCATGCACGCATATTTGCATATTTTACCGAACGCCAAGACTATAATATAATAAAACAATGCGTAAAAATAAATTCTTTATTTTTGCCTATTATGTACATTTACAAAACTTGAAACAATATTTTCCACAAAACTCGTTCAAACTCCATTATACTGTGAAATTTTGAGACTGCAGAAATAGTGTAGGTGGGCTTGGGGCTTACAAGATATAAGGTACCAATATGCTGGCGTGGTCAGCTTGCCATGCCCTACGTCTCCACTTTACCCATAACGTCGTTCTATCTTGTTTTGGGTTTACCTCTGCTTCTTTTACCAGAGATGGAAAGTTGTAGTAGGCACTTATCCAGTGTAGTTAGGTCTCCTTCATACGAGGCAATACTATCTTAGAGCCTCCTCTCCTGCGTTTTGTCGGCCATGTCCCGCACGTCCAGACTGCCGCGCCGCACATGAAGCTCATCCCATGTTCATTTCGGCAAATTTATATCGGCCTTAGAATACTTTTATATACTTATTATCTCAGACCTTTTAGTTTGCCCGGCATTCTTTAGTGTAGGCGGAACAATATTTTGAATAATCTGTTAAAGTATAGATACACGTATACTTTTATTTTCTTTCCGAGTTTTGCTTCGTCGTCCATGTATGTACGTAGCCATTGACAGATGAAAGTTTCTATTATTTATAGGTAAATCCTTTGCAAGATAATCTCAATTATTTCCACAAATCGTGGAACATCAGTAAGACGATGTATTTTCTTCGGACAAAGAAATAAATTAATAACAACTACATATTTTGTAGATCAATAAAATAAACAAAGCGACTTCAGATTTTGACTTTTGACACATTGGCATTTCGGACTTCAAAAGTCATATTTGCTATCTCTTTAATCATTGTACTGCGAGAACGAGACAAAGTTATCGTGGTTAGTGATGTTCCATTTTTAAGGCTTACCATTCACTCATCATTGGATTTTTTAATACCGATTCAGTGTTGCCACATAATTAAAGTTTGTTCCATTTATATATAGCAACACAAGCTAAGTCGCGCGCGGGATGGCTCTCCCGCATGGAACTGCTTTCTCGCACTTGCAACTCGTGCTACCGAAATCGAGAAAATGACAGCTAAAGAGAGAAGTTTGAAAGGCGCGACTGCCTTTTGTCGCGGAGCGAGCTATCCCGCGCGTAATCATGTGCTAGCCGTGCTGAGCTCCGGGATTTGGCCAATATCGATAAGCCATTCAATTTTTACTCTTTTCTTTGTCTGCTGCCCTGGTAATGCATTGGTATGCAAATGTAATTTCGCCCTATTGTCGTTGCCAATGTCGATTGTGAAGTGCAAATAAATGTACTCTTGAAAAGTTTCTGAATAATCTGCGAAAATAATTGGTTTTATACGTTAAAAACGCTTTTTATTGTGAGCTATATCGTATACCTCGATTTCACGTTTATAAACAAGATTTAAGTCGGGCAATTTAAATTTAAACTCGTTAATAAAGTCTTTACTGAAGGTCTACTTATCTACCTACGTGTAACTTAGGTTCAACGAGCTATTGCAATTTTGGACCGTGATCATTATGTATTTTCACTATTTTCAGTAAAAAAACTCGATGACTTAAAAAACAACTTTAATTCTAGAAAGTCTAGTAGAAGTAGTTAAGATTTTCTACTATTTCGTCTCTAAAGCAAACAAACACTTTTGCAAAATATTGTTCATCACTTTTCAAATTCGTTTTTATCCAACACAATATTTTATAACTTGTTGGCAACCGCGCACAGAGCTCTAAATTCATCCAAATGTTCGCTTTTTGGTGAAAGAAGGCCGTAAACAAGATTTAATATCGCAGGTCGGTTCAGCGCAAACTAGTAGTGTTTGTTCCGCGTGGATCCCTGTTTGTGTGGCACGTGAGGTATGGCGGCCGGTCCAGTTCGGTTTGGACGGTTTGTTAGCACGGCACTATTTTAGTTTTTTCGTTTTAGCTTAGTTTACTGCGGAGTGAACGCGGGTGCTTCACTTTTAAAGAAAATTTATTCAAGATAACATAGCAGCTATAATTCAATTATTTTAACCATACTAGGACAGCAGACATGGTTAGCAATCATTCGTAGAATGGTTTTATTACGATCGTCTGGTTTATGCACTTTACCAAGTCCATTCGCATTTTGAAATGTCGAGGAGGGGATTATTGTCATTACATAATATAGGTATTTCTTATTGTTTAAAATAAGTAGTTATATAAATAATGTACTCATATCGTGCCAATTGGACACACGCACGCACACACACACACACACACACAGTTTAGTCACAACTGATAAAATTTAACAGCCGTCTTAATCAACGGCTGCCGCACACTCGCGCAGAATCCCTCCGGCATCTCCAGGATCTCATCTGCTTTGCGGAAATTAAAACGGTGTAATTGAGTCCCTTCCTCGCAAGAAATGCCTGGTATCCCTTTGCGTACCCCTGATACCCAGGGCAATATCCCCGGTGTTACACGGCAAAAATCTTGCTTCCAATATTGCTCCGTTGCACAGATTCATAATTTGTCTCGGTTTCATTCGCACCTCGACTAGGAAATTGAAAATTTAAAATCACTGAGTCTGCGAAGTCACAGTTAAACATCAAAGATAAAAATGACAATTTGTAATGTCCCCGGTTTTTTATTCACCACCTAAATTACCATCAATTAATTTACTTTGCATTTATAATATGGCCCTTCTTTTACACAGTTAAACATCAAAGACAAAAATGACAATCTGTAATGTCCCCGGATTCGTTATCACCACCTATTAAATTACCATCAATTAATTTACTTTGCATTTATCATATACTCGTATCGTCCTTCTTTTGTTTGTGTTGGCTTTGATGGAACGGAACAATGCCATGAAGCCATAACTGAGGGGTTTCATTCAATTGAGAATAAAGGAATTGGTAACTGTAAAAGATCGCTGCGTTGAAGAGTTGAGGTCTGCAATTGTTTTGAGATGGAGCATGGATTTATAATTGCTGGTGATTTTTCACAGCGTCAGCTTCTGGCCTCAAGAGGTGTCATGTAACTAATTATAGCGCTTACCAAAATGTTTTCTCGGTAGCTTTCTAAATGAACCCAGAGGCGGATAATCTGCCTTCTGAAAGGGGTTGCGAGTAATGTTTAATGGTAGCGAACATCCTTGAATGTACCATGATTGATCCTATATGATAAACCGGGATTAGTGAAGTTAGTTCGGCTTTTCACAACAAAAAGCGGATAGCAAACTTCTATTTGTATGCTCTTAAGCTACTGCTTAAACTGCTTATCACTTTAATGAACCCTCGTTTTGTCTAAACGTTATATTACAATAGCAGACACTATATCACAACATGCCTCGGTCCTGTCGGGCGCTCAGTGTCACGGGCAGGCGCGGAGGTGACATCCCGCTCATTACTGCCCACGACAATACACGCTATTACCTGATGTCGCCCTGTCACTATACTTTTGTTTTATTCTCTTATAAACCTAATGGCTCAGCATGGATACTTCGGTATACTGAAACTTCTGTACTTTGCTCACAACTTTCCCAACGGTTTTTTAAACCTAGATGATAAACCGAGATTGGTAGAAGAGTTAGTGGCGAAGGATATTAATCTAGATTCAGAATCACGGCTACTACTGATATTTGCTATTTACGTAATAAAACTTCAGTTGGTCTAAACGCCATTATACAATAGCAGGTAGGTATGCCTGCTTAGTCCGTCCAAAGATATACATACACAAATTTAGTCAGATATTACCAAACCTCTAAACCTCTGCCAAACTTGGCGGGCAAAAACAAAAACCCTACCATTTTGACTTGTTACTTAGTAGGTATGTAATAAGTAGATGGCAAAAACAAAACGAGATGGTAGTAGCGCTTTCTCCGCCACCACTATTGATATTAACTTTACTTTGCTATGTGTATGTTTTATTGCTGAGAATTAATCTCAAATATTCCTCAAAACTTTACATTTTCTTCCCGGATAAAATGACCGACTAATTTTGCTCTTCTCACGAACTTTTTCCAAGCTCAACTCCGATTTGTCTTTACCGCCCGTCGGATATATGCAGCATCGCCTGCCATCGACGGCTGCAACGGAAATTGTGTCGGAATCCGTTGGGATCCGCTCGGATCCTGGGCTCGGCCCGGATCCCGGACTTCCTGCCGCCGCAGCCAGCTGTGAACACGCTTATTGGGAATAGAGTGTTAACGAAAGGAAGCTTGGAGTAGTTTATTGACACTGTAGAAAAATAAACAAATATCTGTCTACGATCTTATTGATATAGAATTAAGAGCGTGCACACATATTATTATTTATATGATTTCCCGAGAGCAAAAATGGTTAAAGAGAAAATCAGCTCGCGTGCAAGAGTACGTGTGTTGATTTTTACTACGCCAGGATAAAGAAGACTATTTCATATATCCTCCTATTATATTTCTGTTGGTTCGTTATGGACTCCTAGTAAAGTCCTATTCCTAGTAAATGAAATAAGCCAGATCAGCGGAGATATATATATATATATATATATATACTTCTTATCCATTTTTATATTTTCAGTATTCTTCCAAAGATAACTGAAATTTATTGGCAGAAATTCCTTGCAGGGATTTGTAGGTATGCCTTTGGCTATGAAATGAGCTCCCAGCCTAGATTTTTGTGCACAGACTCTAAAAACTTAAGTCTAAAAAGTTGGCAACACGCATATACCTAAGAGGCATGAAGTTCAAGTGTAGGTATATATATATATATTGTATATGGGAACAGACAAGCGCTTTGTATGTTTTCGCTACCGATCGACAAAACCAAATTAAGCTTTAATAAAATATTGGATTTATTTGTTTTACATCCTGTGCATGTTGTGTAATCGTCGAGCAAGTTCCATTTGTTATTCGGGTTACGCTCCGAGTAATATTATTATTTGAATTGACCCTCTAAATGGAAATGTTGATCGATGGCGGAAAGCGGCAGGGATTAATCCGAACTAAATGATTCCTCTCCTACATTACATGTATAACTGTCATGTACACTTGTTCCGTGTTTATCATTCGAGTAAACGTAGAACCCGTAGAAAGTAATAAGTATATTTATTTAGCACACTTGCCTACATCAATCACAAATGTTGGATTTCAAAAAACGAACGTTTTGAGAATGCAATAGTAGTCCCTACTGCAATACTAATTGATGAAAAGAATGACGTGAAATAGTGTTCCTGCAAAATTACTTAAACATGGCGGCATTGGATTCAGTGCAAACGTACTCATATCAAAACTTGCGCTAAAACAGCTAAATCACACACGTAAATCCCACTTTTATCATTTAAATGTAATTTCGCCCGTAATATTTCTCCCGCGGACCGCATCGCGCGAAAAACCGGTTCAGACCTGTTCCCAATTATTCCGAGTCGTCGGGGAAACTCATCTAACTTGGGCGTCGCGATGGCGTACGCCAACTCTGTAAATATGCCGCTGCTAGTGATGTGCCGTGGCGGGGAATATTACCGACGACGTGATTGTGAATCTATGAGAATATATTTACTGGGAACTTCAATTTTTTTGTGTCTGATTTTTACAAAGTGAAAAACGGCTAAAGGTCAGGTGAAATTTGGCATTCCGATTGCTTGTAACATTACAAGCAATCGCAAGCATTACTTGTAATGTTACAAGCAATCGGAATGCCAAATTTCACCTGACGTTTAGCCGTTTTTCACTTTGTAAAAATCAGACACAAAAAAATTGAAGTTCCCAGTAAATATATTCTCATAGATTGGGTGAGCCCGTAAAGTAATGTAATGGGTAAATAATATGTTAAACATATAGTATTGAATAGGGTGGATCGTCTCGTCTTTAATGCAATTAATCATGATGGGAATATCTCAATAAAACATTTATTGGCATTTAAAGCTATGCAGTGATGCATTTTCTATTCGTGCTCTTTTTATCGAAACGCAAAATTTATAAAACATAAACAGCAAAATATATAAATTGCTGGTATATTAATATTTCCTGCTATATCTCCGTGATAAATATTTCTTACAATAAGCCAATATTATTGGAATACCATGTATTTACATACCCACTGTGCAACATCGTTTAATAAGTGAGCAGTGAGTTGTCAAGTTATAGGAGTTCGGTAATTTGCGACCAAATGCAATATGGCGGCACGTGCCGACCCTCGTCACATGCGTCCGATCCCGAGTATCGCGACACACAGTCGCCGCGTTCCCATTGGTTGCGGAACTGGTGCGCCCACCACTATTACCTGGTCTCGAAAACGGGAACGACGAGAGGATGACATCAATCGCGTTTTTTTTTTAATTTAGAGCTTATACAGCTGCTCTGCTGTATCATGACAAATTGCTGTAACCAAGTATATACATCAATTAGTGATACCATGGTCCTGTCGAATTTTTTGGTGATATTATACTACTTATCACGGCCTCCTAGCCTAGTCGGTAGTGACCCTGCCTACGAAGCAGGAGGTCCCGGGTTCGAATCCTGGTCAGGGCATTTATTTGTGTGTTTATCACGAATATTTGTTCCTGAGTAATGGATGTTTTCTATGTATTTATATGTATCTATCTATTATATATATCTTCGTCTAGTACCCACATCACAAGCCTTATTGAGCTTACCGTGGGACTAGGTCGATTTGTGTAAAATTGTCTCACAATATTGTTACGTGTTATCGAGGGAGTTAAATCAAAGTACACAGTATATTTATTAATAACTAATCCTAACTAAGTCTAGCTTAATCTAACTAAATTTATGTGGGCGCCAGGAGATATTTAGTCTGGTAAGCGACTGGGTTATCTTCCTACCCGCTGCCTGCTTGCTAGCTCGAAATCACTCAAGAAGAGTACAAGTTGCGATCCTATCTTTTGCATCCACCAACAAAAGGGCATTTCCGAAAGCTAAAAATAGAATACAAATTGTATTACTAAATTTGAGTCACTTTTAAATCACTATACTAGTGGAGGATGCGTGCACGGTGCCCTGTGGCCCCTCCAAAATGTCCTTTATGAACCCCGGTTACAATGACAACTAAGTAACAAATAAATTTTAAAAATTTAAATCGAACATGGAAAAAGATCATGGTCGCCGAGGTTTGAACCGGTAACCTTCCCCTCTGCAGTCGCATCCTTTACCGCTGAGCTACGGTGATAGTTAGCAAACCGGCGTAAATTTATGATCAGTTACAAGTGATGTGATAACCGATTTCAATGGAATCACGACCTTAGCCCAAAGACATAAGACTCTTTATCAAATCACTGGAAACCAAAAATACTAGAACATAACAATATTTATTATTATTTATTATGAAGAAAAAACATTAAAAAAAATCTTTGAGATTAAAATGAGAATGTCAAATGTTCCTTCTATATAAGTGTATGGCAAAAAATGGTGTAACTACACTTACAATAGATTGTCATGACACAGTTTGTACAACACAGTTGTTACGACTTACTGCAGTAATCGATTAAACTCAGTCAATAATAATAAAATGGGCAAAACAATATACAGACCTATAAAACCATATATCGGCCAACATGTCTGTTGTAAAATGTTTTATAAGATTCCGATATAACTGTAAAAAAACGATTTGAAACTTCAAAGATTTCCCACAAACCCAGTTTTTACTCGTAGAGCATTTTGTCATTACATGGCAGAGCTTTGCATCATGTGTTATAGTCGTTGCGAGGGGCTTTGTTTTATAACCTATTCGCAGGCACTATTGTACTACAGGCGTCATTTCTGAAACTACTAGAGGCCAGCTCTGAGTATCATAAAGGCTTTGCTTGGTTCTCGTGTTACTCAGCTGGTTTGCCATCACATTCGGCCGGCTAAATTTGGGCATTATTTGTAGATCTAAATAAATAGCAATGAGCAAAACATGTTTAAAAGCAGCTATACTCTAGCACACAATCTCGTTTTGTATTTCTAATTTCGCTTGTAGACAGCCCGATTCATTACGGCAAGTAGATTTTAATCCCACCATTCCAGAGCATCTCTAAGTGAGGATGTAAGACGGACGCGGTCGGCCCGGTTAGCTATCTTAGGGTGCTCAGCGGTCGCGGCGTGTGAATCTTACATAACATTAAATTTGCGTATTCTGGAGCGCACGTATATCAACTTCTCGAAACCATAGATTCGCCTCAGTTTTGTAAGCTATTGCAATGACAATACGAGGATATCCTACAAGTTCTTCGCCCCGGGTACCGATGTCTTGCGCAACTTTCTTCGAATCTAGTTTTGTGTTCACTAACTTTGAGAGTGACCTTTCCTGTCATAATTCCCTTTGAAGTTACTTTCTATGAAGTTAACTCAGACCTTCTTTATCTTTAAATCTACAGTAACTTTGTAAGCACGTCACATCAAGAGAATAACTGTTGACAAACTTGTCAAGTTATCAGATATTGGGACGTTTGAAGCAATCCAGTGTTAACTAATTTCAGCGGGAGTTATTTCGCGCGCGAGATAGTTTAGGAATCTCTTTTTTTTAATATGTATTACTGTGCGCAAGAGGGATATGCGTTAAGTGACTTACTGTTTGCCATACAGTCGTGCTAGCTGCACGAGGTGACGAGAAAATTGATCTGTTAAGTAATGGGATAATGTGCACTGTGTAAACATCATGCTAAGCAGTTACGGTAGCCAATGAATGCTTTTTTAACGTCCGTAACTCTGAGGAACACTAATTAAGGACGCGGTGGAAAGTTTCCAAAAAGTACGAGTCTCTGCAACAGAAACCGACACGCGCCTCTGGGGACCAAGCCGCCAATATAACAGTAGCGTACCCCCGAGTAGGGTGACCAGCTAAGGACCGTATCGTAAAAAAGTAAATACCTAGACATTTTTTTTTAATAACAAACGTAAATAAAAATATATAATCTAGATAAATATGTGCAACGCCCCTATTTTATTTTTATTTATTTTATTTTTATTTTATTTCAAAAAATTAACACAGCATTACAGTTTAATACCAATGCACTGTGAAAATCATAAATTATACATAAAGAAATAATATATTAAGAGAAACAATAACAAACAAAAATCACTTAGTTCTAGGCGACGCAATAGCGTGGCTTCGTTGCGTCGTCTGAACCAGCGGCATGGGGTCATTTTGACTGCATTATGACTTTCTTTTGATATTCTGCTTCAGGTTTTGGACGAATGTCGTGTTCATGTTTTCAGAAGCTTTGTTCGACTTTCTTTTAAAGTCGGCTAGGGAAGTTGCAGTCTTAGTATTTTTTGAAGATATATTTTCATAAGAGCCCAGTATCTCTCGACAGTCTTCTGGACGGTTAAGCGGTTTCATATATTTCTCTACAATATCCCTATAAAGAGGTATCATACTACATCGAAAATTTTGTTAAAATTCTGTTGATACATATCGTTTTAAACCGGTATTTATAAAATATTTCCTGGTCACCCCAGGGTGAACCCTCCCGGCTAGATATAAATGAAAAAGCAGGCATTCTGGAAGATCGTAAAATCCGACTTATTAATTTAAAGATCGTAAAACAAAGGCGTTCTATCCCGACGTTTATTAATCTGCCCAATCAGCCTTTGGCCCGAAGGCGAGTTATAAATACGGGGACAAGAGCGAGTTGGGCTCGCGCACCAAGGGTTCCGTGTTTTCAGAGTTTACTTTCATGAGGCGAGGACGACCCATAAAAGACATTAGCGCGAACAAGGTTTAACTAGTATTAAAACAATTCTCGTAAAACGCTCGAGTTTATTTTTGACTTTGGCACTTATTTACCAACGTATATAACGATCTTAATCTGAGAAAATTTAAGCATATTATAGTGCACTTATTGTAAAAGTAAATTACCAAAGGTTCGGATTGCTCCGACCCTGACCCTGATCCGAGAATATATCGGGAAGAAACTGGGTGGGTACATACCTTATCTAGACTCTGGCTACAAGATGAGACTGGAATAATCATGTTAATTAAATAAAAAACCGCACCTCTCAACAAAATTACATATATAATGACAGCTTTAAACGTGACAGCTTATTTGACAGGCGAAATTGTTGGTATCTAAAAAAGTTTTTAATAAATCTCAGTCTCATCTTTCATTAGCCAGAGTTTAAATAATTATTGAATAATGACATAGGTTTATACATTAGATACATTAGAAATACTTCATTTATAAGTACTTAATAGATGAAATCATACAATTCAACCCATTTTTTTATTTTTTTTATGCTATAGGGGGCAAACGAGCAAATGAATCGCCTGATGGTAAGCGATTAACGTCGTCCATGGACACCCGCAACACCAGAGGTGTCGCAAGTGCGATGCCGGCCTTTAAGGTGGGAGTACGCTCAACCCATTGACTTATTTAAAAAAATTGACGCACAAAACAGAACAAAATAGTCAAAATTTTGGTCAGAATGACATTAGCAAACAATTTTGCACTGATGATGTTACAAATGATAAATGTTTCGTACGAAAAAGAGCTCACGTAAGCAATAAGTGTCAAATTCATACACAGAAATTCTAACACTGTTAAATTTTATGGGCTATTGGTACCTAACGAAACGTCATGTTCCAAACAAGACTATGAAAAAGTGCTGGAACTGCAGCAACATTTTATGGCGTCATTTTTTTCGGCTGGTAATACTTCTACAAACTGTTTTAAAGAGCCCAGTTGACGGATCCCTAAAATGCGCTTTAATACGTAATCTCGGGCGGGCGACCCTCTCACGCTGCTCTGATCCCCTGGTGCCCGGAAACATAAACAGCCCCTATTGGAATTTTTACAAAATTTAACGCGCAAAATTGCAGACTTCGTCAAATGTGTGTGTTAAGAATAATTCTCAAACATTCTCAGAAATGGTCGCATTTTGTTCGCAAATAGAAGACGTAAAGTGTGCAATTCTTTAACCACCTCTTGCAGGGCGCGGAAGCAGCGGACGATAATGGAATTTGTATGGTTAATTTTACTCCTAGGGAAAAATGGCGTCCTGACGCCAGGGCCCTCGCCCCATACGCTGGTGTTCGTGCGCTGCGCATGTTTGAGAAAAGCGTTGTATCTGCCTCGGCGGAAACAGGTACTGCCTGAGCTTGGGTATTCCAGGCACCACCTCGTCAGTCAATCCCTTACTTTCCGTTGCCAGCCAATAATGTATTAATAATTAATATTTCGTCGGTTAATTTTAGCGGTAAGTGTCATGTTATATCGATTGTCATTTTCGTTTTATGGATAAAATATCAAGATTTACCGATTATACCAGATAAATACATAAACAGATGATTATTACCAGCAAACCAGCGACCTCCTGCTTTCTGCCGTGAAAGCAGGATGTCACTGTTTCGATCCCAGGCTACTTAAAAAACATGAATGGTTTACAATTGTAGTTGAAAGTCGTCTCATCACTAGCTTCTTAATGCTAATACTTGATATACTTACTTAAACATTTTTGTAATTCTATTCTTCTTAAACACAACAAATTAATAGTGAATATATTAATATTACAGTCCTTAAAATTAAATATGCTCCAGCTTGCTAAAAGCTAACTAGCTCCACTAGAGGCTGTAACTAACCGGAAAATAAAGAATAGAAAAAGCTCTAAAGTTGAATAATTCGCTCCGGACACCCGGGACGGCCGCACTGCAGTGGTTTTACGTGACGTCGCTACCTGACGGGAATGTGGAAACTGCGGTCTACTTTTGCCTGCATTTTGTTACACCTTGTATGTATATATATTTTTGTATAAATATTTTATATAATATTGTTGAGAGACTAAGAATGCTTTTACCTCCGTTCTCCGTTTTTATGCAAAATTGAATTACGAGTACGCAAAGCTTAGGGGATGAAAATGAAAAGTACCGGAGACAAAAGTACAACGTATCTTTATCAATGAACATTTTATGACAACCGAGTTTTAATACTACTTTATGCAACATAGGGTTTCACTCGATTTAATAAAAAACATCTAACAATGCTTACTTTTAAGAGCTAACAGTAAGATAATCAAGTATAATTGTTTTTTTTTTGCAGGTAAGTCGAAGTCTTCCAAACAAACTCCCGAGATGTGAATTGGCAAGTCCCAAATATGCAATAAATGTACCAGGATAGCAGAGGAGCAAACAATTGCATGTTTTTCGCAAGCAGCCTAAGGAACCCCCGCGGGGTCGCTCAGCCTCGAGGCCCTGCTAGCTTTATTCCCATTGCTTCATTGTATGAGGAAACTGTAGCTCGAGTGGCACTTGTAACGTGATCCACGTAGCAACTATGAGTAATCCAATAATAGTAAGCTGGTTGACCTTATCAATAGTGGTGTATCGCTTACTTAATTTACGTATTCTGGGAATATTCCCAATAAGCAAATTACAGAAAATGTTATCGATCCCTACATAGGTTTTGAATCGAACGATTGTTTTTATTTACAAATTATCATTATCATTATTATCATTGAAATTAAACACCTTAGAACAGATTAATCACGTTTACTAACACCATGATCCTACTTTTCGGGCCCTTTAATACAGCACTCGTTTTCACAGGATTAAGATGATGACTGAGAGAATGCGAATTCTCCCCGTCAATCAAAAAAGTTACTTGTGCAAACTACCTACATGCAAAATATAAAACGAGTGCTGTATAGGACTCAAAACGTATGGCCATGGTGTTAATAAATACGATTAATCCGTTCTAATGTGTTTAATTTCAATGAACAACAATCCGGGAAACAGAAAACAATATTATAGCCATTTTATCGTCAAGTTTCGGGGTAATTTATTGAATTGCACTTTATATGATGCAATTCTACTTATGTTACAAAATGATTAATTGTGAAAATAACATTGATTATAAAAATAGGAAATGTTTGTAAACCATGGTAGTAAAATTACTCGGAATTTATTTACATCCCTTGAAAACCACCGAGAACACTCCCTCATGCTCGGCAAGCGATCGGAACCCCACCCCCTAATAGGCACGTGATTGAATTGCCGTATCTTCACCGCCTCTCGCTTCGCCACCCCTGGTATCTATTGAGTTAGTTTAGTCGCTCGGTGCAAGGAGCATGGGGTATTTCCTCTATGGCCCATTTTGCTGCCATAAAATACGAATTTCGTAGCCTGTACTAAATTTTAGGTGGATATTTCAAAGTTTAAATTTTCAAACTGTTTGGGTTTCAAAACTTTACACACATATTGATAAATGTCCTCATCTATATTCGATTAGGTCAACAATTTTATGTTACCTTACCCTTCCCTCAATTGGAAAGGTTTATGTCGACCCTGCTCACATTGACAAACTAGCTGAACTGTCAAACTAATCTATTAGACACAGGCATGTCATGTGTGGATGTGACTTTAAGCCTGAATTAAATATGGGACTAGAGGACTCGGTGACCGGTTTCCTTTTTTAGTCGTTGCACACTCCATTTTTGCTATCCGGGGGCTTACCACGAACATTCGGTAAGGAAATTTTAGAGTGCACTATCTAATCCGTTCGCTTTTAAAAACCCTACCCTATACATTTGATTCCCATTGCAAATGTGTAGGCAATGCGACATAAACGGCTATAATTATCTTTTGATTGAGTTGACGTAGAGGTTTGATTTTTCCCAGCTTCAAGGGACCGCAGACCTATGTATGTGGTATTAATTTCAACATGCTATCTCTACGCATTACCGAGATAAATGGTCTTGAGAGACAGACGGACGGACAACAAAGTGATTCTATAAGGATTCCGTTTTTTCCTTTGAGCTACGGCGCCCTAAAAAACTAACGTTAATTCATTTAATAAATCTTACGGTAATAATTCGGACGATTCTTATCTGTCGCAGACGACGATATTGGCTGACGGGATCCAGACAAATAATCTGAAGATTACAATTTTTTTTTCAATGTTCCACTAGGGGATGAAGTGCAGGCATTTGTATTTTAGGTAGATTTCGGCGTGGATTCCCTTTGTATTAATCTCTATAAATCTTACTCAGAATTCTAACACTTAATTATTTCTCGTTTTTATACATTTTTTTTTAATACTACGATGGTGACAAACAATCATACGGCCCGCCTGATGGTAAGCGGTCACCGTAGCATATGGATGCCTGCAACTCCAGGGGTATTATATGCGCGTTGCCGACTGTTTAAATAAAGGGATGATTCGCTGTGTTGCTCCGTGGGTCCCCAGCTGTCAACACAGTGAATCCTCTTGGAGCTCCGGCGACCTTATTCACCAACAGAAACATAACACTATGAGTAGGGTCTAGTGTTATTAAACTGCGGTTTTCTGTAAGGTGCAGGTACTTCCCCAGATGGGCTCTGCTCCAGATTTGAGCGAGACGACATTCGTTGTGCTGCGCCCTGCCACACTAAACGATATGCATCCGCTGTGCCCATACCTCTCTTAAATCTGTGTGTCTTATTTTTGCGCTCGTTGTGAATGATATTATTGTAGGTAGGATAGAAAATATTTTATTTAGGTCATATACGCTCAGACTATCCGTTAGATTTCCATAGTGAGTATCTCTACCGGGCATCCGCCATACAAATTTCCCATACATTAAACGCGTCCTCATATCGATTTGACATTAGTCTAGTAAATCACGGTATTAATATACGTGCGTGTGAAATGCACTCCTGTCAGTAATTTCGAATCGGCTTAATTATGCCACGGCTCATGCAGGGAGCCTCGGGTCCGCTTTGGCAACTAATCCCAAGATTTCGCGTAGGCGCTAGTTTTATGAGAGCGACTTCTTTCTTACCCAGAGGGTAAACCAGGCCTTATTGGGATTAGTCCTATCAGCAATGTCGAATCAAGTTAAGATTTGCAAAGTGCGTATACAGCCAGGGCTGCTCGTGTCCGCCCCAATCATGTTCTCCGGGTGTGTGAATAAATAATGTGTAGAGCCTGGAAGTGACATAAATAGGGTCCGAGTTTTATAATCTAGCGGGAATTAACGGCTGAAGGCTTTTCATGCGACCCTGGTTTCTTATATTTTTTATTCTGTCCATTTTCGCATACATTTTCTATAGTAACCCAGTGAATGCTCTCCGTATGGGTTTACACATGCAAGTTCTAAGAGAAAAGTTCCCAACAAATTAGTACAAAGTAAAGTACCAATAATTGGTGATATTCACCAACAGTGGTACATTATACTTAATTTCTTACTATTACATGCGACGAGGATGTCAAAATCAACTTTAGAAACTTATTCTAAGTGTTACTTATTTATCTACTATTTAATAATTTATTCACAAATATGTTATTTTTGCCTAGCCATTGAGAGTATCCCACTGCTGGGCAAAGGCTTCTCCCTTGGATCTCCATAATTCCCTGTGTCGTGTTTGATCAGGCCAGTTGTAAAGGAAGGCGTCCAAGTGGTCTCGCCATCTCCGCCTGGGCCTGCTTCGCCTACCTTGCGGCATCGACTTTGTGGCTATATTAGCCCACCTATCCGCATACATGCCATGGACTTGGCCGGCCCAGTCCCACATAAGTCTTCTCGCCTACATCGGCTATGCGTGTTTTGGACCGCAGCGTAGTGTTCCGTATGCATCCTCCTGACACCTAATACGTTGCGCTCCATTGCTCGTTGCCAAACCTTCAGTTTGGACTGCTGACCCTCGGTGTGGGACCACGTTTGAGCACCGTAGGTTATGACTCCAGAATGCAGACTACACATGTCAAATGAAGGCTTCCCTTAGTTGGCTTAGTTCCTTCATGGACCAGTAGCTCTTCCAGTATGAACATGAATAAACAAAATTAATATGATTTACGAGTATATAATTTGTTAAAGCACATGAGTAACCTACTTAAAGTTCCTTAATAGTCAATACTCGAACGTTATCGGCACGTAAGGAAGATCCTTCCATTGTGTGTGACGTCACCAGACGCCGCGCCGTCGCGTCGCCGGACCGCTTTCACAGTTACGGACAACAACACAGTATCCTTACTTTGTGATTTTAAAACTTTCTTGGCGTAATGTTCGGTCGTCGCAGTTGTTTTTCCTTCAATGCTGGAAATAAACTGTTTTCTGTAAAAATTGTATAACAATGAGCTGATTCTTAAAATGTTATTTTATTCATTGGTGAAGAAACAATAACAGAAGTTCAACGAGACCATTGTATTCAGTATTAATTACGAAGAAGCAATCTTAAAATTTGATAACGATGAAATTATACGGAAAGAAATGACGTCGAAACTAAGCGCTTGTCAAAAACAACAGTTGTCGCCCTCTAATTGGTAGTCACACAGTGCTTCTCTTTCACTCGCGTTCATAAAAACGGTAATAGAGTTTCGCTGTTCTCAACCTCTTAAAAGATAAAATCTGAGTAATACGACGCGAAAAAAAGCAGACGCATTTGTTGGGCAAAAAGTATTTAAAATACAAATTAATCATTAAAATTACAAAATGTATTATAAATTCTAATATAATAAAATCTCGGATGACATGTAATTGGCGGCCGAGGCGAAGCCGAGGTCGACTAACATGTTTTCCGAGGCTTTCCCATTTACCGGCCGAGGTTTGTATATTATTTTTCTGCTCGACGGAACCGGCAGGCGGCAATTTAGTTTTGCGTAAAGTGGCGTTTGCCGGCCGGAGAGCAGAAAATATAATTATTTTCAGTTTTACGCTATCCGGGTTAGGTACTCGTAATATATAAAAAATTGCCAAAGCTAGAAATGTATTAACTATTATTGAAATATTTTCTTTTTACTTTGGTTATACAGGGTGGAAAGACACGACGATCCTTCTCGCAAAGGGGGGTTAGTTTAAGTGAAGGAGAATCGATTAGTAATGTTTATATTTTTGTTACGAACAATCAGTAAAAATATTAAAATTAATTAATGTTCTTCTTAGTGACAACCCTGCTATTACTATGTACTATACGTA
Source organism: Lathronympha strigana (assembly GCA_949128165.1). NCBI lineage: Eukaryota > Metazoa > Arthropoda > Insecta > Lepidoptera > Tortricidae > Lathronympha > Lathronympha strigana. The sequence goes on along the minus strand of OX421917.1, from coordinate 19,890,274 downwards.
CATGTAACTGTAATGTGACACTTTATGTTTACAAAAATTTGCTCGACATACCGCAGCACTCGCTCTTCAAACCTTGGTGCAATGTGAACTACACCTCCTCCCCGTTGGTCGTTTTGGCCCGTTTGTGGTACTATGGGCTGATTATTTGCCACGCGATCAAAGGCCCGTAAAATTGACATACGGCTAGTTGGGTGTGGTGGAGGATATCTTTGTCGATAGCGTCGTAACGTCTCGGCGGCATTATAATTACACTCCCCGTATAACATAAGCAAATTTAGGTAATCGCGGGCTCCCAAGGGCATTTTGAAAATAGGTTTTATCACGTAATTTGCAATTTATTTGCGTCACTGTTTTATCACGGGTAAGACTGAGTAAAAATTAATATTTTTCCCAAACAAAATAATACAATTGTGCAAACTACCCACTTACAAAAATCTAACTTAACCATAGAGAAATTGAGACTAAGGGCAGTTACAATAAATAGGTTCATAAAGCCCATAATACACCGCCAGAAGAGCATACTAGGCGGGGTGCGTGGAAGCTAGAAAATGCTGTTGGTTAACCGATTTGTATGGAAATAAATGCAAAAGTAACATGTTTATTTGAATTATAAAAATAAAGGCTTCAGAAGATATTATTTTCAATTCTACGATTCTGCATGTATAACTGCCCTTAGTCTTAATTTATCTATGGTTAGTTAGATTATTGTAAGTGGGTAGTTCACACAATTGTAATATTGACTGGGAAATATTATGGGGTAGAAATGTTGTTTTGGTAAATGTCACTGACCTTTGTGTTATTGTTAAATGTTATTGAACCTAATGAGGGTTGTCACTTGCAGTATTTTGCATCAAAAGTTAACTGCCTATAACTTAAAAACGCTTACGAATATGAGCCTAGTTTCTTTAGAGGAAATACAGTATTAAATCTAAACAATCCCCCTTTTGCGGAAAGGATCGTCGAGCCGTTCCACCCGGTATATAACCATTATAACAGAGTTGTAAATTTGGATGAATATGTATGTCTCGGTCTCTTAAATACTATCTACTTCATAAATACTCTACTGAGTATTTAATTGTTCTAAGTAAATTTGATCTTCGTTTAAGTAGGTACTACAATAAAACAGAATGTAATTAAGTAATCTGATTACAAATTAATATAATTTTAATTATCAAAATTACTTGCATTTACGATTTTATTCCATTACAATTTTGTAACTGAAATAAATGTAATTGAATTTGTATTTTAATTACAAAAAATATAATGAATTACGCCCAACACTGCTTAAAAGCCCTTAAACCGGTTCACTGTTGCAAGTGTTGCAGCGGTACTGAGTTAACGCCTACGCGTTCTGAGACCCTGGTACCATGGGTGACTGGGAAGACCAAGCCCATCAATCTTATCAACAAAAGGTGGCTTATTTGTATGCAAACACACACACACACACTTACACACACACACACACATGTGAGCTAAATGCATACTTGTATCAATAAATTTCCAGTCTTTCATTAGAAAAATATACTGTCCCGCCCTTTTGATAAGATTCTAAGGGAACATAGGGAACGCCTTACAATCTTTTTTTCTTGACTCGCACACGTAACGGGGGTGTGGTTCTAAATAGGATTCTAACATACCTTCAAGCTGTGTTAGTTTTGTCTCTACGTCTTATGCACTTCTGCGTCCCTGGTCACGTGTGCATTGAAGCGGATTAGATTCAATAGCTTTATTTTTTAATTAATCAAAATCGACGTTTGATAATTGAAATTATTCTGAAAACATGATCATCTTAAAACCCATCGCTCCGTAAAGGGTTATCATATTGAACCACAGGTACCAGGAGTCCATAAAGCGAAGGCGTTCCTATTATGGCTTATACGCATAAAAGAGTGTAGCGGTGGCCGCCATTTTTGTTTTGTTTGTTCGGTAAAAAGCCGCGGGAGGTTAAGCGAGCCATTCACGCCGACCTGGCCGATCGTTTAGCTCTATGGCATCGTTGGCTGAAAGAAACGACCTGACTTTACATAGCCTAGATTGGAAACCTGCCAAACACTAGCAACGGTTTTGATACCATTGTTGTTTCTGTACTATTAAAATTTTTATTTCTACAAAATTGATATTGCCAACCGTGTTGCCATACAAATAAAAGTTACAAATAACAACAAACTATTTGTAAATAAATGGACACTTAATTCAATAAAACAGAAGATATAATACCCCATCGTGCAATAAAACTCAACACAATCGCGCTATTTTCCCCAAATGGCCCAACTATCGTACGTGGACGGAACAATACCAGGAGCTCAGATAATACGAGGAGGGTAATGAAAATAATCTTGAAAGTTTTTTAATTATCGCAGGACGGCGCGCCCGCTCCAGTGAGCTTTCAGAAATGATTTATGTCTATTGTTCATACACTAGCCGTATAGTTTTCTTAGAAATAATACTATGTAACGTTCTTTGTCTGAACGTTTGGTTTCAATTAAGTACTTACGACGGAGACTGTTTCTACAGATCTCTATTGTCGACTTTATTGTCCCATGACAATGGGGATTCGAGGAGAAGCATATACGAATTTTCGATTTTGAATGTTCACGGTAAGTACTCGTATGTCCTCACTTCTACATCCGATATCGAATCGGATAATGTGAAAACGCTCACAGTCTAAAACTGTACGAATATGTGATTGTCAGATATCTTGTCCTATCATTTTTAGACCAAGACGACAATTTGTCGTATTGCTACGAGCTACGAGTATAAGGTATGATGGCAGCAGGCCTGCCATGAACATCAAAAATTGGCATTGACGAGAATAACTCTTTATTTCTCCAACATGCAACTGTGACAGAGACAGAGAGGGAGATACAAATTTTCGATCGTACAAAAGTACAAAATGCAGACGCGCGGAGACACCTGCGTCTTACTACGATCGCCTAGCGCGATTCAGTTTAGGTTCTTAACTGTGTGCTCAAAATGTATTGGCAGCGACTCAGTTTCAGTCCTAAACTGAATTGCAGGCGATCATGGTAACCCCATGTTTTGGCATGTGCTCGTGACTATAGTTAAGCTTGTATACACCAGGTGTATACCACCAGTTTTTCCGACCGCGAATCCGACTCGACTCGACTCGCACTTGCCTTGCACATGACTGCGATTTGCGCGTGACTTCATTTTGACTTTAAAATGTCACCCAATATTGTTTTACACCACCTATTCATAAAAGGGTTTTTTCTGTTCAAGCTAGGAGGGATCAAAGTGGCACTTCTCTATTATTCAAGGACTACACATTTTTACGTTTTCGGGCATTAACTAGTGGCATCGTGGTGTTGATATGATGCTGTTTTCAGCGTTGTTTATTTCCTCTTAGCTGGTGTGAAAATCAGTATGTGCATCAAAATTATTTTCGTCTTGGGCGTTAACGCTTGAATCCCTCGTTACGCTCAGGATTCTACGGTTTAGATTGATGAATCCATCGCTTCATTCGGAATTCAATGTACGCCCTCGCCGGAAATATATCATTTTGATCCATTGTAACACAATCTATCTTACCAATTATGTGATAACAAAGAAAAAGGCCACAGCATAATTTATTATTTGAAAATTCAGGATAAAGGCACTGAATTAGTTGGTTCAGGATTACCATGCAAATGAATGCAATAAGTACATAAACGACAGGACATGAGCTGTTTACCATGCAACTGGACCAGGGTAGCAGGAGCGGCGAGAGGAACGCATTAGCATTCTCGTTCACCAGGTTAACATAACATGAATAGGGTTAAAAGTTTGCGGAGTTGTGGGAGCAATGACGGATATTCGCATCTTCGTAATTTACAAAAGTGATAATTTACTTTGTGGGTTTCTATCAGTTTGTGGCATTCGTTTTGTATGTATCTTTTTACTTTATATGGCAAAAGAAAGTGGTTCAACCGTACTACTCAAACTCCACTACACGAAGTTTAAGAACATACCAAAAAAACGTATGGGATGACCCAAGAATCGTACCATAGGTAATACCCGCCCATCTGCACTTTTTTGCCAAAGAAATATTACAAAACCCGTCTTAAACCGCGAGCATGTCTTGCCAATCTAATCCATATTAAATTTCAATTCGATCCCAGGGGCGCGCAACACCCCTTCCCGAAAACGATTGAATAATGGGGTAATTAATTTCCTAAATGGATTCTCGTGTATGGATTGTGAACAGCATCTCAAACTTGTCCCAAATATGTATAGCTGTCAGACTTCGCCTTGCATTCATACTCGTATTCCAGTAAGTATAGTTATGGCGTAGGGTATCGGTAATGACTAATGAATTGCAAACACTTGGCTTATGATCAGATTGTTGAGTTGGGTTTAAAAAGATTGTTTATACGACAAATTTCTCCTCACTAAGAAACCAATCAGTTCGATTATGTCTTAATGACTAGTATCCAGACCATAACTTAAAGAAACAAGTAATTTGATTTAGAGCAAACAACGTCAAAACGCCTCTGAACAGTGATCTTGTTTGAAGCAAACTACGTAAAAACGTTTCTGGATAATCGTGAAAAGCACTATGTAATGCCTCGGCCGAAAGCGCTATAGATAGGACTCGTATGTTAGGGCTTCCCCTACAGGTCGGCCCTCTAACTTTCTTACACTTACTCACTTTCTAAGCCTCTCCAACAATTGCAACATTATGTCTTAATCTTTTAAAAACTACATGGCAACTTTGTATTTCATCCGCATCAGTTAATGTAAACCAGGAAAGCAGAGGATTGAAGTTTGTCGATTCCATCGAAGTTGGATAGCGAAGGATACAAGTTGGAAACTGTTTAGAGCAAGCGGCTTGCCACTGAGTCGGGCGAATAAATCGGTTCCGACTTCTGTTACTATAGTTACTAGGTCAATTAGTAAACACGATATCTAAACCGTCTATTAGCCAGTTTTCAGCTATATTAGGTGACATTTCAGTACAATTATTGTCAGTGGTACTTAAATGACACTTGGGCCTTGGCACAGCTATTTTTAATTAAACACTTTAGAACGGATTAACCGCGTTTATTCACACATGATCCTACGTTTCGAGCCCTTTACAGCACTCGTTTTCACAGGGTTAAGATGATGACTGAGAGAATGCGAATTCTCCCCGTCAATCAAAAAAGTTACTTGTGCAAACTAACTACATAAAATATAAAAATAATTAAAAACAAAGAGAAGTGTGTATATTTGACGGGTTAACTGGAAGAAATTGTGGTTTTAAGGGCGTAAAAAGTGGAACACATTTTTAAACGAGTTCTGTTCTGCGTTATTAGTCAATTTAAATATTTGTATGTCGATGGAATTAAGATTGAATGTGGTACTTATTGAGGAACTAATACTACGACATTAGTCACTCATGTTATGTATCAATAAATCCTTCGTATTTACCGAGTCTGCAGCCGGTATGTTATGATTTAACGGTATTGTAGTACCTAGGATGTTGGAGATAAGGTCTATTTTCAAATAATTTGTCAACAAGCCAATCTAAATTATCCTCTTATTATTAATAATATGTGATACTCTATTAACTGAGCGAACCAAGATCCCCTGTGAATTAATTACTAACATGAGAAGTTTGTTTGTAATTAAGGCTGACATCCATATGACATTTACCCGCTTAGTGATGACATTTGACAAAATGTTGACGGTGACTGTTGAGGTTAGTTGTTAGAATAAGCTTAAACAACTCCAAGTGGTTTAAGTGTTTTAGCTTATCCCTGGAGGCTAGTTCTGAGTTTAAAAATAAAACATGTTTAGCTATCGTTATGATTCGACCTTCATATAATAATATAAGTAACTCTTCTTTTCGCACAAAAATAGTAAGTGTGAGTGTGATATCACATGGCGTTACTCGCTGGTTGTCTCCTGAAGGATTGAGTAAAATCAACTATTTCTTGTTGTCATTCTGTTCCGTCAGCCAGGAGACAAATGCAGTATAGTTTGTTAGAAGAAACGTTGTAGTATGTTCTACTGACATGCTTGGTAGATGGCCCACCGTGGAAAGGGAAATATAACTAACAAAGAAATCATGCTTTGTGAATTTTAATTCCTTAAACCCGTTAAAAGTTACCCAAGAGACCTTAACTGTGGCAACTAGTTACAAGAAATAGTCGTTTAACCTACCCATCACAACCATAACAGTTTTTTTTAATCTGTCTATTTACCACTCCTTGAGAGCAAACGCCAACGAGCCCCAAACAAATATCCAATACTTTTTCTTCTTTTCATCTTTTTACCCTCTGCTGGGGGTAGGGCTCGAATTAAATTCTTCCACCGCCTTCGGTCCTGCGCGAGTTGGGTCGCCTTCTCCCAGTCCAACTCCAATGCACACATGTCTTGCTCAACGGAACGGCGCCAGGTAGATTTGGGGCGGCCCTGTTCCCGTTTGCCAGACTTCTTCCACGTCAGGCCCATCTTTGATAGATGGGTATCAGGTTTCCTGAGGATGTGCCCAATCCAATGCCATTTCCTCATTTGGCTCTCTTTCCATCCAATACACTACCGTTTTTCTTGGACTTGGGTAGGTTATTCATTTTTTAGAACAAAATCCAGTTTCAACACTGTCAACAAGTAAGAGGCCAATCACTTGCCATTCATCTGCGCTGATTGTAAACAGCTGCGCAAGAGCTGAACTCTTCAAACTGCGAACTCCGTAAGATGGATAAACGACCGGTGGCCGGTGCGCCGAGGCAGAGATTGATTGCCCCGTTTTACCTACGTAGTGGAAATCCTCGCGAAATTGCCATGGCGATGGGAAACAAAATAAAATTACATGTGACGAGGTGATATACTCACCATTTTTGGGTGTATTTATCTCGTAGCAGAAATTAATAGGGGACCTTTGGCCAGTAATTGACGTGTCTGAACTAATAAGATGATGAATTTAAGAGATCACTTAACGTATTGCCCTATTTCTCATTCGTGATAGCTGTTAAACTTCTTATCTATACTGTCGCAATCATCATTATTGGGTATAAGTAGTACGCCACTTGTCGCTGGTCGTCAGGCAATGAGGACTACCGTATTTTTGCTCACCAGGCGGCGCCACTCATGCGTGGGTCCTTGGCAAGCGCTATTATTATGAGTTTTTATGGCGAGAAATTATTATTTTAATTCATTATTTTTCTTTAATTTCCATGGTAAAAGAGGTACATTAATTTGTATCTATTTTTAAGTGAGGTATAGATTCTTGAGTGATAATATTTGATAAAACAGTTCAATAGTAAGTCGCGCTATTTTACAAATAAATATACTTCTTTATTAGTTTAACTTGAACAATGTCAACATCGTGGTAATTATTATGACTTGTTAATTCGGTACTGAAAATGCCCTGCTCACCGGGGACCTTGGTCACTTTTTCTGTAGTATATCACATTTCTTTCAATTTATATGTTTTTAAGGTTTGTACGTTTTTCTAACTAAAACTTTTCCATTTGTACTGTTTGTTAGGTATTTTTAATAGATTGTAGTCTAATAACAATCATATTTTAACTAATGGAAAACGTTTTTTTAAATTACTTTTTGAAATAACCTCTGTTTACGGTACCCTACGAGCGGGTTATTTTATACTTTCGTTTTAAGGCTTATTTTAATACGTAATGATTGCTATAAATTTCACATTTTTGATAAAAACATCTTTTCTTTGGACCCACGGTCCACGTACCCCTAGCGGCGAAATCACTCGCGGTAATCCTCATTTCATACAGACACCAATGATTTTTCGATCAGTAACAATATTTTCCAACTGTCATCTCTTTACCTGCCAACATGTCTTGCCAAACTCCATTTAAGATGGCATATATGCGATAGTAAGTACTCGTAGTCAAGTGTGCGAATAAAGGCGTCGCGTCGTAACTCACGCACCGCGTTTGCCCCACGACATAAACCAGAGCAAATAAAGTGAAATAACAATGGAACTTGTTAAGAAGACCGTAAATCCGCGTTGATATGCCCCGGACATTAAATAAAGAGCGCCAGAAGGTTATGAGGCCCGTGAACCGGTTATAAAAATGGTGATTTTATTGGGGTCGCACACTATCAAGGAGGTTTGCGAAAGAAAGCGCAGGCCCAGGTAGAATTTCTTCGATAAATAATACCGGTTGCCCTTTGCTCTACGTGCCCGGATTTCTGCAAGCCTAGTGGATTCCGGGGCCGATGTTTCTTATCTTATTGCGATGTGATTTCTTTTATAGCCCATTCGATGAAAGCAGTACACTGGAAAACAGCTACGATCAGCTTCCAATTACAAGAAAGTTTTCAAGATTCGCTTACGGTTGCGCTTTTAAAGAATGGACGAGGTTTAAGCGTCAATGGCATAGTTCCTAATTGCAGCAATGTTCGGAGACGAACACGACGTGTTGACGCGGCGACGGCGTCGGCAAAAACTTTCATTTCGCTCCATCCGGGCACAATTTGCGGAACGATGATTTACCGGATCGCTATTTGTCGGCATCCCGCCTCGCCGATCGCTGACTCAAATATTATATTCGGAGATATTGTTAACCGAGAGAAAACTCTCCTTAATCTCGGTAATAAACGTCCCTCGGGAAATGTAAGTTATCTCCATAAATAGTGTCAGGGATGATTAATATCTGGCGTCAGGGTTCGAGGCCGTCACGTGACAAATGAAGTCGCCTGCGATAGCCGAGCGTTAATAACAATTTTAAACTCCGGCTATCTCGAGGACTTACGGCTTAAAGCTGTAATGTTATGAGCAAACAGCTTTATGAAGCGCCCTTATTTACCGTTGGCTATATTAGAGAGATAATGCTCGAGATATAAAACCTTAGCTAAGTGCTGCAAGAATATGCGCCGGCTGTCTTCAGTTGGGGGCACAAGAGGGAGGAAGCGTGTTCACTCGACTGTCAAAATAACGTGCACACGTACACTCAGTTGAATCTGAGTCGCATTTGACTTGATGTTTTTTTCCTTATTTAATGCCTCTGGAAAATGTCTCGGCAAACATGTTCGCCTGAACAATAATCGCCTGAATATTATTTCAAATAACCGTGTTCGCATTATGGATATTTTCGTTATTTGTCCGGTAATATAATTAAGTCATTATTAACTAGTACTTTTTTATGAATTTATTGGTTTAGGCATACGTCAGCAAAAGTGTGTTTGTAATAAAAGCTAGAGTAAAGATTTACTAACGAACTAAATGTAATGGAATACGGGGTTTAGTGTTTAACCCATCGACTTCACAGCTATTTCAAAACCAAAAATTAGATTACTTAAATTTTTTTTACAATTACTTAAAAAACCCAAAACGGTTTTTTTGCGAGTGTTAAATAGAATCTAATGTAACTTGATAATTGCATAAGTTACATTGGTAAGTAACGACACTTTTTCTATTGTCAGAAATAAAACCAAGGCGAACCATGGACCCCACAAATATTGCGTTTCTTTTACCTTCCTTACCTGATTGTTCCACTTACAAGTTTCAAGAGAGTTATCCTACAAGAAATACACGGAATTCCTACGTAACGTAACATCATTCATTACTAGTATTTCGCGCCTCAACAAGAAACGAGACTAAGAAATATTCGTTCGGTGTAAATACATAAATATCCTTTGAAAGAAACTTCAAATGGTCATTACCGTAATGTGATATCCGTTTATGTTACCAGGGCGACATGAACCGGCAGGTGTTATGGCCGTTAGATACGGGTCGGGACCGGGCGGTGTCAGCGAAAAATCGGCAGCACCTGCCTCCTTGATAAATGGCGTGAAAAGGGTGTATCGACTGCGAAGACCCTTCATATTAGAACTTTGTCATATTTACGTGACATTCTCATGCAGAAAAAGAGATGTAACGGAAGGTTGAAGACGCAATAACAGTCGCCAGTCGCTCGTAAAAGTTTAACTACGAATAGTATAAAATTGCGGTGAAGTATACTAGAGTAGTATTATACATTCATCCTTTATGTTCTTAGGGAACTTTTCATGAAAATATATTCGTGAACATGTTAAAAGTTTTGATTAAGAAGTTGTAGAAATGCATAGAGACTGAATTGAACTGAGAGGGGAGGAAATTCAATTACCTACATACATAAGTTCAAGTGAAATTTGATTGGAATGATGAATTTTTCCACTTTTCCGTATTTTCTGAGAAATTTAAGCTATTTCTTGTTCAAAGACTAAGCAATAGTACTCCAATTTTCAGAAGGTGTCTTTCATCGATAGAAAGAAGTATCAGCCACTATCAAATCTCAAAAAACGAGCGTGTATTCAAAGTCTACCAGCTCGGAAGCCACACCAAATTCTGAAGTAGTCTTTAAATATCCATATCCCATTTTCTTACCTAGTTTAGAAGACGTAGCGTTCGTAGAACATTCTAACATTATTATACTCATTACTTCAATGGCGTTAATCGCAATTTCACAGGCTTGGCACACTTATTCACTGCCAAGTTGCTAGAGCTCTCGAAGCACTTCTCTCCACCTGTCACCAACTCACGTTACGATCTTACATAATAAAAGACTTAACTGATATTACATATAAGGCTCATACGCCGTTATATGCGGATACTATACACTAAAAACATACACAACGTTATAACACTTAATACCAAAAGCGTTAAGGCACATAATCGGAAAACAGTTTCGTGGATAATGGAAGGTATTCTTTGTAGTGTCAGAAAGAATGGAGTGCGCTCGAAGCTTCCATTTTGAGACCGTTTTGCGCTATTCACGGCATTAGAGAGGTTTAGAATAAACAGCGGGAAATCTTTTTGTCAATTTTCTTGTTTGCTTAACGTTTTCGCGGAAACTCTAAAATAAATTCTGGTGAAGAGGACTTCAGATCAATCGGGCTTTGACAGTGCGATTGTGAGATAATTATGGTCGAAATGAAAAACACTGGTTTCTCGTTTGATTATTTTTCGGTAAAGCCGAGAGAGTACTGAATACTCGTACTGATACCTTTGTATGTACGACCTACCTACCTACCTATTACGACGAGTACCTAGTACGTGGCTGGTATTCAACTATAAGTTGGAAGTATTACAACTATACTGACTTCTGCCGGCCATATTCGTTCGGGCAATATAGTGGTTATTTCCGCCGGCCATCCGCCACACAAATTTCCCATACATATATGCCCTAACGTATATGGCTGGCTCGGCTTTTGATTGATGAGACTCTAGTACATAATGGTACTCTGAAGGAACCAAGTTGGGGTTCGAATTAACTACTTAAGCAATAAATGCGTGTTACGTCTCTTCAGATAATTTGCTATCCTCTTGACCTTCGATTTCTCAGATCTAAAGGATCCCATTCTAATCAAACTAATCATAGTTTAGCTAATCTAATCGCTAGCGGAGCTACCAGGGCGGCAGAGGAACGAGGAGCCTGCGGCGATCCATTTCACGTCTCAACGGCAGCAATTCCCCAGTCGATATTGAAAGGGACGCTACACGATTGCGTTAGATGGGTAAACGGCTTTCAGGGGCCTCTGATGTACTGACTAGACGGAGCATCGTAATACAATACAAAAATTATAAATGGGTTACAATTATTACACCTGTCCTGGGCACTGGAAACCTTGGTCACGTTTTCTTCAGTATATATACATATGATGGATACGAAATGTTGTAACCTCATTGGCTGAATTGCCAAGTCACGTGGTGGTTTCGTTTGTTAACTTTTTTTTATGCCTAAAAGTACAGACTATAGCTATCTTCGCAGCTCTGACGTCGAATTTTTTTTTTGAGTGAGAAGTTATTTCTTTTATCTGATGTATCATTTATTAAAACGCCTTAACTCGACATACCTATTCCGAATCCGAATATTATGATAATATATGATTAATGATGAAGTAAGAAGTGTATCCGGCCATCATTCTTATATGTATTTCATGGCAAACATTATATATTTGTCAAAACAAGAGGGAACAGGTTAAACTTAGCTGTCTTCGTAAAAACTTCATGGTGCAAAGCCTATGGCGGGTATTCTGTATCAGGTTCTTGCTTAGTCGATAAAAGGTTTGCCTCTTGCAATAGACTTGATCAATACACTTCGGTAAGCATCTAACTTTGACAATTCATTCGAGAGCTTTTTTTGCATCTCGCACCAAAAGGAGAGGTTCTCAAAGATTGGCTGCACTTTGGGAAATACTGTGTCCTTTGAGCTTGCAAAAGTAATATTATTGTCGTGATTAATATTCAATTCTGCAAAGTAACCCCTGGTTCAATAAATTACTTAAATTAAAAGTGCTAAATGTACGGTAAATAAATTATTATGTGCCCGCATATGGTTAGTCCTCGATAATGCGTTCAAAAACGGCATAATATATGAAGACCCCCATAATATTACTGGGGGGCAAATATTACTCGCGTCCGCAGGAGAAACCTACCACATCCCTGCACGTGTCCCCTGGGTGGTGCTAAAGAGTAAGAAACTATTGGCTGCAGTACCTGTCTTAACGGACCTCACTGCACGGAAACCGAGTCGCATCGCATCCAAGTAAAACTAACTAGTGGCTGAGCGACTTGGTAAATAATACCATACGATTAAATAAATAAATAAACCCCCATAATAATAACCTTTTTTGTTACAACAAATTTGTTATCTGTGAAAATTACTAACATTTTCGAAATGGTGACAAATAAGCACACATCCCGCGCGATGGTGAGCGGTTTCCGTAGCCTATGGACGCCTATAACGCCAGTAATTCAGTCACTTTAGGAGTTGTCACACTCAGCGTGGTGAAATTGGGGCCTGAAAGGCCTAGTATAAAAATTGTACGACATTAACTTCTCGACCGCGTTAGCGTATCGGGTCAAAATATGAAAGTTGCCGTATGATTTAAATAAACGGCAAATATAATTTGAACTCTCGATACGCTAACGCGATCGTGAAATAAGTGTCGTACAGCTTTTATACTAGGCCTTCTGGTCGTCTTGTCCTCGCTGGATGTGACGCACTTACGCAATTACGCAATAATGCAATTAATTCAGTAACTATGTTCGTTTTTTTACAAGCTCCTGTAACTAGCAACAGTGGGGTGATACCGTGATGCCCTTAGTCTGGCAGGCGTCATTATCAGCGGACAGGCCGTCTCATCCGCGCTGGGTGTGACGCAATGACGTAATCACGTTATACCGTGGCTGAGACTTGACAGTTCCGACAGACTGGGGGCCCATTTCTCAAACGTTATTAGACTAATATTATTAGTATGTGCCATGGAAACCCATACAATTATACAGAAGGAGACTATTGAAACTGGTCTAATACCGTTCGAGAAATGGGCCCTAGGTTTAGGTAATATAAATAAATAATGATATAAATAAATTAGTTGATTTTTTTTATTTTTTTTACGCTGGTTACTCTTTAAGACTAGATTGATTACTTATTAAGGTAAAAGTAGATTACAAATGCGTGAACTCGGTTTCCGTGTTTTCAGGCGAAAAAGGAGTCTTTAAATTATTGGCATAAATAAATAGTACAGAATTTCGTAACTTAATTTTTTAATAACGAAGTGCGTCATCGTACGTCACGTTTTGAAACGCGCGTCGTAGCTTATACTTGCGGGTATAGGTATATTCTTGCATTTAACCTGTTGTACAAAAATATAAAATATGAAACCGCTCTCTCTACAATCGTATAATTTTGAGGTTAGAAATATTGGTGTAGGGTAAAACCGGTGGTAGCGTTAGTTTGACGTTCATTACATATGTTGTAAAATATCTTTACATTATATGTAGCTATCCCCGCGACATGATAACTATGCACTCACGAAAATTATCTTAGTACCACCCCTTATAGATTGCTAAAATTCGCGATTCTCGTAGTATAATAATACTTACATATATCGGGTTACTCACGTCAGTAAAATCTAAAATAGCTCGACATGTTTCGGAACAGTCCGTGTCCCTTAATCTTGAGATACGCTCGCGACGGTCCTACCCGATCGACGTTAATATGTATAATTTTTTAATTTAAATTTAAAATTTAAATTTTTTATTATAATTTCATTTCTCGTATTAGGTTAAAAAATAAATAGGAGTATCATGCATTTCCAACTTCCAAGTAGAATGCCAAATCAGTTTCCCAATACCCAACTTGGAAGCGCAGCGTGCCACCTGCAGAGAAGATGCACGGATGGAAATAAGTTTGGAGTGCACAGTGCAGCGCCCTTAATTAAAAGTTGGGCAAAATGCAGGGCGTGTGCATGTGCAGTCGGAGTGAAAAAAAACAACTCGCGCGGGCGGAATTACTGTCGAAAAAGATTTTACTACGATTCACGGGGTTCAATGCGTGTTGCATTGGGTGCGGGTGATTGCTGTTTAGTGTGTAGAGGATGCGGTGGGGAATTAGAGGTAGGAAGTAGAATTAGTGGTAAAACGGGCGAACGGAGCAAGTGGGTTCATCCAGTCTAGGGCATGTGCACAAATCACGCGAGGTTCGAATGGGGGGGAGGGATCCCGAAAAAATCACGACAGATCACGTTGGGGTGGGGGGGGGGGTACATGGAGACCTCACGTGTATTTTCTATAATGACGAAAAATACCTCAAAACAAGAGTCAACTTTTCAGAGATAGTAGTAAAAATTACACAAATACATTTGTGCATCAACGGGTACTAAGTATATAGCAAATATAACATCACATTCATTACGAAAATAGAAAAATAAACAAGATTTTCGAATACCACGATTTAATTTCAAAATTAGGTCGATAAAAAAAAACAATAAATATACGTGAGGTTATGGGGAGGGAGGGGTAGCTTAGAACCTCACCAAAGGTCACCAGGGGGGAGGGAGGGTCAAAAAAACCTCGCGTGATATGTGCACAAGCCCCTACCTGGGTAATGAAAATATCGTTTGTATGCATGTTTGTATTAAACTTGTATTAGATTGACCGAAGAAGACATATTTCGGCCAAAACTAGTCGAACCTTTCGGCCGAGCCGAAACTTACAATATCGTATGTTCGGGTCGCGTTCGGCTGACGTCGGGTGAGCTCGGCACGACTGGCAATATGGCGTCGCTCGCTTAGACTCAGTGTCACTGTGACAATGCTAAAATTTCAATCCGAGAAGAGTGAAATTAGATCACGGAGTAATTGTCGTTTGTTACTCAAGTTGGCGATGGCGATGGCGTCGCTGGAATAGTTTATTGTTTTTTGTTTGCAAAATGTTGTTCAATGTGGAATATTGATAGCTAATTGTGCAGTAATCTAACAAAACGGTGTGCAGCTAATGAAGAATTGATCCTGAAACGAGTTCAGTCACTCCTTTAGTCATCAAGCGGCAATCCCGGGATTACGGCCCCCTGAGAAACTATATTTCAAGTCTTATAGCTATAAACTTAACATATAGCGAGGCAAATTACCGAACAACGTCGCCCAAGTGGCAATATACTATTCTATTTATGTAATATACTGAAATATTAATAAAACGTGACACTAGCAAAACTGTTCAACTCCCGGAGAGAAGCCATTATTTAAAAGAAGAAGTAGGTCATGGAGATTTTCCATTATTCATGTATCTGAAAAAACGTCTCACTGTATTTAAATCACATTTATCAAAGGTTCGTTTTCGGTATCGGCCGAAACAAGAATCAAACAGAAACTTCGGTTTCGGCAAAAAAACATGTTTCGGTCGACACTAGGTCGGTACTTTGTATATTTTTGTTCGACGATAACTCAAGTATCATTGATCAGATCGTCTTGAAAGTTGGTAGGTGGTTAGATGAGAGTACCTATGTGTCATATCTCGAGTTACAAACGCCCATCGACTATGGTGACTACTTTTATTAAATTGCAACGGTTAACACTCACGTACTTTTATCACAATAGGCGTGACATGTTTCGACTGCATCGGGCAGTCATCGTCGGACAGACATGTCACGCCTATTGTGATAAAAATACGTGAGTGTTAACCGTTGCAATATAATATCAGTATGACTCACGAAAGTTTAAATTATATGGTGGCTACTTATCATCACCCGCGCACGATTGTTTGCCACCTTCGTATGTACAGAATTCGCATTATTTTTCCGCAACTCGCATTTTCCTTACTGGAGCAAAACTCTAAAAGGAATAAAATATAATTCTTCTTGCATTGTGTTGTTACTGCTGCATTCTGAGAACTTACACAGACAGAGCTTAGAAAAATGTTTCAAAAGCGATGTTAGCGAACAAGGTACGGGCGACTTAAAAACTATGTTAACGTTTATGTACCTTATGCCTTCGGGATAAGGCTTAACATGTTTGTATATTTGTGACGCTGACGGGACATAGGTACCTATGTCCCGTCGGCTAGTAAGTTCGCATGGCAAGTTGCCGAGTAACTCGAAAATGCTAGAGAACTTCGGTAAACTCATTATCCTGGTACAATATATTCTTTTATCTAGTTATTTTAGTCCGGAACAATGTTTATATATCAAGGATTCGTACCCGTTTTTAGATAAAATATAGGTACTTATAGATAATAGATCATTATATATCTTAACTCAAACAACTGTCTTAACCTTGTCGCCGCCCTTGATATCAAATCACTACATTTAGTGCCCCACTCGCCACAACTTCTATTAAGTATAAATATCTGTTTATTTGTTGCTTGGCGATGGTGGCACTTTATTACTTTTTTGACGTGGAGTTTGAGCACATAAAAAAAACATATTATTGAAACAGAACTTTCACTGATTTTTAAAAGCTCAGTCTTTCAGTCTTAATATTTAATGAGTTAGGGAGGTAAAGCTTTAGTAATCAAAACACCTTCGCAAAAGCGGCTAAAACACTTAGACCGTCCTGGTTTAGCCATCTATCCCAGAGGTAGCCTGAAAATCCCATACTGAATAAATACTTAACTCTGGTTTAGCGGTTTATCCCGGATGGTGCGGATGGACGCATTACTCTTCTTTATTACATAAAAAAGAGACAAAAAGTAAGCTATGTAAGTGGCACATGTAGGGTAGGGATAGAGAGGGCTCCATCCGTTCAACTATCTCCACTTAAAGAATAACGTAAACTCGTCGCTCCGTTTTGCCGTGAAAGACGGACAAACAAACAGACACACACACTTTCCCATATTAGTATTGATGTTGTCTAAGTACAAAGCCTATTTGATATTAAATACGCCGTTTTAAAGACAATGATTATCTAACACTGAACTGACTGACATCAAAAGCTCGCGAGCTGGCTAGATGAACAATTTTATGATAAAATGTTCCAGTTATAAGGAAAGTTAGCGAACTGCGATGGCTAGAACTTCGTTCTCGGCATCCGTAAGGCTTTCTCTAGCATATTATGTTACATTACAGTCTTTATTGAGAAACTAAGTAGGTACAAAACTGGCACACCAACGCCGTAATTGACAGGAAGCCGGGTTTGCCCACAACTATGCTACTATAAAAACTTAAAATGAAATTAAAATACAGTCACTATATTTCGGTTTTATATTTTAAAGAAACCTATCATAATCTTACTTCTTCTTAGTCTTTCCCTCATATGTCAGGATTGTCACAATATACAACTGTTTTCTATGCAGTTTCGGATTTTGGACAAATCGACGCCTCTTCGAGACTAAACTTTGCAACTTAATTGTTTCGGTCCATCGTACTACTTTTTCCTCTGCAGCATGTGCCGTCCACGTGTCTGAGAATTATCTGCTTCCCCAGACAATCCCTTGCATCTTACTATAGTAGAAGCAAAAAGGATCATTTCGGTAGGAGAATGAAAACAAAAGGAGAACGCTGCGACGCGCATCGTAAAGAGGTAGCAAGCGCGAGCGATACCTCTAGCCGAGTTGCAACTCAGTCGGAGCGTTACTTCTAAGTTTATTAAAAAATTTCTTGCGTTTAACTACATCACTAGGAGCCACGAGTCAGCTTGGCATACTTTATTGTCAAAAATTACTCTTTGGGGTGACGGAAATCGCAGCA
Source organism: Lathronympha strigana (assembly GCA_949128165.1). Lineage (NCBI taxonomy): Eukaryota > Metazoa > Arthropoda > Insecta > Lepidoptera > Tortricidae > Lathronympha > Lathronympha strigana. The sequence continues at coordinate 19,872,368 of OX421917.1, read as the reverse complement.
TATGTACCTATTACTAATGTTTTTTCTCTTTACAGGTAAGTCGACTCTAGTTCGAGCAGAACTGGCAAGTATTTTGAAGTCGGCGACAACTTGTAGGACAATTATGAATCCATGTGTTACCTACACATGGATTCATAACGAAGTCGCGGGAATGTGATAGTAGAACAATTATGTGAATTACTACAAATAAAACGCGAAAAAGTTATTATTATAGTGAAACGTCGATCATATTCAGTCATATTAGCCTATTTAGGTCTTTCACTGCTGGGCAAAGGCATCCCCCTTCTCCAATTTAGTCCTTTTATCTGCTGTTTCTCACCAATCTGAAAAGAAGTGTAGAAGACGGCGAGACGACCTGGACGCATTCCGCGCAGATTGATGGGAAACTTATGTATTATTAATGTAAGATCACTACATAGTATAAAAGTCGCTTTCTCTGTCCCTATATCCCTATGTATGCTTAAATCTTTAAAACTACGCAACGGATTTTGATGCGGTTTTTTTAATAGATAGTGTGATTCAAGAGGAAGGTTTATATGTGCCTATAATAATAACCCGTGCGAAGCCGGGGCGGGTCGCTAGTAATATATAAATTTTACCTTAATTAACTTATTAATTGTTACTACTAGGTAGATTTACCACATGTACACTAACTACAGTTACAAGTTCTGGAAACCAAGATTTCCGCATTAGACCAAATGTTCGCAAGTCCCGCAAAACAAGGCCGCATTATCTAAGTTTAGGGCAATTAGGACTCGTGCCTAACTACCCGCAGCACTTCATTTACCGCTTAAGGTGCGTCTCCACTGACGCGGCGCTGTGTAAAATCAACCAATTACATTATGCAGCAGGGCTTAATTTCATTATGGACGTGGCATAATGTGAATTGGATAACGTTCTATTAAAAGCGGATAAGGCCTCGGTCATTCTGAACCGCCGCCCGCCGCGCCTTTAGTTATTTTGGAACGTTGCGGCGTGTGGACGCTAGCGTCCTGTATGGAGAAATGTAACAAAGAAAAAGACACGTCTCTTCGTCATTTGTCCGCCACACACGGCGCGCCGCGGCTTGTCAGAACGACAGAGGCCTAACTGTTCAAAATAATCTTTAAACATGGACAAACTGTCGTCTTAGAGCCGGTTCCTACGTAGTTGTCGGATGTCGGATTCGGATTTTTGTTCAAACTTGCCCGACAGAGCGATATCCCTAGAAACGTTTGATTAATTCTAGCCCGACATCCGACAAGTGCAAACCGGGTCCTATCTAGCAAATATCACGCTATCCGCTTAGCATAATAGCTCTGCAGATTCTAATTCACCTGTCAGTGGCGTAGTCTCACTCATTGGACCAATTTGCACCGCTCCGATCTGCGCCAGTGGAGACGCGCCCTTAATTGTGCTCGACCGAGTAACAGTACTAAATTATGTAATCGTTTTCGAGGTTCTTATCACGCTTCAAGGAGCCTGGGACTATATTACGAAAATCCATCTCTGTCACACTTGCACATTAGAGCGATAAAGAGGCTATTCCGTCAATGCCAATTTTCGATATTCGTGGTGCCCACCACGAAAATTTTTCGATTGTTCGATTTTCGTAGTTACTTTTTTTTTATTAAAACATTCGGGGAGGCCTACGTCTACAGTGGACTGCAATAGGCTGATCGATTAATTGTACCTTGGTAAGATTAGTCCAGTTTTTTTAATATATTTTTTTGATCAGAAAGAGACTTACGATACCGTAATATGTATACCTACATACCTACTTATATAAAAAAATCCTCGCTTTTTTCGCTCAAAAACGCAGTTGGCATTTTAAATAATAGATAAAATACTTTCGTATCTAACATGGCGTCGAAAAGACTAATTTTTTAACAGTCACAACCGCAGCGTACGACCAAAATCTAGCTCTGCAAGTTCTGCAACTATAATGTCCACATGTACTACGCAGTTTGTGGTAGTACCTCCACCTTAGAGAAAACCGCAGTTAAATAACACTAGACCCTACTTATAGTGTTGTGTTTCTGTTGGTGAGTAAGGTCGCCAGAGCTCCAAGAGGATTCGCTGTGTTGACAGCTGAGGACCCACGGAGCAAAGCCTTTGGCCCGTTTGGCTGTCAACACAGCGAATCCTCCTTTTTTTTTAAAGGGTCGGCAACGCGCATGTAACACGCCTAGTGTTGCAGGCGTCCATAGGCTACGGTGACCGCTTACCATCAGGCGGACCGTATGCTTGTTTATCATCGTCGTAGTATAAAAAAAACCCTATACCTAGTTAGGTAGTAGTTGGGTTGTAGTTACAAACTCCGGCTATAAGAAATGACATAATGCCGTGTAAGTATGCATGCCGTAAAAGGAATAGCGTATTTTTTGCGATAATAAATTGTGAGCTAATAGTAGGATAAAGTGCGACGGCTGCCAAGATCATGTTTATGCAGATCTCGCGGTTTTTCAACCCTTCCATTATAATTAATTCGTCTTGAATAAGTTTGAGAAATGAGCTGCTTAATGGTGTGAATGATTCGTTGTGATTCAGAAATATTAGACGGTTGAGATAAACTATATCTTATCTTATGTTATCTATTATTATCTTCAAGGTTATCGATTAGAATATACGAGTTTAAGCTCACTATTAACTCAGCTACTATTTAACTACTATTGATAAAAAACAAGATTTTCTATGATTCATGTTTAGTTCAGCACAGTTCCTAATTCCTTGTTTTTTTCTCTTTTTTTAGGGTTAGGGCCAAAGGGTAAAACAGGAGCCTATTACTAAGGCTCCACCGTCCGTCTGTCCGTCCGTCTGTCCGTCCGTCCGTCCGTCCGTTCATCCGTCCGTCTGTCACCAGGCGGTATCTCAAGAGCCGTGACAGCTTAATTAGACAGTTGAAATTTTCACAGATTATGTATTTCTATTGCCTCTATAACAAATACTTAAAAGCAGAATAAAATATATATTTAAGGGGGTCCCATACACCAAACTTGTTTTTTTACCATTTTTAAAAATAATGGTTCGGAACTCTTCGTGCGTTAGTCCAATTCGCACTTGTCCGGTTTTATTTTATCTGTCAAGTCTTGGTGAAGGCTCAGAAGGCACACTGCCGTATTATACCTATCTATGTAACGTAACTTGAGTTAACTGACATGTCACCATCGGCATCACTAAACGACTTGCGGATATCTGTCTAGCGTATCATTTGCTTCTTTGGAGATATAATGCGGTCACCAAAGCATTGTCTGGAGAATCAGATAATTCTGAGGCATATAGGCAAACGCAGTAGAGGGAAGATACCAGTGCAACGTAGTCAAGAGGGCTGCAAAGTTTAGTCCCTACGAAGCGGTCCACTTAGCCAAGATCCGGACTGCATGGAGAACAGTTGCATACGGTCACGATCCTCAGCCATGGGGGAGCGGCTAAGAAGAAGAAGATATACATGTAATAAGTCTAATTGGTGTCACTGACATGTACGAACCCTTCACAGCACTGGAAACGTAGCATAGGTATAAGTATTATGTACGCGATTAAGCTATTTCCAACCGACTTCACAATTTCAAAAGGAGGAGGTTCTTTATTCGTGTGAATGTTTTTTAATGTTTCATTTCAATAAATACTAGTAATCGCGCACAAGACGATATACAATCTGTAAGCGTCTTCCCCATTCGTTAGCAGCTAATAGAATTCTTGTATTTGTCTGGCCAACTTTTACCTAATTCACCGTGGCGCCTGTTTGTTGAAGACCCGCTCAACAAACAGACCAAGAAAAATATGTTTGTTGCGGTCTTGTTGGGTCTGGGCGTTGGTTGAAAAGCTTTCATGGTTTTGCAATAATGCTTAAATGCTTTTAAATAACTTATATACTTACTTCACATAAGAGCCGATCAAGAAAATGAGAATTTAGAACGCAAGGTAGGGTTACAAATATAAATCTAAAAGCTTAACTTTTTGCATCTAAGTGCTTAAGAACATTAGAGATTATATAAAAAATAACCCGTTTTTACTGCTTTTGTTCATTGAGTTCTGACGTAGATCTATAAGTTTTTTTTTTTTTTTTTTTATGCTATAGGGGGCAAACGAGCAAACGAATCACCTGATGGTAAGCGATTAACGTCGTCCATGGACACCCGCAACACCAGAGGTGTCGCAAGTGCGTTGCCGGCCTTTAAGGTGGGAGTACGCTCTTTTCTTGAAGGTTTGAAGGTCGTATCGGTCCGAGTTGCTTAATAGTCACATAATATGATAACTTCTCTTACCTAAATGACAAGTTACGACGCTTTTAAACATGCGTGACTTCAGAGTCAATAAACGTGAACTGCAAACGTTTCAAATGGATGTATTTTGATTTAACCCCATAACAATCATGAACACGAGTGTTTTCAAGCTGACAGCCGGCGCCTCGATGGCGCCTCACAAAAATGTTTACACATTTCGCGGTCGTAAGTGTTTTCCGAACTCTCTCCGCTTTCCGAAGAACAAAAGATGTCATTCTGATCCCTTCAGAGAAGGCGCGAGTGGAGGGTTCAGACAAAAGCGTTTTACTTGATCTTCGATGAATATTATAACAACGGTTAAAACGCCTGCATTTTTATTATTATTGGCGCGACATTTTTCGATTGTGGCTGGCAATCATCAGCGGACAGAGTGCTATCACGTCTGCAATGCGGTCAACACACCTACTCTAATATTAATATTAGTATGACTCATGGGAGTATAAGTTGTATGATCGAAACGTCACGCGGCATGTATCGATCAGAAATATCAGAATGTACCTGCGTTTTAGCAATTTTCGATAAACCAATCGTGTCGAACTTGAGTGAAAATTTATTAAATTTTAAGGACTTGTTATGGAATGGCGTGTTGTATAGAGACCGCTGGCCTTATGACTGGCATGGAACATAGTTATGTTAGTATAACATATACTAAATAGTCGTTCTCTGTCACGCTTGTCGAAATTAGAAGGGCAATAGAGAGACAAAACTTCGACGGCGACTCGCCTTAGCCGGTAGACCATGTGTCAACGCTGACTTTATGCAGACGTTGCATCTTGCAGCACAAGACTTGCTCACAGTGCGCAATCTGCGATTCTTCTCAGTCGTGTACTCTTGCCACCCTTTTTGCCTTGCCATGTCTCCCTCGCCGCTATATAGAGAGACTTGATGTCCAGGGTAGAATGTATATTCTACCCTGGATATCAAGTCTTTCTATAGCGTCCCCTTGCCACGTGGCCAAAGTAAATCAGTTATTCTTCAACTATATACATCTCAAGTTCACGTTGCACTGGTTTGTTTAACACGACTCGCTTACCCTCGTCCATTGAAAGGGAACGCACAACTGGGGCTAATAGAAACACCATTACGGCGCGCACGTGTGCCTGTGTACATATGCTAACTACCTCCTTGGGTCCCGATACCACCCCACCCTGTTTATTTTGCCTTTCATACTGTACAGTACGAGTATGAAAAGCGTACAAATCGTTGCGAAGTTTTATTTATTTTCTTTTGAACGTGGCAAAGGTTACGCTGTTACCTATAAGTACGCCAATTTCTTCTATTGCCTAGAGTTCTTCGGCCCTGTCATACGCTAAGGTTAAACTTGGGTCATATTTAAATACTCATATAGGGTCATATCAAGTTGAAAATAAATCGTCATGTTTCGAATTGGTTGCGACGGTTGTTCTCCGCGCACTATTTAACTACGTCCAATCGCTGGGTTAGTATTGTGTGACAATTCTTTTACATTTTCAATTGTATCTATTCTTTTTGCAGTATTACTAGTCTGCAATTTTATCGTAGCTAGTAACTAAACGACACTGACATCAGTCTTCGTAGCTTTATTGTGCTTTTCAATAAGACAGTAAATATATGAATCAGTTTTAGTCGAAATAAAATCTTGAAATGTGTCTCTTCCTTGAAATGCTTAGCATTTTCTCGAATTTCAACCAGCTCTTAACTGAAAAGCGACGATTAAACGTAAAAGCCTGTCCCCAGGTGTCAAGGTGTAAGTAGCTTCCGAAGTGCGCGTATGCGTGGTAAAAAGTACCTGTCAGCCCGTTTGCAGCCTGTCTGCCCTTTAGCCCGCATGGCATTTTTTGCTGATGCAAAGAGTTCGAGTTTTTGTTAAGAGTTCAGGTTTCGTTCATGTGTAATAGAGGCAGAGAGAGATCAACGAATAATAGATATTGGCCAACTGTCACATGTCATTCGTTAACTATGCATCTGGGGGTAGTGACCATTATACGAGTAGATAGAGATAGATAAATAGATAGAATACTGTTTATTGCACACCTCAAGATACAAGAAAAGTATAATTTACGAATAAATTGTAGAGTTGTTGCCGTTGCATTTTAGATAAGCCTAAGGTAGTGCATGGTAGTGTTCTTTGCATTCGACTACTTGTAGGTAAATTAATACAATTGAGTGTGAGTTATGTTCTATCAAGATACCACATTGTCTGATGCCAATATTATAGTAGTTTCTGATTTAAAACTGCAATCAGAATGTTTGCAAGATACAACAGAAACAATAAAACATCACCAATTAGAATTTGGCTCTAAAATTTGAATAAATAATTCAATGATGATCCAGACGATATGAAAATTTAAAAGCGAAAACAGAATGAGAAATAAAAGTAAACTAAACACGAAAGATACTAGCCAAAAATGCCAAAACACCAATAGTTCGTGATCAAAATTGGCTGTCAGCTACATATCCAGTTGAAGCCAAATCAGAATTTAGCGTAACCATCCGTGTCAACACGCGCCTTATGTTGCAATCTTCGCCTTCCAAAATCACCTCCGTGCTTCGAATTTATGAAATCCGCAACCTCTCGGGTGGAAGGGTAAGGTAAATCAATTTGGATAGCTCGAGGTCCCAAATTCGATTCCCGCCTGAGGCGACGCATCCGCTCGTGTCCGGAAACCTCCGTTATATAGCCATCGACATTGACACAAATTCGATTTGTTTCGGGGAGATATATTTTTTTGGAAATTTGGTTTTCAATGGATGAATAGGCAAAGGCGGGCTGCGTTCGCAACCGCAGAATTTACGAACTGATTGCTTCATAGTGTTTTAGCGGCCCATTGGAGAAATTTAAAAAATAATTGTTTGGTTACAAACGCGATATGCCTAGCGCTTCATTTATTTAATAAGGTCTCTCGCTCGCGAACATTGGAGTTCACGGGATGTATAGCACGGTCGGCTACTTGCTGCAAGAACGTAATTAATTAAATATAATAAAACCAAATCAAAATTAAATACGTTGAAAGCGAGTTGCGACCCGTAAGACTGAGCTGGAGCGAAGCCAAGAAAGTTGCTCAAGATATAAAGGCGTGGAAGGATCTTGTGGAGGCTCTATGCACCACCGGGGTGCCCTACAAAAACAACAAATTTAAATGTATTATCTGCTTCAAGATTCCTACATCAAATAGGCAAAGGGTAACTTAGTTCAGCTTTCAACCTTTTTTATTTTTTTAACTCATATTAAGGTCGTGAATTGAGGACAGTGTGCGCTTATTAAATTTTTTACCTAGAAAAAAACCTATCCTTAACAAAAAATAATAGTACCTAAACAATATCTTTAATTATATCGATAGTTTAAATAATAGTAAATCGCAAGTTTGACTTGCCGCGGTATCCCGTTTGCACAACTGTTGGAACAAGGATCAACAGAACCCTCACAATTACACCGGCCGAGGGTCCGAATATTAAAATTATTTGACCACTAGCGAGGGTGCGGCGGCCGAGACGGGATCCTATTCAAATTAAATGATTCGCAAGACGGAGACAAATGTGCTGGGTAGTGGGCCGAGGTATTCTCGTTTCCAAGAATATTTCTTAGTATTCCTGCGAAGACTCACACTTCTATTCAAAACCTGCGAATGTTTACGAAAAGAGGAATGCATGTTTGCCTTCGCTCGACTTTTTCCCAAAAAAAATGTGATACAATCTAACACAAATCGACCTAGTCCCGCGGTAAGCTCAATAAGGCTTGTGTTGTGGGTACTAGGCGACGATATATATAATATACAGATACATATAAATACTTAAATACATAGAAAACATCCATAACTCAGGAACAAATATTCGTGATAAACACACAAATAAATGCCCTGACCAGGATTCGAACCCGGGACCTCCTGCTTCGTAGGCAGGGTCACTACCAACTAGGCTAGGAGGCCGTTAAAATTAGGTAGCTAACATTAAATGCACATGGTTTAGAAATCAAACATTTAGGGAAAACATATATATGTTACTACTGATATATTAGCCTTTCAGATTGTATTGAACCAATGCCATCAGGTAATGTGACGTTGATGGTGTCCCACTGCTGGGCAAAGACCTTTCACCTTGATCTCCATTGCTCTCGATCTTTTTTTATATGCCATGCCACGTCTATGGCAAACAAGCAAACGGCCCGTCTGATTGAAAGCGGACGTAGCCTATGGACGCCTGCTACTCCAGGGGCGTCACACGCTTCCCCCTGTCCAAACTACGAAAATTTTCAATTTACCTACAAATTTTACCTTAAAATATTCCCAGGCACGTTTTGGGTATATCCCTCAAGAATATCGCCGGATGATACATCACTATTAACGGTACTGCATCCCTAATGAACGGCGCTGAAAGAATACAAATTGGATTAGGATGCAGACCCGCTGTCCCGTTTTATTTGTTTCTGTCAACTACACTATCGAACACCCTTACTATTATTAAATTGCAACGGTTAACACTCACGTATTTTTATCACAATAGGTGTGTCATGTTTCGAAGGTGACAACACCACTCTGTCTGTCCGACGATGACTGCCCGATGCAGTCGAAACATGTCACGCCTATTGTGATAAAAATTCGTGACTGTTAACCGTTGCAATTTAATATCAGTATGTCTCACGAAAGTTTTAATGATATGTCCTATAATATTTATTTATTTATATCTTGATAGCTGACTATACTTGTTATTGTATGTTACAATGGGAACAGGCTCCAGCAATGTTGGCATGTAATAAATTCCCGGCCGAAATGTATGGTAACGGCCTATAACGGGTCATTGTGCATTGGCGCATTTGCGGCGCTCATCTACGGACAGTTGACTGTGCTAATTGTGGTGTAATTGTACATAAACGGACGTAAATGCGGTATTGGTCGTGTGGAGAGTGCGTGGGCATTAAAAACTGATCGCCCTCGAAAAGTGTATCGTTTAACTTTACGGCCTCCTAGCCTAGTTGGTAGTGACCCTGCCTACGAAGCAGGAGGTCCCGGGTTCGACTCCTGGTCAGGGCATTTATTTGTGGGTTCATCACGAATATTTGTTCCTGAGTTATGGATGTTTTCTATGTATTTAAGTATTTATATGTATCTATATATTATATATATCGTTGTCAAGTACCCACAACACAAGCCTTGTTGAGCGTACCGCGGGACTAGGTCGATTTGTGTAAGATTGTCCTAGAATATTTATAAAAAAAAACTTCAAACTCGGGTAATTCGACCCTTTTAGCAAACATTACCTTACTAGCTCTTGCCCGCGGCTTCGCTAGAAAGAGACAAAAAGTAACCTATGTCACTCTCCACTCCATCTCTTCATCTATCTCCACTTGAAAAATCACGTCGATTCGTCGCTCCGGTTTGCCGTGAAAGACGGACAAACAAGCAGACACACACACATTTCCATTTATAATATTAGTATGGATTACCCTTTCTTAATGCCAAAATCGCATAATCTGACAGATGGACGTACTGTTCGAAGTTAAGCGACTCAAGTCAAGTGGAAACTTTCGTAACTTATTGGAACAGGCGTTACTTTGCCATATTAATGAAACAGATACATAATACCCAAATGTTTGGCCTGTCTCACCAAGTGAACATAATACTTGTGTACTCGTACCTAACAGTATGTGAACTAATTAAATGAAACCAGCAATTTACTAATTAAATGAAACCATTCCTTAACACTTTCGCAACCAGGTAAAATTTCGAACAATACCCCAGAAACCGACAGTACTCGCTAGGCGGGCAACGACGTGCAACTCAATGCCGCACGCCGCGAACCCGCTAGGCGGGCAAGCGGCGGGCGTAGCGAAGATGCCATGCTTGCCCGCCTGGCGGGTACTTTGACATCGCGTGTAGGTTTATATCTCTTGCCCGCCTAGCGGGTACGCCGGCATCTGAGTAAAGTTTACGAGTGCCCGCGTGGCGGGTACGCGGTGTCGAAAGTGTTAAGGGACTGACAACACCTAATTCATGTTTTTTAAGCAGTGTTTTAAGAAAACTAGGTATTTTTATTATGCAAAAAAATTAAATGTAAAAATTCGTCATATTTCAAAGATCCTAGACGTAGCCGATTTTTAATTTAACGTAGGTAATTGGCTCGATTTATTTATTAATTGCAAAGATTGGTCTTAAATTCGTCATTAAACGGTTATGTCTTTTTTTGACTTAGGCGTTTGTAATTAAAATTACAAATCCATTATACTTATATCTAAAACTCAGACGAGTCACATTTCACAAATAGTCAACGGTTTTGTTTATTTTATTACTTTTCGTGTTTTTTCTTTCTAAACCCAAGCCGGCCGGTGATAGTGCGATCTCTTTTACTCTGATACAAATATACAGTGTGCGATGATTTAGCTGTTGTCAGCTTACCAAAACTTGTTGATGGGGAACTGGAGTCCATTGTGATGATGTGCATTTTACGTGCTTGAGTACATGTGTAATGGTTTGAATTTGAAATTATTAAATAAATTTGTGTGATGACGATTTAGTGGACACGGTTAGTTCGGTATGCTTGTCGTTGATCCCGTCAGACGATCCGACAATTAAGGCTCCCGCAATGACGACGCCGGATTGCCTGATTACGCCTGCTTCGGCGCGCGCGACCCGTTACCTACGCCGGTTTCGGGCAGTGAGGCCCGAGCCGCGAAGATGACAACACCACTCTGTCTGTCCGACAATGACTGCCTGATGCAGTTGAAATACGTCACACCTATTGTGATAAAAATACGCAAGTTTTAACCGTTTCAATTTAAAGTCAGACTCACGAAAGTTTAAATTATATCTGATTATATTCAACGCAGAATGGCATTCGACGGAATAATCCCTATGATGGAATTTGCCACATTGACCAACTCAAAATTATTTTATGTACCCTCAAAACTTTGTTTTACAGAGAACAAGATCGTATGCTGTGCATTAATTTAACAAGTAAATGTATAATAATCTATCTTCCTCAGAAACGTCACTTGTCAAAGTAAATTTACCCTCATACATTACACACTCATATTTCGCACTTGTCAAAACGCTACCTCGCTCAAAAGAGGTGCATTAACTTTCCCTGTCTGTCAGGGGTCCGGCCTTATATTGCCATCGCACGTCAGGCTCATCGTCTCCTGTCATCCGGTCCAGTTGCAAACTGACCTTAGAGGGTTTAGAGGATACTCCGAAAATCAGTCAATTTCTGTCTCTCTGTCGCACGGTAGGTATTAGTGAAACAGAGGCAGAGATAAGGATATTTCTTTTTTATTGTAGCTGGCCTGTAAGATTCGCAAGCATTGCATAACCGCGAGCCAAATATGATATTCTCCCTCTGTCGCGCTTGTGATTTCGTAAAGGTAGAAAGAGAAAACTACGTTCACCGTTCGCAACAGGCCGTCAGAGACCACTTTATATTGGCTATTTGTCCGTTGATTGTAGCAAAGCCGTTAGTCATAAGCGGTCCATTGTACAATCAACAATTACATACAACATACAACCTTATTACAATGGATTAAGGTTCTAAAACACTTATGAAAATACCCCTCTATGCCAGTGGAGGTTTGAACAGACAAATGACACCCGCCATCAAACAAATGCCGACCGTCCCTCTGATGGGCTTAGATAATGCATGCCAGTTATTCACAACACTTGCTAACAATTATACGTTGACCTATGAGCATCAATTCATAACTGGGCAGTTGTGAACCTTATATCAATGTGATAAGGTTTAAAAATGCCTAACGGCTTTGATTACGCATGCTATGAATTTCTGGGATTAACAAACAGAGTATTTGAAGGTATTGGATGTAAATTTACTACTATGAATGAGATGTCCGGTCAATGCAAAGGATTTGAATAGCTTAATACGGACTGTCATGTCATCTCATGAAGATTCAAGAAATTTTAACTATAAAACTCTCGTGAGACTCGAACATATTAAATAATATTTAAAACGGGTCACTCACGGAGATAGGGCATTAGCCCGCAGTGTACGACTTGCCTCTGTCGCGAGTGGGCGCTCCTGATGACGTTCTTCGTAAAGAACGAAACATGTCGAGCGAAAATCGACTAAATTACGTGAGTGACCCGTTTTAAATATTATTTAATAAGATTCAAGAAAGTTGTTTTGAACTATGGTGGACAGTGTGGACCATTCATTACATTAAAGTTATCGAGCTTGCTCATAAATGCCACGAGAAACGGTTGATAAATGCGACTTGTGAAGAAAAACAGCCCAGCATCGGCAGAGGGACATACAAAATCCTTCTTTAGGTACCCTTCGCGCTCGCTCTTCAATAATAACAAATTTATACTAATAAATGATTACTTACTTACTTACTTACTTACAAATGGAAACGTAGTTCCACGTCATTCCTTTCACTAAAATAATTCGGTTATTCTACGAATACATAAATATATAGATAACAATTTCTAAACGGGGACTTATCCACCCTCAAATATTGATTTGTGTTGATGAGGTTACAGTCATTACAGTTATAACTGACTAGTGGTTAATCTTACTAGGGTTTTCAAACCGGTTTTTATATGTATGAAAAGGTTTTTACATACAATTAAAAACCAGTTTGGTACACCCTAGTGGCTACTAGCTGTGCCATAAAAGCCTATAATAAAGGTCTGTGTAATGCATTGTCGGCCATTGCAAATGTGGTTGTTAAGGAATTCGGGGTCGAAAACTATGTAATAGCCCCGCCATGCACCTGCTAAATTGAACCCTACTGTCTAGGTAATTAGGCGGATATCTGTTAAGCACAGCCTATAAAGGTGGATATACACGGGCCGGTAATGCTTCTAATGTGCTCTGATAATTAGGGGCTGGAATAGTTGGTCATCTGTATGCATGAGCGAACTGAATTATACACGGCTAGTCGTCGTAATGGTAGGTTTTTTTTTTTGGGGGTCTATAGAATATTGAAGTCGGGGTTCTTCGAATTTGCTCTAATAATAATCTAATAATTATAAAAGTGTATTTTGTTAGGCAGACGTCAGATTTTATTCTCCATAACCCAGTATTTAGTCCACCAGTTTTACCTAATAGTCCAGTATATTTTAGATTCGATTAGATCTCAATAATTAATACACCCTGGCGGGTGCTGCCTCTGCGTGCGTCTCATGACTCGGGCAGGTGCAGCATCCGCTCGGTGTACCCCTTACATTTCATTAAATTGTCAAAAGCGTGGCTCTTGGTGTTGGCTTTGGCTCCGCGTACGTCTCCCAAGAGAGTCATAGACATTAAATTGCAGCGGTTAAAATTCTCGTATTTTTATCACAATAGGTGTGACATGTTTCAACTGCATCGGACAGTCATCGTCGGACAGACAGAGTGTCACATCACCACTATCACCAGCCAGAACCTCCAATTAAATAAAATTTGGCAGATCTCTTCCGCACTTCACCGACCGCAATGTGTCTGGAACTATCGAATTATGAACTCCCTGTAATACAAATAAATTAGAAAGCTTTTAATTTCCTTCCGCGGACTCCGGCTGTGGAAGTAGTGTCAAAATAAGTGTGTACACGTTTTTAATGGATCAGCAACCCGCATGTGGAGTTGCAGACGTTCATAGGCTATGGTGACCGCTTTCTATCAGGCGGGCCGTATGCTTGTTTGCCACCAACGTGGTTTTAAAAAAAGTGCCAGGCTAAAGAAGACCGGAGTTTGAAGCAAGTCTATGAAAGGGTACAATTTTCACGTTCTGATCTAAATACCTAGATATTTGTTTACGTGGTCAGAAATTCAGAATCCGTTGGCCCACGCTTAGATGCAATATCTATTTTCAATTCATGTTTGCGGGATAACGTAAGAATTTGCGGCAAATAAAATAAATTTGTCCTCTATCAACCCCCCGGGGCGGAATCGTTGCTATATTTTGCTTTATTCGTCCTTTTACAGCCGCCTTGACAAATTGGTTTCGTGCGAATTATTAACTCTGCATGAAACTATGTTGGTAGGTAATCGTAATGTTGATAACTAGTATGTTTACGGGTGTAATACACAGTTCAGTTCAGATGTACTACAATTCATGAAACGACAATTCAATACAAGAAAAATACCTGAACGTGCACTAACGCTTCGACAATAGAGGCGTGTCCGTGAGATATTTGTGAGCACATCGCAGCTCTGATGTTTCTGAAGGCTTAGTATATTTTTTTACTTGTTATATTGGCGACTGTACTTAACTGACTAACAGTGGCCATACCACAGACGGTATACATCAAGCATTTGGTACCATAGGTGATCTCACGGTGGAAGCAGGGTGGATAGTGATTAGTGGAACTCTTTACTCACTTTACTTACCCTTAATTATTGTAGGTTAGACTCGTGATCGGAATCCAATGATTCGTTTTGAAGAGGGATAAATGTACTAATTGTCTGTTCCAAAATGTGATCATCATATCAGCCTGTGGAAGTCCACTGCTAGACAAAGGCCTCCCAAAGATCTCCACAATCGGTTTTCTGCTGCCCGCATTCAGCGATTTCCCGCGACTTTCACCAGATCGTCGGTCCACATTGCTGGGGGCCTTCCAATGCTGCGTCTTCCGGTACGCGGTCGCTACTCGAGAACCTTACCCCTTCTAATGGGAGCTACCGTATTGTCGCTCACCAGGCGGCGCCACTCATGCGTGGGTCCTGTGTCAGTATGAGAGAATTGTCAAAGTCACGTTTGAAATGTTCCCGCAGGACCCACGTTCCACTAGCGCCTGTAGCGGAAAATCGACTCGCGGTAATCCTCATTGGACATAGACTCTACGAGCAATATTTCCCGCCCACTGCTACTTAATGCTGGCCATATACGTTCGGGCATGGATATGCCCGAACGTATATGGCCATGCTATATGTATGGCCAGACCTGCCAATGTATGGGATTTTTTTCTGGCGGATACTAGGCGAACATACTCACTATGGAGAGTTGATTGCCCGAACTTATATCGGCCGGCATAAGTAAAGCGATTCTTGGAGCTATATCGATGACTTTATGCCTACTTTTTGTACTAATATGGATCTCATAATTCTTAATTCGATCTCGCACAGAACCTCCGAGTATACCTCTTTCCATCGCCCTTGGGCCTTCTTATGAGGCCTATTGTAGTGAACGACTAAGTGTCAGTTCCATATGTCAACCTGACAACAAATATGTAGTACCTACCTTCATAAAAATAGTGTTCATGCAGAACAAATTGTTGACGAAAGTCATAATATTTAAATGAACATTTGTGTATTGTCTAACAAGTTGCCTAAGTCCCAAAACTTCGTGAACCAATCTCAATACAATGCACGGCGTCCAAGTCGTCCAAACGTTCGGTTTGAAATGGCCCAAGTTTCGGATTCCATTTTCTTAATTGCCGGGGTAAATATCAGGGCAGCAGAACCTTGCCACAGGAGTTGTGATTGACTTCCAAACTACAGCCATTACGATATTATAACCGACAATTATATTACTGGATATAAATAGTTATAATATACTTCTCTTCACGATATATGGGAAGTGAAAAAAGAGAGCCTGATACAGACATTTTATATACGTCGCAAAATAATACGTGTAGAAGTTTTGTCAGATGAAAATCCCAAACCAGAAGCTTGATGTTATGTTACTACTATGTTACTGTTACATAAGCATGATTAGAGAAATATGCATATTTGCAAACCATTTAGACCGTTCTTTGAAACCCGATTTTATGTATATGAGTAGAGTAGAGACCTAAGTATAATTTGAGTCTAGGTACCTAACATAGACACGTAAATTTGGAACAAACCTAAAAAAACCTCTTTTGTAGATTTCCGATATAACTTAAATTTTTCTTCAATAATAAACCTGTGATACCTTAAGCTTCGGGAAACTTTTTCGCTTAAAAATCGCTCAAGCATCTTGCAAATCCTGGGGATCTCCCGATTGGTCGTGCTCCCCTAGTCCGCGAGATCACCAAAGTGCAATGACCCCGCCTGTCGAGGCCCTCGTGACAAAGTGACAGGTGACAGGTGACAGATTTGGGGCACTTGTGTATGTCGGTACGCTTGACAAGTTGTGATTCTTTGGTGTTATGTTATGATAAGTTTGTTGTGACTGGGAATTCTGTATGCGGTTTGCACATAGATGAGTTGGACAGTATATAGTTAGTAGTGTGACTACGGAGAAACATGAATTAAAATTAAAACATTTATATAAATCGGATCACTTATTCACGTATTTTAAATTAAAATAAATTAATATAATTGGACAATTCTGTACAAATATACCTGTTCAAATA
This sequence comes from Lathronympha strigana, assembly GCA_949128165.1. Taxonomy (NCBI): domain Eukaryota; kingdom Metazoa; phylum Arthropoda; class Insecta; order Lepidoptera; family Tortricidae; genus Lathronympha; species Lathronympha strigana. The sequence goes on along the minus strand of OX421917.1, from coordinate 19,855,864 downwards.
TAAAGTTTGACAATTTAAGCCAAGAGAACAACTCAGAAGAAAATATTCATGCTTAATCATACCCAATTTGGAACCCAAAACCTCCAGCTTAAAGCTCCAACATAAAATGAAATGATAATGAATCATCGTATGAAAATGCATTCCATCTGCAACTCATTGATTGGTTTTATTAATAAAAGCTTAATGAATTTTTAATCTCAAATGAATCCGTAGTAAAACACTATTGTTAAATTTAATTAATGTATCAGCGGTCCAGGTCCCCTAATATTCATAACATAAATAATTATTAATCATAATTGACTGATTAAAAAAAGAGACACACAATGCCGAACAAAAACGTCAAAAAATGTGGGTCAAAATGACATTAGCGAACAATTAAGTAAGCATATATCAGATACCCTTATATATCAGAAGATCAGATCCAATATAAATGAGGTAACTTCGGAGGTATATCTCTGTTCGATTTAAAAAGCACAACAGACAACAGGATAAACATACGAGAGCATATTTACCAAAGCTGAAACGAAGATACTTCACCTTTAATCGGTCAAACAGATAAAAGCCAAAATTTGTGGCGAGTCATAGCACAACAATGTTCTGATTCGAATCAGACCCTGCATCATTCAGCAAACAGTCATAATGTACGTTGTTACTAATGTGGGATAACAAAGGTCACGTCCTCTCCTGAGAGTAAACCAAACCTTAATGTAAACTAATGATAATGCCTGGTGTGCGCTGCCCCTAATGTATGCCACAGCATAATAAATGCAGTATGTAAAACGCATTAGCATTGTAAATGACTCCGTTACGGGCTGTCTGGAGGATGCAAAGATTGAATTATTACCGCCATTTTTTTCTAACATTATTTCCTTTTTGAGTGCAAAAAGGCTCCTTTTAAAAGCTGGGAAATTTTACTTTACCGGTCCGGTCCCACTCACACCGTACTTTTTCAGTGCGATTTCACTCATACTCATACCAAAAGTTTTAACATATTGAGTGACAATGCTTCACAAAATCGGTCTTGTATACCAGCACATAGTGTTGTGTTTCTGTTGGTGAGTAAGGTCGCCAGAGCTCCAAGAGGATTCACTGTGTTGACAGCTGGGGGCCCATGGAGCAAAGCTTGCCCCTTTAGCTGTCAACACAGCGAATCCTCCTTTTTTTTTAAAGGGTCGGCAACGCGCATATAACACCCCTGGAGTTGCTGGCGTCCATAGGCTACGGTGACCGCTTACCATCAGGCGGGCCGTATGATTGTTTGTCACCGTCGTAGTATTAAAAAAAACAATAAACAAAAATTTTGTCGGCTGTCAATAAAACGCGGCGCTAAAAATTGAAATGATACATTGAAATGAAGAATGATCGATAACACGGACTGTCTGTCAGAGTTATTTTATGAATTTACCTGGAGTCGTCACATTTTTTTTTCATATTTGAGTCGGTTTACAGCTATGGGGCCGGAAAGTTCTTGAGTGGAGACCGTGGACCGGAAAACGCTGCGTAAGACGTCCACCGACAAGGTTTCAGTTTCAGTTTCAGTACTTTATTGGTAAAAATATTTTACAGGTCATTCATTTATAGTATTCATAACTATTTGAGGTGGACCGATGATCTGATTAAAGCCGTGGGGTCACGGTGGATGCAGGTTGCTTCCAACCGTAACACGTGGAGATCCATGAGGGAGGCCTATATCCAGCAGTGGGCGTACTACGACTGATATGATGATGATGATGACAATGTGTCGTACGCTGGAAAAGGACACCTTGATTTGCCAGGTAACAGTGAGGACAGATACAATTGACCAAGACTTCATAGTCACTATAAGGTGTTACCATCATTCGCCTTGTAAGAAGATTCAAAATAGCTCAGAGAACAATAAAACAAGCTATGCTCGGAGTTACTACTTTGCGAAGTTGAATTAGAATCACCAGATCCGCGGGAGAAACAACATCGATGTCACAGAGTTGCATTTTTGCATACCTATTTATATTTGACTGTAGGTGGCCCCGTTGTCCTTATTTACTTTAGAGGTCTTTGTATAAAGTATTTTGACTGAAATGATGATGATGAACCGGTCGGGAGACGGTAGCAGACGCCGGTTGTGTGTTCATGTTAATTTGATTCGCGGAGGTAAAGCCTCCGAGGCCCTCGGAAGCAGCCCGTAGAAATTATTTAAATTTTAAAGCACGCTATTACGGAGTAATTTCGCGTGGTTATAATTAAAATATAATCTCCTCGATGTTTATGTATGCCTGGTGGAACTAGGTGCAAAGCTTCCGGTATATTTAGGCGAATACGCGAAGACTATAATGACCCCTAAACACAACATAACTCACAAGTCGATTTTTTTTAAATTACCTATTAGAGTACACTTTAGACTAATCGAGAAAAATATTGTCTAACTGTTTTAGATAAAGCTTTGGGTAAAATATAGGTATTTGTTACCGACGCGTGTAAAATCAAGGAAAGATTATGCAAGTCATATTTTCTATCTTTATATTATTCGATTAAACTATTTGAATGTCACCTGTCATTTTATAACAAATTTGTCGAAAGCTTTCTTGAAGCGAGAAAAACCTACATATTTTCTCCAAAAAAATACTTAAGTACATCCAAGTACCTGAAATGTGTTAAAAAATTATGTAGATAACGAATAGGTTCCATGTCTAACGTATTCATCAATAGTTTCAATTTATATGAAGAATTCAACTTTTAAGGTCTTCTGTTAACTTCAATAAAAATCTAGAAATTTTCAAGTTGGTACATTTTGTTCATTAGTATTATAGAAATGCATACACCGAAATTATAAGAAATACATCAATAGCTCTAAATTTTATGATCTTATCAGTTCGCATCATAATTCGAACTCGAAGAGATTTGAGCGGGATAGTCTATCGCGCTACGGCCCGTGCTGTGCGACCAATCAGATCACGATTACGCAACGCGTTTCTTACATTTTGTTTGTGCTACGTATTAAATTATGATCTGTAATGTAAATATTAATTTGTTAATTTTAAATTGTAATCCATATTGGTACCTAAAGCAAAATTGTTTTCTTCTTTAAATAAAATATTAAATGCACGCGTAGTATAAAATTATTTATTCAAATACTGTTTAATCACTATTTCTAAAGAAACCTCATTTAGACCGATATTAGACAGACGATGTGCCCTTTCAAAGGGTACGCAGTGAAAGACTTAGATTTTTTTTTAAACATAGGAGTCGTAAAAGACTTCGATTTTATTTTGACAAAAAGTGAGATATTCATAAGTAAATTTAAAAAACTTAGTTTTTCTACCAGAAGTAAAACTACTTGGTCAAATTTTCGATGGTTGTTGTGCTATAATGACACTTACTTTATATGGAGGAATCGTGTAGAACACGCTAAAATAAGCATGTTTTGTACGGACAGTTTTTATCTAAAATCAAAAATGGCCGACTTATTTGACCCCAAAGATGAACAATTTTAGATCTTACTAAAATTTTCGATGGTTGTTGTGCTATGATGACACCTACTTTTTATGTTAGAATCGTGTAGAGCACGCTAAAATAAGCATGTTCTGTATGAACAGTTTTTTTCTAAAATAAAAAATGGCCGACTTATTTGACCCCAAAGATGAACAATTTTAGATCTTAGTGAAATTTTGGATGGTTGTTGTGCTATGATGACACCTACTTTTTATGTTAGTATCGTATAGAACACGCTAAAATAAGCATGTTTTGTAGACAGTTTTTTTCTAAAATAAAAAATGGCCGACTTATTTGACCCCAAAGATGAACAATTTTAGATCTTAGTAAAATTTTCGATGGTTGTTGTGCTATAATGACACCTACTTTTTATGTTAGTATCGTATAGAACACGCTAAAATAAGCATGTTTTGTATGGACAGTTTTTTTCTAAAATAAAAAATGGCCAACTTATTTGACTTCAAAGATGAACAATTTTAGATCTTAGTAAAATTTTGCGATGGTTGTTGTGCTATGATGACACCTATTTTTATAAAAAATATGTCAAGATAGATAAAAATGCATGAAACAATGTGTAAATTATGAACAAAACCCAAAAATAAAAACAAAAAACAATTGTGGTAGGTAATGAATGCAAATGTCAATAAAAATTCAATATTAATAATAATTAAAATAAATATGTCAGCTATATTCTAAATATTCTTTAACACTGTAGAAGCAATGGTCTAAAAGCCAAGAAGTCAATTTATTCTTAAATCTATTGCCTTGCAGGAATTTTATGTCAACAGGTAATTTATTATAAATAATCCTCCGGGGCAGAATCGACACGGATTTGGTTAGGTTAGAAGACTAAGGCGAGAGCTTCGCTTCCCTTATTAAAAATAAATAACCTGGAAGTCTAAGGCGGGAGCGAAGCTCTGCCCAAGAAGGTCTTGCTCGCTCGCTGTCAAAATCATACCATCAAAAATATTACCAATACATAAAATTGCTCATCTTTTGGGTCAAATCAGTCGGTCATTTTTTATTTTAGAAAGAAACTGTCCTTACAAAACATGCTTATTTTAGCGTGTTCTACAAGATTGTACCATAAAATGTAGGTGTCATCATAGCACGATACCCATCGTTGTTGTTTTTTTTTAAAGCCTGTTTTTGTGTACTACTGCTGGGCAAAGGCCTCCCCTCTCCTTATCCAATCCTCCCTGTGCTGGGCATGGGCAAGATCCCACCAATACCGCTGAAACGCATCCAAGTTGTTCCGCCATCTCTTTCTCGGTCTGCCTCTGCCACGACTATACCGGGGATGCCAGCTAGAAAATTTGACTGTCGTAAAATATCTTCTATCTTTCGAGTCAAATAGGGTAGAGTGGGGACGATTAAAACAATTTGCCTTTAACCGTCTATGACCGTCATATTTTTATGAGTTGAAAGATGTCCGCACAAAAACTTCATGGTTAGTCTGCCATGTGTTAGTAATGCCCTTACTGCCCGTGGTACACACAATGTTTTTCATCACATTTGCGAGGAAAAAAATAAACTCTATACAGGTAAAGAAACAATAATGATAAGCGGTAGTGTAGTTGCACAGTCCACAGTACTCCGGAGTGACTACGTGCTGAGAGCGCGTGGGGGGCAGGTCCTCCGCGAGCTCCGGGCGGGCGGTAAAGTAGTATGAGAATCCTTTAAAACCATGGGAATAATACAGCTCTTTAAGTGTAAGTATGCTTACATATAATATCACCATTTACGAGCAGGTGTGATGAAAAATGTATTAATATGCTTGACATATGTGTTATTATTTGTCAAAAATATCAAATCAACATATAAAACATTCTGTAACAAGTGTTGCTATATGGCGATATACCAAAATAAAATAACATATTATGTTTTTTATGTGACATAAAACAAAGTAGTTGTGCTCACCGCATCAAAATCAGTTTAGCCGAACGCGAGATAATCGTGTACAAAACAAACATAAATACAAACATACGGGTCAAACTGAGAACCTCCTTTTTAAGAAGTCACATATTTTCAAAAAATCAGTATAAAAAACATCGAATATCTATAATTTAACAACTAGGTCAAAAACTACACAAGTGAATAATATTGTCTTCTCTTACCGCGATTTTATTCATTGAAATTAAACACTGAAGAGAAGAGAAGAACGGATTAATCGCGTTTATTAACACCACGATCCTACGTTACGAGTACAAGTGAATTTGAAAAATGAAAGAACAAACTTGTGCATCAGAATCTTATATTATATTATATTCTTATATTATTATTATTTTTTTCGATATTTGTTCCTGAGTCATGGATGTTTTCTATGTATTTGTATATTATATATATCGTTGTCTGAGTACCCGTAACACAAGCCTTATTGAGCTTACTGCGGGACTTAGTCAATTTGTTTAAGAATGTCCTGTAATATTTATATATTTATTATTTATTTATTTATTTATATTTCGAAGTTCGTTACTTTTGGGGACGATTAAAACGCGAGGACGATTGAAACGTTTCAATTTGTTTCTGTCGTCCACACACCACATTTTTCAGTTCAAAGTCAAATCTTATATATAAAAAGACTCGAACGCTGATCAACGGCTGTTAAAAACATTCGTTTATTCTTAAATATAACACCTACATAATTTAATTCGTCAAAATACAAGAGTGAACGAAGTTATAAGAAAATATACGAAAACACAAATACTTATTTTACACCGCGTAAACCTGTTTTGGCTCGTGGATACTCCCGTAACGCACCGGCGCTCGAGTGGTACTGGCCAAGTATTCAAACATGGCTGGCCATGTTTTCAGAGTGATGCGTCAGACGCGTAGGTATTATAGTTTTCGAAAAATTTGAATAGTTTCAATTATAACGTGTTTCAATTGTCCCCTTTCTACCCTAAATCGGCCATTTTTGATTTTAGAAAAAAAAACTTCAAACAAAACATGCTTATTTTAGCGTGTTCTACACGATACTAACATAAAAAGTAGGTGTTATCATAGCAAACCAACCATCGAAAATTTAACTAAGATCTAAAATTGTTCATCTTTGGGGTCAAATAAGTCGGCCATTTTTTATTTTAGAAAAAAAACTGTCCATACAAAACATGCTTATTTTAGCGTGCTCTACACGATACTAACATAAAAAGTAGGTGTCATCATAGTACAACAACCATCGAAAATTTTACTAAGATCTAAAATTGTTCATCTTTGGGGTCAAATAAGTCGGCCATTTTTTATTTTAGAAAAAAACTGTCCATACCAAACATGCTTATTTTAGCGTGTTCTATACGATACTAACATAAAAAGTAGGTGTCATCATAGCACAACAACCATCGAAAATTTGACGTCCAGCGCACTAATTCTGGTAAAAAAACTAAGTTTTTGTTAAATTTACCTATGTATGAATATCGCACTTTTCGTCACAAAATTTTAAGTCTTTTACAACTCCATGTTTTTTGCACTTTCGGCAAAAAAACATCTAAGTCTTTTTCACTGACATCGACCCAGACTTTATCACACGACATTGACATTTTGATATAACTATCTTGCGTAAACACTCAGTTGTAGTCATATTATCGACATCATTGTTATGTTATTTGTTGTTATTGACAGACAAGTGAGACAAGGTGCAAATACAACGACCTACCGATGTACGTACCGATTCACCGAGAGGCAAAGGCGCCTGGCGCGCCGGCTGTGATGTGATTGGTCAAACCGCCCCCGTTCCGCGCGAAACACACACGATATTAATTCCCGCGCGTAGCTTCGAGCATTTGAATTACGCCTAGAATTGATAAGATAATAAAAGTTGAATCTTTCGATGAAATCCTTAGATTTTTCGCATACATACTATTTAAATGATTTTGAACTAATGACCTTGACTTGAAAATTATGAGATTTATTTTATGGCTAGGAGATTTTTTTTTAAATTCTAGTGTCTACATAAATTTAAGCTATTGATGAATGTGTTAGAAATGGGCTCTAATAGTTATCTTTAATAATATTAAATGCATTTCAGTTACCATAAAGCACTTGCGTAATGTTTTCGAAGAGTAATATTTTTTTTTAAGTTTTCATATTATATTGAAATAAGCTCTGGTCAAATATGTTATTAAATGATAGGCGACGTTCAAATAGTTAAATACGATTATCTGAAGAAAAAATTTTCTTCTTGTATATTTTTTCCTTAGATTTAAAAGGTTGGTAACGAATTTTTTTTTAATTCCTAAAGCAATATCAAAATCTGTTATCTTTTTTTTTTACGCTTTGTTCTAAGAGTATTCTAACCGTCGACAAATAATATCGCTCTTGGGAGTTGTAAAATTTTATTTCCTTTACGTACCGTACTAATTTGGGAAGGACACGACAAAGGGTGTCACATCTATAAATATCTATACACTTTGGAACTTATTTCAGGCGAAGAAGGGTCAAAAATGAATACAGATTCATATATATTTATAAAGCCGACCGTACCTATACTCTGGCACGTTTCAGTTTACTTTCACAGCGTATTATTCACTTTATTTATTTTCCTTTTTTTTAAAATTAGATATCGAAAACTGGTTTACGCAATAAGAAATATATACAAAAAAAGACAACCACAAAAGGCTTTCTTGGGTATTTGTACTTCGCAACGTATTTTTCCCTAAAAAGCTATAATTAGATATTGACAACAACACATTTACGGTGGGGCGTCTTACGCCACGCGTAATGTACTTACTGGATGTGAATGAAAAAAAAAGTACCTATTCTTGCCATACACTCTAAGCTCTTGAGTACGTTACCGTTATAGGTTACAGCATTATGAATTTTGCGGTGAATGCATATAGAGTCTATCAAGTATTCAAGACTTACAGTAATTTTCATTAAGTTCATTCATTATCTTTAAAATAAGGTCGGGGCACTTGTTCCAGCTAAACGGATTAAAACTGAAACTCCAAGAACCGCCGTTTTTTCAACGGCGGCTTTCTGGAATGTTAACGACTCCGCCGAACTTTTAATTAATTCACCGCTTAAAGTTACTTTAAATAATTTAACATGAAAAATCGTGTCATAAAATAAAACTTTTTGTTTCGACGTAAAAGCTTTACAAGTAAATAATTTAGGAGGCGGGGAACATGAAATTACAAGGTGAGTTTTTGAAGCCGCTTCGTTGCCTGGCTGGAGTATTAGGTATTTCATCAGTATTCGACCGCCATGTTGTAATTGGTCAGCCTAATTTTTCGGCGGTGAGTCTTACAAGTTAAGCTTTGCTTTGGCCGATATTATATTATACCCCAAATATATTGATAGAATGACTGAAGATGTTTCACGCACTTCGCTTACAGCGTTTCTCTTTTGTAAAGAAAGTAAAATTCATTTATTTTCAAAGTATATACAGTAAGTGTAACTTACCTACCTACCTCTCATCATCATCATCATTATCATCATCATCATCATTATTTAAGAGCTAAGCTCTTGTCGGTGGAGTAATCGCCATTCCTGACTCCTCTTCCTGATTCCTCTCCGATTCCTGATTCTTCCTGATTCACGACACGATTCCTTGGCTTTCCTCTGCTTCTCTTGCCCTCGATCTTACCCTCCAGAATATTCAAAAAGAAGCTGTCGTGCCTACCTCGTCGGACAGACAGAGTGGTGTTATCACCTTCGCGGCTAGGACATCACACCGACGATGTCTGCCCGACGCAGACGAAACAATGTCACGCCTATTGTGATAAAAATACGTGAGTGTTAACCGTTGCAATTTAATAACTCGGTACTTTTTCTGTTTCTGTACGTGTATAAAACGTCAGTCACTTCACATAACGTTAGGTGCTGTGAAAAGGAAGACATTTTAATAATGTTTTACGTCTACTACCTAATAAAATAAATTCATTCCATTCTAGTCTTTATACACATACACTCTTCTCTGTCTCTGGCAGAAGTTCGTCGGGCCGTCCTCAGGCCGTCCCTTATTTCTTAAACTTGCAACAGAACTGCAGTAGTTTTGATATACTGCACTTATTTCTTTGTCGCGAGATCCGATTACGAGCATACCCGGGGAAATTAAAACTATGCGACGGAATACAGAACTACATTATTATTTATAGAGGCTGGAGTTTGCTTTTGTCCGGTTTGCTTGAAGTTGGTGTTTAGCAACTGCTGTTTTATTGCATTTGCATATTTCCGTGCAGCAATTTTATGATGTTCTGTGTTGACTTTATTTGCATGTCACTTTTATTTAAACTTTCACGATTTTCATACATTATATACTTCAATCGTGCCATCGATCACTTTCAGACGCCACTTGCGGCTGTAACGGTGTGTACGTAACACGGTACCACACGGCTGACCCGGGTCAGCCTACTAACCCGGGATCGGCTGTCAAATTTCATACTAAAATACGCTTAACTCCAGGTTAGTTGGCTAACCCCGGATGGTGCCTGTGGCGCTTAGTGTTAAGACTGAGTGGCGAGCGTGATGGGGAGCGACAGAGCGGGCAGCGTAGCGTGCAGCGATTATGTAGTTTTTGCAGCCCGCACTCCGGACACTCTCATACATTTGCTTATGTTTAAATTGAACGTCGCACGCTTCGCCCCGCTAGAGCGACCACTCAGGGCGTACCCTCACATCTTTGATGAAAGGCAAAGATCAGGATGATAGACCATAAAAAGGTCACCATAGGAATACGATGCCATGCGGGCCCTGTGGGACATAATACCCATGCAACCATAGAATAGACGCAAATATTTCATTCCGCACATTAACGCAAACCGAGCTCTGTTATTTCAATATTGAATGCATGCGGACCATGCGAGTATGAAGCGATTACGCGATGCAGCTCCGGCGTATTCCGTAATCGGTTTATTGCTTGCGTTGGAAACCTTCCAGATATTATCTGCATATTTGAACTGCATGTAGTTTAGGTATTTTCTAAAGTAATTTTGTAGTTACTGGATTATTTGCAGTTCACGTATCCGACGACGATTTATGAAAGGATGTGAGCGAAGTGAAATAACTATACCCCAATGGGATACAGGGAAGTATATGTATGCAATCAAATGTTTGCTAACAACGATGTAGAATATAACAGGATAGTAGATTAAATTACAGATAATTTACATTACAAATTAAAGTAGAAATGGAAGCATTAGTGGTCACTCCTCAGCCCTGCGGTTGGTGTGGTGTGTGCTGTCAAAGGCGTGTGGAAGTGGTTAGCAACTTACAAGTACTTTACGCATTCACTGCTGGCAGCGCTAAGAGCGTAGCGTAGCCGATAAGCGTATGTGGCGAATAGCGCATACATACATTGACACCATTGTACACCGATTTACCGTGTCGATTTCGAACAAAAATAAACGGACTTCGGGTAAAAACCGCTCAAGATGGCGATGGCGTGTCTGAACTTTTTGTGCATCAAACTAAATGAGTCGTACCTATGCAGCTAATGAAAAATTAATCCTGAAATAAGTTCAATCACTCCTTTAGTCATCAAGCGGTAGTCCCGGGATCTCGGCCCCCCGCGAACCTATCTGTTACGTCTTATAGCTAGAAACTTAACAAATAGCGAGGCCAATTTTAACCGAACAAAGTCGCCCAAGTTGCAGACCCGCCCCGGCTTCGCACGGGTTATTATTATACCTACATTTAAACCTTCCTCTTGAATCACACTATTCACACTATCTATTAAAAAAACCGCGTCAAAATCCGTTGCGTAGTTTTAAAGATTTAAGCATACATACGGATATAGGGACAGAGAAAGCGACTTTGTTTTATACTATGTAGTGATACTGAGATTTTGATAATACTTGACATTGGCTAAATTGTTCGGTTCTCGGACCTACGCCATCATTTAAAAGAAGAAGGAGCGGGTTTAAGCAAGTTTACTAAGGAGCTGCCTCCCCCACCTCCACCGTCAGACCAATTTTGAATTTCGAACGAGCGTTATAAATTGTTCGAAGTTTGACTACTGGGTAAAGAGACACGTTCCCTATACTGTGTTGGCAATTAATCTGTTAAAGGACCTGCTGCGTATAGACGTAACGTAGATGTATATTTGTGTATACATTTTGAAGTTCTGCATTTGAAAAAACACACAAGTTCAATTTCAAGTTTGTATTTTAAGAGATGCCTGACTTAGATTATTTAAATGCATTGACATTGTATTTATTAAAAACCTAGAAGATTAGTGCTTAAGTCTACTTATTATATTTATAGCTGCTTCGCTTATAACAATTTAGTGTCACTCGTTTTCTGAACTATCAAAAACAAAATCAGTGAATGCGTTCAACATTGCCGTTCATTCGCGACTATGCCTTGATAAACATTGTTTTTACTCCAAACGGTTTCCAGAGAAAAGCAAACATCCCTTTTTTCAGATAGGTGTGCAATTGCATTTTTTCGGCAAATTCCATTTGCCTAGAGTCAACGTCGAAACATGATCGCCTAGCGCAATTCAGTTTAGGACCTAAACTGAGTCCCTGCCCTACAACTGGGATCGTACCATGACATCTTAACGCGATTCAGTTTAGGTTCTTAACTGTGCTCAGTTTTATGGCAGCGACTCAGTTTGGATCCTAAACTGAATCGTGTTAAGACGTTATGGTAAGGCCCCTGAGCACAGTTAAGGGCCTATACTACGAAAATCGAACGATTGCGGATTTCTATCTTCGTCTCTGTCACACCTGTACATTGGAGTGACAAAGAGGATTCCCCGTGAATGCCAATTTTCGATGTTCGTGGTAGGCGTGAAGGATCTAGTTGCGTAGCCAAGATGCCATCGCTCACGCAACGTATCGTATCGTAGCTATCTCTCTCTATCACTCTTCCATATAAGTGCGACAATGACAGTTGCGTTTCGTTCACGACTGAGCGTTAGCGATTGGCATCTTGGCTTCGTACGCTAAACTGACTCACGTTTGGCGACCGTTGTAAGGCCCCTGAAATATCCAGATACCGGTTTTCTGTTGTTATTTAACCAAGTATTTATTTAACTTTGATTGCACCAAAGAATACCTTAACGTACAAAAGGTGGACATAATGCCAATACGCATCCTCTACCAGTCAACCTTAAGGCAAAACAGAAAATTTGTGAGCGGTGCTACTAAAAGTCAAAAACCGAAATAGTAAGAACAAGTTAGTCTATAAATAAAAAATACATATGCAATTAATACATAATATAAACGTATGTGAAGCTGTTACACGATGCAGCTCGATATATCCCGTAATCGGTTTCACCCCGGGGCCTTGGAAACCGTCCAGGAACACGAGTTATTTGATCTCGCGGCACAATGTTTTTTCACCCTGTATGCCAAATTGCCAATATTCTATACGGGGCGGGCGAAATTATTATTTTTACAAAACGTTTTTTCGTCTGGTCGGATTAGTCGGCCTCTTTGTTGACGTTTTACGTTATTCGATTTTGCTCTTTTTATATTTCCTTTATAGAGTAGGTTTGGCACTCTTAATCCATACTAGTAATAAAAATGCGAAACTGTGTCAGTCTGTAACCTCCTCACGTTAAAACCGCTGACCTGATCGGGACAATTTGACTCCTGGGAAAGGACATAGTTTTTGTTCTATAAATTGAAAGATATGTCATATACTACAGAAAAAGTGACCAAGGCCCCGGGTAAGCAGAGCAGGGATCGAACCAGTGACCTCCTGCTTTCGCGGTAGACGCCCTAACCGTTTTTTCAACTTATTACAAGAAAAATGTTGCATGTGGAAATTGTTCTTTATTGTATCGAACCGCCTACTGACAATGCGTTTCCAATGACATAACTTTCAAGTGTCAGCGCTAGGATCAATGACAGCTAACAATATTGACGCTGACCAATTATGTTTAAAGCTATTTTATAATAGAAAACCGACTGATATTTTGACGAATTTGATTGGCACCATAGCGTACATGCGCATATTGAGTTTTTGCCTACCTCTACCTACCTTAAATCTAAAGTAGGTCCTTGAGGCATTGTACCTAGGATGCTGGCGGCATTTCCTCGTTGTATCGCAATGCTGATACGTTGTGCGAGGAAGCCACCAGCTCTTCGTTCACCAGTAACATCAACCAGACGTTTCGCGATTTCTACGAAAAATTTGCGTGCGCTGGGACCCCATGGACCAAGAGTTTCGACCCCGAATGGTACAAAAAGGTACTCTCTGCCCAGGCTCTTATATTTATTACGTTTTAAAATTTCGGCGCATTCAGCCGCTCCGCCCGCTTTTACATTAGTTCGTTGGAGATGGGACGGCGCCAGCGTGTCTACACAGGTAGCATCCCACACTAGCATCCGTCCCAAACTCCAAGGAACCAAGGACACCCCATCAGGTCTCTTGCCATCATCCCTGAAAATGCCAGTCGGCTAGAGGTAGGTAGGTAGTTAGGTAAGTTACACTTACTGTATATATTTCGAGAATAAATGTTTTTATATATGTTTTTGCCTGGATTTATGTAGGCGATTTGTTTGAAGGTATTCTTCCATGTTTATTTCCTTTCACTGGTGAAGTACAATTGTTTTTGTTCTAATTATACGCAGACGAAGTCGCGAGCAAAAGCTGGTTAATTTATGTGTATGTTTATTAACCAACTGTTTTTTTGTTACAGGTACGTTTTCCTGCAATTTTAAAGCTTTGAGGATTACATTTTGTAAGTAAAAATGGTAGCGAAGAAGAAAAAAATATTTCGTATCGTAAAGCGGAGAAAGCACTCAGATACTCCAAGAAATGTAAATCTTCCAGCACTTCCATAACTACTTAGGTGCTGTAAGTAATCGTCGCGAATATTTTACACTGGTAGTTTTGTATTACGCTAGCATTAAATGAAAATCGGTATGATTTTAGTATTGTAGAGGGATCGGCCTAGCGGGAAGAGCAATACCTACGCGTTTTATAATTTTTTTTGGCAAAGGCCTCCCCTCTTCTCCTCCATTCGGTCCTATTATTAGCTGTTTTATCAATTGTAAACTATTTTATTCCACAATCACGACAATAAACTGAACGTGTTAAATAAGCTTAACCCCAAAGCCTCTTGGTTTGACAGCATCAGCTAGCGTTCTAAATTTGAATACTCATAGTGCCAGTCCTACCAAAGAGGCTGCAAAGATGAACTTAAAACACGACCGGAGTGTGTTATATCGTCACAAGTGGTGAAACTGGTGAATTACCTCTTCGCACGTGTATCGTACGTTTTAAAGTACATAAATGGCTCTTTGAATATTCGACGCAGGCACGTAAATTATCGCTCGAAGAAGTGCTCATTACCGCCCTCGGGCGGTAATGTAGCACCATGTGTGCTGTAAACGAACTTTACTGTTTCCAGGCTCATGTGGAACCTGTCCGTGAAAACAATGAACGATATGAATGAAACATTCCCCGCTCTCGAATAAGCCGTGAAAAGCCAATACAGAACATGCCTGAAAAACATTATTTTTAAATTGTGGATTTTACAATGTAATTTCTATTGCTATTCCTAATATCGGCGGGCTGGTGCCTCAAACATTTTCAGAATTGTCATTTGTGTATTATTTAAAACCCAGCTTTATATTATGTACACGCGAAAACGTAATAGGGCTCCATCAACCAAATGTTTACGCCTCGATAATGATGAGACGACATTCATTTTCGTTTTGCCGGCGGATTTCTTACAAGGGGCAACAATACCTTTGCTCCTTTGGCCTTTGATATGTCTCGTCTCTTGCCGGGGATACGTTTCGAACAATTCGAACAGATAAATGAACATGAATTTGTTTATAGGGAACATACGAGTACATACTAAATATGAAAAAAAGGTCTAGTCATTTAAGTTACTTACGCAGTTATTGCTCAAAAAGGTTGTCGGATGAAAAAAGCATTTTTGTTAAAACAAATATTTTGAAATTACTTATTGGGAAGTTAACTTACATTTTATCAAAATAATTCTCCTAAACATACAAATTTAACCAATCGAATATATTATCACTCCCAACTCATCTCGCACACCGTGTCCAGTTCATCGGCCATCGCCCTTATCGGCGCCGATATCTACTCGTAGATCTACCTGCTCTGCGGTTGCGGCTGCTGGCCACTTCACGCATCGATCGACCGCTCTGGATTCATGCTGCCCTGGTATTCGAGAGTTGTTATGATTTCGATATTTTTGTTAATATTTTAAAATAAAATTGAACTCTTAATGGAAAATGTTTGCTTGGAAGTCTGGGGTTTTGATCCAATCTGTTTGGTAAAAATACACAACTTTTTTGTGAAACTAATAAATCCTATTGTACACTAAATAGTAGATTGTATATGGTTCATGGAAAACTTAACACTGATGGCTCCTCGGTTTATATAAATCTATAGAGTATAAAATTTCATAGAACAATATTATTTGCATTATGATTAGTACTATTAGTAGCTTAATGAGCTATGACATATACAATGTCCAAGTCAAGTAAACTAATATAGGCTAGAATTAAAATTCGTAGACTATAGCCTCATGACAGTTGTTTTAAAAACATTGAACAAGTAGTTGCTTGAAACTAGTAGGGGAGGAAAGCCAGGCATACGGAAGCACTTTGCTAACCACAGATTGTCAAATGAAATCTTGCCACATATAAAGTAATTTTACTTACCTACATGTAATTGCTATCATCATTTCGCTTAATTAGTTTGTATTTGTATATATGTATTTATATATTTATGTATTTTGGTATGAACATATATATATGTATGTATATGTAATTGTGTGTGTGTTTGTTTTCTTTTTTTTTTGTAGATTTGTTTTATCTTTTTATGTCATATATTTTGGTTCTCACATAATACTTTTTCCAGTTTTGCACCACCTACTGTATGTATACTTTTCTTAGTGTAGTGTCTCCTCTACCCAAAGGTTGTCTGGAAGAGATCGCTCTTTAGCGATAAGACCGCCTGTTGTTTGCCTCTTTTTCATGTGTAATCTATACCAGTTTGTGTTATTTTTGTTGTTTTGAGGTGCAATAAAGAGTTATTGTATTGTATTGTATTGTATTGTAATTGTAGGTGTCGGAACCTAAGGAATTTATGCCTACTATCCTTGTGAGAGTTTTTTTCAAGTCTTGATTAGACTACCATCTTGATTTTGAAAAAAAAATGAAAATAATAATACAATAGTAATAAAGGGAATTAATTGTAATTACATAAAATACTAACAGAAAACAAAATAAAAACAAATCAGTAACTAACTGGCCGCCGTCCAATAACTGGCCACCCTATACAAATAGAATTCATTTTTTGTATAAGGTGACCAGTTATTAAAGGGGTCACTGGTTAAAATTCTCGGGTCTATTATTACTAAACTCGACTACGTCTCGTTTTGTATTAGCGACCCTTGAATTTTAAGAACCCTTCACTCATCCCTTTTGCATGAACTACTATTTTTTAGCCATCTAATCAAATCCAATCAATCTTGTTCCACCAAAAAGTACCTAATTTCTATGGCAGGTTTGTAAATTATCTCTTCCTTATATTCAGCATCCTTTGAGATCCCTAAACGTATATCAAAAATATTTTATTGAAATTACTGTTTACAATTTTCTGCCTCGCGGCGCCTAATTTCTTCGTTAGCCAAAATTAATTTAAATTCAAATGTAATACTTAGGTACGAGTAGGTACTTATTTTTTAAAACTTTTGTACCGTTTGTATGCTACAACAACGTCTTACTTATAGAATTGTAACAAGAAGTTATAGGCAATATATTCGAGGAGAAAATAATGATAATGATTGAAAAGTAACGAACGATACTTTAACAGTTGATAAGGTCAATGACCCTGAGTACGATGCAAGTGGAAAAAAATCGAAATTCGAAAAATCTTTAAATCTTATAAAAAAATTGTCACAGTTCTATATTATCTGTCATATATCCTAATTTAATTGGTACAGAATTTTTTAACTGCTGAGCTGACAGTAAAAAAAAATAGTAGAGCTACAGGAGGCAGAATTACATATTATTAATTGAATTCAGGCCCTTAACAATGTATATTATATCGGGCCGTGATCGAGTAGTGGTTAGGACGTCTGCCGCGAAAGCAAGAGGTCGCTGGTTCGATTTCAGCCCTGCTCACCGGGGGCCTTAGTCACTTTTTCTGTAGTATATGACATCTCTTTCAATTTATATATTATGAATATCGTTTAATGTAAATCTAAAAAAATATTACGCTAGTGAAATTAGAAATTTCCGATCGAAAACTGAGATTCACCCAGCAAATAAGTTCATTTTATTAAGAAATGGTTTGAATATGTTATTCAATAAAGTAAATACATTTACTCTGAAATGGATTACGTGTTACATTACGTTACAAACGTAATCCGATTTGGTTTGAGCTACTTTTTCGTGTTCCAAGTTTCTATAGTTGTCAAATGGAAATGCGGGGATTTTCAATGTTTGCTTTGAACTTATTATTATATCCGCTTTCTCGTTTAAATTAAACCTACTGAACTGCGTGACAAGTTAGGGTTGGTACTTTTATTAAATTAATATAAATTAACATGAATCAAAACATTTATTATAAATAATAACCGCCTTATTCATAAAAAAGTAAACAGAAGCTTTAGCTAAACTGTTGTTGAAGTGCGTTTATGAATAACGCCATAAATGATTTAATTCATGCTAAACAATTGTACAGTATGGTGGCGCCATCTCTCGCTTCTAGTTAAAAATAATCTATAAAGATTATTTAGATGGCAGAACTGGACGTAAGTCTGAGCTTTAGCATGGGCGGAACGCACCTTAAAACGTTAAAAATAAGAAAGGATTGCATATACTCGTACTTAGGAAATTTCGGACTCTAGTTGCCGTGATCGGGTAGCCCAGTGGTTAGGGCGTCTGCCGCAAAAGCAGGAGGTCGCTGGTTCGATCCCAGGCCCATCGGGGTCCTTGGTCACTTTTTCTGCAGTATATGACATCTCTTTCAATTTATAATTTATATATAGTAGTGTGCCTACATAAAAATATGAATCAAAATATTTTTTATAAATATGTAATAAATGATTTAATTCATGCTTTACAATTGTAAAGTAAAGATAAATTATGTATTATATTCTCAAAAGAGTGTCAATAGAAACGGGGCCATTTAGTTCATTAGTAAAGGGTTAGTTATGAACTACTTAGTACGAGTATATCAACAGGATCGCATAAATGTGAAGAGCTCTGAGCTCTTGGAAGTGTGGGCGGGGTATTGACATCTCAGGTAAAAAGTGGGCGAGAAGGGATCTATTTTAATCTTTTTATATTTTTTTGCGTCAACAATCCGGTTTGTTATTTACAACTGAACAAAATCATCAAAGGGATTGCCGAAATAAGATAATCCAATCTTAATACCTTTTCACAGTTAATGAATACAAACCAAATTGTTAAAATACATTTACGACTAAAATTAATACACCTATAAAATAAATTAGAATTATACAATTAACCGACTCCTATTTACAAGACGGATAAGGTTACACTTTTAATTAATCTTACATATAATAAATTAATCTTACCTAGAATAAATTAATCTTACCTAGAATATCAATATAGCAATAAAAAGCATCAATGTTTCGTAAATGTATCCAGTTTTAACTAAGGCCATCGTATTCCGCGTTTTACGCATGACGCGTTATCCCATTAGCTGATTATTCGTGTTTGCGCGACGCATCGCGTCGGCATGTGGCGATGCTGTATCAACACTTTAGCGCTAATAATGTGCGGTTAGTGTTCCGGTACATGGATTAACTACTCCTTTCTCCGTATCTAGATACGGAGAAAGGAGTAGTTCACAATGACATGGTACAACTTGATACGTGTGTTAGGTTACCTGGGACAAATGCAACTATGGAACAAATGCAACTTATTAAAATTTCTCCTAATCTAATGGGTCTCGTACAAAATATCTAACTCTATAACTAGAGTGCTAAATCATCTACGCTCCAACGGTTGGATATTTTTACAAGAACATTAAGATAAATTTCGATTAGTCTCATTTGCCCCGTAGTTACATTTGCCACGGATGACCATAGGATTTTTTTCAAAAGTGCTGTGGGGATAAGTTGTGGTTGCACTTGTTTACGGCAAGTAATATTTTAAAGCTTGTTTAAAATAAACAATATGGTCGCCAGCAGATATATCTTTAACGCAAAACTGCTAACCAATATTTATCCATATCTCTATTGTCAAAGTACCATGCACGGACTTCGTAAACGCTTCATAAAGTGGAATTTAGCATAGTCCATCCTCAGTGCCTTAAATTGGCCGTTTAGTCCTGTAAATGTAAATGCGAGTTGCCGAAAACCTCGTAAACTGCGCAACTAGCTAGGAGCGGGCACTTGGCAACTAGGCGGCACTGTCCAAGTTGGCCTGCGATTGGCAATCTAAAGTTACTAGATGTTGGCATGGAATGTTAATCTGATAGCCGAGGAATGGTAGTTGAAACTGTTTAAAGACTTGAACGTGTGAAGTTGGTTTTCTAAATGTTATACTCACAGAACTCACACCAACACACGTGGTTACTCACTTCATTTGTTTTCAGTGTCGTCTCTCACACAGATGACCGGTGGATGTCATTTCTGTTACAGGGTGGACTTTTCCTTGGTCTGCCTCTTTTCTTATAGTCTTCTTTCTACATTTATTCTTATCTCTCTTCTCGTTTCATAAATTTTATCCTCCTGTATCATGACCGTACCACTTACGCAGTTTGCAAAATTGTTTCCCATTCACATCAACTACGCGACAATTTTGCGTCATACCAATTGATATTTTTTGTTGGCTGCCATTCGCTATTATGTATTTATGTATAGGTATTGGCTTGTTTCGTCTCTACGATTTTGAATATTTTTAATGACTGCATGCTTTTTGAAACACCAGTTTTTGCCCAAAATATTCTTTTCAACGAATATTTCACTGGAAAACTCGTCTCGCCTGCGCTCGCACATCCACGAAATACTGTTGCTCCTAAATTGACAAACGCGAGGACCGTATACACTCGAGAGCAAAAGTTCCGGGTCTCTCTCACACAGCGAATCCTCCATTTTTTAAGGGTCGGCAATATTCGTTAAATTATATCTAATAATCACTATTAAATTAGCTTAAGCTTAAACATATATATATATATATATATATGAATAACAGGGAATTTCTGCTTGTTTAAATTTAACTGTAAAAACCTCTGTGACAGAATTTATGACCTGCTAAGTATTCAAGAAAAGTTCACTATATTCAATCTCCGGTTTGCAAGCAAAGGAACGCCGAGTTTATTTAATCGTTTTGTGCAAAATAAATAAACTATCAGTGGTACTTGTAATGTTAATTTTTTGAGTAATATTAAATTGCCTATAAAGTTCACTTCGTTTTAATACGTCTATTTGTTTCCGAGCTATTTTTTTTTAAAGTAGTGACCCGAAACTTTTGCTCTTGAGTGTAGATCGGAGTTCAGAGTTCATTAAGACTCTGTATGTGGGTTATGGTTTTCGGGGCTTTTCTCTAATGGCACATACATATACGTCGGCATATCAGTATCACAAGATCGTCACTCATATGGCCATAATATTTGGATAATATTTGGGTATAAGTTGGATATGTGATTATATAAGATTTTAAGCTAACATGGTCATTTACACTATAATTACTATTTAAAACGAGATATTTACCATGTACATTTGTTTTAATGAGCTCCCGATATTTCGGCACTGTTACAAGTGCCATGTTCACGGTGTAACTGATTTGCTGCGAGTCTTTATTTTATTTGTGGTCTACCCACACCCCGTAGCGATCTACCCGCTTACGGGTTCGTTTAATTTGCGCGGTGTCACTACCGCTACTAGCGTCTACTTTCTCACTTCGAACTCGATCACGTTCACGACACACGACACTTACAGTATCGACTGGTGCATTTCTTACCGAACCCATAACTTTTGGATTTTTGCAGCATACATACCTAGGATGGTTAAAGAAGCTATAGAAATCCTAAAATACAAAAATTTCAACCGAGAGGACGGGTTTCAACTGTCGAGGGTCTGGCATCCAGTGATTCGGAAATTCAAAAATCCAAAAGTTATGGGTTCGGTAAGAAATGCACCAGTCGATACTGTAAGTGTCGTGTGTCGTGAACGTGATCGAGTTCGAAGTGAGAAAGTAGACGCTAGTAGCGGTAGTGACACCGCGCAAATTAAACGAACCCGTAAGCGGGTAGATCGCTACGGGGTGTGGGTAGACCACAAATAAAATAAAGACTCGCAGCAAATCAGTTACACCGTGAACATGGCACTTGTAACAGTGCCGAAATATCGGGAGCTCATTAAAACAAATGTACATGGTAAATATCTCGTTTTAAATAGTAATTATAGTGGATATGTGATTGTTTTAAATAAAACCACTCCACTTTGTCAGTTGCCGGTATCCAGATAAATGATTATTATAAGCAGTTCAGTTCTTCAATTGTAGATATGCCATCTCACTCTAACGGGATTGCAAACAAGACTATACAGTTACAATCGAAAAGCAATCTAACAGTGGCAGATTCGTTAATTTGCACAACGCCAGCGTACTACGCAACTCGTTTGTTGGATGTTTGAAACAGTTTTTCAGGCGGGCGGAGTGCCGGCGGGCCTTCAGGCACTCAATCACAGGAGTGCCGGGGATATCGCTTAGCGTGGGCTAGTAGGGGAACCAGAGTATTGAGATCTTTCAGTCTGACTGCTTCCCTATTTGTAGTCTACGGCCAGTGTGATAATAATACCTCATTAAAATATAAGTTTTGTTCGATGATGATGATGAAATAATTGTTTGATGTGTTGCCTACAGCTGCTTTCTACCACCGCACCGGCAGGAAATTTCTCTGTAACTTAAATGGTTATGCATTCTGAAGACTTCTTCCAGATAACGGTTGGACTAAGGAAATTACTCCTTTCCGTAGCGTTCTCCCTCGCATTTTTTTTAGAACTTAATGGCCACCGTGACTTATCTCGGAGCTGCCGCTATAGAGTGTCGCATGGCAACCATCTTATCCGCAAAGTAACTGCAAGTGTTCTTGTCACACTGGTATTAGGCCTCGCCTCGCTCGCTTTGGCAATGGGACACATAGTCTGGAAATCGGACACGGTCTCTCGGTGGTAGGTACGGCTTTAACGCAGAAATGCTGGCTTGTCAGTTACACCGCTATGCGGCCCTGGTACGTAGTTGCAAATACTGATGCGCTCGAACGGATAAATGGAGCAAAAAGGGATTTAAAACTGCCAGTCAGTCCTCCGTGCATTCTAAAATATGTGTAGTTTTTTATCCTGCAAGTAGTAGCTCACCCTTTTTCCCCGGGCCTATAAGGCATGAGGGTTATGTAGGACTCTCACCTCCCGACACAACACCCTAAACCGGCATCTTAAGGTGATGGGTATAAGCAAGGTCTAGTCAAAGCTGTCCACATTGTGGGCTAGAAGAAACCAGTAAGCATGTTCTGGCGGAATGCATTATGTATGCGGCAGTGCGGTATAATGTGTTTGGTAGGGATACGCTGGAGAACAAGCTAAGGGGCGTCGACCTTCGGGATATCCTGAGGTTCTGTAAGGCGACAGTTAGGCTAGAAGGAAGCAAGGGGGAAAGCCGCCGGTACAATAACCTGCAGTTCCAGCAATGGGGAAATGGGGTGAATGTGCACACCAGGTGATCGACAGCCCGCTCGATTCCGGCCGAGTGACCAAACATAACATAACATATCCTGGTTGAAAACCGCCAATCCAATTGTGTTCAGTTCAGTTTCGTGTTCTCGAGCTCTGGACATTTTAAAGCTATGCGTCACAGATAACCGGGATAAAGTAGCAATAGCAATAAACAAAGATCCAACAATCACGGCGCGAGCAGTGGAAGGGCGCTATAAACGGGAGGTTAGCGTTTAGCCCTGTCCGAGTTACAGCGGGCCGTTACACTTTACGGCTGCGGGGCCGCACAGTAACTCATAAAATTGAAGCCATTCTAGATAAATGTCAGGCGTGGATGGAACCGCTTGTAAATTATGTAATACTGGTACAGATACCCGCCGAGTTACATACGCTGAATATTCTCAGGGCAATTTTTCTTAATACTTAGAGTCATTTTTTGAAATGCAAGCCCAAGAAGATACTATAAGAGATAAAGATGCCATTTTGACTTAATACTAGAATGATTGGGGTACTTTCATATTACCCTCCATCCGTAATTAATTAGATACCTACAATTAATTTTTATAAAATCCTTTCTTCAGATATTTACGCTGTTTCAATAATTTTTGCTCCAAATGTCCCATTGTAGGTATCTAGATTTAAAACTTGAGTATTTTATACTCACGGTTACAGTTTTAAAAATAAGTCGAAGCTACAAATTCTTCAGAGTGGATACAACGATAATTGTCTCTCGCGAATGTGTTCGCACGTCAAGTATAAGAGAGATATTGCGTTTCCTCCACACAACGGTTTTACACGGACAATGAACGTTTTAGCTCGCGCTGTTACGGCATGCAATGCGACAGTAAAATTATTCGCATATGCGTTTAATGCTTTCTCGCTTGGACTATGAAATCGTAATAACCCCTACTCTGACCTGTTTTGTTCTCATGGAAGCAGAAAGACCTTCCGCTAGTGTTGGTAAAAACTTGATATTACCTACGGTCTTGATGTTTAAGACTCAGTTTAAGACTTAAGTTATTAAGCTAAAACGGGTTCTAAACTTGTACCTATTTGTACCTATTTGTAGTATTCTGTAGTAAATCGAGTCTTACCTTAATAGGGAAGACTCTTAGTAGGTAAGTCTTAGTAGGGTCTTGCGGGCTAGTATATGTTACGTTCTCGCGCGTGAGTCCATACATTGGCCGCGACTTAATGTATGAAGTGACAGGCGACAGTGTCAGTTGTGCTAAGCATACTTATATCCCATAAAGTAACTGACTCGAGTCTCTCTAACTCAACTCACAAAATACCCTAGTCTCTCCCAACCCTACCTCGCTGAAAGGCAGTATTTCCCCGTGGTCGCGCGGAAGCCGCTGCCTTATTGATGGCAGGAAGCGCCGGAAGCCGCCATTGTGCGGTACCTGGCGTTTGTCTCCGCCGCAGCCGGTCTGCCCTTAGTGTAGATATAGCCTACATATTATAATACAGTACAGTCGCATTAATAGTTGAAATGCGATTAATTCAGTTCTGTCCAAGGCTGACATTTATCTAGAATGTCTTTAATTTTATGAGCTACTGTAGGACTTTGCAGTAACGCTATACGGCCCGCTGTAAACGCGGATAGGGCTAAACGATAACCTCTCGTTTATGACTCCCTTCCACCGCTCCCGCCGTGATTGTTGGATCTTTATTTATTGCTATTGCTACATTATCTCTTTTATCTGTTCCGCATACCTAAACACCAAATTACGACCACATTTCAGCTGAAACTGAACACAGTCTGACGATTGTCGACGACATAGGTATTAGGAATCTTCTCACGACGAGCCGTGCCAGAGCTTGGCAAGAATCATTACGATGGCCATTAAAGACAAGCCCTCCTTTTTTCCTCTTCATAGCCCCGTTGCCCAAAACTCTGGATTCTTCTCTGGGACAAAACTCTCCCGTTAACATGTTTCTTGATAGTCCCATCACGTATCTTACCCATCTCATGGCCATTCTTCTAGCAAGTTAGTTCAAGCAGTTAAATACGAACACGGTCATAATTGTTGCATGCTCAATTGCTCAGTATAGACGGGGGAATATAGTAGTGAGGTTGCAATACGCTTGTTTTTATCCGGCGGCCGGATGTGGCCGGACCGGACGGCGCGTGTGCACCGGAACCGGAAACGCTTGCGCCGCCATGCTGTCCATAAAAACGTGTCCGGTCGTTTTCGCCATTTTGCCAAAATTCACGCAAATAAAAATACACGGTTAGGTAACTATTTTGGTACGTCGTAAAATTTTCAGCACAGTTAAATATTGTTCATGTTATTTTCAAACGGCCCATGTCGAGTCTTTTTTACAAGAATCGTAATACCTATAGGTACGACTATATATTTAAAATCTGCTCGTGACTGAATCTGCGGAGACATTTGATTTGACATTTATGTATAGTCTAACAAGCAATTGAACGCAGTAGCAGTAGGTTAGAGAGCATCATACTGTCTTTTTCTTATGGTATTATTATCACCCCGAAAAAAGGGATAGATATGGGTTTTTTGTCCTACTGTTTGTTACTGCGATCGCGGGCTTGCCAGACTATAGTTTTTTTAGTTTTATAATGCTATGAGTGCGTCTAATCTCATTGTAATTTGAGCCATTTTTAACAAGGAGAAAACATTGTAGTTGAGCACATTAACACGACGCTTGGTTCAACTGGCATCGTTACAATGACATATGTAAGATAATTTTAACAACCGAGTTAAAAGTCCGGTACTTATATATTTTTTTACAATTTTGTTCAGCTTTTTGATACTATATTAGAGCGACTAACGCGAATCCTGTTTTTTTTTAACTTATTACGAAAGACAATTTAAATTCGAATGGAATGTGTGAACTAGTTTTTTGTTTTTGATTTTTAATAATGTGCGTAAATCTGAGGGCTAACAACTGAGTTAAGAGTCCGGTATATTTTTTTTACCATGTTGCTCAACTTTTTGATACTATATTGGAGCTACTAAGGAGAGACCTGTTATTTTTTAACTTATTACGAAAGAAAATATAAATTCGAATGGAATGTGTGATCTAGTTTTTTGTTTTTGATTTTTAATAATGTGCGGCTGAATCTGAGGGCTGTTTTGCGATATTTTTTTTGCAATACCAATACTTCATAGTTCATACTATATTTGCAATTTCAATTTATATGCGTTATTTCAATATTAACGATTTTCACTTCAAAAAGTATTACGGACTCTTAAATCTTATGGTCTTCTTCTCTAAGAGGTGGAGGTCACCCTCTTAGGATAATAAAGGCAATATATATTACTATTAGGTAGTTTTTGAATTGGTGCATTTAAGTAGTATTGGATATGGCGGATTATTCACACAGTTCACTAGGAATGCAGAAGGCGCACGGCATTGTCCCATTGTCGGCTGCATCAATATTGCACTGTCCCTTTGTTCGACAGCTCGCTTATTTACCTGATATAGCGTCGTCGGGCCATTCGAACGGCTCCGATATTCAACGTTCTACGACGCTGAGTTTACTTTGATTTCGATTTTAATTACGTTGTGCAAAGTTTGTAGAGAGTCAAAAAGGTTGATTTAAAAAGCGAGATAAGATTAGTGATAATAACTTTTGAACGAAAAAAGAACAACTTCGGTCATTTCTCTTTTTCAAATTTGGTTAATGAAGTCACTGGTTATCATGTAATTTCAAACATTAATTTTCAAAATAAATACAGTGTCATATATATATATACCTACCTATACGAGTACCTGAACACGAGATTATCAAAATAAATGACGGTGTAGTTACTTATTCAGCGGAATTGAGAATCTTCTCGATTTGCTGTTCAGATAAGTGTAAAAAAGGAGTATTTAGCAGTTTATATTGTGTTACGCGTACTTAATCAATATATAATTATCATGGAAACGAGCATACTGATAAAACTTACGTAACATTTTACCATATTACTTCTTGAAAGAGAACATTTAACGCTATCTCCTTATTAGCTCTTAATTAGAGTTAATTCACCGGAAGGTACTCTTGGCAATGCTCCAGACACTTGTTACTAGTTTCATTGCGGAAAACGGCAGCAGTACCACTGGTGCCGAACAGAATTTTAAATGTATGCGAGCAGAATTTCGTATTAAGGAAAGGCGTATTTTTCGCAAGACAAAACAATTTCGCCCTGTTTTGAAGATAACTGTAAAGACGGAATTTTGTTTTAGTTGAGAGAACTGAACTTACACAAGCTTTATTGACTGTTGCAACCCCGAGTAATGTGCATTTCGTTCGGTCGCTAGCCACAACCCCCCGCATCAATACTGCAAGCTGTCGTCCGCACATCTCTTCATCCATTCTGTGCTCCTGGTACCTACTTTATTTTCTAGTTTTATTTCATGTCGTCATCAACTTTATCGGACATAAAAATAATGTGGTCCACATTTTATGTAAACTATTCATAAAACCTACACATAGGTAAATTTGAGACTTTTTATATTATGTCCGTAAAACAAAATTTTCGTTACGCGTTATTGCTTCCCGTGGCCATTTTGTATACAAAGTAATACAAACCCATTTCGGCATTGTGGCCGCGAGTTAATTGTTCCATGTCGACCAATAAACAGCTGACTTATTTACATTTGCGCCAGTCCGTCGCGCGTCGCCATTTTACTCGGACATCGACCGTAACCAATCAACGATTCCCTTCCGTTTTTATTTGCGAAACTCTAGAGTTATTTACTGTTTGTTTATGGCACGTTATGTGCTCTTCGGGCACTTTAAGCAATCGTTGAAAGTCAAACCACGTTATCTCTTCCAAGCAAATAAACTGTCAAACTATAAAGTGTTGTTTTAGACGTCAAACTACTATGAAATTATGACGTTTCCTTAGCACTTTTACAGTCTGTGCTATCAATATCTAGGAAACTTAGCATAGACGGACTCTAGGGGTATATTAATCTTGCCTACGATTCGCCAAAGTCGAAAAAAAAATTTTTTGTCCTCCGGCCAGCAAGCAGCAAATTGCAGGCCGCTACGCTAAACAAATTCGCCGCCTGCCGACTGCGTCGAGCAGAAAAATAGTGTACAGACCTTGGCCAGTAAATAAGAAAGCCTCAGGGCCTGGCCACATGTCCACGTTGCGGCGCCGTTAACGTAAAACGGCGCGTTGCCGGAGCGCAGCACGTTGCACGACGTGAAAATATACGTTGCCGCGCAACGTACAGATGCACGTTGCACGTTGCCTCGCCGCGCGCCGTGCAAACACACGTTATGCCGGATTGAGTGAATTCACGTTGCGTTGTCGCGTTGTACGACGTCGCACTTATCCATCACTACTAAATTTTGTGATCAGTCTTCAAACCGACATGGATATAATCACACGTGTTCTGCTCATGTTGTTGTTAAGAAGAAGCATGAAGAAAAAGCAAAAGAAGAGAAAATATTGGATAAACCCATATATTTATAATATGAATTACGATGGAAGTCATTTATAAAGAAGTACGAGGCGTTGAAAACAAGTAATGACAAGTTTTATGAATGGCGGACAATTTAGATGGTTTGGCAAACATCGGTTCAAATATATTCAAGTATACAGTAAAGACGTAATTCTCCTGCTCCGGCTGCTAAGACAACGAAATAAGAAAAAAAAACCGGCCAAGTGCCAGTCAGACTCGCCCACCGAGGGTTCCGTATATCTTAAGAATGATTAAAATGCGGTGAATAGCTTCCACTAGTGAAATCAAAAAGTAGACATCTAAATTCTCAGTCATTTTTATCCATTAAGAGCGTTTATACCACAAAAGCGCGAAATCAATGATTTACGCGGTTTTCGGGCTCGATGTACTATGTGATTGTTAGACTTTTAGATCAAAATATTTATATGTACATAATAAACAACTCATAAGCCAAATTTTGTATTGTCTACATTTACAAGTTTTAGATAATTATATGCAATTCTAGCCAATTCTTTCGCGGCCGTTGTTGAAATTTGCCGAAACATGTTGTCTTATACGTCACTCTATTCCTACACTGTAATGATCTTATACAAAACAAAACTGGTTTACGAAAGAACATTACACTATCTAACTTTTGTATTGTGCAAAACTAGTAAATTTCAGATTCTGTTTAACTAAACTTACTGATGAAAACTACGCAATTTTTGCAAAATTCACGGCGTGTTTTAGTATTATACTTTCGCAGTAAATGGTTCAGATTGTCATTTTTATAAGACTATAACTCGTTGGTTACTCCATTTAATAAAAAAAAGTGTCAAAAACAACGAAATAATATTTATTTAGATTTTTTATCAAAACCCCGTTTATAAGATTGCGCGCGGCGCGTGCTCGTCAGTCTGGCCCCATGCCTTCTAGAGAGTGGACGTATCGCTTTGCTCCGCGGGCCTTATTTTTACGAGTGAAGTTTGCGAGAAAGAGAAAGAGATGATTAAAAAGAGAAAGACATATCTAAAAAGATAAGATAGACCGTGATACCGCGACCAACCGATCAAGATACTTGATAAGTTCGATTTCTATTTGTGTTGATGATTTAATTGTTGTTTATATATTAGCTATAGTAATTTTTTTTTAATAATCATCAGCTGGTGACCAGGACGTGATGTTTTCGTAGTAAGTTGTTGGTAAGACCTGGAAACCGCCGTTAAAAACAGCTAGTAATTGCTGATTAGGACTGGGTGATGTAATCAGAAGACAGTGCTGATTCTGTAACCGTTCACATAAGACTTGTCGCGGCACTTGAAGACCAGGTGTCAAAGACCTGGATACGTAACCAGAAGGCTAGGTCAGGAACTATGTAACGGCTTACACAATACGCACCGTGTTTTAGCTTAAATGCATTGTCTTGCTGAGCACAAGTAGACCAGCTGGTAATTAAGACCTGGAAACGTAACCAGAATATTGGGTCAGGAACTATGTAACGGTTTACCTTAGATGTATCGTGTTTGAGCTCAAATGCATTGTCTTGGTGAGCACTCGTAGACTGGCTGGTGACAAAGATCTGGAGACGTAACCAGAAGTTTGGGCCAGGAACTATGTAACAGGTTACAATATACGTACCGTGTTTGAGCTTAAATGCATTGTCTTGCTGAGCACAAGTAGACCAGCTGGTAATTAAGACCTGGAAACGTAACCAGAATATTGGGTCAGGAACTATATAACGGCTTACCTTAGATGCATCGTGTGTGAGCTCAAATGCATCGTCTTGGTGAGCACTCGTAGACCGGCTGGTGACAAAGATCTGGAGACGTAATCAGAAGTTTGGCCCAGCAACTATGTAACAGCTTACACTATACGTACCGTGTTTGAGCTTAAATGCATTGTCTTGCTGAGCACAAGTAGACCAGCTGGTAATTAAGACCTGGAAACGTAACCAGAATATTGGGTCAGGAACTATGTAACGGCTTACCTTAGATGCACCGTGTTTGAGCTCAAATGCATTGTCTTGGTGAGCACTCGTAGACCGGGTGGTGACAAAGACCTGGATACGTAACTAGATGGCTAGGCCAGGAACTATGTAACGGCCTACACTATACGTACCATGTTTGAAATCAAATGCATTGTCTGGTTGAACACAAGTAGACTAGCTGGTAATTAAAACCTGGAGACTAAGTACCGGTTTACACTATACTTACCGTGTTTGAGAACTTGGCAAAAGCTTGGGAAGCTTAAAAGTAATGTTACGCATTTATAATGTTGAAGTAAGTATTGCTATGAGTAGTGATGTACCATAGTAGGTTCGGAACCACTATGTTATTTACGAAATATATGGGTAAAAAAAAACATGGCACGTTGATTTGCTGTATTTTTTGTAGGTTGAAGCCAGTTTGCTAATCATGGTTTGTCATTGTCTACGTGGGTGGTGACAACTATGGATTAACAACGACCATAAACATATTGTCATGTTATAAATTGAAATAGATGTCATAAAACTAAAGAAAAAAATCAACAACATCGGAAGCTTAAGCCGAGGATCGAACTCTGACTGATCCACAGCTTACGCGGGAACAAGGCCGCCTAGCCCCATCGAATGCTGGCGAGTTTTTTTTTCTGATTTCCATAACTCCGAATCTCCAAAATTACGAAGTTACCGAACCACCGTAATTCCGAAAGAATATTATGTTTTCGGAATTTTGAATTCGGATAAATTATTTTCGGAATATAAAAAATTGGATTTTTTTGTATTCGTTCAAGTCGCTATCGGATTTTTAATATTGAGAATG
The DNA here is from genome assembly GCA_949128165.1 of Lathronympha strigana. NCBI lineage: Eukaryota > Metazoa > Arthropoda > Insecta > Lepidoptera > Tortricidae > Lathronympha > Lathronympha strigana. The sequence continues at coordinate 19,824,565 of OX421917.1, read as the reverse complement.
TGAAATACGGAAATTTGATGTATAGGATTTATAAAAATTCAGAATTATAAAAATTGGGATTATGAAAATCGGAAAAAAATATTTCGGAATATTTAAGTGTTTTGTTCTATATGCACTTATAATATAAAAATAAAAAGAAATAGAAATTAACTTGGAAATAACGATCATTAACAATTTCCTGACTAATGTGATGAGAAATGTTGTGTTTCACTTCGCAGTAAAGTTTGTCTAACTCTCATACCTTAAAACCAAGATTCTCAAGATTTAAATTTATAAAGCTTTCGCTTGGTCGGGTCGGGGCTCAATTCTCAATATTAACACGAGAGCTTGACAACAACTTTGCGCATTTGTACAGTCAAATCTAATAACATCTATAAAAATGTACTACCAGAAATATATTATTATATACGTACACAATCTTATTTTCTCAATATTAAGGTAGTGTATACATATTTCTGGCGCTTCATTAGAATTGATACCATCGAACGTTAACATGAAATGAAAACTATTATTAATAGAAACTCAGTACTAAAATAGCAACAAAATAAGTAGGTATTATTAAGGAAAGTTGATTATTATTATCAAAGGAAATAAGTACATAGGAAAATAATTTTAATTACATAGTTAGTACTAAATTCAGTTAGTACAAGACTACAAGTATCAAAGTTATAAACTGCAAACTCAATTTTACGCAAAATACTGTAAACAATGATTACTAATCAAAGTAACGTAAGTTTATCTGATTTAAGTATCAAGGTAAAATGCACGGCTTGAGCGCGCTATAGTATACCCGTCGCACGCGCGGCGCTCGTCGATGTCTAGCATTGCGCGCGTCTGGTCACGTGGTCGATGCGGAGAAATACCTAAACTTGGGAAGCGCGCTAGGGCGAGAACGCTCTTAATTACCGCGTGCGAAGTAGTGCGAACCAAGCAACATCGCTTGGTCAATGAGTGCTCAAAAGGGGTGTTCTAGGTGGAATGGTGGAAAGCAGAATATTTAACTATGGTGTGTTGTGGAATATTAAGAATAGTTAGGAGACAAACAATAAACATACCTACTGAAAGTCCTTGCCTCTCGGTGCCCCTCGGTCCGGGGTACTGACCCCGAAGGGAGTAGGAACTAAAAAGGCCCCGTTTTTGTTTTTTTGAACATCTCAGAAACGATGCGTTATAAAAAATTTCGGTTAACTACATATTGAAAGATTATTAAATTCTCTACAACTTTGACATACTATAATTTTTATATGGTGTCCAGATATGAGTTCCGAAAAATGCTCGATTTTGATCAAATCTTTATCTCTCCACACTTTTCTTTTCATTCTGTGCTACATATGTTGGGAACTCTTTATCTGAGACAATAGCTTCTTGGAGAAAACTTTCAGATAGTTAATTTATTTTTAAACTATACCTTTACCTACATATGCATAAATATATGTATCATTTACCGTTGCAAAATTATACGTGCAACTTTAAAAAAAAATTACATATTTAGAAACATCTCTTTCAATTTATAATAAATAGTAATGTGTCTACTTAAAAAACCGGCCAAGTGCGAGTCGGACTCACCCACCGAGGGTTTCACACAAAGGATGCTCAACCCCTCCCCCATTTGTGAGTTGTGACCTTAGGTACCTACTTAAAATTCCGGTGGCACGGAACTCTCAGTATGCGGCAACTATACGGTTTTCAGATTGTTGCCTGTACTTGTACCTACTACAAGCTCTTGCTTTTTGCCAAATTTCGTGATTCTAGATTAACGGGAATTACCCTGATACATTTTGATTCCCATTGTAAATGTATGAGAAATGCGATATAATCGGCGGTATCTTGATGGCGTTGGCGTTGACGTAGAGGTTTAGTTTTTTCTCAGTTTCAAGGGACTACAGACTTGTGTATGTGGTATTAATTTCAACTTGATACATCTACGCATTTTCGAGATAAAGGGTCTTGTCAAACAGATGGACGGACGGACGGACGGACACACGTACGGACAACAAAGTGATCCTATAAGGGTTTTCATTTTTGTGGTACGGAACACTAAAACTAAACCAAATCAACACATTCATAAATGAAAATAATAAATGGTCTGATTCTTACTCAGGGTCATTGACCTTATCAGCTGTAGAAGTATCGTTCGGGACACCCTGTAGATAATGATTTGAACTAAATAAAAATTATGAAAACATAGCCAATTTATTGATAAATTATAAAACTAAAGATTGTATCGTTAAGTATAAATACAAAATGAACCTGGCCTAATTGTTGAAATGTGTATTATTTCGTCTGAGATTCTTTTGTTTTTGAGATTCCTGAGAATCTGAGAGTATTTTAAGCCGTATCTGATACAAAGCTTTATGTTATTATTTTTATTTTAGAATTTTTTGATGTTTTTATTGACGTCTTGTAAATATATTCTGGACAACCTATCGAGCTTAATTTAAGATTATCTCAGCCACTGCTTGATACGACTCAAAGAAAAAAAAGGGGTAACATGCTGCCAAAACATGTTATGTAAGTTTCCTCTTCATGATTGCCCAATTGAGCACCCACGAAATAAATGTGGTGATTTTATATTTACGAAAAAAAAGAATAACAATTTGGATTCCCGTCAACTTTTGATGCAAGAGGGATGAGGGACGCGCTAAAAGAATCAGCCAAAACCAAAGCCTAACATTCATGGCGATGGACCGTCGCTAGAGCAGGTCGATAGGGACGATATATGATAGATATATTCGATATTAAAGTTTGACCATTCCATCTAGAATCATTCGTTGACCAGGCTAATAGCTAAATAAAACTACCGAGCCGTGCGCCGTCCGCCGATGTGGTGGCACTGGCGCCGTGCCGCGGCACCGTCACCGTTCATTCTCACGGCAACGTCGACGTTAATTTTGACGTCGACGGCAACGTAAAAAACAACGTGCCACGTCAACGTCGACGTTAATTTTCACGTCGGCGGCAACGTAAAAAACAACGTGCGACGGCACGTTGGCCGTCGTGCGTCGTGCCGTTTTACGTTGGCGACGCCGCAACGTGGACATGTGGCCAGGCCCTCAGATCACATGTTTGTCGACCTCAGCTTCGCTTTGGCCGACAATTACACGAGATCTGAGACATTTCTTACTTTACAGGCCTCGGTGCGTAATCTACTATTAATCAAATCTGAGATATCTTCTGATTAATTCCTTTGGACATGCACTTCCGTCTCGTGTTTCTTATACTTTATTATTAGACAAATTTTGTATTTTCGTATTTAACCGATTTACAGTATCAGACTGATCCCATAAGTACTTCGATATCAAAATTTTCTCTAATCACTAAAAATTCTCGTGCCACAAAAACAGACAATTTTTGAATAATTGGCCTTAAAAATAAATAAGTTAGATAAAACTTTATTCATTTCCTTCACCGCGATGTCTCAGCTCTGCTCGGCCAGGCGCATCTCTAGAGGCTACTTAAATGCAGCCAGCAAAGAGGCGGTATTTAATGTCTGCTACGTACCATCCCCAGGGACGCTTGCAATTATCCTTCAATTTTATTCCGCGGTTTTAATTCCTGGAGTTTATACTTAATTTCGGTTTTACGTTAGTCGCTCTTTTTAAATTCTGTGCCACTAAAGCAGTAGTTAAGTACCTAATATCCAACTTGCATTATAAATAAATAAAACGTTTTCTGTTTAGTCATTATACCTATTTTGTATAATTTGTGTAACAAAATTGCATATAGTTTCCGGTCTTTGTCGTTCCCTAATCTTATTTATAAACTTTAGGGGTGTGGCCATTTTGGTCCCTTCTTCCCTTGCATCGGGCCCTCTTTGTTTGAACACCGTCTCGTAACTTCTGATACCCTGGTACATGCCAAGAAATGTCATCTGATCTCTATTGTTTTATCATGGTTTCTTAAGAAAACTTACATAAGTTACTTACATGTTTGTCTTTATTGTATGTATTGTATCTTTTCCGTAGGTTTTTAATTTCATCCTGATTCGGCGCACCCAACACTACGTTGATTTCTTAACGAAATCATTTTATGAGATGATCTCTTGGTTGCTCGTGTGATCCTAGTACAAACGGTGCATATTTTAACGCAATCGTCATGGGTCATGGGTGTTTCTAAAATTTAACGAACTGTTTTCTGTTCTGTGCTCCTTCCTGTGTTTAAATTTAGTTGTAGGCATGTGGCACCTGTTTTTATACATTCCACTTGCTCTTTAAATCTCCTAAGGATGAAATAAGCCTAAGTAAACTCGGACACGATTTTTATCTATTTTTATATTTTATTACTTTATTACAGGCCTCGTTACGTAATCTACTATAATTTTAATATTTCCTCGCATTGTTTGAGAAAATCACTATAAAATACTCGGCCGGAACAGGGATTGCAGGATTCATCCTCGTGGCCTTTGCCGCAATGTGTAGGAAATTCAAGCTTTGTAAATATTTCTTGCGCTACATTCCCTACGCATTAATTTAATAATTAGTAATCCTGTTCACAATACGCCACATGACTGTGACCTGTTGTCTACCGTGCCCCTAGGACTCCAGACAATTCCCATTTCGGTCGTGTTTCCTAACAAGGGAGCCCAATTACGGCGCATAGGTGACGCCCCCAGGACCAAATTAAACACCAGGAACTCAGAAACACCTAGCGGTCCCGGCTCGGGCCCGTTCGCTTCCCTAATTAAATTATCGTAAATCCCACCTCATTGGTTGAGATTACATGCATGGATGTGCGTGCGGTGTTGCCATAGCTAGGAAATTGTCTTTGATCATATAGATTTTCAGGGATTGAGTTAATATTCATCATAACACTGTATATTAGAGGCATTAACTGTATTCGATTCGAGATATTGTTCGATCCCGGTATTCCCGGTGCTTTACACTTTTGATATGTTTTTTCCTGTTTTATTTATTTATTATTTATACTATATTTTAAGTACAAACGGAGTTATTGATTTGTTTCAAAAGCATAAAAAAAATCACAAGCTATCAAAATATGTAGACGAAACGAATATTCAATTGTTCACCGGATCACGTAGATCTATTATTTAACAGAGGAGATTAGTAGATAATTTATATTATTATAGTACACTACAAAATAGTTGACAGCTTAGTTGGCTACATATGACAGAATACCCATAATCATAATCATTAAATCATAATCCCAAAAACCACCAGGCATTCATTTTCGACTAACATCTGGTGGACCTGTAGAATGGCTCTTTACACACATCTCAAGTTCTCAACTCAACACATTCCAGTTCACCAAATGGCAACACTGAAGAGAGAAAATTACAAGGAGCTCATTAGCTCCCGAATTCATTTACCGTGAGCCGCGAGCTCGTGATCGATAACTTTCGCGTCTGATGTGTGAAGGGGCTATTGAATGCGAGCGGTTGCCGTTTTCGGGGGCTAAGTACGTGATTTGTTAGCCCGTTAAGGTGAATGTTACTTGGTGATGAAGTTGCGAATAGAATATTTGGGGGATTCACACATTGACCCTGGATTTTTTATGAAAATTTAGTTTGGTAATAAAGCACGCCCAATGTAATGTACTACTTATTTATAAGGTTGTATACAGTATAATGGATAAAATAAATCAACACATCAGCGCACCGCCAACGATTTGTTCTACTGTTTGTTGTATGTGTTTCGTTATAAATATAAAAAAAATCTCACAATATAGGATTTAACGCAACGAAATATCTGTTACAATCTTATTTTGAGGGCTATAAGGGCGGTTTACATCGGTATGCTTTCTGCCATCGTTGTGCAAAATTATTACAACTGGTCTTTTTATTAGTATTGGCACATGGTGATTCCGCATTGTAAATTAAAAAAAAAAAAAAAATTGTGGGACAATTTTACACAAATCGACCTAGTCCCACGGTAAGCTCAATAAGGCTTGTGCTGTGGGTACTAGACGACGATATATATAATAGATATATACATTTAAATACTTAAATACATAGAAAACATCCATAACTCAGGAACAAATATTCGTGATAAACACAGAAATAAATGCCCTGACCAGGATTCGAACCCGGGACCTCCTGCTTCGTAGGCAGGGTCACTACCAACTAGGCTAGGAGGCCGTTAAATTATCTGTGTTTTCCTCAAAAATGTGTATGAAATTACTAATATTGTTTTTTTTCTTTGCAGGTAAGTCGTATTTGCAGCTCGGCAAGTAGTCAAGTACCATCAGAAAGCTATCAGATTCAATATAAATCTGTCCGATGTTTTGCTGCGATGGGTATACAATTATTTACCCCTATATGGCGCTTGCAATACTTAATGCTGAAATATCGGGCCTAGTCACAATTATTACAGGCAATTATTTTCAGTTGTCGCATAGTGACAGTGATGGCAGCAAGGGCTAAATCACTGGAGAACAAATAGAATAATTTAAGTACACTGGTATCACCCCAAAATAGAGATTTTTTTTTCTACTTCTAATCTCATAATTGTTTTGTCAATCTACTTTAATAATCCGCATAAACGTTAAATTTAAAGGTAAAAGTGTAAATTCTTACCATTCCAAATATGTATTGGCTTTATCTTTATTCGGAGCTTTTGAAGAACAGTATCACATAACCGACGATTTCGAAATACCCAAGACGATTCAAGCAACGTCTTCTGAGTAAGGAAGAACAATTTTCACACCATTTTATTTGGCTCAAGTCCGTATATTTCATATTTATTGAAATCTAGAAAGTAAATTTGAAAACTTGAATTGAAAATTACTTGATACTATTTAAGTTTCATCTTGAAAATTGACTTGATATGCAAGTATATAGGTACTAACATAGACAGTCTTCTGATAAAAAAACGCATCCACAGCGAGTTCAAGCTTATAAATATAGAAAGGTCTTGAGGACATGAAGACGAATTTAAACAAATCAGATATAAACAAAAAAAAAGGAACAAAAACAATTGATACTACGACTTTGTAAATTGAAAGAGCAGACTTCGCAGGAGGTCAGAAGCAGGAGGTCGCTGATTCAATCCCAGCCCTGCTCACCGGCGGCCTTGGTCACTTTTTCTCTAGTATATGACATCTCTTTCAATTTACATATAGTAGTGTAACTACTTAAAAAACGAAAAAAAACATGAATCAAAACATTTATTACATTTAATAAATGATTTAATTCGTGCTTTACAATTGTATAATATACTACGACTTTGATCATCTTTTAGAGTAGCGTGACATTTAATAAAATATAAGACACGAAACCACGAGGCTACGAAGAAATATGTCGCGTGGCAACACATGTTGCAACATGCAACGTATTTTGTAATAATTAACTTAATTTTAATTAGAGCATATTCAAATATTGTATTGCAATTAATTTTCCAACAGGTGCAGATGTCACTTATTACATTAAGCTAGGTAGAACGAAAGCGTCCATAGAACCAACTGGCTCAAAGAAGCAATGCAGTGACAGCAAATTGTGGTAAATTTCAACAAAGCAGTCGCCGCCGGCATCTAATTCTCCCCAGAGCGATTTTACGCTGAATCCTAGGTAGTGGTGTGCTAGATAGATAAGACCTACAATGATTCTGAGATGATATCCTGTCTTCGAGTGTAACACAAGGAAACTGTTACGTCGACAAGCATTTGATCTTTCGTCTATTACGAATGTTGCTTCTATTTGTCAATTGCAATGTATTCAGTTCTCAGGAGTTTCTCTAGGAAACAGATTAACTCGACAAGGAAACTAATTAATTATTTCATTTCGTCAGATGGACGGTCTATCGAAATAATTAAATTATAAGTAGTGGTTAACTTGGAAATGTATTTATTTTTGTGTTTGATGGTTGCAGTGCTTTGGTTTTAACTTTTATGCTGTAAACTGTATTGAAATAAATAAATTATATCATGGTTTCGGTAATTATACTTTTTTAATTCGACAAGCACGTGGGGATCTACCGCGATTTCTGATTTTGTTTGTCAACTTTATTATATTTCGGTCTCTGAAATTATATAGGTACTACTAGGTACGAGGGAACAGTTATTCCCACAGATAAAGAACGAACGAAAATGTTTGTCTCCCTATCGCATTTGTTTATTCCAGCGAACATCGCCAAGTTCCACCGTAAACTCTTAACTTTATTTTTCAATCTTTGGTTTATTCGAGATATCGTAGATGAAAGAAGGTACCATTTTAAAATTATACTTATCGCTAGATCTTGTCATTTACTGAGTGGAGAATCAGAAAAGACTAATGATGATGGCACGGCTTGTCGAGTGAACTTGCCACAATTGGAAGCACGAAAATGTGCGAGAAATATTCCTCCAAAATGCCTAAATAAAATTACTTAATATAAAATATTCATTTACTTAGCGGAGAGTCAGAAAATACTGATAATGATGTTACGGCTTGTCAAGTGAAGTTGTCAAAATTGGACGCACGAAAACGTGTGAGGAATATTCCCGCAAACTGCCTAAATGAAATAACTTAATATAAAATATTACTTAATATTTCCCGGCGCCGCGCTTCACTACGCCAAGCCCGTTTACAATTGACTCTTATTTACTCCTACCGGCCTGATACAGTTTGTACATACTACAGGCCAAGTTCCACGAACACTTTTTAAAACTTGGCGTGAGCTTCGCTAGTTTTGCAGAACTGATTGCGGAGTTTTGGCGCAGAATTTCTCGGCTCCAGGATTGATCAATGCTTTATTGGGTAACTTCGCTTTATTGACATCCCTTTTCGTTAACTAGTGCGAGAGTTAAGCGGTGCTTCGGACGAGTCCTTCGTTTAAGAGTTTGATTTGAAACCATGGTAGTTTCAGAGTTGGGAAGTTCGAGAAAGTTAATTAACCCAAAGTGCCAATTTGCGCTGGACTGATTTAATGGAGTGAATAATTTTAGTTCTATGTATGTATATGCGTCGAATGATTCACTGGGTAAGTACAAAATGATGTTAAATGAGCGTGTAAAAAATAAATAATATCCGATACAATAGTATTTTTTGTGCTTACGAAATAATTAGCAGGTGACTAAAAAATAGGAGGGATGAAAGGTATAGGTATAGGTATGTGATATGAAAGTATCGACTGACTGTAGAGGGATGTAAGCAGAAAGGCCAAAGCCAGGTAATGGTGGATGGACGGTGTGAAAGAAGAGTATTCGAATGATGATATGATGGGCAACAAGAGAACTCTCTTGTTGCCCATCATATCATCATTCGAATACTAACACAACTATGTAAGAATAGAATACATGCTTCGCCGAGCCCTTGTAAACAAGGCAAGGATAAGCGAATAATGAGTTGAAGATGATGAAAGAAGGCAGTCGCTACGCTATCAAATCTATCCCAAAAATGATATATTTTTACGCAGGTACACACCAAATAGTATGCTTCCCAGCAAATATGTTAATTCAAAAACACTAGTTTATGCTATATGTTATCGAAATAAATGGAACGAAACGACGCCCTGATTTTCCAGCAGTTATTTTTCTTTGCTTGTCCCTACTGTGTGTAAACAGAAAGCTGGAAGTTAAACAGCTTTCAGTCGGCTAATGGACCGCGGAGTTCCATCGTGTTTTATTTTTGTTAAATACAAGTCATGGAGCTCCCACAAACTCACTTAAGTACTAGTGTATGTATGACGTCAAATATATGTACACGCTAAACTACCTTACTCCTTGGGAATAAGCAGACACATGTGGGACGTTTTTTAAACGTTGAATGTACACGGAAGAGACATTAACAAGTTTTTTTTTACATTTTAGTTTTGCTTTTAAGACGTTCTTAGAGATTCAGTTGCCATTAGACATAGGGAGAGGAACAAAATCATATGTATGAACAAAACTCCAATGCTTTTAGTCTGTACGTATATATTTAATACTTCCGTTTGAATTTAGTTATTAGTTATCTACGTTAGTTAAGTAATCCCTTGGTAGTCTAAGATGGCTACTAGTTACTTCTTTATCACCTGACACTTTGATTGTCATTGTTACGTTCTGACAGACTGAAATAACGCCTGAAACTTGAGTTAAAACTTATCTGTCAGTCAATCTTTATCCGTCTAACTTTAAAATTGAAATTTTCTATAATCCGTCAGTGACAGTAGGTACCTACACATATTTATTCTTCTTTGACTCCTGTCAGAGTGGTCGTGGCCGTCACGTTTTACAATTCTTCGACATTTCTCCCTTCTTCTTCTTCATATGGAGGTTCCCTTCTTATACTTGAGATCATTCCTCCCTTACTGGTAATTCATGTTGAGCATTCGCTGAGTGGACCATTGAGGGCCGTTCCCATTTTGTCGGTTTAACGTATCACTCTTGTGCGTTCAATTTATCCTTGCACACAAGTCGTACAACAATAGACAAAGTCCATTAATAATCTAAGCATTTAATATCCGCCGGAACACCCCGGTGCCCCTCCGGCATAATCCTGGATTATATACTTTGCAAACTTATCTGTGCATTTCACCTGCCGACAGTTACACTAAACTTCGATTAAACCATTCCCCTAGCTCCAATCCTTACTTAGGCGAAAATTAATTAAAAAATCTTGTTTGAGAGCTCCGGATGCCCATCCTCTTTCATTTTAACTTTTTGTCTTTCCAAAACTTTCCGGTCATTACTGGTTTTCATTTCAAACTTTTTAGAAATTATGTTGTCTATTTGCACGTCCAAAGAAAAATACTGGATGAAAATTTCCATTTCGCTAATGAAAATACTGAAGAGAATGGTGCAAATACTACAATCACAATATTACATATGAAAATAGTACAATGCAGTGGGATACAATTTCATCTGTTTTTTTATCAAGATTATTGTTCGTTCCTTTGACAGTGTACCTATTCGGTATTTTTTCGTCTTGAGTTTTTTGATATTTGAATTATAACATGGAATGTTCTGTATTTCGATTGTTGCACAAATTCACAACACCTATATTCACTTTATTTGTGACTTTATTTACGGTGTAAATATTAGTTAGATGTAAGCTTTCTTTTTTTTTTATCGACCCAATTTCACTACATTATCGTTAGCGCATCGAGTACTCGTATAATATAAATCATTGATAATTCGTAAACTGTACCTGATGTACTCGTATACCCAATAATAAATCAATAAACACAATTTAAATAGTAATCATTTATACAAACAGTAGTCGTAATCTAAATATAATGTAGAAAAAATGAGGCAAACTCCGACTAATGGCCCAGCCTCTCCGCATCAATATTCATAAGCACCGGAGAGCAAACTTACAAAAATACATATTGCTCTCTCACGACCCGCCCCCACTTTTACCAGTTTTACCCCCGCTCTTATAATAATAGGGCAAAAACGGGCAGATAGCCGTTAATGGGTTCTGTAGTTTTTGCGGGAAGTTTCGGTTAAGATGAATCGAGCGTTTACGGAGCGCTTTTTTGTTCGGATATTTAAGGATTCGGGGACCAGGCTGCCATAACACCGGCGGGGATGTTTTATCACGGGGCGGTGCGTGCGTGCCGGAATACAATTACACGGTGCGGAGTCGTGTCGTGTGTCGTGTCACCATGCGGCATAGGACCAAAATACAGCGACGTCCAATGTACATTTTCATGTACGGGACCTTTCATATATTTATTTTTATTGAGTCACATTGATCAGTCCTTGAAATTTTTGTCTTTCTTTAAGCACTTTTGTAATATACCTATACGATTTTAAGCTAACTTTTAAGTAATTTGCAATATAACTACAATCTAAAACGGGATATTTACCGTGTATGTTCGTTTTATTGAGCACCCCATTTTCCGGCATTGTTGCAAGCGCCATGTTCACGGAGTAACTGTTTTGCTGCGAGTTATTTAGTTGTCTGCCCACAAACCATTGCGACCTATCCTACATAGTAGTGGTCATAATAAAACAAGCATACCTACATGGTAAATATACCGTTTTAGATTGTAATAACACCATTGTATTGTTATCAATTTATAATATATTACTAATATTTTTAAAAATTAATTTCGGTAAGCTATTCTGAATAAAGGTGGATTCTAAGGATATTATGCCCCATGGACAAAACCATCTTAAGGGTCAGTTTATTGATCCTTACTCCGTTCTTTATATTTTTTTCAAGGTGAATCTGTTGAATGAAGCTATAATATCAAACGCTTGCCTGCGACCTACTTTTCAGAGAATCACCATGCAGACGAGATGAGATAAGTGACTCCATGTGCAACGCGATTAAATGGCCACATCACTTTGCGCATCTAATAATGTTCCTTCTTTATGAAAGTTAGCATATTATAAACTTTTTGATAGAATTGTATTAAAAAAGAGGAATAGCGGCGTGTTGTGAAGCGGGTCACTCAAACACCTGCATATTGGCTACGACCACACTGCCAAGAGTGCACCGACGAAGAAAAAAAAGTAGAAGAAGTTATGGTTTAAAGTGGAACGTGGAACTGTGGAACACATTTATAAAACAATCTTTGTTTGTCGTTTTCAGTCTATTTATTGCTATGACGATTTGGGAAATACAAACCCCCTTATTCATAAAGTAAAATTCAAAAGTTAACAGACGTTTTAGTTAATTTATATTTTCTCCCTTTCTAACAAGGGCAAATTTCAATCTGACAGATGAGGACAAACAATTAATTAGCTAAACTGTGTTGGATGCGCGTTTATGCATAACGCCATAAGTTGTACCTATTTCGGTCATTTTCCTCAATTCAATTCAATTCAATTCAATTCAATTATTTATTGCGTTTCATGTTGTACAATGTGGTCTTAAAACTAGGTATAGTTCAAACATGAGCTCTGTTGAGCATAGCAATTTGATAAAACGCAATTCCTCGACACGACATAGAATCGCATCACCACGTCTTGTCGTATCGTATCGTTCTACGAAGCACAGACTTATTATTCGAGAACACGCTCCCATCGTGTAGAGTGCCATTACAAATTCAGGCGGGCCGGCTAAATACATCAAACGTCTTGTGATTATGTACGCGGGTACGGGCTCTTGAGGAGGATACGGTCCCTTTATGTCAGGATGCGTACGAAGCATTAAATATTGTTCGAATTATTAAAAAAGGCATGTCGTTAATCCAAATCATAACCAATCAACGCAGTTCGCAGGCGGGCGTACTACGGGACGCCTCGAAGCGCGCACCGCTCTTGATGTCAAACCGCCTGCGTCGTCGCGTCCGGTACTTGATAATGGGAATAAGACCTCCGAAACATGTCGCACGTTGTGATTAAAAATACGGGATATTTATCCGTTATTTATTATAATTTGAATGTGTCTCACGGTAGTTTAAATTCCATAAACAACAAGTCTGTAAGCTTCCTGGCAGCTAGCGTCGTAGCGTATCGTATAGGCAAATATAAGGTGGCAAATGTAAAACATGCTACTCCGCATGAAGTGACTCTGATGTGACGACAGAAAAATACAAATATTAGATAGCTTAAATACATGTCATCTAGGTGTAGAGCATCCACATCCGCCGATGACCACGATCCTCAGTCATGAGGGAGCGACCACAGAGAGAGAGAGAGGAATACATGTTAGAAATATAGATAATTTCTTTACTCATTCCCACAATATGGCTTCGTCTCATCGTATTCTGCCGGTACCCTCATATGTTTATAGTTACGTCTACAATTCCTAATTTAAACAATAGGTATATAAGCAGTGTTTTCAACGTTTGCTCTACAACTAACGAGTACTAACATGGTCATTTTATTACTCGTATATTTACTATTTAATGCATATTTATGTTTTTAATGTATGTTTCCATCTATTTGTTTGTATTTGTTTTTGTGAGCTCCCGATATTTCGGTACTGTTACAAGCGCCATGTTCAGGATGTAACTGATTTACTGCGAGTTTTTTTTATTTGTGCTACCCCCACGCCGTAGCGATCTACCCGGATTAACTACGAACTGACGAGTAGGTTATCACATTGAAGACATGAAACATCATGCGAGTAGAAACATCCTGATTTCATATAAATAATTGTTCATAACAAGTTCAGAGCCAGGACAGCAAGGTTAAAACAAGAACAATTCACAAGAATTCTTATTGTGAAGCTACAAGATCCAAAACGCTTATTCTCGCACAAATTGTTTTTTCGCTCGCCTTCTCCGCAAACCTTTTAACGTCGCAACTTTGACTTATTTATTATGTTTATTTCCTACCTCTCATTGAGTTTTACAATGTTAGGGTTTTCTAAAAATAGTTGCGCGTGTCTTCATCCTTCACCTTACTAGCTTCACTGCGTATATTTGATTCAAATCTTACCAGGGCCCGTAATTTTCATGCGGATGACAGACAAATGACGTCAAGCTTCATACATCATGTTTTAGGTTTTACGTTAGAAAGAATAATGCTGTCATTAAATAGTATCAAAATGTAAAAGCGCAACCATTTTCGAGTTTGCGCTCAGGCGCATTTGTGTTTCTTAATACGGTTTATAAAACAAAAATCGTCTTGGATCGATTAGAATGATGCGAAATATCAGAAACATGTTTCTGAAACCGTGATTATTAACCAATTGTTTGTAGTGAATAGGTATAGATTTATTCTCCGGCACTGTATGCAATCGCCTTCAGCCTCTTTTGATCCCTCTGTATGATTGCCAACGTTATCCAACACCCTACTACCAGGCCTGTCCCACTCGCGCGTGTAGGTATCGAACTGTAAGTACCCCTTGCTAGGGGCCAAATCAGTAGGGACTCACGGGCGAGCGGTGACGCACGCGCGAGAGTTGTTCGACGCATACCTACGTACTGATTCGAACGCCGTCACAGAATTTTATTTATATTAAAATAACTAAAGGGCGGAATTATTCAAGGCCTTTGGGTAGGTTCATCAGGCCTGTTTCAATTAAGGTACCTATCTAAGTAAGTACCTATGCCTAACTAGTTGCACGCAAATTTATTAGAATTAAACCTACATACCACTTAGACATATCTTAGGTTTATTCGAGCTAAAGTAGAGCAATATAAAAAGGTAGTAACTAAGTATTAAAATTATATTAAAAGAAGACAACATTGATATTATCATAAAAGGAACGAGTTACGCGATAGAAAGAGAGCGCACTTTACGTGAATATAATTGTAGGCATTCAGCGTTGCGCGGTCGGAATTTTAACTTAGTATTATCGTAACATGAGTCGTTATTTCTTTAAACGAGTTGTTGGAGAGGGATTTTTGTACTTGTACTAATATGTATTCTGTGCCGTAACGAAGATCGTAAAGTCTATCTCCGTCTCTGTCACTCGAATAGTAAGTGTGACAGAGATGGAGATAGACATTACGATCTTCGTTACGGTTTGCGGTCACACGCCTGTTATGTTTTCGGTGTTATTTACCTAAGTAGTTGCTAAGTGTAATAATTTATGCATGTAGATATACCACGCGTGCTATTTAATATTTATAATTCGCGTATTCTGTGTGTGTATATTATTGGATCAAGGGTAGGTACAAGATGCGTAGGTGATATGTACATTGAAATATCTTATTGTCGCCGAGGCGGACCGTATGCTTGTTTGCCACCGACGTCGTTAAAAAAAATGACAACCCTATCTTCGGCGAGTTGCGGAGTAATATCGACCTTCGCGCCGGGCAATAGAACTCAATGACAGCGCGGCTCGCGTGCGGTCCGTGCTAATAATAATTAATAGGAACGTAAAAAGGCGGCATTCGTGAACATCAAAACAGAGGGTCTTCTGTACTTGTACTATTATTTATTCTGTGCTACTACACAGAGAGTCGTTTTATTTTTTATAATTGTTTTCCTGTGTGTTCAACAAAGTTCAAAGTGTTCAAACCTCTGCCCACTCTCAGCCTCTGCTAGACGATGATTGGTGTGTGTGTGTGTGTGTGTAGTAAATAATACGTAACTAAGCGAAACGGCAGGAAAACTACACGTGTTTCTAGTACCACTACATAAACAAGAAGATTTACGTATGTCGCTTTAAAACATCAACATAGGATGTATTCTACGTACCCCGCTACATACCGCGTCTAACAAGCATTATTAGCGCAAATTTCGCGACAAACTAAGTAGTTTAATTATCAACACATGTCAACGTTACCTCGTACCGCTTATCATTAAATTTGTTTCCCGCACCGCGAGTGCCGCGAATACATAATGCAATATTGTTATTCATGAGATATTTATCGAAGCGAGCTTGTCACCTCCTTGAGTGGGATGGTTTCCTGGTAGCTCAAGCTTGGTGGAGACAACACTTCATGGAAATATTTATCTCAGAAGCAAATTTCAAGTCTCAGGGCTTATATTTAATTATCGTATGGTAAGATTGTATTATGCAATTTAATAACTTAAAGTTTAAATTCCTCAAATAGTCGACGGCATGGCTACTCAGGGCTCAGAATCATAGATATTTTAGAATATATAGTTTGTCCAGGATCTGTTATCATTCGTGCGTCATAGAGAACATCTTTCATACTTTGGTATTCCTACCCCAAAAAAAGGGATGGATATTTTTTTACTATCGTTACTACGAATTTTGGCTGGTTAGACTATACAATCATGTATAGCGCCTTTGGGTTACTGTCCAATTCATTAAAGCTTAGGTGTATTCCGTGTACCTATTCTTCATTGAATTATATTTACAAGTAGATTCATAGCCATAGATTATGCTGATTAATCAGTAGGTAGGTTACTCGCACCCCTTGTTTTTCTTTGTCACGTTATCGCGTACATTATTACGTCACTTATTATATGTCCGGACACCAGGCGATCATGTTTGTCAGGGGGTTGTAATGGTTGCTACTCAAAGTAGGGTGCGGTGCGGGCCCTACCCAACAGGAGCTTAGCTTATTTGTCGTTGTCATTATCCTCTACGTACCCTAAACTTCGGTATTGGTACCTATGTTAAAAGGAGCCCGACCCGTATTCTTGTTTGAAGATTTTTTGTTAAAATGTGAAATTCGTCTGTATTTCAAAATATATTTTCATTTAGTTAGGTATATGTAGGTACAGCCACCAGCATAAATATACGACGGTGAACAGCCGTGCAAAAATATCTGACGACACTACCTCGGTAAAAATATTTGATGATTAGTGGCCGGCAAAAACACACGTACATGCATTCTAATTACGAACTGTGAGCAAAAGATTGGCCGCCACATTTGAGGCATCAGTTAAAACAGCCCTTCAAATATGTAACGTCAATGGGCTTTTGGTTCCAGCTCCGTAAACGTATAGGTACATTAAAACAATCTTTCATCAGACGAATGAGGTAGTTTCTCGAACCCGTTCGCATGACTGAATCCCTTGTGTTCCATAACATACGTTTGATTTTCCAGTTGGATGGCGATGGCGAAAGTTTTGTTTATTTGCATGGCTGCGAGGCAAGGCATCTGAAGGACAAGGCTGGTCGCAACTCTGTGCAGAACCAAACAGAAGTTCGAATTATTACTTTTTTTAAAAAAGCGACTTCACAAAGCCTAAAGTAGCAATTTTATGTTCTTGTGTCATTTTATACTGTTAGCCCGTAGGTGTAGGTATTTTCTGTTGTTTGAATGTGATCTGTACCATTTGTAACAAATTCCTTTTCTTTAAACAAAAGAGAAACGGATAAGACTTCGGGTATGAACACAATTTCTAGTTATTACCTAAATCAGAAACAACTTATTTAACCGTGACGTTACATGTCTGTTTACACATACTAATAAATTTTCGCTAGGTAGGTATTAACAATTCGAAAAGAATAGCATATAATTTTATTGAAACCCCCGTTCATACAAATACATGTGCAATATACGACTTTCCTGAATGGTAACGAGGCAGCGAGCGCCGACCCTCATGCATGCAGTCGACCTTGACCTCAACCTTAGGTTATTTTTAACGTGCTAAATTTGTGCATTCCCGGCCACGTATTTACGTCATAAGTTCAAGTTCATCTCTGTAAGTCTGTATCCCTAGTACAAAAGTGCTGCGACAGTATACACCTGGGGACAAGTGTGACAATTGTCAGCATCATTTACTGGTAGTTCGAAGCTACTTAATTATAAAATCATAAGTAAAACTGGACAATAAAAAAAAAGAAAAAGAGTGTTCTCGTTTTTTTTATTGCGTTTCGTAACGCATTTTTTTATACATTTTGTATGGGCCGTTACAAAACTGACAATTTTTTTTGTATGGAAAATCGAGGATCCATTTTCATTAAAATGGTGCACTTTTTTTTAAAATGCCCTTATTCAACATCGGTACTGCATTCGAATATGTTGGACACGGTGATAAGTTCGACTGTTCGACACTAAAGGTGTTGATATACGTAGCATTCACTGTTGCGGCAGAACAACGAACTTCCGTCATTTTGAAGCTGTTTTCGCCCAAATTTCTGAGCATTTTTTCTAGCGAATGTTGCTTATATTATTATAAATATGTAATAACATTGAATGCTCTAGTTTTATCAGCAACTTTAATTAAATAAAGGCGACCACTGATCTCCAGATCAAATTGGTGCTTTCAATCTCGAGTAAAGGACGTCGGACCCGTCATAGATTATTCCACCATCGCAGAATCTGAGAAGTCGGTCCTGATTTATCTTCTCGTTTATCGGCTGATTGTGCGTGGCGTTTCGGGATGCGAGATCTAGATGAGATCTGGGTGACGCGTAATGATGAGGTCTGTATGGTGGACTGAAATATTATAGCTTGGCTACATTGGCAGTAGATAAAAGACACAAATAAGAAATGTGTACATAGGCGTGAAGGACTTACTGCTCTTAGTTTGTGTGATAAACTATACATGTCAAAGGCCTAGTCGGTAGTGACTGTGCTTACGGACCATGGGGCCCCTGGGTTCGAATCCTGGTCAGGGCATTTATGCTGCCGCAAAAGCAGGAGGTCGCTGGTTCGATCCCAGCCCTGGGCAATGGGGGCCTTGGTCACTTTTTCCGTAGTATATGACATCTCTTTCAATTTATAATGTAAATGACAATGTGAGGTAAAAATCGTAAATTTATGATAATCGGGAATTTATTAAAATGGAAGTGTCTGTGAGTGTGACTTTTATTCCACTAGGAAAACATACTTGGCAAAGACAAAAGTAAATACTTACAGAGGTTAAATAGTAGAAGTGTGTAAACTGCAGTCTTCTGGCTTACTCGGAGTTTTCGCGTCTATTTTCGGCAGCAACGTTCCGCTAAACCGAGTAACGAGAACTTGAAAACCTCATTAGTTCTAGCAGTTGGCGTTTGTGTTGGCTGCTAATTGTTATTTGCCCGGTTTTAACAGCTAAGTTCGCATCTATAACGGGGATTTTGGTGGTTGGAGACGTGTCACCTTTGTAAAGTTACCTCTATAGATTGGTATTGTTATTCTTTGATTGGGGTAACTTCTACAGACCTCTTTTATACTTTACATAGATTTCACTTTGTTATTAAACTTATTTTTATATATTTTGAAGAACATACTTAACGTAACTTTATCATGTCGGTCCAAATATTTTTTTTTAACTTTTAAGTTGACTTTACTTCAAAGTAGTGAAAGTTCACTTTAACTGAATTCTTTTTACAACTTTACATTTAACATGTAATGTATGTGTGTTTGTGTATTTGTTAGGGTCAAGTGTTGCAAGCTGAATTTGACTAACTTCCCGGTATTCGAATAAGCTGAAACTTCACATGCGTATGAAGGTTGGGTGACAATGCAATGTTATGGTACCAAAGTACAGTCAGCGATAAAAGCGTAACTAAAATAAATTTTTTGGTGTAAACATAATTTAAAAAAAATACATATTTCGTTTGGAAATTAATAGAATAAGGTGTCACAGAAAGCATTTTACCTTTTTTGGTATTAAATTGACATAAATGAATGCGGCTGGCGTGTGTCATTTTGTACTAGATACGAATTCTTAAAAAAATTATGCCGTCCGCGAGAGTTTTTCAGTGCCCTACATTTTATTTAACTGTGCATTGAAAGACACGAACTAACGACTAATTGCCCGGAAGCGAAGCTCACCCATTTTTAATAGTCCGTAAGTAAATATTGGAACGGCGTTGAGGACCGGGATAAAGTCTGCACCCCATTTGCTCGACCCCGCCCCTAACCACAGGGGCACAGCATCCCTGTTGCGAACTCGCATCCTCTGTAACCCATGTGCCCCTGGTAGTTTTATTGCATATTCATCGCAGATTTGGTTTCGCAAAATTTTGGGGCCAGCTTTGGAATCCCGCGGATTTCCTTTGTTAGGTGTTTACAATATGTGTTACTTTTACAAGAAACTATAAAGATTTGAGAGTTGATTTCGAGATCTACATGAGTAAATTATAGCTTAATGATAATGTTGACACCAGTTACAGAATTTTCTCACCCTGCAAACTTCTAATACGTCTAATCGCAATTCGCAATGATAAAAATTTGGCCGCCATTTGAAAAACCGAAATCTATTGAAATACCAATACGAATTAGAAAATACCCTTCACTCGGGGCACCCTAATTTTTCTTTTACCTGTAAAAAATCGATTCTCTGACCCACACACCCACAGTTTCGACAGTGTCAAAGTGAAAAGAAGTACAAAAAATCGAGCTGGCAACACTTCCTGCGCCTTTCTGCGGTCCTAATGGATGTGTGAATTCATAATGTTCTCCGGGGACTAGGCGCTATTCATTCGCTTTTGTTTTTATTGTTGGTTCTGCAGCGATATTCTCGCGTATTGCACATATGTGTTTTTTTTGTAGTCAACAAGATTTTAGCAATTCGTCATCGAAAGGGTTGAATTTTCTAATCGTGTTACTAGGCCACCATGAACGCACATACTCGTTTAAGTTAAGTTGACGTGGAATTGAGAGCAAGCAGTAAGGGATCGAAATGCGCCCCTCGCTACCCCTTTTGTTAAATCATAAGTATCATAACTAAAGCGGTTTGAATCCAATCTTTTGAGTTAAACCTCATAGCTTTGTCGAATAACTTAACTGACAATTGGCACCTTATTGCAAGGTGGTAAAATCTACAAAGGTTCAAGTAAATTTAGTTGCAGTTAGTACAAAGGGTCGACGGCTAGAAAATCCTAAATAAACTAAAACATGAAAGAGCTTACAGCGTGTCGTTATTTTGTAAAGAGAAATGGTTTGTTTTGTTTGTAGCTCATCCCATTTCATGGTGGCCGATACGAATGTTTCGCGTGCTTTTATTTCAGCCATTGGCGCAAGTTAACGAGACATTCTGGACAGTTCGTAAACACTGAAAAAAAACTGCTTGGTTTTCGACGTAGTTTTCTGGCGTCGGCGTTACTCTTTTGCACTTATACTCTGTGATATAACAAAAACTTCACGAGATATCTCACGTCGGTTGTGCATTTTTTAACCAACGACGATTTATTAAAATAAAACATTTATTTCCTTTCAAAATATATACAATACGTGTTATCTAGCTACCTCCCTCTACAGTCTACCTACCTGACATTTAAAATAGGTCCTTGAGGCATTGTACTTGCTGGCGGCATTTTTTCGCAACTTAGACCCCATGGACCTAGAGTTTCCACCACAAATGGTACAAAATGGTACTCTCTGCCCAAGCTCTTGTATTTTTAACGTTATAAAATTTCTGCGCTTTCAGCCGCTCTGTCCGCTTTTACGATTTATTTAGTTTACGTGCCCGCTAAATCCCTCAGAATCACTTCTCATAAGGCAGGTGTGAGAATAAGCAGCGCAACGTTTCGGGGGCGTATAAGCCCCTCACTTACGCCACGACGGGCAATACAATTTGTCATTGTTGTCTGCGTGCGATTTTACGGCCACTTTCCGTCGGGCTAAATGCCCGAGCAGCCGAGCGGACGCCGCCCGCTTTTTTCCTTTCAGATTAAATCTGGTTGCCGGAGTATTAACTGACGAAGTCTTGCATATTAACGAATAAAAGTTTTAAAAGACCGTTGGTATCTTGGGGCCAATTTTAAATTCTCGCCTTGTATTCAATTAATCATGCCTTGTCTTGCTAAATGGTAAAATCAATTCGTACTAATATGTTAATACCATTTCTATTATATTAGAGTGCAAGTAAATACGTCTTACCGAGTCGGTATTATCATTAGCAAAGGTAGGCGGGGACGAGCTGTTCTCCTTATAATATGACCGTATGTCATGTCAAATAATTTTAAGGTCAATAGCTCACCCTGACCCTGACCTCTGATCTGTGAACTGCATATAAAATGTACTGCCGCTGTATCCCACAAAAAACCGGTTCCGATACCTATCCAACAAGTGGGAATCGGCTCTTAGTTTAACAACCTACAAAATTAAAAGACCGCCTCAAAATATTTCCTGCTGTTAAGGTAATGTCAACACGTTCACCGCGACGCGATGCTTCTCTCAAGGGATGCGCCGGCGACCACTCATTGTAATTATAAACCCCATTCACGCAGAGTGTAACTCTTGTGTAACTCTGCGCGCCTGGTACACCGTTGCGGTTATGTGACACGCCATTACCGTCCGTCATCATTTAAATGGCGTCATTCTTCCCTGCCGTCATGGCGTCATTCATCTATTGTATGTAACTAATATGTGTTTAAATCATCCCCTAAAAAGCCGAGAGGTTTCAAGGGACCACACCACGTGTTAAATCAGGGACCGCAGGTAACTAAGAACACTGTGGCGTTCGGTGCCCCTAGTACTTACGACCGTGCTTTATAATATCGTTACGCATAAAGGGCGTTTATTTACATATATTATAACGCAGCAGGGGCTTAAGCTATTTCCTCGCCAATTTCGCCAATAATCATTTTTTCAAACATGCTTAGAAATGGTCGAATTTTGTTCGCCGTCAAGTACTTAGCCAATACTTTAACCACCTCCAACCGGGCTCCAACAGGGCGCGGACGCACCAGACAATAATAGAATTCGTATGGTTCATTTTACTCATAGGGAAAAAATGGCCTACTGTTCCCGAGGCCCTCGCCCCCACTCGCGGTCCCGCGCCGCGCATGTTTGAGAAAAACACTGTATCTGCCTCGGCGGAAACAGGGCTTGCCTGAGCTCGACAACCTCGTGTTTTTCAATTTCAAACATTATCTTTACATTTCGTAATGATGCGTAGGTACTACAGAATTCATCGTTGTAATTAAATTTGTAACACCATTTTATGCCCTAATACTCTCTTGTAGCGTTATGCGTGCCTAGTATGCCTGTGCGTTGAAATATGGCGACACATTTATCGGCGGCCATATTTAAATAATCATATCGTTTCTAACACTTAATTTATGTAATGTGTAATTGTATGTATAGCTATAATCAAAATGGCGGCATATTTAGTTCACCTATCTAAAATCATTATAATCATCATTTTCGCCATATCATTTCACACGAGAGTCACGAGACCGTGCCCCTCTAGCCCTTGAGGGTGCGCAAGCGACTACTCGTTTTTGTACTCATAACATAAACCCCATTTCAACCTAATTAACTCTAATGGCTTATGTATTCCTGGTACATTAGTAAGTCAATATGACGACATTATTAGCCCAGGCCAGCCATACACCGTGTTTTGTGTAGTTGTTAATTCTTATGTCCGACATTAGCGGTTGATGCAACATGTAGGTACGTAATTATTTTTTATGAGACATGGTAAATTTAAAATAAAATACGAAAATAATACTTGAGCCTTTCTGTTTCCTTCATTAATAATAAGACGAAGTTAAAGCAAATGCTCAAGAACAGCCTGTATGTATTAGCAAAATTGGCATCCATTTAAACCATTTTTTTAACCACACAGAGCCACTTGCACTTGCACCACCCTGGGTTATTTAATTAAACAAGAGTTAACTTTTCAATCAGAGTCAATGTCATGTTAGTTGGCTAACCCAGGTTGGTGAAATTGACCCTAATTAAGTATTTAACCAACTTAAACTTTAGAACTATTCAACAACTTTAAAAATATGTACTCTGTGGGTTTTTTAATTTTTTTTTGTAAGTTTGGGGGGTACTACCAACGAATAAATTTATTGCTCTTATTATAGGCAACACCCGGTACGCTCCTAGTACAGGCATATAAACAAAAGGGCCACTATGAAATCTAAGAATTTCGAAATTTACATTCCCCTTACCTTACCTTACAGCTAATAAAATACCCAAAATGATTAACGTCCGGTGACCAAAACTAACCCTTCCGCAATAAGGCTCGCAAAGAGGGTGCAGTAATTATTTTGATAATCACTAATTAAATAATGGGAGCCGGGTGAGAACCTTATTATATTATAACACCCATAACCGGACTCCGATAACTCACTCAATATCCCATGTCATTGCTCTGGATATTGCGAGATGAACTTTATTGCTTGGAAATAAAGTATACATTTGTGTGGTGGTTCAAAACGGAGATACAGGATGGGCATTAATTACCGGCGGCACGCAATGAAATTACCGGACGGCGCCGGGCAGTTGGCATTCACGTTTACCGTCGGACGGGCCAATATGCGTGAGGACCTCGAACGATGTTTTGGATCTCTGTCGCCCTTGCGAACGAAATTATAAGCGTGACAGAGAGGCATGACCTATTTCGCGGTCGGCGCTTTGGTTTGTACCATCCCCAACACTGTTAACTAACCATTTGTAACCCGTATCGCAACGGCATAAGGTCTACCTATGGTTAGTTTAGGTTGTACAGAGTAGATTGTTGTTATGAAGCCAGGGATCGAATTATACTACGAAAGTATTGTTTTTTGAATGACACTGTCGGACAGTTATATGGTTGGTAACTGACTGACACTGAGATTTTGGGGACCATTAGTTTATCGTTTTTGGATTGTCGATGAGTATTGCGTGCTTAACACTTTCGCGCAAGCACCGTCATTAGACGTTAAAAATTGGCTGAAGGGCCGGGACACAACGTCTGATCACGTCATTATAAAAATATATTTTAAGGGCACAACGTTTTGTAACGTCCGCTGGTCTCACTAAAATCCTTTAGCTACGTCCTTGCGTCACAACATGTCGCAATTTGGATTACTTAGCGCCACGCAGAGTCACTTTTTTTGGATTCACTATTGGACTCACTCACACACAAACAACGTCACTGGACGCCACCCGCTCCTGTCCGTGCGGTACATTTAGTTCGCCTGCGCGCACTCGTGTGTGGTTATGTAGGTAGCTGCTGAAATTTTGTGCGCAACGGAGATTCTATGTCAATGTAAGTACGTTTTTTAATTGTTTTTGAATGTGGTTTGTATTATTAGTAATCGTCGAAATAATATGTGTTGTCTACTACGTACAAATCAATGAAATTTACTTGTTGCACTTGTAGATGGATAAAAAACAACGCAACAAGTTTATGAAGGTGTTCGAATCGTCTTCGTCGCGGGAGTCATCACCAGATCCATATGAGGATGACGGAGAATATGGATCTGATAAGGATTACGACCCAGTGGATGAGCAACACAACAGTGGCAGTAGTTCCGTAAGTGTTTTGGCTGAGACATCACGCAATCAAAAAGATACGTCAAAACAACCAAATATGTCAAACGTACCAGAAGATTCTATTACGAGTGAGTCAGATGATTCAGGACATTATAATAAGGAGTCTTCAAGTTCTGATAGCATCTTTGAACTTCGGTCATCACGTAAACCAGTACGTTCACGCCCTCGAGCAGAAAAACAACATTTACTGCCCCCAAGACGTAATTCAGACGTAGATACGGACACTGCTGGTACGGTTTCAGTGGATTCTATGCATAGTTACATATTGCATACACTCCACCCATCACCACTTCCCAATCCCATGGGAATGGAGGGCAATTGTTATCCCTCCCAGTCCCAGTCCCAGTCCTGAAATAGAAGGTAACGCAGCGCTGCCTTTTGTACCTATGAAAATATAGCGTAACTTACCATCGCACGCTTCACCACATTCTGTAGAAATAGACGGTAATGTATCATTATATTGATGCAGCTTGCTGTTGTGCTGACCCCGTAGAGATGGAGCGAGACCGGTCACCGCACGCAATGCCACCTCAGGATCTTGTGCAATTTGAAGGCAATCCAGTACCAAACTCCTCACTACCCCCCGGTCCCGAAGAGACAGAGAGCAACCCAGTACCACACGCCTTGCCTCCTCCCGGTCCCGAGCAAATAACGAAAGCGTCGAACGCCTCGACACCTCCCCATCCAGAGGAAGATGGGGGAAATTCAGTACCGCACGCCTTGCCTTCTCATTGTCCCGAGCAAATAGAGGGAAATACACCACCGACCGCCTCGCGAACCCCAATTGCCGAACATTTAGAAGAAAATACATCATCGGTCAATTCGCCATCTGCTAGTACCGTGGAAACAGAGAACATCTCACAACCACACGTCTCGCCGTCGCTCAGCCCCGCTGAGATAGAGAGCAACTCTTTGTTTCTTGCATTACGTACTCTTGGTATTGAGGGAATGAACGGTAATATGTCATCACACGGGACTCCACCTCATGATCGCGTGCAGCTAAAACATGACCCGTCACTGAACGCGGTACCGTTACCTTATGTAATGGATAATGAGGGTAATTTGCCAGACACGTCACCATCTCCTGATTTCAGGGAAGTAGGGAGTAACCCATCGCCTCATGGATTGGCACGCCCTACTGCTCCAGTATCAACGCATGTCTCTCGCAGTCGTACCCGAAGTAATTCAAATTTACCTACAAGTAGACGAGGTCCAAGATGCAAAACTCCTCTTAGGGGCCATGTTTGGGAAAATACGACTGCGGAAATACCTACTTTTGATTTTGGTACTATTTCTGCTGGATTTCAATTAGAACATTTAGGACCAAACGCTTCAGTTGAAGACGTTTTTGATCAATAATTTCCTGCACATATAGTGGACTTCATAGTAGCAAGAATAAACGAATATAGAAGAAGACTCTGCTCCACAAACAGGCCTATAACTAGAATCTCGCGTCGTTATAAATATAAAGATACAAACCCCAGAGAAATATACGAATTTTTGGCATTATGTCTTCTTGTGGGACAAATTAATGTACCAAGAAAACGACAACTTTTCACATACACCGATCCCCTATACTATCACCCCCATCATTCAATATGTCATGTCTGGGTGCAGATTTGAACAAATATTGCGATGCCTGTGCGTATCTGAATTAAATGCACCAGGAAAAGAAAAGATTTTACGGTTTATTGAAGCCATTACTAAGAATTTCGTGATTGCTATAAGCCTACAAAAGAACTCTCTTTGGACGAGTCTTTACTTATTATGAGCATTATGAGTAAATAAATCAACAGGGTATAAGTTAGACTGAACTATGAGAAACGCACTACAAGTGTGCAATAGTTTTGTTGTAGAAGTATAATCGTATAAGTTTTTGTTTTATTCTCAGATGTTTACGATGTGTCAGAAAATATATACTCGTAGCACGTGACAATTGTTAAATGGTAATATTTTCAGTTTTCTACCTCTTCTATATAGGTCTCTGAATGGTTATAATAAATAAATATAAACAAATAAATAGTACATTATTTTAACTATAAAACTCTCGTGAGACTCGAACATATTAAATAATATTTAAAACGGGTCACTCACGTAATTTAGTCGATTTTCGCTCGACATGTTTCGTTCTTTACGAAGAACGTCAGTACATTATTTTTTTATGAATGTCGTGTATCAACGTTGTTATTGTATACACTGTTCATACTTATAAATGATGAGCCGGAACGTTTATAAACGTCCAAGTCCTATGACGTTGTAACTTTGAGCAAACTTATCCGTTATTAGTATGCGACAGAACGTTCATAAACGTTAACGTCCTTACACGTTGGTCACACAAACATAATCAAATACGGGATCTCATACGGCGCAACGTTTATAACCGTCCACGTGTAATGACGTTGATTACTTATTTATGAACATGTATAGATGGCATATGGCAGAACGTCTATAAACGTTAACGTGAGTTAACGTTGGTCGCGTAAGTGTAATTATTTTTTCGTCAAATACGACGGAACGTGTATAGATGACGTGATTAGACGTTGTTAAGTTAATTATGTACACCAATGGGTAGCATTACGGGTGAACGTATATAGCCGTGGACGTTGTTATACGTTTGTGTCACTAATCAACTTATTTTTGGTCAAATTATAAGTAGTACGCACATTAACGTCGGCTCATAGTGTATGGGAAAATATTGTGTCATTCTAAGTACTAGTGGTGAAGTGAGGTGCTCGCGCGAAAGTGTTAATATTATTATCTACTGTCACTGAGGCTGTCATTTTAAGTGTGCTTTTGTACTCCGGCACTCCTATCTGTCAATTTGATGACTGGCAGCGATATTAAAAAAGTATACCTACATTAATAATATGAAATAAAATTAAATTAGTAGTTAATTTTCTTTTAGCTTAAATTTTCAAACACTCTTCAGCTCAAATTAACTTAATTTAAGCTAAAGAATGCACATGCTCAAAAACACATTGTACAGTCACGGACTTTAATTGATAGGCCACTTGCCAAGTTCATATTTTAGCCGTGTAATACAAATCGGGGTTACTCGTATATACCTCGTATATTTTAACAAGGAATGACAAATCCTCGTATAATAAAAGAGCAAAATTATATTTCTATCTCTATCATTGTTTGTTTACAACGCGTTAAATGTCATTTACGTCAGAATCTTTTGACTTATCATTTTGGCCTACTTGAGAGCCGAAACTACCAACCTGACAGCACAGCAGAATCACTTCCTACACCCAAAGATAACCAATGGCAGATCTTTAGGAATCGTAACCTAGCAGCAACTTCATTGTTATTGCGTAGCGATGGTAACGGCAGAATTATGATTGGTCTTTGATATCGGAGAATGCGTAGTACCCAGGCTTGATAAAAGTGTGACGTTCATGAAAGACATCATAAACAACAATAATGAACTGCCGCCATTATAAGAATATTTAGAATTACTACGTCTCTTTTATATTTTGTTGTGTTTTAGTTATTATTGAAATAATAAATAAATAAATCATAAACACAATGAACCGTATGATAAAAAATGCCGTTGTTGAACATTTCTAAAAGTAGTTTATTCAGAAATTTAAATACCAGCGTTCAAACTTCTCCCATGGGGGAATTATATAATGCAAATCCATTGAAATGACTTTAGATTATTTCAACATCAACATCAGAACGTTCCGTATAACGCTAAGTAGATGTAAACTCGTCGACTTCAGTCCAGTATTTCTCTTCCTTGATATTCGGCTTCGCGAAAGTGGGGTGATAGTTCTTTTGATAATGATCACATTTCCTTCTTCGGCATATCGTCTTACCCATAACGTGTTTCTATAATATTGTTTAACAACAAACTCTCCGTTAATAGCAGATCTCTCAATCTCTATATCGTCACGATTATTTGGCGATCTTATTCGGACAAAGCGGTTGGCGTTATCGCATAAATACTGTGATTATCGAATTTATTATAATAAATACTAATAGTTTAATGCCGATTCACCAAAATGTAAAATTCCCTATTATCGTCTTTGACATTACTTTGACATCAATACAACATTCACCAGTCCACCGAGTTTTTATTTGAAAAAAGAGATATCCATGAAAGCTATTTCTCACTAAGATCATAGTCAATAAATGTTATTTTTTAAATCCAAGTTCCTTATGCCACGAGGTTTTGCACTTATAGATTATAGGCTAATAACTAGATTCAAACTCGATAAGAATTTCATTAGCTAGTTTACGGCCGGTTCAGCGCCATCTAACGGGAGATTTGGAAACTCACTTTTTACTTTCAATTTATATGGACGTGAATAAATAGCAATATTATATATTAAGCGCGACTTGACATATGGATTCGCGCCATTTAAAACGTGTCACACATTGACATATGTGACCCATGACTGGGTAAGATTGTTTAAATTCTTTGTTGGTATTGTTCTCAGGGTTGCTATGGCCACGTTTAAACAATGGTCGCCATGGTTATTCATTGCGTAATTAGTATTAAGCTGCCAAATTACGGAGCTTCTAAGTGGCCTATCAATTAAAGTCCGTGACTGTACCTATAATGTACAGATGTATCAACGTTGCGTTACTTTTATAAACAAAAAAAGTACGTATATGTAATATATCAGTACTTACCTATTCCTTGGTACCACTTCACTAATAGGATAAAGGCAGATTAGTGACTCTCAGATTTGTAGTTAAACTTAAAATCGTCAGAAGTTGTACGTTCAAAATGCAGCCAAAATCTTTTGACGCATGGATGAGCGTGTCGAGCGAACTATGCAGAGCTTTGGATTACAGTTCCACTAGAATGCAATAAGTTATCTCGTTATTGTATTAAATCGTGAAAGTTAAATTAAATTATGTACTAAGCTCCAGAGCTTTGAAATTGAATCCAGTTAGAAACGGCAAAGCGTGTATCTAGTGGAAAAATACAACTAAATTGAGTAGTAATCTTAACAAACTAATTAAAGCTACGAAGTATTGTATTTAGTGATGTGTATTAAAAGAGCTTGAGATTAGGTAGTTTCCGAAAACAAACGCTCGAGTAAGTTACTTAAGAAAACTCCGAAATCACCATGCATGAGCTTTTCAAAATTGAGGAGATCCCTATTCCTAATTGATCCTAAGTATTATCAGATCGTGATTGAAATAAGTAGAGCCGAACCAAACACTAGGACGACCAAAAGGAAGGAGGAGGAAGAGGGGCGGGGGAAGGGGGAGGAAGGAGGAAGGAAAACACCATCAAAATGGATTCTAAATGAATAAAGTAAACGCGTAATAAAATATTTAAAAAAAGCCTTCAGTCGGATTGAATACCGTCTTTTTTAAACTCCTGCGGTCGGGTGACAAATAATTCGTTAACTTTTTAATAGCACTCAAAATATAAATTAACGAACTGTACAAAGTATACGAAAAACATATTAAAAATATGGAAATACGAATCCCGCTTATTTGCGCGTTGTGCTAATTTTTCCGTACGCGCGCGTCCCTCGGGCCGGGTAATGAAGAGGCACTCCTCGCCCCCGGCCCGCATCCCCCGCCCCGCGGTCGCGCCAAGTGGAAAACTCACTTAATAAAATTTTAAACATGCATGCATACTTGACTTGCTTGATGGGTGTGAATGTTTAAATTTTCCTTTTTTATTTAATCATGCTGTATGTGGAGGTCTGGTTTCATTTGAGTGTCATGATTATGAAAGTTATGAAGTTCTATTTAACAGTATAGCGGGCTATATTCGTTTGGACATATCTGCCAATCAATGTATGGGAAATTTTCTATATACGAGTACACCCAGTATGGAGATCTGACGGATTGCTCGAACGTATAAGGCCGGGGAAATGAAAAAAGAAAGTATTTTTTGGAAGTATTTTGTATCAGGATGGAAACCGTACGATTTATACAACAATGACAAAGATTTCAGCGCTATTTGAATTTCATTACACGCGAATCTCCATTGTATCTAAAGATTTTTTTAAAACATTTACTACTAACTCCTTCAGTATGTACTGAACACTAACTAACTTGTGCATAAAATAAACTATGCACGCATACAAATATGAAATGAGAATTGTTAGTGCAACCTCGTGCGTGATTCTGCTAGCCTGGTACAAGGGATCATAGTTACACGTGACATGTTACACACGTGTATCCTGTATGTGTGTGCCCTCCCTTACCAATTCTGAATATCCGACCCTTCGCAGATAAAAACTGTTTTTTTTATTACACATTTAACAACCCCGTATTAGTTAAAATACTCTCTTTTTTATTGTTGCCTGGTACTACGACACCATAGGGGTTGAATCCGGTTTACCACATTTCTGTGTGTTTGTTTGTGTGTGTGTATTCGCAAACGGCAATACATTTTAGGTGTGTGCTTTTCTAACCACCCCATTGTTAAAATTGCTCTTCTATTTTTATTAGAGCCTAGTACTGGAACACCATAGGGGTTGTTATTTTTCACCACTCAATGGGGACTGAGGTGGGTGGTGGTGGTGGTTACTTTTGATCTCATTGTGTTTTGCTAATCTTTACATTCGGGGAGTTATGACATCGGTCGCTTCCTTTGGTCATCTTTCGGTCATTTATTTAATAATATTATATTTATTACCACCATGCTGTAAGTTACATCTAAGCCTGTAGAATTATTTTTAAATACATAAAGTAACTAAAAAATAAAATAAAAACTTAGAAAAAAATTAAAAGGTTATGATCTTATGATCGCCAATTCAACGCGGTAATGCCCCAAATGTGCTGGGTACCTTTGCACCGGGAATGACACGGGGCGGGTTATTTGACTAGTATCTATGGCATGTTTGAATTTAATTTGTATAAATGATTATTGTAAATAAAGATTTAAATAGTAAAAATAGTATATTTACTTTTTCTAAATTGATCTGAAAATTTATGAATTGATTTGTCATAATGTTTAATTAGTATAATATTTATTTATCATAACAACATGTCCTATAAATTTTATTTGGACTAATGCCTTTTAAAATATAACTTCATAAAACCGAATTTTCAAGTAAGTAGTGTCAATTTTTTAGCCCTTAGGGCAGAAGGCAGAAATAGAAGTCACGCCCAGCGGGGTTTCGTCTACTTAGTTATAATATGTACTTAAACTTAAATTATTAAAAAAGTTTTTATGCTAAGCGCCCCCTATGGTGGAGAAATTCGAGGCCACGGGTGTGGTCTCGGTAGCTCAGTTGGAAGAGCGACGAGCTGGTATCT
The DNA here is from genome assembly GCA_949128165.1 of Lathronympha strigana. NCBI lineage: Eukaryota > Metazoa > Arthropoda > Insecta > Lepidoptera > Tortricidae > Lathronympha > Lathronympha strigana. Next base: position 19,791,935 of record OX421917.1, on the reverse strand, counting down.
CGAGTCGCGGGTTCGAGTCCCGCCCGAAGTCATGTTTTTTCCACTTTAGTTTCTTTCTGAGAAATTTGGTAAATATACAAAAACTGAAACATGTTTTTTGTAGAAACCGGAACCGAAGGTTCGGTATGATTCTTATTTCGGCCGAAACCGAAAACGAAACAGAACCTTTGATAAATGTGATTAAAAGGCTGAATAAAATGTCAGTGAGCCGTTTTTTTTTTTCATATATATTAATAACAAAACATCTCCATGGTCCGATTTCACTTTTCACGAATTGAAATTTTGGTACTTATTATCATATTGCCAGCTGTGACGAGCTCACCTGACGTCGAACGCGACTCGAAAGTACACTATTGTAAATTTCGGCGCGGCCGAAGGGTTCGCCTGTTGTTTTGGCCGAAACATGATTTTTAGTCCGTAACCAGCCGAAACCGAAACTTGAGTCGGACACTCTAAGTACTTAGTTTTTTTTATGCAAGTTAATAATCATTCAAATTATGAAATTATTAAAAAAGTTTTGATTCATTTAATTTGTTTGCAATTTAATCACTTACGAGTATACAAATTGTTATGCAAAATGAAAAATAATATAAGTACCATATGCTGGTATACAAATCATTACAAACCCATTTATTTCCTATGCATTATAAGTTATAATGCATGCCTATAAATTAAGTACTTATCCTGTTGCTAACGTAAAACACAAAAATAATTTGATAAGAAAAGTCAAGAGTGTTGTTTGCAAAATTTTAAATCGATTCATGCATCTTAAGTTTTTCTGCTCACAAGTATGTTTACCTACAATAAAAACAGAACCAGGGAGGCCCCTGAGATCAATAAAAAAAGTCAATAACGTTACAAGCGAAGCGGGCCATTCATAAAATTACAATGCATCGTGAAGGACGGAGAAAAAAGTAGGTCCTTATCCATCTCGCTTCATCCAACAGAAATGGACCAGACTGCGGAGCACACTTGCATAGGTGAACTTTATAGACATAAAAGTCGTTTTACAAGACATGTTGCTCACGATCGAAGCGCGCAAAAGACGACCTTATCGCTTCGTGATAAGGTTTAAAAATAGACAATGAAGCATCGTTGCATAGTTGCAGGACGAAATACCGGTTGAGCTATGCGATCCTGGTACGAGGTGTATCGATAACTCGGGAACGGTATCCCTCCAGGCTGGTTCGAGACGGACGGGATAGGGTGTTTTCCATTGTCATTAAAGTAGCTTGCAAACCAAGGGATAGTTAGACTTAAAGATTAACCAATATAGCGTTTTAGGGCATTTCCATGTTTCGTTAATTTTCGTCGTATCCAATAACAAAATTGTTAAAATGAAGATAAAATTACGTCCGTTACGTAAAGTCCGTTTGGTTACGCACTTTTTCAATGCTTTTTTTATATGTATGTATAAGAAATCGTAACAAACTGTTGGCACTGTTAGAATATCAGGTTTGTAACAGTTTTTTTATTTAATCCATTAAAAAAGTGCGTGACCAAACGGAATAATTTAATTTTCGCTTTAACAATTTCTTAATTGGGTACAACGAAAAAAGGAAATGCCCTTTTGATGTGTGATCACGGGTCTCATTTTATAGTGGTTCGTTTAAGAACTCACGGTTCTTGCGATCGCATTGCAATGGCAACCAATATACGGGAAGGACCCAATCATAACAACTTACGTTAAGAGGATCGACTTAGACTTACACAGCAAGGGGACGGTTTACTGTTTTATGAAAAGGAGCTTTACGAGAAATAAATATTGACCGTGATTGTTTTCATGATCAATAATCATTATTATCATTATCAATATTATCATTAATATTAATGTAATGGTCTTCGTTAACTTTTTCACGAGCCGAATGGCTGAAAGCTCTTGTTATTATGAAATGCTACTCAATAACTGAGCTAGTATGGTTATCATTGTATGGGCTATCACGCTATGCGTCACTTTCGCACTTACCAACTTAGAACAAGACAGCCATAGTGATAAGTCGACCATAAAACACAGGGTTAGCCGCGAAACCGCTGTTAAGTGTCAAATTTCATATGAAATAAACTCTTAACTCCGGGTTAGTTGGCTAACCTTGATTGGTGTAAGTGACCCTTACATTTACAAATTAATAATTAACATCATAATCACATATAAAATTTGTAGAATATCTTAAACAATAGGTACCCATTCGGAACGTCTACCCAAGTATACGCAACTTTGTTACTTTGAATTTGAATTTTATTATTTGTCTTTTTAGTCTTCAATCTTTTTGGCTAGTTCCACTGCCTAGTTGTATATTACATATCACCTCACTAGTATGTTAAAAAAAAGATTTACCAATGTTCGATAACCCTTGTAGAAGCCTATTTACGACAACATCTTACACGCGGATGACTGATAAAGTCGCCATAAACCAACGTCCACAAGATTTATTACTACGGGCAGCCATGTGCCAGCGAGATAATCGAGCTTTTAGCGCGTCTACCTAACCGTAACATTTGTGTCTCCCACTAATACGGCGTAATGTAGCTAAAGTACTCCTCCACATTAATATGACTTTAGGGCAAATTCACGGGCGAGCGACTCCGGGTTGCGCCATTTGGTTCACGCTGAATTTTCTACCGATAGAATTTGTGACCGAGTGAAATATTGGCTATATCTTGAAAGCGCGGGACAATAGCTGTCCCGTCGGTTCGTCCGACATTCAATTTGCACGATCGGTCAATCCCTCCGCAGCTCTGCGAGCCTGGTACCCGGGGCCTTTTGTGTCCAACAATGGCGCCCGGACGTGGAAAAAATAGCTAGTAACGAGTCTCGGAATTTGAACGGAACATGTTGTATACAATATAAGATTTTAAGCTAACATGGTCATTTACACTATAGTCACTATTTAAAACGAGATATTTACCATGTACATTTGTTTTCATGAGCTCCCGATATTTCGGCACTGTTACAAGTGCCATGTTCACGGTGTAACTGATTTGCTGCGAGTTTTTATTTTATTTGTGGTCTACCCACACCCCGTAGCGATCTACCCGCTTACGGGTTCGTTTAATTTGCGCGGTGTCACTACCGCTACTAGCGTCTACTTTCTCACTTAGAACTCGATCACGTTCACGACACACGACACTTACAGTATCGACTGGTGCATTTCTTACCGAACCAATAACTTTTGGATTTTTGAATTTCCGAATCACTGGATGCCAGACCCTCGACAGTTGAAACCCGTCCTGTCGGTTGAAATTTTTGTATTTTAGGATTTCTATAGCTTCTTTAACCATCCTAGGTATGTAATGCTTTTCTGTCGAGAGTATCTGAGGGTTATGCAACTCAATCCAGTGATTTGTTCCTGCCTCCAAAAGATGTTCAGCGACTGCCGATTTATACAAATTGTACGGGAATAGTTCATATGGAAACTTGTCTCCAATTTAATTTCATGAAAATGTTCATGGATATTAAAGAAATTAGTGGAACTAACAACAGCTGCGGCTCGTCATTAGTTAGCGGACGTTTGAAACGAGAATATGTAAATAGCCAGCGGATGTTCCCAGAAGGCATGTGAATGTTAATTTGTAGCGGACAGCATTAGCATATTAAATGCAAACAAAAATAGTTTGTGGTTTGTTTTGGTGAATGGTTTACTGGAATTGTAAAATCTAAATTATTTCAATGGCACCATTTGGATTTTACTCGGACCTCGAGTCATAATTTATTAAACAATGAAAATCTTTCAGTTCAATAACTATGACTACTTAGTAATAGAAGATTGTACAAAGATAACATAATAAAACATACTGTTTCTCTCTGATACTATCTAGGTTATGTTCTTTATTTAACATACGGTTTTTAACGGTTTATTCTGTATTGTTCCAGCTGGTGGGCGGCGAATTCGACATGGAGTTGAACTTCGTCATCCAGGACGCGCAGAACATACAGCACATGCTTGAACTGCTGGATCACTGCCCGCCCAGCTTACAGGTATGTATTCTTCTTTTTTACCGGCTTTTGCCACGACTCTGGGAGCCTGGTAAGATTATTCTTAGATTTGGCGTAGGCGCTACGAATGCGACGAAAAAGCGAAATTAGCCCTTTTTGATTAGTCCGGTTTCTTCACAATTTCTTCACTGAAAAGTTTTGGTAAATCGAATGATAATTTGTTATGTTCATCCAAAAAGCTCGTAGGTACGAGTCGGAGGTAGAACCTTCGCGACAAAGATAGCACCTGTTTTGGTCTAAAATTAACAGCCAAACTAGCATTTACTAGTTTGAACAACCCCTTTTGTAATAGTGTACCGTACCAGTGATCATCCTTTCCTGTCTACATCTTTTTGTCATCATTTAGAACCTGGCAAAGTTTCATAGTTCTGTAACGTCAAATACAATTTTTACACCGTATTGCAACGAAATACGGTGCATAATTGCACATTTCTGATCACTGTTCCGAGACGTACAGTCAACCAATTGGAACCCTAGGCCACTCTAGAACCATGTCAAAATAGCAAGCAGTAAGAGATTTCTTACAATCTGATTTAGAGCGTCACTATGACACAGTCCTACAATGGCCTAGGGTTCCAATTGGTTGACTGTACGCATTATACAGACGCAAGCTTTTTGTGAAGGGGTGGGCCCAAATCCTTCTTCCAAGAACTCCTTGCCATGCGTGGGACCCTGGTCGTAAAGTAGATCATTACTAACCCTTTCACTACCATCGATAGTTTTTTTAGTGATACGTTGCGTATTCATCCATCAGCTTATGCAACGTTTTTTGGATATTTACAAAAGTAAAAGGTCTTGGGAAAGTATACTTACCGTAAATTTCTTAAAAAACAGTTTAATAAGCAAATATCGTAAATTTAAAAATAATTGACCAGTGAAATGAAAAAAAAACATGAGAAAATGAGGACTCATTATGCAATAAGGATTCTTATTTATACCTGCTCCATAGAATGCTACAACCTGTTCCGTTCCTTGATACTTTTTTTGTTCATTGTGTAAACGAGACAGCATTAGCCAACGAACCCATAGTTTTTCTTTTGTGGGCGTTGCTTCTACTCCTGTTTATTTTTTTAAGATGCCAGAATCATCTCTTAGTTAAGGATACCTCCTGATGACTCCTGGTTCCCTAATGTCGAATTAGATCAATCTAACCCTTGAGCGCTTTATAAGGGCTTAATCAATTTAATTCTTTATTTAAATTACGACATATAAAATGTTACAATAAATCCGGAACATTCCAAATTGCAGGCTTTCTTAGAATTCGTTGTTGATTTCTACTCCTACGGTATGTTTGTTAAGAAATATCTCCTCTACATTTCTGTTATCCTAAATCTAAAATAGAACAGGTTAAAACCCTTTGATGAAGTTTGTTCAGTACTAAAACTAACGGGATTGTTGACATAAAACTGTTTTCTGTTTCTAACAGATAAAAAAAAGCTTCGCCCCCTTTTTACCTGAGCTTTCAATACCCCGCCCACACTGCCTTTAAAGCTCTTTAAGTTTATGCGATCCTGTTGCTAAGCAGTTCATGATTAACCCTTTTATAAACACAATGAAAAATGGGCTTGTTTTCTGTTTATTAAAAAATAATTATTATGAAAATAAAAATGGTTTGTCTACATTATTTTGTGAATTGATGAGTCAGTGAGTTAAGTAAGGGATTTAGTTATAATAATAAGCAAGTATCTCGACGTATATTATACCTATACTTTTCAATATAATTTTCGACGTATAAATAGTAGAGTAGATGTAGAGGTCTGTAAAGTAAGAAATGTCTCAGATCCCTTGTAATTGTCGTCCGAAGCGAAACTGAGGTTGTCAAACATGTGATCTGAGGCTTTGTTATTTACTGGCCAAGGTCTGTACACCATATTTCCGCTCGATGCAGTCGGAAAGTGGCGAATCTGTTAGGCCTGGCTGCTTGCCGGTCGGAGGGCAGTAATAGTAGATTGTGTTACAAAGGATCAAAATGATATATTTCCGGCGACGGCGTCCCGAACGTAGTGAGGGATTCTAAAGTAGAATCCTGAGCGTAATGAGGGATTCATGCGTTAAGAGCGCACCAACCTTTTTCCAAGGACGGCATTTAGCGCGCCGAGCGTGACTCGCTATCTGTGTGCGTGCCGTGTGACACATACTGCTTTTCACACCAACTAAGAGGAAATAAACAAAGCCGAAAGCAGTATCATATCAACACCACGATGCCACTAGTTAATGCCCGAAAACGTAAAAATGTGTAGTCCTTGAACAGAAAAGTGCCACTTGGATCCCTCCCAGCAGGGAAGAAAAGTGCCACTTTGATCCCTCCTAGCTTGAACAGAAAAAACCCTTTTATGATAGGTGGTGTAAAAAATATTTTTCACCTTGTTAATAGAAACTGGCCTACGTTCGTCCGCGACTTTGTCTGCGTTAAACTAGCTTTCACTCCATTAGGAGTTGAATTAAAAAAAAACTACTCGGTTTATTATTTGAATAAAATGTGTATCAAATTGAAGGTACAATTCCATCAGACAAATTCGAATGTGAACATGTTTTTGGAATGTACACAATCTTAAGAAAGTGCAATTGTGTCGCAACTTCAAATTCTGGTAAATCCATTCGACCCTTCCAGCAAATCTCAGTAAATCTACCTTCAATCTTCCCCTTTGTTAACTTAACAGCAAAATCGCATAATCTGATAGATAGATTTACCCGAGTTTGGATTGGAGTAACGTGATTCAATTAATAGTCTGACAAACCACGACTGACAGTAGATTTTTTATTTAATTATATGTCTCCCTTTTTGTTTCATTTCGAAAAAAGTGTGTTGGTTTAGCTGAAAAAAAGTTCTACAGTCAGACTTGAATTGCCGGACTATGATACCGTTTAAAAACCTTTTCAAGCGTATAATCTAAATGCGTTTCCTCATAATGGTCCAAAGCGTTCCTCCTAAAGATTTAACACCGTACCTAGACTACCAAGTAATCGCACTGGAATCTGCGCTTAATTCCATTCTTAATTCAACGAAAAAATACAAAAAGAATTCCTCTCTTTAATTTCTTTTAAAGTACTCCACTGGACTTTAGTGCCAGTTGCATTTTTAGTAAAAATTGAGGATGTTTTTCGCATCCTTCAGGCCTTTACTTCTACAGTCGTTTAACTTTGAGCGCGCGTATAAAAGTGCTTACTCCAAATGGCTAAGTCTTTTTGCGTTGCAGGTTAGTAAACCAATATAAGAACACTTCCTTCTCCGTTCTTAGCGTTTTTCCTTTTTTAATACTTAGCTACCGCTTTGGAGCTCAGGTAGAAAGATGGTCGTGGTTTTGTCACTGTTGCTGTTTCGTTCTAACAAGTGTGAGAGTATGAGGGTTACGCAGGGCACGGCTGGTCTGCTTTTCAAGCTGTTCATCCCCACTACCTACTACCTGTGTACTTCGACATCCTCTTTTGTAAGAAAGGCGTATCCATGCCTCGCCAAGTACAGGTAGAGCTTCTTCTTCTTCTTCGTCGGTTCCTCAGGGCTGAGGGTCGTGACCATCAAGAGCCCAGTTTCTCACCACTGCTTTCCAAGCCCCTCGGTCTTGGGCTAACTGGATAGCTCCCTGGATGTTGACGCCTGTGACGTCGCGGATGGCATCTGACCATCGTGCAGGTGCCCTCCCCCTGCTTCTCTTTCCTTCAACGCATCCAACCATAACAAGCTTTTCAAAGCTACTAGCATCTTGACGTGCCACATGACCAAAGAATGTCATAGTTCTCTGAAAACATGTAGTTGAAAGCCGGGTGGTGATATGGAGTTCACTGAGAATTGATGCATTAGTGCGGCGCTGTGTCCAAGAGACGCCCAACATTCTGCGCCAGCACCACATCTCGAATGCATCAATTTTTGCTCTCACGCGTGGCCTCCAGGTCCATGTTTCAGAGGCGTAGAGAAATATGGAGAAGATAAGAGTGCGCATAAGTCGGACTTTGGTGCTGCGGTATATGTTCCTGTTCCTCCATATCTTCTCCAAGCGCTTCACTGCTGTTTTAGCAATTTGAGACCTCCTGATGACCTCCCTCATACAATCTCCGTCACTGGATATCTGTGAACCCAAATAGACAAAATTCTCGACCAGATCCAGGTCTCGCAGCTCCCCAGTCTTTTGCATCTGCCCAGCTCTGTCGATATACATGAGTTTTGTCTTCCTCCGGTTGATATGGAGACCGTATTCCGCACTGACCAGCTCAACCTTATTCAAAAGTCGTGCAAGCTCTGCCTCGTTTGCACCTATTATGGTCGTATCGTCAGCGAATCGCAAATTGCTAATTACGTGACCACCGACACGGATGCCGCCCTGCCAGTGATCCAGCACTCTGCGCATTATGTGTTCGCCGACCAAGTTGAAAAGTTGCGGGGATAGAATGCACAGGTAGAGCTATTGAGCCTCTTTTATCAGACGGAGGCGGCATAATACTCTTACTACTCACGAAAGTCGGTTTTGAAGAGAATTCGGTACCATGTACGACATAAGCTTGAAAGATACCGCGAAGGTCCTACAATCCACTTTGTGAGACAATACGAAACTGATAACGCCTAATATATTGCCTCAGTCTTCTTGGTTGGTATTGCGATCCTTTCGCGTTACTCTTCAACTTTGTGATCATCGATTTTCCTTGAGGCGATATAGATAACAGTTAACTGTTCCCCATAACGATTACCAGATCTGCAGAAAATAGTGTTTTGTAATACTTTCGGGAACAATGTTAACCGACCTGACCATTTGTGATCCCTATCGCAACGGAATAAGGTCATTCCGATGTCCGATGGTCAGTTAAGGCTGTTTGTACTACACTGAACCTCGTCGAACTCTCCCGCGCCCGCGCACCCATGGGAATGCCCGGTTCGTCCGCGCAAACGATGCAATTCAGCACGCAATCGTCGCACCTCCCCCCCTTCTCCCCTTGGGCGCCTCTTAACGAGCCCCGATCTCCTCGTGGATATGCAGCCCTGGTTTCGGGGATTGCATTAGTACTGTCTTAAATCCCTTTTTATTGAAGGGTCCCTAGCTAGCAGATTAGACTTCACTTTTTCTCTGGCTCTTTTGCTTAAATAGGGCGGTGTAATTAATAATTACACATAAAAGTTCAAGGCAGGAGAAGGACAAAATAGGGACTGAGAATACCGGTATAAGCTTGGCTAGACATATATAATGCATTATGTTTACCTGCTGCTTTACGTCGGTACTAAAGATCTAAAAGAAACAGAAGTTCGATTAACTGGATACTTTCTCTGATAATGTATTAGCCATATTACCTATTGAAATTGGACTTCTATTATACTTACGTCGTAAATGTCGTTATTAATTTCTCAACTCTAATATGTAATGCTATCTGATATCATGTTCTGATTACGTGTTTATTAGAAATGACATTCTGCTCAGTTTGCTAGTGCAGATATAGCGTTGAACTCTGGTGGTAATTTATCTTATGTATGTTATATGTATTATCTATTTGATATAATACAATCCTATTCAACCTAGTGCCAAGATTTTAGACCTACTTAATCATTATATGCTACAAGTTGTTAAATACTAGTATAGTTTATTCTAAATATATAAAACGGTTGTTTTGTAAAGAGATTAGGTACTGAAGGTAGAATCTTGAAATATGAAACATATTATTCATTATGTTATAATATACAATACAATACAAATAAAAATACAAATATTTATTAATAAAATTTACATTTTACACGTCAATTTCAATTACTGACATGACTGATCTTATCCACTAATAATTAAGATAATAGTGTATTTTTTTATTACAAAGACTTTTTTCATTTATTATGTTGGATCAATGTGTAATAAAATAAAGATATCTAGTCAAATGTCATTGACGCAAGTCACTGTCCGCGTGATAAGAGAAAGGAACTCGCTCCGGCTACAAAGTGACCGCTAATTTGCTCGGTAGTAAATAGGTTTCCGTAGTGTAGCGGTTATCACGTGTGCTTCACACGCACAAGGCCCCCGGTTCGATCCCGGGCGGAAACAAGATTGTATTTTTTTATAACATTTAAAACTTTCGCGATTTAAACACATATTTAAACATAATTATTAAACGGGTCTAACGCGAACCCTATTCGCGTTAGACCCGTTTAATAATTATGTTTAAATATTTGTATTTTTTTATTGTGTAGTGAGCCAAATCTACTTGAGTGGACACGGTTGAATTTAAAAGTATGACAAATATCTTTATTTTTCAATTTAGACACATTAAAATGCACTTAGAACTTAATCTTATTCGTAAGTAATAACCATATTGATTATGGAACTTAAAACTCGCGCGATAAATTTAACAATATTAACTATAAATCACAAAACTGCATAGAGCGCAGCAAAACCAAAAGCATTCGCATTCGGGAGACAAAGCAGTAGTTTGTTGTCGTCGTAAGTCTTTGCTATCGTTTATCGGAATCACATAAATTTGGATAACACGGAACACGTTCAATGTATGGACAGAAAACCATCGCCTTCGTACCCGAAATAATGTTATTCTTTGTTAAACAGGAAACTTTTGCACAACACTTGTAAAATAATGGATTTCCACGTTATATATAGTCCTTTTTACTTTTTACTTACATGCATGGAAAGGTCAGTTTTTATGGAAATGATATTCAAACTTACGTTTTCATTAATCTTACATGTAATAAAAACATAATGTTCCAAGTTCCTTTTAAGTAACTGAAGTAGATTTCCAGGCATCAATAGATAATGGAAGGCTTTAATAACTAGACTTTAATAGTATTGTAGAAAATAACAATGTATTTGTAAAAATCTCCCTGATTAGATAGATAATAGCCTCTTGGTAAAGGTTTTCTCGTAAAGTAAATAATTGTTACTATAAATTAATGTAAGGTAGAACTATATACTTGTGCTCAACGCTGCACTATTATTCGACATGGGCACTTGACCAGGTTTAATTCAATATAGAAAAAACTTCAGTAGTCAAAGACTTTGACTTCGACTTATTCGAGTATTATTTAGTACTTCTTATGTGTGAAATGATATACAAGTAAACAAAACCGTGACACACTTTGTGCCCGTACTATAATTTCGTTCCGTAGGCTTATTCCGCACAGAAGGATAAGTCCCCAAAACGAGTTGGCCATACGAAAGTTTAAGCTCATCGTCTTTAGCGACTCGGGAATCTGCAGATCAGAGTTGAACTTGTTTCTAGCGCCTGATCTCTGTGATTCCATGTTCGTGCAACGGATCCCTAATTTAGTTGTTCCTCGTTCTATTAAATTACAAGCATACTGCCCGCTTATGGTATGGTGGCTGTATGGTACGGCAGGTATGGTATGGTATGGTTGATGCCGGGGATGTAGGTTTTTATATTTTATTCTATGTTTATGTGTTCGAGTACTAGTTCTTAGTAGTACTAGTTCTCTTCTTTGTTTATGTTTTTTAAATATGTGTACACATAACATAATACATAAAAACAATGCTATTTACAATCGAAAGGTAAAGATAGAGGAGGGATGTCAACTTGTACTTTATAACATGTTTAGTTTTTTTTTCAGTCCTGAATAAGCTCAGTTTCCCAAGTTTCAGGCTTCCTGTTGTATCTGTTTAGATCGTAATTTGTAATGTGGAAAAAAAAAGGCATGAATATGGCGTTGATGTTGATACACGGAATTTTCATGCCTGTAAAAAGTTAATTACACTTCTTGTGGCGCTTTCAGGCTGAAGGTACACACGCGTTCATAAGTGCATGGGCAATTTAGGAATTAATTCATTCATAAACTGCCCATGCAATTCTGAACGCGATAGTACATACATTGACGGTTGGCTATCAGGCGCGACAGCTTTAAAGAATTATTTGAAAATGAACCATATCATTAAAACATTGCTTGCCCTCCGGCCGGCAAGCAGCCAATTGCAGGCCGCTTCGCTAAACAAATTCGCCGCTTGCCGACTGTGTCGAGCAGAAAAATAGTGTACAGACCTTGGCCAGTAAACAAGAATGCCTCAGATGACATGTTTGTCGACCTCAGCCTACGCTTCGGACGACAATTATTCTGCCGTCCACAAACTAAAAGGCCGTTAAAGGCTCTTACGACGTTTTGGAGTTAATATCACAGCGCGATGCAGCGAAAAATTCTCTATCGACCTATCTAGGTTTCAAGGCCATATCTTTATAAACAGCTGAGATACAGAACTCTCGTTAGCGGCTAAGTACACGATTTTGAGACTTTTACTAGCGAAAAGGCCGTTAAGAAACAGAAAACTAACAAAAAGGCCGTCAAAAGTCTATAACCGCTTTTTTCTTAATGAAACCTGATGTAATGTACAAGTCTTAAAAGCAGTAATTTTAATTTACACGATTAAAAGGCGGGTATTGTAGTGTAACTGCATTCTAGTCTACTTACATACAAAATTAAAAGACAGTTAAAGTCCGTAAGCCGCCTTTTAATTTGTATTTCTGAAAATAAATTAATCAAAATCCATAATTTAGAGACGGTCACGGCTTTATAACTAGGCAAAGACGGAACCAAAACTACACCAATCATTAGTCAAATCGCGGTTACTCGACATTGCATATTAAAAAGGCGGCTATTTTATCATCGCTTCGAGGAACACAATTTGTTGCACAAAAGATTTTAGCGAGGGTAGCCGTGACGCGCAGTGCCTGCGCCGTTTTCTGCTAATACCAACATCCCGCAGCATAAACTCACTAGTAGGTTTTACAGTAATCTCTATAAGTACAATGTGACCCGCTTTCATTGTCCTTGAGTAAGTAAAGATCCTATAGGCTAAAATAGGAATCTCATAATCACGTGTCATATTTGATATAACTGTGATTCTTAAAATAGTTACTGGTGTGATTCTTAAAATAATGTTGGGATATTTTCTTAGTTCCAAAATAGCACGTATTTTAACATCATTACAGAAATACGTATACTGTTTCCTAAATAATGTTAATTGCGAACTCAGAAATAAGAAACTTATTACAACATAAGTATTTTTATATCAATTTGATGTGCGGCGGCAAGTTTATTGTGAATGTGTATAGTTTTATTGTTGATTTTCCCACGAGCCATGGATATACTCGTAATAAGATTTTTGCAATAATCCGCTTAAAATAAAATGTCTCAAAACGCATTCATTATTAATTTTGTGATATTTTATGCCAAAACCTTTGATGTTGGTGTTTATTTTTCCCAATAATGTATACTTAACCAGTAAAATGATTAATATAATGATATTTGTGATTTATATTACATCAAATTTTTCATTTTACTCAAATCAGTTGGCTTCGGTAATGGCGTATTTGTTTTAAGAGCAGTAATCAAGTAATCAGTTTAAACACCTTCGGCTGCATAACAGCGTCGGAATATCCTTCATTAAGCTTGTTTTATTTAAACTACATTTTTTTTAAATACCATTATGCATCTAAAAGCTGTAGAAACCTAAACCTTCTGATGAAACTATTATACAGCTAAGACGCTTAAGAGTCGAGAGCCGTAATTCAAAACACGATCACACTTTATCAGCTTCATTGATCTAAAACATTATATTATGCATCTAAAGGCTGTAAAAGAGATACCTGGGAGACCGTTAAAACTCTTTAGCCTTCTAATGAAACTGTAACATGGCTTCATGGTTCAAGACGTTTCAGGATGTTAGTGCTGTAAGACAGAACACAGAGACCACGATCACTCTTTTAATCAGCGTATTGGCTTCAAAATCACTATTATGCATCTGAAATCTGCAAAAGAGACTTGATGTAGACAATTAACAAGCTTTTCTCTTCCAATGCAACTATAATACAATATAATACAGCTATAATGCTAAAAGCTATAAAATAAACTAAACATTATACCCTAACAGCAGCGAACTTAAAAAACATGGAAGAGGAGCTTCAAACAAATTGTCAACATAAAACGGGGTAAACACTCGATATGCGCATGCACGCTACGCTGCCAATCAAACTCGTCAAAATTTTCAGTCGGTTTTAATAACTCAAATATCCCAAAATATCATTGGTCAACGTCAATATGGTGCGGTGGGATTGGTCTGAGCGCTGACACTTATAGATGACACAACAACTGTGACATTGGAAACGTATTGTTAGTAGACGGGTGTAATGCAATAAAGAGCAAGTTTAACATGATATATTTTTGTTGTGATAAATTTTAATCAAATTTTCAGTAAACAAAGATAACTTACTTTATTGATCTCGTTGGTTTGCTGTAGGATTATTAATATATGTAATTAATATGAATAATATTGTAACGTCCATAATACCGCAACCGTGCTAATTATTCGCGATCTCATTTTCATAACCTGGTATATGGTCAAACGTACTCTTAAATTCATAGGTGGGTGTGTTAAGTCACATAAATATATCAGATAAAAAAATAGATTTTTTTTTGTCCATGAAGTTACAGGCAATTATAAGAACCCTTAGACACGTATTTTAGGAATATGGTAATGCCCCTTGCTGTCGTTAAATATGTTAAGCCTTGAACAGCATAATTCAATTGACATAAGCAATATATGAATGAAAATAAACGCGTAAACCAAAGAAAATAATAACTATGATTACGCAAATATTTCATTCTAGAAAAGGTATGAAAAAATACTTCCCATTAACATTTTCACATATTTATAAAATGGATGTTATAAAATTATCTAAGACTTTCACTACACTAATCTATACCTAAATCTTAAACTTGGAGTCCGGTTATTTAAAGCCCTAGCTGAGCCGTATTGTTGTATAATATGTTTTTTTTTAAACATACCGTACAAATTGGGATTGAACCCTTTTTTAAATTTGTTAATCCTTTATTTGTTAAGTACATGTCGTCCTCGTCGAAATGCATTGAACAAATATTTGTGGATTTGGTCGGTTGCCATGTTCGATCATGCCTTTCTAATCTAACGGCATTGGTCCACATTTTCCATTCCTTATAAGGGTTGGTGGGAAATCTGGAAAAATACCTATGTTAATATTTAATCATAAAAATATAAATTCTGATTACACTGATACACTATTTATGTCACTTGTTTGATACGTCGGGATTGTAACTAATTTAATTATAATAAAATATATATCTCTGTATTACAATTTCAATGGTTATCCAAAAGTTGGCATAACACCATCCCCATATAAAATTGTCCCGGATCAAAGTAATTTAAAATAATATGTAAAATAACTACTTACAGATAAAAAGTAATGCCATCTTTTTTGTGGTGTTTATCCGTGCGACTTCGACACCATTTCACAGCGCAACAGGGTATTTTTATTATATATTATAAAATTTTACGCTATCTGTCAAACTGACCACATCGCTGACGGCCATTTGTATACTAAACGGCACGCTGGCGTGCCTGTGTAAGCCCCGCCTCGCGTGGCGTGCGTTTTGTGGGGTCATTATTTAGAGCTTATTAGTCTTCCATGTTTTTTAAGTTCGCTGCCTAACAGAGCCTTTACCTACAGAAACTACTCTCTAATATACTTTTTACAGCTTAAAGCTTTAAAAGGGTCGAAACGTCGTGTATAATACAGCGTTTGTGCTTATTGGGTAGGTACTTATTTAAATATGAATTTCGCAAAGCGTCTTCAGTTAAGACTTCTTAATTGTTTTTTTTATTGTTTAGCTTTTGTTGATTTTTGACTAACTACTTACGGACCTACCTCATTTGATTAAACTTTAAAATTCAATATTTCTTGCCTTTTTATTTTTCAAACTTCCATAATTTCCGAATATTTGTAAATGCTTCGAAGAATTGTAAATGCTTCGATTTTATAAACACAATACCAAATTAAAAAGCGGTTAATGGATAATGTTTTGCAAATAACTGTTTTTTTGTCTAGGTAAAGTTATGAAACGTACTAATAATATGCAAATATACCAGCTTTTCAAAAACTAAAAGGCAGCTAAACACAAGTAACCACCTTTCAAACTTGAATGTATTCATATTATGGTTATAAAATACATATAAAAAAGCAGCTATAAGTACTTAGCCGCCTTTTAGCCTTGTTTTTAAATTTAACTTTGTATCACTTGTACAACTCAATACACTTTAATCTTAACTACTAGGTTAAAAGGCAGCTACACATACCTTAACGGCTTTATAGCTATGTAATTATTAATTTTTTATTCTTCCAACACAAAACAAAAAAGGAAAACTGAAGATTATACCTATAAAATAATCAATAAAAATAAATTTAATTTACTTTAAAAATTGTTTATATTATGATCTACAGTAATATCAAAAAAATATACATTGATCGCCTAAATATATCTAGAGGCATGATTCGGCGCGTTTTTCGCTCATTACTCAAAACAGTACTCACGCATCGTAAGAGGATAGCCTCGCTTTTAAGCCGGTTGCGCGGCAGCAGCAACGGCATGCTAAGGGTGTTAGCAGAGCGATTGGACTGCCCGCTCCTTAAATACTGGGTTAATGTTGCAATAGGCAGGTCCAAATAGATATAAGTTTAAAAGTCAAAGTATAATTTAAGTTTGAATGTATTAGTATAGGCATAACATAGTTTTTAAGTTTTTCTTTTCTTGTTTGTAATTAACAACCTATGGATCGCAAGGTCTGAAATAAATGATTTTTATTTATTTATTTATTTATTTAGTTTGTGGACGGCAGTATTACTCGAGATCTGGGCTGCTACCACGAAAATCGAACGATTGCGGATTTGTATCTTCATTTCTGTCACACTTGCATATTGGAGTGACAAAGAGGTTTTCCCGTCAATGCCAATTTTCGAAGTTCGTGGTAGGCATGCTGAGACGTTTCTTACTTTAAGTACAGGCCTCGGTACATAATCTACAGGGCTCGGAATTTTGCGTGCGATTTTTGATAAGTCATAGGCAGAGAGCGCCAGTGTTCATCGATACATCGATAAATCGAGAGTTTCTTGTTAGTGTCTTTATAAAATAATACCTCAAACTTTCCGATGATACATACTATATTCAACGGTCAATGATGAAAATAGTTAAATGTATAAATGAAATACGAAGTGATTAAGGTTTGATTGAATACCTCTATGACAGTGTCTATACATTTTATGGTGCTCCCACACTGGCTGTTATAAATGTTATATATAATACGGTGTGATAAGGATAGTGTTACGTGACATAATCATGTTAGAGAAAGAGATGTAATGTTATATATATATAACATTTGTAACAGCCAGTGTGGGATATCGGATATAAATATCAATAAAGAGTTGATTACCTGAGTAGTTATTTGCTTTTCTCTAATTAATTAATCTCAATAACTGTATGAGTGAATGATCGATATGTCGATAAACGTTGGTGTTCTCTCTCTATGACTTTTCAAAAACCGCACGCAAAATTCCCGGCCCTAATAATCTACTATTAAGACATTCAGCTTTTATTTAATTATTTAATTACTTGTACTTTTTAATGGGACATACTGTTAACCAATTCCTTTTATCATCTGTCACATAATTCCATTTATTATTTGATGTCGCTTGGCGGTCCAGCTTACGCGCGGGGGATTTACTCCGGCATAATTGCTTCTCGGCTCTAGTTTTATTACTTGCTTTTATTATGTCTTTATTTACCGCGACTTCTTTACTGACTCGACTTAATGGGTTCATTGGATTTACAGTATTTATACTCGGTCTGCGGTTTTTAATGGTATTTTTAATCAAGTAAGATGTCTTGAGAACGTAACATTTTTGTTTCTTAAAAATGCCATGCAAAGTCGACTTTTTACACATGAGGTCGGTCGTAAAGTCTTTTGTTTATGGTCAAACAAAAATTAAAAAGTTACAGAAATTGCAGTCTTGATTTCGCGGCGAGAAGTGGCTTACAAATTCCATTAAATACTTGTCAAGCTTAAGTTTTTGAAGTTGAATATGTCATATAAAATGTAGGCATTAGCCCTAATCAGCCAAAACAGAAGGTTGGTGGTTAGTATGAAATTGAAGGTTTCGATTTTATTAGGTTTTGGTTTATTTGCACCATTTTTGAGAAAAGCACTATATACTAAGTCGTCCGTTTAAACATAATATTTAGCTTGCAAATCTTCTTTTTCCATGACTCAACAGTAATGACTATAGCTGGACGTCCTTGTCTAGTTAGTTAGATAGTACCTGAAGCAAACTACCTAGGATTTTGTTCGAGTAATTTCATTCTAAATCAAAGCACAAATGTAAAACTCCGATTGTTTAACTGAGTCACGTAGTTTGGCCAGGATTTGTTCTCATTCGTGCAGAGATAAATCAGTCTTTTTTTACGCTAGTATTATTACCACCCCAAAAAAGAGGTTGGATATGGATATAGTTTTTTTTTTCTACTGTTACTGCGTCTGTTGAATGGCCAGATATATCTCGATCGTGTACACTTACACACAGACACGCATTTTTTTCCGTCGGGAGTTTAACGAAGTCAATTGCCGTTAGTTTTTTTTTTCACTTAGTTCTTAAATTATTTTCACACCTCCGTATCGCCCGACCAGGGTCGCCGAAGTCAAAGGAGGCTAACCCAAGCTAATTAAGTGATACATCACGCCCCACAAGTACCAGGCGCGCAGCGGTCTGAAGAGGCTCCAGTGATGAACGACACGTCACACTGACGGCAGGATTCCGCCCCGTCATCTTATTAAAACGTTTTTTCTTCGGATACGTGGTACGGGCCCATTTTTACCCGACAAAAAAAGCCCGTAAAAGGGTATTCTCCTTCTCTGACCGTCATTAGATAACATTTAATTCCTTTTTTAAATACATTTTCTACTCCAGAACATCTATCTGTCAATTAGACGAATGACAGTGATATTAAAATAGTAGTTTATGCAACAGTGATATAATAAGGGTTCTTAAAACTTGAGGGTCACAGTTACAAAAACAGGCGAAGCCGAGCCGAGAATTATGAGCTGTTGCATACCCTAGTTTTCCTACGACAGCTAAAATAGCGTAAAAAGCAAAATCTTGAAACGTGGCAGAATAGGGAAGATGTTGTATTTTTAAGTTATCGTCTGGATGCGCTAGCCGTTAAGATAAAATCGACCTGATTGGTTTCTAAGTGAGGAACATTTTTTCCTATAGGTAAACAATCTTTTTAAACCCAACTTGGTTCAGTTGGTTCAGGTGTTCAACTACTTAAAGCCTACTTTCCAGCTTTGATTCAGACCATATTATATTGCCACATTTCCAAGCAGCAGCATGAAAATGATATACGATTGGTTTTTTAAACAACAAAATCGTTTTGTATTTTCAAAGTGTTTCAGTAATTAGCGAAAACTGACCTTGGATATAAAACAATAAAAATGTTCCACAAAATGAACGAATTCTTAATATTTGAGAGCAACGAAACACAATGAGCATTGTTGTTTAATAATGGCGGGCCAAATTAATTTGATCTTAGAAAAGCAGCCAATTCATGCCGGCCCTCGATTTTCTCAAAAGAACACTTTGTACCTACTGTGTTGCAATTTTTTTCTGAAATTGTGAAGTATATGTTATTAATTGACTTAATGAATGTCATATACGAAAGAAAAAGTGATCAGGGCTTCAGGGTTCGAACAAATAGTACGGACCTAATATAGATATTGACACAATAATTGGTTGCATGTCCATTAGTCATGAATGTATAGAAATCGCATTGGATTTGTTTACCTGTAGAGCTGTGAAGGGTGATTTTATGATATTGTTTCGCTGAACGGAATTCGCAGTTAATGATACACACGATGTTCTTAGTTTGTTGCCTTAGTAAATACTGTAAATAGTTTCATTTGTTCATAGAGCCCGCATGCGGAGTGCGCAATTCAATGCGTTTTGGAAATCATTCGCGCACACCGCATGAGTGCGCTATCGACTAATGAAACTCAGCTTTAAGTGTGATTACGATTACATTGTAACGCTCAGCAGAATTCAAACGAGGCTCTGATAATGTGCAGATAATGAAGACGATGTGTTCGCGAAAGTTGTTGCCTAAGTGAGTGGAAAGTTCGCAATGGCGCCGTGAGTCATTACTCGCGCGACAACCTCGCCATTTTGTGCGCCATGTTTACTCTGCCGAAAACATGTAGATTGTTTAGAATTTTTCGTAATACATAAAAGTAGTAAGTAAATAAATAATAACAACTTACTACTAAAACCAACCAACCTTACAAATTATACATAATTGACGTCAACGGTTTTTCATCCACATTCTTTCTGTCGTGCATATTTTTTAATTAATCACGTGTCATATTCAAACTTCGTACCAGGTCGTAAGAAACACGGAGGAGGTATAACGTTCCCAAGGGGTGTGATGGTTAAACTGGCTGGGTGGGTCTATAAACCGCATGATCTCCCATTGGCCGACCATTTTAAAACAAAACCTAAAAAAAGTTGTCGGCTCAGGTAGAATTCCTCGAAATCGAATCGAATGGATCTTTGTTGTAACTGTTTCGAAGTTGGCTAAAACTTTATCAAGAAGCGTTCCCTTAATGCGTGGCTTAACAATACCATTAAATTCCGAATTAAGAAACAGTTGTTTGAAACATCTAGAATTCCCGCGGTAAGCTGAACCGTAAGGATTGCTACTGAACTTGTAATTTCGCCGAGATTGTTCCGCTAACCAGAGAAGAATGTAATGCAATTACAACTGGTCTCGTTAGGCGAGAATGAACTCTTTGTTTCATGCTCTTGCTTGCGTCTGCTACCCTGGTGCTTCATTTCTGAAGCGAGTTTGTTATTCAATAAAATATGAAAAGGTTTGCCATGTTTATTTCTGGCACTTTTTTGTAAGCTGCACAAAACACAAAGAGCTCTTGTGTAAAACAGGAGTGCACTATATTTTTCAAAAGTATTAGCTCTTTGTGCGCTCTGTTGCCCTTATAATCCTGGGAATTAAAATAACCATGTGTGAAGTTGAAATATGGGTGTAGACAAAAAAAGGGTCTGAACAGTTTAAAAAACCTTCCGCTCGGTTCTGTTGTCCTGGTCTTCTTGGGAATAAATTTAGAGTTGTGTGACTTTAGCCAACTTTAGAAATAAATCCACATTTACATGAAATTTATGTACAGCTGATGAATGGGGGGCGAATTTAGAGTTAATTACTAAGGAAACTCGAGCAGAAATCTAGTTACAAGTAAAATTCATTATGCTAGTATGCTAATGAAGTTCAGAGTCGTAAAGTTGTGACAAAAGGTCACGGCGTTTTGTCCGTACATCAACAAACACGACTTCTCAAAATTAGCATAAATTAGAGGAAATTAAGGTTGACGCGCACTCCGCGTGGTTTAAAATTACGGGCGTTGCAGTGAACGGTGCAAAGAGAAAACAATTTCATTAAAAATATGCCGCATTCTTGGCTTTGCCCCGTTTGGCGCTGGCAAGAGCTTGTAGTGTTATATCACGCTCTGTTAAATACGCGAGTAAGATTTCGTTTAACGCGCTGAGCTGAAATGTTTTCAAGTATAACACTTAAACTTTCGCGTTTTATACACATTATTATGAACATAGAAAGGGTATAATCGCGAATATAGTTAATGTAAATGTACCTAAATATACCGATGTTTGTTTCGACTAGGTTTCATGCATCATGGTCTCGGCTTGACTGATGAATCAGCGAAGTGTCAAACGGCGATTTTGCTAGAAATGTTCCCGTACCCGGCGGAAAGTCACATAAAACGCGTGGGTAGGTAGGAAGTTAGGTCTACCCTTTTACTAGACCAAGACCATGACATATGAAACTATGTCGAGACGTCGCCTCGGTATATTAAGGTAAATTAACTGCATTCGCGATAGACAATGTTAAGTAAGTACATGATTTGTTGAACTATGATTGTCCTGCATCTTGGAGCGATGGGGCGGTACACACTTCCTCTACTTTTATGATTTATCATATACATCTATGAATAACTGCAAATTAATACCACATTAATACTTACATAATAATAAGATGAGACTTTCAACTCGTATCAATGACTACTTGGAACCTATTTACTCGTACATCTGATACGAAACCCGCAGACATTCGCAAAGAAATTCAAAAGTGAAGTGAAGTGTCTACAAATCGCTTCGGGCCAGTTGGGACAATAGGACAATCCCTCTCGTGCGTTAAGTTATTATATTAGTGGGACTCAACTACTAGACAGAGCTACAAGACAAATCTCGGTCACCGCACATATACTGTCCCATACTAACTTAGTATGGAAGCACTACCGCTTATTCCACTTAAACCTGGATGGAATATTGTAGTATAAAATGGTGTACAATGAAATTGAAATTTACAAGTAAAATTGTGCATATGTGTGGTGACGTCATTCTCTTTGGAAACACTTCATAATGCGGTGTCTGTGTAGTCTGTGTAATAAATAGATACCTTGAATTTGTTAACAAATGGTTGATATGAATTTTGTCTTCAGGCGGAGATTTGGTCGGTGTTCATCGCGATACTGCGCAAGAGCGTGCGCAACCTGCAGGCCTGCACCGACGTGGGCCTCATCCACCATGTGCTGCAGCGGCTGCCGCGTGCAGAGACCGTCGTCGCAGGTATGTTACCCTAGTCCTAACCAACAACAACACGCACTGACTGATTCATTCTATCCGTACATTGATTGGTTTCATACTTTATTTTGTACAATTTTAACACACAGAGCGCCGGGAACCCGCTAGGGGAGTTCTCTGTGGGTGGTCGCTTTCCGCTACAAAGCGGGAAAACCACGGAATCGGCTACGAGCGTAGCGCGTAGCACTTGCTGGCATTCAATGTGTTGCACGAATCAAATCATTTATTATTTTTAATAAATAAATGTTTGATATATTTTTTTTAAGTATCACACTTAATATACCCTGAGCCCATCCTGATTTTAGCCCTGAGCACTGAGCCCTTGGTCATTTTTAGGGTTCCGTACCCAAAAGGGTAAAACGGGACCCTATTGGCTATCACTAAAGCTCCACCGTCTGTCTGTCTGTCACCAGGCTGTGTATCTTGAGAACCGTGATAGTTGTTATATGATAGACAGCTGAAATTTTGACAGATTATGTATTTATATCGCCGATATAACAACAAATACTAAAAAACAGAATGAAATAAATATTTAAGAGGGCTCCCCTAGAAGAAGCGTGATTTTTTTTCCATTAAAAAAAATAATGGTACGTACTCGCACGTGGCCGGATTTTTTCTGTAGTATATCACATCTCTTTCATTTTATTTTGTATTTAGAAACACAGTCATGTAGATGATTGTTTCGCGGAATCTACAGTACGAGTATCCGTTTTCGTGTTAATTAAACCGGCAGCCCAGTAAACACATTAACACCTACACCAATTTGAAGAAACGTTTATTACTTGCTTCCTTTGTACAGTGGGAATTGTCCGCCGGACCGAATTAAGCAGTTTCAGCAAATTACAAGATTCCTTTATAAGAGTGCAGCCAGCGGCAGTCATTTGTTTGGGAATGACCCTGGCATTGGGCGTCTTAATGCTAGGTGATAATTAATAATTCGCGACCAACTGCATTTTGTAGATTTTGCTAAAATACTATACTATACATAGAATAAAATTTAAACTAAGCGAGAGGAATATGTCCATTTTAGTTCTTGCTCCACCCTAGTTCACAATTTTATGAGTGATGTTAATGTTCTCCCCCGTTTTCCGTAAAAGCACAGAATAAGTATGAGTACATACTAAAGTACAGCAGATTCTCTTTCCTACATTTGACGTTTAGCTTGTCATTCAAGCAAATGTCAAGATGACATCAACATTAGGGTTATCACTAAGCTGTCGGGTGCGTATGGTAGTACAATAATTTTGTATAAACATGTAAACACGCGTTAAGAAGTGCATGAATGAATTCATTCATAAACTGCCCATGCAATTTTGAACGCGATAGTACATAGGAACAAAATATGTATCGGAACATTATTTGTAGTAGAAGAACACCTTTTTATTGATTATTTATTAGTGTTGGTATTAATTTGTCTAACTAATAAATTAGTGTGCGGTGTTTGGAATATAAATATATCTGAACGCACCCGTGGGGTAATGTGCGTTTTGCGCGAACCCTGACAGTTAATTATACCACCTGTAGGGGGAATTTTTAATGTCAACGTAAAACGCGGAGTGAAAAAGACAGACGTTTTAGTGCCTTTTCTATTTAAAACTGGCAATCTCTTTTCCTCTTTTGTGCCCCTGGTATTTATGAGAACATTAAGGCCCAAACATTATTTTATGCCACACCTGGCCACAAAGTGCCTTTTTCCGCACGCTACGCGCACGGAAAAAGCCGATTTCTGCCCAAGTGTAGGCATAAAATGATGTACCTAACACGTGAGGTAATAAATAAAGCCCTTGATCGCATATTTACGTCCCTCGCTTGCAGCTCGGGTCGCAAACATCTGCGATCTCGGCCTTTTTTTGTTTTACCACACTAGTTAGGTAATGTACTATTACAAACGTTATATGAACTTGCTACTAATGCGGGATGATTTCACTGCCATAAAACAAGACAGCCGAGAGCTCTTTGCGATATCTGATATTCTTCTGTAAAGTGTAGAAAGCTCCGGGTACCTAACGAGTTGCAATTCAGTTTGTAGTTTGAAACAACGCATCGTGTTTCGTTTTATATACATACCTACTTTAACGCTATAAAATTTATGTTTAAAGTAAATTTTATTTAATAAAATAACGACTACGAACATTTGAGAGTTAATGCATCCTAGCAATGTATACATCTATTTCCTTAGATCGTATGTATTCCTCGCCTTTAACAATAACTTAAATCACTATTATCCTTCTGATTTCCGGGTAGTCGTGTGAAATGCTTAACCCTTTTTCGGCGTTCATTCTACACAACTTGTCCAACCGTACCGTATTGACTATTTGTGTTCATGCTATACAGTTATTATTCTTATTTAGAACGCCACGTATTTTTTCGGAGTCTTCGGACTATAATGTACAACTGTTTTCTATTGAAATGAAATGAAATGAAATGAAATAAATTTATTGCACAAACATGGTATACAAAAGATGGTACATTATAATTATGTGACAATGCATGTTTAGCCATTAATGGCATGCAAATGAAGACCTATATCTAAATTCTAAAGTTCTAAATTTTAGCTATTTTAGTTATTCTAAAGTTAAGCTTTCTGCCGGCATATGAAATTTCTTATTAGAATAATGTAAAAGAAACTCCACTATCTTTCTGCCTCTCTAGTCGTCATGTGAAATATTAAACATTCCTGGGCTTGGTTGTTTTTTTAATGCAAACTTCAAAACCTCTGGGTATGTATATACTGCCCATCTTTTCTTTTGACACCGCATGCTTATATATTTATCCGTTAATATGTGGGTAGACACATAAAATGTGTCACTTAACCACAAACTCGGGTAAATCCATTCTATCCTCTCTCAAATATCTACCTTATTTACCTTTTCTTAATACCAAAATCGCATTATCTGACAGATGGATTTAGCCCAGTTTCAAGTTAATGACTCATAGGTTGCTATCTACTATTATCCTTCTGAGTCACAGGAAATCCCTTGTTAAATGTTTAGCACTTTTTGGTTTGGCCCCAAATTCTAATATTTAGCCATCACCTTTTTTGAAGTTGCGAATTATTAAAAAGAATTTAACTACCATAAACCTAATACTATTCATATCGTATGAAATGCCTATATTCAATGTGTATACACAGTTCTTATTGCGATACCACCATTTTTGTGGTTTCGGGTCTCATTTACCTCGCATCCATGTTTTTTTTGGTTTACCCTCCTCGGTTACCTGCTGCTATAACAATGACCCCGTGCGTTTACTGCTTTAATTGTTTTTAGTTGTTTTCCTGAAATCTTATGTTGCCTTAGTGACTTCGGGGAAACTTGAAGAAATTGTAAACTCTGAGAATAACGGTACCGCGTTTTTTTTTAATTTATTCCATTTATGTCAGCTGTCATCTGTTACTTTGTTCAGATTTTTTGTTGTTATGTTATGAGAATTCCCATATGGGGTACATAAAAGATCTCTATTTTATTTCTGATTCTCTGGTGCTCATGTGAAATATTTCAAACCTTCTGGGGTGTGTAAATTGTTATATTTTATTAATCGTAGATACTTAATAAGTCTACACAACTTTTGGTTGTTTGCTGTTCGCCTAAATCTTCTTTTGTTGATTTTATTTACATATATATTTTTATATATTTTACGTTATTTGTTTTGGTCCGGTAAACGTTAGCGGCGACTATTTTTATAGATGTTTACTTTGGTTAGCCGCGCCTGCCCTTTTAGTTTATATTGGGCCTGTAAATAAATCCAAAAAAGTCTTATGACGTCTTCTTTTTCAAAAGGGAACCTGTCACATAAACGGTCCTAAATAAAGTCTCTGCTTTTGTTTGATTCTTTGGTAACCATGTGAAATTATACGGCACTGGAACTACTGAAAGCTCATTATCTTCCTGGTAGTTTTTTTTCTTTTTATTCTCTCGTAACAAAAAAGAGCAGGTAACCAATAACCATGTGAAATATTTCTTAAGTTTCACATAATATTTCTATCTTTCAACCTCAAGCAACAATCTTGTTAATTATTAATGTTGCTTATCGCTTATTTCTCTGCTAATAAATACGTCACTGTGGTGCCGACTTGTGTGGTTCATTATAATCTTTATCTTTAAAAGTATATCCTGCGTTAACGGCTTTGCATGATATAAAATCGTTGTCTATTATATCTACTCTGTCCTTCTGGTGCCCTAGTATTCATGTGAAATATTTAACCCTTCTGGATTCCCAGCAGCAATGGAATCCCTTTTTTTTGGTTACTATCAAAACAGTTCACATTTTTATTTAGTCATTAAAATATAGATATAATTGTGTATGTCCCATTCTTTAGTTGTTAAGTATAT
Source organism: Lathronympha strigana (assembly GCA_949128165.1). NCBI lineage: Eukaryota > Metazoa > Arthropoda > Insecta > Lepidoptera > Tortricidae > Lathronympha > Lathronympha strigana. The sequence goes on along the minus strand of OX421917.1, from coordinate 19,765,100 downwards.
TATAATAAAAAAATTAAATTCGTAATCCATTTTACACGCACACTCGCATATACACACACTCACACACGCTCTCATAGGTACATACACATATATACATCATACATCCCTACATCGTCTTACATAATATACATATAATTGTAAATTAAACTATTAAGTTAAGTTCTTTTTCCTAAGCACTATCAGTATCACTGCTTTATATTAACTTCCACCTGTATTATAGGTATTATTTGTATTCTTGGACATATTTTATTGGCTTGTTGTATAGCATGTTATTAAGTTATCCATTTTTATTGCATTGCTGTTGATGTTCTAAAAAAACAAAACAAAAACATACTATTTATAATATCAACGATCGGAACCAGTTTTTTTAAATCTCACAGTAGCTTAATATTTTAGAATATTTTATCCTCGTTAAGAAGGATTTGATCTGTTATTTTGGTAACTACGTTCGTATTAATATATTGCCCCATTAACAATGGATTAATAGGCAAAAGAACGAAAAATAACGATGTAATTCTGTTCTTCTTGTATGGAGTCAATCCCGGTATCCGATCTCTGATATTTATCATTTTATATTATTCCTATATTAAACCACACCCCTGTTTCTTGGGCTCTACCCATTGTCACCTGCTACTAGCAACAACTGATTTTGCTTGAAACTGCCTCATAAATCTTATGTTTCCTTGGTAAGCTCAAGAAAGCCCCAGTTTAAAAATGTCTTCTTATAAAAGTTACCAAATTTAACTGAATTCAATAAAGATTTTCATTGTCCTACTTTTATTCTTCACTCGCTTGGGTTACAATCACAAATTACTCGTAGTTTCCTTTTCTTCGTATTTCTCCCAAAAGTTCATCAAGTTGTAGTACTCTACTCGTACGATTTGTGTAAAAAAAAACAATATTGGGTGTTAATAAATTGTCACATAAGTCAACTTATTCGTCAGGATTATATAGTATCAATGGAAGGATCATTATATGAACCATCATTAAGAATTAGGCCACGCCCATTGTATCCTTGGGTTCCCCAAATTTCTACCTGCTTCCAGCAAAAACTGTTTGTTCCTTTTAAGGCGAGTAGCTTGTGAATTTTTATGTTGCCCTGGTAAGGTTAAGGAAACTCAAGGAGTCAAAACGTCTTGAAAAATTAATGTTGTCTTTATGTCATTGTCAGGTAGCATAAAATATGTGAAACTTACAAACACCACTTAAATTGGGACATAAGGAAACAAAAGGGTTAACCGTTTCTGACCAGAATTGTTACCAAAGAATCAGAAGTTCAGAAGACCTTATTTTTGTCTTTTGAAAGGATACAAGATGGAGAGATCTCAGAGAACGATGGGCGTGGCCTAAATCACACTGAATGATGGTGATATTTTTTTTTTTTTTTTTTTTATGCTATAGGGGGCAAACGAGCAAACGAATCACCTGATGGTAAGCGATTAACGTCGTCCATGGACACCCGCAACACCAGAGGTGTCGCAAGTGCGTTGCCGGCCTTTAAGGTGGGAGTACGCTCTTTTCTTGAAGGTTTGAAGGTCGTATCGGTCCGGAAACACCGCTGGCGACAGTTCGTTCCACAGTTTAGCTGTGCGAGGCAGGAAGTTTCGGGAAAAGCGCACAGTTGAGGACTGCCAACCATCTAAATGGTGAGAGTGGAAATATTGTCGCGTAGGGCGATGGCGGAAAGAAGCGGCAGGGATTAATCCGAACAATTCCTCGGAACACTCCCCATAATACATGCGATAGAAAATACAGAGTGAGGCCACATCTCTACGCAGCGCCAAGGGATCAAGCCGATCAGAAATACGTTGGCAGTTGACAATTCGAGCTGCTCTCCGTTGGATGCGGTCTAGAGGAAGAAGCTGGTACTTAGGTGCCCCTGCCCAAAGATGAGAGCAGTATTCCATATGCGGGCGAACCTGCGCCTTATAAAGCTGTAGGCGATGGGCCGGCGTGAAATACTGCCTCGATCTATTGAGCACACCGAGCTTCTTCGAGGCCAATTTGGCCTTACCCTCTAGGTGGCCGCGGAACTGGACTTCACTCGAGATGTCAACGCCAAGGATTCCAATACTGGCTGTGGCAGATAGGGGAGTGCTCTCAAAACGAAATGACGCGACGAACGGAAGTTTTTTTGCGGTGAACGCGCAAACCTGTGTCTTTGTAGGGTTAAAATGGACCAAATTAAGTCGACCCCAATCTGAGACTTCTTTTAGGGAGGTCTCAATTTCGGACACAAGTTTGTTCCGGCTCTCAATGACGTTTTCCCGGGAAATATTGGCGCGGCCGGTGTAGGAGGCATCACCCGTACTATCATCAGCATAACAATGAATGCCGCTAGTTTGCAACATGTCATTGATATGCAGGAGGAATAGCGTGGGTGATAGCACACAGCCTTGAGGGACACCAGCATTCACAGACATTGAGTCTGAGCATTCACCGTCAACTAGGACCTTAATGCTTCTGTCTGCTAGAAAACTGCTGACCCATTCGCATAATTTCCCGGGGAGCCCATAGCATGGAAGTTTCGAAAGAAGTGCTTTGTGCCAAACGCGATCGAAGGCCTTCGCTACATCCAAACTAACTGCCAGTGCCTCACCTTTACTCTCTATCGCCTGTGCCCAGCAATGTGTCAGGTAAACTAAAAGATCACCAGCCGAACGACCCCTACGGAAACCGTATTGTTGGTCACTCAGCAGCTGGTGATCCTCTAGGTACCAGAGGAGCTGACGATTGATGATGGACTCCATAATCTTAGAGAAAAGGGAGGTTATAGCTATCGGCCTGTAGTCGGATGGATTTGAGCGGTCGCCTTTTTTAGGGATCGGGTGCACCAAAGCTGACTTCCACGAAGTCGGGACTACGCCAGAAGAGTAGGAGAGCCGAAAAAGACGCGTTAAGACCGGCGCCAACTCAGGAGCACACATCTTGAGAACAATTGCAGGGATTCCATCAGGCCCACTGGACTTATGGGTGTCGAGGGAGCGAAGAGCCTTACGCACAAAGCTTTGGCGGAACTGTACATCTGGCATACAGCTCTCGCACCGCGGTATAGTCGGCGGCGCTTGTCCCCCGTCATCCAAAGTCGAGTTGGACGCAAAAAGCTTACCCAGTAGATCGGCTTTGTCTTTTGCGTCGTGGGCCAACGAATCATTTCCCGTGTGCAGAGGTGGAAAAGACGGCGTGCAGAAATTCCCCTGGATAGCTTTGGCAAGAGACCAGAACGCACGAGTTCCCGAGGGGAGACGCTCTAGTTTCTCGCCAATCCTACCAATGTGCAACGACTTTGCTCTGGCAATGGCTCTTTTGAAGGACCTGGAGGCAAAGTTAAACTCCTTTTTTAAAGCGCTGGTCTTTACATCCTGTACCGCCGCTGCATTTACCCAGGCTTGGTAGCACTCCAGCTTTCGGCGAGACGCCTTTTTGCAGGAGCGATCAAACCAAGGCTGGGTTTTGCCACCAACAGGTACCGCAGAGGATGGAACGAAAAGTTCCATTCCCTGAAGCACCACGTCAGCAACAGAGTCAGCAGCGATATCAGGATCATCCGGCGTGAAGCAAACCTGCCCCCACGGGTAAGACGCAAAGAACACCCGCATCCCGTCCCAGTCTGCTGACTTATAGTGCCACACACGGCGGCTACAAGCAACTCGCCGACGCGGCGGGCACGTGAGAGGCACTGTACTCCGGATGAGGCAATGATCCGAGGAACCGAGAGGGGCTGCAACGGATACATCATAGCCAACCGGGTGAGAAGTCAGCAGAAGGTCCAACAGGGAAGGTTCCTGGCTCTCCACATCTGGGATTCGCGTAGGCGCAGTAACCAGTTGTGTCAAGCCGTAGGTCAGAGCAAAGTCGTGAACAGATCTCCCCGCATGATCAGTCTTGCTGGAGCCCAGCCATTCGGCATTATGGGCGTTAAAATCGCCAAGAACGATGATCTCAGCGGATGGGATCTGCTGCTGCACTGAATCCACAGCCGTTTGAATCTGCTCCAAGAGTCGGTCAGTTTCGGCATCACCGCTATGGGACCTATAGAGGCACGAATAGACGCGAGGATGATCATCACAATCAACACGTAGCCATAAGGTGGAAAGGTCCCTACCTTCAAGATTGCTGAGGCGACGAGAACTGATATCGCCTCTAACGTACACACACACTCCAGCCCTAGGCAGAAAGGAATGCTCTAGTTCGTACCCAGGGTAGGAGAGGTATTTTGTGTCCGCTGGAGACGATATCTGCGTCTCTGTCAGAAAAAGCAAGGCCGGCTTAGCTGTCTCGAGGTGATGATGGACAGCATTAAGATTAGAATGCAAACCCCTGATGTTGCAGAGATCCACAGCGAGCGTGGCAGGGGCTGCCGTAGCCGTCTTGCTCTTGCCTCGGGAGGATGGCGGATGGCGGAGCGCGGATTTGCCCCCCCCCAGAGTACGAAACGGGGCGCTCTCGGCGTCCACGCTCAGGCACGACAGTACCTGAGCATGGAAGCCCAGAAAGGGATTCTCCAGCGCTAGAGCAGCTGGTACCCTCCTGGGGTAGCTTATTAATCTGCGCTGTCATCGTCATTAAGGGGGAGGTTGGGGGGATTGGAGCTCTGGAAACCTTACTCACCGTGAGGAACACAACACCACATACCTACAAAGTAAGTAGTGATGTTATTATGGCTTCGGTATTCTGTAAGGTGGAGGTACTTCCCCAGTCAGGCTGCTCCAGATTCAAGCGAGATGACGTTTCGCTGTGCCCTACCTCACTTGTTGGACGTAGTTTAAGGACATACCCGGGTCCGGGTATTGGTGATATAACAATTATTATTCTAGAGATGGACAAATTTACATTGTTCTTTGGGTGTTCCGACAACAGTGTAGTTGTTGTAGTGATTAGATTACTTAGTTAGTAGATATAATATGTTTAGGACTTAAATAAGGCTTGCTTACGTTTTTATTCGACTACTTATTTCTATTCCAATCCAGCTGGTGCATTCTTTGCTTTATTTGTTTTAAGTTGAACTCTTTGAAGCTAATGCTGCCTTAGCTATATCCCATTTAATCCCTTAAGGTAGAATTTTCCAGAACACTTAAACAATTATTTCTTTCTTTTTACTTTTTTTATTTTTAATCTCTTACAAAATAAAGAGCCTAGTTCAGAATATATTTTTATGTACGTAAATTGTACTGCACCCCTATTTATTCCCTTAAGGGATGAAATTTTCCAAAACCCTGAAATCACTTTTGAAATAAATTGACCCTGAAATAAATAATTAAATACCTAATTTGAATTCACTACACAAAATATAATATTCACTGCGAACCTTTTCCTTTAATATTAACGTAAAATATTTTAACGTAAGTTTAACGATTTGTATATTTGTTTTATTATTACTTGTATTGTTTAACTGTTTTTATAATATTGTATACTTTTGTATGGTGCGAGCGATATGGACATTTGTCTGAATTAAAGTGATTTTATTTTTTATTTTATTTTATTTTATATTCCCACTTTGTTAGTTTAGAAGTTATACGAAGATAAGAAATAGCAAAAAGACTAGGTAAACTTACTTACATTTAGACACGTGATCTGCTCTACTAACAAATAAACTCGTTTAGTGCGTCAGAACAAATAATTACAATAACTATCGATTTTTCCAACCTTAAAAATACCAAAACCAGCGGGCGTGACTTAGAAAATGGGAACCAATATAAATATTTACGACCAAACCAAAGGTTTTTTTACCTGCTTTTATTTAAGCCTGACTATTTCTTACCTGTTTTACTGCGAGCTTTTAAAGTTTATGCTGGCCTGGTAAGTTGGAGGAAGTCCAAGAAGTCATAAACGTCTTTCAGTATATTTTATAAATACCGGTTTGATTTATTTTGAACAAGTTTTATTTTTATTATAAGTAGAAACCTAGTCTGACGTCCAGGGTTTTCCATTGGATAAGTCAATTTAATATAGAAGTTTTAAGAACCCTTATTATATCACTGTTGCATAATAGTAGTTTATGCAACAGTGATATAATAAGAACCAATTATGAGCTGTTGCATGCCCTAGTTTTTCCTACAACAGCTAAAATAGCGTAAAAAGCAAAATCTAGAAACGTGGCAGAATAGGGAAGAGGTGGTGCCCACTATAAAAATTAAAAAAAACAACAACAGTGCTCATATATTGTATTAAAATCCATAGGAGCAGTGTTCTTATGGAATACCACAGACAACGTTATAATGTATACTTTTTAAATATCGCTGTCAGTCATCTAATTGACAGATAGAAGTACTGGAGTAGAAAAACTACTATTTTTCAACAGATTCCCATTGATTAAGCTACACCCATTGTTTCTTACGATCTCTTTGTTTTGCCTACCTGCTTCCGCTTCTAAGTTCTAACAAAAGCTGATTTCACCAAAATCGATCCTTTAAAGACTGAAGTCTCTTAAATGTTATGTGGCCTTGGTAAGTTTACGGAAGCCCCAAAAAATCAAAACGTGTGAATTCACCAAAAATGGAGTTTCATTTTGATCTCGAATACTTTTTTGTCGATAAATATAATTAACTCCTTATTTTGTTTAAATGGTCGCGACGGCTATACAATTTGCAAGTGAGTGACAGAGACACAAGTAAGTAGGTATGTCAGATCGATTGCCCATTTTCTCTTGATACCATTTTTGAAATCGGTTTTATGTTTATTTTTTTCTTTCGCTGTAAATTTCTATTGGTTCCCATTTTCTAAGTCACGCCTGTTGGGTTTTGGTGCCTACCTACTTTTATTTTACCTGCTGTTATTAATTCAGCCTGATAATTTCTTACCTGTTTTACTGCGGGCTTTTAAAGTTTATGCTGGCCTGGTATGTCTGATGAAGTCCAAGAAGACAGAAACGTCTTCAAGTGGACGGACGTACAACAAAGTGATCCTGTAAGGGTTCAATTTTTTTTCCATTTGAGGTACAGAACCCTAAAAAAAATGTATACCAGTTTGATTTATTTTGAACAAGTTTTATTTTTATTATTAGTAGGAACCTAGTTAAACGTTCAGCGTTTTCTGATGGTTAAGTCAATTTAATATCTATTAGGAATGTCCCTGTTGATTCAATGGATAAATTAAGTTTTCTTTACTGTGTGATTAAAGTAGTTTTAAGAAATACGGTTTCTCGGCAAAAGTCGGTAATTTGGCTTCAGAAAATTATTGTTTCTCGCTTCAACGTTAAAACTTGCAGAAAGTTTGAACATGACTGAACTAAATCCTAACAAGAGCTAAAGTTTTTGAGAGCGTTTTATAGTAAAACGGCTTCACTAAACTTTATGGAGCTTAAAAATATGACTTCAGCTTAATTTAAGGCAACGTGTAACTTATAGATATTTTTTCAAGAATTAATATTGAAATAGCTTCAGTTAATTTATGCGGCCCTAGTGAGCGTGTGACATTTAAGAATTCCTTGCATCAATGTGCCTGTATATATCGTATTTATTTAGTTTCAATGAAAAAGTGTCCCGAGAACTCAACCCAAAAAGGGGAGCTTTAATTGTATAGGTATACCGGGTTTTTCCTGTAACAGTAGACAGTACTCCCTAAACTGAACAACGTTTGTTCAGTGAATTTAAAAAATAAAGTTTTATTTGATTTTTATTACACTTTAAAATTTGTTAGAAGACGCAATGTACTGCGAATTTTGTTATTTTTGAACTACGAGAAGATACTTCAATTAGGCTGATATTAACGTACATTGAAAATACTATTTAGTTTGTATAAAAAAGTGAAAACCTACAGAATACATAATTTTTAAAAGTCATTGAACAAAAGTTGTTAGATTTGAGGAGTACTGCCTACGATTCAATTTATTGCTCATGTTACAGAAAACACCCGGCATATGATATAACTAACTGCACCCAGCTTTTTTTCACATTAGCCTGATTTAAGGACGATTATCATGTGCGTCTATTCTCTCAAAATACCCGTGAGAAAATATATCCCTCTTTATTTCTGTTACCTTAGTATGCGTGACAGTAACTAGGAAATCAAAGTCTTCAAGAAAACAATGTCCATTTGACTTTTAATTATCCGGACTAGCAACGTCTGTCATTTACTATACAAAAAAGTCTGCCATATTTTGCGGGGGAGGGGCACTTCTAATGTACAGCTATTCATACGTATCGTACAAATAGCTATGTCAGATGTGGTAATTCTCTTCTCTTGTGTTTATGTTCCAGGCGCTTTACCAATGCAATTGATTCTATTTTAAAATAATCATTTGCAGTAAAAACTGTTTTTGCGACAGATTCTTATTGGTTAATATAATATACTATACACCCATTGTTTCTTTCGATCACCTGGTTTTGCGTACCTGGTCCCGCTTCTAAATTCTAACAAAAACTGATTTCACCAGAAACGATCTTTTTAAGACTGAGGTCTCTTAAATGTTATGTTACCTTGGTAAGTTTACCGAAGCCCCAAAAAATCAAAACGTGTGAATTCACCAAAAAAAAAGTTTGATTTTGATCTCGAATATTTTTTATCAATAAATAAAATTAACTCCTTATTTCGTTTAAATACTCGCAACGGCTTTACAATTTGCTAGTGAGTTACAGAGACACAAGTAAGTAGGTATGTCAGGTCGATTGCCCTTTGCCTAATTCTCTCTTGATACCATTTTTGAAATCGGTTTTGTTTATTTTTTCTTTCGTTGTAAATATTTGTATTGGTTCCCATTTTTAAGTCACGCCCGCTGGGTTTTAATGCCTACCTACTTTTATTTTACCTGCTTTTTTATAAGCCTGACTATTTCTTAACTGTTTTGCTGCGGGCTTTTAAAGTTTATGCTGACCTGGAGGGTTAGCATGGTTGCCATTTTATCGCTTATCACGCTATGCGTCACTTTCGCACATACATATTTGTTAGAACGTGACAGCAACGTCGGTAAACGATAAAAACCCGACCATCATAGACTAGCTGGTATGTCTGTGGAAGTCCAAGAAGACATAAACGTCTTTTAGGGCCGATTTTTCAATTCCGAGATAAGTCGCCGAATAGTTATTACCCCAGATAAAATTAACTGACTGTTTATTCGTTGGTTAAGAATTTTAAATTTTTCATTCGTTTTTTATCCAGAGAATAGTTATCTGTGGTATTATCCAGCTAACTTCGTTTTGAACACGTGCGAGCAGATGCGACGATACAGAATTCGACATGTTAGAGTGAAATAGAAATACAACGCCATTTTGGCATTTGACGTTCGGTTGTTGCTAAACAAATTATAACCACTTATAACTTATGTCGTGTTTCTCCATTATTATTATATCCTCTTGCAGACTTAATATTTCATTACGGGTTTGTCTCGGGCAACGAAATATAGAATAGAATAGAATAGAATAGAATACTCTTTATTGCACACCTCGGTACATGAGAAAGAACAAAACATTACATTACAAAATATACCTTGTTCGTAATGAACAAATGGCCTCCGTTACTCGTCTCACAATTTTACACAGCGTGGAATTATGTATACCACCATTATCTCCGACTGTGATATAAAAGCTCCCCGTTCCATAGAACCGTAAAGTGAGTAGTAGTTGCAGTAGTGGTGAAACACAATGATTTCTGAAAGAAATATGTGACTGGCTTTACTTACCTGCTGCTAAGTAATTATAAGAAATTTACCTACACTAAACAACAACAAATATGTAACAAAACTTACTGTTTAGTTTGATGTTTAATTTTGTTCTTATCAATGAAAGTAGGAAGGTTACAGTTTCTTTATTCGGACGATATCATTTCCAAAATTCATGATCATCCCATGTATTAAAATTGTCCGGCCTGTCACGTATTTCTTTAGGTATTCTAATACTTGGTGGATGTACGTAATCAAGAATTTGTCTGTCTTCTTCGATAGCTAAATCTTCAACGGCGTCAAAAATATCCATAATTAGCCAGTTCAAGGTTGTATCATAACCTAAAAACGTCCAACTTAACAGTGGGATAGATACTAACTGGCCCTTGAACGGGCAGATAACTTTATCCCTCCGTTAACAGATTTATTCCTCAGTTAACTGCTATCTGACTGTTGAAAAACTCCGGTATCTATAGAATAAAACCTATCTGATTGTTTAACTGGAGATTGAAAAATCGGTCCTTAATGGAACCCAGAAATAAGACTTAAGCGCCAACCTAAGTTAACATTTTGTCATTTTTTGTCAAGAATGAATACTGAAATAGCTTCAGTTAATTTATACTGCCCTAGTGAACATGTGACACTTAATTCCTTGCATCAATTAGCCTGTATCATATAACTTACTTAGGCCCACTTGCACCATCCATAGTTAGCCGCTAACCCGGAATTGACCTGTCAAATTCTATACTAAAAATCGCTTAACCCCGGGTTATGTGGCTTACCTCGGGTGGTGCAAGTGGCCCTTACGTATTTATTTAGTTTCAATGAAAAAGTGTCCCGAGAACTCCGCCCCAATACCAGCTTCAATATTTTAATATAACCACACCCAGTTTTTTTCACATTAGCCTGTTTAAAGTTAGATTATTGTGTGCCTCTCTTTTCTCTAAAAACACCCCTGAGAACTTCTATTCCTCTCTATTTCTGTTACCTTAGTATGCGTGAGAATCGTGAGAGTAACTAAGAAATCAAAAAGTCTTCAAGAAAACAAAGTCCAATTTTTCCCATAGAGCCATCATCCTTAATCTACCGTTACTTTTTTACGTTACGTTAAACAGGTAACTTCATCAAATTTACCTTGCTGACCCTGTGAAATCAAGGAATCACAAATATCTGACACAAAAGTAAACTAAACCATCTTTCTCAACAGCAAACACAACTGCAATGTACAGATTTAAACATCAAAAGTTTAAACTTCAGTTGCTTGTATTGTATGTACCCTAATAGCTATAAATATTACATCACAAAGTGCATGCAGTCGTTTTGTCAAACATTCCAACCCTCAGACGCAGGGAACTGCCCTTAAAAATCTCGTGGGAACTGATATCCTCTGATGTTCCTGTCGTCTTAGTATACCTGAGAATTGGAAGAAATCAAATTTAATGTAACCATAAAACTAAGTCCAATATTTTCCCATATATTCCATATAACCATCATCCTTAACTTGGTTACTTTTTTGCCGTTAAAGAAAACCAGTGGATAACATCTTCAGATTTATGTTGGTCTAATAAGCATGAGAAAATAGGGAATCAGTAACACAACGTAATCTGACGCGCTTTTTTGCTCAACAGATTTGCAAAAAACATGTACCTACAGTGTTTTTTCGAAAACGTCAGTTGCTTGTATCCTAATCAGTACCTACATAATGTTACGTCACAAAGTGCATGCAGAAGTCAGAAATGTTTGAAAGCACAAAAATCGTTTTGTTTAACATTTCAACCCTCACATGAACACATCGTACCCTCACATACCTGGAACTCCCCTTGAAAATATCGTGGGAACTAAAATCCTCTTATGTTTCTGTCGTCTTGGTATGCCTGAGAATTAGTAAGAAATCAAAAGCTCATTTTTTCCACGGTTAGTGGACCGTTACATAATTAGACCCGTTGATCCTTCAAAATGGTTGTGGGAACTGGAATACGTATAAGAAAGAAATTATGATCAGGGATTAAACTTTCGCGAGAATCTCCTAATATTTATCTTGCCCTAGTCAGCCTGGGAAATGCTGAAATTAAAAGTAGGTTGTAAGAAACCGTCACCTTAGGTTTGTTTATCCACGGGCCCGCAGGTACTCAAATAGAGGCCACACCCATTATTTTCAAAAGCTTGTACGGGAACTGTCATCTCTGTCGTTTTCTGTTGCCTTATTGGACGTGAGAAATAACAAGAAACCTCACTAGCCGAAGTAATTATCATATGGGTAGACTTACAGGATTAATTAATTACAACTTTCGTATGTTCACAAGTTTCGTCGAGGGCCAAATCATGACAATAATAAGCCTTCTAGCACCTTCGCTTTATTGAAATTAATTCCTTCCACCTCCATATTTCCCTTATTACCTTCGCGGAAATAATTAGTCTAGCGAAATTCTCCTCAATTCCTTCAATAATATTTCATATAATTTCTGAAGAAGGAATTTATACGAGCCGCTTTTATATACCTACTGCGAGTAGTGCGAATATGTAAGAAGCAAAAATGAATTCTCTTTTAAGAATTGCAAAAGGAATGCACGACAAGAATGTACAAATTTAATCTAGCACATAACGGTTTAAATGTGTCCAGCAATATCCAATATCTACGCGATGGGGCTTATGCGCATGGCCACATTAACATTCTAGAGAGAAAATATGAATGTTGCTTAATTCTGTGAGACGAAGGGGTAGGTATTTGGGGAGCTGCGACACTAAACAGTTTGTTATACTAACCTTATTAATGGGTCCAGGCTGCAGTTTATCAGTGGACGCCAGTAAAACATTTCAGCTTAGGAAATGGAATGCAAAATCGTAGGACACTACTTTATTAACAAAAACTCCTAGTGTAGTAATTGTAGCTATTCGAATTAATTATACTTCGTATCCAAATCGAAGATTACATATATTTACTAGCAGCAGTACACGGTTATGTGCTGTCCTTGTCACACATTTAGAGTTATAATATTATTCAAAAAAAACTGTTCTCGCTCTCGCCCGCCGGGTAATTAGGAACGGCAGCGCTCCCAGCGGCGTGGTTGAACATTACATGTTTTTGTGTCTGTCCGAGTCACACGTATTTTCTCGCAAAAATAGTGTTTTAGTGTATATCTATTTCAGATTGAAGGATTAGGGTGAGTGATTTTACACATCTTCAGAACGATGAATTCAAATTACAGAATAAAACCGCGGCCTAGTTGCCGTTTAACGAATCTTCTTTCGGAAAGTGATTTTGTCCAAATGTTTGATTTTGCTTTCAATATATGTGTGGTAGATTACAATTTAAAACCGAATGTTAGTGTGGTGTATTAATCATATAATAACTAAAAGAATAGATCAAGGAATATTTACTTTGTTCGAAATAATGCTTTTACATCTACCTTCTTTTTTCTAAGTAATATAAGTAAAGTACATGTTAAAGGCACGGGTTGTTGTTCGTAGATTAACATACAAATTTAAACCTAATTAAGAGAACTTTAAGGTTCGTTATGTATTTACGCGTTATAGTATTTACGCGTTATAATTCGTATCAGGTTTGTGTACCAGACCGTATACTAAAAATTGCGCCACACGCCATACTCGAGGGCTAGCCACTTACTTCTAACCCTGGTATTTAACGAAAACAAATATAATCTCATCTACGCAATGATTTCATCTACCTTTCCAGAGTTCTGAGATAATTATAGTAATAAGTATTGAAGTATGCAATGCTAAAAAATTATGCAAGTCGACATGAATTTCACAAATTGTAGTAAATTCGGTTAACAAAATGGCATCTAAAAGTAATTTAAAGTAAAATAGCCATAGAGGTTCCCTCATTTATCTATAGTTTTGTTAATAAAAGCTAGCTTATGATCCGGATGTTGCCGTTTCGAATATCGTCGAGCCTTCGGGACAATATAGGTATTTTAGAGGTTCCCCATTTTATCCCTAAAAGGGAGGTATGACCTCTTCAATTCTTCATGTTTGTCTTGTATTATTCGTGAAAGACAGCCTCGATTTGTCAGCTAAGAAGTACACATACTTATAGCGCTTCTTGTACGTCGTCTACCTACTTCATTTATATGAACTGTCATAAAAATATACTCGCTTATAAAGAATCATGAGCTCGCTGAAATAAGTAACAATGACTACAATCAATAATTATCATCATAATGTTGCAGAGAAAAATTGTAAAATAAAAATAATATAGGTTTCGTATAAACTACGTTCCTATTTACGAGTAAGCCTATTTCAGGTTCTATCAAGGAAATACTACTTTAATGAGTCGGAATATATAATCTTGATCATGTTTTAATGAAGTCAAAATACTATGACATTGCGATTTTGAGTCAGTTAAGGCTCTAAACTAAAGGGAAGTGTAACCGCAGCGGCAGTGCCGTATTACCCTGTTCCGCTAAATAGCGCGAATGCTTGCTGTAGCCGCTGCAGGGGTTTAATTTGCGACCTAGTGTCTATACGATTAAAGAAGGATAATTTATGTTCAGAGGTGTATTCTTTGAGTATAGGTAAGTTATTTAAGGTAAAGAATAACTTTTTTGTTTTGTTCAGACTCGAAAGAGGTTATTATTTTTTTCCCTCATATTTTAGATACCGTAAACCGTTCAATATACAACGATATAACCAGGTCAAAAATATGATATTTTGGTTTATGTAAAAATTTACAAAATACAATACCTACATAATATGCGGAAATTACAGGTATATTATGATTGGTGGTTCTTTAACAAATTGCACACCTAAAAGGTGTTCAATCGCTTTCCTGCATGCTCGGAGCGAATAACGAGAAAACTGGTTAAAGACACAAAATAGTTAAAGTTTTTTGTGGTTTTTTGCATAACAATAATACCTATACTTACTGATTTTCTTTATCAACTTTACGTATCCCCATCACGAAACAAGGATAGTTTGGTTCGGGAATTTGAACCAATATCTGACGGCGCAGTCTTGCGAATTGTTGCGGTTAGTAAAAACGAATTACAATGCAATGCAATGCATGAAATTATATAAATCATATGATTTTTACATATACATATTATAATAGAAGTATTGTAATTTGTACATGTAGGTAGTGAATGTTGTGGATCACATTTTTATGATACCTACATATAAAATTGTAGATGATATCTTTACGATAATAGGACTCAACACGACTTAATTAAAATTAAGTCGGATATTAATATGGTCGTACGTACCTACTATTAAAACCTCACCGTTTAGGAAGGTGGTAACCAAAACGGAATAATTTTACGAAGCTGAGTGAGTTTGCTAACAAAAACCTCATTGGAGAGTAAATGGTTTTAACCCAATTGAATTATCACGAAACTAATATTCCTGTTTATTGAAAGCATGAACCGATATATACTGAAGTAATACAAACAACGACTTAAATTTTGATTTATAGTTTCCTAGAGAAACTTCATATCATATATATATACACATATATATATACGAAACGAAAATATATTTTTTTTCGTAGGCTATATCGATGAAATAGGCTTAATCTTATTAAATACCCTACGCTGCTCCGCTTTAACAGCGCCGAGTTACGTGACATAAATCGCGTGTAAATTTGTATAATTTTGCTCCGTTTCAACAATTATGCCACAAAAATTGTGTCAAATAAGCTTGCTTTAACAGCGTTGAGCTTTAACACATTAATTATGTCAAGGATCGTCCGCTTTAGCAGCGTTGAGGTACTCCACATTAATTGTGTCGAGGATTCCAGAACTTTGCTCCGCTTTAACAGCGTTGAGGTACTCCACATTAATTGTGTCGAGGATTCTAGAACTTTGCTCCGCTTTAACAGCGTTGAGGTACTCCACATTAATTGTGTCGAGGATTCTAGAACTTTGCTCCGCTTTAACAGCGTTGAGGTACTCCACATTAATTGTGTCGAGGATTCTAGAACTTTGCTCCGCTTTAACAGCGTTGAGGTGCTCCACATTAATTGTGTCGAGGATTCTAGAACTTTGCTCCGCTTTAACAGCGTTGAGGTACTCCACATTAATTGTGTCGAGGATTCTAGAACTTTGCTCCGCTTTAACAGCGTTGAGGTGCTCCACATTAATTGTGTCGAGGATTCTAGAACTTTGCTCCGCTTTAACAGCGTTGAGGTACTCCACATTAATTGTGTAGAGGATTCTAGAACTTTGCTCCGCTTTAACAGCGTTGAGGTACTCCACATTAATTGTGTCGAGGATTCTAGAACTTTGCTCCGCTTTAACAGCGTTGAGGTGCTCCACATTAATTGTGTCGAGGATTCTAGAACTTTGCTCCGCTTTAACAGCGTTGAGGTACTCCACATTAATTGTGTCGAGGATTCTAGAACATTGCTCCGCTTTAACAGCGTTGAGGTACTCCACATTAATTGTGTCGAGGATTCTAGAACTTTGCTCCGCTTTAACAGCGTTGAGGTACTCCACATTAATTGTGTCGAGGATTCTAGAACTTTGCTCCGCTTTAACAGCGTTGAGGTACTCCACATTAATTGTGTCGAGGATTCTAGAAGTTTGCTCCGCTTTAACAGCGTTGAGGTACTCCACATTAATTGTGTCGAGGATTCTAGAACTTTGCTCCGCTTTAACAGCGTTGAGGTACTCCACATTAATTGTGTCGAGGATTGTAGAACTTGCTCCGCTTTAACAGCGTTGAGTCTCTCCACATTCATTGTGTCGAGGATTGTAGAACTTTGTTCCGTTTTAACAGCGTTGAGTTTCTCCACATTAATTGTGTCGAGGATTGTAGATCTTTGCTCCGCTTCAACAGCGTTGAGTTACTCTACGTCAATTTTGTTGATGATTGTACAACATTGCTTCGCATTAACAGCGTTGAGTTTTTTCACATTAATAAAATCGTGTTGAGGATCGTACAACTTTGCTCCGCATTAACGGCGTCTCCTATTACATATTCTACAGGAATTGTGTAGAATGTAATAAAATTTTACTCCATCAGGTTGTTTTTACCATGATGAGACTTCTCTTCAATAGTAGCATTCCGATTATCAAGATATAAAACACTCCACGTGTCTGTTCTTTATTATAACAATTATTTACAAAAATAGTAATTCTCTTGCTGCTGTAGCGTACTGGTCAATATTTCGTTATCCTACAGTAGAATCGAAGACACCTGCCACTTTTTTATTACAACGTTCTACTCAAAAAGGAAAAACTTACCGTATTAACCATTACCAACCACTTGAATTATTGTTTGGTCTCAGTATAAATCTGTATGTATATTTTATAACAAGATTTCTTTAGTACTAATCTTGCAATGAAGAAACTACTGATAGCTTGTTTTACTAATTATACAACTTGTTTTTGTCTTCCTTTTTTACTTCGATATGAAATACAGGCATATCTATAGTATACAATCACTATGCAGGGATTCGTCAGTAGAGTTCAATTAAATAAACGAAGTATAATTTAAAGCAGGTATATTCAAGTAATGTTAAAATTATATCGACGATAATACACACTCCAGTGTTTTGTTTCACCTAAAAGGTTATTGAAAGTAATTTCATTCTTTATTAATGTCGTTCCTCACTTGGACACGCACAGCATGTCATGCATAAGTCCAATCTAATAAAAATATTCATATAATATTTACATAATAGTACCGTTTTATTTTATTAGGCACTCATGTATGAAGCTAATTATCAGGAACCCATAGGAGCGTACGGATTTGACTTCGATATTTTATTTTATTTTTCCTACTTATATGTAGTATTACAATTCTCTAAACATCTGCTAGTAAATATATGTAATCTTCGATTTGGATACGAAGTATAATTAATAATCAAACGAACTTACCTGTGAAGTTTGATTGGAATTATACGAGTATCCAAATCGAAGATTACATACTCCCACCCTCCCAGACCCTAAAAATTAAAATAAAATCGTCTCTGGTCCTAACACAAAAATATCTATGTGCTCTAAAATAATGATCAACCACGCCGCTGGGAGCGCTGCCGTTCCTAATTACCCGGCGGGCGAGAGCGAGAACAGTTTTTTTTGAATAATATTATAACTCTAAATGTGTGACAAGGACAGCACATAACCGTGTACTGCTGCTAGTAAATATATGTAATCTTCGATTTGGATACTCGTATAATTCCAATCAAACTTCACAGGTAAGTTCGTTTGATTATTAAGTATAGCCTCTACGCCAAACCCAGATTTCTGTAACTTACATTCTTCAATTAGCAAGCATTCTCGGATGTCCCCTGAAATACAGTTGCCAAACGCCTATATCTAGTTGTAATGGGAGTTTTGTCTACGAGTATTTAAACCTCCACATTTTTCAGTTTCGATACTCTCCATACCGTTGACTATTTTCTTGAGCTCTTTATCTGAAAGTAAACAGCATCCGATGCTCTGGCCACGTACGTAATATCAGTAATGAGTTTTATGCCTTCCGTATGTTACAGTTTACTGGTAATCCTCCGTAAGCCTCCGGTGGTTCGTTAGCGAGGGCAGATGCTTTGTTTATTCAATTTGTCTTATTTCTAAGCAAACGTGTATGTTTTGTGGAGATACTAGAGATGCTACTAATATTCGATTGTTATTCGGTATTAAATGTCGTGCGATGTATAATTTGTATATTAAAAGACATACTATATTGGCGTTTCGTATTGATAACTGTTTTAATATCCATAGATATAGAATAGACACCCACTCGAATTTGACAGCTGTTCCAATTTTAAACTCATAACCTACTTACTGTTTTCATGAGATTAAATTAAATTGTTAATTCTGCCATTTAGTTTGATGACTCAAGAGTTTTTTACAGATTTTTTAGATTAAATTAAACCCTTTCATTTGATACCCATATCATGGGGATGCATTTCAATTGCATGTCCGCCATGTTGGATGTCCGCCGTGTTGGATTTAAGTCACGAGACTATTTTTTTCGTATTCCCGACAGCAAACCCTTTCATTTGATACCCATATCATGGGGGTGCATTTCAAATTGCCTGTCCGCCATCTTGGATATCCGCCATGTTGGATTTAAGTCACGAGACTATTTTTGTCGTATTCCTGACAGCAAACCCTTTCATATGATACCCATATCATGGGGATGCATTCCAAATTGCCTGTCCGCCATCTTGGGGAGGCCGCCATATTGGATTTGTAATGACGTTTCTTAGCTAGTCACGTATTGTCATCAGAACTCAGAGCATGTGCAAAATTTCATCATAATCAGAGACCGGCAAGTGGGTCAAATTAAGATTCCAAGATTTTATTACATACATAGTTACAAGTGAAGCTAATAAAAGCGTGTTAATAATTACAGTTCCGTTAAGTCCTGCTGGTTGGTAATACTGGTCATTTGCTACAGTTGGTTTCTGAACGCATTTTAAAGCATAGATAAATGTGCGTAGATAAATGGGCACGTTTTATTGTACAAAATAAAAATAAAAACAAATCTCCCAGCTACTTGCACTTCCTTTTGTCCCCAGTGCAAATATATTTCCCGTTCACTAGGAACACATAAAGCGAGGACACCTCTCTGTTACTCACGTTCTGCGAGCGCCTATTGTGTTCTTATGCTCGCCTGGTACCTCGCTCCCTTGATTTCTCTGCCTTTTATTGTGCCTTTGCCGTCTGAAACCGGGTCACTGTGCCCGGAGGAAAAATGAACAAGTGCATAAGGTACACATACCTGCAGGCCTGCAGATGTTTTGTTTTGGTGCAGCTCTTCACTTATACAATTTTCCTGTGCAGGAATAAACGGAAACGTGAATTCGCCTCTTTATCTATGCGAACTGACGAAATTTGGATTTTTTCCTCTTTCTATACGAATTGATGAAGCAGGGATAATAAACCTTTTTTCGGCGTCTGTTTGATATAAGAAATTTCGGGTCGCCGTTTTTATTTTTTGATGACAAAAGATGGTCATGACATGGTACTGCGAGTTGGCTTTGTTGTTAAAAGTTATCTCTGCATAGAAAAAGATCTATGGAAAAAAACCGGTCAAAAGCATGTCGGGCCATGCTCAGTGTAGGGTTCCGTTGTTTACCTTCAGTCACAAAATAGGGTTTTAATTAATAGATAGCATACTTATGACAATTAAAAAGGAGTATCTTCGCAGCACTTACGACTACATATACACCCTTTTTAACCGAAAAGATACGTTTTTTGCAGAAAAATAAATATAGCATAATCATTTTCCTTGAAAGTCTTCAAAAAGATCCATTTTCATGATTATTTGAACTTGCGGTTCGAAAGTGTTTCAGGGGGGAACATTTTTAACAACAACAGCAAGGTTCTTGACTGAAATAATAGTAAAAAAAGAATACAATAATGGATTTTCATACCGTTTTGCGGCCGCTCCAGCAGGACATTAATGACTTTTAACTTTTTAAATATTGGGATAGTATGTGAGGAGGAACTTCGCGTGCTATGTTTGCTACAATATGGCGAACATTTCCGAGCGTAAAGGAGAAAATAAATTATACATCTGAATAATGTTTGTGTATTTTTTAATTACCTTATTGCGGGTGGCAGTAGCTCTCCGCCTGGGCTGCGATGTTTGTGTACCTCATAAATGCATCTGCGGCTCCATGGTGGAGGCGAATGGCCATCACGCGCTGAGCTGCTGTCGTTGTTCGGGAAGATTTCCGCGTCACCACGCACTTAATGACATCGTCAGGAGGGCTTTAGTGTCCGCCAACATCCCCTGTGTTCTGGAACCACCGGGCCTCTGCCGCTCCGATGGAAAAAGGCCGGACGGTTTAACTTTAGTGCCGTGGCAGCGGGGAAAGTGTCTGCTTTGGGACGCCACGTGTGTCAGTACTTTCGCCGCCTCACACCTCGGCCGAACAGTGCGGACAGCTGGGGCCGCTGCTGACTTTGCCGCGGCCAAAAAGCGGGATAAATACTCGGCCCTTGGGGGCAACTACTATTTTGTACCCCTCGCGTTTGAGACAACTGGGTGTTGGGGGTCGGAGGCTATTGTTTTCATTAGGGAAGTGGGACGTCGAATAAGGGAAAGGGGATCTGACCCCCGCGCGGGTTCGTACCTGGTGCAAAGGTTGTCCATCGCTATTCAGCGTGGGAACGCGGCTAGTGTGATGGGTACCTTTACGCCAGGGACAACTCGAGGGGGATTATTTGACTAGGCTTAAGCTAATCTTAAGTTTTATTTTTACTATTTTATGCTGACATTTGTTTATTATGGAATAAATTATATATTACCTTATTTGATACCGTAAATCAATTCTAGCTAAGTAAAAGCCATCTCTACATTTATCGAGTTTCAGGCGGTACAACGTTCGCCGGGTCAGCTAGGTTGTTGAACAATGAGCTAAGCCGTAGACGAACGGACGGACGGACAGACATGGCGAAACTATTAGGGTTCCTAGTTCATTACGGAACCCTAAAAGCTTGAAAACACACACGCACACACAACAAAAGAAAGAGAGAGAAGGAAAGACATTTTGATCGCGTTGTCCTTGTGACACTTGTGACTTAACATCAAAGACTATGGTATCGTTGGTAGGATTGTAACAAAATGGAAGAATGCGGCGTGACGCAAGACTACTCAAAGGACCAATCTAATCACATTTGGCTTTGTGAGATCCAAATGTAGTGGACCCTTTATCTTTAACGCGACACAATAAACAATCCTGAGAGGCTCTCATCGGATTAGGAGGGGTCGAAGGCAATTACTATCGGATAAAAATTACGGTCTCTTAAGAATTCGGAAGGCTTCATTTTTGAAAGGTTACAATTTTATGTTTTCTATTCA
This sequence comes from Lathronympha strigana, assembly GCA_949128165.1. Classification (NCBI taxonomy): domain Eukaryota; kingdom Metazoa; phylum Arthropoda; class Insecta; order Lepidoptera; family Tortricidae; genus Lathronympha; species Lathronympha strigana. The sequence goes on along the minus strand of OX421917.1, from coordinate 19,743,727 downwards.
TAATTGATTTAAGGTTTATGAAAATGTGCTGTGTTTTTAATGTTTAGGACGGCTGGTACCTATACCTTATTAAAAACATAAACGGGTCTATCGCGAATGTAAGTTTATTTATCTTAATATACCGACTTTTCGAAACAGTTCAGTGTCATGGTCTCTCGGCTTGACTGATGAATCAGCGAAATGTTCGCCTACCAGGCGGAAACTTACTTTACGCGTGGGTCGGTAGAAAAAGTTAGGTCAACCTTTTCCTAAATGTTATCGGCACGGCATCTAACACTCACAACATCCGCACATTGATCCGAAGATAGATCTCGCGGTTTCAACTTCTGAATCACTAGTCCCCAAGTAGGTGATACATTGAAAACATCTTCAGGATTGAGATTGCTGAGATGTTTTTTGATCTCAATCGCGTCTCTTTCTACCTGCCTGTACCTTCTTTACTCGCGAATATGTATGGAATTACTTTGTTGCAGTAACGGCCGAAAGCCGCTTTGTAATTTATATAAATAATTTTGAGGTATACACTATACAGGTACAGTCAAGTATGTTTTTTTTTATAACGCGGCTTCATTCCGCATGAAAGTATCCCTTATTTTTAATTTGGGAAATAAAATGTAATATTAGAAAACCAGTCTACAGTCGTTTTGAAAACCGAATAACGTTATAAATAATATATAAAAATAAAAATTAAATTCTTTAATCAAATTGTACTTATTCTTTTCTTTCAGGGTCAATTATAATTGTTATAAATGCCAGTTTCCTTACAAATTGGAATGTTTAAATGTTCTTGATTTGATAAAGAGCGTTAAATTAAATCAGCCATTTCCCAGCAGGTAACAAAAGTAATCGGATAACATTCCCGGCGGGCGATCATTTTCCTGGCAGCGAGTGATAATCGCCTTAGACTGGAGCAAATAAACATCGTTTTGAATATTTTCTTGGAGAATGCGATCTGTTTCGTTATTTTGGCTTTATTTTAAGTCGTTTAGGTAACTCGATACGTTTTCGACTGTTAAAGGGAACTCGTTATGTTTTACTGGCCATATACGTTCGGGTATATTCGACAGATCTGCCAATAAATGTATGGGAAATTTGTCTGGCAAATGCTCACTGACGGATTGCCCGAACGTATATGGCTGGCAAATAGGGGTTAACAACCAGTAGAAATTTGTAACATCGAACGGTTTTCTACTGGCAGACCTGGCTGGCCAGAGTATAGTTGCGTGGTATGACGCGATGTGAAATTTCGCATGACGCATTTCGTTTGGGACCCCTTTATCTCGGATCTTTAGATTGACTTGGCTGGTATTCGAACTTAGAAATTATATTTATATCATCCAACCACCTGCCAAATTTCATGACGATACGATCAAAGATACTCGAGGTATCTTCGGACAAACATACATACAAACCACGGATTGTCGAAGTAGATAGGGAGAACTCATTCGCTTCGCTCAAATACATTGACATTGATATATCGCGAAAAAAAAATGCCTCTTTCATACAAATTGGCCGCATCACACCGGCCGGAACGGAATGTATGAAACAGGCAATTTTTTTTTGCGATTTCGATTTTGGCCCCATAATAAAAGTTGGTCAGTATGACCTACACATTCACTATGTAGATTTTGGCTGGTGATAAAATAATCGCTCTGTATTGTAGGACAATGAGGATTACTGCGAGTCGATTTTCCGCTAGTGGCGCTAGTGGAATGTGGGTCCTGCGGGAACATTTCAAACGCCACTTTGACAATTCTCTCATATTGACACAGGACCCACGCATGAGTGGCGCCGCCTGGTGAACGACAATACGGTAGCTCCCATTTTACATAAATCGACTTAGTCCTACGTTAAGCTCCAATAACACTTGTGTTGTGGGTACTAGACGATATATACATATAAATACTTAAATACATAGAACACATCCATAATTAAGGAACAAATATTCGCGATAAACACACAAATAAATGCCCTGACCAGGATTTGAAACCTCTTGCTTTGTGGGCAGGGTCACTCTAGGCTAGGAGGCCGTTTAATACTTTTACAATATCCTTTTTTATTAATGTTTTGCCTCTTATCGATCGTAAAGCTTTTCCCTGGATACGTCCTTCATTCCGGTGTGGAGCCCCCGAGCTCCCGTATTCAAATCGTCTGGCTCGGGCTGGTCTCGCTTTGCATTCCCCCGGCATCGGCATTGGCTCGATCAATATGTATTATTGTATGTTTTACAATTTTAATCGCATTGCCAAGAGATGTCAATGCGGAGGCTTGAAAGAAAAGTAGAGAGGCTTCTGTTCTGTATGTTCATCATATACATACATACTCGTATATATGTCGTTATTCAAAAACGAAGATCAAACACAGTTTAGCTAAATAATTGTTTATCCTTACCTGCCAGTTCTATATTTGCGTTTGTTAGAAAGGGAGGAAAACATAATTTAACTAAAACGTCTGTAAACTTCTTTCTCAATAAAGGGGATAGTACCAAATAATAATAATAAATACCTAGATATTTTTGCTTTCTTTAGATAGTTAAACAGGTTAATATTATAAGCAGTTCTTGAGGCAAACATTCCTGGGCGTTTTTATATTTGGTAGTATAAAAATATTTTTTTCCTGAATTGTACTTTTTTTAAATGTTTTTTACTCAGAATTGCAAGCTCTTCCAATTCTAGTATACGAGTAAAACAGTGTCCTAAAATTGTAATAAATTCTTCAAACTTTTTATTGCGCTACCGCCATACAAAATCTATGAAAAACAGTGGCGAAATGGAAAAAAAATCCTAGGACACTTTTTTTCTCCTACTAGGATCGAAAGAGCTCGCAATTCTGATTAGCAAACATATAAAAATTGCCTAATTTGTAAATAATGGTTTTTCTACAACAAAAAATAAAAACGCCCTCCTCCATACAATAAAAAAGAAATCCCCCATTTTTTTGTAATCAGACCACTATAGAATACGGCCTCAAACGGACCACGAGCATTTTTGTTACACCTATATTATTTACCTAATATAGCACGGGAGGACACAATTTAGAACAATTTTCCTACTACTATGTATTCATTATGTCTTCCTATTCGACTCATCTTCACTATTAATTAATGAATATTCTCACTATCGTATTCTGGCTAGCTACGAAAATCGAACGATCAAAAATTTGTATCTCCCTCTCTGTCACACTTGCTTAATGAAGTGAAAAACAGTTGGCCGTCAATGTCAATGAGGATTACCGCGAGTCGATTTTCCGCTAGTGGCGCTAGTGGAACGTGGGTCCTGCGGGAACATTTCAAACGTCACTTTGACAATTCTCTCATACTGACACAGGACCCACGCATGAGTGGCGCCGCCTGGTGAGCGACAATACGGTAGCTCCCATTCTCGATGTTCCATTCTCCTTTGAAATTGTTACCGTTATACACGTTGCCTTATGTCATTGATCGTGACGGCTTGTAGGCGTTTTTATGTAAATTGTATGGAGCGGCGAGGTTATTGGTTTATTCATATTCATATTCATATTCATTTATTCATAAAATTATACAATTTTACATGTCAAAATAAATTTAAAATGAAATAATAATGTCAAATAAATCATATATTTGGCGTTGGCAATAAGCCGCCGTATGATAATGTCATTTCACACCGGCTGCCCGCCGAGGGGGTGCACACACATAATTATATACCTACGTATGTACTTGTACCGTCAGAAGATACGGGGATTTATTTTTGTGAGAGAATTTCTTGACTGTCTTTTTACTTTTTACTAAAAAGGAGTGTTAAAGTTTTTAAAGGGTCGGCAACGCGCATGTAACACCCCTGGAGTTGCAGGCGTCCATAGGCTACGGTGACCGCTTACCATCAGGCGGGCCGTATGCTTGTTTGTCACCGTCGTAGTATTAAAAAAAAAAAAAACTCACCGCAGACGCCGTAATGTAAAGCGGGCATTAGATTGACTTTACTAAGTAAGTGACAACTATGGCATATCAATGTCATGTATTAATACTCATACTCCGTTTACACCGCAAACCCCATATGAGATAAAATAAAATTAGTACCTAGCTACTTTCTAAATGGAGCTTATTAGAATACCGGTGTATTTTTAGAAATTACATGGGTTTCCCGGTGTGTAGCGAAAATCCATATCTATACAAATTAAACACTTTAGAACGAATTAATTGCGTTTATTAACACCATGTTCCTATGTTTCGAGCCCTTTACAGCACTCAACAACCACAACAATCAAAGTCGCGTTAACAGAATACAAAGTCCATATCTATACTTACTTTATATTATAAATGGGAAAGTGTGTGTGTCTGTTTGTTTGTCCGTCTTTCACGGCAAAACGGAGCGACGAATTGACGTGATTTTTTGTGGAGATAGTTGAAGGGGTGGAGAGTTATATAGGCTAGTTTTTGTCTCTTTCTAACGCGAGCAAAGCCGCGGGCAAAAGCTAGTATCTTATAGAGGCTTAATGGCAACGTGTCACTATTAGCCAGCGCTAATATCCCACCCATTCAGCAATGGGTTAACATGATGAAGAATGGTATTTGACATTAAAGGACCATGGGCAGAAATGTCCCCACCCACCAACAGAAACGAAACATGTCTCAGTTTATTACAACATTTCTTGTAATAAACTGTGCTGAATTTGTCCCCTGGCTGACAGAACCGAATAACAACAACAAATAGTTGATATTTGAAATACACTAACAGTTCCACTGTCCCCGTATATCACGAATCCTACATTATTTTAGTAAGCTAAAAGTTATATTCAAACTTGGATATAAAATTTCAGCAAGCTGTAAACATGTCAGGTGCTGACTGTACTACCTGGGGACTTATACGCGACCGCTGTTTGAGTTACGTAATGGAACTATAATAATTAAAATGTTAATATAGGATTACATTTTAACCGCAAATTCGAATAAAATGTCATCTAGTATCCTTTATGTTGTTACATTATGAGAAAATTAAATTTTAATATGAACAGGTAAACAGTGTTTAGGTAAGAAAGGAGAATTAATTTTATCACAGTCTTGGATTTAATTTTGATGTAATATTATTACATTTTGTAACGTTATCGGGTATTATTTATGGTCGCATATTAAATTCTTAAGATTAAATACGCTCGCGGGCGTATTGAGTTAGTACTTACTCATACCCATGATTGAATACATTATGTATTTTCGGACTGTTTGACACGGGGGGCGTAGCTCAGATGGTAGAGCGCTCGCTTAGCATGCGAGAGGTACGGGGATCGATACCCCGCGCCTCCAAAACTTTTTTCTTTTATAATTTGATACAGTGACATTTACATTTGTAACCTTCATTCAGTGAAGGTCAAGGTATAATGTGATTGAACACGCTTTGGGAAAACATTAGACCCTATGAGATCAATCCTGAAATTTTACGTCAATGAAAACCTAATCTTAAATGAAAACGGGTAATTCCAATTGGTCCCATTTCACTTGAGAATATTGAGTTAAACAATTATGTTGAAAAAAAGTTCGCGATATTATTTGCTGCCTTGACAAAATTCAAATGAAGTCCTTCATAAGTCAACCCTTTTCGGGAACCGTTTTTGGAATCTGATTCCACACATATCGAAGGGAAATTGATTGATACGTCAAATGCACATAGTTCCTGCCACAAAATACGATCACACGAATAGTTTATCGTACGAACATTTCTCTTGTATGTATTTTAGTTGGATGCCTGCACAATATGTGTGGGCAAATGTGTTTTAGTTTAGTTAAAGTCACGTTGGTTATTTTATTTTATTTTGTTTATTTGGGGCATCAACAGCAATACATATTTAAAGAGATACAGAGCTCAGTAAAAAGAAAGCAAGTCAATAAAAGATGTCCATAAAAATACAGTTCGAAACTGCTCACCATCGCGCGGGTTGTGTGCTCGTTCGCCACCAATTCGATAATTTTAATAATATCGTAAAGTATCGTCAATAAATAGATAATTTCACGGTGAAGAATTTTCTACAATTGTCACGAGATCTATTAGTGTTTTAAAGAATTGTCGGTAGTTTTTGATATGATCCTGTGACGGAATCTCGTGACACACTTATTTCGTGTTTCTTGCGACAAATGTCATGAGCTCGTCACAAAAGTATTCGTTTTTAATTGTACCAATTATGGTTTTATTTATAAATAATTTAAATAACATATTGGCGGCAATAAAGCATACAGCCCGCACGATAGTAAGCGGCGCTCGTAGCCCAAAGACGCCTGTAATACCAGTAACAATGATGCTGACAATTGTGGAAAAGGTGGTGGAATTGGGTCCTGGGACCACTCAAAATCAAATTTATTTATAATTACTATAATTGGCTATGATTACTAAGGGAACATGGTTAGCCGGAACGATTCAGTAAACATAGTAATAGAGCCGTAATATCGGAAATTCACTTGTACTACAGGAAATTGAATTTCTGCGAATCACGGTACGTATACGTAATTATAATTTAAATTACGATATTCGCCTGAAGCGTTATTATGTACAAATACTGATGCAAACAAACTGATATGATCATTTTAATTGTCCATTCATGCGTACTCGTAATGTTGTATTGTTTTGTAATTAAACAGAGTATTTAGGCGGATGATTAATAACACCGCTACATCACATGCGTATTATGCAGCACGTCACAGGTTTTTTCTGTTTTGTAGGAGCTGCAGTTTTTAATGGGTCGGCAACGGGCATGTGACACCTCTGAAATTGCAGGCATCTATAGGGGGTCTCCCTCGACATCGCTAATATCGTTTGCCCTTAAGTCACTTGCCCTAACTGTTTTACCCTAATGATCATAATCCCTAACGATCAATTGTCCTAACGATTATTTGCCATAATTTATATATATTATTTCACATAGAACCGAATCGTTGTTACACAAGTCGGTTAAGTTAGGTTAGAACTGTGACCTCACACAGAATTGAATCGCTGCTAGAAAAATAGGTTAAACCTATTTTAGGGTAAACAATAGTAGGACATATGAGTTTAGGATAAATGATCATTATGTGAAAGATTATAAGGTAATGCAAAAATAGGATGAAAAATATTAGAAATTCCGATATAGATCCGGTGTGTCATGGCACCTACATTACCAACGAAAACTGATATCTTACTAACTGTTTTTTTGTTGTAGCTCATTCCCATTTCAATTATTCCATTGAATTTCATTTCTAATTGGATACAATGTTATTATGCAATAGCGGAGTCACTGAACTAGTTTAATGATAAGTCGTACCGCCCGAGGCTGTGTTAGTAACCATGGCAAAGACTATCCATCTGTAGCCCTTATTACAACTGAATAAAGTCTACGAAGAGTCATTCAAAGGTATTGCTGTTTGCACTGCGTAAGACTTCTTTATACTATTCATAGCAGTTTTATTGACTGACCAGTTAATTTCTGTTCCACTGTAGAATACTTAACGTAATCAGGGTTCTGATTATAATGGGAATTATATTTAGTTGTGTCGAGGTAGGCTTGAGAGTAGGGTGTTGTTTGTGATACGGTTCAGGTGATAATATTCGCGAGTTTTTTCACCGGGGGCGTAGCTCAGATGGTAGAGCGCTCGCTTAGCATGCGAGAGGTACGGGGATCGATACCCCGCGCCTCCAATATTTTTTTTACTACGTATAGGAGGTTTTTTAGTCTCTAAGCAAACCGTAAGTAGTGAATATAAAGGATGTCCCGAGTTTATGGGACTATGGGACATGAAGGGAAAGTACCTTAAATATCGTAGATAGGATGTTTTGTTGAAAGAAGACTTTGTTATTTTTAAAAGTTTGTAATACTACATTCAAAGATATTCTCAAAAATACTTAATTGACTTCGGTAGTTTCCTTTAAATTTTTAATTTGAATGAAATGATTAATTTCATGTTGCTCCTTTCTTTTAAAATACATACTAATAATACATAACTTTAAAAGAATGATTATTTTTTATCCATTGTTTCGATTGGTATCATAAAATAGGGTGTTTTTTCACATTTAAGTTGGTTCGGAAACCAAAAGAAGTAATTTTTAGTATCTTTGAATGCAGTATTACTAACTTTTAAAAATGTTATAGTCTTCCTTCAGCAAAATATCCTATCTAATACGATATTTAAGGTACTTTCCCTTGATGTCCCATAGTCTTGGGACGTCCTGTTTATAGGTCAAGTCAACTTTTATTGTATGGCCAATGCCAGAATCGCGAAAAAAAAATCTGTTTCATGCATTCCATTTCGTGGTCAAAAATGGCCGAAAAAACCCTCACGTGTTTTGTGCACGAGCCCGAAACAATGAACCGCGGCTTAATTTAGCTTAAATTAAAATAGAAGCGAGAGCGACATTGTTTCCTAAGCCAACTTATCTTAGTTGCGGAACATGCTCCTGGTAGGTTCTGTATTTGTATAAATTAACCGGAAATAACTCCATACCTAGTATACCTATACACGAAACATTCCGGTAACTACTAATGCCCTGGAATTATGGATTTTTTTTGTATTCGATCTGTATTAAATTATGGAAATGTAAATTCATTTTTTTTTGCAGTTGCTAGAAACTTCCGATAATATCCTCAGCCTTTTGAAAACTTTCTGCTACTTGTAAATCATACCTGCAACTGTCCCAAGAACCCAATCACTTACGAGTAGACATGTCGGTCGCCTGACAAATCCAGACCGGCGAAAGTTTCACGAGCAGTGCGTACATAATTACCCTGATTTACTGCAATGCCATCGATAATTTCGTCAACTGTATCAACGGGGGCGTAGCTCAGATGGTAGAGCGCTCGCTTAGCATGCGAGAGGTACGGGGATCGATACCCCGCGCCTCCAAACTTTTTTTTTCATAAAATATTTCATGCGCTCCTAATCCTCGAGATAGACCAAACGTCTATTGGAATTAGCTAATGGTGTTGCTAATTCCAATAGACGTTTAACACCACCACAACACATATTTAACAAGTGATCTTAAGTAAGCAGTTGGGCTATAATATCAAAAAAATACATAAACCAAAACAATCCCCTATAAAACTTAGAAAAGTTAAGAGTTACCTCATTCTCATAACCACGTTCTTGTTATTCAAAGTTCACTTATCTTCATCTCTGTCGCTCATGCAGGATTGGAGTGGCAGTGATAAAGAAAGAACCAGCAGAGCTCTCGGTTTTGTATATGTCCTCTTATCCCAAAGTTGGAAAACGATGAACATCAAAACTTGAAACTTTCTCGAAACTCCGCAACCAACTGACCTGAAACCCCACTTGAGGCACCTCAAGTTTCAAAGCACAAATAACGAGCATATCATGCTTTTATCGTAAATCAAGAGATATATTCGCTGACATTCAGAATTATTCTTATCGTTTGAGTTCAAGCGGCGCATTCCAATGAACTGCTGAGTATAAGGCGAATGTTCTAGGGAACTTGGAACGGCATTCAAACATCAAAAAATTCAACTTTATTGAAAAAAAAAAATACTTTCAAATTATATATAGTAAGTGTAACTTACCTAGCTAACATAGGTCCTTGAGGCAAATCAACTTTATTTGATATTGATCTCACTTCTAATGTATCTCGTGCGTACTTTTATTAACATTTTTATGTTTTTATGATTTGTACTCAGAATCGGTCTTAGTAGGAGAAAAATATCTTTTTTTCCCCATAAATTTCCATACATTTTCAAAAACCTTACATTCTGCTAAAGCCATAAAAAATCAATGAAAAAAATTTTTTTTTTTTTATTATAACGGAATTGGAAAAAAAACTTGGGATACTTTTTATTTCCCTACTAGGATCGTCAAAGCTTGCGATTCTGATAAGATCACATAAAAAAGATTAGGGATTACTTTGAAAAAAAATAGCCCTTTTAATTAATACCACATTTCTCGCTTTATGATAGATCGATGGATGGTCGAGCAAATATCTCAACATATTTTATTTTCTCCCCTTGCGTGCGAGCGCCGCCCTTAGCGCGTTATATTGGCGGCCGGGAACTCGACTCTTCCCGGCTCGCGTGTCTGTAGGAATGCTTTTGAACGAATGTAATATTTTCACATATTGAACTGGGACATTTGATACGACTTCCTTTGTGGAATTGTATTGTTGCTTATCGGCGTGCACATCATTTCTCAGACATTTTGTTATTACGATGTCAACTTTATTGCTATAGGTACCTACAATTGTAAAGCACGAATCAAATCATTTATTCAATGTAATAAATGTTTCATTTTAAGTAGTCACACTATAATATTGTCTTCTGTAACCGCGATTGTTATTCATTGAAATTAAACACTTTAGAACGGATTCATCGCGTTTATTAACACCATGACCCTACGTTTTCACAGGGTTAAGATGATGACTGAGAGAATGCGAATGAACGTAAAGTCATGGTGTTAATAAACGCGATTAATCCGCTCTAAAGTGTTTAATTTCAATACAATAGATGATGTTTAATGCGAGAATATTCAAAAGACAATACAACCAATACTTGTGTTTGTGACGTCGCCAGTATGGCGGTCAGCGTAGCGTTTTTGCGCCAAAAATAGAATTACATCGAGTAAAAAAAAGTTGATACATTAACCCGGCGAGAGTGTGGTGAAAAATTGTAACAAGGACTATGTGGCAGGGTATGACATACCCGTTCACAAGTGTGGCAGTAAAACTTTATTCTTGTAATAATATTTTTATTTTTTATTTATAATGATAGAGTAACTATATAATAAGGTATTAAAAATCAAACATTTAATTATTTTGTATAAATATAATTTTTTATTCAACTTTAATCAAGTGTCTATGAATTTTTAACAAAAAAAAACAACCTCTCATAAAAAATCCAGGAAAAAAAAACAAAACAAACTTAATCAAAAATAACTTGAAACTTCTATAGAACATGACATAAGTAACAATATAAACTATCAAAAAAACACAAGTAGTCTTAGGAATATCTTAAGAATCGGAGTTGAAATCAATGCAGTTTTTGCAGATAAAAGTTGCATGCTCCATACAAATAGCCTTTTCACAGCTTGCACACGCATGTTTTGTCTTTCTATCTTTTTTATTTGGACAGTCTCCGCATCTGACATAGCGACCAGGAACATTTTGAGTTGATGCAAGTGGTTCATTCAACAGTATAGAGATCCTCTGACGAAATCTCTTGCTCAGTGTCCGATTGCAGGTCATGCTCACTGCAATGGTCAGATTCTTCTCCAGAACTCGCTTCATCTGACATATTTTCCAGTACATCTTGCAGCATGGACCGAAGTTGGTTTTCTTTACGTTCAAAGTCCATTTTTAATTTAAATTATTGTAACAAACAAAATAATCCAAAATAGCAACAAAAAGCACAGCTAGTTTATATCACGAAATATGTACATTAACTTTGTGGCAGGGTATCTTATACCCAAACGCAGTTTACAAGCGTCTTACCCGACTGCAGGCTGCCGCGTCACTGCGATCACGCCATTATCCCCTCGCGCACCCCTTTCCCTCCAGCTACTCAGCGCGACAACAACTTTGAAGGTCACGAACAAAAAATATACGCAAATTATTATTACAGTGGGTATGACATACCCTGCCACACTCTCGCCGGGTTAAATTTGAACTAAGAGTAACTAAATAAAACCTAAGAATTTAATTATCTTAGCCATATTCAAATAGTATATGATGAGATATCGTGCGATACAGACGTATGGAAGAAAATTACGCTGCGATGACCCCAAGTAGATGGGATAAGGGCAAGCGAATGATGATTAGAATAATAAAATGCCCTGTTTCAGTCACAGTAATGGCCACGCATGATTCCACATAAGAGGCGAAAGGCATTCGCAATCAACGTAATCTAGATATTCGCTGTGACAAGTACTCGGGGGCGTAGCTCAGATGGTAGAGCGCTCGCTTAGCATGTGAGAGGTACGGGGATCGATACCCCGCGCCTCCAAGATACTTTTTATTTATTTTTTGCTGCACACGGCCTGTTAGAAAGGAAACTGGAAAGAACAACTTTGAGATTTTAATGCGTGTTGCAATAGTACCTAGTGTGGTAAAACAAAGAAAGGCCGAGATCGCAGATGTTTGCGACCCGAGCTGCAAGCGAGGGACGTAAATATGCGATCAAGGGCTTTATTTATTACCTCACGTGTTAGGTACATCATTTTATGCCTACACTTGGACAGAAATCGACTTTTTCCGTACGCGTAGCGTGCGGAAAAAGGCACTTTATGGCCAGGTGTGGCATAAAATTTATTAAGGGCCACTTAAGTCACATCTCGTACTGAACAACGCTCAATTCCGAGTTATTTGGTTAAATCCGGATAGTGCAAGTGGTGCGAAGAGTATTTAGAGTGTTTTTTTTTTCTCATTGGGTAAATAATATTTAGAAATTTACTCACCTACCTTAAAACATTTTTTAACAATTCCTATGTGGACATTTTTACGAGTAAAGATCCAAATATTTTTATTTAACGGAGGTAAATTTAATGTTTTTCCTACCCAGAATAACGAGCTCTTTCAATCTAGGAGTAAAAAAAAAACTACGAGAAAAAGTCTCAAAATTTTCAAACGTTTTACGTACTCTCCATTTCAGTGTTTTTCAAAGTGTGAGTCGAGACCCCCTAGGGGGTTGCAAAGCCTCTGAAATGCCCAACTTTTACTCAAAATGATGTGTAATTCATGTTTTAGAAGAAAATGGATAAATTACAGAATAAACTGTGTTTCAAATGTTCATAGTTACCAAGTCACTATCAACAACCATGAATGTAACATTAATACTAGCTAGGTGTATGTATAGCTGTGGGTTTCGGTTGTTTTGTTATATAATAAATAATAATAATAAATAAATATTACCGGACATTCTTACACAAATTGACTAAGTCCCGCAGTAAGCTCAATAAGGATTGTGTTACGGGTACTCAGACAACGACATATATAATATACAAATACATAAATATATAGAAAACATATATATTGATATGCAATAAGTATTACCACAGCGTAAGGATGTATGTATTCTATAGTGGGTTAACTCCGCCGATTTCTGGGTCATCGATGGGGGGCGCGCGGGGAAGGAGGCGGAAAGGAAACGCCGCCGAATTTCTATGAAAATTTGGCGGTCTATTTTAAGGGGTGTAAAATGGAAATTAGTCTGCCAATCAGACTGTAATATCTTTCGCATAGTTTTTGACAACCCTGAGCCTCAGCACGACCACCAAGCCGAGCCGCTGATGGCCGTGTATGAAGTTACCTCACTGTATGGAATACATCCCTACGCTGTGGTATTACAGAGCCGTGTCCCGAAGGAGCGTTTATATAGTACCTGAGCACCCACTTGAAGGGAGCACGCCGAGAATGTAACTTTGCAAGCTTTTTTCTATTTTCGGCCGGTTTGGAGACAAAGATAAACTTTTTCAATTTATATTTCTTACCATAAATGGAGCTATTCTTTTATAGACGAACTATGGTTGTGGTTTTTGTGAATGTTTTTTGATGTTTCAGCATGGAAGCGATTTATTGTAAGAAGTTTAACTAAAACATATTAAAACACAAATTTAAATCTAGAAGTATAACTAAACTACAACTTAAATAAAACAAGATAAAAACTAAACAAAAACTAAAATAAATCTAAAACAGGCCTCTGCCATAATTTTGGTCCGTGGGGCCCTAGCGCTCTGAGTCGCTTCAAAGACCTATCGAAGAGACTCTGAGACGCCACAGGAGACCCAAGAGCTGGCAGCTTCCTCGCTTAATGGATCAGTCTAGCAATCCAGCATGAAAGATAAATTAAACAGTTACGTTAATTTGAAGGCTAGTCACATTAAGCAAATTTTCTATTTTCATCACCAGATGAAAAAAATTCAATAAACTCATGCCGTTACTCTTATTTTATTAAAGTGCAAGAATAAATCATCTCTTTTCATCTCACCCCAATTCAGCTAGGAAATTTTTTACGCAAAAAAAATGAGCCAGAATTAAATTTGGAAATATGTACTCGTATGTCAACAGTCCTGAAGATTTTTGGCCAATTTTATAAGAAAGATTGAGAATGGATTCTACACATAAGTATCTTCTATTACACAATTTCTCAGCACGTTCTACTATAATTGTAACTCAAATTATAAATGTCGTATATTATTATGAGACAGTTTCTAATATTGTATGAGTCAGTTTCAAGTAGATTAAAAGTTACATAAAAATGGACCGTTTCAAGAAATTGTCAACGAAAACAAGTCTGCTTTTGTAAATTTTTCAATATGCTCAAGCTGTGCCTGTTTTTCATTAAAATAAGAGAATAAATCACTTCTCATCACGGCGGGTGCTGGCACTGCTGGCTGACGAATGGGTCAGATCTAAAGGCTTGGTGCGCCAATTCCAAATGCCTTGCTCCTTGGTAAGGCAATTTTCTTAGCCAGTAATTATGTATATTGAGAGATCTGTTTATAAGAGACTTTCTTAAAAAAACTTGTTATTATGTAAGATTATGTTGTCATTTGTCGTTTCTTCTCGGAGATTAAATATTTTGACACTGTTTATGATCTTATCTTTGGTGGTTTTCTAAAGAAGTCAAGGTTTGTTAGTTACATACACCGGTCGGTTACCACGCTTAGCACATGCATTACGGCCTGATGCCATGAGGACCTATCATTGTCTATTCAGTACATTTACAAAATGACAGATAGGCTCGACACAAACTAAACGCCGGGTAGTGCTAATCGAGCAGTGCAAAACCCTTTCTCGGGTCCTGTGCTCCTGGTACTGGCGAGTCATACCAAAACTCCCGAAAGTACCAAAAATCCCAGGTCTGGCATACCAGATGATACAGAACTAGTACCAGGAAGAAACCCAATTCTCGGGTAGCAACGACAATGAGTACAACGGCTGCGGGACGCGTGACTCCGAGATGATGGAAAAAGTTTGCCGCCGCCATTGCTATAATTTCCAACGTTGTTTTGGAAATTGCGAAATTGCCGTGCAAGGATTCCTGTTTATGAGTTCCTGGTGCTCTTTATGGCGTCGCCAGCTCGTTACAATGGAGGTTATTGGTGATTTGGTAATTTATTGGTGCAATTTTGGTATTAAGAATGTTGTGAAAAATTTACAGTGGAATTTGTGAGTTATTGCCATTTGTCTTTCCTACTTAGTCTCGATATTAGGAAGTCAATGGAGCGAAGATAATATGAATACAATAGTCACAGATTAAAGAATGACTCAACAGTATACCTATTTCAAATTTTTTTATATGGCGATCGGTATGTTAATTACATAAATTCGTAGGTACATAGGTACTAAATATTGCATGTCGTCGACCGTAGGTTAAATTAAGGTAAAGGACAGGGATTTGCATGCCCATTATCCTAATTGGTAGGTGATATGATGTAATCAAAGGTACGAATTGTTTTAATTATACGATGTACACTGCGAAGTATTTAGTAGTATTTACTATAATTATTTTGTGTATTCATTAGAAAGTGTTCAATGAAGTTATTAAAACAGAATTGAGTTAAATCAATGTGGTGAAATAAAACAGCCAAGCACAATGAACGCGAATTAAAACAATCGGGACGACGAATGGGTAAACAAAATATTAACACACGGTCTAACGAGGTATTGTGCGCGCGAGTGGATTATACACACAGATCATACACAATAGACTGGACATGACCACGCGTGGTCGTCTTTATGGCTTTCGTACTGATTTAGTGGTTCAAAATAATGTTGACGTACTTCTATTAAGTTTGACTTCCTTGCCCGCTTAGATAGTTCTGTTCCTGACTGTAAATTACATTACAATTACATATATCACTAACCATGAGTGACCGCGAGTTTTTGTAAACGGTTCATGATAGATGGGTCGGTCGCTTGGAAGAGATGTGCTCATAATTTTTTTTATAAATATGTTGTTTTATAAATTAAAAGAGATGTCATAGACTACAGAATAGTGTCCAAAGCTCCCAGTGACCAGGGCTGGGATCGAACCGACCGAAATATGACATCCCTTTCAATTACTAATTTATGTGTAACTACTTAAAAAAACAACTATTTTAATTCATGCTTAACAATGTTTTGTCTTATTGTTATACGAGTCGGTAATACAAATTTCGTCGATGCTTTGTAATTTACTTGAGGACAGATCGTATCGTAGACGCAACATAAAAGACTAGTCGCGGACGCTCTCGTGCGAATATACCTAAGGAACCACAAGTCGAAGTATATGCTCCATCTAGTAGTTAAACAATCTGTGCCTGTGGTTAAATATGAATAAGTTTAAGGCTCAGAATAGTGACAATGGCGCAAATGAAATGTTTTATGTGTGTAGGCACCACTGTTATATATTCGTACAAAATAAAAACAATTGTGTTTATTTTTAGTGTATACTTTATGTGAAGATGTCAAACTGTCTGTTTAAATATGTGTCACTAGACGTTTTGTTTTACAAAAATATGTACCTTTACACGTAGACTTTTTTTTAATACTACGACGGTGGCAAACAAGCATACGGCCCGCCTGCAACTCCAGAGGTGTTACATGCGCGTTGCTGACCCTTTTAAAAAAAGGACGATTCACTGTATTGACACACATCCTCTTGGAGCTCTGGCGACCTTACTCACCAACAGAAACACTATGAGTAGGGTCTAGTGTTATTAAACTGCGGTTATCTGTAAGGTGGAGGTACTTCCCCAGATGTGCTCTGCTCCAGATTTGAGCGAGACGACATTCGTTGCGCTGTGCCCTACCACACTAAACGATATGTATCCGCTGTGCCCATACCTCTCTTTTTTGACCGAGAACATCGTTTTAATATTTAAGAGCTTGACTGCACCTCTACTTAAATGGATCGTCTGTCGTGTTGTATTCTTGGAAATAAAATAATATGTATGGAATCGTAATTACCGTTCAAAACGTGTACCAATTGGGTGTGTTGGCTGGTAAATCCGAATGAATTTAAATTATTGAAAACAAGTAAACTCAATTTTAATTTTATTTTAGGTAGTTATACTTTATTACCTAAGTAAAGTCCAAATAAGTAATATATTTTTGACTGGTTATTGAAACGATTTTTATTCATCGTTTTGAGGTTTTTATTTACATGTCAATGCAGGTGGTGTCATTTTAGTTTTTTTTAAATCGTTTTGAAAATTTTTCGGTTATTCCAATAAATCTCAACCAGTCTGTACGGTACGTTATCTACCAACTTCCTAATTAGGCTTGTGTCGGTCAGGAACTAACAACTAAAAGGAATGAATTCCCATCATGGACCGAAAAAGGAACTAGTTCCTCGCCAAAAAGTTAAATCGGTCTTCGGGCTTTAGTTCAGTTCAGTTCAGACGGAGCGAAAACCATTAAAACGTTCATACTAATCACTAGTCTGCGCGACCTAAACCCCGGTTCTCATTCCCACAGACGTCAAAATTCGCACTGAACTAAACGAACTAAAGATCTAAAAGACCGAACTAGTTCCTTTGACCGATTGAACGAGATGGGAGCGCTCCCTTCAAAGACCGAGCGGGCACAACTCTATTCCTAATATCTGCTAACCGTAGAACGTGTTAAGTAACTTAAGTACCTATATACGAGTATCGAAGGCTCGTTAAATTGGCTTCCCCAGACCCGCAGCACTTATCCAACCATTTACGGTCCTCGAGGGACGTTCCGGCTTTCAATAGGTCAGATACAACATTTAAGCGGAACTGGATACGAGTGATTGAATTATGCGCTTGTCTTGCTATAAATCTATAGCCGGCCATATGGGCATTTCTGAAAGAAATGTAACATGTCCTTATTTTGATAATATATGAAGTGTATAGCCAGAATCACGAGTAGGTACTATTTAAAAATAGAAAAAGAATGTCCCTTTGTTTCGGTCAGGTTAGTAACGCATTTTTACATACATCTTGTATGGGCCGTTACAAAAATGAATCTTTTTTTTGTATGGAAAATTGAGGGTCTATTTTCTTCAAAATGATACACTTATTTCTGAAAATCTACATCGATGACATCGAGGAAGAAACAATTGAAACAGATGTAAAGAGTGACAGTGATAGTAAAATTATTTATTTCTTAAAAAATTTCGGAAAATAACATTTGCATTAAATCGTAAAAAAGAACATTAGTTTTTTTCCGGAATTTTCAACGCTATAGGTCTACAAGAGAGATCCATCCAATCTCTATTCACCTTTACACGAAGCCAGTAATCAAGGCAATTAATTCACTGACTTATATCTTTCTAATAGCTTTTAATGCTAAATAGATATGGCATTGTTTACTTGTTGTAATTCTGCTTTTGTCGATTGAATTGATTTTTACAGTACATATGGTGCTACTTTACCGCCCTAGGGCGATAATGAGCACTTTACATGTCTGCGTCGAATATTCACACGGCCATATGTACTGTAAAACGTCGTACAATACACGTGCGGAGAGGTAATTCGCTACTCGTGTCGATTTGAAACACTCCCTTCGGTCGTGTTGTAATTTATCGCCACTCGTTGCGAATTTCCTATTTCGCCCTTGTATCTATATTATAACTACTGTGTGTTTTACTGTGTATTTGTGCCAACTGTGTGTTTTTGCAGCATCCAAATAAACATTTCATCTATCTATCTATCCATATACATTCGCGCAATCCGCCGGATCTCCGTAGTGGGTATGTAATTCATTGGCAGAGCCTGCGGATATGCCCGGACATATATAACCGGCTTATCTGCTAACAGTCGGACGTGTTGAGTATCGACCGTTCGTCAAATACGCGTCCCTAGACAGCCAGCACTGAACCAACCGTTTACCGTCTGTATAAAACGCCTAATTAAGTTTACCCAATTTCATGGAAGATGTCGTTGTTACATAGATCAAATTTTCTAGATCACGCCAACGTTTGTTTACCCTAGTTTTAAGAGGTATTTGAACATTATTTGTTGTATAGGGAGAGCGAGAAGTATTTGTGTGTGTAAGAAAAGTTCAGTGAGATTACATTTGTCGGTTTATTATTAAACTCTGTGTTTTCTTGCTCCCTTCGAAACCTAGATAGTTTAGATGCAACGTTCAGAGTGTCTGGAGACGAAGACTGATTGAATTACACGGTCTTGTGACACTGTATCTGGTCTCTATGTAATCTACTGGCCTAGGTTTCTAGCCAACATTGAACTCAAAGTAATCTACTGGCCAAAGTTCATTGGAATAGTTGAGGTTTTGCATCAATAAGTAATTATAAATAAGATTAGGGACAAGTGCGGCTTTTGTATTATTTCTTATTAAACAATATCGGTGGCCAGTAACCGCCCGTACCGACTATCTTACACAAATCGACATAGTCCCACAGTTAGCTCAATACGGCTTGTGTTGTGGGTTAAAATAAGGTGAAGTTTTCTTTTTACACATTATGTGTTATGTGCATTCAGAGAGGTATGGGCACAGCGGATGCATATCGTTTAGTGTGGTAGGGCACAGCACAACGAATGTCGTCTAGGGAAGTACCTCCACCTTACAGAAAACCGCAGTTTAATAACACTAGACCCTACTCATAGTGTTGTGTTTCTGTTGGTGAGTAAGGTCGCCAGAGCTCCAAGAGGGTTCACTGTGTTGACAGCTGGGGACCCACGGAGCAAAGCTTGCCCGTTTAGCTGTCAACACAACGAATCCTCCTTTTTTTAAGGGTCGGCAACGCACATGTAGCACCCCTGGAGTTGCAGGCGTCCATAGGCTACGGTGACCGCTTACCATCAGTCGCGCCGTATGCTTGTTTGTCACCGTCGTAGTATAAAAAATAAAATAAAAATCATTCAGCGTAAGTACAATTCGCGTACTGTACATTTTTGTCATGATGTACTCGTAGATTTTGCGTGCAGTTAGAATTTTGCGTGTTGTACATTATCAACGTAAACCTACTAGACGACGATATATATATTTGCATAAAATACTAAATTACACAAAAATATCCATAACTCAGGAACAAATATTTGTGATGAACTCACAACACAAATAAATGATCTAACCAGGATTCGAAACCGGGACCTGCTGCTTCGTAGGCAGAGTCACTACCATACCAGCATTACCAACTACGAGTAGGCTAGGTGGCCGTTAACCCTTAAATGCATGATGATGCATTTATGACACAGAAACGAGACAAGTGACAATCAAGTTCTCTTGGAATGTAGACTTTGTCATATCGTCGTAAGTTCTTAATTTGAAATGAATTTGGTTGTCACTTAGGATGTTTTAGGATCGATATGGATAATTCATGCATTTAAGGGTTAAAGTAGGTATTTTAAAAAGAACGACATGACTGTCACTCAGTAGATAGTCTTCGAATCATCGCAGGGTCTATACCACGAATAATTTGTATCTCCATCTCTGTCACACTTGCATATTAGAGTGACAAAGAGGTTTTCCCGTCAATGGACATTTTCTGTTCGTGGTAGAGTATCAGGCCGTCGATACCCGGGATTACCGGGATTACAGGAACAATACAGGCCATTAGCACGGACCTGTAACGAACTTTCTCCTCTCTGTCGCACTTGGCTACCAAACCACAAGTGCGACAGGGAGGGAACATTTCGTCAAATAGGACTGTTAGCTGTTTTATCTCACGCCCGGAGGCAGGGCACGTCCGTAAATGCACTGGGAAATGAGGACGGACGGAATTTATTCGACGTTAGGGTGGCTATGCTAGCCTGACCATGAGTCTTGTACAAAAATTTAGACACTATGGGGATGAGATACCAATTCAAAGTAGGTACTTCTTAATCGGCAAGTGATGTTTTAATTTAAAGTTTCGTGAGTCATACTGATATTAAATTGCAACGGTTAACACTCACGTATTGCTGGTTCAGACGATGCAAAGTTCCTCAATGCAAAGCTCCGTTGCGTTTGCATTGCAAACGCAACGGAGCCACGCTATTGCGTCATTTGCGTCACCTAGTACTAAGTGATTTTTGTTTGTTATTGTTTCTCTTTTGTGTTTAACATTTTTTTAATGTATAAGGTATTAAACTGTTATGCTGTGTTAATTTCAAAATAAGAAAGGATTGCATATGCTTATGAAATTTCGGACTCTGGCTACCGTGATCGGGTAGCCCAGTGGTTAGGGCGTATGCCGCGAAAGCAGGAGGTCGCTGGTTCGATCACAGCTCTGCTCACCGGGGGCCTTGGTCACTTTTTATGTAGTATATGACATCGCTTTCAATTTATAAAGACTACATTCCCCTCAGTTCACTCAAAAAGATATCCTGAAATTTACCGAGTCCCTATAAATCCTGAAGCCTGCCCACCCTATTCCTTGTGTTTTGGGATAGCAGCATATAATTTACATGACTGCCGTCACGGGCTTTTGAACCGCGGCCTCTAAATGGCCTTTTTAAAATATTTGACGCGGTGAATGTCGGGCCTCCGAGCTCGGGTGGAATCGCTAAAAGTTGGCTCTGTTTTGATATATTAGGAGGTGTTATACATATACAGTCACAGGAAAGAATGTGATATTTGCAATATTATAGGATTACATTTTGTAATCATTTGTGCTATTTGGGTTAAAGCAGGTAGGTACACTACGTATACCTGTTTACTGAAATGTAATAAATTACAAAGCCTGCATCTTAAAAGCTGATGAATAAATACAAAGTTGGTCGAACAAGCGGCCGCGGCGTTTCCCCCTATTTCCTTACAAATTAATATTTAATGGTTATGTTGAACGAGGGCCGAGCGGTATGGCTTACGAGTTTTCAACTGGGAGGACGTGAGTTCATGACTGAATAATTGGGCATTGTAATTTATTTAGACGAGAGAAAAAAACGGGTAATTTAATTTATAATTTTTTTCGTATTTCGAAATTTTTCCAGTTGAATCGCACTTGGGGTCATTGACCTTATCAGCTGTTGAAGTATCGTTCAGGACTTTCGTTACATCATATATGTCTGTTGTTCTTTTATGACTATTTCCCATAGCTCTATTTAGCTTTATAGCCGTACAGTCACGTCTAGGTACTACACACTAGTCTCTTAAAATATCACTTAATACTAACTATAATCATTAAAATTTAGTTTCATAGTACCCTAAACACATATAACCAGTTTTTAAAATTATCCTATACTTATACACATCACAATCACACACTTTTGAATAGTATTGTAAAGGTTTTACCTTTACAGCCGCCTTGGTTAGTTGGAAGGACTGGCTTTATGTGGTCAAATTGAGAACTCTAGCCAGTGCTGTCACCTCAAGGGGCGATGATTGATTGTTCATTCTATGCGTGGCAGCCTCACGTAAGGTTCTGTGATCAATATTGTATTAATAAAAAGATATTTAACTGTCCATAAACGTGTGTTGCTCCTCACCACTAGGCGAACCCCTTTACAGTATCTACCCGTTGTACACATTATATACGCAAATTATATCATATTTACACAATAAAAATACAGATTTAAAGACACTGACAAGACTGACAGTACTGCACTGATTGTTCGGTCCTGTATTAGGTTTAAGTAATGGTTTCTGACGGAAGATCAGCGCTGCGTTTTTCGCAGCATTATGTTGAGTCAGCGCCTGATTCGTACACAACACATAAGTCTACAAGCATGTTTTCTTGTTATGAATTGTGATTGTTATGAATTTCAAACTGTTTATGCTTACATTATAGTTGTATACTTTTTGTGATCATGTTATTGTTTGTGGATGATTATAGATTTTTATCTATCTATCTATAATCTATCTATATATTTATGACGCCGACCGTACGTATGTAGATCTACAAGCTATATAGGTGATGTATATAGTGCACCACATGCATCAGTGAACAAAGCCGCACAGTATCAGTACAAGGCAAGGATATTACAATCCATGGATGTTGCCTCTCTACATACAACTTCTGGCATAAAGGCAAAAGCCAAAAACATATACAAAACTGTTATCGAAATAAGGAACATAGGGTCATATCTGCTGCCTTTAATACTTAAACTAGCGATTTTCGATGACATAAATGCACGTAATCTACAGCATGTTTGGCATGTTTATTTTTTTTGCACCGAAAAATGTGTGTCAAGTTCATTTTGTCAAGCTATTGCTTTTAGCAAGCATTCGGTTTTTCTGCAACTTTTTTACCTGCAAAAAATAGAGATATTGAGCAATGATCTATAATTTTTAGGTGTCCGTACCCAAAGGGACGTGACTCTTAAAACTCCGCTGTCTGTCTGTCTGTTACTAGGCTGTATCTCATGAACCGTTATAGTTAGACAGCTGAAAGTTTCACAGATCATGAGTTTCTGTTGCCAACAACAAATACTAAAAAACAGAATAAAATATATATTTAAGGGTTTACAATTAACTTATTTTTTGCCGTTTTTATAAATGGTATGGAACCTATCGTGGGCGAGCCCGACTCGCTCTTGGTCAGTTTTTTGAAGGATGATCTTCTTAAAAGTAGCTGTAACGATGTATTTGTTTGAAACGTTACTATGAAAAAAATAATCGTGCAAAAAGAGACAGCAATTAAAATGGTCATACTTCTCTCTTAAATTTCGCTTTTAATGCCGTATCCATAGAGTGTAATATCGTTACCTAATACAAGTGTGTATCGCAGAGTGGTGTACCTACATATATTGAAACGGATTCGGCAGTACCAGAACCGCAACAATGCGGGGATATCGATGGTTCTCCGAAACTTATACCGGCTATCAGATTCATTGGACTGGATTACACAATTGTATAACTTTAGTACAGTCAGCTGCAGAGATGATGGACCTTCTGCACACGAATTTTCTATGCGAGGGGGTCCATCTATGTCGATTACCGTACAGAATGTATCAAGATTTTTTTCGTTTGGCTTAGGGCCTCCGCTAGCGGACGCCCGTCTAGTAAGAAATTGTATTAACAGCGCTAAGTGAAGCGAGCCCACGGAGCGGGTGCGCCATACTTAATCTACCCGCCGCGTGCACGCGCTCCGTGCACCCGCGCCGGCTAGCGTTGGCCCTTAGGTTGTTGTAAACTACCCTTGTATATTTCTTGACATTTAATAATTAAATAAATATTGTGGGACAATCGTACACAAATCGACCTACGAGTAGTCCCGCGGTAAGCACAATAAGGCTTGTGTTGTGGGTGCTAGGCGACGATATTCTTATATAATAGATAGATACATATGAATACATAGAAGACATCCATAACTCAGGATTTGTTCCTTCGTGATGAACACACAAATAAATGCCTTGACCAGAATTCGAACCCGGGAGCTCCTGCTTCGTAGGCAGGGTAACTATTAACTAGGCTAGGAGGCCGTTTATTATCATTGTTATAATGAAGGGTTTTTTATTACAGGCATTACTTTTAAATGTGATAATTACCTCATGACAAAATATATAATAAATAAATATTCGGTCACAATCTCACACAAATCGAACTATTCCCAAACTAAGCAAAGCTTGTATTATGGGTACTAGATGACGATATTATATATCGTCGTATTATGTAGATAAATACATACATGTATACATAGAAAACTTCCATAACTCACGAACAAAATATTCGTGATAAACACACAAATAAATGCCCTTGTCAGGATTCGAAACCGGGACCTCCAGCTTCGTAGGCAGGGTCACTACCAATTAGGCTAGAGAGGCCGTTAAAATTTAATTAAGGTATAAACATATGTTTTTAGACAAAAAAAAATTAGGATTAAAAAAATAGTTGGAGGCGCGGGGTATCGATCCCCGTACCTCTCGCATGCTAAGCGAGCGCTCTACCATCTGAGCTACGCCCCCGTTGTTTCAGTCTGCAAAATTTACATATACTATTGGTACAGTACCAGCTGGTATGGAGGACAGTGGACTAAATAGGCCTTATTGCTAAGTCATAAGGTCTGCAATAGTTCCGCAATCGCTTTCGTTTGTGATAAGATCTTAAATTCGCCGTCACATTTATTTGTACTACTTCCACGCGGCGCCTCAGGCGGACTGCGTGTGTTCGTAATCTTCTTGTCATCTTAAGTAAGCACTAAACCTACTTTATGATATGATGGTTGTCATTTTATTGTCTCTCGTCTCACGCGTGACTCTTACTGCTAATGTACACACGCGTTGATAAGTGCATGGACAATGTATGAATGAATTCATTCATAAACTGCCCACGTAATTTTGAACGAGATAGTAAACGCCTGGACCGTTCTCCTCTTTTACAATGAAACGCGATTTTTTTGATTTCTCGGGTTTTAAATCTTGAGTAAAATGATATTTAAAAAACAGGATACGTTTTTGACGTAGATAGTTGATAGTGGATAGGATCAGCCACGCGAATGCGACACCCTAGAGTTGCAGGCAGATAGTGACCGCTTTCCATCACGCGGGCCGTATGCTTGTTTGCCACCGACGTAGTATAAAAAAAACGCACATGAATTGTCGTGTAGCCTCAAACGAAAGAATTTGGAGGATAAAAGCACTGAATAGTTATTTGTGGATATTTCAGTATATAAACTTGGAAAACATTACACTTACGCAAGATATATTGATACAAGAATAGGTACTTACTTATCTCCGATGCTCATGCTATAGAACCTGCTTTATTGTACATATTTAATAGGTATGTTATTCCCCCACAGACAGAAAACTATTGTCGGAATCTCAGCAACAAGGGATTTCCTCGGGTATGCGAGTGCGGATTCTCTCGTAATAGGTTTTTGAGGGCGATCGTTTTACTCGAGAAATGTTTGTAATTGTAGGTACGTTAGGTCTAAATGGGATTCCTTTGAGATGCACTGGGAAGGAGCTTAGTGCTAAGCCTACGTCTGTTTATTAGTCAATTGTATATTTTAAGAGGTTTGCTGTGTTCTGCTGTTTACCACTAGGACTGTTGTGGGAATATATACTAAAGTACTAAGTTGTGCGGTGAAGAAAGAAGCTCATTGTGCGGAACACCGAAGGCGAAAAATCCTATGTCGTTCACTCACAAGATGGATCAAGCGAAATACTCGTCTTTATCCAAGTTCTAATCGATCGTAAGACGTATGGGACAGAAAACGATGGCGATAGATGGGCAGCAGATGCAACAATGATGCTGGTCACGATCCCCACACATGAGGGAACGACCAGATAGAGAGAGATTAAGTTGTTATTATGGAAACAACACCGTATCTCTTTGCCTGTGATACAGGATTTCATTCTGAGTTCAGGCGCTTACATCATCATCATCATTTCAGCCGAAAGACGTCCACTGCTGGACATAGGCCTCCCCCAAAGATTTCCACAATGACCGGTCCTGCGCCACCCGCATCCAGCGGACTCCTGCGACCTTCACCAGGTCATCAGTCCACCTTGTGGGGGGCCTACCCACGCTGTGCCTACCGGTACGCGGTTGCTACTCGAGAACCTTTCCGCCCCAACGGCGATCGGTTCTACGTGCAATGTGCCCTGCCCACTGCCACTTAAGTTTAGCGATTCGGAGAGCTATATCGGTTACTTTGGTTCTAACTGCGGATGGTCTCATTTCTGATACGATATCGCAGAGAGTCTCTCTGCGAGATCCAGGCGCTTACAACAACAACACTAGCAATAAGGTTTTTAATTAGGTATTAAATATTATTAAATTTCGCGGCTAAATCATCGACATTGGTTATCATTCGAAATGAGCTTGAATTATTTTATCGCTTTATTGCTCCGTCCGCTTCGGTCCATCACATTGCATTGTCACTTGTTTCTTACGAGCATGTCACATTAGTTTCAGTTCAATCTGAGACGTGGTCTAAATAATTAGCATATTTTAAAGACAAGTAAGGTACAGTTCTGCAGATAGCTGCAGTTCTGCAGCAATAATGAATCTATGTCATAAAAACTTCTGTGTACCTACTTTTTCTCTGCAGCTGCAAAAACTGTACGACCGAACATTAAATAAAAGCGTACAACAAAACTCTTCGCTATCTTAATAAATTTTCAATATTCTACGGACTATATTAGATTAATAGACCTCGGTGGGTTATAAAATATCTTCAGTGCTCTATAAAATTGACTCTGTCGATCCAAGCTTGTGGCGGTATCGTCGGGCACATAATTGCATTGCGGGCACGTTGCATCTCGCTTGACACCTAATTTGCCACCTGGCCCGACATCGAGACCGTAGCAAAGAAAGTTATTATCGTTTTGTACACATAGACTAAACGAAAATAAGGAAAAATAGTATAAAATTAAAAGGACAAAGGGATGGTTAGCGTGAGCGAAGACAATTAGAAAAGTGAGATACTTCGTGTACCGGATATAAAAGAGATTTTTTATTATCAAAGGATTCATACTTCGCAAAGCGCAACTAATATTTGGAGAATTTTTTTCCATATGATGGATATACAGTGGTACAGGGTATTATGTAGTCCCATGAGATAATCTCAGTCGGTCGCTATATCAAATCAAATCAAATCAAATCAAATCAATTTATTCAAGTAGGATCAACTAGATCGCCTTTGCATCGTCAATATTTCTACATTATATATTAAGCATGCATAATAACAATAAGACAGTATTTCAAAAAAAAAAATTAACAAAAAAAAAATGTCAAGATAACCTAATCAAAATACATTGCCATTTGAAATAAAAATATTACTAAACCTAGGAAGAAACATAATATATATATATATACCTATAATAATAACATGCGCATCAAGTCCGATTACCAATTGGTAGTTACGTCACTTTATAATTAACATAATTAAGTTCCATGCAACACGTAATCAGCATCTTGCTACGTCAGAAACATTTTTTTAAATACAATAATTACACAATTTAACAAACCATTTCAGTAATAAAATTCCAATAGCTAAAAGGTAAAATTAATAAACAAAACAAGAAGCTTTAAGTACATTAAACAATAAACATATGAATATCCAAATTTAATGGTCATGATTAATTATGTAGCTTTATGATGTATTAACTCAATTTAATTTAGGCCAAGCAGTTTTATCGTTAAGGTAGTCTTCAACACTGTAGTATCCCTTTTTCATTAAGGAAGCTTTTAAATACTTTTTTAATGCAGGCATTGGCAAATTAAATACTTCTTCGGGCAATTTATTATAAAATAAAATACACTGACCCAAAAAGGACTTATATATTTTACGCACACGAAACTTCTGTATCGCAATTTTATGCCTGTGTCTAGAACCAGTCATTTTTATAAACGAATCTATGTGCTTAAAAACATAAATAATACACTCATAGACATATTGAGATGATGTTGTCAGGATGTTTATTTCTTTAAATCGATCTCTTAGTGATTCTCGGTACTTCATCTTATAAATAAACCGGACAGCTCTTTTTTGTAGAACAAATATTGTTTGTATATCCGCTGCCTTACCCCACAGTAAAATACCATATGTCATCAAACTATGAAATTGACTGAAATATACCAAACGTGCAGTCTCTACGTCAGTCAACTGCCTTATTTTTTTAACTGCAAACGCTGCCGAGCTTAATTTGTTAGCCAATGAAGATATGTGGGGACTCCACTGCAGATTTGTGTCCAAAGTTAAGCCTAAAAATATTGTTTTTTCCACTAGCTCCAAACGTTCTCCGTTCAGATGAACACTCATATTGCTGTCATGTTTAACATTAGGTAATGAAAATCGCATGCACTTAGTTTTTTGGGAATTAAGTAGCAGGTTGTTCTTTGTAAACCAGTTTAAAACTTTCGAGAGAATATCGTTAATGCTATCATAATCACTTGTATTTCTATTTACCTTAAAAATTAAAGATGTATCGTCTGCAAACAAAACAATTTTGCAACAATTTTCAACGATGGAGGGCAGATCATTAATATAAACTAAAAAAAGAAATGGTCCCAAAATAGAGCCTTGAGGTACACCTAATTGTATAGCTGCTCCACTAGATTGTGTTCTATTTACGACCACTGCTTGAGTCCTATAACTAAGATACGATGATATTAATTTTAAAGCATTCGTAGACAACCCATAGTATTTAAGTTTTCGCAGAAGCGTAGAATGTTCAACGCAGTCGAACGCTTTTGAAAGGTCGCAGAATATGCCTATTGCGTCACAAGAATCTTCCCATATGCTATAGATATACTTAATGAGTTCCGAAGTAGCATCAGTTGTTGAACATCCCTTTCTAAATCCAAACTGCTGACAGTGAAATAGATTATTGGCTTTAAAATAAGTCTCTAACTGTTCCAGCATGATCTTTTCAAACACTTTACTCAAAGCAGGCAGAATTGATATAGGACGATAGTTTGTTACATTACTTCTTTCCCCTGATTTGTATAACGGCACAACTTTGCTCAGTTTCATCAAGTCCGGAAAAACTCCCTCTTTCACACAACAATTAAAAATATATGTCAAATAAGGAGAAATTAAATCCATTATACTATCGAGAATTTTCACAGATGTTCCCCATAAGTCTTCTGTGCTTTTCTTCTTAATTGTTTTAAAAATTTTACTTAATGTCATGGGATTAATCATATTAAAATGGAAGACACTGTTGCATTCCTTAACACTAGAGAACATCAGAGCTTCGGCCTGCGCAGGTGACGATTTAAGAGCTTTGGTGGTGTTAGTTGCTATATTTGAGAAGAAGTCCTCAAATGACATTGCCACAGCAAAATCAGAATTTATGAGTTTACCATTGTTAAGTAGACTAAATCCACAATTTTGAGACTTACTTTTACCACTTTCACTGTTAATGATTTTCCAAGTCATCTTTGTTTTATTATCCGACCGTAGCAACTTAGATCTTATATAGTTTGATTTCGCAGCAATACAAACTGTTTTAAAAATACGTGAATATGTTTTTACGTACTCAATAAAATTCTCGTCTTTATTATATTCTCTTATGCCATAAAGCTCATAAAGCCTATCTCTACTCTTGCGTATACCTATAGTAGCCCAATCACTGAACTTTTTGGTGTTGCGTGCCGAAGTTGTTTTTAACTTAAATATACCACTAAATTGTTCTACTATTACATCCGAGAGCAGTTGGTACGCTCCGTTAGAGTCAAGATGGCCAAAGGATAGTGATGGTAAAATATTTCGAATTCCATTTTTAAACTTATCTAGTTTACTATCTGTTATAGGTCTATATATTATTGGTTCTTTTTTACTTTCATCTTTAGTTTGGATCGTAATCATTTGCCCGCAGTGGTCTGAATTAAAACAAGTAAAAAGTTTTTTATCGAGATAGTTACAGTCACAAAAAATATTATCTAAACATGTTGCACTTGTTGTTGAGATTCGCGTCGGCTCAAAGAACACATTACTTAGATTAAACGAACGGAATAAACTTACTAGCCTAATGCTTAAACCTTTTGGATCCAATAAGTCAACATTAAAGTCCCCACATACTATAATCTGTTTCCTACATTTACAAGCTACGCTTAACGCGGTCTCCATTGCTGATTCAAATATATTGTAATCGCCCGAAGGTGGTCTATATACACAAATAATTATATACTGTACTAATTCGACACAAGAGATTTCGGCTACTTGCTCAACAGAATACTTGGTGATATCTTTACGTTCTTTACATTTTATGCTAGATTTCACAATAATCAAAGATCCTCCATGAATGGCATTTTTCCTTGTAAAATAACTAATTAGGCTAAAATTACTGAAGTTAAAAGTCAACTGAGTACATTTCAGCCAATGTTCTGTAATGCACATCAAATGTATGTTGTGGCTATCCAAAAATAGACCTATTTCCACCTCCTTGCTGGAAAACCCTCGAATATTCTGGTGCACAAGATTAATATTCGTAGGCTTTTCCATTGTCCCACATTTTAATTTAAATTAGAAGGATTAAGGTGGGTTTGTGAGCTTGTGGTATTCTGAGATACAGTCTTGTGTATATCGTCTTTATCTGGTTTATATTTATGTTCTGGGCTCTAGTCCGGTTTATGGTTATCATTATAATATCTTTTCATAAATCCTGATCCTTTTATAATGAAATAAATTTTGTCTCTGAGATTATTTACAATCTGGTACTTAATGTTATTGAGTGATGATGATGAAAATGTATGGATATTCAGACTATAAAATGTTGCAGATGTTATATTTCAATATTAAATTAGTATAAATTAATGGATCACTGCTACGCGCTAGTTCTTTCCGTTAAAAGAGCTGACAAAGAGCAAATTGCAAGCAGAAGAGTGTATGTAATATAGAATATATATTATATTTAACATTTTATGTTTCTTGTTACAGATCTCCTTATCGAAATGCTGGGAGTGC
This sequence comes from Lathronympha strigana, assembly GCA_949128165.1. Taxonomy (NCBI): domain Eukaryota; kingdom Metazoa; phylum Arthropoda; class Insecta; order Lepidoptera; family Tortricidae; genus Lathronympha; species Lathronympha strigana. The sequence continues at coordinate 19,712,545 of OX421917.1, read as the reverse complement.
TGGCCAGCTACAGCGTCACAGTCAAAGAGCTGAAACAGCTGTTCAGTGCGATGAAGGCGGTCAACGGGAAATGGGTAAGTTCCCCTAAACTAGGCCAAAAGTTACCTTACCTTGCTTTTTTCGCCCATTTGGCTGGTCAGTTTTGCCCGTTTGCCTGTCGTTAAAAGCGAAGTAGGGGCACTGGAGTACCAGGCGAACATAAACACAAAGTAACTGCTCCGTGCCGTCGCCGTCTAATTAACTAGCCACGGGAAGGGAACGATGCAAATTTGAAAAGCGGCATTCTCGAGCGTAGACATTGACCTTGTAGGACCGATAACTTTGCACTCAGCGCTTGCAAAGATTTTACGGGACTCGGGGTCCCGTTATGCTGTTTAGTTACTAAAAACCAGTGGGAATAGAGCAGTTGCGGGCTGAGTAATTGAACGTTTAAGTGTTCCCCCGCGATGCGTTTTCACCGTTTTTCCTCTGTTATCGGTTAAATTAGACTGCTATCACTGCAGGTATATTAAAAATCTTTTCGGGTTACGTCACAATAAATTAGTATTATTCTTTTCTTACGAGGATAAGTATAACAAGTGATCAGCTTTTAAAAATAAGTTTTTTTTCTTCCAGCCCCGGCATTCAGCGAAACTGCTAAACGTCCTCCGACAGATGCCACACCGGAACGGGCCGGACGTGTTCTTCAGTTTTCCGGGCCGGAAAGGATCGGTAAGTGTCTCCGTTATATTCTCCGCTGCAACCTGTTCTGGTTTTATGCTGCTCTAGTTATGTGTATTTACGATGAGGCCTGCAGTGCACTTTTCAATTAACTAAACTGACTTTGATGACGACTGGTAAGTCAAAATTCCTGTGTCTCTTTGATACAATGTGGAAAATGTTACTAATTATTAGGAGAATTAAAGTTTTACGCCCACTTGAACCACTCAGGGTTAGCCGCTAACCCGGAGCTAAGCATAACTGTCCAAGTATTATGCTGCCCTAGTAATATACATTACCTTCGAGCGATCACGACGGGATCTAAACACTTCATACTCTTCGTAAACACAGGTCAAACATTAGCTAAATGATTGGTTGCCCTTATCTTTCAGTTTAAAATTTGCGTGTGTTAGAAAGAGAGAGAAAAAAATTAACTTAACCGTCTGATAACTTTTTTTATGATATTTTATCTATCGAAAAGAGGTTTTTATCATCAGTTCCGTATATTCTCTGTAGATATTATGTTTTAAAACTAATCTTTTACTATTAAAGCGATGGTGTTGAACTACTAAATTCCTATCTTAAGTATTTTGTCAAATGTATACCCTTTATTCCCGACTAGCGACCCGCCCAGGCTTCGCACGGGTGCAATGTTCAAACTTCAAAGCTTCCTATTGAATCACTCTTATCTATTTAAAAAAAACCGCATCAAGATTCTTTGCGTAGTTTTAAAGATTTACATACAGACAGCGGGAAGCGACTTTGTTTATACTATGTAGAGTATGTAGTGAAGAAAAAATATGTGTTGTATCTGTCTATGAAATAAAAAAATGTTTACGTTAGTTAGACTTACTTGAGCTTATCAGAATTCTACTCTAATCAGATAACATACAAAAATTAAAACATTTTTGGAGGCGCGGGGTATCGATCCCCGTACCTCTCGCATGCTAAGCGAGCGCTCTACCATCTGAGCTACGCCCCCGTTGTTTCTGTCCGCAAAATAAACATACACTATTGATACAATTCTACCAGCTGTCTGTAGGAGGACAGTGGACCTGTTGAAACAATTGACTGATTAATTGTATGCCTTATTGCTAAGATAATAAGGTCTGCAGTAATTGAAAAGCGAGGTTGGTCATTGCGTGTTACGTAGGTTACGCCTTTCACTCTATACCAGAGACAAGCGAATGGTTAGAGCGTTTAATTAAATTATACACCCAAGATGTCCCTTTGAACAAGTACCCTACTGTAGACTTCTAAGTTGATTCAGACCTGTTTATATTACTTTATATTAAGTGCTTGAGTTTAACGGCCTCCAAGCCCAGTTCGTAGTGACCCTGCCTATAGAGCAGGAGGTCCCGGGTTCGAATCCTGGTCAGGCACTTATTTGTGCGTTTATCACGAATATTTGTTCCTGAGTCATGGATGTTTTCTGTATTTTTAAGTTTATATGTATATGTCACCGTAGAATTGTAAGCACCGTTAGTTTATAAACTAACGCGCGAGATTGTAAACAAACGGATATGTTAGGTTAGGTTAGTTTATAATACAATACAATACAATAACTCTTTATTGCACACCTCATAAAATATTACAACAGAAAAAAAATACATCATAATAATATCCCTAGTCAAATTATAATCTGTCGGGAGTTCACAATTTAACGGTGACATATATATCTCTATTATCTAGTATGTATATCGTAGTACCTAGTACCTACTCATAACACAATACTTATTAAGCTCACTGTGCGACTGGGTCGATTTGTGTAAAATTGTCCCATGAAATTTATTTATTTAGCTCACAAACTGCCAGTTTTTATTCTTACATGTCGCTTTGTTAAAACACTGACCTGCTGCTTAAGCAACTAGAGCAAAATTAATGGACGATTTCCCTTAATTTAAAATTATAATGAGCTTAAGAAGTTGATTGTAACCGAGTGTAACTGTCTCTCCGATGCTGCGAAGATTTGTGAAGTCGCCATGCGGTCAGAATTTTAATTAATCTGTTCTTATTGTCTTAATTTATTTTAGGTTCAATCGTTTAAATATTATCATAATTAAATTAAAAAACCTTTATTTCAGGCCATCTGACCCATAAACTTATCCTATAACAGTAGAAATTAAAAATAATATTAATAATAAATAAATTATACGAGAAAATTCAATTATAAAAATCAGCAACACAAATATGAATTATTTAATTATAACATTATTTAAAATCATCTTCTTTATTCATTTTCATTCTAAAGTTAGGTCTATTACAATATGGATATAAGAGTAAAATTAAAAAAAAAACATATAAAAAACAATACAAAATACATATAAACATATTATAAAAAACATAACCTAGAGTGCCGCAGGCAACGGGGCAGGGCCCAGGATGTATAAATGAGCTTAAAGAATGCCAGTACCTTAGTTATATACAGGGCCCGTAATTCTCATTCCGGTTTCGTCATATTGACGTATATAAACACAGGATGTTTTAATACTAAATGATGACAGATAAAGTCTATCAACGTTCGATTCTAACGTCGAACGTACTAGTTTTGACACTTCAATGACAGCATTATTATATCAAATGTAAAACCTACACCCGATGTATGAAGCTGGACGTCATTTGTCTGTCAACGGCATGAAAATGACGGGCCCTTATATGTAATATGAGTTAAGATGAGATTTGTGAGTGGAATTGGATTTCAAGTAAGTTGTACTTGTTGGGACTCTAACAAGTTTTGTACGAACACCTGCGGCAAACCACGAGGCGGTATGAAAAGCGACATCCTATTTCAAACAAGTACTTTCCCCCTTGTTCATAGTTGAATGTTTTCTCCCTTTTTCTAACAAATGAAAATGTCAAACTGATAGATAAGGACAAACAATCATTTAGCTAGACTGTGTTTGAACTGCGTTTATGAATATCGCCATTTATTTATTAAAAAAAAAAGTAGCTGATTAAGAAGTACTTTCTTACGGTTGATGTTGCTAAGCGCCCCAAGGCGTACACGGTATGGGATATGGTGGAGAAATTCGGGGCCACGGGTGCGGTCTCTGTAGCTCAGTTGGAAGAGCGATGAGCTGGTATCTCAAGAGTCGTGGGTTCGACTCCCGCCCGAGGTCATGACATTTTCACTTTTTCTTTCTGAGAAATTTGGTATAGCTCGCAGACGTTTCTCCTTAAAAATAATAGTTATTTATAAATACCTTGAAATTTAACACTTTAGCATCCTGACTACCGGCGTCCTATGTGTAGTACATAAGCCCCAATGAAAAATAAGTCCCAATAAGTTATGGTAAGCACAGTGATTCCTGTAGTGCAAGGAGGCATGTGCCCAGCAGTGATGTGTATTTAGCTGCAGTGATGGATCGCGAGATACTAAAAATCTCGCTTCGCTCGTTGTCGCACCCAAAAGAGGCTACATTATTTGTTTTAACTTTAATGCACAAATTATACATTGAAAGAGATGTCATATACTACAGAAAATGTATAATTTATATGTAGTAGTGTGACTACTAAAAAAACACACGAATCAAAACGTTTATTACATTTAATAAATGATTTGATTCGTGCTTTAAAATTGTTTAATGCACAAGACACAGAAATTTGTACAAAAGGTGATCTTAATGCAAAATAGCATTCTCTACCAGTCTACCATAAGGTTTACATAGAACACATACATATCCCTACATTCTAGGAAATATCTCGGTACGTTGAAAACTAGCTCACAATAGATCCTCTGCCAACTACCTTATATTTTGAGGTTTTCGTTTTGAATGAGCCCTCCAAACATGTACCTACTTTAGTCCTTTTAGCATGTGTATGGAAGGCTGTAGCTATATGTAACTATAGTGTCTGGCGGCTCGGCCGGTAAACGAGCGATGAGAAGAAACAGATCGATAACAGGCGAGCGGGACATCTTGAGCGTTTGTGTCTAGTGATGTATCGGTCGTGTCTCGTTCCCGAAAATATTTTCGACTCAATTAATTGGAAAGCTACGTTCTTCTATTATTTTGCTATTTTCCGCTTTAATTTCGCTCTATCACGGACGTTATTGAGCCCATAGGCTTTCAGATCCATATCGATATCATTACGCAAGACGAATCCATGAGCTTAAATGCATCCGCGGATGTGTTAATTTCTAATCCTCTCCACCTTGAAAGCGTTTAAACACTCTTAGATAGACAACATGTCGCTGGTTCAATGGCTCAGTTCGCTGAAATGTAAAACGTTAGTAAATTATACAATACAATACAATACAATACAATAACTCTTTATTGCACCTCAAAACAACAAAAATAACACAAACTGGTATAGATTACACATGAAAAAGAGGCAAACAACAGGCGGTCTTATCGCTAAAGAGCGATCTCTTCCAGACAACCTTTGGGTAGAGGAGACAACTACACTAAGAAAAGTATACATACAGTAGGTGGTGCAAAACTGGAAAAAGTATTATGTGAGAACCAAAATATATGACAAAAACAGAAAAAACAAATCTACAAAAAAAAGAAAACTAACACACACACAATTACATATACATACATAAAATACATAAATATAGAAATACATATATACAAATTCAATCTAATTAAGCGAAACTAACTAATTAACGATTAATTATATTGAAACATAAAACATTTAAATGTGAATTTTAAACACTTTGAGTTCAGTCATTTTCCCGAACAGCCTTATTTCCTCCAAAGACATATTTAGAAACGTCTGTCAAATAAAACTCCAATTTTCGAAATAAAACAGGCGAATCTCGGTAACTCGAGAAATCCAGTTATCTAGAAGCCGCGTGTTCAACTCGCGTTAGTTTTTTCCATATATATTTTTCTTTGATAACCCTACGATTGAATTCCATCAAAAATGGGAATATTCCCGCTAATCATTACACCACTACTCAAGACGTCCTCAAAGCTGCCCCTCCTTATTACCAATTCCTATTCAAATACGGCCCTTAATCCGCATGACATACTGGCCTATCTGCGCGTCCGTTTTTCTCCCGGGGTCCATTTCTCTCTGTCGCGCTTATCCACCGATCTGACGGGCAACTGACAACTCTTAGCCGCCTCTGCGCGCCTGGTACGTTAATACAAGAAACAGCCTTCCCTGGGGGTGATAAATTAGAAGGTTTCTTGAAGAAAACAACAGAAATAGATGTAATTTTAAGCTTGCTAGACAGACATATGAATATGTAGCTTTTTTGTATATTCTATCCATACTCATATTATAAATGGGAAAGTGTGTGTGTCTTAGAATAATAACAACACTAAATAGAAGGTACGTTCTGTCAAACGCAGTGAAGCCATTTCAATTTAGAATTATGTTCACAATTTCCATACATTGCCCTAAAGCTATTTCATTTCATAATAGGGAAACAGATGGAGACAGCCTATTTTGTGGCTTCACTTTTTAACGGGTTTCTGGTAATTCTGTGGGTGGTCTATTCAAATCCAAAAAAATACATAGACACATATGCGCATGTGAGACCGGTGTATACGTAAGTAACCCTATGACTACATATCTCTGTAGTCTGCTTATTCTCAGACGGGCTGCAAGTTTCATTGTCACCTCCTGTGTACTTAAAAAAAAATCTACAGGAATAATAAATAATAAATATTATGGGACATTCTTACACAAATCGAGCTAGTCCCACAGTTAGCTCAATAAGGCTTGTGTTATATGTACAAGACGACGATATACCTATTTAATAGATAAATACTTAAATACATAGAAAACATCCATAACTCAGGAACAAAAATTCGTAATAAACACACAAATAAATGCCCTGACCAGGATTCGAGCACGGGACCTCCTGCTTCGTAGGCAGGGTCACTACTCGTACCAACTACCAACTAGGCTAGGAATCAAGTATAAAATGAGGTTACTAGGATTTAACCCTTTATAACCTACATTTATTAGGCTTTACTTTCATTAATCGTAACCATACTATGTACGGATATGATTATGTTTTCGAGGGCATAAATATTTTCCTTGCACAAACGGTGACTCGAATTTGAAAAACATCTTCATACTTACATTTTTCCCCGTAAATATGTGTAACACGATAAACGTGAGCAAAATATCCTTTTTACATAAATTCCCGTCAGGGTGGAGAAGGGTTTTCCGGCCTTGTCTGTATCGATACGATCCGTTACCTTAAGTATTTACGAAGGAATATTTGCATTCGACTGAGCTCAACTTTGGTACACAACTGAGCAGTGTGCTCTTACCATGAGTTGTACTTAACCGTAATCGATAACGGCTAGTGCATTCGAAAGTATTTCCGTCTCGCTCCTACCACTATTCTGGCAGGAACGAGACGGACATACTTTAGAAACACGCTGTCCCTAACGCCTACGGCTGCGTAGGTATGAGTTGTAAACACACATATTTATTATTTTAATGAATGTTTTATTGATGTTTTTAAATAGTCACACTACTAGAAATTATTAATTTAAAAAGATGTCATATAGGTATTACAGAAAACTCACTCACTCACTAACTCACTTTTACTTCTGTCACTTTTTCCCTGTAGTATATGATATCTGTTTCAATTTATAATATAAATTCATATAAAAGACATATCGGCCTTCAGCCAGGATTTGATGGATTCTTAGTTATTGTGGGATTTCTTATATTTTCCTCGTCCTTAAGCTAGTGATTTATATTACGAATCATGGAAGTCGAAAACTATCTGCCTTGACTCACTTTTTGGACATTGCGACTACCTGCCAGTGAAATATGACAGTACATTTATGGCCAAGGCCGGGAAATAACATTGCTGATTTAACTTATATAAACGTAAGAGTAACAGAGGCTGTTTGTAAAATGATAATTGAACAAAAGTATACAATTCTTTTTTACTGAATTCATTACCATTACCATGTACATGTATGCGACTCTCCATATACAGCACTCGTCTTGTGTAGTTACAAGTTGTGTAATACAAGTGTTTTATGTATTGCTTACACGAATGAGGATCGTAATTTTGGCTAAATTGACATCACTATCATTACATTACTTTCGCTTTAAGAACATAGCCGAGTCGTTACATCTTTTCAGTTAACCTTCAATTTTAAACCGTATCACAACACGATAAGGTCGCCCAAATCCCACTTAAGCGCGCATTCGAAAATGTAAAAGATTGGAAAACTCCGTAAAAGAGGTTCGTATGTAGATTTTATCGATACGATATCTCGAGTCGGATTCTGTGAACCCTCTCGCGCGGTATTAGATAAGTCTTATTGGTCCTTTGCCGAGTTTGGGCCGGATCCAACATTTTTGTGCGCTCCGAGAAATCAATCGAGTGCGTATCGGATTCCTATGCGATACCACTTGTTATTCGACGCTGTTACAGTAATGATTGTATGGGATTATGTAATCCTGGTCCTTGTGGAGCGCGCTCTAGTGCGTATTTATTTCGCAATTATGCCTTTATCTTTCTCGTTCGTTTTATGTATGTAGAAAATGAAGTCGTTTCACGTATTATTATTGGATATTCTTTCATTTACAACGACAACGTTTTGCTTTGAATCATCAACCTTTCTCCACTTCTTTTGCTAGAAAAATTTGACTTTAAGTCAAGGCTAGGGGACATAAAATTGCTTTTTATGCTCTAAATTGTAAAACCCGTAAAAACCGTAAAATTGCAGGCGGCCGGCGCTTCTCGGAACAGAGGGCTTGAGGATGTTTGCCTTCATACACATAGTAACAGGAATTGATCATATACAGATTTAGGTTTTTTAATTTTCTTTTATTAGGTAAACATTTTTATTATAAAACGAAGCACGCAATAATATATGACACTCGGTCCAAATAAGCCTAGCATATACGTTCGTGCAATTCGTAGGATCTCCATAGCGGGTATGTTCGCCGGACAAATATACCTTACGTTGATTGGCCGATCGGGGATATGCCCGAACAGTATAATAACCGGCTATAGGATTGTGTTGCGTCAGATAATTTTCCACTCTTTGTTCTGTACGATAGAAAATGACAAATAAAAACGTAACTATTTATGTTATAGTTACGTAACTTACGAATGTAATGTCCTGAAACCTACAGCTAATAAATGATTATTGTCAACAGGCGGTGGTTCTTCCGCCGCTAGCGAGGTGGCCCCATGAAAATGGATTCACCTTCACCACATGGTTCCGGCTGGACCCCATCAACTCGGTGAACATCGAGCGAGAGAAGCCCTATCTTTACTGGTAAGCTATGACCAGTGATCGGGGAAATGGTTGCAAAAGTTCAGTTCAACTTTAGCAGTCTTAATTTTCATAGCTCAAAAGTCAAAGCACTCTGTAATGTCCACTTAACATGTTTTGTAAAAGTTTTGCACCCATTTCTCCGAACACTGACTATGACTATTGATTGATATCCTGAAGTGAAACTAACTTATTCATGGGGCGTCTTCTGTCTAGGTTTCTTATGTGAGGTCCCGCCGATCTAAGTACTCTGCCTACCAAAGTTCAGGTTCCGGAATTATTTATATTACCTAAGATGGTATGCTTTTATTGCCTGTCATTGTAGCTGTCATTTCTTAACATGTATGTCAGTTCGAGAGTGACGCAAGGCACGAAAAAAAAATTGGTAACGATTCTATCCATCCTTGCGGTTCTTACAAATCAGTATGCTGTATATGTTCATGTTTCTAGATGATAAAAGTTTTGAATAATATAGGCTAGACGACAAATAAAATCTAATTAGATCCTGTTAGATCATTAAAAAATATTCATCACGTATTTTTTCTTTTGTACGTCAAATGAAAAACGACGGAAATACAGTGCATTAAAATTTCGCGTGACATCACAATTAGGTACGATTTTTAGCTCTAAGTGACGTCACTAGCCCCCACCCCGGAACTTTCATGCTCGGTATCGTCGTCAATTTTAGTTAATTTGAAACAGAATTTGAATAATCTAACTGACGGACTAAATAGAGTAATACTTTTTCAGCCTAGTCGTCATCCCTATTATGTACGAACAGTCAGCGTCAATAATATCTATGAGTTAATCAACTATTTCTTGTCGCTATGTTGTCGCTTGTTGCCATGGTTACGGTATCCTGGGTCACTTCTAGAATCACGGTTTTATGGCAAAAGTCATAAAGTATGTTTTTATTTGTTAGTTGTATTCCCTTTCCATGATGGGGCATCTACCAAGCATGTCAGTAGAACATACTACAACGTTTTTCTAACAAATTCTGCTACATTTGTCACCCCTGGTTGACAGGACAGAATAAGAATAACAGATGTATAGATATATTTGGCGCTGTTTGTACAATGTGACCCCGAATCCAATGCTCCCATTCTGTTACAAGAATGACGCAAAACTAAACACACCAAACCGAACATCAGGAAATCATGGCTACAACCCGCTCTGTAGCCAATTAGTGTTAAAAGCCATTTTGTGTTTTCCCAAATATTTGTATGTTCATCACAAATGTTTGTCCTTCAGTTATGGCTGCTTTCGGACACAAATTTGCCTTTGCACATTTTATCAAAATACGCGACAATGTATGAACTCGTGCCAGTCCCGTTGAGATGTAATCTTCTATACAAAAAAAGTCTGCTGATTTATGCGGGGGCGGAGCACCTCAAATATATCGCTATTCGTACAAATAGCTGTCAGATAAACGTGGGTCCATACAATGGACATGATCGTTGGTCATATGCTTTCGGCAGAGGGGTAGGCTTGTAGTAGTAGTAGTAGTAGTAGTAGTAAAACACTTTATTGCACAAAAACAGGGAAAAAATAACAAGATAAATAACACAAATATTTGTACAAAGGCGAACTTATCCCATTAAGGGATCTCTTCCAGTTAACCTTTGAGCAATTAAAGGAGAACTGGAGATGGTAGACATGTGTATGCTACCATGCATGCATGCATGTGTATGTGTATGTGTGTGGCTTGTCAATTGCTGCTATGGATAGATTACTAAAAGCGTCAGCAAGAGAGAAAAAGGAATAAATTTGATGTACATTTGGGCGTCTTTGAGAGACAATGACCCTTTTGAATCCATTAGGTGGTAGAGGTTATCTTTTGTTCCCATCGCAAGAATAACACAAAACTAACCCCACCAAACCGAACATCAAGAAACAATGGCTACAACCCCCGATGATGTCACTCGGTTTTACGTTGTCCTCAACTGTCGTGGTTCGTGCAACGCGCATTTACCTCACGGGTGCGTGCAGATGTGCGTTGACAAACCTAATGTCTATGGATTTTTGACATTCGCATGATTGACTAGCTAAACGTCAAATGTAAATGATAAATATCTATATTTTTCAATTTAGGCACATTAAACGTCAAAAAAAGCTACTACCGGTTCTAACCCTACACTACAACCCTACTACTCTATAGGAGAGAGAACCTTCTGCACCTTAGTACCTACTAATACTTATTCTGTGCTACATGGCATTAAGATAACGCCACATGACATTAAGTCCTGCTTTTGGAGCATTTCACGGGGCTGTCCCGTACAAACGCTTTTTTTTAGTTAGTTAAAGAATTATTTTCTACGTTTTAAGTCTATAATTAGTTCTCTGAGTATTTTTTTACGCCTACGCCGCAAAGAAAGAAACTCCAAAACTTACAATCTTCATAAAATTCGTGTTCGTACGGGACACGCGGTAGACAATTCCGTGGAATGCTCCTTTTGTACATTTAGTTTTTTTGTGTAATAAAGAGTAAAATGTATAAATAAACCCGCTTTGTAGCCAATTAGAGTTAAAAGCCGTTTTGTGTTTTCGCAAATCGGCGTGCGGGGCGCCCGCGGCGCAACTTTTCATTACATTTAGAGCATTTCCTGATGTAAGTCTGTCTACTCGTAGTTTATGCTAGTGGCCACCGGTTTACCCGAGTTTGGCTTGGAAACATTTTATTACGAGTTTTCAGTTCCGGATCTGTTGCTTGGTGGAACGAAGCACTAGATCTGTATTCCGATTTTTAAACCCTTACTTATTTTGCAAAGTTATATACTACTGTCAAGAGTAGGTACCTACTACACAGTAGAAGTAAACAAAGTTCACATTTGTACTATAGTTGACAACTCAATCAATTCAATCAATTTCTTTAGTGCATAAACATAGTTAGGTACATAATATCTTAAAAAATAAAAATAGCATTGCATGTTCTATCCGAAAAGGCATGCAAATATTAAATCTTTTACTATTTATATACACATGCAATATATACAATTTAAATGCGGAATTTCAGTGCTAATCTGTATGTCAAAAGAAATATGATGTATGACATTATCAAATTTGAACGAAATAACACTCACGTATTTTTAGTCACTATAAATAAATAAATATTATGGGACAATCTTACACAAATCACTATGCTCGATATGTTTCAGACATTTTAGGATGCCAGTATCAAGCGTCAACATAATAAAAGCAAAAGCAACAACATTTAATATAACATTGACGGATGCGTTTGTTTCAGTTTCAAGACGAGTAAAGGCGTGGGCTACACCGCGCACTTCGTGGGGAACTGCCTCGTGCTGACCTCCATGAAGGTGCGGGGGAAGGGTTTCCAGCACTGCGTCAAATACGAGTTCCAGCCCAGGAGGTAAGCTTTGCAGAACTACGTAAAGCTGGTCTAGTATCACCCGTCCCGTTCTAACAAGTATATGAGTGCGAAAGTGACGCATAGCGTGTTAGTCGATAAAATGGCAACCATGCAGCGTTTTTGGTTACCATAGCTTGTGGCGTATACTTCTGGATCAAGGATCCCACCCCACATAATAGGACATTTTAAGAGGAGATAGTGGGAAATACAAGATAAAAAACTATTCGGTATTGAGTTTAATGGGGTGTAGATGGAGCAAGCCCAGGCGGGGATGACGGAATGCTTGATATACTTACACCTTTTTGACAGCTGTCTGGAAGAAATACCAAATAGGGAGTCATGGAGGGAGATCAAGGGATTGGGCTTTTGGTTTTGCAATGGGAACTCGAATAGACTAGGGAAAAAAAACATTTTATTTTTCTAACAATCCTAATGGCAATCAAACAGTCAGTTATCTTTTTTATATATTAATATCTATTGCTAATGATCATCTCATTATCTTGTAAGTTTTATCATTCTTAACTACTCAGTTACTCAAATAAGTATTAGCCGTCCATTTATCTTTACAACGTCCTGATAACAATCAATAATCGGAAATAAAACCGGCTGGACATGCGAAGTGAAAGGCGGTACGTAATCAGCTTACTCACCTTGAATTACTTTGTTATGATCGACTATTTCGTCCAATCTGACACCGGGGGCGTAGCTCAGATGGTAGAGCGCTCGCTTAGCATGTGAGAGGTACGGGGATCGATACCCCGCGCCTCCAACGGTTACTTTTTATTTTTTTTAAGTATTTCCTCGTTTCCAATTAGAATCTTTTTGGAATCTGAATCAACACTAAGAGCATAATTATTATAAATTGAAAGAAATCGAACCAGCGACCTCTGCCGCGAAAGCAGGATGTCGCTGGTTCGATCCCAGCCCTACTCACCGGGGACCTTGGTCAATTTTTCTTTAGTATATGACCTCTCTTTCAATTTATAATTTATATATAGTAGTTAAAAAATATATATAACGGCAGTATGCCGTTACTACATTAAATAAACACTACTAGCGCGGAATACCCGTATCATTAAAACGATAGTTCGATTTACTAGTGATGTTTCAATTCGATGGCTAAATTGTTGCATAATGACCAGGGCCCGTAATTTTCATGCCCATGACAGACAAATGACGTCAAGCTTCATACATCATGTTTTAGGTTTTACGCTTGAAGAATAATGCTGTCATTGAATAGTATCAAAACTATTACGTTCCACGTTAGAATAGACGTTGATAGACGTTATCTGTCATTAACTCATATCGTATTAAAACACCTGTGTGTTTATATACGTCATTATGACGAAAACGGCATGAGAATTACGGGCCCTGATTATGACCGAGTAGGAGTAGTACCTGCAATGGTATGAAGGCCGGATATGTGAAACGCTCTTATGGCGGTACCTTCAAGCAACGCAGGGAGGGGAGTCGGCATACGTACCGTTACCCCTCTGACGAAGTACTAGCCCAAATGGGCATACGCGGCTCTGTGTTGTCACTAGTCCGTACACTAAAATATATCGAAGTGTGCAAGATTTGTCAGTGTAGTTGTATCATTTTCTATAGCTAGTGTCATCATTACAGATTGTTTTTTGGATGTAGTGTGCGAGAAGTGCGTCTGTCTGCACGTTTTCCCCCCACAAAGTGACAGAATCATTTTTAGGGTAAAATGTCGCTTTGCCCTCTTCATTTCAACGCGTTGGAAGCATTTGCTAGAAATGCGGTATAAATAAGTTTGTTGATATGTTTGCGGCCTTCGTTGTGGAAGATATTATTGCAGGTGACTGTACTTTTGGTATAAAATTAAGTAAAATCAAATAAAACGGATAACTTTGTAAAAAAAAAGTGATCTGCTTCCAGTTTCAGATACATTACATTACGATTACATTGTTTATTATCGAATACCACCAATTTCCTTATTGATGTCGAAAAAAAATTATAATATTTACATACCTATGTTGTATACGTATAGGTGAACAATATATAATACTTCATTGTGTTGTCTCCAAACTCTACAATTCATTAAACAAACAATGAGTTAAGACATGTGGGTCATACGCAAATGCCGTCCGGACCTGGCGAAAGTTGCATGTCGGGCAATGCGTACGCAGTTACCTTGAATTACTACATTGGTATCAAGAAATTCGTCAACTGTATCACCGGGGGCGTAGCTCAGATGGTAGAGCGCTCGCTTAGCATGCGAGAGGTACGGGGATCGATACCCCGCGCCTCCAAATGATCTATTTTGTTTCACTTTCCTTTAAGTCTATTATTTTTTTGGTTCACTTACTCACGCCTAAATCGATTGCATCAATCAAAAAGGTTTGACAGAAACAAAATGGGCGAAAAGAAAGAAAATGACATGATTACGTTAAATCGAGCTTCAAGTATTTACGGTGGACGAGCCCAATATTATTGTGTACAAATAAATATAATTTATTTATGATGAAAGAAATGACCAAGATCTTAATACCCAGGGCGGGAATCGAATCAATCTTATATATATATATATATATAACAATGACAATAACATGCAGATAAATGTACATAAAACCGGGTCGGCCGTTACAAAGAGTGTTTTTAAATATTAAAATTTTTTAAAGACTTTTTACAGTTTTTTTATGGAATAAAAAGGATTGATTTAAAGATAAACCTGCATGTAACTTAGTCAATCTCCTTAAAACTAACACAAGGTACCGTTCCATTGAATTCTTTGTCCCACTACCGAGTAAGTTTGATTTGGATCGCATAGTTCCGAACTAGTTCCTGAGTTGATTCGAGTTGAGCCAACATTTAATGGGGAACTTTTTCTTGTTCCGCCAGAAGTGAGTCACGATGTTTCCTGATATTGAGCGGTTCAGGGAAATCTCTCTGTTGTGCATTCCAGAGTATATGGAGTTGCAGAATACGATTTGATTGTATTCAACTTAGATACTTTTAATATTGGAAAGGGTTTAATATTCTTTATTGAACATAAACATGTAACAGATAATAATGACCGATTAGTAGGCTTATTTTGTCTTACCTAAGTTAATTATTGTCTAGTAATAAATATGGTTTATGGTTTAAGAGATTTATTCTCATAAGAATATACGTTGTTCACTTAAAATGAGAATTATAAATTGAAAATGATAAGTATAAAATATATGAATCAAAACATTTAGTACATTTAATAAATGATTTGATTCGTGCTTTACTATTGTACTATTGTTAAAATGAGAACTTAAATTTATCTCAATGCTAGTGATTCGGTGTGTGTAGTTTTTTTATCACACGAAAACGCAAGTAAAATTTCATTTAGTATTGTTTGTTTTATTTATTAATAACCAACTGAGGTTTGAACGCATATAAACTGAAAATTACCTACAACGTTTCTAGGGAAATATTGCTCTTGTGTTCACGGAGAATACTGCTTAATGTTGGCAATGTTGACATCGACTTCTTTGCACGGGTTTTCTGAACTACCCGGATTTTCCTTGATTAGGTATTTTGAATGTTTTACACAATGGGGTTGTTACTCAGGACTTTTTATATTAAAAGGGATAAAAACACCAGTAACCATTTATATACACGTTTTAATCACGTACGACAGGTATTACAATCAACTTTGAATAAATCACACGGGAAGTCGCAGTCAGAGTGCGCCAGGCGCCATCTTGACGATATGATAGCCTACTCGGCCTAGGTGACGCGCTAGTGATGTCAGCATTCTTAGTGAGGGGACACGCGAAGAATATTGTTAGTCTTTTAATGTTTAAACTCGAATTTGGTTAATCATGTGTGAATATGGTGATTCCTTAACTTAATGACGGGTGTCTCTGTACAGGTGGTATGCGATCGCGGTGGTGTACATCTACAACCGGTGGACGAAGAGCGAGATTAAGTGCCTCGTCAACGGACAACTCGCCTCCAGCACTGAAATGGCCTGGTTCGTCTCCACAAACGACGTAAGTAATTTTTGACGCTTCTTGCCTTTTCCCAGGGTATTTAACCAACGGTTTACTTAGTTTCTAGCTGAACCTTACCAGTTGATTATGTAACTTTTACTTAATTATCTAATCAAAACGACGATATTTAACACGCGTTAAAAACAATCTAGTTTTAACACATTTGAGGACCAGCGTATCTCCGCATTTTATATATCGCTCACTTTCACACGATGGACTACGCGGGCAATCGAAAACTATGGCGACATTGGCGACGCAGTGCGCGAAAAATGTCTATGTATATGTTTGAGGGCTATGCTCGGAGTTTCTCTACGTGATCGAATCAGAAATGAGGAGATCCGTCGACGAACTAAAGTCACCGACATAGCCCTTCGGATTAGCAAGCTGAAGTGGCAATGGGCAGGCCACATTGCACGCAGAGCAGATGGCCGATGGGGGCGAAATGTGCTTGAGTGGAGACCACGGCTTGGCAAACGCAGCGTAGGACTTCCACCCACAAGATGGACAGATGACCTTATGAAGGTCGCCGGGAGACGCTGGATGCAGGTCGCTTCCAACCGGTACATATGGAGGTCCAAAGGGGAGGCCTATGTTCAGTGGACGTCTTATGGTTGATATGATGATGATGATGATGATATGTTAGAAATATCTGGATGTGTCCGTGTCTGGAACCGTCTTTCGTGTGTCTGGAAGATCGTTGCGCAAAGGCGAAGCGACGCAACCCAGCACGGGGCTCACCTAGGATACTTCCGTAGGTATCCATGGTTTGTTCCTTGAAATTTCACCGCACCACGCCGCTTCGCGTTCGCGTACGTAATACACAGACACAGCCTCAGTGTCACACTGCGTGAGTCGCCTTTAATACCCATGTCACACAAGAACAGAAGACGTCGCTATGTAACGATAAACCAATCAAAAGCTAACTTGGGACCGCACAAGTAACAAGATTTTCAACTGTCAACTTTTGACTCGTACATGGTGCCTCAGAATTTGCATGGAATTACTCATAATAAATTGCTTGTAACGACACGCACGTGACGAGGAAACGTGACGTGTGCGGGTTACTGAATAATTTGCAGCCGCGAATAAAAGGGGAGGATGAACCGGAACAATAATTAGAACTAGTATTAAATGCAAAGTTTATTTGGTTTAAGTTCACATTGTGCCAAAATTTGGGAAAAAATATTTAGTCTTAGCTTAGGTGAAACTGTATTTATTGTAGAAGCAATACTTGTTGATATAGTTTGACAAGGATTCTTGCCCGTACTAATACTGGGTATAGGTAGGTACTTACTGATACTGTTTATTTTTTCTTGCCACTACCTATCTTGTACCTTGTATCTTACTTTACCGTGATACAGTTTATTACTAGTACGGAAAGTAATGGACTTAATTTATCACTATGGGTGTAAATTACAACTTAATAATAACAAAGAAACTAAATATAATATGTACGAGTACTTACCTCTTACCTACTCGTCTTGTACGGTCATAGCTAGAAATGTCGTGCAGTCGGCTTAATGAATATGTATGCACCTGTGTTCAATTTTGCACCTTATTACCCGGTAATAAGCTTCGAATGGTATAGATGTTTATGGACGTGACTGTACCTACATACATACTATACGATTTCGTCTTAATATGTTTACCTAATGTACGAGTACCTACAAACTTATGCGTGTTTTAAGCTGTGGCTTTATCAATATGTACCATGATATTGTACTTCTAAGTTATGTAGTAGTAATTTAAATAAAGTTATTTTGATTTGATTTGATTTTGTATACCTCCATGTTTCTTTAAAAAAAGCAACAGCCAATGAAAAAAGTGGCCAAATTAAATGTCTTATGTTTTCAAATTAAGTGATACATAAAATGTTAAGGGAATAAGTTTCTTGGAAAAATGCAGCGTCGGGAACTTAACATACAATGTATGCATTCCATTTTTGTTCATACACTGAAATTTGAAATACTGAAGCATGTAACAAAACCATTATATATTAAGCTACATACATACAAAGGAGCGTAAAATTACAAAGGCAACTTGCAATTTGGAGTTCCGGTGAATAATGTACTATTCACACATGGCGGAACCTATTCTAGCGCAGCTGCCCCGGGGTGGTCGAAAATGAATTTCCGTGGAAATAATCATGTAGGTACGGTTGGCTTCATAAATATATATGCATCTGTATTAAATTTTGACCCTGAAGTTCCAAAGTGTGTAGATATTTATAGACTTAACTGTGCATGTAATAACAAGCACACATATGTGCTAAAATTGGCCTGCATCTTCCTTAAAATATTCGACAGACGTCAAACTATACTTCACATTACACCAAGACAACAGAAGCCCAGACAAGACAAAATGGATCGTGAATTAGGTATGTGCCAGCTCCACTGTGAGATTGGCCCGTTTAGTCCCAACCGCCTTCATAACAAATTCACGGGGCTCCCTGTCTACGTCCAATATGTCAGCGCAGAGACAGGCGCGCTGTTGTGGAAACTTAGCGAGCGACAGTCCAAAGCTTGCGACCCGATACATGTTCCAGTGCTAAGCATACGCTTTCTCAATAAGAATTGGGCTTTTGTTCCATCCCGTTGGTTCAAAACGGGCTGCGGGTTTGATATTTAACGGCCTCCTACTCCTAGCCCGGTTGGTAGTGACTCTGCCTACGAAGCAGGAGGTCCCGGGTTCGAATCCTGGTCAGGGCATTTATTTGTGTGTTTATCACAAATATTTGTTCCTGAGTTATGGATGTTTTCTATGTATTTAATTATTTATATGTATCTATTTATTATATATAATATCGTCGTCTAGTACCCACAACACAAGCCTTATTGAGCTTACTGTAGGAATAGGTCGATTTGTGTAAGATTGTCCTGTAATATTTTTTTATTTTATATCACCAATTGCTTTTCGTTAAAGGAGAACATCATGTGAAATCTGCATAAGTACATACATGCGCGGAACAAGGGTTTACTTATTGTCGTCATAATTACTCAAACTCGTGTCTTCAAAATTTATTCCATTACCTGGCAAGTGAACCATCAATATCGAAGGCAGCATAGGTATAGCATATCGTTGTGTTTTTTAGTCAAACACTTATCTGCAAAAAATCGGATTGACCATTACTTATATAGTTTAAATTTTTTTTCATTGACAGACTGCTGACATGTTATGAAAATTCTTGGTAGTAGGGGAGCTCAAGAAAATTTGTAGTATTTAGAGCGTCTTGGGGGTTGATAGGAAAAATAAAAGGTTAAAATGTTTTCTTTTTTAGTTGTGGGGAATAGACAACAGACCTTTTTAAAGTAAAATTAAAAAATATTACTCCAGCGGGTATTTTTGTACCTACAGTTCGCTCAAATTCAAATTCGTTACCTTAAATTTAAAAAAATTCAACTGCTGTGTCCCAGTAGTCTAGGTAAGGTTTTGTTTTTGCAACTTTGTGACCCTGCTACTCCACTATTCCTTAATCTGACGCGTACGAGTATTTTTAAATATTATTTTTTACACGATCTAAACCATATCAAAGACTCATATTCGGGAAGGTACTTAACAGGGTACAAGGTATCCCCCCATATGTTAGTCTGGCGCGCCGGAGTTACTACAGAAATCCCCTCTTGGCCTCCCCTGTAGGCTCCAGATGTCTGCTATCCCTAGCTCAGGGTATGATGGTTTTTCTGAGCTGTGATCCACTGGCGCGCGCGTTGGGAATGTGCAGTCTCTGGAGGCGTTACTTTAGCTGCGCCGTTTTATGCGGTCCTGGTCTGCGCGGTGACATATATCACTGCACAAATAAATCACTATTATGGTACGAACTATAGGGTTGCAGGCAAAAGGAATGTAATTTTTGTATGATATAACAGGTTGAGCAGACGAATTGCCTGATGGTGAGCGATTACCGACCCCCGAAACACCAGAGTGGTTGCAAATGCGTTGCTGGCCTTTAAGATCGAAGTCTCTTCTTTGAGTCGAAGTCGAATCTTGAAGGATTGAAGGTGGTATCGGTCCGAATATCGCAGGCGATTAGTTTATCCATAATTCCAAGGGCTAGATAATGTAAATTAAGACAATAATCGCAGCGATTATACCACGTATTACCTAATCCATCAGTGTAATCCGTCACATAAGTGTCATAGCCCAAGTTCGGAATAACAGACACTGCAAACACATACCGAGCGACCATGAATATTCAAGGATGATTCCTATCGCTATCCCACATGGCCGAGACGAGAGCTCACGACGTCCAGTATTGACCATGTCACTATGTGCACATTTTTTTTTGGAACCTGCACTGAGCTTTGGAGCGTACGGACTGTGAAGTGGGACGGTAGCCTGGGGAAAATTCCAGGACCCTTCCGCGACATCCACGATATTTACTACTCTGGAATAGACTCTCTCTCTGGACTCCTCCTGAGTTTGCGCTCCAGAGATATCGATGTGCACTATCTGAAGTGTGCAAATTTAAACGAATTCGATTGTCATGCTCGCAACGCCTACCGCTACATATAGTAGCGGATTCCCTACAGGTCAAGCGTGTATTGTACACAGAACATTCCCATACAATTGTTTGCGACCCTCAGAAGTTTCAGCGTGGCTTTGTGGCTATCACAGATAATTTATTGTGTCCGTTTTTAAAATTCGAGCCAGCAAAGTTACGTACTTACCATGACCAGGAGTTGTACCTGGTACTTACTAAAAACCTTGTAATTGCCCGATAATCTGAACAATAGCTTTTATGTAGCACTCGATCATTTAGGTAACATCTTCCTTTTATTAGATAACTCCATTAAATATAAAATTAAACAAACCAAATAGGAACCGAAATGATATCGGTACTTTAGTATGACGAAAATTTCAAGCGTATTCAAAAATTTCAACCGGTTTTCAAGCCTGTTACTGCCGTGGCCCTTACATAAAAAGTAATAGGTGTGCCGTAAGCTGATTGGTGTTAAGGAACATGGTATTATAACTTGTACAAACATGAAAGCTACATATTCGAGGCGTTTGGAGTTGAAACTCTGGGGCCGTGGGGATCTGGTGCGCACAAAATCTATAAAGATTTAGCGTCCCACCTCATTGAAGAGACAGGTGACCAGAGGGCTGGCCAGTATTTCGCGCAACGTATAAGCATTGCCATTCAACGTGGCAATGCAGCCAGCCTTCTGGGCACGCTGCCCACTGGCAACCATTTCGGGGGCATTTTTTATTAAAAGGATTTTTTATTTATTTTAAGTTAGTGTTTTAATGTTTCGTAGAATATTTTTTTGTCATTCCAAATAAATAATTTAACATGAAAGTATTGAAAATGACTACGCTCGCGTTACCAATGTGAACACGGGGTATTGATTGGATTGGATTGGGTAGGGATTGTTAAATTTAATCCTTTCTTCTTCTTACGAGGGACACAGTAGTTTTCCAAACTTCTTTTTCGCGGGTCGGATTCGAGTTTTGGATTTGACCTACAGACAGTAATTTTGTAACCCCCTTATTTAATTTAAAATATTTCCCTAGCCTGCACCGTGAGATAAGACATGATGGCTGCCAAATGACTTTATCTAAGCTAATTTAAAATAAAGGTCACATTTTTTATTAGTTCACGAATCTCTTTGATGTCGTGTTTCTTTTACGAGAACAAAAGGCTGAATTTGTAGGGTCTAAATAATATAGCAGGGACCTGTGCCTTGGGTAATTTGATTAAGTTGACGTCAAAAAATATAAATGGTTATTTTATATTTGCGAAACGGGTGTTCAGAGAGAAATGTAGGCCTCACTTCGCGTAATTAGAAGGGAACAGAATGTAGACAGAAGTTGTTTGTAAAATATTTCAAATGTGGAAATCCGACGTCTTAACAAGTCACGCACGTGACAGATTCGGTTATGAAAAGTTATATCAAATGTGTGCTCTTTTAATAATAGCGCTATGAGTTTGGCCACTTTGTTCCTAGAATATTTTTTATTAAATCGTCTATTTTCAATCTCGGAACTAACTAACATTCTTTCAATACTGGTCCGAGTATACCGGCACAATCCGACGTCTGTACGTATTTATGTATTTTTTTTCGACGATAATTTTTAATCGGATCATCCTTAAACTTGGCAGGTGGTTAAATAACATTAAAATATTATTTAACTTTGAATATGAGCCATATCGATTAACCGGATATAGGGGTCGCGAGGTTAGAATAGTCTGTTGTTACCCCTATTATCCCAAGTTATCCCGTTTGTAGTTTGTCCCGTCTGTGTCTGAGGAGCCCCAGGTGTGCCCCGCAGCACCGTGGCTGGTATTACTCAAAGATAATTATGCGAAATCCTGCTCGTTATTTGTTTCTAACTTCATAATTATGCGTTCGGTAAGTGATTTACCCTTCTTAAACTTGGCAAACTTAACTGACACAAATATCAAAATAGCAGACAGAGTGGATGATTAACTAAATTTTAGACTTGACAGATGTTAGTGCATATCTATACTATTCAGCTAGACATGAAGTAAGTACCTAATTATTTATGTAGTCCTTTAGGCGTACGATGGTTGCACTTTTATTGTCTATCGAATCATGCATTCACTCTCGTACTAACATTCTTAAAAACTAACTAAATATTTTACAAGTAACCCATTGGACACGAAGGTGTCAGAAATTCATTGTATTTGACCCCTATCAATTTAAGTTTATTAAATAGAAAGTATGACCCTTTTGCTCATTAAGGGTTAGACAATAATAACTAGTACCAAGTAATAGAACCAAGAAGAATAAACGCTTGGCCGGTTAATTTTATTCCTTTAAGAAGTCGATTAAAGGATTCCGATTTCTAAACATCCTTGACTTTTGGTCTGCTTTAGAATGCTGCAGAAAGTTCAGTAGTTGCCTAATGTCATAAATTCTCTCACTCTTAGATGCGTGCAAGCGTGATGCACGCAACGCAATGCACGCATATACGTTTCTCCGTAACCAGTAACCAGGCCAACAGAGTTGCCAAGAGTTGAGAGAAAATTTGTGGGATTAGATATTTCGCACAGTTTATTGTGGAATATCTTTGCTCACTCCTTTTAATCTTTTGCAATTGTTTTTGCATTACCGACTAACCTTTTCGAGAAGTACGGAATACTTTTTTTTTAAATAAACGATTTATGTGTAAAAACTTGCTGCTTTCCTGGACTATATAAATGAACCAAATATGAAAACATGCCTTTACGTCTAGGCGAAAATATCTGATGGCAACTATACACGATTGACTCTAATTAACCAGCATATAAGTAAAAGATAAAATAGAATAAAAAAATAAGTATAAATAATCAAGTAATAGTAATGTCTGTATCGTTTGTCTATATTTAGTAATTTCAAAGTTATAAATAAAACAGTATTTTTATTAGTTATCTTCTTCTTCTTCATGTGCCATCTCCGTCACGGAGGTCGGCGACCATTTGCTTATAATTATGTCGATCTATGTGTAGTCTATGGTATGGTATGGTATGGTTTGGTTTGGTATGTCTATGGCAGGGGTTTTCAAAGTGGGAGGCGCGCCCCCCTAGGGGGGCGCGACAACATGTGAAGGGGGGCGCGGGACCGCGGGAAGAACACACACCGCTCCATCCTCGCACCACCCGCGCACCGCTCCGCGTTCGCTCGTCTCCCCGCCCGCGCATCGCCCGCTGCCTGCGCATCGCCCGTCGCCCGCGCAGCGCAGTGCACATCTATCGCTCGGTGCCGCTGCTAGCTTTTGTTTCGTTTCTACCAGTATTATTCGACTTATATGCACGTGTACTCTTTTGTTTCGTCATGAGTTTGGCAAAAAAACGTAAATATAATGATGATTATATTAAATACGGGTTTGTTGCTATGCAAAAAGGTGATATCGATCATCCGCAGTGTGTTATTTGTTATGAAGTATTGAGTAATGACGCAATGAGACCGTCGCGTTTGGAGCGCCATTTGTCAACAAAACATACCGCTTTAAAGGACAAGCCAAGGGAGTTTTTTGTTTCAAAATGTTCAAGTTTGAAACGCATGAAATTGGATAGTACTGGAACTATTGCGCAATCATCTGAGAAAGTGCTCCAGGCTTCGTACGAGATATCGCTACTAATTGCAAAGGCAAAGAAAAGTCATACTATCGGTGAGTCACTCGTGAAACCCTGCTTGTTAAAAGCAGCTGATACCGTTCTTGGACAAGAAAGTAAACAAAAATTGTCACAAATACCTCTCTCTGATAACACTGTGAAACGTCGGCTTGATGATATGGCTGAAGATATAAAAATACAAGTAGTGGAAGCCGTGAAAGAATCTAACTTTTACGCAATTCAGTTGGACGAGAGTACGGATGTGGCACAATGTTGTCAATTGTTAGTTTTCGTCCGATATATACAACATGAAACTATCAAAGAAGATTTGTTGTTTTCTACGGAATTAACGACTACCTCGAAAGCAATCGATATAATGACAGCAGTTTCTGATTTTTTTACCAAATACGAATTGTCATGGCAAAAGTTGATTGGTGTATGCACAGACGGTGCTCCGGCAATGCTTGGATCCCGCTCAGGGTTCGTTCAGTTGGTGAGACAAAAAAATCCTCATGTAATTGTGATTCATTGTTTTATACACCGCCAAGCACTGGCGGCCAAGACTCTTTCGGATGAATTGAATGTTGTCTTGAAATTATGCATTAAGATAGTAAATTATGTAAAAAAAAGTGCCCTGAATACCAGACTTTTCACGGCTCTTTGTGAAGATTTGGGTACAGAACATAAAACACTCTTATTTCATACTGAGGTGCGCTGGCTGTCAAAAGGCAATATGCTAGCAAGGTTATATGAGCTCCGAAATGAGGTTATTCAGTTCTTGGATATCCAAAAGCAAAGTGAATTATTAGTACAATTCAAAAAACCATGGGTACAGTTGGTATTTGCCTATTTATCGGATATATTCGATTCGTTGAACTCATTGAATTTGAAGCTGCAAGGAGGAGATTCGAACGTAATTCATCATCGAGATGCCATCACTGCGTTTACCGAGAAGCTACAATTATGGAGTCGTAAAATTTCAGCAGGCAATTATTCCTGCTTTCCTAGATTAGCTGCAGTAATCACAGATGAAGAGGGTTTTATGGAGATTTTTGATGAAACTAACACTAAGACCGAAATCTCCAAACACTTGCAGCACCTCACTGATGAATTCAAGCGCTACTTCCCTAACTCGTGTGATGAAAATATTTACCGATTGACGACGGATCCTTTTCAAGTTGATATAGACAAGCTGCCAGAACTACTTCAAGAACAAGCTTTGGAAATCAAAAATGACTCGGCTGCCAAATATGACTTCGAGAAGATGGATAAGTCATTATTTTGGGCAAAATATCTCAAAGTTTATCCCAACATAGCAGAAGAAGCACTGAAGCTGTTTTTACCCTTTTCGAGTACTTATTTATGTGAAAGGGCATTTTCAGCAGTTGTAGCTATAAAAACGAAATGTAGAAACAAACTCGACATCGCTAGTGATTTACGTTGTGCACTTTCTTTTATTGAACCCAGAATTGAAAAACTTGTCAAAAATATGCAAGCCCATCCATCACATTGATTTTGTTTTGACAATCTTGTCTTTTTCAGTTATAAAAAAGCTGTAAATTAATAGTAATAAAAAAAAGGTTGATTAATAGGTACCTTTGTTTTATTTGGTTAGTTAAATTTGTATGATTTGGTTAGTTATATTCATATCCATACACACTTGGCGAGCTCACTGCCTTCCTCCTTCCATGAATCAAAGCGAAGGGGGGCGTGAGGACTTCATTTTATGAAGCAGGGAGGCGTGCAAAAAAAAAGTTTGGGAACCCCTGGTCTATGGTCTATGTGTAGTTATTAGTTAATTATTCGTTAAAACGTCGTGAAACGAAGCGTCCGATCAATGGCTATAAGCTTAGTGGCTATGTACAACTTGCAACATCGGAACGACAAATCAAAGCCAAATCGTTCCATCCGTAGATCTCTTTATCAGATGACGCGCGTAATCTGACGTATAAAAGAATCTTATGGGGGAATCGCTGTTGTGTTTAAAAGCGTAAAATGTAATAAACGTAAGCGAAATCAATTGGGGGGAATCTCTGCTCGAGTCGCCGACAAGCGCTCGGGTTTTCATGGAGATGACTACATTAAGCGCGGCCCAAGCTCCGAGGCTCTGGCATGCGGAGCTCGACGATATTTATCATGATATCTAGATGCGCCGATAATATACAGTAAGCTTTTTATTATCAGATAAAAGGGAAGTGAAATACCTCATATTTCATAGTTGTATTTGTTTATCTGTTTGTAGGTGGATAAATAAAAATAAGTTTTCACTTGGATTTAAACTATATCTATAATTTAAAAAAAATATTATAGAGAGTGAAAGTGAAGAGAAGTAATGAATGATGTGACAAATGCATGAACAATGTTTCGTTTAGGAATGGACTGTTTCAACATAAGGTTTCAAACGGGTCTATCGCGGATTCACTTTTTTGAATAAGGTAAAAAAGTGAATTCGCGATAGACCCGTTTGAAAATTATATTTAAACATGTGTTCAAAACGCGAAAGTTTTAAATGTTATATGGACTGTTTCGTTTAGGAACACTGTTTTATTAATTAAAACTTAATAAATTGCATTACCTTTACCAACCATAGAGGGGGAAGAAAAAAACTTCCATTTCATCTTACCTGTACATATACTGTAACTTGCCATACTATACCTAAGGTAAAAAGTCATAATAACCACTCTCCATATTTTTTTAATTCAGTGCAGCTTATTTGACCCCAATTTTAAGACAGCACCGATTTCAGACATGTTTTAATTCACCCCGAGGTCGCCATACAATATAAAAGTTAAATAAAACAAGTGAAACCAAATTCACGGAGCAACTTCAATTTCATGAATCTGGAATCCTCAACAGAGTAACACAAAGCAAACAGGCATAAATGCTACTCCGCCCTCAAATCGAGTAGGCACAACAATGCCTTTACCGGGCGACGGCGTCGCATTCCCAATTCCGCAGCTACCTAACAACCCCTGAATTCCTGGTGCTCAGATCTCGGCTTAGGCAAAGCCTGATCTACTGAAAAATGTGGATCGGATCAGACTGCGATTGTTTGTTTTTGTAACGTAATAAAAAGAAACTTAAAAAATAGAACCAGTTCGTATAAAAATAATTTACGAGAACTTATTTGGTCTCTGTAGACATTCTTAGATGCAAATTCATGACAGTTATGAGTCATAACTAACAGTCATAACTTATGACAGTTATGACTAATTAAATTTATCTAAACTTATTTAGTAGTAGATATTATAAAGCCCATATTTTATAAGAAAGACCATCTGAGCTAAGAATCTTGTCAAGATAGCGTTGGATGTGGAAGCCAAAACATAAATGATTATGGACATATTTCGGGAAAAACGTTTATCCAGCAATGAAAATTTTCGGCTGAAATTATGTAGGCGTAACCGCTGACATCTTGTATCCTAAACCTTCCATTTTGTTCTCAATTCGTTACTCCATAATGCCATGTAAATTTCTATTTATGGCTTAAACACTCGGAAACGACACGTGAGGCAGTTTAACGCGTAACGCCTATTGAGTCGGAAACACGATACTCGGCGGCGTGTTCCAAATAAAATATGATGATTGATGAATATAGAATAGCATGCGTTAAAATGGAAATCGTTTTTGAATACAAGGATTACGTCGAATGCGAAAACCATGACATCATTATAAATAATATTTTTACAATAAATCGTCCGTGAGCGACTAGGAGTGCATACCTAGGAGTTTCACCTTTAAAAAACTGTACCACACTGCCTGTCCGTGGCTTAGCAGCTTTCTGGTACCAGAAAGCTGTTGTACATTGCCGATGTTGGAGTTAAGACCGCCAAGCTGAAATGGGAGTGAGCCGGATATGTATGCCGCTTGCGTCCGGATTGGTAGACGCAAGCCACATAGCCACGGAGTGGATGCCGCAAGACAGGCAAGCAGGTCCAGGAGAAGGTGGCGTGACGACCGGGCTTGTGCATCGCACGCGGGGTTCTAATGGTTGGGGTCACTGATGGTATTTTTTTATGCTTTCGTTTTTAATTAAAAGTTTTTCATTGAAAAAAAATAGTAACCATACTTATTTTTTCCCCTTTTTTATAGGGCATTTTTAATTGTAAATTAATTTAAATGTATAATAAATCCTCTCTTAATGTGTCTGAGTTAACCTTATTTATCCAAAATACAAAACTTTTTTCCAAATTTCCGATCGTTAGCCTAGGTACTTCTCGAGAAATTAACGATGTGACAGACAGACAGACAGACTGACTGACCATAAGGGTTCCATTTTAACCATTTCGGTACGGAACCCTAAAAATAGTTGGTGATACCGACTTGACTTGATTTGGCTAAACTAACCAAATGTCTTTTCGTTGATAGAAATTTAAACACGGATCAAAAGAGGACCTATCAATAAATTGTAGGTATTAATCATACGTACAATAAAGTAACTAAATGATTCATCATAAGGGCATATTTTTATTTTGTTGTCGTTTTTTTTTTCGCGTCAGATTTGAATGAAATTTGGTGGGTAGGTAGAGTTCCTTATTCTCTTCAAGATAGACCAAATTTCAAAGTATGTCCCACAATTTTTTCCACTGAGTTACGAAATCGTATGGAATTTTCGTAACTCAGTGAAAAATTTCATAAATTTTTTTTGTCGCACATTGAGATTTTGTATCTATCTAGCGTAGACTAAGGAACTCTACCTACCCACCAAATTTCATTCAAATCTGACGAGAAAAAAAAACGACAAAATAAAAATATGCCCATAATCGTCAAATGCCACCGATTTGCTAGTTGATTGCGATGTATGAATATCACTTTGTTTATAAATTGAAATAGATGTCATATACTAAAGAAAAAGACCAACACCGACGAAAGCCAATCCGAGGATCGAACTCGGGTCTTCAACTTTCGCAGCTAACGCCATAACCACTAGGCCAACTGGTCTTATCGAAATGCCGGCGAATTTGTCGAGTATATGCAATCTTAGTAACAGGCAAGACGCCCCTGGTCATTTTTCTAAGTACAAGCGACAAAAAAATATTAAATAATATAATTTGATTTGATTTGTGTCAACAAAAAGTTTTATCACTTTGTTTCTCCGACAAATCAAAGTTAAATTGTTAAGGTTGTCGTGTCCTGAAAGCCACCGGTTTCCGGAGAAACCGGAACGATTTATTGGCTTCTAAATACCTCCCCGATCTGGGTTCCCTCGTAGTTATTATTATTTAATCCCGCGCCCGTGGGACGGCGGCCACTCCGCCTTAATTACAGATTTTTGGGTCGGATTTATACACTGGCTTTACACAAAATTACTTTTTATTTTTCTTATAAATGAGGAACCTATGGCTGGGGCTTCCAGGGGATCCTTAAGCTCACACCCTTCTGTCGGTTTTGGTATTTTGTAATCAATTAGGTGGGCTTATGTTGTTCTTTGGGAGCCCGCACGATAATATATATACATACCATATATACTATTAAACCGAGTTGCTTTTGTCGTGTTAAATCATGTTCTGCATAACCTATGCTTAAATAGTTCTGCATAATTTTGTTGCAAAACTAGTTAACGTGTATAGTAACATTGTTGTTTATTATTAAATATTTGATTGATGTTTAATAAAACTTTTCTACGTCTAAGAATATGGTATTTTTTGGATTGTTGAAATGTAACGGAATATGCTCTATTTTGTAGATTCATATTTAACGATGGCTGAGTAAAAATGTATTTATCAGGTTTTTTCATTATTCGCAATATTTCATTGTTTTACATTTAATGGTAGAGTTTTGTATATATAACAATACAATACAAGCACTTTTTGTTGAGCATCATACGAAACAATAGGTATAGGTAATATGAACAAAACATACTTTCAGACTGAAAAGGGGTTATAGGGGTAAAACAGCTGTAATTGTTGTATTAGGTTCCGTTTAGGATATTAGGTTTATCGTGAATTAAAGAATGTGGTTTGGTTTAGTTTTTACTTGCCTATTATTTTAATCAGTATGTCTGTTAGTTACTGTCAAATATAAGACATGCATGAGATCAGTCTTTACCTTAATACTCGAATGAAGACTATAAAATTTGCGCGTTTATAAAATTTTCCCTATAACGACTTACATCTTTAGTTAATTGTCATATTCTTTTGTTATAGAGACTTCATTGATTGTTTTGTAAACCTTATCCATTAGGTTTAATTTGTTAATCTTTGTTTTTTTTTTGTCTCCAGCCCTTCGACAAGTGCTACATCGGAGCCACAGCAGAGCTGGATGAAGAGCGCGTGTTCTGCGGACAAATGGCCGCCATCTACCTGTTTGGGGAGGCGCTCACTACGCACCAGATCTGTGCTATGCACCGATTGGGACCAGGATATAAGGTGAGCTGAGGAGTGTTATCTGTAAGGCCTTTACTGCTGTTAGAACCAGAGTCCATAAGAACCTGCAGGCCTAACGCCCACATAAAAAAAACAATTTGGCCTCTATCGCTCTTGCATATTCGAATAATAGAACGAAGTGATCCTCAGCAGCCCTGGCAGGGCCGCCATGGAAATAACGGTACGATAGCTAGCGTACCTTTTGTTTCTAATAATGAGATATGTTTATATGTAATTCGATCTTGTAATTGTATCTTCATAGTTACAGCCTTAATAAACCTAGCAGTGGTAAAGGCGGCTTGATAATTAGTAATATTTTAAAGGGACATTTTGAAAGTATTTAAATCTGATATATATTTTGTTATATATTGCGCAGGTAGCATGCTTTAAAACCCTTAATTTGGTAATGTATGACGGGTCATACAAACTCTTCGACCCTCTTTTTGTTTATTTCCAGCCAGTATTGTGAGGACTATTGAGCGCCGAGGAGGCTTAAACTCACGACCGTCCTTTTTTTGCTAAATTAAGGGTTAAAAATGAGGCCAAAGTTTTATGTAACTGCGGTGTTAAATTATTGAATACGGGTTTAAAACAAAAAGATAGCCCAGGCTTAATGGATATTACCAGGTTAAATACAGACTTTCATTTCTGCAACGTTACCAAACGCTGAACCTTCTCTAACGTGTCATCAGTATCGAGTGCTGCTATCAAGCTATCACGCGTTACACGCCACACGAACTAATACTGGTCCAGTATCATCGAAGTGACATCCGAATTGAGTGGCGTGTCCATTTAATTAACGGATTACGGCTGTTACGTACTACATTGCATGTAGTTCAGAGTATGTATTGGGCAAGTAAAGGTCTTTGAATACTCTGTTTTATTGCATGGTATGCTCTGGTTGAAGTTATTCATTTTGATGGATGTTAGAGCATACATGCAGAACTTGGGTTTTACTTTTTCGTGGTGCTACCTCGCGCGATAGATTAGCGAATTATATTTAGTCAGTAACTTTTAAGTAAGAAAGTACCTACTAATACCAATAATGTTTTTCTGTGTCTTGTCCACTGCTAACCAATGGATACAGAGCCAATTCCGATTCGACAACGAATGTAACATCAGTTTACCGGAGAACCACAAAAGGGTGAGCGAACAGGCCGCTCTCCTGCTTGCCAACGCTGAGGTCCCCCCACCCGAGCCTGAAACCCCTCCCGAACCCCCCGAATCCCAGACCCTTGACCCCGCTTCGCCGGAGGATACCAAGGCGGCAGAATCGGAAGAAGCATGCGTAGTTTTTAAAGAAGACTCGACGCCGCGAGGGCGGAAGATGGCGGGCGAAGCGCGCGAAGTGGCCGCCGCGCATGCGTCGCTGCTCGTAGATATTGAAGCATGCAAGCGTGTAAGCATGTCGCGCTCGCTCTTATTTAATTTACGTATCTTTGTCTCGCTTTTGTGTTGTCCAATTTGGAAAATGATGGGGCTAAAAACTGCCACTTATGCCGGAAGCGTTCTTGGATTATCGAAACCCGTAGGTGCCGTGTTTTTTACACTGCTCCTATAATAGTTAGGTGTTGGTCTTCCGTAGACGCTTTTAGTAGCATAACCCGTCAACGGGAGACCAATACGTCGAATAGCAATAGTATTAAATTAAGTTATGGAGTTAATTCTCAATTTTTGAATTTGATCGAAATCTGAGGCGCCGTTTTCAATTCCTAACCTCATGAGCCCCATCGTTTTTCAACTTGCAAATGTATCGTACTATCGTTCAATAGTGCACATTGCACATGTACTGTCATTGCCCACTTGCTACTGTGTATGTGTGGTACCAGGGTCAGTTTCGATTCGACTCCGAGTGCCCGACGCAGCTGCCGACCAGTGAGGTCCGCGTGGACCGCTTTGGCGACCTCGTCCACGATCCCACGCAGAATGTACATGATGTAAGAGTGCCTGCACTTGTGTTATGGTCTCCTGGGAACCACTTTAAACTATCTTCTTGGTAACCGCTTGAAAAAGGGTTTTATTTTTTATTTATTTATTTATTTAAACTTTAATGCACAAGACAGAAAACTGTACACATGGCGGTTTTATTACTTTTTTACTTCCTTATGGAGATTGCGTCAGACATGGATGCACGTAATCGGTTAATTTTATTAAACTAATACTTGGTAACCCCTTGAAAGGTTTTAAACGTTCAACCTAACATAATCCACATTATAATTGTCATGTAAAACTGGGTAATTAGCATTTTGAGTTCACGATATTTTGGCACTATTCATGGGATGAAAGGAACAGCTGAACGGACCACCACAGTCTATCGGAGTTGCAAAAGTGCTGGAATATCAACTTTAAAATACCTAAATTGGCATGGTTAATCATCCAGTTTTAAGTAAAAATGGTTTATGACTAATTTTCATTAATCGTATTGGTAATATGATTAACTAACTAATTTTTCTCTACCATTTTATGAATATGAACGGCATTGAACAGAATGGGTCAGTTAATGAGGATTACCGCGAGTCGATTTTCCTTTAGGGGCGCTAGTGGAACGTGGGTCCTGCGGGAACATTTCAAACGTCACTTTGACAATTCTCTCATACTGGCACAGGACCCACGCATGAGTGGCGCCGCCTGGTGAGCGACAATACGGTAGCTCCCATTGCTAGTATATGACGGTTACTGGATAATTTATTATAGGTACGAGTATAAGAAGACACTTGAGTTAAAGGGATTCACTAATATTACCTATAGTTTCTTGGTAACTATATATACATAATATTAAAATTCTCATAGCGGGTTACTCACGTCAATAAAGTCGAAAATAGCTCGACATGTTTCGGAACAGTCCGTGTCCCTTATTCATGAGTCATGCGTGTAGCCGCGGCGACTGCTCTACGCACACTGCGAGCCCCAGCGCGGTCAGCTCTCGACTGAGGCAACGACGCGGAGGGAGCGGGCGGCGCAGGCGCGGAGGGTGCGGGCGGCGCAAGCGCCGGCAAAGTTAGAAGCGAGACACTACCATCTCTTTCACACCCATTGTCAACTGCACGATTGCACACGACACTCACTACGTCACACTGTACGGCATCGTCCACACGAAGCACCGGCGCAGCACTCAAAACCGTTTTCCAACTAGGGGGCACCGACCAACCCCCATCGCGATTAAAATTCGGGTGACGACTTATCTCGATAGCCTCCCGTACTTTCCGCGGAACGCTCCCTCCCTCCCTCCAGTCGCCGCGGCTACACGCATGACTCATGAATAAGGGACACGGACTGTTCCGAAACATGTCGAGCTATTTTCGACTTTATTGACGTGAGTAACCCGCTATGAGAATTTTAATATGTCTGATACTCACGGGAGTTTTCTAATTATATATACATAACTTTCACAAGGTATAAGATATCCAAAACAAAAAAGTGTTCGTAACTAACTTTATGGTATGGTGACCACTACTTCTTTACATGATTTTTTTTACTAATGTTATGGATTCCTGGTAACTTTCTGGATTTCTTGACTTGGTAACTTTTTTCAAGATTAGGGTGCTCATACGAAGCAAACACGGTTTCAATTTCTCAACTCTAATGTGGCTTCCTGTTAACCACATTTTTCTATCTAAACTTCCTCTGAAACTGTAACTTGCCTGTTTTAGCAAAAAATGTTTTATTTCATTAAGCACATTTCTTTTGAAGGGGCAGGTACTGTCGACACCAAAAATATGTATAGGCTATTGCACCTTACTCCCTGGAAAAAGGCGAAAATCTTGTACATATTTTTGAAGCTGACTGTATCATAATGAGTCTCCGCCGGAGCGCAGAAGTACACAACAAAGGAACGTAATCTTTGAAGTTAATCCGGGCACAGAGTGTTTCACCGAAATGAGTTACATTATTGTTATTTGGAGATATAATCTCGTTGCTTTCCTTAATCAGCCTTAATGCTTTAGTATATTAGAGCCATAGAACTGAGAGTCAGAAAAATACATTAACATTGAGTACCTATTAGATTGTTTTGAAAGTTAAGTCAACGTCAAAAAATTGTTTATGTATTTTTACCTTAGCCCTTTTTAATAAGTTGCAAAGGCGTAAGCATATTTGACGTTCACTAGATTATTTTTGAAAGGACTCTCTTGTTAAAATTGGTTAATAAAACCACTCGAGCATTACATATTTTTATAAATGAAAATGATCTCAATATGCACTGACTATGTAAACATTTCAGTAATCTCAAACCGGTCTCGAAAATGACTGCGCAATAATTTATAGTAATTTATTAGTTACACCATTGTTTTCGACCGGCTGTACAAATTAACAACTTTATTACCACCCTTAATAACTTGGGCTGTGAAGGGATTCTATAATTTACAATTATGGTTTTGTATCTACTGGTGGCTCGGGTTTCAGTTATTATGTGGGGTAAATGGGTAAGGTATGGTCATATCTTTGAACAGAATCATCGTATACCTACCTATAGAAAAAGTAGATAATATAGTAGATAATATATTCATGACTTGCATTTTTTTACAGTGTAAAATAATTAAAAATGACTAAATTCGCACCTACATTATTAGAGAAATATTTATATGTTGAAAATAACGACACGCCCACTGAGGGTTCCGCACAAAGTATGCTCCCATTTATGACCTTAGGTACTTACTTAAAAATACTGGTGGCACGGAACTCTCAGTGTGCGGCAGTTATACGGTTTTCGGATTTTCTCCTGTACTTGTGCTACAAGCTCTTGGTTTTTACCAAATTTCGTGATTGTAGGTCGATGGGAAGTACCCTATATATTTTGATTCCCATTGTAAATGTATGGGAAATGCGACATAAAAGGCCATATCTTTTGATTTCTTTGGGGGGTTCCGTTTTTTTCCTTTTGATGTACGGAACCCTAAAACCTAAAAGGTCAAGTCATGAACTATTACCTACACCTACCTACAGCGTTCTACAGCCTATCGGCGTAACTAAAACTTCAATAACGGTGGTACAGCAACATTAATTTCTCCTTCAACTTGTAAGCACGCTGTTCGAGTAATAGTCAAAACTTGAGTGAAAGTCGCTGGGAACAACAAATTTAATTTATAGTCTTTGCAATATGAACATTTCATATGTAAATTGGAACTCAGGCAACCCCGAAATACAAAAGTTTCTCGCTTAATTCTTGGTGTAGTTGCCCGAGGCGGTTTGATATTAGTTTTATTCCTTAATTTAATTTCGCAAACATTCCCCAAGTTATATTCAACCGAGTTCATCATATGCCGAAACCTTGTAAACTTTTTGCATCGCGAGAAAGAGAGTCAAAGTCTGTGGAAATCTGGCAAATTATATTAAAAAGTTTGATACGATTCGGGTGACGTGCTTGGATTGAGAGATTCTATTCATGTCAATATTTTCACAAGAATGAAAGATCAAAATACAGTATACAAGACTAACCTTTGCCCACATATTTTAATGGACCACCACGATATGTGAACATATGTTCCATAATTCCAGTATTTTATATATTAAAAAGATTGTAATTCTATTCGTTCGTACTTGACTATATTTATACTCGAATCAAAACCGAACGCAAACTGGTTATCAGATCGAATCGGCATCACATTTCGATTAGTGAATTCTATCTCTTTCAAAAATAAACTCAAAAGCATCCTTCATCGTTTGCTTTCGTAATTACTTTATCACTCAAAGGAGTAAATCCAATTTAAATGTAACTAGGTGTGTCCGGGTCAACGCTATCCCGAAATTCCTATCCCGGGGGAGCTAACTTGCCAACGTAATGAAAACCTCGTTCAGAACTGCCCTGGCTCCTGTTTCGGAACTCATTAAAAATAAACATTCCAAGGATAAAAACCTAAAAACAAATAGGCAATCATCAAAATTATAAGCACCCTCAAGAATGTAAATTAATACTAATTATTTACAGGAAACTCGCAGATTAATTTCATAAAGTTAAATAAATACCCACATTATTCAAAAGAGGTTTTCCTCAAGGAATATTTATGAGCACATGGGTGCGTGGATTAGTCAAATGAGCCTGCGGGCTATCCATCACCCGCCTTAATTAATTTTTTCGCCAACTTTGAATGCCAGTCAGTTTAAATGAAAGATAAACAGAAGCGACGACCAGTCGTATAATAAAATTACTGACTAACTGAATTTGGTACTTCGATTGTGTTATGGGAACAAAAATGGGACGAAAATTGAAATTAGTTGCGTCTCGGAGCTCGGAGGTGCCCTCTTTGAGGCGATTGCAAATTAAATGGACAAGTTGGCTTAACCTGATTACGGTTCTGTTCGTCTAGTTAGCGAGTTAGTAGGACTTATTTTCATAGGATAGAAAAAGCTTCAGAAGTACGAGTACTTATAGTTTCCCGTCTCGAAGACGCCGCGAAAAATATCGGTTCATTTTCCTCTCAATATTACACGTCACAATTTGCACGTTGAGAACATGATAAACGTAAACACAAGCTCTAACAACATCATATTATTTAAATATTATTCATGCAGATATGTATGTTATTTATACCTGTATGAATATTTTAACGGAAAATGCTACATTCGAAACGGGATAGCAAAGAAAACAAATTCTCGACTTTGTTATTCAAATAGCCCAAAGCCAATACTAAGTAGGTAGCAGGATATCAGAAACATGCACATACGAAATGGGCACGTGTTGGGTAAGTGCTCCAAAGTTGTGACAGGCGAGCGTTAAGCGGGAAAGTTTGACAATTGCCGTTCGAAATATGAGACGATGTCGTGGTTTAATTATTCTGGGAACTGAGTGTTAATTTCAAATTATTTTATGAAACTTTTGAAGGGATATTAGTGTTTCAATTACTTCCTTTCCTTGCACTCTGTTACAGATTCGTATGAAATTGTCACTTGGGCAGGCCATGATCGCATACTCGTAAATTGACAGGGTTGGCATATGGGGTAATGCCAGAACATTTTTCGTCCTAGTGGATCAAGTCGAAAAGTTGCGACCTAAGCCATTGGACATTCCCTGAAATCCCGGATAGGGCTACACCTGAATAATGCTGTAGCGTAAATATTAAAAAAAATATATAATACTTTAATAACAACAAATCCTCATAAAAACCTTAAAATAAAACTAACCTAAATAAAAATTAAAAACTAAACTTAAAAATAAAAATAAACTACCTTTATATAAATAAAAATATTTTACATAATCGACCACAAAAATAAACATGTTGTATTTATTTATCATTGGCAGTGTTTTTGACAATAGCATTATGTGACTTCATGTCAGAACGTCAAATTTGTTCAATGATGAGTATCAACAATTAAAATATTAGAAGTGACAACGTTCATCAAAAAATACGAAGAAGGTTTCATACTATTCTGTAAGGATTAATTATACATGAGGTATACAGGCTGTTCCAAAGTTAAAAATAGTAATTTGATCATTTCTTCGTAACCACTGCGCCGATTATTATGAAACTTTGTATACTGGTTCTAAACACCGTAATGCATAAGCTTTTTCGGCTTTGTCCAATGGCTATGGACATCCCTGTAAACTATTTCGGTAACCTATCTGGCGTGGATGAATATGTAGATAAGTGTTGTGATTTGTGAGCACCGTTTGTGGTTTGTGGTTTGTGGTTTGTGGTTTCACAATTCAAGAAGCTGAATGTTATGTAACTAGGGCACCAGTATTACCAAGAGATCTACATTTAATCGAAAACTTTCGGAGAGATCCGTCGCGCCGGTGCGCGTCGCGCGTCGCTGGGGCTCCGGTATCCACTGCACCAAACTTAATATTAAGAGGCACTGCGAACTTGGAAAACATCTGACTTTCGGAGCATGAATGTTGGAGCTACTAGAAATATTTATGCATTCCGTTTGCCGACTCAACTTTCAACCTTGATTGGTGCTCCGTGGACCGAGTTCAAAGAAGTATTAGATTTTTAATTCAGTCTTTAAAATACTATTCCGTGCTGCACAGAGGAAATCCGGTTTTTGGAGCTAAAATTCGCAGAAAGCTATAAAACTATGCTTTATGAATTCTCGACGTTTTCAGTAGATTAAATCCATTCATTAGCAAACTAAATGGACTTTCACATATTAAACTTCAATGTGGCAACAATTGGAAAGGCTATAAATATACAAGTTTATCCTAAGTACGGTCAACTAGAGGAAACTTGGCACACGATGCATGTGTACTCTAAACTTCATAATATCTTGGCCTATGTGTTGTAAAAAAGGAACATTGTTAAATATCTCGTGAACTACTTAATACAGACACATAGAGAGAAGACTTTTCATAATAATATATTTTAATTTATTTTTTGCAAAAATCAAAATTCTAGTTACTGGGTCATGTGGGGTATCATTTAAAAGGCACATTTTTTTATTATTTCTTAATAATGTTTTTTATTTTATTTCTTCATAACGTTTATTTAATTTTTAGATAAAAATGTGAAAAGAATACCATTACTTACCTGTATCTAAGTTTATGAAGGAAAATATGTGATTTTTACACAACGTTCATATTATTTTAAATATTACGGGAAGAATATAACATTGATCCAAACATATTTTTTTTTAATAAAAAGTTTCCTGATTTACATTTGTAATTTAACCAACTTAGATAGTTTTTTTTTCTTCTTTAAATTTATATGCTAGCATGCTGTAATAACGTCTTATAAATAAATTTGTCAAAATTGGATTGCAAACATTGCAAACGAGTGACCCAATCTGTCAATATATGTGGCTGACGTCAAATTTCTACTTGTAGGTAAGTATAGTTGCAACGTAAAGTTTGTACGCAACCCTCGGTTCGCGAATCCGACTCGCACTTTGCCGGTTTTTTTGCAATTTTAATCATTTCAAAATGCTATTTCGATTTGTCAGCCGCCACCTGTCGTTGATGCACTTTTGTAAACACAATCTCGGTAACGAGAGCTCCTCCGCGCCCCCTCTGTTCCCCTGGTACTTGTTCTGGTATGTTATTAAATTCCAACAACCATTTGCGTGGAGGATTAGTCATTGGCCCTTTAAGGTGAACCTCGAGTTTCATTATTTTTTCTTCCCAAATGAGGTGCTACTGCTAAATAATAAAACTTTTGATGTACTATCCCTAGAAATATTGAGAATTTGAATAAATCGCAACCATAAATATATTTACAACCAATTGTGAACTATAAAGCAAAAACCACGGGACGAAAGTATAATCATTGGCCCCTAGGGACATATATTGGCATACCAAGAATGCAATGATCGGAATGCCAGTACTCAAACGTATACTTATCTTAATAAATAGATTTTGAGTTCAGGGGGCCAATGATTGGGGAGGGGCCAGGATTACTACCTACCGCTTACTACGATATAAACCTATTTAATTATTAATTTAGCTTCGTCTTAATCTAATTTTAGAAGTAATGCTACATAGTTAAAAACTGTTTTACTTACAATATAAATATTATTATTTATTGCTGTCAGGAAGCAGCTGATATTTTCAAAGCTGTTATTTAGTCAGTGTGCCCTAGATTGACAAAGATCAGCGTAAGAATTAGTGCCAAACGCTTATCTCCTATGAGTTCCTAGTATCTTGAATGACTCTTAATGACGCTGTTAGCCTGGTAAACTAAGCACACTGGGCCAATCTTAAAGTGCTTAAGTTGAGTGCACTTAAAGCCACAGTTGGGTCTAGATTTTAGGTCCCAGAAGTCTGGGACGCGGATAAATAGATTTCCTTAAGTACGCCATGCGAAAAAGCCGCTGTCACTGGCGCGGTCCGGTTTTTAGTTAAATCGGATTTTTGAATCTAACTTAAAGTGCAGTTCTTGAATTCCGGAAATTTTCCCTTATCTTATTGAAATGCGTGCTAAAGATTGCGTAAAAGCGTCAAGCAACAGAAGGAGGGGATCGACATATTCAATAATATTTTTAAACGCGTAATTATTTTCGAATCTCTCTTGACATGTTTCGATCTTTAAGAAATCGTCATCGGGAACCACCTGACAGAGGGAAGTTATGCACTCGCGACTGACATACGAGTACGAATATATTTTGAACAGGAGTTCCTTGTAGTTTAAAATACAATCTGAAAAGGTATTGCATTTTCCTTCTGTTTCAAGTTTAGTTCAAAACACTCGGCAGAAGTAAGTGGTTTCGGCATTAATCTCTGCTCGCCGTTTATTCAGTATTCGTAATATTCTGTTGATATTAACTCGGAGCTATGCAAACGTAATGATAACTGCTACGCTAGGGAAGGGAATCGCTTTGCATCTTAATCCGACGCTGGTAATCTTGGAGCGAATATATCAGTCTGAGCGAAATACAGAGAGCTATCTCGTTGGAGACAGTTCAGGTGGTAAATATATATGTGGGAATCTCAGCCGGATTAGAAATCGTGTTGTGTGTGATTGACAAGTTAGTTAAATAGGTGCTTGGGACGTTGTCTCCGCGCTGAAACCTGTCTGTTTTTTTTTGTTATGAGGTAAATACCAAAAAAAATTCTTTATCTTATCTATAAATATAAATTGAAAGAGATGTCATATCATATACTACAGAAAAAGTGACCTAGGCCCCCGGTGAGCACAGCACTAGACGTAAGTCTGAGCTGTAGGATTGTCGGAACGCTTCTAAAAAAAGTATTGCATATACTTAGGGAATTTCGGACTCTGGCTGCCGTGATCGGGTAGCCCAGTGGTTAGGGCGTCTGCCGCGAAAAGCAGGAGGTTGCTGGTTCGATCCCAGCCCCGCTCACCGGGGGCCTTGGTCACTTTTTCTGTTGTATATGACATCTCTTTCAATTTAAAATGACTGTGGTTTACAAACACCGTTTCTATGTATTATGACACAAAATCATCAATTTTTTATTAGATTTTGTAATTTAACAAAAGCCTTGGAAGAGCAAAAATATTTTTGTACTTGTTATTCGTGTATTTTCCAAAATTAGATTACATGACTATAGAAAAGTAAGCAGTAATATTCTAATAAATATCAGACTGATTTCGCTTCGAAACCATCTAAAGATTAGGCAAATTACGTAAAGCAACCAGACAGCTAAGCTAAGTTAAGCCACTGTCTCGTGTGACAAAGTAAATTAGAGCGTGATACTAAGGGGTTGCATCTGCTTTAAGGAGTTCCGTGATTGCATTAGCTCGTAGCTTTGAACGGACAGCTGTATTAAAGCTTATTGAGGAAGTGGATTAGAGCTGGTAAAGCGAAATTTCATCTTGCTCAAATTTAGAGCAGCACCACTCTCCACATGTAATCTTATCTAACTAAACACTCGTGTCTGATACAAGCCACCCGTTTCTGACATATACCAAGTAAGTGTAAAACTCTTCATAGTGAATGTATAAGTATATATCTTTTATTTTCATAATATATACAGTAAATGTAACTTACCTAACTACCTGCCTCTATAATTACCTTAAATCTAAAATAGGTCCTTGAGGCATTGTACTTGGATGCTGGCGGCATTTCCTCGTTGTATCGCAATACTGATACGTCGTGCGAGAAAGCCACCAGCTCTTATGTATAAGTAATTCTGAACAACTTTTATTTTGAGGTCAAAGCCGAAATGGGGAAAAAAATTTGGCTGGCTGACGGTAGGATGCTGCAGATTTGTATGGGAC
Source organism: Lathronympha strigana (assembly GCA_949128165.1). Classification (NCBI taxonomy): domain Eukaryota; kingdom Metazoa; phylum Arthropoda; class Insecta; order Lepidoptera; family Tortricidae; genus Lathronympha; species Lathronympha strigana. The sequence goes on along the minus strand of OX421917.1, from coordinate 19,670,241 downwards.
AGCCAATTTTTCTTTCGCCTTGTTGGCGTTGGCCCCATAATAAAAGTTGTTCAGTATGACTTATACATTCATTATGTAGAATAGAATTGAAACAGGCTTTTTAATTTCACCCACGAAAAACACCCGTGCCTGAAAACCAGCGTTGTTAATACACTGCTTTTTTCTGAGGCAAGATCCTATTTTACATCAAAATGTTATTCCAAACATAATTTTATTGTAACGTTAGATAGTTTTAAGGTATTGTTTTTTGTCTATAACATTGTTCTTTTTTGTACTTAATTGGTTTGATGTTGAATAAAACTTTTTTATGTTCATGTTTACGTTAAAAACTCCTAGGATGTCATGGCGTAACCTTTTCAAAGTTACCTTCGTATTTTTACTTTTTTTTCTGTAAGGCTTAGGTATGTTAATTTGCTTGCGTCCGTCATTTTTTCGAGTAGGCGTGTAGGTAGGAAGGTGGGTTTTCACACGCGTTCAAAGGATTAAAGAAAGTCGCTACGCAGGTTTTTTTTACTGAAATTACATACCTAGGTATCTCCAAAAACAAACGCGCTGAGATAGAGACTACAAAGTTCGTGATATACATACATAAAATGTGACTAGATTGAAACCTGGAGCTATTTGGACTCAATCAAAAGTTTCATCATGTATTTGAAGTGCAATATTGTATGACGAAGACGTGTGACTTGGATACGATGGGTGAAGTTGCCAAGTTACCGGTTTATAAGTCTGTGTTAGGCAACAACTGTGTGTCGGGCGCCAGTGTAACGTGACCTTAAATCTTTCAGCGAATGTAGAGCTGTAAGTGTACAGCGTATTTAATAAGTTTTTGTACTACATAATATCTATGAAAACCAACATAAAAGTACACCATCATCATTACTCGACGAAATCATTAAAAATAGAAGATTGCGAATTAGCTTGACCATTTTTCTTGACGGAACATTTTTCCTTAGAGCCAGTATATAAATTTGTCCGATTCAGCTCAACTTTTTGCCATTAATTTTTATAGTTACAAAAACATTTTTACATGTATCTGCCAGAGTTTTTTTTTTTTTTTTATACTACGACGGTGACAAACAAGCATACGGCCCGCCTGATGGTAAGCGGTCACCGTAGCCTATGGACGCCTGCAACTCCAGGGGTTTTACATGCGCGTTGCCGACCCTTTAAAAACTTTAACACTCCTTTAACAAGAGTAGTGGTAGGAGCAAGACGCACATACTTTAGAAACGCTCAGTCTCTAACGCCTCGGGCTACTTACATCATGGTAAGCACACTGGTCTGCCTATGCTTTCGTCTCATCCGTAGTCTTTGTGATAGTGGAGTTACATTAAAGCCTAGATAGCTTAACTTCGAGACATCAGACACTTTCTAAGTAGTGTCTTCCAGCTAAGTAGCAAGTTACGAAACTTGCGATAGATATACTTAGCGAGATATTATATGTTAGCCTCCATGTTGCAGTCTTCGCTTCAAGTCAATATATTAAGGTTGTGACATTGTACTTAAATATGTCTTAAATTGCATACATTGTCGAATGAATCTTACATATTTAAAATTAGCCTTATCTACAATCGCAGCGATGATCACGACAGGTTGTAGTTAATGCGCGGGATTTTCGCTAGAGACCGGGAAACGCATTTTATCTGCTACGGCGTAGCGCTACGAGTATTCCGTAGCGTTGAATGAGTTAATTTGTGTACACTTGTATACTCTACAAGAGAGACGAATGTACATGTTGATTACCTCTATTGCACTCTACATTTACCGATATCAGAGGCCTTACCATGACGTCTTAACGCGATTCAGTTGACGACCTACACTGAGTTGCTTCCATACAACTGCGCCTAAACTGAACCTAAACTGACGACGTTTTAACGCCATTCAGTTTAGGCTCAGTTGTATGAAAGCGACTCAGTTTAGGTCGTCAACTGAATCGCGTTAAGACGTCATGGTCACTTTACTTTAAGTTTGATTTAAATTGTTTGACATTCAAATTCAAATTCAAATTCAAATATAATTTATTTCGGACACTGGGATCCATAATTTGTACATTCACATAGTACTTAGGTATTATTTAACTTATAGAATTTCGTATATAAATGAGTATCGAACTATTCTTTCTTAAACAGAAACGATACGAAATAAACCGGAAAGAAAGAAAAAATTGCAAAAATTATAACCTCGAGTGGGGACTCGAACCCACGACTCTGCTAGGATACCAGCCCACCACTCTGTCAACTGGAACTGGGAGGTTAACTGGAAGAAATCCCTTAAAGGGATAAGTTCGCCTTTGTACATAACATTTCTATTTGTTAACTGTTTTATTTTTCTCAACTGTGTTTGTGTACAATAAAGTGTTACTTACTTACTTACTTACTGAGCGTGGTCTTGGTAGCTTGTCGTGGTATAAATGTATAGGTATATAGATCATGTTGTGGGGAGCGTAAGTGGTAACCCTATACACTGCTCTTAACCCTATAGCTCGCTGTCAATGGGTTAGCGCTGACCGCCCCTGACGTAGGGTTGTCTACACAGGAGGCGAGCTATTGAGCTTATAATAAAATTACGCATAACTTTCACACTTTTTAGTCACTAGGCGCGACATGTATGAGCTATTGAGCTATTATAGCTACTAGTAGTATATACTACGATTATAAAGACTAAGCAACACAATCTACGCGAACGTACCTTCTTTCTATCTATCTACTCGTAAATAAAAAGGAATCACCAAAACCTATACATTTTTGTGGAAATTCTGAGAAATTTTCCAACAGAGTTCACTGGCACACCTAAAATATATAATTATTGGTTAACCAAGATTTAACTATATATAGAGTGTTTTATTATTTCAAAACCTAGTATAATTACTAGCTTTTGCCCGCGGCTTCGCTCGCGTTAGAAAGAGAAAAAAAATAGCCTATGTCACTCTCCATCCCTTCAACTATCTCTACTTAAAAAATCATGTCAATTCGTCGCTCCGTTTTACCGTGAAAGACGGACAAATAAACAGACACACACTTTCCCATTTAAAATATTAGTATGGATTAGTTAACCAAGATTTAACTATGCTGAATTTAGCCAAGATTATCTCCATAGAGTATTTTATTAAGTTTGTAAGAAGTTACGTGTAATTTCTTAGCATACTTTCCTAGTTTTATCTTTCCACGTTAGAGGAAATTCCCAACTTGTTACCATAAAATGCTAATGCCAGAGCCGCCATGTGTTTTATTTAACAAGTTTTTTTATGTATGAGCGAACATGGTTCTTATTTTATGATGAAATATCGCAGCAACCCTCACACCCTTTTAGGCGTGTTATTGTTACAAATGTGTCTACTCTAGACTAGCGAGCGTAATCTAATCCTGGTACATTTGGCTCGGATTACGTGTTATTTCAGTTTTCTAATAGTTGTTTGTTATGATATTGTTTATCTGCTATGCTTCGGCTAACTTGCTTAAGTATACAGCTATAGGCTGAAGATATGCCTAAAGTTTATGTTAAGTTTTGCAACTTCGTATATTATACTCATTCAAGATTATCGCGTCGACAAACAAGGTGAGTCCGAGTTTAGTACCCTGAGGTACTTCGGCCTCAAATTAATATGTTATACGCATGAATTATACTTAATTATTGTAGTCTTGTTTCTGATCATCATATTCATTAAATTTACGGTCTTGGTTATATGTTTACTTTGTTGCATGTTAATGTGTTGTTATTTGTGTTGTGATCGAAATAATCGCATGCTTAATGAGAATCGTTTTAACTGGGCTGTGTATCGTAAATATTAATCGTTTACATTAATTATGCGAAATTTGGGACGATGTAAATGGGTTGTGTGTTTATGTCAAATGCCTTACGTTACTTTACAGTAATTTCATGAAGTCATTAATTTAGTAAACTTTTAAATTTGGGGCACTTTATTCATAACATCAACAAACTCATTACATCTTCCCAACTCAAACACTCCATACGAGTGTTTGTTTGCGTAGAGAAATAATTAAAATTATTGTGCAAGCTCATTGTAAACTCCAAAGCTTATTTCCAACTTTCGCTGAATGAGTTATTAATTTCATTGAGGTCAAAATATGTTTTCTCTCTGCAAATGACGCCTGTGAATCAGGTTAATATTGACATATTATAAGTTTGTTATGTATTTATGACCATTTATTTTATGTATCTTGTATTTTACGGTCGTCCACTATTATGAAAACATTTGTTTTACTTTCTTAAGTACAATTTAGTTCTGTGGAATTTGCAAACACTAATGGATATTGTAAATGTAATTTTATTTGCAGTGAGACGCTCCGATTCCCGGAGCTATTTGCTTTGAGTTCTAATCCTTTAAGCTTCAGAAACTGTTAATGTCAACTACCATTAAAACAAGTACGATCTCTAGGGTTCTATAAGTGGATCACGGTTAATTAAGATTTACTGTCATTAGGTACAAATGGAAAATTGACCATTTGAAATATCCAATGAACATTTGGACATTGTGTCCATTCTGAAAGCGGTTAAAGTAATGTAATGTAATTGGTAACTTTTTTAGGAGTGGATAAGTATATCCAAAGTGAATTTAGCCAAATGTTATTGTGCTGACATTATTTTATAACCAAATATTTTATCGTTCAAAGTGAATTAAGGCAGAATGGAATTTCGTCCACTATGAACTATGAGGAAAATTAAATACGCACCAATTAAATGTAGCCTAGAGTCAAAACCACGTTATCTCATCCAAGCAAATTAACATAGGTAATTTTTCTGAGTGTACGTAAATAAAAATGGACTTATATTTTTCGACCAATATCATTTTTAATTTTTTTATTCTGTGGAATATAGTTCTTTTTCAAGATTATACTGGGTGTACAATTTTCCTAGTTGATTTATTTCAAATTGTCTATATTCTATTTGGACGTATAATTTCGAGAGGACAGTTTTCCATTCATACCTCATGCCAGTAAATCTCATCTTTTACAATACGGCTAAGGGTTAATAAAACAACCCGTATTTAAGGTAAATACTCCGGTTTTAATAGTAGTTATAATTTAATTTGCCACATTAAATAGAATACAATCATAATGGTGTATCATTAACCTTAATTGTGATGTAACAGGTACTCTACGACGGCAAGTTGTCATCAGCGATAGTATTCATGTACAACCCGGTGGCCACCGACGGGCAACTCTGCCTCCAGTCAGCCCCCAAAGGCAACGTGTCGTACTTCGTGCACACGCCACATGCGTTGATGCTGCAGGTGGATTACCTCTTCCTATTTTATGTTACCTTGGTAGATATGAGAAACTTTTGTCCAATAAGACGGCAGTATAAATAGAGATCATCGGCGATAGCCTGTGACGGGTCACTAGCATGCAGTCGGCTCGCAAAAGCAACGTGCACACATCACACGCATTAGCCGTTAATAATGCTTCAGGTGGATTACCTCTTCATATTTTATGGTGTCCTGGTAGTTATGGGAAAGTTTTATGCCCGGAGCGCGTTAAGATGCCCGTATAAAGTAGAATACATTATTTTTTTATATGCTACTACGGGTGTGTGTCTTTTATGTAAAATTTACAAGAAGAATAACAGGATCGGTTGCTACGAGTAATAAGGATGATTGTGTCTTGACACCCAAAACTGTCTATAACTTTGCCTAACTTTACCTGAATTTTGTAATCATTGTAATATAATTTTCGAACACGACTTTGTGGAAAGTGGATTACAAAATTGACATTTGTTACTTTCATTCAGATATTGAAGTCCCAACATTTGCGATTTCGAATGATAAGGGTACTTTCAACTGAGGGGTATGTGTGTGTATAATAATATGAGTTTTATTTGTACAGGAAGTAAAAGCAGTGGTGACGCACTCGATACACAGCGCGCTGAACTCGATCGGCGGGGTGCAAGTTCTGTTCCCGCTGTTCGCGCAGCTCGACCTGCCGCACGACGCGCCCGCCACCGACCCCAAGAGAGACCCCATGCTGTGGTATGTTGTCCTAGTACATGTAATATTAGTACGGTGTTATAAACGGCGACGCACTGTTGAAAAACAACAAAAGGATATCTTAAGGTTTTTAGGGAAATATTATACAGTTCGGGGAAAAATCTAAATATATTTGAATATATACCGGACTCTTAAACTCTTCACAATAGGACCGGATACACGACGATGATTGGTCCGTCCAGGTGGAACCATAGAGTACGGGCAAAATTGGCCAATCATCCAGTCTAGTCCATGTAACCGGAGCCAATGCAGAGTCTGAAGCAAGTTGTCAATGCCACTGGTGATTTAGTTCGGAGTTCAGAACTAAAACAACTCGAAGTAAATCCTTACCGAAATTGAACAAACCGAATCTAAACTTCCAACAGCCACATGCTCAGTTTGGACAAGTTCACGTTAAAGTGGATAAGTTAAACGTATAAAAGCGGTATTTGCGATTAAATTAGGACTAAAGAGAATTTAGGGTTTTATATGTAGTTATCCGTCTTTATAACTCGTTTAGGGCTTCATTGCAGTTGTGATAACCATTTCTTCACATCACATCGTGGTTATAAAAAAACCTAAAACTTTCTTATATTTAAAAAACAAAGGAAAATGGTACACACTTATGGTTTACACTTTGAATTTGTCAAATTTGTTTGTAATTCTAAAAAGGTGGGTTGTTCACATATAAAAAACGTTACTATAGTACGTCGTGATGGCAAATCGTCTCAAACTCCACCTGCCTGATAATCCGGTGATCATAACAGAATCACGGCACATTGTCGGGCTTAGTGCGAACTCGCGCAGTGCCACCCCGAGCCTTCATTAATATTCCAAGTAGCTTCGTCCACATTACCCGGCTAAATGCACTTTCACTGTTAGTCTAGGGATGTGCCCTGCGTTCCCAGGTCTTGGGAATATTTCGAATTTGTCCCGTGACTTTAATTTTACATGTTAATCCGGTCTCAATAGAATCGTGGGCATGGCTTAGTGCGAACTCGCGCAGTGCCATTCCGCGCCTTCATATCATGTTCTCTCACAGTCGGCTCTAGTGTTCCCAAGTCTTGAGGATATTTAGCACTTTTTACTTACTCTTTCACTTCTTAATTCTTATGAAGTGGCTACGTTGAATCGCAATGCATAACCTGACGCTACCCGGAGCGGGGGTTGACAGTTTTCTCAATTTTCCGCCGCCACTGATAATCTCAACGAACTAAATAATCTTTGTAAATAATTGCTTCAACTTAAGGAAAATCACAGTTTCCCAATATCCCTTGCTAATATTGACTTGACTTATTGATTGAGTCTCTATATTTTATATATTGATCAGGTGAATAACGCTAAAATGGGAACTAGAAACTGGGAATATTCTCAAAGATATATCGATGGAAATATTATTCCGTCCCACCTCTAGTCGGTACTCAATCGTTTCAGAAACTGCGCGGCTACCTCAAGGCGTCGGTTAAGCCATAAACCAACTCCTGGCCGTTCCTAATTGCCTGGTGTCGACTCCGTTTAACCGACTAGATTTATAGCGGGTATTTCGCGGGGACGCATTTGCATGGGGCTTTTAGACGATATTAAATTGCAGTTAATTTAGTACTAAATTGATTCTAAAATAATGGTTTACGCTAACGACGTTATATGAATTCACTATTATGAGTATTAAGAGACATCGCTTTTTTAATACTAAGTATTTTGAGACTAGGATCGAGGAGTACTTTCCATGAGGGTTTCTTTTAAAACGTTTTTATTTATCTACATGCGTATAGATGGGATAACTTGGAGCAAGTTGTAGGGATTTCATATCGATAAAAATGATGTCGATATAATTAAATGAATACATGTACTTATTGAACATTGTCGATTACTATAAAAAAGTTAGATGTCATTTAGGATATCAAGCCTTTTAATATCCATACTAATATTATAAATGGGAAAGTGTGTGTGTGTCTGTTTGTTTGTCCGTCTTTCACGGCAAAACGGAGCGACGGAGTGACGTGATTTTTTAAGTGGAGATAGTTGAAGGGATGGATAGCGACATAGGCTACTTCTTGTCTCTTTCTAATGCGAGCGAAGCCGCGGGCAAAAACTAGTACCTAATAAAAGTATGCGGATGCCATTTGAATCAACATAACACTTTACTGTTAGTACTATACGTATGTTAGGTAAATACCTACACGATTATTTTATTATTTTTAGTAATGAGGAGCAAATAGGTACAACTGGGTATGTATTTATGTCTATGTCATTTAGATGTTGACAGTAACATCAATATATTTTTTGTCGATAAAATATTTTGCTACATCACTTTCGTATAGATGCCCCTAGTTATCCCCGGTGTATGTCTAATTCTATGACACGGACTACAGCCTACAACGAGAAGGTTCGAACTCCCAGCTTCGTAGGCATGTAGACTTAAAGTAAAAGTGGTATCATACCACCCGTTTCGTCGGCCCAGATCTCTCGTACCGGGCACTTAGGGAGCCAAGGAAGAGTTGGGAGTAGGGAGGGGACACGAGAAATAAAGCCCGTGAATCGCTCCGTCTAATGCCGCTTTAAATACGTGTTCTCTAACGCCTGCCACTGTTCACATCGCGACACGCTCGGCTGGGCGCGATGTGAACTCAAAGGTAATGCGGGACGTAACTTATGCACGTATTTATCTGTGATGTTAGGTGGTTCGTTTGATTCGCATGAAAAGGGGATTTCAGGCGTCGTCAAACAAAAATGGAGGCACGGGAACATCTTTGGAAAATGTGATTAGGAAGATTACTTTGTGTGTTCATTATTTGTTTATGATTTTTTAAATATTGACTTTCTGTTGATATTAATGAAGAACTAAATTTAAGTAATCGAGCTAGTACCCAAGCCTTATTGAGCTTACTGTCGGACTAAGGCGATTTGTCTTAATTTGTCAGCAATGTCAACGGAGCCCCGCGGTAGCGGGCTATTCTGTGCTATTTGGCTGTCGACCATTTAAGGATAACTAACGAACCTAACCTACCTAGTGATATACAAGTGGTAATTTTGCGTTCTAGAGCGTTCGCGATGTAGACAGCAAGCGACGTAAGACTATACTCCATAATATGTATTTATTTATAATGCTTTATTTATTTTGTCACCAGCTCAAAACTCCTTGGCTTCGTCTGCTCCCTCGTCGAGTCCTGCGCGACCGTGCAGCAACACATGCTGCAATGCCGCGGCTTCCTCGTCATCTCGCACATGCTGCAGCGCTGCAGCCGAGACCACCTCACGCCAGAGACGCTCGCTTCGTTCTTACATCTGACGAAGCATCTTGTTACTTGCTGCTCTCCTAATTCGGATCTGCTTTTGAAACAGGTATGTTCGGGTTTGTTTTTAAGGCCTTGGTTTTCGGTACGCTGCATAGCGTCATTTTGTATATCAGTACATACATAGATGTGTAGATCGTAATGCTGCAGCGTATGTCAGTATTTACTTACCGAAGACCGAGGTGACACATCGAAATGTAATAAGTAATATAAGAATAGAACAATTCATAACTTGTGTGTACCAGAGACACATTTTTTTTTAAATAGTAATTTGCTAAAATGAAATCCATAAACCATCTCAAAGTTTCCTAAACTGAAGCTTTCTGAAGGTTGTATTTTTCACAAGTTACCAAAAACCTCGCTATTTTTTTGCAATTTATTACTTTACATTTTATACCTAAGTAACTATTATATTTCGATGACTAGATAGGGGTCACTATGCACATTAGCGGCCTAGGGTTGCCTACATTATGTTCATTAAATCACAGTTCGCAAACTGCTGCTGAGAGGTCCCCGTACCGCCCCTAAACATGCAAAGGAATTGCCTATATAGATAAACCACGGGTTTGCTGGCATCGCACGGCCCCGAGCAAGTGATTTGGTTTAGAATTGCAAAATACTTGTAAGACTTGGTTGGACAAATAAAGATTAGGGAGTGGAGTTTTTAGCAGGATGTGAAGTCGATATTGTCTGTAATATGCACCACAGACTCAAATGTTATGTGTAATTTTAAGTGTTGACGACCGGTTGGCGTAGTTGGTAGTGACCCTGCCTGCTAAGCCGATGGTTCTGGGTTCGAATCCCGGTAAGGGCATTTATTTGTGTGATGAACACAGATATTTGTTCCTGAGTCATGGATGTTTTCTATGTATTTATGTATTTGTATATTACTTATATATATCGTTGTCTAAGTACCCGTAACACAAGCCTTCTTGAGCTTACTGCGGGACTTAGTCAATTTGTGTAAGAATGTCCTATAATATTTATTTATTTAATATTTATTTATTTATTTATTTTATTTATTAATATAGCATACATTTATATAAGTTTGAACTGATTGTCTTTTGTCATAAAAATCTTATGTTATTTGGCCGAAGTCACTTCACAGATTTTATTGTAATGTTGCGATAGGTACATATACGAGTATATATTCTAATTCGGGTACTAATTTAATTTAAGTAAGGAACCTACTTACCCACTATAAATATTCTGTTCAATCTTTCCTTTTTTATATGTATAACTAAATTTTATACAAGTATAAATAAAATGTCGACTCTATATCTTGCTAAGACTATACAATGATGTAAAACCAAACCATTATGTCTAGGGGCGTAATGATAGACATCATTATTTAAAAAATCTACTGCGATGCAATGATAATGTAAAAACAGTATCAAATAAAGGCATTTAATTACTAGGCCTTTAATTATGTACGCAACGAATGATGATATTGATGATACAATGAATGAATGATTTGCGGAGTAAACGTGATCGGATTCGGAGTAATCAATTAGTGGACGAACCGGTCGTCAAAGGACTGGGTTGATGCATTACGAACGACCCGTCTATAATGACGAAAATGTAAGGTTTTGGGACAAATCAATCAATTTGTATTTTGTTGTATACCCTTGTGTTTGGGTATATTCATTGGTTTAAACATTAAATCAGTGTATACCTTATTCCAGATGGTTTTAGTTAAATTGAGTTTTGAATGACTACTAAATATTTTAAGCGAAATTCTTTTTAACTTTCTAAAGGATATTGGAAGACATAATTTGTAGGATTAGTGTGAATGGAATGAATGTAAACATGTGAGTTCTTCTATTTATACAAGGTAAATATAATTTAGCAAAAGTGAATAATTATATTATTATTTTTAAGCAGAATCGTCTGCAAATGATACCAAATTTCTCTGAAAGAAAGGATAAGTGGTAAAATTCATGGCCTCGGCTGCGACTCGAACTCGCGAAGTCACGACGTAGTCAGCTGGCAGAGTCGCGAGTTCGAATCTCACCCGAGGCAATGATTTTTACACTTTTCCCTTTCTTCTAAGAAATTGTTTTATGAATTTGTAAATGTTTAAAATTTATTTTTACACCTTTTGTCTTTACTTTTACATTTTGTCTTTCCACTCCAATGAAACGCAACTTATGTCAATACTCAGGACATACAAATTAAAACGTGTGACTTTTGGTCTGAAACAGTTGCCAACACTTGTAATCGCTATTGTTACGGTATGGGGTCCATTGATGGTCAATTAAGAGGACGCAGAGCTTCCACAGACAGCCTCGTGGGGGCGTTGTAAATTGTGTTTTCTAATAAACATTTCCATTTTCCTATATTCAAGATAGATACCTAGATGCATTTACTTCTTAATGAAAATTATACGGTATTTAACAATGTCACAACCTACAATGTATGTGAATAACATGAGTTCACATAAAGATCGTCAAGGAATATACAAAATAAGCAAACGGAAAATAATAAAAAATAATATTGGAAAACAATGCTAATGTCAATGATTAAAGGTATATATTGCTAGATCCTAGATAATATAATGTCAAAATATATGATTAAAATAATAACAAAAAGTAAAACAGTAAAAAGAACACACAAACAAATAGTTAATATAGGTAAAGTCAAATAAAATCTTGTAATTGGTAGGTACTGATTATTAAAAATGAAATTTAAATATAATTACCTAATTCGTCAGCTGTTTTCACTGGAATCTTTTACAGAATACAGTGATTGTTTCCTTGTCAATGGTAGGTGTAGTCCTACCAATTCTCCAAATTTTCGTCTATATGATATAGTTTTATATCACTTACTTTTGGCTTTATCACCATAACGGAAAAAAGGGTCCACTTTTCGCCGTTTTGGTAATAAATCAAAAAATAAGTAAATCCAAATTATGTTTCATAGACCAAAAGTTGTGGAATCAGTATGAGTACAACGATGATACCGCGGATTATAGAGGAAGGGAAAGTTTTATTAGAAAACACATGTCCCTAATGATTGGAGAACTCCCCAGTGGACGCTCTGCGTTCTCTTAAGGGTGTTGCCATTCGTCATCGCCAACACCTTTTTGACCAATTGTAACCCCTATTGCAACTAAATAAGATCTACAAATGGTTAGTTGGTTTTGTACAGTCCATAAATATGTATACACGTTGGAACTCATGACCGGGTTCAAAATTGAATACAGTTGTATACTTTTCTAAGAGAGAAATGAAAATTGGAAAAAATCATGACCTTGAACCTGCGACTCTGAGATACCAGGTCATCGCTCTTCCAACTGAGCTACCGAGACCACATCCGTGGCCCCGAAATTCTCCACCATATCCCTCCTCATATACGCCTTAATAAAAATATTCATATTCATATTCATTTATTCGTATTAATCATACATTGTCGACTTACGGCTATTATTATATACAATGTTTATGTCCAATTTTATTACAATAAAATCTAAATAAATCCACAATAAAAATCAAAAATTTAAATTGAAAAAAAAAATTTACAGTAGAGTAGAATTAAAGAGCTATTCAGTTAGAAATTCGGTAACGGAATAGTAAGCCTTTTGGATCAGGAATGATTTAAATTTAAATAGTTGTATACATATTTATGAAGCTGCAGGCCAACCACGAACATCTAAAATTGGCATTGACGGAAAAATCTCTCCATCACTCTAATATGCAAGTGTGACAAAGACGGAGATACAAATCCGCAATCGTTCGATTTTCGTGGTATAGGCCCTGACTGTACGTGCTGTTGAGTAAGTTGCGGGTCATCGGTGCGCGTGCGCACAGCAAGTGCCGTGTTTACTGTTTGTCGATGGTTGTTAGCGCATGCTCCTCTTGCTTGTTCACGACTCTTGTCTCCGGATACTGCACTACCACTTTTTGATAAACAATACAGATTAAACGAACTTTTCACCCATGGATTTATCGTTCAATAAATGGTGTTGCAACATTAAACTTGTCATGCCACGCGAAGTAGTTTATTTCGAGGATTAAATATTTTTTTAAGTCTTACTAAAACAATCAATTTAAAGAAAATATAGTTAAGAAAATGAAAAAAAAAACGACAGGGAATATTCTACATTTATTATTGATTTTGTAAATCGTATTTTGTTAAGTTGAAAAGATTGATTTCTGTGAATATTTGTGTCACATAATTTTATCATGTATTTGAATAAATGATCAACGTAGGTAGTACCTACTGTATAGGTACCTATACCTACTCTATATTATACGAGTATAGATATAGACTAGGTTTGAAAATAGGCTTGCTGATTTATTCAAGAATTCGGAATGAACGAAGTTCGTTTAATCTAAACTGATTGATGATTCACAAACTTTAATATAATTCCCTTTAAGCCCTGATGTTATTAAAATTTATTTCATGAATTTACATTAGAATGAGGTTTGTGAATTTATACAACAAATTCTAGCTCCACCCGACACTCCACAAAATGTATTATTTCAACACCGAACACTGGAAATCTCAGACACCCTAGCTTGACACTTAATTATACAATCGATAGCACAAGTATGTATACACCTTTCCACTTAAATGTACATAACGTTGAAAGACGTTTACATATTTTTGCCTTGGACTGTATACAGGACCGGTACACTCACAGCATCGTGTTAATAGTGGAATGCACCGGAGCTTAGCTTCATCCCCAAGCGACTGCGCCATACGTCGGAAAATGCGATGCATACCCAAAATACTCGATGCAGAATTTCTTTGTTGTCGTAGCTTACGTTCTTTTAAACTCCTGTATTGTTGTTTTACACTCGAGTATACATGTTAGACAAAGCAAGAGAGCAGTGCTATCAACCATCGGACAGTGTAAAGTCAATGCTGATAGCAGTCTTTCTGCCAATCCTTTTTGACCTGGCAGCTTTTGGACCACGTGCTGTTCAACCCGGCGCTGTGGGTGCACACGCCGGCGGCGGTGCAGGCGAGACTGTACTGCTACTTGGCAACCGACTTCCTTGCTGACGCTCATATCTACGGCAGCGTGCGGCGAGTCAGCACGGTTCTGCAGACCGTACACACGCTCAAGTTCTACTACTGGGTCGTTAATCCTAGGGCGAAAAGCGGCATCACGCCTAAAGGATTAGGTGAGCCACTTTTATATTGTCCTGTATCGATAGGATGGTCGCGACTTTTGCCTATAGTACCATGCGAGCATACGTCACTCTCGCTCTTACATACTTGTTAGAACGTGACAGACGATAAAAAGACGGCCATTATAGGCCACCGGGTAAGGTGAATGTAAATTTTGATCCAAAAATATTTACCGACAGTGATAGAGAAACTTTTCCATTGAACTAAATTATTTTGAGAACTTATACTTACTTAGTAAATTTTTACTCTAGACAACATTCACGAGTGAACTAACATAATTTTATACGTACAAAATCCCTTCAAAAGACTTAGTGCTGTCAGCGTTCATGAATTTTAATAAAGTTATTAAATAAATTTGTGATGCTTTTACAAATAAAAATAGTTTATTCTCAGTAATACGGTTAGAAATGGTATTAAATTAGTATTAAAATAGTTCTACATTTTACACCCTTTTTGTTTTTAAAATAAATTTCTTCAGACTTTGACCATATTTTTACTATTTTTTAGATGGGCCACGGCCAGCACATAAAGACATCCTCACGATTCGAGCGTACATTCTGCTGTTTTTGAAACAACTGATCATGATTGGGAATGGTGTCAAAGAAGACGAGCTTCAGTCTATCTTGAACTACCTTACAACTATGCATGAGGTAAGTTTTGATATCATTTTGTACTGACCGACTGAGCATGCTAACTAATACTTTTATTCTCGACTCTCTTCTATATGAAACGTCAAGAAATACCCACGGTTTTGTAAATTAACTTTTGTAAGTAAATTGTCAAAATAATGAAAATACTCAGCATGAATAAGGACCAGCAGTGGTCAAAATGTGATGCTTGTTAACGGTGCGAATCGAACAAGCTGGTTGTAGCCAAATAATTTAACCTTTTAACCGCCATAGTCCAATATATAAGACAAATGCTTTCGAGCTCATTTCGCCGAAGTCTGATAAATAAGACAAATTTTCGTGTAATTATGGGTGACGCGGCGACACCAGCACGCTCAATGAAAAGTTCTAAGCGGTTAATGGGTTAAAATAGTTATTTGTTGGCTTCTGATAGCTATTGGTCAAATTTAGACCAGTAGGTATTATTATAACGCACGGGGTCACGTGTACACGGGTCAATTGATCAATTACAAGGAGGTTCGACCCGTCCCCTAAATAGGCGTCTACGTTTAGGAGTTACGAACAAAAATGCATGATACATCGTAAGACACTCTCTATTTATTTTAACTCAAACTTCCTGATCGGGAAGGCTCGGCAACTCGTCATCCAAGCGTTGCCTTGATTCGCACGCACGTTTCCGACGCGCCAATCCGGCAACGGATCTTAACGGTTCGTGTAGAGTCGAACCTTAGTACCGCCGGTGTATCCGTGTAACCGGTGTACCCTAATTATAACCAAAGTAATGAAGACTTAATCATAACTCTGTCACACATTTCAGGATGAGAACCTGCACGACGTTCTACAAATGCTCATTTCACTGATGTCTGAGCACCCAAGTTCCATGGTACCAGCTTTCGACGCGAAAGTAAGTAGTAATAACATCCAAATTTAAACTAAACTGGATCTACCCTAAATGATGGAGATTGTAATGTAAACTTTGGGAAGTTCACTGAGTAGGAACAGTGGAGCGATGTCCCGGAGCCGTGAGTTGGAATCTCTTCAGTTATTCGATGTTTCCTTTAATATAAAATTGTACCCATGGTTTCTACTGCAAGCGCCGTGATTTATAGTTTGTTTATTTGTGGTGTTTTCAGGCTAAAGGTACCACATTGCCACAAGGTTGATTTCTAAGTGATTATTTTTGACAGTAGAGCCTTATCGATAACCGAGAATGTGGTGCCTTTAGCCTGAAACGCCACATTTGTTCAAAAGCTTTCAAATTGACTCCGGTTTCTATAAAACGATAATGTTTGTCATTGCGGTTATAGTACGAAGCCCTGATGAACATAATTTATATTAAAGCGGGAATATTAACAATTTCAGTAATTAATCTAGTTAACGAATAACGAATCAAGTTTGTTTGTAATTGTGAGCATTTCCTGGTAGGATGAGGGATACGCTACAACGGACGATTTACAAGGTTCTGAGATGGAATGCTTTTGAAACAATTAACAAATTATAATGAATTTTTGTTCTTGTTTTTAGTAAAACTTTGTCGTTTGTTGATAAAGTAAAGTTCTTAATGAATCTTCAGGGCATTAGCGTCTTATCGGTGACCGACAAAGTGGTACCTTTTACTTAAAAACTATCACATCTTTTTACTAGTTCTGGCTTTCTTCTTCATGTTTACTTGTGACAAGTAATGGGCTGTTTAACGGCCTAGTAGGCCTGCCTACGAAGCAGGAGGTCCCGGGTTCGAATCCTGGTCAGGGCATTTATTTGTGTGTTTATCACGATTATTTGTTCCTGAGTTATGGATGTTTTCTATGTATTTAAGTATTTATATATATCTGTCTATTATATATATCGTCACCTAGTACCCACAACACAAGCCTTATTGAGCTTACCGTGGGACTATTTGTGTAAGATTGTCCCATAATATTTATTTATTTATTGTTTAATGGGCTGTTCTCCTTTTTTAGCGACTAAGCGTGGTCTGATTAGGATTTTTTTTTGTTTAATTTGAAAATATCTTATCCGTACAGTAGGTATACTAGTTATTTCCCTGGTTAGTGACTGTACACTTTTGTAAACCTACATTATTTAACTCGAAACATCGTGACAGAGTGGTCGATCGGGAGGCTGTTTTTGCTGAAAAGGGCCACACTGTCACGGTGTTTTCATGAAAACCACTGAAAATAAAAATATCTTACCGACATGAAAATAACTATTAAATAGTCTACTTCAAACTCATGTTTATTTTTTTAACCCTTTGACCGCCGTTGTCACCTATACAAGACAACGATAGTACGATACACTAACGCCGTCGTCTTGTATACAAGACAAAGTTTCAACCGCTTACTAAATGGTAAAATAATAGAATTTAAAAATTATTTTGTACTCGTGTCAACTTGTTGACCCTTTGTTTTTTCATACATTTACTTTTTAAGCAGGTATATGAATCCATTGTTTCATAATAAAGGATTTAAAAAATATGCTTATAATTTCTACATTTTTCCGTGTCACTGTCGCCGTTGGCATGTATAAAAGACAGCTAGGGATGGGAAAGTTCAATTGATGTGCAAGTTTTTAAAATGAATATGTTTTCACGATCTGGTTTTATTTAAGCGTTCAAACATTTAATTGCCAATTATTGTCATTGTTGGTAACTACTCGTAGTAAGTAGGTATATGTAGAAAAAAAAGGCATAATAATGGATAAAGTTTAGGCAGCTTCTTCAGTAAATTGTCCATTGCGGTTTATTTGCCGAATAAATTATTGACCGCAGTGACAGCGGAGGTCTACATTTTAACTCGATATATATATATATAACCGATATATACAGTATGTATCACAACGAAGAGCAAACCTTAAAACTGGTTGACGGGGAACTCGAGTACAATGTAATGACGTGCATTTCACGTGCCTAAATACATGTTTTATGGCATAAAATTACTAAATGAATTACTCGAAGACCATATTTTTGCAGTCGGTTAATGGTTTTTGTAACATCCCATAGGGTTTGTTTACGTTTTTGATTTTTGACAGTGCATGCGTATTGCGTACTGTTGATATGTAGCTAGGGGCAACTAATTAACATTAACGTTGTTATGTCAATACACATGCGCTTTGAGTTCCGTTTATAAGTAACCTAGGTAATTATTTTAATAATGGCTGTAGTCATAGGCAACGCGCAAGCGCTTTGTTAACTATTTGTTTGTAACTAGGTAAAAATCCAAACTTCAACAAGGTTTGACGCCTGTCTGTCAGTTGGTAATTTAAGAAATGTCATTTATAAGATTGTAAACAAATAATACAGGGGAGGTGCAACACAATAATAATAAATGTATATTTTTATACCTCACGTAAAACCTGTCGTATTTTTGATGAATTAGGTAAGTACCATGCTCATATTTATGATCTAAACATTAACGGGTTTCTTGTTTTGCCTTTCATTCTGATACATACTGTATATATATATTATTAAATCCACCTGTTAGTTTTCTCCGAAAACCCTCCGGTAAGTATGTAAATTTATCGAGACACGATGCGCGTCCCTAATCTTATGGTTTATAAAGTTTACGTACCGACAAGCGCTTATGCCGTTGACTCAGACGCTATTATTACTTAACTCGCGCGTAAACAGTATTTGTCAGTCGGAACTAAAGACGAGCCCTGCGCGCCGTTGACATGTATAGAAGACTAGTCGTACAGACTAGTGCGGTGATATTACTTCATGATTCGATAATGTTTAGTTGTTGTTTTTCATGATAAAGTCCTTTATTTTCAACATTTTCTTGTATAGTAAATCTGTTTAGTTTAGAAATTTTGAGAGAAATCTAAGTTTGGAAATAAAAAAAGGCAAATTGAGAAGAATTCCACCTTTAATTATGAATATCGATATCACTATTTGCAATCCCTAAACTTTTTATTAGTTGTTTACTTAAAATTTGCTCTGGCGTGTGAGTGAGCGTCTTGGCGAACAGGGTCCGGCGGCCAAAAGGTTAATAATTTCTAACGTTTCATTTGAAAACTCCGAAATATCGAGAAAATTTTAACTGTCGGTAAAAATACAGTTGTGATATTTGCAATCTGTATTTGTTATTTGTGTCTTATCAATTCCACCTTGTTGTTAATCGTACACAGTTGTTATAAAGTGTAATTGCGTACACTGGAAGGATTCTATAAAGAAGAAAATTACCTTTCAGGGTGGGGTGCGAACGATCTTCAAGCTGTTGTCGTCAGAGAGCCAACTGATCAGGCTTCAAGCCCTCAAGCTGCTCGGCTTCTTTCTAAGCAGGAGTACACACAAGTAAGTTCGGATCTGCCTATAACTTTTCCACTGCCACAGGGATTCTAATCAAGTGCGTACGCGGAAATGGGGAGTGTTCCGAGGAATTGTTCGGATTAATCCCTGCCGCTTCTTTCCGCCATCGCCCTACGCGACAATATTTCCACTCTCACCATTTAGATGGTTGGCAGTCCTCAACTGTGCGCTTTTCCCGAAACTTCCTGCCTCGCACAGCTAAACTGTGGAACGAACTGTCGCCAGCGGTGTTTCCGGACCGATACGACTTTCAAACCTTCAAGAAAAGAGCGTACTCCCACCTTAAAGGCCGGCAACGCACTTGCGACACCTCTGGTGTTGCGGGTGTCCATGGACGACGTTAATCGCTTACCATCAGGTGATTCGTTTGCTCGTTTGCCCCCTATAGCATAAAAAAAAAAAAAAACATTCATTTATTTTTAATAAAACATAGTTTTACACGATTTCCTCAGGCTACCGTCCCACTACACGATTCTATAAATGTATGGCTAGTGCTCCCAGCCAGGGTCAAAAATAGGACCGCTCATGCATGAGAGGGATTCGTTTATAATCCCCACTCGGTTTGGAGACTTTACATAGGTCATAAATTGAAAGAGATGTCATATACAACAGAAAAAGTGATCAAGGCCTCTAAAGGCAAGGTGAAAGTAGGTCGCTTGTTGGATCCCATTCCTGCTCACCGGGGTATCTTTTCTGTAGTATATGACATCTCTTTCAATTTATAATTTACTAGCGACCCGCCCCGGCTTCGCACGGGATATTGTTAAACATATAAACCTTCCTCATGAATCACTTTATCTATGAAAAAAACCACATCAAAATCCGTTGCGAAGTTTTAAAGATTTAAGCACATACAGACAGCGGGAAGCGACTTTGTTTTATACCATGTAGTAATGATATATAGTAGTATGACTACTTAAAAAAAACATGAATCAAAACATTTAGGTACTACATTTAATAAATTATTTGATTCGTGCTCTACAATTTGGCATAGATCTTTAAATGTGTTGTGTCTATAAGACACAAAACAAAATGGCAGCCGTCTTAACTACTGCCCTTGTACATTTGCAGACGTAAATACGACGTAATGTCGCCGCACAACCTGTACACGCTCCTGGCGACGCGGCTCGCGGGCGGCGGCTCGGGCGGCGAGGCGCTGGCCCTGCCCGCCTACAACGCGCTGTACGAACTGCTCACCGAACATGTTGGCCAACAGATCCTGTACACCAGCCATCCGGAGCCGCAGCCGCATTTTAGGCTCGAGAATCCTAGTAAGTTTGGATTTGTTGAGACAAAGTCGGTCTAGCCAACAAGTATCGGTACCATGAGTTGCTAACCACGATTTACCTTCTTCCCCAGTGATCCTTAAGGTCGTCGCTACCCTCATCCGGCAATCCAAACAGACGGAGCAGCTCCTCGAAGTCAAGAAGCTCTTTCTCTCCGACATGACCTTGCTCTGCAGCAACAATCGCGAGAACCGGCGGACAGTCCTCCAGATGTCGGTGTGGCAGGAGTGGCTGATAGCGTTAGCGTATATACACCCGAAGAATGCGGAGGAACAGAAGATATCCGACATGGTGTATAGCTTGTTTAGAATGTTACTCCATCATGCGATCAAGCACGAGTATGGAGGATGGAGGGTGTGGGTGGATACACTTGCTATTGTACATTCCAAGGTAATTGTAACTTTAAGTTTTAATAGTGTTTTAGCAATGCCATGACGTTGAAGAGTGAGATTGGTCGATACTTGAATCGTTGATACACTAACCATAAATGGTTTCAGGTGCTACCATCAGTATTCATTCACTTATTAATGTTGTTTCGTCACTCATGACCAAGTACTACTCTGAAATTCCACTATATAAAATGTCGGATTAGCAGACTCATTGATTTGTTACCCGTTGATCTCACCAAAATTGATTGTTAATAATTACTCTGGTAATTTTTTCCAGGTGTCATACGAAGAGTTCAAGTTGCAGTTCGCCCAGATGTACGAGCACTATGAGCAGCGGCGAGCTGACAACATCACGGACCCGGCGGAGCGGCAACAGCGCCCGATCTCCACCATCTCGGGCTGGGACCGGCCGGAGCCCGCGCCGCCGTCGGAGCCGGCCCACAAGAGCCACCACGCCGCGCAGACGGAGATCGGCAAGGGCCTCTCGCTCCGAGAGGTCGAAGCCTGCAGTTGTACCAACAAAGAGGACTCGAGTGACGATGCGCGGACTACAGAACCAGTGTACAGTGAAGTGTGTAAAGCCCATAGTCCTATTAAAAATACCGAAGTGCCCTGCGTCGTCGACGGTTGTGATAGTGTTAAATGTACAGATAGTGAGCATGCCGTGGACGAGGCCAACGGCGCGGAGAACGAGCTAGTTCAGTCTATTATTAATGAAAATATTCTTCTAGAGAGTTCCGAATCTGGGTTGGGAACGATAGAACCGGATTCTGAGAAAACTGATAAACCTCTGTCCAGACAAGGCAGCCTAGATTATATTCCAGTGAGAGACGTAGGAGAAAATGTACTTAATAAAGATGATAACACGGATAAGAGCGAAGGTATTCCTTCCAGCTTATCAGCGAGCGAAACGGCGAGTCCAGAACGCGTCGCCGATCCCTTAAACTTATCTAATGAAAGGGAATCTGAACTGTCAGATCCGTCCGAATTGTACTTAACTCCCAGCGAAGCGACTAGTCCTAAGAAAACACAAGATAAGACTGACTCAATCATTCCTGATGATATTGACAGCGATGATCCTAAGCACATCGCGATAAACATTGTGAACGACGTGTTGTCGATAGCACTCGAAACAGTAAGGTTAAAAGCCGATGACGACACTGACTCAGGGGCCATTTCAGGCGGATTGCATTCAGAAGGCAATACCCCCAACGGTCGAGAAGATTTTGAACAAGAAATAGAAGAAACTATTGACGAAAAGCGAACAGCTGAAATGATCGCTAATGAAGTTATCACAGACATACTATCCTCTGTAGTAACAAGGAGTGAACAAAAACAGAGTGAACTGATAGAAGAAGAAGACAACAGCCACCACAGAGTGATACCGTCTGACCATCCACACGAAGGAAACGTTCTGCCATTAGACGGTGAATTCTTAGTCGACTCCCCGCGGAAAGAACCCGTGGAAAGAATCGAAACTGAAGAAGTAGACGAAGTCACAAAAGAAAATGCGAAAAACGAAAGCCAAAGAATGGAAACCAACGAACCGGAGGAGCATAAAACTCCAGAAATCCCACCGATTTCGACGATTAGTGAAAACATTTCCCTTGTAAATAAGAAGGAACAAGAAAGTGAAGAGGAAAGAAATCGCGAAGTGAATGAAAGGGACAAGAGAAGAGTTAGCTTACCGGGTGATAATGAGATGAAACAGGATAGCAATAAGAGCGAGGGTGTGTCCTCGCAAGGAACGAACACTTCGACCTCACCGAAGAGGCCGCGAAGTGCATCTACCAGTACTCAAGTAGATTCTAATCACTTTGGTAAGTCGTAATCCTAAGCTATATTGCACCACATACAGCACCTTTATTCACATTATTATGAATATAGAACGGATCTATCGCGAATATAGTTAACTTACCTTAATATACCAACGATTCGACACAGTTTCATATGTTATGTTCTCAGCTTGACTAGTTCGGAATTATGTTACAATTAAATTTTCTAGTATTCGCCTGCAGGACTTGTCATGTTTTCAAAATATTCTAATGCAGTGAATCCTTGTAGACTTGAAGCACCAACAACAGTTTTGCAACTATCCTACTAGTATAGGCGTAGTCAATCATTTACCACCAGACGCACTAATCGACGATTTAAATCAATGTATTAGCAGGTATACTCGTATTCACATTATTGGTGTTGTTTGCAGAAACCAAACGGCCATCCAAGTGCTCCCGGCCTATGTTCTCCCCGGGGCCAACGCGGCCACCGTTCCGCATACCGGAGTTCCGCTGGTCATACATTCACCAGCGACTGCTTTCTGATGTCCTGTTCTCGTTGGAGACCGATATTCAGGTATGATTAAACTGGAACAGTGTTGTGTGGGGGTATTCACGCGAACTACGTACACATTACTATCGGAAGTTTAGCGAAATTCGGAAATAACAATTCGGATTGAAGGAATACCAAACACATTCATTGTTAATCAAATTCAATTAAGGTCGAAATTCCTTAATACGTTTGCAATAAATGTCATAAGTGTTCCGTTTAAGGACTTAAATATTTTTATATGCGTCGTCACCTACTTACGTAATTCTCTCAGAGCTGCAGAGTCGTATTTTAGTACAAGTAAAATTTGGAACACTGTATATTGCCATTGAAATAAACTATACCTTGTAGGGTAAGCGGTAGTAATCTTGGCCCCCCACAATCATTGGCCCCATGAACTTAAAATCGATTTATTAAGATATACGTTTGAGTAGAATGTAGAAAATATTTTTCTTTGTTGACAACAGTATATAATGTAATTGATAGTTTTCCAGCATAATATCTGGAACGCACGTAAAAAAACATTTTGCAACGATCGAAGCTAAAAGTGTGTTTTATTAAGCAAATCATAAGAATTTAGTACTTTTAAACTATTGGACCCTTTTGATTGGTATTCAAAATGTAAAATTTGTGTTGTTTTATATTAGTTATAGTTTCTATTCACTATCGTCAATAAAAATAAACAAATCTAGTGATTGGCCCACCATGGTACCATGGTATAATCATTGGCAGGGCCAATAAACACAAAGTACAATTATTGGCATGCCAATCATTGTACCCTTGGTATGCCAATATTTGTACCTTGGGGGCCAATGATTATACTTTCGTCCCTTTTTTCGGTTTTCGCATTATATTTCACAATTGGTTGTAAATATATTTATGGTTGTGATATATTCAAATTCTCAACATTTCTAGGGATAACTTGTCATCAAAAGTTTTACTATTTAGCAACTTATTTGGGAAGGAAAAATGTTGAAACTCGAGGTTCACCTTAACTGTCTGTTTGTTTGACTGTCTGTAGTGTATCTTATTTATTGTAACTATGAGTGTATTAACTTGAAATAAAGAAAATTATTATTATTATTATTATTATTAAAGGGCCAATGATTGTACTGCTTACCCTAGGTTGCACATGTCTCTAATAACTAATAAATATCCAAAGCGATAATCCTTTTCTCACATCAGGTGTGGCGCAGCCACTCGACCAAGTCAGTGATCGACTTCGTGAACAGCAGCGAGAACGCCATCTTCGTGGTCAACACCGTCCATCTCATCAGCCAGCTGGCTGACAACCTCATTATCGCCTGTGGAGGCCTGCTGCCGCTGTTGGCGTCAGCCACCTCGCCTAATGTGAGCTATGAATCTTATTTTACTTTCTAGGTAATGTAAGCTATAGACAAAAACGGATTGACATCAATTTGTAGAAAGAGGTTCTTGTGGAACAAACGAGGATTTTCAGGTTAAATAAATGGATTGGTCGAAAGCGTTTGATGCAGTGCGACATTTTTACTATTGTAAATATAAAATTTAGACTTTTTATTGCATAGGCGATATATTATTGTGCTTCACTCTTTAAGTCTACATGATGGTTACCTAGTTGTAGCTGTTGTAAACTTATATTTCGGAGTATATCGTTGATTGTTGTGGCGTCCCACAGGGCTGTTATTTGGATCCTATTTTCTTGTGTGAAATAAATACTTTTTTCAGTCCTCCGGCCGGTAAGCGCCACTTAACGCAAAACTAAATTGCCGCCTGCCGGCTCCGTCGGGCAGAAAAATAGTATACAAACCTCGGCCGTTAGATGGGAAAGCCTCGGATCACATGTTCGTCGACCTCGGCTTCGCCTCGGCCGACAATTACATGATCCCATGTAATTGTCGACGAGACATTTCCCACTAAAACGGCCTTGGTATGTAATCTACTATTACCTGAGCTTTTGTAAAATGATTAAAACCATAAAGTTAACTAGAATATGTTACAGCAATTGCTTCGTCTCTCATCCTCGTTTTCGCTTCGAAACCATTAAATATATTTTTCAAATTAACCTTAAAATGCTTTACTAATTTCATTTACATATTTGCCTTTCTTCAACAGAATGAACTAGACGTGATCGAGCCTACGCAAGGAATGCCAGTAGAAGTGGCAGTAACATTCCTACAACGACTAGTGAGCATGGCCGATGTGCTCATCTTCGCCAGCGCCCTCAACTTCGCCGAACTTGAGGCAGAGAAGAACATGTCTAGCGGCGGCATTCTCCGCCAGTGCCTTAGATTGGTGAGAACTACTTGTTACCTCTGAGACCCTAGTATTTATGCTATAACAGATTGAATTTTTTAATAACATATTGATTTTATAGGTCACAGCTGTCAAGTATTTATTTAAGATTTCCCATTTCAGTTCTCTTAAAGAAAATAGTATGACTATCATTAATAGTTTAGACAGAACCATTTACTTCTTGTAAATAGTCGAATTGATAGTACCTATTTATTAATACTTATATTCTAGAGCAAGTTATTGTAGTACACTATATACTTCAAATGTTTATTTTATTAGATTTCTTTTGAAACTTTCTTTGAATGCCAAACTCACACTGAAATGCGTAAGTAACAAAGCTATCACATATGTACATGTGTTTCCCTCTAGTCGATTCTCATCAAGAAATGCGTAAATTATGCATTAAAAAGTCCCATCTCTTGTCGAATTTGGCATTCATCCATTTACCACTTCTAGTTGTCTGTTAGCGTTAGACTAGCGGGACTAGACGGCAGGACTAGCCGGCTAGCCGCGTGTGTGTGTGCGTAGGTGTGCACGTGTGCGGTGCGCAATTGCCTCGAGTGCAAGGAGCGGCAGCGGTACGCGGCCGCCCGCGCCGCGCGACCAGGCGACTCACCCTCGCCCAAGGTAAATCACTACTGAACTAATCTTCTTCACGTCTCGAGGGGGTGTGGACATTTGTTGTGCCACCAATCAGAACGCGGCCCGTGCTCAAGGGCGCTTTTATTCGGGATTCAATCTTCTACAGATTCATGTCAGCCTAGTACTTTTGGGTTCACTAATTGATTTCTTTCGGGTTAATTTCGGGTGACAGTGGGGGGTGCCATTACAGACGATAAATCTTCGAGCACTTTTTTAAAATTACAGCGCTTTTCACCTTGCACAGAAGCTTTTGAATACGATGCAGTTCAGTGAATAGGTGCATCAATTTGTTGTTGCAATGGACACAACACACGCTGCACTTTGCATGGTATTCTGAGTATATTCTATTACTATCAATACTTATCATCTATCTATGCTTTTTAAAACCATAATTGTTTCAAGACACAATCTAGACTTATCTTCATTGCATGATGTAAGGATCTGTTCTACATTCTTTATAAATTTGTCACTAGAATTTACTACAGTAATTTTAATCACTTGTTTGTCCTATTATCAATAATCTGAGTTAGCTGAGATTTTATAAAAACATGTGGAAAAATATTGAAGTAAAAAGAATCGCATGAAAAAGCAGTACTTCAAAATAAATACAGGTTTGTTGCCAAAACAATTATCCAAAAATGTATTCCTAATTTTCTCTTGCAATGATATGTTTTGTGAATGATTATAGAGCGTCGTGGCGAGCTTGGCCGACACTTCGAGTCCTGTGAAGGACCCCGAGAGACTGCTTCAAGATATGGACGTGAACCGACTGCGGGCCGTTATCTATCGAGACGTGGTAAGTTTAACCGAGTGTAATCTGTATTCATATGCCTGTAAGGTCCAAATACATGCTAAGTAAGAAGGATAGGAATCCTTGTACGAGTTGAAAGGATCAACTTGCTCTTTAGCTGCTCTTATATCCTGGTATGATGCCCTTTTGAGCATTAATTTAAATAATCCGTTTCTTTTTTCTTCGTCTTTTTTTCTATACTTGTGAACGCCCAAACACATTGTTCGTGTGGGTGTATTTTTTTCTCAAATTATTGCTCTTTTACATCTTATCTCTTTATTAGTTATTTTCTCCTAGTCGTACGTGACTCAATAATGGATCTTATTATGATAATTTGTAATCAGATAACCGCTAAATAGCTTAAAAAAAGAATATGTACAAAGTCTCCTTCCCTCTCTATATGTGGTAGGTAACTAACTAGAAGGCATTTTACCATATATCACTTATTCAATCCTTCATATATTTCTCTTCTGCATTTCTATCGCCCTGGTTCTCGTTCCAGTTCGATGATTAACAACAATAGGCTAATCCAATTCCCTTTTATGCTTTTTTTTTGTTGGTCCCTTTTTCATTTATTTCGTTTTTGTCGATGCATTTATCTTGTCTCCGTTTGTCGACATTCGTGATGACTGATGAATATAACGACATTAACTTATCGTTATATACATATGTCATATTTATGTGTTTCTTTTATTGTCAAAATATGTATTTAAGCATCTCTGGTATCAAGGCTCGAAATATCTAAACCAAAATTCTAAATAAAAAAAGTTGCGTAGCTACAGGCATTTTTCTTCAAAAAGTCACATCAACATTTTAGACCTTTTAGACAGATTAACCTATAAATTTCAGGAGGAGACCAAGCAAGCGCAGTTCCTCTCGCTCGCCATTGTATACTTCATCTCCGTGCTGATGGTGTCAAAGTACCGCGACATCCTGGAGCCGCCGGCGCACGCGGCGCAGGAGTGCGCGCGTCGCCCGCATCACGCACACGACCACCACGGTATGATAGCTTATGAGGCATTTTTGACGGTTTGGAAGTGACAGGACAGGTGTTTAGGCTGGTTTATATTTTGTTTTAAGGCCGTCCGAATCAACAGTTTTCTACGGGTTTTGCTAAATACGGTTAGTTATCCGTTTAAGACCTCAATTGGTAACATGTTCTGTCGCCCTAGCATAACTAATCAAAAGAAATGCAGCTATATCAAGCACGACTTAACATGTGGACAAGCAGGCACTACCACCGAGTTCACAGCCTGTATACTAGTCAGTAACGTATTCTGATAGTAACTGTGCCTTTAAACAGATGAAAACTTTGTTTTGTTTGCATCCTGTATCTCTGTGTGCATTTAATTTCTGCATCACCAGCACCACACACTTATGTCTAATGTCTACTTATGTAAACCTTCAGGATTTCCGGTAAAATCAGGATTTGAGTTTACCGGTAGTATTTACTTTTCACTCTCGACGTTACCTACAGTTAGTGTGATTTTATTTCATCTAGTATACAAGATACGAATTACATTTATTGAAATTAGGACGTCAGTGTTCTAGACGCGATCAATGTGTGCAGCGATAAATCTTTGGCTGTTAGGAATATACAATACAATACCTTTGCGCATGAATTATCAAACTAGATGTATTTTATTTTACTATAGATTCGTATTAAATAACCCCTTCCTACTGTATTATTTAAGTACCGTATTCCAAATATAACTAAATTTACCTGTACATATCTCTACTTACTTTAAACGTTACAGTTAGACCCGTAATGTCGTGCACTATGTATGTAAGCATCCTTATGTAGTAGATGCAGTATATACTACATCTAAAACACATATTCATTCATATACTTCTATATTCCTTCATCCATAGTATCCGGTTTGTTTAGTATTTACGCCATTTATTTGTTTCGCCTTTTAAGTTTAATTTGCTTTGTCGCACTATTTTATAAGAAAATTTACATTATATTTGTGTAAGTAAATTCGTATTGTTAGTAATTTCAGTCAATAACTTGTACAGTCGCTGTCAAAATGGACGCATTTTATGGGGACATGGCAATAACTACGGCCGTCATTTAAAATAAGTTTCTCATCGTGTCACTGATACGTAGCTACATTTTCCGAATAACTTATTTACAATTATCAAACCCGATATAGAATCTGTGCGGAAGGAGAAGGGTCGTGGCAGATATAGAAACAAATGAATCCTACGACTCTCCTCCTTTTACAGAGAATCTAGTATTATTACCCTGATTGCTACTTACATTGTAAACAATCTTCCAAATCCATCCAGTGTCATTAATCTACATTAATATTTAAAGTCACTTATCAAAAAGTAACCATTACAATTTAACATGTCTTCTGTTACTTTCCTGACTTTCCACATGCTTAGGTATAATAGGTATCTTAGTTTGGTAGTAAATAAACATTTAATGAAAACAATCAATTTATCCCCACCTATTATACAATAATATTTGCATAAATGAGAGTTGGCACCTTTTTATAATGTATCTGGTAATTAGGGTGTATGGAAAGCACATCTTGCAATCAGAGTAAATGGAAAGCACGCCCATTGGCCGACGTTTGACCGCGGCGGTATCAGGCCGTTCAGACTGTGTACTCAAGTGTGTCGTTTCTCCTTTTTTTCACGCCGCTTGATTTCGCGTCACGTTCGGGGGACACTGGTAACATTGTCTACAACACTCCGGCGACACACCCGTTCTAAATACATTTGTTTTTGTATCTGCTTGGTTGTTTGTGCCGATTCTATTTATTGTGATTTGTCGAATTGTATTTTTCTTACGCGTTCGGTCGATCTTCAATACACTTTTTATGCCCTGTCCTTACACCTAACTATTTTAAATCACACTTCTTTTAATTTCTAACGTCCTGGTCCGTTGCCCGTATACGATACCCATAAATCACACTGTTCATCCTCTTTTTTTCTCACTCAAACGCGCCTACCTTGTTCCTTTTTTATTTAACCGTAAACATTTCTTGATTGGTTTGGGTGGGACCCTTTTTTATACGTCCTTCAATATTCTTCTTCATCTTTGCTCATCCCCTGGTCTATTTCGACGCGATAATGCGTCACGAAATTCATTATTAACGACTAACCTAATTTATCCCGTCTCAAAAAATCGTCCTTATTCCTGTTTAACGCACACGGTGCGCTAAACCTCATGTTACGTGTCATTTTACACTACCTCCATACTTCTTATATCCTGGTATCCTCACTTACGCCTTTACCTAATATCACCATCACTACAAAAACTCTTACGTCACACATCCTTTTCACTTTCACTCGACACGCACTTAAAAACATACCAATCCTCTTCCCAAAAACTACTTGCGTAACACATCTTCCTCCTTATACACTTTCATATGAATTCCGACCACGGATGCACACATTGCGCACGGATGCACTACCACATCACAACGTTCATATGAATTCCGACCTCCTCCTACACCTTATCTCCTGGTAACTTCGCGTGCGCGTTCGTGGGTTTTCGGGGGCGTTCGGCGGGTCGAACCTCAGGCTCGCGGCCGCTGTTCCCGCAGTGGTCGCACCACGTGTACCCGCAGTTCCTGCCGGGTGCGCACCCCGCCCACCGCCACCCCACGCACGCGCACTGCAAGCTCGACTGCCACGCGCACGCACGCATCGGTAGCTACCACCGCCCGCACGCAGGTAACGCGCACTAGGTGGCGCAGCACTGCAGCGTAGCAACAAACTTGCTACAAAACTCCCGATCAACCAAATGCAATGCAATCAAAATTTAAGCAGGTCTACCAAAACATTGAACAATATATATAAGGTAGTTGGAAATGAATAACCTGCCTCTTCATAAATCAACACTAAGGTGTTTTATTTAACCCTTAGCCATATTGTGAAAAAGACTCCAGATAAGTTTTGCCTCGGACGGCACTCGCTGCTCAAAAATGGCAGACATTTGGCGTGCGCCATTTGCAATTAAAATGGTGGGTAACCCGAGAGCTCCAATGGCTATGTACGATAAACGATTCAAAAACTTTACTTACTTACGTACTTTGACATTTGTTTTCGTGTATTTTGACAATTTGCAAGTACATATTTACCTAGTTTTTCCCTTAAATGTTCGAAAAATATGACGTGTACCCACAAATAAACAAAATTGTTAAGTAAGTTATTTATATTAACGTTCGGGAACATTGTTTTATTCTGTTTACTGTATTTACTTTTTTATCATTATTTTCAATCTCAAAGACGATATTCAGAAATCAGATAAATACATTACAATATAAAACAGTGTCTTCAGGTTAAACACTGCTATGGCACTGCTTGGATTTAATTTCTTTTTCTTAAGTTGCCTCATCATGTAGAAGTAGAATTCATGATCTTATTCCCTAATGCATGTATTTAATTGTTACATTAATTGAATAATCTTAAATCTATTTAGAATGGAATTTTGTACACAATCTCAAAACACAAAATTACACATACACACAGTAACACTTGTTATACTGAAGTGTACAGAATTCCCAAAATTTTCGGAATAGTATCAGGTGGTTTGACTCGACTCAGTTTTACAAGACTGCATAAGACTTCAAAGGGTCCTATAATAAACACTGTTAAATTATGATTATATTAAAAGCCTCGACTTTATCAAATCTAAAAAAACTGCACCGGGACCTAAAGGACTCCTAAATACCAGTCTTTCCCGAACACTAGTTGTTACCCACCTGATACTAAAACCACAATTTCGAGTAAAGATAGTTGTAAACCCAGTAAGGATAGTTCTGTGTAGGTAACTCCAACCTATCCGCTTTCTTAAAGCAAGCTTTATCAGTGTTGTGCCGTGCGGCTCTTGATGCCCTGGTACTGACGGTCATCTCCTCCGCAGAACACAATGGCGACGACGTCGAGTACGCCATGATAGTCGTCGACGAAAACAACTCTACCATAAACGAGCTGGACTCTCCGTCTATGAAGGTAAGGTCGCTTTTCGTTTGACTTGACGACTTACGCCCTTCAGTTTCTAACATTTTAATGATGATATTAAAAGGTAGACTTCTAAATTTAATCATATCATCGCACATTTTCTCGTCTGTAGGATTTAGATGCTTAAAATTCTTAAGACAGTTTTCTAGTTAGTAAATTTAATCTCCCTCGTAGATAAATGTATCGTTAGCATGTACTCCTGGATTTTTCTATAGGTATGTTATGAAGAAACTAGTTTTGAAGTAATGTAGCATGTTAGTCTTGTCCATACCCTTAGCCTAGTCGTAGGATTACTAAGTAGTTCGATGCATGATCCGGCGTCCAGTTACTAAGAATCCATACGACAGACAGTTTTATTGACCATCCATGTTGTTTTTGGTGATTTGTTTGCTGTCTATGAATCGTGTTTGATGTCGCTACAGAGTTATGGACGTCTGTGTGTCATAAAAACGCTTCTTACATTCGTTTTGTTTTGCTGTTGCAATAAAATAAAAAGGAGACGGAAGAGTCTGATGGAGTTGCGAAAATTGAGACAAGCACCGACGAGGTGAAACCGCAAGGAGAGAAGACTTCGGCCTCGGAGACTCCTTCGGCCTCGAGTCTGGCGGCCCCCGCGACCCCAGGGGCCTCTCAGGCCTCGCCAAGTTCCGAAAAGGAAGAGCCCCTCTTTAAGTCCAGCCTTCGGGTGAAACAGCAACCGAAGCCAAAGGTTAGTTGGACTTAGAGCCCGGCGTCGGCGATGGTTGTACCCTCCTATTAGAATTTGCGTCTCCTAACTTTAACGGTCACCTGGATCACTTCTATGGTTACAGTTCTTTAGCTTACTAGAGCAGGATCGAGTACATTTATATGGAGACTGATTAAATTAAGTAGCAGCGAGATAATTATAACAAATATAATATAATGATGTTTCACCTGGAACTGGGATTGTCTGCCTCGTGGTGCTATGCGGCATCGGTTACGTCCTCGTATGGCACACCCGGCCAACTTTACGTTATGCTTTTTTATTAACATAATTACCATCCCTTGTGGTATTAATAAATGTACTCAAGATCCTACTTTAGTCATTACTGACCTATTTTACTCTCAATCTGAAATGGTCCCTAACTTCTTGGTGTTTAGGTTGATATTGCCTTATATTAAATGAATGTTATTGTCTTGTTGTAAGCCTCCAACCGCAAGGTCCAAAACATTATCCGGGATTACGGTGTCAGTGGTCAATTTGGTTTGTACACATTATTATGGAATCCTTTTAGAGCAAACCTTCTGCTAGGTTCTGCAAGCCTGGTAGTTTTATGATCGATTTGATGACAATATTTTGTTAAATATGGAAAAAATAAAACCAGGCTTGCAATATCCAGTTGGTAAAACAAAAATATACACAAATAATAAAACACAAGCTTGCCACTATATATGTAAAACCGTGTCACTCACATTTTGACACAGAAACGAAGGTTGTCGCTAAATGCTCACTGTAAGGTATGTTTCATATGTATCTACTCAGTATGTAAAATGTACTAAAACATAAGCTAAGTAATATATTGAGACAAAATATATACAAATACCGAACACACATCGCACATCGCACCCGCACAACATATGTACATACCTCTATATTATACTAACTGTACATATGATACCTGTCGACATAAGAGTGTTTTATATAGCATCAAGTAGTTCATATTTCCATATAGTTTTCAAATGCATAAGGACATCAAGAACTAAAGATACATCCATCAACTTCTGAAATATTTATACATTGTCGAATTTGAGTGTGGAAACAGGTAAGTAAATATATTTTCACCAATAATAAACTGAGTACTTATTTATGAGAAAAGTATTCGGCACAAAATATGAAATTGATATGACTTATTGTATGCATGTGCTTCGCCCGCTTTTTCACCTAATCTGTCTGCATGGTCTTATTTTGGATTTCATCTTCAGTACCCTCACCCATATGTTTTAAGAGTGTATGTAACCTTAGGTTAGTTAGAATGTGTGCTAAGATTGATTCTTGTCAGGTTATGATGTTGTAAAATAACTAAAAACGTAAGTTTTAGCTATTAACATGAACCCACTATTATTTAGCATCACTCCTTAAAATCAGAATCTCAGATCTTGTAGAAAATTTTGGTAATTGTGTATGTAATTGAGTCATTTGGATGAGACTGCATTAATATGACAACAAGGAGATCATCTGGAAGGTGATCTAAAGAACTCCAAGACTCACTGACTAAGGATTCGTTAGAAAAGTTTCGAGGAATTACACTTAGTAATTCAATTCTTGCAAAAAAACCGAACACGTTATTTCACTCAACTTTTTGATACAAATCCTATTTGATGATGGCCCCTGTTGACAGAGCGTGGATTCTATTGAGGACGCGGGTTCTTTCCACCTCAACTCGACGGAGACCACCAACAACGACCCTGAATCGTCCAGCGAGATCGCCTTGGACGATAATAAACATCCGGTGAGTAACTTTTCTATTGGTATTGGCGTAAGAAATGAATTCGTCTATCTTCGGTCGTCTGCAACCTCTTCTACAAATCTCAGGTCCTGGTCAACGCTCCAATTTCAAAGGCATATATATCAACGACCTTTTCTATCTTCAATACCTCTTACATATATTTTTAATCCATTGTTTATTTTATGTAAGTTTTCTATTGTCCTTGAGTCTTTTCATCTCACACTCGTATATTACCTGACCCTTTTTTCAACCATACTTGGTAGAATCTTTCCAAATTTGGTTTTTACTTTTTACTTCTTACTTGTCTTTATATTCCTAGTACTCTGTGTTAAACAAACCATAAGCTGCATTTTTTGATTTGATAATGTTGTTGTAGTACCTACTTATTTGTATTTTGTTTGTTTGACTACATCATTATCCATTTTTCTTTTGGTAGAATATGGGCGGAACGGAGAAGTATTAGTTACTTTTTAAAATTCTTACTCATCTATATTATCCTATTCGTATGTAAGATAAAATCTTGTCATCCAATTGACAACATTTCAAAATTTTCGATGTCCCTAAATCGAAAACCATTTCGAGATACACGCCTGTAGATCACGTACCAATATTTTTTTTCCCAATATTTTTGTAAAATTCCTTAAATAACTAACTTTAGTATTAATTATATAACTTAAGTCATACTAACAATATATGAGTGTAACTTTTACTCGAAATAAATACATTGAATTGAATTGAAAATTCCTTAAAAATAGTTTAATGGATAAGTGACGTCACGCAGCTGATTCAGAGCTGCCGTTATACCAAAAAAAAAACTTCCGGCTGGGTTGTCACTTGAGTCTGACAGTGTCTCTTGGCACTAACCGCACAGTTCAAATTATTAACCGCAATATCATACAACTAAAAACTGCTTTGCAAATACTAATATTCGTATTCATTGCATCACTAGTGTGATAACAATGCAGAAAAAATATAGCCCCCTTCATATTTCAGGTCAGCAACGATGAATCATGGACAGATGTGAACCTGAACGAAGATGGGGAGAGAGGACCTGCCACCATCACTGGCAGAACGAGAGACCACGAGGGCAATATTCATGAAGGTAATTCCACAAATTGACTCCTACCTGGTTTTATATTCCTGTACTTTGTATTATCTAATCAAGAGCACGTCTATCACTCACCATATTTTATTTTATTTTATATATTTTTATTTTATTTATTTAATTAAGAAACAAACAGTCTTTTATAGTTATATATAACACTGGAGCTATTACTTAAAACAAGACTTACAGTTTCCTTAAGAAAACATTAAACATCGTTTTTAATTTTGGTACCCGTATACAATTGCAAAAAAAAAAGGAATATATGTATATATAAAAAAAGAGAATATAACAGCATTAACAAAGTTGACACAAAGACTTAATATAAAAAATATATATATATTTATTTTTTTCTTTTAAAACAAAAAACCTAAAAACAAACAGAACCAAACAGAAATTTAACGCCATCTTAATTAATTGTTTCATTTTTAAATATTATCTCTTCTTCTTCCTAATGTCTTTCCCCGTTTTGATGTAGTCGCTAGTTTAACGAAATCAACTGCCATCTGACCTTCAGAGGGTAAACTATGGCTTATTGGGATAAGTTCGGTTTTCACACGATGTTTCCCTTCGCCGAAGCGATTGGTAAATATCAAATGATATTTCGTACATAAGTTCCGAAAATCTCATTGGTACGAGCCGGCAGGATTTGAACCCGAGACCTTCGGATTGCGTTATGAACTTGGTATCTATTAAAACCGTTACTTAGTTCGCCTATTGTGACGAACGGTAATAAAAAAATAAATAAATAAATAAATAAAAATAAAAATCATTTATTTCGGACCACATACAAATCCATATTGAGTTAGTAGTTATTAGTTATTAGTTTACATGACATGACAGCGAGACTTGACTTGAAGCAACGGAACCTTACACTGAGCATTTTATACGTTTTTTTTTAAACAACAATCGTTAGGATGTTCCATCGTTTGCAACTATGACAATTCCTTTTATTTATATAATCGCAGGATTTTAAATTTTATTATTAAATGAGTAAGATGGAAGATAACTATTATCGTCTCGTCTCGTCTAACTTTTCTCATAATTATATTGTAAGATTTATTAACAAATTTCAGACATTGAGAAGTCCCTTCACACGAGAAACAACGAGCCCCATCATCTGCAGCGGCATCAAAACAGGAGTCTCCAGGTGGCGCAAAGGCATCTACATCCGGTAAGTAATCCCGAAAGAGGTTTTTTTAATACCACGATGGTGGCAAACAAGCATACGGCCCGCCTGATGGAAATCCGTCACCGTAGCCGTTGCAGCCGCAACTCCAGGTCACATGCGCGTTGCCGAGATGGAAACACTCACCTCAACGACAAAAGTTAACTTGCATTGGTTGAAGATTATAATCTTAGGATCGAAGATTACCTGGCCGGGTGACCACGGCGACTGGTTGATTAAAAGTATAAATAAATAAATAATATAAGTATTTATAGTGATTTCAATTTGTGTAAGAATATCCTATAATATTTATTTATTTATAGAGAATAAGTATTTATTCATGATCTCTCCGACCCACAGTCGTCTTCCGATATATCGGAAAGGGTGCTTATAGTATCTGATGCACTATTAACTGCTCGATAACAGCGTCGTGTCCAGATATTTCTGAGTATCTTAGTAGACTGTACAGTCGCCATCAAATATATAGGAGCGTCCGAGGCGTTCACAATATCTGAACAAGCACTCTTACAAATTGAAAGAGATTTTAATTAGAAAACTCCCGTGAGTATCAGACATATTAAAATTCTTATATCGGGTTACTCACGTCAATAAAATCAAAAATAGCTCGACATGTTTCGGAACAGTCCGTGTCCCTTATTCATGTGTCATGCGTCTAGCCGCGGCGGCTGCTCTACGCACACTGCGAGCCCCAGCGCGGTCTTGAGTAACCCGATATAAGAATTTTAATTTGAAAGAGATTATAAATTGTGTAAGCACTCTTACGTCTTGACAATAGTCTTGGTAATCGTGTTCAGATATTTGTGTGCACCTCGGACGCTTCGATATATCTGATGGCGACTGTACCTTGGCACTTGGTCTACTTAGCCATTTTTGTACCGTTTTATGAACTGTGCAGTAAGAAGACAATTTGTTTCTGCAACATCAAGATATTGAGACAAGTCTTTGGATTGTTTCTGAGGCAGATATTTGTTTTTTTATTCCAGGACAACGAGACATTAGCTGGTTTAAACGCCATGAACGCTACAATGTCGGCCGATGGTGTGTCCCGAGAAGCGTCCCTTACACACAAACTGGAAACTGCTCTGGGCCCAGTGTGCCCTCTGCTAAGGGAGATCATGTTGGACTTCGCGCCGTTCTTGTCGAAGACGCTGGTGGGAAGCCACGGACAGGAGTTGCTTATGGAGGGTAAAGGTATACTTTGTAAGCATGGTAGCTAGATGCTTCTGCTATCCTGGTGATGGGATATTCAAAGTGAACATGGGATATCAAGTCTGTTTAGGTGCTTACTAGAAGTATGGTTGGCGTTTATAAAGCGCTTGAGCAATTTGTGATTTAATTCATTCGTAAAGGGAAAGGTAAGGTGCTTATGCTTCATTTTAGCACTTTGGGCTTCCATGTAACCACCTATTCTCTTTATTTATTTTCCATCTTAAGTTAGGTCTTTATACAATACAATACAACAATACAATACAATAACTCTTTATTGCACCTCAAAACAACAAAAATAACACAAACTGGTATAGATTACACATGAAAAAGAGGCAAACAACAGGCGGCATAATATAATATGCATTTAAACAGTAAAATACAAAAACACATACAAAATACATATAAACATATTATAAAAACCTAACCTAGAGTACCGCCGGCAACGGGGCAGGCGAGGCTGCCGGTGGTTAGGGCCGCAGAGAATGGAACTACCGGAATATACGCGCCGTGTCTAGGATTACCGCCTCTGCTTCGGACCCTTGACCCAGCCACCTAGCGAGTCTCTCAAGATGTTGGTCAAGACTATACCTAGGCACCTATAAGACCTTTTGAAAAGCACATACAGTAATGTATGTGCTTTTCAAAAGAAGAAGTAACATTTAGATACTCCGGTTATTTTTCGTTTCTTAAATCATGCACTTGTTTATTAGGTTGGTGGTGGCACGTCTAAAATATCCCTAGGCAAACAAAAATGAAGCTTTAATTTAAAAAATCTATTTAGTCCGTCTTTTAGATCATTAAAAAATATTGTACACGTATTTTTTCTTTTGTTCGTCAAATCAAAAATTACGAAAATACAGTGCGTTAAGTTTTGCGTAACGTCACTATTAGGTACCTACAATTCTTACCTAGTAGTGACGTCACCAGCCCCCAGCCCGGAACTCTGATGCTCTATGTCTTCGTCAATTTTAGTTAAATTTAAAAAGGAAAAAATACGTGTAATCATTTTAGACAACCTAACTGACGGACTAATTAGAATGATAGTTTTTCAACCTAGTCGTCATCCCTATTGTCTGAAAATCAAACAATTCGGCGGGAGCGGGAATCGTAATGCATGCTTTTAAATGTTTTTTACACAATCTAACTGACGGATTAGAATGATAGTTTTTCAACCTACAACAATTAGGCGGGAGCGGGAATCATGATGCATGTTTATGTGAATGCTTTTAAATTTTTTTGGTGGGTACATGCTTGATAAAATAAAATCTAAAACTTCTGCGGTTTCCACATGTCTCCCCTGAATTTCAGGTCTCCAAACGTTCAAATCCAGTACATCAGTAGTGGAACTGGTGATGCTGCTCTGCTCCCAGGAGTGGCAGAACTCGCTGCAGAAGCACGCTGGCTTGGCTTTCATCGAGCTGATTAATGAGGGGAGGCTGCTCTCGCACGCCATGAGGGACCACATCGTGCGGGTGGCGAATGAGGCGGAGTTCATACTGAATAGGATGAGGGCTGATGATGTGTTGAAGCATGCTGATTTTGAGGTAAGTTTGGAAGTTTTGTTGCGTGAATACCGTTGTTATTTTAGTTAAAAAAACGGTGTGTTTTGCTACTAGATACTCATAACGCGATTTGCAATAAATGAATGAAATGGAGCATATGCAAGTTCAAGAATTTGCTAACAAAACACGCGTGTCATTTTAGGCATCGCTCTTTGCCGTGATAGGGCGTTGTCATGCATGCGTTAATAGTAGATTGTATATCAAGGGCGTAAAGTAACCCATATTAGACGAGGCTATTTATTGGTTCGAGTGCAACGAGGACTAATACTTATAGTTGTCGAAGATAAAATGGGTATTTATGCCTGAGGTATACACTCTGCTTTTCACTTCTCTTGCTCGAAAAGTTCGCCTTTAAGTTTTGGCTAGGCGACATAAAATCGCTTTTCATGCTCTAGGGCATAAAGTAACATCGCAGGTGGCGCGCGTTCGCCGCGGCTCCGCGCCCCGCGCTCCCGGCCGTTGTCTAGCGGCGCGCGGCGGGGAACACCCGGGCGCAGAGTGTCGCGAAAGCAGGAGGTCGCTGGTTCGATCCCAGCCCTGCTCACCGGGGACCTTGGTCACTTTTTCTGTAGTATATGACATCTCTTTCAATTTATAAAAATATTGATGTATATTCCAGTCAGTATGTGCCCGCACGAGCAGCGAGCGCGGCGACGAGGAGCGCACGTGCGAGCGCCTGATCGCGGCCGCGCGCCGCCGCGACCACGCCGCCGCCGCGCGCCTGCTGGACAAGCTGCGCCACGCGCCCGCCGCCGCCGCCGTCCCGACCATAGGGTATGTGATGTATATGCCAGGCAGTATGTGCACGAGCAGCGAGCGCGGCGACCAGGAGCGCACGTGCGATCGCCTGATCGCGGCCGCGCGCCGCCGCGACCACGCCGCCGCCGCGCGCCTGCTGGACAAGCTGCGCCACGCGCCCGCCGCCGCCGCCGTCCCGACCATAGGGTATGTGATGTATATGCCAGGCAGTATGTGCCCGCACGAGCAGCGAGCGCGGCGACGAGGAGCGCACGTGCGAGCGCCTGATCGCGGCCGCGCGCCGCCGCGACCACGCCGCCGCCGCGCGCCTGCTGGACAAGCTGCGCCACGCGCCCGCCGCCGCCGCCGTCCCGACCATAGGGTATGTGATGTACCTATATGCCAGGCAGTATGTGCACGAGCAGCGAGCGCGGCGACCAGGAGCGCACGTGCGAGCGCCTGATCGCGGCCGCGCGCCGCCGCGACCACGCCGCCGCCGCGCGCCTGCTGGACAAGCTGCGCCACGCGCCCGCCGCCGCCGCCGTCCCGACCATAGGGTATGTGATGTATATGCCAGGCAGTATGTGCACGAGCAGCGAGCGCGGCGACCAGGAGCGCACGTGCGAGCGCCTGATCGCGGCCGCGCGCCGCCGCGACCACGCCGCCGCCGCGCGCCTGCTGGACAAGCTGCGCCACGCGCCCGCCGCCGCCGCCGTCCCGACCATAGGGTATGTGATGTATATGCCAGGCAGTATGTGCCCGCACGAGCAGCGAGCGCGGCGACCAGGAGCGCACGTGCGAGCGCCTGATCGCGGCCGCGCGCCGCCGCGACCACGCCGCCGCCGCGCGCCTGCTGGACAAGCTGCGCCACGCGCCCGCCGCCGCCGCCGTCCCGACCATAGGGTATGTGATGTATATGCCAGGCAGTATGTGCCCGCACGAGCAGCGAGCGCGGCGACGAGGAGCGCACGTGCGAGCGCCTGATCGCGGCCGCGCGCCGCCGCGACCACGCCGCCGCCGCGCGCCTGCTGGACAAGCTGCGCCACGCGCCCGCCGCCGCCGCCGTCCCGACCATAGGGTATGTGATGTATATGCCAGGCAGTATGTGCCCGCACGAGCAGCGAGCGCGGCGACGAGGAGCGCACGTGCGAGCGCCTGATCGCGGCCGCGCGCCGCCGCGACCACGCCGCCGCCGCGCGCCTGCTGGACAAGCTGCGCCACGCGCCCGCCGCCGCCGCCGTCCCGACCATAGGGTATGTGATGTACCTATATGCCAGGCAGTATGTGCACGAGCAGCGAGCGCGGCGACCAGGAGCGCACGTGCGAGCGCCTGATCGCGCCGCCGTGCCAACCATAGGGTATGTGCACAACACTTAAAAAACCATATCGCTGTAATAAGTGTTTTAGGAAAACTAGTAAATTAATATAAGATTTTAAGCTAACATGGTAAAATAATAATTATAGTAAATTAATGTCTGAATCGACCTACAAAAAAGTAGCATTTTTATAATTACATTTATGCCATATAACGTTATGCCATTCGCTTTTGTCATTAATACTATATGAATAACAAATATTTCAGAATAATAATTTATAGACCTTTGAATGTTATTGTCAGCAATCTTATAACTTTTGTGATTAGAGTATTTAATGTTTGAACTAGTAAGAGTTATAAATTGTATGGATATCAATTTCTGACTAACGAAATTCGGAACAATAATAGTAGATTACATACCTAGGCCGTTAATAATTTTTTTTTAATATAATTTACCGGCCGAGGTTTGTATATTATTTTTCTGCTCGACGGAATCGGCAGGCGGCAATTTAGTTTTGCGTAAAGTTGCGTTTGCCGGCCGGAGGGCAGAAAATGTACTTATGGGAAAGAACGTATATGTCCGGCAAATGTGTCATCGATACCGAGGGGAGGTATTTGACATGTATGACATGACAATATGAAGTGTCTATTACAGAAGCAACACCCCGTTCTGGCGACTGGACTCATGGGAAGACGACGCGCGGCGCCGGCGGCGGCTGGTGCCCGACCCGCGCGGGCAGCGCCACGCCGCCGCCGCGCTCTCCCGCTCGCCCGCCGCGCCGCCGCCGCATGACGCCATACTGCAGGTGGGTTATGGTGCCTTGGTACCTGAAAAATACTCTTATCGTCTGTCTTCTCGGAAACACGCATATTGCGCACATTGGGAATTCGCATTATAATATATTATTGCGGCTTTACTCATGGACAAATTGAACAATAAAGACCAACGTAAAAAATTGGCCCCGACTCGCGCCCGTGACTCCCGTGACTCAAGAGCCGTGTTTAGCTAAGTCGCTGCCCAGGTTATGCTATCTTGGTACCTATATGGGACACCGCAACCCTTTTCGTAGAATATATCAACCCTTTTCCCACGGGGTTGTAACTTGTAGGTATTGCACAAAGTGCGCAATTGCTCGTCTCTTTCTAAAATATCTGCAACCTCAACTTACTTCTGGCTCAGTCACTATGCTCCAAGTGGATTTTGTTATCCTAATAGCATTTGAATGATTGATTAACCCTTAAAGAACGAGCGAAGTCTTAGTCCCACATCAGATTAACGCTACGTAAAGAAAAACACTATTGTCTGAAAACGTAAACTTAACTACAAGTCGGTTATGGTATCCTCGTACGAATACGGGGTAAATTTTAACATTTTTCCCACGCGCATTTCGTAAGCTCATGCCGTTTTTATGTGTGATTTCCGCCATGTTTCCGCCATAATGGTTTGATCCTCGCCTGAGGCAATGCAGCACAGAACGGTATACTACTAGGTAGGTTATAGTGCCTTGGTAGTTGTGGGAATCGGCGTTTAATCCGTTACGACTTGTGAAAATACTCTGGGTGGGAAGTTAACGTCGGTACCTACCCGCTTCCCGAGAGCCGACCGCGAACAGCGAACGAAGTTTTGCCTCTTGTC
Source organism: Lathronympha strigana (assembly GCA_949128165.1). Taxonomy (NCBI): domain Eukaryota; kingdom Metazoa; phylum Arthropoda; class Insecta; order Lepidoptera; family Tortricidae; genus Lathronympha; species Lathronympha strigana. Next base: position 19,626,983 of record OX421917.1, on the reverse strand, counting down.
GCACTTGTATTTTCGTATGCAAGTGTGACAGAGAGGCAAAATTCAATTGAAGGTTCGCTTTCTGATCCCAAAGACAGGACAAAAAATAAGGTCGCACCACCCTTGAGTCCGTTTTTTTTTATAACACTGCAAGCGTATTTAAAAGCAGTACTGCATGTAGTTCATGCATTCCTAGTACCAATACAGATCACGATTAACCCTTTTCCCAAATTTTGCTAATTTTAGAATTTTTACAGGGTTATGTCACCCGATATGTATAAAGTATTATACTGTTAACCCTTAATTTAGCAAAAAAAAAAAGGGTTGGTCGTGGGATCAAGCCTTCTCGGCGCTCAATAGTCCTAACGATTCTGGCTGGTAAAACAAAAAGAGGATTGAAGAGTCTGTACATTACCAAATTAAGGGTAATTAATAGCAATAAATAACGCTTCTTCTTTCTAACAGATAGCTTCATCTCCTGAAAACTTGAGATGCATCACGTTATAGGCTGTTATAGCCTTTCTATATTTCCACCGACGTCCCCGCACGTTTGCGTTCATTCATATACGAGCAGAGTGGCAATTAAAGGCCATCCATATCAATCTTGGTACTTGGTTTTAAGGTAAAAGACAGAACACATTTTTCCACAGCTTTATCAGTCTATATATATCAGGATATCTTGGTACCAAAAGCAACTGCGATTTTTCTTTACCATTATTTAACAATGTTCCAGGCCACGGAAGAACTGCACGCCCGCATCGCTGCGGGCGGCGCCGGGCGCGGCGCTCAACTGGCAACCCCAGTGGCCGCTGAACTGCTTGACGACGCCGAGCTACTACTCGATGACAGGGAGATTGATGCTGACCTTACAGGTGAGTGCCTGTATTTCAGTAGTTCTAGCACAAGAGTATTGCAATAGAGTATCTCGCAAGATAGTCTAAGTACCCAGTAGGTACCTGTTGTTTTTGTCTTATTTTTAAAAAGAGGGGTAACCAAATAAATCTTTGAGAAATGCTCGCAAACATGCATATTTTCGCTAATTAAACAAATATTATGCGACTTCTACCAGGAAATCATGAAAGCCACTGACTGAGCTTTCCATACACTTAACAAAAATATTTCGAGATGACATTGTTACGGATAATTGGAATCCATATGTCACTGTCAAAAGTACAGTTTAAACTGAGCCAATGAGGGAGGGCTCGACAAGAATACACCCTGCCACAGTGCCGCTCATAGATTATGTTGTACAATACAAACAGAAGGTTTCCTGTCAATTGTTATAGAGAGTCTTCTTTCTACCTAATCTTTTAACAATGTTTACAATAAATAAATAATTAATTTCGCAAAATAAACAAACACTGTGTGACGGTCAACCAGGACCCCATGCAAACCTTGGAGGTCTTGACGAATTGCCAACGTTATTGAAAAGGATAACTTAATATAAATTTCAAAGAATGCCTTTTTTTTATTTAAATATTTCTTAAATAGAACATAATGATTATCAGGTAGAAGGGGGTCAAAGAAAGCTACCTACATAATGCTGACAATAATCATACAATTTCGCAATATAAACAAACATTTGTGACACCAACCAGGACACCATACGTAACAAGCAGCTTTTTCAAGATGGCGACAAAATTTAGTACCTACTAAGTTTGAAAATATGTCTCTACCTGTCAAAGAAAAAGGACAAAGGACATAGGGACCAGTAACAAAACCTACGTCATGTCAAGGGAATTTAAACCGTATCTCAAAGATATAATCACGATTTTTGCGCGTATAAAGATGGCTGTTCATATCAGTTTATATAGTATACCGCTGTGTGTAAATAATACTTTAACTTGTGTATTATATCTACCGCGCCATGAATCACTCTCATACTTACTCTATTTAGAATGTGACAACTACCTATAGTGACAGATGGCGTTACGACCATAGGCCACGTACTGATGTTAATTAATACCATATTTCGTCTGACAGGCAAACGAACGCAGTAACAGTAGGTTAGAGACCATCATAATACTGTTTATTTCTTACGCGTAGTATTACTCGTATCATCCCGAAAAAAGGGATGGATAATAGTTTTTTGTCATACTGTTATTTTTTGATAATCTTTTCAATTTCGTAAAATGAATACACATTGTGTGACAAATGACCAGAAGCACATGAACACAACGGAGCTATGTCCTCAACAGGCCCAGTGAACATAAGTACGAAGGCGCGGCTAGTGGCGCCGGGTTTGGTGGCGCCGGGCACCGTGTCGCTGACGTCTACAGAGCTGTACTTCGAGGTAGACGAGGAAGACGCGGAGTATAAGAAGATTGACCCTGAGGTAAGTGGATATACTACGAGTATCTAGTTTATTTTATTTCAATGTAAATTCTCTAGTTTATTTTATTTCAGTGTACAAATTCGCATCATTCGCTGAGTGCGATGATAGTAGTAGTATATTTCTATAGGTTTTTGCTATGAACAACTGTCACGTCCTCGGTCAGATTCACGAAATAAGACTGTGACGCATAGCGCCATCTAGCAGAAATAGTGTGTTTTACTTAGCGGGGTACGATACGTCAGGACGTTCGGTACGTTGTGTTTTGGTTACGGGTTTGTTGAGCTTAGTGAGAGATGTAGTTTGTATAAATGTCGGTAGATGTCGTCAATTTTTTATAACAACTAAGGCGCATCTTCAGCGTAACTGCAGAAAAAAATCTTGGCCAGTGATATCTTGATGTTAATTATTCTTTGGAAATTTATTTTCTTTTTCATTGTATTTTAAGGGATATGCAATTCGGGGATTTCGGGGCCGAAATGACTAGGGCTAAAACTGTGATTGGGGCAACATAACCAAGGGTTACAAGGGTAGGGCTTTGAGCTAAACTATCAGATTTCATATAAACATGGACCAGGGACCAGTGCATAAGCAAAATAGTCAGAGGGTAATAATTACAGTTACCAGGGCACAAGGAACTAAGAAAAGGTGGATAATTAGTATAATAATAACGCCGTAACTAGTGGCTCTGTGAGCTGTAGACCTCGTGATATGGTAGGGGTATTGGCATATTGGTTTATGGCGCTTAGGACCTTTGTGCCAATTCACGCCATTTTGAAAATTTCCAAAAAGTTTTATGTAATTAACGAATTTGCTTACAAAATTTCACGAGAATTGGTTGATAAATGCGACATGTTGAGGAGAACAAATGGACAGACACATGAAAGCTTTTGCCGTAGCTGGAACGGAGAAGCTTCTCTCATTTCAATAATATTAACGCCGTGATGTAGTTGTCGCTATTGATATTTGCTGTTTTGCGTACCAGGAATTCAGGATATTCACAGTCATAGTTATCTAGACAACCGTTTCCCTAACTCTGTATGGTGCACATAAGTACCAAGGTATAAGAACTAGGAAGCAGATCAGCTAGTCAGCGAGATTGATCCGTCCGAGCCGGACAGGCGCCCCGCGGGTCGCGGCGGGACGCCATTGTGCCGCCGTCCGGGACTCCGGCCGGAGGTGCCCACACGCCGGGCTAGGGAGAGGAAGTTATCGATAGTCGATAACTTGGTTATACATATGTACAACTATATTTATACACATAAAAAAATCTCCATGTGATTGTAGTACAGTCTGTTAAATATTTTTTTACAATATGTTAATAAACTAACAATAAATAAATCGTAGATGAACATTCTTACGGAATAAAAACAAATAAGAACTCAATTCATGATTTATGGATGGTTTAAAATAGTTACTTGCTTTTAGCAAAATATCTTGCATATGCTCAGTCTTCTATGTCTTCTTTGCTTTACTACTTGTCATTTGTACAATCTGGCCATATCTTTAATCTCAAATACTCTACGTCATTATCTAGTGGGTAACTGCGTCCATCATACATCTGCTATGATATTTTAAGTATCTCATTTTTGTGTATTTTTAGAATTGAAATTAACTAGAACAATGTGAATTGAAAGAGCTGTCATATACAGAAAAAATGACCAAGGCCCCCGGTGAGCAGAGCCTGGGATCGAACCAGCGACCTCGAGCGATTAATAATTGGCTAAGTAAAGTTTTTTGAAGGTGTGAATATTATATTTTTTCCTGATAGCCGACGTCTTAAAGTTCAAGGAAATGTGGCTCTTTTATTTTTATTTCCTATTACTTATTAATAATATTTTTTTAAGTGAGCGAGTTGACATTTGTTCAGTTTAACGGCTGAACAGAGCCCAATGCTTTCGTCCGTAATGAGTATAAGTAGATGTCCGTTGTTTCAGCTAGGGTCGTTAAAATTATTTCATAGATCACATCACACCGATAACACCAAATTGCAAGAGAACGAGAGTAATAAACTGTTTTGACGTGACAACGTCTTAAATTAGGTTGCGGCTGGGAGTCACTTATGAAAAAGTGTAACGCTCGGTAACGTTACGATGAGTCACCGAACGAGAGAGAGGCCCGCCGAATGCCTTGCGTCTCTCTCCCACTCAACTATGATCGGTCTGCCGCGCGCGCAGCACTAGAGAATTAGGCGCATTGAATCGGCGCATGCTTGTGTCTCTGTCTTTGTCTTTCTCGAACGTTGATAGTGTTAAGTAAGTTCCTATTGTGCAATTTAATTATATTCATATCAATAAATATTCTACCGAGAAAAAGACGTTGTCACGTAAAATCTTCGCCCGTAAAACCGACTTTACAGGCAACCATTTTTTTTCAACAATGACACAAGTGACATTGACAGTTGTCTTTTTTTTTCTAATTCATTATACTCATTATGGACGAAAGCATTGGGCTCTATTCAGCCGTTAAACTGAACAAATGTCAACTCGCTCACTTAAAAAAATATTATTAATAAGTAATAGGAAATAAAAATAAAAGAGCCGCATTTCCTTGAACTTTAAGACGTCGGCTATCGAGAAAAAATATAATATTCACACCTTCAAAAAACTTTACTTAGCCAATTGTCCTAATTGTATAGAACAATGTGATCTTAAATAAGTAAAAAGTTGTTTTGCCTTGTTATAAATTTAAAGGTACATAACACCGTCTACTTCCTACTCCTCATCTAGTCATAAAACGCGAAAGAACAATAAACATATCGATAAAACTCGCGCCCCGCACTGTCGTGGCGCCTCGCCGCGGGGCCGTATTGTTCGAATCCTAAGTGCCTCATATTCGGTTACCCGCCTCGCAGTATACGTATCGATACCCATTCATCTCAACACTATACTATCCTACAACACGCTTGCAACTCATTCAAATTTCAGTCTTATTGTTGAGAGTTTAAAGTTGGTTTTGGAATGGGTGAGAAATGGTAGAAAAGCTTGTTTGGTATGGAAGGAGCTATCATAATTTTCAATTTTACTACTCCTTGAATACACGAGAGTTAATAAATATTCGGACGAGGCGGCGCGTCGCGCCTTATCCGAGGGCAGTTTTGTCATGCGATTGTCTTCGTAATTTATAATATTTGTTTAATAGTTGGGAACATTATACTTTTTTATAAAGCCGTAAACTGGTGTATTTTATCGTGTGGGTTTTGTTAATGCGTTGTAATTGTGTGTTCGGGTTAACGGGGTTGGGAGCTGTTTATGTTGTTAATTAATTTTGTATGTTCATAGAATGTGTATGACATTTTAAAATATGTCCGCTTAGTGCTCGTCGTCAAAATGTCGGCTAGATGACGATATAGTAAAAGGTAAGCATCAATTATTAGTAATTTAGTACATTGTGTATTAAGGTAGGTAAACAAGAAATTAAGATCGAGTGTTAGTAAGTACCTATCTTAATTATAACACGAGTTCGTAAATCTTGTACCTTATACATTATACAATGTTTTTCATCATATTTGCTACGAAATAAATAAACTTTTTTTTTTTTTTATACTACGACGGTGACAAACAAGCATACGGCCCGCCTGATGGTAAGCGGTCACCGTAGCCTATGGACGCCTGCAACTCCAGGGGTGTTACATGCGCGTTGCCGACCCTTTAAAAACTTTAACACTCCTTTTTTGAAGAACCCCATATTGTAGTCCTTTGGGAAAACAGTGGCAGGGGAGCTCAATAACTTACTACTCAATAGGCAGATGTCAGATAAATAAACAATAATGATTAGCGGTAGTGTAGTAGTACCTACAGTTCACAGTACACCGCCGTGGGGCCCGGGCGGGCGGTAAAGTACTATGCAAATCCATCATCCAAGGTCATTAAGTCTAAATAAGTATGCTTACATATAATATCACCATTATAATTGTATATAATTGTCTAAAATCTCATTGAAAACCAACGATTTCATTTCTTTATTTTAGAGCAATTGCAAAAAGTATCACTTCGATTATATACTTGCATTGTGTGGTTTCGTTTATACAGGGTGTAACAAAAATACTGTTGACCTGATTAAGAGCGTAATTAGTAGGTACCGTGGACTGATTAGGAAAAAATAGAAAAAAATCATTTTTGACTCGATATTTTGTTTGTGGCAGGTGGTCCAAATAGGCCATCTATACAATTTTTTTTCCTGCGTGTCTGTTACATCTTGTATTAAGCACTTTTTTGCAAAAAAACTTCATCCTACTTAAGTTTAATCTCGCGAACACTTATATCTAAAGTACCCACAGTAAAATTAAAATGTCACAAATAAAATGCAATCAATGCACGGACTGAATTGGCGGAATAATAGTTTTAATATTATTCTCTCGCTAAATAGCAAATTAATCCCACTGGCACCGTAACTATTCTAAAGTAAATTACGGGCCTAAATAGGAAGCGTCAGCGATTTAATATTATTTTTTGGCATAGAAATCAGAATTTTACACATAAGTAATATATAAAAGTTGATAAAACATATATAAAGTATATAAAATAGGTAATATATAAAAGTTTAAAAGTTAGACCCCTCTAACTTTTGAACGAAAAATGTGAAAATAATTCAGAAAGATGGGATATAAGATGAACATACGTACGAGATCAAATCTGATGTTGATAAAACAATAATATTTATTAGTTTTTACTCCTTTCTTGTTATTGTATCTTATTGATAAGATTATCCTATTGTTTACTTACTTAATTTCCTCGTCGCAAAGACGCTTTTGTAACTACCTATTCTTAATGTTTACATTTATGAACCTCCAGGTCTGTTTTTGACATATTTTTGTAACGTATATTTCTTGTATATGACTGTATGTGTTCTGAAGAATAAATAAAAAAAAAAACATACCACGAAATTTAATGTTTCTCAAAAAACTATTTATTACGAAAGGACTTAAAAACGCATATATTTTGAAGACACGAAAATAATGTTACTTTGTTATTCCGCCAAACGTGCCAGTCAATTAGTGCCAACCCGATATACCTACTTGCGTATTTTTTGCATGCAATTAATGTTCAGTTAATTTATTTTTTGCGCCAATAATATAAACCTCGACATGTGTTTCGCCTCTCTACGAGGCATCTTCAGGAGATGCAGGAGATCTTGTCGTACTGCCGGCCGACAAGTGAATCCCTCAATTATGCGTGGTCCGACACACTCTTGGCCGGTTTTTTGTGATTGTGTTTTATTATATTAGCTTGAGCAAGCTGCACCGAGGAATATCAAGTTTAAACGTAATCCTTTTGGATTTGAATACTCTAATTCCAATGCTGAAAATCGCTCACCGCTGTCTGTCCTGACTCACACCTGACCGATATCGAGTTATGTCCAAGATATAATTTACTGCGACTAATTCAACCGATTTCGACGATTGTAAATTGAATTCGTAATGGGCTATTTTATTTGTTTATGCTAATGTCCCGTTTTAATTAACCGTGGCAGAGAGAGACAAAAACACATTCCGGTGTCGCCGGGCCTTTCGATTTATTGGGGCATATATCATAATTAGGACATTGAAATATGTTTTGTTAGTTTTTCTTGAGGTTTGATCTTTTTTTTCTGTTGCTCTGGGTGGCATGCGTGTTTTGACTTTAATTTTGTTTATTTTAAAAGTTATTGAGCAAAAAATCGCTACCTCATATGGGGTTTACTTCCTTGTTTGTATACTGGGTGGTTTTGGCTGAGGGCTAAAATGTAACGATCGTTTCTACTCTTCAATCTGAATTTGTTTGGATTGAGACTTTATAAAAAAAAATCGTTACTTATATCGAAAGAGTTTGTTTGCTAGGCCTTTGCTAGTACCACGAAAATCGACATTACCTTTCGAAATTATGCTTTTTTCACTATTTTAGCTGTCGTAGAAAAACCAGCGTTGTAAGTCGAGTTTTATAATAATATACCCGAAAGTTTTAAGAACCCTTATTATATCACTGTTGCATAAATTACTATTAATAAACTAGAAGATTTATTGAGACGCTCTTGACCACAACATTTGCGTAACCGTACTCCTCTTATTGCGGGCTTGAGATAGTTATGATTGCAGTTGACTGTACTATAATTATCGAGTTAACTGGCTGCCCGCTGCGATCATGGGTACAGGCAGCAGGAAAAGTGCCTATTTAAATATACAGGGTGTAACAAAAGTACCGAACGATACTTCAACAGCTGATAAGGTGGAGGAAAACTCTTTGGAAAAGCGATTGGTAAATATCAAATTAGTTAGGTAGTAAGTTACGAAAAATTCATTGGTACTTACGAGCGGCCAATTATTTTTCATAACTCAGGGAAGCAATATTTTGGGATTTCTTTGATTTGGTACCTACTTACATATTTTTGTTACACCCTGTATATGAGCTAGAGAGATCGTATAATGATGATCGTATGTAATTGATGTTTTTAATGAATAAATCTATAATATTAGGTTCGGTTTCGGTTCGGTTGAATTTCTATGTATTTTGCTTCTGCTGTCAACAGTACCGTACAGTGCCAGCGAAATGTACTTAACTAAATAATTTTCAATAAAACCTGCACGCATAGGCCACCTGGCAATTTCATGCAAATATCACGGGCCCGGTATTTAGTCGGTGCTAATGAGCACTAGAACATTCTAGAACAAGTCATGATGACGCCAATCTGCAGTAACCATGGTTATTTTACTGGAGTATCCGCATACTGTTTATATAAGGTGCATAGGGGTAAATCCGCAAAATACTAAATATCGGGAAAATCTGGTTCCTTTTTTGTAGTGTTTTCGCGGCTTATGCCACGCCAACATGTCAAGAAATCCGAAGATTTAGCGTAGGCGCTAGTTTTACTAAAGCGACTGCATTCTGATCTTCCAAGTTCCAATCCAAAGAATAAACTAGGCCTTAATGGGATTAGTCAGGTTTCCTCACGCTGTTCGCCGAAAAGCGATTGGTGAATATCAAATGATATTTCGTACTTAAGTTTCGAAAAACTTACTGGTACGAGACGCAGTATTTGAACGCGTGACCTTCGAATTGAAAGTCGCATGCCTTATTACTGAGCCACCAGCGCTTTATAATTCGGTTAAATATGGTTGCATGTATGTTACAAAAAAAATGTCCCGCTAGCTCTTATGTCGGCGGACTAAGCACACGATACACTTGCAGGGGTCGGTTCTTTTCAGGATGCCATATTATTAATCTTGCTTTTCGGTTGGTAACTGTAGGTACATACGCGCAGTGATCAAATTTATGAATGATTTTTTTAAATACTTCTTTTTGTTATTTTAACTCACGTTTATCGTCTTGCGAAAATAGCTTATGTACCTATTATAGAGAATTATTTTTCTCAGTTTTTCCACGGAGCAAAGCCCTTGGCCCGTTTGGCTGTTAACACAGCGAATCCTCCTTTTTTTTAAGGGTCGGCAACGCGCATGTAACCCCCCTGGTGTTGCAGGCGTCCATAGGCTACGGTGACCGCTTACCATCAGGCGGGCCGTATGCTTGTTTGTCACCGTCGTAGTATAAAAAAAAGTTCGAAAGTATTCGCTCTCACCAGGGGAAGAACGAGAAAGATCGAAATACTTTCGAATCGCGCAGTCGCTATCGACTCGTGGCTACGTAAAACACGCACATTGTAATCTAGTGCCTTTGAAACATTATTGTTATGAAGCCTTGATCGATATATCCTATCAAACAAAACCATCATAACTACAAAAAAAATACGATAACCGCTTAGAACAGAACATACTTTCCACAAACATGTCGAAGTTACCTCAAAGCACTTTCTTACTTAAATGTAATATATATTCATACTTGTCCATGTCCATTATGTGTAAATTGGAATTGAATATGTAAATAGTATTTTGTACACATTATTTCTGCAAGGAGATTTCTGAATGTGACAAGATAATTTTCAAGTCATATGAACGTTTCCTACTGCAATTCGCAATTTATTTGCATTTTACCTGTATGACTAGTATGTTTTCAACATTTAATACCCACAGTCACCCGCAATTACTGTTGCAGTCTTATTTGTACCCCCATAAGAGTGTCACATATTTTTGCGGCCAGAAGGCTTAGTATTTTTTACTTATCATATTTGACATTTACTTCTCGACCGCGTTAGCGTATCGAGGGGTCAAAATATGAAAGGAACCGGATGATTTATATAAACGGCAAACATAATTTGAACTCTCGATACGCTAACACTATCGAAAATTAAATGTCAAATACAACAAGTAATAATAGGTACTAGGCCTGCAGCATAGCGGAAGATATCTACTATTTGCAGGTGACTGTTTCTTTCCTCTTCCTGGCGTTTTACTTTATCAATCTTAATAAGTAGGTATACAGGATTTAACAAAAATGGTGGTATCGTAGTCTGTTTAGCCGTAACTCGGGGCAAATTATAGGGGTTTGATAACGATAAAAAAGATGTCGGTTGTTATATTTTGGAGTTAAATGAAACTGTAAATTAATTAATTACGGTTTATTGAAACACCAGACAGAGCACATTTACGGAACGGATGTCATAGAGAGCGATCCGTGGTGTTGCCACAGTAAAGTCAATAACAGGTTATTACACTCTCCACCCTCTTAACCTAAGTAGTCTTAACCACCAGTTTATGTAGATCTTACATTATAATACTGTAGACTCTGTTTAGAGTTCTAAAAGTCTTACATACAAATTAAAATTTATACTTTTTATAGTTTATGCAATTGGTTAGCGTGACGCTTCCATTTTGCTCCTTCTACTTCTACTAAGTAAGTAGAACCGGGAATCACTACTTTAACTATGTGACCCTTTGACCATTTCTTCCCCCTTCTAAAATCCTTAACATTTACTAAGTCACCCTCAGTTAATTCTAAAACTCTGGCACCCTTAGCATACCTTAACTGTTTTTCTTGTGACTCTACTAAATTTTGATATATGGGTGCTGGTCTTAACAGTGAAAATCTATTTCTCAATTCTCTACCCATCATCAACCGAGCTGGAGTTGCTCCGCTGGTTTTGTGTGTGGTTGTTCGGTAATCAAACAAAAATATACCTAAGGCATAGTTAAGTGATTTGCCACTTTCAATAATTTTTTTCATATGTGATTTAAAAGTCTCCACAAATCTTTCGGCCGCGCCGTTGGTGGCCGGATAGTGGGGAGAAGTAAAGGTATGTTTAACACCTGTAGCTTTACAAAATTCCTTAAATTCATGACTAGTAAAGGCAGTGCCATTATCAGTTACTAAGTGAATGGGGAACCCATATCTTACATATAATTCTTTAAATTTAGTTATTGTTAAGCTAGACCCAATGTTAGCCATTTGAAATGCTTCTGGCCATTTTGAAAAGCTGTCAACTATTATTAAGTACATTTTTCCCAAGAATGGGCCTAAAAAATCTGCATGGATTCTAAACCATGGTCCAGGAGGTATTGGCCAGCATTTTGGAACTGCTCTAGAAGGATTGTGTCTATTCTCTAAACATAGTTTGCAAGAACTTGAAATTTTTTCAATGTGTTCATTTAGTTTCGGCCACCAAAAATAGGCTTTAGCCATTTCAATCATTCTCGAGGTTCCAAAATGTGTTAAGTGGAGTTCATCTAAAACAGTTTGTCTTAAATTTTCAGGTATAATGATTCGATGACCCCACATTAGGCATTCCCTATCTGAACTTATTTCATGTCTCCTGGAGTAGTATGGGTCTAAATTTTTATCTGACACTTTTTGTGGCCAGCCATCCTGACAGTACATGAGTATCTTTGACAGGATTAGATACATCTTTTTTGGTATTATTTTGAATTAATTTCCAGTTAAGGGATTTTAAATCAGACTCATTGACATACATTTCGTTTACAATTTCAGTGTTATTAATGCAAAGCGAGTGAAACTTTGTATCATCCTTTCCTTTTGGCAATCTTGACAAATAATCCGCGGGGTTTCTGTCTGTACTGATGTGCTTAATTGTGTAACTAAAAGCTGAAAGAAAAATGGCATAATGCTGAAGGCGTTTAGCTGCCATTCTGGGTATCGCTTTATGTGGTCCAAATATTCGAGTGAGAGCAGCATTATCGGTCTCTAGTTCAAAAGATCGGCCATATGTGTAATTATAAAATTTAGTTACCCCAAAGATTATCGCAAAAGCCTCTTTGTCTAATGCAGTATATTTTTGCTCTGTATCATTTAATTTTTTGCTAGCAAAAGCAATTGGCCTCACTACTCCATCAGTGCCTCGATTCGAAATTATAGCGCTCACTCCATATGCTGAGGCATCGCATGTTAAAATTAAAGGTAGATCTGGATTATAATGTGTTAAATTTGCTGCAGAACCCAGTTTACTTTTTACTAAATTAAAAGCTTTTTGACAGTCATCAGTCCAGACAAAAGTACCCTGCCTTGTACATTCATAAAGCGGGTGAAGTGTTGTATCTATTCTCCAATAGCTTAATGAGATCCTTGTAAGACTTTTCGGTTGGCTTCGCAGGAGCACATAAGTGATTAAGCGTTTCCAATATTTTTGGTGTAATTTTCGTGATCAGAAGAGCCACTTTCTTATCCTCCAGTACATTGTTTAAGCTAATTAGACACTGCAATTGCACCTCGAATGTGTCAAAATCACGTCCATCGAAGGGTTCTATATGGTAACTCACGTAATTTACGGACATGATTGGTAATTCTGGCAGATTTTGAGTCTTTTCTGTCTGCTCCAAGAGTTGTCCACTTTTAATGGCGTCCCTTAATACTTTCCTCAGATCGTCAATATTTTCGCACTCGTGGTTCAGATGCAGTTCTTCTAATAACTGTACAAGTTCAGTTTTACTTAAATTTTGCACAAAACTTGTTCTTTTTTCAGAAATATCACTCCAAAATCGAACTAAAGACATACTTTTGCGAGTTTACCGACTTAACCTCACATTCTCACTTGTTGATGTCTTTTTATTTTTTATTTAGCATTTCGGTGCGATTTTTCAGTCCACACGCGTAAAACGTTATTTCCTCGTCGCCACTGTTATATTTTGGAGTTAAATGAAACTGTAAATTAATTAATTACGGTTTATTGAAACACCAGACAGAGCACATTTACGGAACGGATGTCATAGAGAGCGATCCGTGGTGTTGCCACAGTAAAGTCAATAACAGGTTATTACATCGGTAATCTAATAAGCCAGTCTATTAGATTATTAAAGAAATATTCGACACGTATTTTTTCTTTTGTTCGTCAAAAAATAATGACAGAAATACAGTGTAAAAAAGTTTCGCGTGACGTCACAATTATACAATTCTCACTTAATAGTGACGTCACCAGCCCCCAACTTTGATGCTCCTCTTTGATTGATATTCGTAAATTTTTGTTATTTTTAAAAAGGAAAAATATGTCTATTAATTTTGGATAGTCAACTGACGGACTACATATTCAATATAAATAATAGTTTTTCAAACTAGTCGTCATCCCTAATAGGGTTGGATTAATACTCAAAGTATCAGGACGACCCTGAATAGAGTCCGTATATGCTAGGTTTCCTAGATTTCGATAGCACAGAATGTGAAAGTTTTAAGTGTCAAACGTCATAATTTGATAGAATTTTGTCGTTTAAAATAACATTTTAAAGTTTGACAGTTGATTTCTTCTTCTTCTTCTTTTATAATATGGCCTCTGTCCGAGAATTGGACAATTTTGCCAGTGTCCCGTATTAATATATCAGTGTATCTTATATAAATAGTATATTGCCTCTTGGGCGACGTTGTTCGGTAATTGGCCTTGCTATTTATTCCGTTTACAGCTTATACGTAATAAATATTTCAGGAGGCCAAAATCCCAGGGCAACCGAGTAATAACCCAATAACGCGATTACACGCGTTTCAGGATTAATTCTTCATTAGCTGCACACTTCTTCGTTAGTTTACTGCACAATAAGCTATAAATATTACACATTAACAACATTTAGCACACAAAAATAAAGAACTATTCAAGAAACGCAACCGCCATTTTGAATATCAAACGGAAGACCGACAGTTGATTTGCTTGGCAGTGATAACGTGGTTTGACTAACCGCTGTGTTGGCTAGCAGTAAACAAGAAATAAAATCTGCGTTACTAGGACATCATAGCATTCATAGCACAGTTCTCACGCCCATTTCAGGTGTATCATAAATAAACATATCGCCACTGACGGCTCCCGTACACCTGACACGTGTCCGAACTTGACATACGATTTGTAATTTCTTCCTTAACAGCACAACCCATTTCCAACCTTAACTCCTATGCCATAAGATCTAAATTGAGTTGATAGTCTCGAGTAATATGATTTTTGAGTCTATAGCGAATACCAACCCTGTTTTCTTTGCCATAAGGTCGGTTTTGAGTTGATGGTTTCAAGTAGTTTTTTGAGCCTACCTGTTTCTGCATCTATTTCGTGTTAGATCTGTTGATAAGGTGTTGTTTTGATTTTGACTATCCGACCCTAAAGTATGGGTATCGGATACATCTGTTCAGTTTTTTTTTACGACTATGGTCAAACAATAGTTTGATAGACCGTCAGTAGTTGTATTATAATAAATTAATAAGTGTTATCCACTTACGAAATTTTAGTCACTTTTTACTGTTTCGGAGAGCTTCAGACTCCATTATCAAATTGGTTGGCGGTTTACAGAATGACAATTTTGAAATAAATTATGCTGCAAATAGGGCACCTAATATTATGGCAAAAGGCAAAATTAGGTATCTGAGTAATTGATTTTAAACGAATTGATAATTTATTTCAAAATTGTATGGAGCATAGGCCTATTGGGGCGTCCTGCATGCCTCATCTTCTTCTTTCTAGCACGTTCCCGGTTTGTATGTACCACGGCTCAGTAAGCCTGGGGTCCACTTTGGCAACTAATCCCAAGATTTGGCGTATAGGCGATAGTTTAGCGAAAGTGACTACCATCAGACCATGACCAGACCATCAGGCATGGTCACTACCAACAGTACCAACTAAATAGAGACTCTATACAAATTTACAAGGCCTGTATTCTCCGACTTACTTATAAAGAGCTGCCAGACGCGTAGATAAGTTTAGCAAACTGTCTAGTTTGCTAAACTTATCTACGCGTAGATATCGTGTCAAATTTTAACCATGTTCCCAAGCTGGCTCCTCCTTTAATTTTTTATTATCTCAGCTCTACTGAAGTATCCACGATCTGACTCTGCTTGGGAAGAGGTCGAAACACTCCGAACCCCAGGTTAGGCGCCAGATGCGGATAAACCCCCGCTGGGTGATAGGCATCAGTTCAGCCGCGCATTCCACAACGCATGCACTGGGTTCTCAAGCGCCAGTCTAACTTGACCTTAAGGCTGTATCTCTCTATTGCACTTACGTATTCGACCGAAAGAGATGCAGCTCTAAGGGAATTTTCGATGTTAGCGGTAGGCTCTCTGGTAATACAGCCAGTGGCCGAGAAGAATCTTTGGGTTTCGACGGAAATCCGCGAAATACTGCCGTCTCGCTTTACCTTCACGTATTACCGGTACTTAATAGTAGTTTATGCAACAGTGATATAATAAGGGTTCTTAAAACTTGAGGGTCGCCGTTACAAAACGAGGCGAAGCCGAGTTTATGAGCTGTTGCATACCCTAGTTTTTCTACGACAGCTAAAATAGCGTAAACAGCAAAATCTAGAAACGTGGCAGAATAGGGAAGATGTTGTGCCCACTATTGAAATTAAAAAAAAACAACAACAGTGCTAATATAAATGTATGAAAATCCATAGGAGCAGTGTTCTTATGGAATACCATAGACAACGTTATAATGTATACTTTTTAAATATCGCTGTCAGTCATCTAATTGACAGATAGAAGTGCTGGAGTAGAAAATAGTGGTTTATGCAACTGTGATACAATAAGAGTTCTTAAAAACCAATTATGAACTGTTGCATACGCTAGTTTTTCTACGACAGCTAAAATAGCGAAAAAAGCAAAACCTAGAAAGGTGGCAGAATGTGGAATATGTCGTATGCCCACTCAAGAAATTTAAAAAAAAACAACAGTGCTCATAATTATATTGTATGAAAATCCATAGGACCAGTATTCTTATGGAATACCATAGACAACATGGTTATAATGTATACTTTTTTAACTTCGCTGTCAGTCATCTAATTGACAGATATATAGATAGAAGTTCTGGAGTAGAAAAAGTGTTTTTCTAAAATCCAAAGGTTCCAGAAGCTCAGGAATTGTATCATCGCCAACACGATTAACTGTCCCTTGACTACATAAGGTAGGTATATTGTTAGTCAGTAAAGAATGTTGCTGTTCGTACTCAGTCGCCATCAGGTATATGAACAGTCAAGCCGCTCACAAATATCTGAGCAAGCCTCTATTGGTAAGGCTTTACAGTGCTTGTTCAGATATTTTGGGTACCTTGCTCTATATAAAAAAAGAGGTATGGGCACAGCGGATGCATATCGTTTAGTGTGGTAGGGCACAGCACAACGAATGTCGTCTCGCTCAAATCTGGAGCAGAGCCCATCTGGGGATGTGGAAGTACCTCCACCTTACAGAAAACCGCAGTTTTATAACACTAGACCCTACTTATAGTGTTGTTTCTGTTGGTGAGTAAGGTCGCCAGAGCTCCAAGAGGATTCACTGTGTTGACAGCTGGGGACCCACGGAGCAAAGCTTGCCCCTTTAGCTCAACACAGCGAATCCTCTTTTTTTAAAGGGTCGGCAACGCGCATGTAACACCCCTGGAGTTGCAGGCGTCCATAGGCTGTGACCTCTTACCATTAGGCGGGCCGTATGCTTGTTTGTCACCGTCGTAGTATTAAAAAAATCTGATGGTTACTGTACGTGATTGGAGACCCCACGTATACTGGTCGCCTCAGGTTATATCGCTGGGTAGAAAGCAGTGATATATTTATATGTGTTGTTCGCTTTTTGTGTCCTCAATGCAGATTTGTATCGTGTTTGACGATCTTAACTAGAGATCGTCGATCGTAAATTGTACAGTTCGTTATAGTTACGACATGTCTTGTTTCGATCAGTCGTTAAGTTTTATGTCACTTTTGTTTTTTACGAGAAGGAAATTAATTAAATTTAATGAAACACGTTGTGCTTAACGTGGTGGTGAATGATGGTGGTGTCGGTTTTTATGTTTGATTTTATTACATTATTTAATTCCGTTTGGATTCGTAATTGTTTTTTTAAAGATTGTTCAATAAATTAAGCACTCATTGAAAAATAGGACAATATCTTAGAAAATTATGTGGTGATTTGCCTATGTATGGTAAGGACACATCTAAGTAAATTTTCTACTTGATCCGAGTTCTACTATTCGTATGTATTTAAATGGATAGCTTTTTTTTTTAAATATAGTGTTGAAATAAGGTTTTAGTAATCGTGAAATATTTAATGATCAATATCGTCCCCGTATTCCGTACTTAATTCTAAAGTCGGAATTTTTAAGTAGACCTACCACGCGACTGCACCACTTTTTTAATTTCCTCATTCTTCATGCCCTATTTAACTTGACATTCGTAACGTAACTAAAATATTTCTTCCCAATAAATCAGGAATACTTCATAATTAGTCACCACACGCAGACTTAATTACAGGTGGGCTACGATGGCTGCCCGTTTAACGTCTGCCACTGTAGCTGACTCGTTCTAACAGTGTTAGTGCGAGAGTGACGTGTGACACGATAGATGATGAAGCGCGACTATTCTATAGCTGTATGGTCGTATGCCGTTGTGGGCGTTTGTTATTTTGTCAAACATCCTACGAGTGCTGTTGCAATTGCTTGCTAAGCTCTGGCGAGTCGAAGGCTAGGGAAAACGTAGTCTAGTGAAATATGGTACTTGACTTGATACAAACGTTTCTAGTTTCTTCGGAGTTAGTCTATTTACAATTCATAAATCAGTTCAATAAAACAATATACGAACTGGATTTAAATTAACGATGCGATGCTGGACTCCGCACCTTCTATCGTTCTACAACTCATTCTCTTCCAACAAATGCACTAGTTTTTAAGAAGGCGACATTGCAGCATCTGATGTTTTTGTTTTAGCGGGGTGCATACAGTCTGACAATCACAGTCCGTCCGTCCGTCTGTCCTGTCTGTCAAGCAAGACCCTTTATCTCGGGTACGCGTAGAGGTTACAAGTTGAAATTAATACCATATAGACAAGTCTGCGGTCCCCTAAAGCTGTGACAAAACCAAACCTTTATGTCACCGCAATCAAAAGATACGGCCGTTTATGTCGCTTTTCCCATACATTTGCAATGGGAATCAAAACTTCTCGTTGACCTAGATTCTAGAATCAAAAAATTAGTCAAAAAGCAAGAGCTTGTACAGGAAAAAATCCGGAAACCGTATAATTGCCACACACTGAGACTTCAAGTATCTAAGGTAATAAATGGGGGACGGACAATACTTTGTGCGGAACCCTCGGTGGGCGAGCCCGTCTCGCACTTCACCGGCTTTTTTTTTAATTTGTGCCTTTTTTTCTCCGAAAAAAAGGGAGGCATAAATAAATCTACTATCAGACTGTTGTCTGACAATATCATGAATCTCCGTAAAGTAAATCCCAATTCAATCCGGATCACGTAACGCTGGTTCGCTCGGTGCGCTGCGCTTACGCATCCAACGGCACAAACTGCTCCCTGGGGAGCTAAATATTGTAAATATCGGGCGGAACCGCCTAATTGCTCCGCTGAGGCGGTCATGTGGTCCTGGTTAGGAAAGGAAGGAAGCGGGCTCCCGAGAGATGCGGGGTAAAAAAATTACAAATGGCGTGTGAGAACTTTTTAGACACCTGTTTGGCTGTGAATAATTATCAGGCAAAACTTTTAGGATTAACCTAGTTTATTTTAAACACACATATTACTTGAAATTAAACACTTTAGAACGGATTAATCGCGTTTATTAACACCATGATCCTACGTTTCGAGCCCTTTACAGCACTCGTTTTCACAGGGTTAAGATGATGACTGAGAGAATGCGAATTCTCCCCGTCAATCAAAAAAGTTACTTGTGCAAACTACCTACATACAAAAATATAAAAATAATTTAAAAATAAAAACAAAGGTTGGTCTACAATGCCCAGAGTGGCTTATAAAGCTAGTAATACATAGCCTGAAGGGCATTCTATAATTAAAATTAAAATGTTTAAACCCTGTGAGGATTAACATATACATACAACTTACGAACGCTTCCCTAACTGGCTTATGGAGCAGAAAGAAGCGACAAGAAAACTACCCCATTTTGCCTCTTTTATCCGTTTTCA
The DNA here is from genome assembly GCA_949128165.1 of Lathronympha strigana. Lineage (NCBI taxonomy): Eukaryota > Metazoa > Arthropoda > Insecta > Lepidoptera > Tortricidae > Lathronympha > Lathronympha strigana. Next base: position 19,607,418 of record OX421917.1, on the reverse strand, counting down.
TTCGTTGTCATTTTAATTTTAATTATACAGTCATCATCTTAACCCTGTGAAAACGAGTGCTGTAAAGGGCTCGAAACGTAGGATCATGGTGTTAATAAACGCGATGAATCCGTTCTAAAGTGTTTCATTTCAATGAATAACAATCGCGGTAACAGAAGACAATATTACACACATATTACGTTTAGGATACGGGTAGCCAAAGTATTTTTCCAATTTCCGAGGCATTTTAAACCGGATAATAATAAAGCTGTACATTAAAAAAACTAAATGTGCGAATAAAATACTAATTACTTACTAACCGTCCCGTATCAAATACGAGTACTAGAAGTAAGTAAAGTGGTATTCGCAAAGATAGTATTTCTGTCAGAACGGTACGTTTGAGTATTTCGTAGGTTTAGTTAGGTTAGTATTGTTTTGGACGTTGTATTACTATCATTTTAAATTTTGTATAGGATTTATTTATGACTTCTTTTTTAATGTTGGTCTACAGATCTTACTTTACCGGACATGTTATAATATACCAAATGATTCGGGTGTCATTAGATTTGTCTCAGTTGTGGGAGTGACATAGACAGTATTAGATTTCCTTACGAATCCTAACCGCAGTAAATTTTATTGATTCCCTTATCGACTATCGATTTAAAACAAAATAAGTACCCTAAATAGTGGCACAAAATAAACAAAACAACTGAATCAATTTAAATTTAATCATAAAACAGACATCATAGCATGCGATTTTGCGTGCAACCTAAAAGAGAATATTGATTATTTCCCGTATCAACATTTGACCTTAACATTAACCGAAAGTTTCCCCATTTTGCGGGAGAAGTCATCCCGACCGCAGAGTTGGCACACGCGACCAGCTTGTGTTCCGCGAAATGTTATGACGTTATTGTATGTACACACGCTATCCTGGTTTAACTTATGTTGTATATAAGATATAGTAACATAAGTACAATAGGTGTCTCAATTTATGATTTCCAATCCAGTGAGTAGTACTATATTTTAACTGGTCGTCTACTTCTGTCTCGTCTAACTGGTCGTATACTGTCGCAGAAATCTTGTGCTAGAGCTGCTGGTTAAGGGCATTTATTTATTTGTTGTATCAATATCATCGATATATGTTCCTAAGTTTATGTAGCATAAATATATAACATGTATAGAATAAATTAGATTGTTCACTAACAGCATCCTAGAGCATTCCTCTTGTCGAGTAGACTTTTGTTTAGCACTCTTAAATTTTAAATTCAAACTGTGGAATATCAATGCACCCACCGTCTTTAGAGGCAGTTTACAAAAAACGGTATTAAATATTAAACATCCTTCGTTACACCAGCGATTATGCATAAAGAAAGGCGCCAACAACTAGACGCGATCGTTATGCCGCCTCATTGCCAAATATTATTTTTTCCATTGCCAGTTCATTCGTCTCAGCAAAACTATTTAAGTATGATATCAGTCTATTTAAAATTGTTAAAAATGTTGAGGTCATAAGTATGCTGGTGATTTGAAATGATGCGTTCAATCAACGATGTGAATATGTCCAGTTAGGTGCCGGCCGGCGCCGTATATTGATGCATTTAGAATTTTAGACTCGCCTTAATATACGTTTTTGTCACGGCGCCGACATTGCCGCACGTACCACCGAACAATGGGCGATAAACTACCGCGCGCGATATCAAAATAAAGTCATCTCACACGTGATAAGAAAACCAGCCAGTGGTCATAAGCCAAATATGCTAAATGTTCTCGGAATCGCTTTTCGAAATAGTGGATCGTGTGAGATATTCGTGTATGGATTTCTCACAGCGTTTGCGTATACAATTTGACATTTTGTACACCAACTGCAAGTCAAGTGGTAATACTTGGAAATTTATTTGCATCAACATGCCATCAGTAGCCTTCTATAGCTTTAGCTTGCAACCTTGTCTGCATTAACTCCTATTTTTTTTATTAAAAAAAATACTTATGCAAAGAAAATGGGATATATGGCAAGCCGGGGAGAATTTAGTTCTATGCTTTGCTAGGTATACACTTCCGTACCATTTGACTTCCTTCAGACCATTCAGAAAATTATCTCCGTGACAAAAAACTAGTAGAAACAAAAGTGTCTGAATTTCAAACTAACATCTATTTAGCCATCTAAACGTTTCCGCTTACAATATTAGTAGCAGAATTCTTGCTCAACAAGATCCACTCGAGATAACACGATCATTACAATTCAAATAAGCATACTAAAGCCGCATAGCATTTCAGAAGTCATCGTTACGTCTTGCGAAAGCAATTCGCCATGTTACTCGGACTCGTGGGTGCCTCAGGGCGCGCAGCGGGTGGCCTAGGACCGCTAATGTACCTCCTGACAACGCTTGCCTTGTGACTGAGAATGATTTGTTGGTTGTTTGAGGAAGAGCTTGAATTATCCATCATAGATAATGTGAGGTGTCACGATCGGATTGCAGGAAATATCAGTAATTTTACGAGTGAAGTTTTGTTTAGGACTGGTTAAAGTACTAATTAAAGTGTTCGCATCTATTTGTTAAGGGTGTAACACACTAGCTTTTACTGCACGACTTCGTTCGTCTTTATTTTAGTACACAAAAGCTGGTAAAAGGAATAGTTTGATATCCTTTGAGTACATATGCTATTCATCTACGATTTGAAAACTTTTGATTTAAGGACTAATTTGCAACATTTAATTTTTGTTAAGATCATTGGCGTACAAAAGGAAAACTAGAACAAGCACCGACAGGAAGTTATCGTTATTTAATTTGAACATTACATATTTATCCCATAATAGCACTCTCCATAAACGTGGATAATTTTCGAATACGACTAAACTGGCTTCAACTCTATTGAACTTACATTACCATCTTGTAAGTGAACCAAATGACTACCGTATTGGTGCGGGCACGAATCAATCACGAAGTTAATGAGAGCCATCTTTGATGTGTGCGCGGGCGCATAGAACGCCTGCCACCGACAAAAAATTCAGCATCTCGTATCTGCGTCTCTTTCGCTCGAATGGGGGTGCGATAGAGAGGGGAATACACATATTCTATAGGCCAGAACGTGCTCATCTATTACGCTGTCGGTTATCGTGCATTCTTTCTAACTCATTACTTATTATTAAAAGTAGCTACCGTTAATGTATGGATGAGTTTCGAAGGCGTAGATAGGATAAGAGTTTCAGTATTATCTAATTGTTTATAACTGACTGAGTACTTCAATTTGAGTAGCAGCGTCTGGATGAACTAGATACTGACAATCAAATCCCAAAGACGCGACCTATGCTTTCTTACGTGCCTATACCCGCAACTCTACTAGACAACTCTATTCCGCGCCGTGTGCCCGTCTCTTGATGACAAAGTTTGGTTTTGCGAGCCACGCCAGAACATTCCATTATCCGGACAATAACTTTTGGTGTAGTCGCCATTGCCGGATACGGCGAGGAAGAGAAAGAGAGAGATAGATGAATAAATTAGCATTTTGGACATGTCGCTCGTAGAAAGTAGAAACCCGGATAGTCTAGAAAAGTTAATGGTGGTTGGTTAGGTTGATGGAAAAAGAGCACGCGTTCGATCGCCTACCCCATGGTCAGACCTGATAAAAACAATTACCGGCTTGACTATATCTATTAAGCTATTAAGACCGAAGAGGACACTTGGAAGAACATGGTCCATAGAGCAGGAAATCTTTAAAGCTAGACACGACCTTCAGCAATGAAGATGCCGACTGAGAAGAAGCTTTAGGGGCTAACATACTAAGGCTGCGTTTTACCAAATTTTTATTCCGAGAATAACGCTTACTCTCAGATAGTAATGTCAAAATCCCATAGTAATTTGACGTTACTATCTGAGAATAAGCGTTATTCTTGGAATAAAAGTTTGGTCAAATCCAGCCTTAACTGATTAGGTATTCCTGTATATTTTGAAGCATTTTGTCTTGTCTCATTGAACTTTGGTCTAAAGACTCATTTACATGATAAAAGATTTTGAACAAGAATAATGGTACTTATGCAATGTATGGCTTTAAAAATGGTTAACGTCTATATTGCGTGTTAATGGCATAGCTGGGGATCCTTATACAATATGGCACTTCACACGTTGCACAAAAGTTATAGTGTAGGTAATGTTTAACACTTAGCTATTTCTCTCCTTAGAAATACGTAAATTATATTCATTAATAGGCAAATATAAATGGCTTTTCTGTCGATTGTAATACATAATAATTTCACGTAATACGCAAAACGGTTTAAAAGCCACCACCGTATCGAATAAAGTAAACATTAACAAATTGAATGCAAATACACTGGTAAACGATGTAAATGTGTAGACTTTATATGGAACTTATATACACAATGCTCCAATGTCCATTGCTTTTAACTTAAAACTTATGTTAATAGTCTCATAACGAGAGTGTCATTCTGTATGCCATCTAACTATTCAACGACCAACATTAGTTTAAAAGCATGTGTTATTGTGTCTGTTTTGTTTGTCATACTTTTACAGGAAACGCATTTAACTAACCTAGTAATTAGTAGGTACTCATCTCCTATTTATAAGCTTCGAAGTATAAGGTGCCTAGTACGAGATATAATAGACAACAGGTTAGGTGAATATTATAAGTAAATCTAAAAGTTGCAGTTGATATGATAAGTTCCAAACACCTTGTTTGCATTATTAGTTACTAAAACTGGACTAATTTGTAAGTTTTGAAAATTAACCCACGACGTTTCAAGACATTGCCCTTGGGGTCCCGAAGAAAGACATGGCGTGTATTATGGGGAGTGTTCCGAGGAATTGTTCGGATTAATCCCTGCCGCTTCTTTCCGCCATCGCCCTACGCGACAATATTTCCACTCTCACCATTTAGATGGTTGGCAGTCCTCAACTGTGCGCTTTTCCCGAAACTTCCTGCCTCGCACAGCTAAACTGTGGAACGAACTGTCGCCAGCGGTGTTTCCGGACCGATACGACCTTCAAACCTTCAAGAAAAGAGCGTACTCCCACCTTAAAGGCCGGCAACGCACTTGCGACACCTCTGGTGTTGCGGGTGTCCATGGACGACGTTAATCGCTTACCATCAGGTGATTCGTTTGCTCGTTTGCCCCCTATAGCATAAAAAAAAAAAAAAAAAAAAAAATAAGAGGAAGAGGCTATAATAGGAGGAGGACAGCAGTTGGTGGTTATTCGCTGGAAAGATATTAGGATCGACATAGCTTGAGATTCTTTATTTTCATCAATCACTTAATTGCAGTCCACAGCTGGACGTAGGCCTCCCGGTCGGGACCGGACCGACCGGGTCTCGGTAGCTCAGTTGGCAGAGCGATGGGCATGTAACCCAGAGTTGCGAGTTCGAATCTCGCCCGAGGTCAAAAGCTCTTCCACTTTCCCTTTCTTTCTCAGAAACGTAGATAGGTCTCCCGTTTCAGAGCAAGGCAATGGGAGCTACCGTATATTGTCGCTCACCAGGCGGCGCCACTCATGCGTGGGTCCTGTGTATAAGACAACTGTCAAAGTGACGTTTGAAATGTTCCCGCAGGACCCACGTTCCACTAGCGCCCCTAGCGGAAAATTGACTCGCGGTAATCCTCATTGCATATACGCTGACATCGGTAACCCGTTTTTAATGCCTTTGAGATAGATAAACATACATATTGAGATCTAAATAGTTCGTGATTCTGATCTGAATGTCCTTGTACTTAATACTTTATTTATTGTTTGTGGTCATTTTGTTTAATTATAATTGTAAGCTGTATTATGTTATGTTATTAGCTTTATATGGAATCAGTTATTCTGGAATAAACTCATTTCATTCATTCATTCAATACTAAACGTATGAATTTAGAAATGTCCACTGTGGCGAAGGTACAGGTTTTCTAAAAGAGACCTTTAAAGATCTATAAATAATAAACGGACATGCCACTTCTGTCAGTCCGTGTGTCATGGCGGCTTGTAATTGGTAATTTATATGTAAAACGCTGCGCGGGCGGCGCGTCAGTCGCGCGATAAATCGTACAAATAAATAATAAATCTACTACTGTATGTTAAATACTGAGTACTCGACTGATCCGCCGATCAGCGGGCGTAGCCAAGATGCCAATCGCTCACGCTTAATAACGTATCGTAGCTACCTCTCTCTATCACTCATCCATATTAGTGTGACAATGACAGTTGTGTTTCGTTCGCGACTGAGCGTGAGCGATTGGCATCTTGGCTACGCACCCAATTCGTTCACGTCTTCTAATGTCGTTGTTCATAAACGTCAGACTTTGTGCTTGCCATGAGTTGTACCTCCCACTCCCACCAGTTATGAACGAGCGAGATGCAAATATCGAATCACGCAGTCACTTTAGACTACGGTTACGTAACCTCATGATAAGCTCACTTAAAATGCTGCTGTTAATCGTTTGTCCCGTTGACATTATAGCTTGTTAAAAAGATACAAAGTTTAAGAGTGGTTTGCTATGTTTTAGAAATAAGGAAGCCTATACATATATAAAACTTCTAAGATAAGCCTTTAATGATATAGTCACCATCCGGCAATCCAGCTGCCTGACGCTATTTGTAACGTATAGCTATAATTTTCAAAAAGTGATGCCGACTACCGAACAACGTGGCCCCACTCGTAGGTATATACTCTGACATTGGCAAGATTGCTCCACTCTCGGTCAGAAGGCCTAGTATAAAAGTTGTACGACATTAACTCCTCGACCGCGTTAGCGTATCGAGGGGTCAAAATATGAAAGTTGCCGGATGATTTAAATAAACGGCAAACATAATTTGAACTCCCGTTACGCTAACGCGGTCGAGGAGTTAATGTCGTACAATTTTTATACTAGGCCTTCAGAAATATATAAAAGGTGTTATGTAAAATAGTCGCGTTATGTAGAAATTGATAGACAACGCACAGCCTAAACCGCTGCACCACTCCTTTTTCCATTCGTACTTAATTACTATTGAAATATTTATAAGTGTGTAAAAATTGTATGAGCGGTTTATGAATGAATTCATTCATAAATTGCCTAAGTACTTTTGAACTTACCTACTATAGTAGGTACCTATAAAATATAAATTTATCACGAGAGAGCGTTTGATGTTATTACCTTTTTAATGTCCTTTTGATTTGTTAGTACCTTGACCTTCTCGAAGCCATAGTCAATTACAAATATATTAAATTGGCCAAAGTCCCAAAACTATGTAAACACGACCTTATGCTAAGGCAATTAAGTTATATGGTAGTTATATATGGTAGTTTTCATATCTTTGCAGTTGACTGTACATCCCGGCAAATTGGAAACTTTACGGTTGCCCCCATATATCAGTACCGCTTAATTGTTATTCGGTAATTGGTCGTAACGTCGACATTCACGATCGATCACACGAATGTTGGTAAAGACAGAGTAAGTTTGTTAAGAGTAGTCCATCTTCGAATCGAGATTGAGCTGCGACCAAATAGCAAGTTAGTGGGTATGCAATACCTATTACCTACATGCCTTTTTGATTTAAGAGCTGCTTGAACTTTTAACATCCCGAAATATTTGAATTTTTACGGTTATCCTCATATCCTGGCGGGAGTGTGCACACGACAGAGTCGAATTTCGAGAAAGAGGGGAGGCCTTTGCCTCAAACCTCATATCAGTACCGCTAATTGTTATTTGATCATAATGTCAGCTTCACGAGTGGTCTTAAAGAAAGAGTAGATGCGTTTAGAGTAGTCCATCTTTTCCATGTCCATGTACACACGCGTTCAAAAGTGCATGGGCAATTTATGATAGAATTTATTCATAAACTGCCCATGGAATTTTAAACGCGATAGCACATGTACAAATACTATACACGGTGCTCGTGAGCATTGCGAGAGATTTTAACAGCGTATTTCTGAGGCTAAAATAAACAAAAAAGGTCATATGATTTTTGGTCATATCGACCAAAAAAAAAAAACAAAAAAAAACTTTTTTTTTCTTTTTTTATACGCTTTGATACATGGTAAGTAAGTTTCATTTAGAAAAGGCCCACTTAAAATACAAAAAAATATGTTTTTTTGGTAGAGCCGAGTTTTGCAAAGACATAACAGTGTCACTTTGAAACCTGTCAAAAATCATATCTAAACTAGACCACGTAGTAGCATTATCACATTCCAAAACGCGAAATTTACCGAGTGGCGGTAAAATTATGTTTTAAAAAAAATTGCAATTATCTCAGAAACTAGCCCTAATCCAATGAACTTAATATGACATTTTTTGTTTCTTTTAGCCTCAGGAATACGCTGTTAAAATCTCGCGCAATGCTCACGAGCACCGTGTATAGCCTGGATTATTAAATTTACACATCAAACATTAGGTATATTGATTGCAATGAAATACTTAATTAATCTAAGGATTTTATTTCATATAAAATGTTATTGTATTCTAAGGTAATTTTAATAACCAAATGGCTTCGTGTTCTTATCATCCTGTTGTAGGCAATTATATTGTAGTATTTGTAAGCTCACCGGATCAGCATACTGAAGTGGCAGTGGGCTGGCCATATTGCTCGTAGAACCGATAACCGCTGGGGAAAACGGGTTCTCGAGTGGAGACCGCGGCTCGGCAAACGCAGTGTGGGACGTCCAGCGACAAGGTGGAGTGACGATATTTCTAGGGTAGCAGGTCGCGGCTGGATGCGGGAGGCCCAAGATCGAGCTCAGTGGCGTGTAAGAGGAGAGACCTACGTCCAGCAGTGGACTAACTTAGGTTGATGATGATGATGATGATGATGATTTGTATGTAAGTAGTGTTTGCCAACTCCCTAAGGTCTATACTGTGGCCTTAGGCGCCAGTTGGCGAGCAACTATAAAACAGAATCTTGTTAGGATCTTTCACGATTTTATTGTAGCATCAACATGCACTGGTACTAATTATACACAAATGTAGTAATTTTTTCACGCATTTTACCATCCATTTTAAAATATAAGTCGGACAGCAATCCGCAAACTGAAATTATCACTTTTGTATATGAGTATTAGGTACCATCCCCTCGGAATACAATGGAGTAAATTCTAGGATTAATAATAATCCTGTGATTATACAAATTAAAAAGAAAAGACATTTTTGTTGAATTATATTTTCTCCTTTTCTATTAAAGGCAAATGTCAAACTGACAGATAAGGACAAACAGCCATATACTCTTTTTCGCCTTATTGCAAGTGATTAAGGTGAAGATTATAGCTAAATAATATTATCGATTACGATTATTTTTTTTCAAATTTTGAACACGTCTGACACAAGGAAGTTTGATTTGACCTCTATTCTAATATCAGTCGAGATGACGTACGTTTAGTTTGAAACGAATTGTCAATTGCATACAATGACGCACGCAAGTCGCACGTTATTTTGATATCGAACGATATGAAAATTGAGGTCAACTCTAGTTTGTCTCTGAAATTTAAAATTATAAATATCAAAAATTGAATGTCAGAAATTTTTTTATTCCTGAAAGTCGCATGACGGTCGATATATATGCTCTTTGAACGCATCATGGAGAGCGCATAATATGTGTGTATATAAAGCTGTGTATGTAATTATAAATAAATCGGTATTAAAACACTCGTGTGATGTTATTATTCACACTCGAGTTTTGATGCCTTTCATTATACACAATCACATAAACTACTATAATAGTGTCAATACTATAACTATAACATTTTACCTCTCTTCTCAATAACTTCCTATTTTTAGTATGTCTATCTCTCGGCAAGGACGGCAGGTGAGACCAGGCGCCGGCGCCTCGCGCCCCAAAATACCCCCCCGGAGGCCCAAACCCAGTCAAAAATATGTTTACAATATAGAACCCTAATGTCTTGTAATAAGGTTCAAAGTGTACACATTTATTTGACGTGACGACCTCCGATTAGGCTGATTGCGAACACATGTCTCTGGTAAACCGCGTATTGGTCGATTGATTTGTTTTAGATGGACTGAATGGCATGGTATTTGTTAGATTTCAATAAAAAGGAGTAATTTTAGATTAGGTTAGTGATTTCGCGGAACAGCCAAATGTAGGGGGGAGATTAAACCAAATCGTAATAACGTTTCTTGAGTTTCATAAAACCTTACTTGTTGATTTCAAAATTGTACAGTCAAGTAATTTAATTTGCAACCCACTGATGGTTGACAGTCTTAACTATATTGAAGTACTTACAAAGGAAAAGTTTGCGAAATGGTTCGCAATTTTTATTCCTTGATCGTATTTATCTAACGAGGCCCGTGGAAAACGTAGAACAATGTTTGTAGACTCATGCACATCACAGGAAAAAAATCTATATAGGTACATATACTTAAATGTTTAGGTGGCTGACTCAGTATAAATGCAACCAACTCCACGAACATTTCCCATTCTTAAATTTTTCAATGTCAATTAGATGACTGAGAGCGATATTAAAAAAGTATACATTATAACGTTTTCTATGGTATTTCATAAGAAGACTGCTCCTAAGGATTTTCATACAATATACGAACACTGTTTTTGTTTTTTTTTTTTTTATATAGTGGGCAACAACATCTTCCCTATGCTGCCACTTTTCTATATTTAGCGTAACTAACTAACGTAAACTAGCGTATGGAACAGCTCATAATAAATTCTTAAAACCCTTGTTATATCACTGTTGTAGAACCAAGAGCGATGTCACAAATGATTGCTTATTAATGAATGCTTGCGTTATGCAAGAAACTATTCCAGGCGACTGTACAGTTGACTCGAAGGCAGTTTTTCGTGCTGTAAGCCGGCTGTCTGTACTTACTCGTCTTGTTTACCTATCATTTATCGTCATGTCCATTTGACGACCAAATTGATGTTCCTTTAAATTGCCTCTGCCACGCACATTGTAAAATGGTAACTACATGAAGGAATGTTTATTTAATTGCACCCTTGTCATTATAATTTACCGTAAAATTGCAGAAAAATACGTATAACTGCCGCAATATTGCCTATAAATTATTGGAGAGGAATACGGACAGACAAATGGTCTAACATAGAGACATTTGTCAGGGTAGACGGGAACACCTTGCGCTGTGACCGCTGAGTCGTTATTTTCGCAAATACGCTGGGTAAGAAGTTGGATAAAAGAAATGAATAGTTTGTTCGGCCATTAACAAATTTCAACCCGACAATGATAAAAATAACCAATCTGCATACAAAGATACTATAAACCTAAGTTCACAATTAAAAGAGAAAAATACATCAATATTTTATAGATAAGACTCTCGCTATTGGATGAAGTAAAGAAAAAAGATGAGACATGAAATACATTTAGTAGAGGGTAGTCTCGTAAAACGTGCGCGACTAGAAGACGTTGGGAGAATCGGAGGTTAGTAAATTTATGATGTGTGAAAATCGCAAAAGTTTAAATCAGTGATCTACACCAAGGAGTGACGATTTGATTAGAGTAGCGTAGACATTGTAAGAAAGAAGAACCTTTTTCTTTCAGTTCTAATCCATGATGAGGAAATATTTTATTCTACTATAAAAACTGAACTTAGGTTAGTAATAAACAATTCACCAAATAAGTGTGTTGCATTATGAAAAAAACTTTTATTTAACTTGACATGGAGTTTTTTCGCTTATCAGCCATCCGACCCTAAGGTCATAAATTGAATATAAGCCAGCATAAACAAGGTCGAGGACATATCGCATGTCATTAGTACCAGGATTAGCATAAACAACATACATGGCGCGTCGCGGCTGCAGGGACCAGGCGCCCTGCAATATGCAGCATATGGTGATAGGGAGAGTTCCGGTCGGAAGGGGAGTTATAAACTGTTCATTCACATAGATATCTTCACATCAACTTACTAAATGTGCCGTTTTTAATGAAAAGGAAATCGTAAAACCAAATAAGCAAATAACAGTCTAGTAGCACTTACATACTTCAAAGTCAATACCAATGTATTTTCTTACATTTATTAAAATATTTTATGAGAACGAAGTCATACTGTAAATAACGTAATTTATCCTGATGTTGATCAGTTGCGACTTAACGGAGCTGTTGTTTAGATATCCTGGTCAGAATAAAAAAAACATTTTGATAAGTGATTTTCGTGTCTGTTCCTCGCCTCACGCAGTCAGGTGTTCTCCCAGAGCATTAACCCTACAACTCGATTATTAATTTATTTACGTGTAGTTTTAAACTTTCTTAGGAATGCCCGAGACTCGCCGCGGGGAATTCGGCTTCACCTTTTTTTATTTAAACAAGCATCGTAAAATAAAGTAAAAAATTAAAAGTGGTTGCTTTATGATGGATGGCGCGGTCGCGGCGGGGGCGGAGCGCCCATTAAAAAACAATAAGGCATAGGCGGCCAGTGTCTGCCGCAATTTGTATGGGCCTGTACTCATCTTTATACGAGTGGCTCACGACTCTTGTTGACAAAAGAATTTCATCTTTATGCTTGTATGGTAACGGTTCATATTAGGTTGACAATAGTATGGGAAGGAACTATCCTAGAGAGATTCGCCATCGCGGGCGAGTCGTGTTCTCTAGCCACCATCTCGTGATCCTTAATATTATGTGTTCCTGGTGTTCGATTCGACGTACCAATACTGGCACAAAGATTGATTTATGATTTCCTCATACTTATATCAATTTTCCCTCATCCTTCTTAAGTCAATGGATTTCCTCAATTGTTTATTCGTAGTTCGATTATGGCACCAGGAGAGTCTTCACACTGGTCCTCTTGCGTCTTCGACTTACGAGTGTTCAGTATGCGTTAAGAATAACAACATCTGTCTCATCTCACGACTCTTTTAAACAATCAATTTTGAACCCATTGAACTGTGCCTGAAGGTTGTTAATAGGTTGTATGTCACATGGGAAGGTTCTATCCTAGTTGTGGATAATGAAGATTGTTTTTGACGGGCGAATTGTTAATTTGTTTATAATTGGTGGCTGACACGTGTCTTGTTTGTTTTGTGGCTCATGTCCGGAGGCGCGGAGCTTGGTTGCTTTTCAATTACCCTTTTTTTTTGGGCGAATATATAGAGAACCGGATGTACAAAAAAAAACCAACTTAAAATAGTTTGCGGCTGACGTGTCCCTGACACGTAAATTCTCACACGCCTATTATTTCCATTACCTGTACAATATTGCATCATCTGCATGGGCTGAAAATAAATACAGCTCCAACATTACTTATATTCTTAATTAATAATCAATTTATTTTATTTTCAGGTAAGTTATACTGTCTTATAACACGTTGGCGATTTGGTGAACAAAAGGTAAGCGTTTACGTATGTATTTAAACAACCCAGTTCTCAAAATACGCATACAATAAAATTTGCATGAAATATTTTTATTCAGTCCATTATCATAAAAGTTATTTTGGCAAATTAAAACAATTGAACAGTTTGTTTTCCAAATTCAATTTTATTCTTAACCACTGTTTATTATTCCACGAATTCTGAGAATTTTTGTTCAAAACGACTATTTGCTTTTTAATCGTTCGAGTATATCAAAGCGATAGAGACACAGATAAGGAAATTTCGATGTTCGATGTTCGTGACAGGCCTGGTGGCGTGAAAATTGTAACAAGTATGAAGTGGAGAGAATGGAAGGAATCCATTAGCGAAGATACACAGTTACCGTTCTCATTGTATTTAAATTGGCTGTGCAGCTCTTAGCTCGGCGGCAGACGTTATCATTGCAATTACCAGTAGCATCATGTCATCGCAAAAAGTGCGACTTTTCATTTAGAGATTACTTGCACTTGCACTTTTGCTTGCATTATATGCCACATAATCAATATTCGAAGTGGTGATCGATATTTTGAGAAGATAAATTACTGGCCAATTCTCCTTATTGACTTGACAATAATTATTTCTGCATATCACTACAAAAAAAGTACGTCTTTCTTTTTAGCTTATAAATTGTTGCAATTGTTGCGAATTCTTTCATGATTGATTTACCAGGGCAGCATGACTTGGAAAGAGCACCACATTTTAAAAATCCTTCGTTAAATTGGAAGCACGGCAGAATTAGTCGGAGACGGGCTTTCACAACTGGCAATACTGTACTTATTGGGCTATTATTATGGGATACTATTATACTGTACTTGTAGGGCTCTGTACGACTTTCTGTAGGTACTTTCTCCACAGGCTGCATTTACTTTTCTTCGAGCACATAGCAAACCTGCGAGCAATCATATTAGCTCTAATCGACAAGGCTCTAACATCTATGATATCCCCTTAAAACTATGGGTACCTATTAAAAAACAAATATACCACTAGTCGTAAACTAGCAATACTTGTGCAGTGACTTGTGTAAGCACGTGTAATGACCGGCTGGCTGGAGCATGCTCTGATCACTGTAATCCGACGACGGCCGCGGAAACTCGTACATCATAGCAAGTGGATTGTTTAGGTTACACCCAGTAGGGTACGTCGTCGATTGGACACATCGTGCAACCAGCATGCCGACCACGATCATCAGAAATTGCCAATGAAAACGTCTTTGTCACTCCAATATGCAAGTGTAACAGAGATGGAAATACAAATCCGCAATCGTTCGATTTTCGTTGTATAGACCCTGAAGGCCTAGTATAAAAATTGTACGACATTAACTTCTCGACCGCGTTAGCGTATCGAGGGGTCAAAATATGAAAGTTGCCGGATGATTTTAAATAAACGGCAAACATAATTTGAACTCTCGAATCTCGATACGCTAACGCGATCGAGAAGTAAGTGTCGTACAACTTTTATACTAGGCCTTCTGGCATCTGACCGCGTACCACTTCATTTGTTCACTCGTTGAATATGAGCGATAAAGAGGCAGGCTTATAACGAAATTTGTATTCTCGATGTTCGCGGTAGCAGTTCTGGTTTCGATTATCTTGAAAAATTAAATGTTACCGGTTTTCATATGCCCTATGACTTTGTGATAACGAGTGCTGTAACCTTTTACAGCTCTAAACGTCAAGATTTTTTTCCAATTCGTTACCATTTTTTCGTAGATTTAGTGTGGCGGTAGTGCAATGGAAAGTTGGAAAAATGTATGGAAATTTTAGGACACGTTTTTTCTCCTACTAGAATTGAAAGAGCTCGTAATTCTTAGTAGAAGACGTAACAAAATTTCCAATTTAGCAAAAATAAAAACGCCCATCTATCACTTCTTCAGTCTATCCTTTAGTCTTCCAGTTTAAACTCGCCAATCGAGCACACCGTCATGGCAACACACCGCGCCGATGATTATAGCCCTGGCATCGCTTAGGGCAGGCGGACCGACCGCGCTACTTCTTCGCGTGTGGTCCACCACCTCTTTACCTCGTTTGTAACATATTTATAGCCTTCATGGTGGTGAATTTGAGAAGATAAGAAACATTATACGTTTAAAACGATATTATAAAAATCTTAGAAACAACTACGTGTTATGTCTCGAGTATCATGGTGCCGTAACTACTTGGCCTACCAGTCACGATAGAAACAGAATTTATTTATTTTAACCTTCAAGCAACACAGGAGGGGACTCGGCATACGTAGCGTTTCCCCTTTGCCGAAGTACAGTCAAGGGCATAAATATATGTACAACTTTTTACATTACTTTATATGGAATCATATGGCTGAAAAGACAAAAAGTGTATAGATATTTATGCCCTTGACTGTACAAGCCCAAATGAGCATACGCGGGTCTATGTTGTGACTAGTTCCTACACAAAAAAAAAGTGTGCAAAACTTGTCTGCGTAGTTATATCATTTGTCTATGTGTTAGTGTCATCATTACAGATTGCTTTTTGTATGTAATGAATTGAAATGTGTGAGAAGGTCTGTGTGCACGTTTCCCCCCGCAAAAGCTGGCAGATTTTTTTTACGGTAAGATGTCGCTATGACCTCTCCCTTCTATTTAAAATGTTGGAACCCTGTTTTGCTCGAACGAACATAACCCACGCCAGACAATAAAACAACTTGGTGCCGACTTAAATATAAATAAGTAGTATATTAAAATAACAAGGCAATATTTAAATTGCAGGATGATGATCAAAAATGAGTAAAAACTTTTTTTTTAATTTAGGCACATTACAATGCCTTATGAACTTCGAAAAAAAGCTACTACCGGTTCTATCCCAAAATCCCAACACCACAGCCCGAGAATATTGGTAAATAGTCTTGCAGAATCGCAATACTATGTCTATTAGTTTCATAATAGAGGACTCGTCATAAAATAAATCTGTCTGGTGCAACATTTAAAAGTTTGTTTAGCAGTACACGTGTTTGTAGAATAGTGGAGAATTAGTTTACCATTGTGCCGTCTCTTATTTATATTGGCGAAATTTTGTGTCCACTTGCTTCTGCTTTTATGTTGTTATGGTTTTATGTATTACCTTTCTTTATATTTTTTTATGAAGAAATTATATTTATTTACTGACTCTGAAGTTATATCCACTTTAAGAGTTTGTAAAAAGTTTATCTCTCGAAGTTTATGGTCTTTTAACATACGTTTATTTTATACGATTTTGTTAGACTACTGTTTTTATATCTTCCGTGTCTTTGTAAGTCTCTATTTACAGCGAAGAGTCTATCAAAAATATGTACAAAAGTATCTTCACTTTATACTGGTCAAGATTTGTTTTTTGAGCCGGATGTTAAAAAAGGGATTTTTTAATGCTTTGTACAAATGTATAAAGGTTCTTAAAACATTAAAAAAAATTGCCAATATTCGTATATTGTTCCAGTTCAATAATCTAGTTCTAATTATTCAATAACCAAATTACTTATCAACCCTTTCGGTTTTTAATGGTTAATTGGTTTACAAGTGCAAGCAAAAAATCTTCAAGGATTTTCAAATTTAAAATCAATTTGTATAAATTACATGGCATGATTTAACGCGAAAAATCAATTTTCACTTAACGCGTTTTTGGTAAATTCTCAGCACAATAACTCAACACGGGCTATCGTCTGTGCCAATAAACAATAAAGAACAATTTTCCCATACCTTCACCCCACATATACTATACATATTTTACACGTCTTGTTCCCTTGTAATAAAGCAGAAAGTAGCGAAATTTAGCTGCAAAGGTAACATTGTTATAAGTGTCAGTGAAACTGAGATCCTCGAATCCTTGATGCAGTTGCTACATGCTCTATTCCCATGGGATACGGTTGAAATTGGCTTGATTGTGAGTTGTATGGAATCGCGTAGCATAACTAGTTGTCTGGGTGCGTATTAGCGTTGCGCGCTGGTCTTTTTGGGGGCGCCTAATTGTAGGTTCTCGACGCCTCGTATGAATACTGCGCTTGTTTGTAGGGTTGTCCAAAACATATAGGGGCAGTTACTATCGTTATACTTTATTGCAATTCTGTTTATAAATTGTCCTGCTAATCAATTATAAAGGCAATATTTTATGCGTACCTATAAATACATATAAACACTTGCATTTTTTTTTAATTTTATAGCAACAAGTTAAACAATTTCTTTATGATTCTTTCTGCATCTCGAAAGATAGATACTTGTTTCACTAATCAGTAGGTACATAGTATAAAACAAAATGCTTAAATCTTTAAAACTTACGCAACGGATTTTGATGCGGTTCTTTTAAATACGAGTGATTCAACAGGAAGGTTTATATGTATAAAAATAACCCGTGCGAAGCCGAGGCGGGGCGCTATCTTCAAGATATATGCACAAATATGTAAAATACACGTTTGCTTTGGTGCAATATTGATTATTTTAACAGCAAAGTTAGATCAAGTTGAGCTGCTTTACTTGTCAGTTATAAGACAATCCATGTTCAGATCATAGAACTGGTAACCCAACATCCCTGCCGATGCCGACACCCACCTTAATCAAATCGTACACAAATCAAACAATTACAAACAACCAACAATTATCAGAGTCGCAGCGCCACACAGACTCGCTCACGCAAATTATACCAATCACTGATCGAGTCAAACATTAAGGAAGACCAGTGTAAGAACAGTCTACAATTTTCAGAATTGGATTGACTTTAGGATCCATTTTTTAGTATTTTTCCAAGTAAGAAGCGAAGACTGGCAGTTTGATCCGTGTTTTCGCGGTCTTTGGAGAGGTTTAAAATTTTAAATGCTCGGCGGCTTGAGATTCCGGTTCACTCCCGATGATTAGTACTACTAGTCTACAGTGATGTAGACTGAAGACCAGAGCGTAACGGAATTACGCCAATGCTTCTGATCTGCTTAGCGTATTACAGATATGGCGAGTAGGATGTTGGTTAAGAAAGAGAATAAATGAATGTCCATTCCATTATGATAGTTATTAATCTCTTTTCTTTCTTTAAAATGATAATACTTAGATATATGGATAGGTAGCTCCAAACAAAGGCATGTCATGTGATGTCATGATGTGATGTATTATAACAGTATTTTTTTATATATTGTCTTCTGTTACCGCGATTGTTATTCATTGTAATTAAACACTTTAGTATGGATTAATCGCGTTTATTAACACTATCTTAACCCTGTGAAAACGAGTGCTGTAAACGACTCGAAACGTAGTTCATTGTGTTAATAAACGCGATTAATCCGTTCTAAAGTGTTTAATTTCAGTATTTTTTTTCCACGTGGTACAGTCACCTGCAATCTTTCGCTATGAAGGCCGTAAAAATATCTGACTCGCTCTTATGGCTGTACAAATAGGATTGTATCAGATTGGATGCAAAGTGTAGCGTCGATCGGAGTAAAAGTCTTGAGTAGGTCAATTAATATTGGATAAGAAAACTTGACTTGAACAAGCATCGCCAATACAAATTATACCCGAGAATCGCTCAGGGCCTGGGCCGGGCGCGCGCGGGACGTAAGCTGTCGACGCCGTGTGTGGTGGCCCTAACTCAGCCCGCCACTGACGGGTCAAATTGAAAAATAAACATGCTGACTGATGGGAAAATGAGCCCCTGACAACCCTTGTACCATAACCACCTTAAACTCACCCAAGACAGGGACGCACTTATACAAGATATATACACGCATCCCTGTTTTAGGATCCAGGATAAACGTTTTAAGTAATTGTGGTAGAAGGAGGTTGTTCACTCCTCGGAGATGGGAAATTTGCACGGTTATTGAAAACGAAATATGTGCGTTCGTAATTGCGATTTGGAAGCGGGTTTTATGATTGACTCGCCGTTTAAAACGCGTATATTTTCTTGATAGTTTATGGCGTTTATTTATTTATTTATTTAAACTTTATTGCACAAAATACAAAAACAAATGTACAAATGGCGGACTTAATGCCCAATGGCATTCTCTACCAGTCAACCATAGGGCCAAACAGAGACTTGAATAAAATGGTGCAAAGGGAGAATCAAGGTAATAATATCGAAATAATTGCAAAGCAAACTGAAGAACATTATATATATTATTATATATAATACATAGATAAAATAATATAATACACTACTACATATTTCCAACATGCACACTATACAATAATGATGGACACTATGGAAACTCTTCTTTCAGCAGGTGCTTACGCAGCATCCGCTTAAACGCACTCTTACTTGAGGCTTGTCTTATATAAAGAGGAAGCGAATTCCAATAATTTATTGAAGTTTACTAGTTTATTTATTGTTGGTATTTAACTGAACAATGATTTTAACCATACGTTCAGTGTTTACATGGAAGGGAAGACTTGCCGCATTAAGTAACTAATAGATTTTAGAGTGAGAGGGCTGGTGGTCCAGCTGTTAGAGCGTGCGACTATCAATTTTATATATCAACGTTCTTCGGGTTATTTACTCAACCTATTACCAGATTGAAACTTCATAAGTAGGTAATACTTTCAGGTCTTCGCAACAACATGTCGGTGGCTAATAAAATACTACAATACGGGGTCGTGCACCTTGGAGTTGCAGGCGTCCATAGGCTACAGTAACTGCTTTCCATCAAGCCGGCCGTATGCGTAATAAAAAAATGAATCACATGACCCTTACGCTAAACAGTTACTGTCATCTTAAGCCGTTCTCTACTCCAAGATTGTAAGACGTACCTACGTTTTACACTCTTCTCACACGGATGAAATGATTATTTAACTTTTAAAAAATGGTTATTTTCAGATACTACAGATCCATAGTGCTAGTCACAATGTACTTATAAACTAAATTAGTACAATCTAAACTTAAGAGGTGACACAAAAACATAAAATTTATTTATTCATTCTTAGGTCGTAAGACATGAAGGTCGGTATATCGGCGGAGTATATCCGAATCCCATTCCTCTGCTATCATCATCAGGATGCTATTTGCTCCCCCTCATCCGCATTACCACAGATGCCGTCTTCTTCCTTACTATGGCATAAAAGTTTTCAACGCTAGTGTCAGAAAACATCCCAGAGGTAAACTTTTGAAACCAGCACGACTACCTCGACCATTGAAAATTGGCATTGACGGGAAAACTTCTTTATCACTCCACTCCGTGTGACAGAGATGGAGATACTAATCCGCAATGGTTCTATTTTCGAGGTATAGTCACAGTATTTGATTGCGATCCCCAAAAGCACCATAATAATCGATTTGCACTCCAATAATGGCGCCCGAAGTCACAGATGAAGTCACTCCGCGCCAAATAAAGAACGGTCTGTGCGATCGATAATTAATTATCGGACTCGGCAGAATAAACAAAGGGAGGTTATAAATCGTAAATATGTGCGTACGCGCCGACGCCGCCGCCGGCGCAAGTTGTACGTGGAAGAAGAACGACTGAAGTGTATCTCAGATAAGCAGAGACAGTTAAAATTGGAAGGTTGATATTTTTTATTAAAAAAAACAATATGAAAAATAAATTTACTAAGTATTACAATATGGTAAGAAATGAATAGTCTTTATAGTTAATAATAAATAAAGTTTGGAGATGTAAAAGATCTCCAACGTCGAAATTAAAATATTTATAGGATTTGGAGATGTAAAGGCTCCCCAAGCGTCAAACTAAAAACTGGAGATGTAAAAGGTCTAAATATAATACTAACAATTATTTGGAAGCGAAAAGGCTGTCCAAGCGTCAAATATAATATCTGTATGATAAATGCCACGAGTCATTAGACTGTTAACAGACAAACTACAGAATACATGAAATTAAAGTAATTAAACACTTTAGAACGGATTATTCGCGTTTATTAACACCATGACCATGACCTCTCATGCCATGGTGATAATAAACGCGATTAACCCGTTAATGCCTGAGCCACGAAGGTGACAACACCACTCTGTCTGTCCGACGATGACTGCCCGATGCAGTCGAAACATGTCACGCATATTGTGATAAAAATACGTGAGTGTTAACCGTTGCAATTCAATATCAGTATGACTCACGAAAGTTTAAATTATACCGTTCTAAAGTGTTTAATTTCAATGAATAACAATCGCGGTAACAGAAGACAATGCTACAGAATACATAAATAGTATGTAACCAACAAGTCAAAATTATACAATTCATTTAGTACTTGTTTTCGAATAAATAAACCAGGTCATTAAGTATGACCTAAATACGTGGATACTAAACGTTGCAATTTAGTAAGTAAACTCCGAACTAAATTACCATCTACTGCAATTTGTATAAATAAACCGGGCTAGCCTTGCACGCGAGCGAGAGATCAGTCCGCAGGTCATTGACCCCAGGTGCATTTGCAGGTAGGTAGGTATGGCTTGCACTTCGTCCTTAAAAGCCTCTTATCACTAGGTGTCCGAAAACATGTTGATAAATGCGTTGTGCGCGGCCAGTGTCTGCAGATTGCGGAATTCTAGAAGGTTCCGTCATCATCATCATCATTTCAGCCGAAAGACGTCCACTGCTGGATATAGGCCTCCCCCAAAGATTTCCACAATGACCGGTCCTACGCCACCCGCATCCAGCGGACTCCTGCGACCTTCACCAGGTCATTAGTCCACCTTGTGGGGGGCCTACCCACGCTGCGCCTTCCGGTACGCGGTCGCCACTCGAGACCCTTTCCGCCCCAACGGCCATCGGTTCTACGTGCAATGTTCCGTGAAGGTTCCGTAGTTAGAAGGTAATGGCAACGTTTAAACTACCCTAAGGGTTTTAAATTTTTTTTTAACAAGGTTTTTCCCGGGGGTACGGGGTTGACCAGGTTGTAAGGATTGTTTAGTTGTTTAGGGAGAGGTAAAGACGTAGCACACTGACAGGAAGAGTTAGCTCGGTTACGCGGAATCGGTCGACTTCGTGGAAAAGAAAATAAAATTGAAGAATTTGAGGTTTGATCAATACATTTCGCAATTTATTCATTTGACTGAATTAACATTTGGTAGGAGTCCAGGAGTTCATTTCATTTTGTCAAGTTTTTATAAGGCAAATGTTTTATTTTGTCTAATATTAGGTACCTATATTCTAAAAACATGTTTCTTTAAATTTTCACTTCGCACATTCAGCTTGAACTGCTTGAAGTATAGATTTGAAAATGATTAACATATATATTTATTTTTATTCCGGATTGGCTAACTACGGTGGTGCAACTGGCTGGTAAACTACACAATAATTCAAAAAAAGAAAAATGAGTTCTTAAACATATACACACAGAACATTTTCAAAGTGACAGAGACAAAATAGGTGCGACGACGAGCGAAACGAGGAGCGTGTTAACTAACCATTTATATTATTTGGGAAACAATTTCTTGGAAAAAAAGTTTTGCGAACCGAAAAATTGGGATAAGTGGTTTTGGAAATAGATTTTTTAAGAAGTGCTAATTTGGGAAACGTAGTTTGGGTTGTGATTTGGGAAACATTTTTTGGCCAAATATTAAGCAACTTTGCTGGGCATATCTGCCGGCTTTGCCAATCAATGGGAAATCTGTCTGGCGGATGTCGGCCGGACATAGTCACTATGCAGATGTCGACAAATAAGAGAAGTTTAATTTAAATTACGGAATGGGCCTTTGTGATATGAGTCAGGGGTCAGAAAATCCCCATTTGAACCCCCAAAGCAAGATTTAGGTACAAGCGTGTGGTATCGTTGTTTGCCCGCGGGCGGCGCGTTTGACCGCGATACGCTAAAAGCGCCCATCTGTCCTGACTCCGAAAGGTCGGGTATAGGGTAGGTTTACATGGAACCATGCAGAGCATAACTGGCCTTTCGTACGTCATTTTAATAAAAATAAGAAGACTCCGAGAGGTCGAGTATGGGGCGTGTTTACATGGAACTGTGCGGGGTCAGCGCAAGAGTCCCCATGTGTTTTTCTATATATCATTTTCTGCGGCTGAACTTCAAATAGTCACGCGCACGCGTCTCCGACGCAACCACGGTTTGTCAGTGCTTATAAGTAAATAAATAAATAAATATAAATATTATAGGACATTCTTACACAAATTGACTAAGGCCCGTAGTAAGCTCAAGAAGGCTTGTGTTACGGGTACTCAGACAACGATATATATAATATACAAATATATTGAAAACATCCATGACCCATTCATGACTCAGGAATGAATATCTGTGTTCATCACACAAATAAATGCACTTACCGGGATCCGAACCCAGGACCATCTTATCAGGCAGGGTCACAACCAACTACGCCAACCGATCGTCAAAATTATACGAGTAACATTAGGAAGATTTTCGGCAAGTCATGAACGTCCGGCTATTAGATCGAAATATCCAGCCAAATGTCAGAAACGTCAGCTAACGATAAATTGCTCTTAGACATATTAGTAAAGTTGAAGTTGAGTTTTTCCACCTTTCCTTATTTCTAAACACACTGGTGGCGTATACAGAAATGTTTTGGTATTAACATACACCACTTGGCGCCTTCTTAAGCTCTCTATCTCATGAGTTGATATCGATTCTGACACGTTATCTACAGTTGCATCCTGCTTACAAGTCAAGATGCACTGACTGTGCGTTAACGTACACGCTTGCGACTATAGATTACTACAGTACTATAACTATAACTAATATTTGAAACGGGATAATTACCATGTATGTTTGTTTTATTTGAAATCGTATATTTCTACAGTAGATTTGAAACTCGTGGTCTGAATACCGCTCCATGTAAGCTGGGCCAGGTAATGCACCAGCGTAATTATATGCGCCCGCGCCCGCGGCCGCACTGATAACGTTGCTAATGAGATGCATAATACATACTAAATACGTCTTGCAACGGCTTCGCGACTTTTTGTGCTACTTATCAAATGTTTATTAAATGAGATATGAATATTCAACGGATGATATTTATTTCTTCTTACAATTTAGTGTTTGTGTGTTTTGTTCGGATACTGGGTAAAGTTTTTTCTGTTCCTTTCATAGTGAGCAATTTACTTTTTGTTTTTGCGATTGGTGGAGCCCTAGTACAAGAGTGTAGCGACAAAATGTCGTGGTCAAGGAAGACTGTCATTGTCTAATAGAACAGTCAGAAAATGACAATGTTTTCCTTCTCGACTACTGTCGCAGAGCTCTTGTTTGGGGCTACCTACTGATGGTTGAATACTGTAAATCTTTTTTGATTCACTTGCACAGCTCTTGAGTTAAACTGTCAAATTCCATACAAAAAAACGCTTAACTCCGGGTTAAATGGCTAACAGTGGCCCTTATGTGTTTGAAATGGGACAGTATGTTCTACAAATCTACACGAACGAGGTCGCGGGCACTACACCGGTATAATTTGACTATTTGATGAACCGGAGTCTGCCGATTTTTGCGAGGGAGGGGCACGTCTTATATTATATGGCTATTCGTACGTAACGTACAAATAGCATAATGAGTATGATTGTTTGTCATATTATGCATTCGGCAGAGGGGTAGCCGTGTCAATTGCTACTTCGGCTGAATTACTTTATAATTTGTAGGAAAATCTAATTAAAACACCGTCGTAATATCGATTAAGGCTACCAAGGAAACAAAGCTCGTTAGGACAGAAAAATTGCCTGAACGCAATCAAAGTAAGTGGCCGGGCTACCCTGGAATTAGCTGGCCTGATTCGTTTTTAACAGCTCCTTACTTATGGTAGCCTGGTACTTCGCTGTATAAACTTTGACTTTATTTGCTTGAATTAATTAATTAATGTTGTAATTAAATGAGAAATTATACTTTTATACCCGGGTTTTGCCCGCGACTTTGTCTACGTATGCAAGTTTGCATTATGGTAATTGTGTTCTCCTTCTTTGGGAACACATTGCAATAATCTAATGGAATATTTAACTGCATGCATAACATACGCAAGTTTGTGTAACTCACATTACTAACTTGCGTATGTTATTGCATGCACTTAACTTAGTACTGTTTAGCACCATTATCGCGGAGGAACTCCAGCACCAAGCGCTGAGTAAACTCCAAGTTCTAAGCTGTTGAAAGGTAATATCAATGCTAAGTAGGTAATCAACTTATTAATTCAATGCCCATCTAGCAAGTCGCAAACATAAAATGTGGTTAACCCTTGTGGCCTTATTACTGGCGCCCTGCTTAGTTTGGCAACATTGTCTGCGAAATTACCATTTTATTGTAAAACCTCGATAAATTGAACATTTGGAAAGTGAAATACTCGGCGTCTAGCCCCATAATAGTAGTTGTCTTGTTCTACTGTTAGTTTTTTTGGCTGGACAATATTCCATTATGTCAAGGTTTGTGGCCAATTAACCTGTGTAAAATTTAGTATTTAAGTAGTTTGTTAGGCCCCAGTCGTGCGGAAAAGTATGAACTATGAAACTCCATTCCCGCTCTAGTGCAGAAAATAATCACCTTCTATGCATAACATTATTAAAAAAAGCACATTCTTAGCACATGTATTGTAATAGTACATTACATACCAAGGCCGTTTAAGTGGGAAATGCCTCGGATTCCATGTAATTGTCGGCCGAGGCGAAGCCGAGGTCGACTAACATGTGATCCGAGGCTTTCCCATTTACCGGCCGAGGTTTGTATACTATTTTTCAGCCCGACGGAGCCGGCAGGCGGCAATTTAGTTTTGCGTAAAGTGGCGCTTACCGGCCGGAGGACTGAAAAATATTATTACTCATACTCATACTCATTTATTGATAATACAGAAATATTACATGTCAACACTTTTTTAAATCGAAGAATAATATTAATATCATAAATGTCAATTTACTAGTTATTTGTAGGTATGTCAAAAGTAAACAATCCGTAAACATTCTTATTAATTATTTTTACATACGTCATAGAATTCGGTGTGGCATGCGGGCAGCAGCCGTTCTTTACCACCTAAACGGGTGCGAGAGGGTTTGCTTATCTCGAAGGTGTGTATGTGTGTGTGTACGTGTTTTGCTATATTGAAAATATATTGTGAGTATTAAATGCTGACATGAGCCTAAATACTGGGTGTCTTCGGCTATGAGGCTGTAAATCCAGGGTTTGATTTTACTCTGCAAACTGAGCCTCTTTTCTATGGGACCAACCCCAAGAGCGCAAAAAAAATGTTGGCTGACCCCATAGTACCCCTTACAAAGTGTTAACATCCGATTTTATAAATTGTATAAAGAAAAAAAAAATGCTTTTCAGTGTTCGTCCTATAGTAGAAAATGCTCGGTTTTTGGGAGGTAAATAAAACCCTGGATTTAAGCCCACCGCCCCTAAGTTGGAGTGGAGCAACAGAACCGGTCATGATATTTTTGGTTTTTTTCTTGAAATTCGTGTTATCAATGTTTCACTACACTATTTTATTAACCAATGAAAGCTGGTGTTTATAGCAAGACTTATAAAATCTAAAATAAGTGTACCATTTAGCATTTAAATAATATGCATAAGTACCTATCCATAACTTAAATAAATATTCACGGAAACTATCATGATACGCTTGAATACTTAAATTTCTATTTAAAATGTGTAACCGAATTCGTCAGTCATTTAAAATGTTAATTCATTTATTTGGTAATAAAGGATTTTATAAAAGGTTCTTTATGATGCGGAAAGCGTTTTTGTTTTCATGGTAAAGGTGTGCATTGTTTTTGTGGCGTGCATTGAGCACGCGGGCGGGCCACGAGGCGAGCGGGCGGACCGTGGACTTGTTATGTAAATGGTGATATTATATGCAAGCAGTTTCAGACTTAGTGAGCTGTATTAAACCCATGGGTGTAATGGATTTTCATACTAATTTACCGCCAGCCTGGGAGGACTCTGGAGAACCCGTGCTTCACGCGTAACCGCACGTAGCCGCCCCTGACCCCAGTATCCTGTGATGTGACTCCTGTGGACTGTGCTATTACACTACCGCTTATAATATATGCCTAGGAAGTTTATTTACTCGCAAATGTGATGAAAAACATTGTATATATCACGGGTGGTACAAGAATTATGAACTCATGTTAAAATTAAGTTCATACACTCGTTTGTAATTTCTCGTTTTTTAATACATATCTTCATGTTAAAGCGCTAGAGACATATAAGGTAACGAAATTGTCGGTGTTCTCGACACACCCGCTGTTTTTATGGCCCGCCTGTCCGTACGTCAACTATAAAGGTACGTTTAAGTTCGCCAAAGAAAGGGGAATGATTGACCGCTTCCTCCTCCCAACGGTCGCGTTTTGATTTATGCCCTAGAGCCATACCCTTTGTTTTATGTACCCCTGGTACCTGCCTTCAATTTTGTCCATTCATTTATGGTAATTTAATAAGGGCCTGTTTGTTTTTTGGTAATTAACGAGGGTATACATTTATTTAATTAGGTAAACGACTCGCGAGTCTTTATCCGATTATAGGTAAGAAGCCTTTATTATAAATTATAAAGTACTATTTAAATATACAGGGTGTTTCCTGTATCAGGAGCAATAAATTTAATCGTAGGCAGTGCTCCTCAAATCTAACAACTTTTGTTGAACGACTTTTAAAAATTATGTAAGTATTCTGTAGGTTTTCACTTTTTCATACAAACTAAATAGTATTTTCAATGTACGTTAACATCAGCCTAATTGACGTCTCTTGTCATAGTACAAAATTAACAAAATACCCAGTACATTGCGGCTTCTAACAAACTTTAAAGTGTAATAAAAATCAAATAAAACGTTATTTTTAAAAGTCGCTGAACAAACGTCAGATTGGGGAGTACTGTCTTTGATTAAATTTATTGCTCCTATTACAGGAAACACCCGGTATGTATGTATTTATGCGCCCTATGCCATCATCTCGACTGATAATGGAATAGAGGTCAAGTCACCTTGTTTGTCAGAGATATTCGGAAGTTGAAAAAAAAAATTATCGAATTCGTAATGGGGGTCTTTATATGCTGTTTTTGAACGCATTATAGAGGGCTAATGATTTGTGGGTTTTCACAGCTTTGTCACGCATAAAATTATTTGTTGGTTCAAGAACCCTTATAAGTGAATATACCTCTACAACAATGTACACATCAGCTATTATAAAATCCGTTTCTTAAAACTACCAACTAAATCAAAGTTAGTATAGTCGGACAAACCAAGGCTGCAGTAGATTTTTTTTTTTTCAATTATTTTCGTCCCTAATATTGTCTTCTGTTACCGCGATTGTTATTCATTGAAATTAAACACTTTAGAACGGATTAATCGCGTTTATTAACAATTTAACACCATGATCCTACGTTTCGAGCGCTTTACAGCACTCGTTTACCACCAGCTTGGGATCCTGTTTTACATCTCATCAAGGATCAAGCACGACACAGAACTGGAAGACCTTAATGTGGACTTTGTTTGAAAAGATTGAAAACGGATAAAAGAGGCAAAATGGGGTAGTTTTCTTGTCGCTTCTTTCTGCTCCATAAGCCAGTTAGGGAAGCGTTCGTAAGTTGTATGTATGTTAATCCTCACAGGGTTTAAACATTTTTTATTTTTTATTTTAATTATAGAATGCCCTTCAGGCTATGTATTACTAGCTTTATAAGCCCCTCTGGGCATTGTAGACCAACCTTTGTTTTTATTTTTAAATTATTTTTATATTTTTGTATGTAGGTAATTTGCACAAGTAACTTTTTTGATTGACGGGGAGAATTCGCATTCTCTCAGTCATCATCTTAACCCTGTGAAAACGAGTGCTGTAAAGGGCTCGAAACGTAGGATCATGGTGTTAATAAACGCGATTAATCCGTTCTAAAGTGTTTCATTTCAATATTTTCGTCCCTTTTATTTGGTATGAAAAAAATAGGGAGGCATATAAATTAAAAAAAAATCTACTGCAGCTTTGGCTTGTCAGACTATAGCATTATTGCTATTTAAAAAAATATACGAGCGAATCTCTTAACGGTGGTTAGTTTAGGACATAAGAAATGTTATTACTAATAATTACGTAGATAACTTTTACTTGGAATTTCAATTACTATTTAATCCATACAAAATAATTTACCCCGCAATCAAAGTTGCAAACTTACTCGCGTTACATACATTGCATGCTTATTGAAAACTGTCAACGTCAGTTTATGTTTACTGTAGGTACATTGCTGCTGGGACGTTTAAAAAAAATACTAACATCCTGTAGTGTACTTATTCGCCACTATTTAATTCAAATTATTAAATGAGACAACTCCATTATTACTCGGATTTTGGCTCGGATAAAGGTAGGTCATTAATAAAAAAACGGTGCAATCCCAAAAATATGTTAATAAATTAGACGATCATCCTGTCCGCGAGGATCGGGCTAAGTGATTAATATCTTTCATCGATTTAATTATCTCAAAAATCTCAGAAATCAGATTTTTAACCTCTTAAGGGTGAGTAAGTTTGAATCATTCACAAAATGTCAAACGTCTGTCAAATCTTCGAACCTTAAACTGGTAATTTTTATAAAGATAATTTTTTTCACAGTTTTGATTAACTTTTACAATTTTGATAAACGAAAGAAACCAAGATTAGGAAATGAAATTGTTACTATATGGATCTTTCTTACCTTTTTTATTTATTTAGGTTGTTGCCTGTGTTTAAACCTAAAGTTATTTATTGTATGTATTGTTTGTGTACTTTTGTTAATCTCTGCATGCCTACCACGAACTTCGAAAATTGGCATTGACGGGAAAACCTCTTTGTCACTCCAATATGCAAGTGTGACAGAGATGAAGATACAAATCCGCAATCGTTCGATTTTCGTGGTAGCAGCCCTGTGCCTCCTATTGCATATTTTATTTAGTCTGTACTCCGGGACCCAAAGGTTGTCTGGTAAAGATAGCTCTTTAGCAATGAGACCTCTTACTGTAAGTTTTATATTTCTATGTTTGAACGGCCTCCTAGTTGGTAGTGACCCTGCCTACGAAGCAGGAGGTCCCGGGTTCGAATCCTGGTCAGGGCATTTATTTGTGTGTTTATCACGAATATTTGTTCCTGAGTTATGGATGTTTTCTATGTATTTAAGTATTAATATGTATCTGTCTATTATATATATCGTCGCCTAGTACCCAGAACACAAGCCTTATTGAGCTTACCGTGGGACTAGGTCGATTTGTGTAAGATTGTCCCATAATATTTATTTTTTATTTATTTTATTTTATTTATGTTTTCTTTTATACATATCAGATAGCTTCAGTGTAGCTTAAATAAAACAAACAAGTTAAAAGACTTCTCCTTAAGAACCAATTTCTTGTATAAATTATGATGTTTTCATAACATTAAGTTTTTGTGTTGTCTTCGTGTGTGACCAGGATACCATCAATTAAGAGGAGTATATCGCTTCCCGATCGCTCCCTGCTGGGCCTTCAGTTGGAGTTGCCTCCATTAGAATCTATCTTCAAGTCACCGTGACATGTGATTTTAGCTTGCGTTATCAAAGTGCCTTACAATGATGATGTACACGCAGATGTCAAAGATGGCGCTGTAATCGTTTGAAGACAGTATATCGGTGAATATACCAAACCTAAATTACCATTTTTAGAATCACGAGTCTTGCCCAAGCGAAGTTTTACTATTTTTCCTTTATCTCTAATCATCAAGAAGAAAAAGTAAATATGGCTTGACTTAGGCTTAAAAAATATTTAATCTTCGGATTGCTATAATATTTCTTAGCCTGATTTATATGCATGTTAGTTAAATATTCATCTACGGTGTTATAGACAGCATATTAAGTTGATTAGTATAAATATTAAACATGCTATTTATTTTGACGCTTATGGCGGACTTACTGTGGAAACACGACTAATTTTAGTCAAGTCTAATTTGTCGAGGCAAATAAATATGACACTGTGTTGAGTCCCATGAGCATTGTAGTAAATTGTGTGACCAAGTAAATGAAAAACGTTAAATACCTAGGGAATTACTGTGTTAGGTGTTAGGTAGTGTCCGACCAAAGTTTCGGTTTCGTTTTCGGTTTCAGCCGGTTTCGGCCATAAGTTCGGTTTCGGCCAAAAACCAGCCTAACTTTTCGGCCGCGCCGAAACATACAATATCGTACTTTCGGGTCGCGTTCGACAGATTTTCGAAAATTTCTATCCGAAAAAAGTGAAATTGGTCCATGGAAATGTTTCATTATTCATAATCTGAGAAAAATGGCACACATTCAACACACATTTTACATTTAACATTTTATTCAACGTTCTAATCACTTTTATCAAAGGTTCGGTTTCGGCCGAAACAAGAATCAAAACCGAACCTTCTCTTTCGGTTTCGGTTTCTACAAAAAAACATGTTTCGGTTGAGCACTAGTTTTTAGTAAATAAAGATGTTTATAATTTTTATCATGCCGTAAGGGTTTCAGGTAGAGAGTCGTAGGTATTTTCTTCTAATACCTGTTTTAGTTAATTGATTTCGCAGTCACGATCGATAGCCCAATAGATCATTTAACATACTTACGTCAGTGTCGAACACCGGGAGCGGGCCCATCGCTCACGCAGCTTCTGATCCGACCCGTTAATATTTAATGGTAACCTCTGACCTTTATATGTCCATGCATGATGGTATGGCTAAGGCTGCATTTTTGGTTCAGGCGGGAGTGGAGACGGAGCCTGTCCTTCCTTTCGTTTGACAGTACTTTGACAAGACAACCGGTGCGGTGTATTCACTGTTCGCGATTATTTACGCTTTATTTAATTTCTACACTTTACTGTACTGGAACTAAACTGACCAAAAATACACTTATTTTTGGTAATTTTTAATCTATACACATTTCTGTATAGAAATCGACAATCTGCTTGAATGGAGAAAAACACAGACAAATTAACCTGGGTTATCTTGTCTGTGGAAAAAAGGATAGAGGTTTTTACTCAGCAATTAAAGACCATATTAGACTTATTAAGCCTGAAAAATGTATATGTATAATATATTATATACATAGTACTACTACTGCACTGTACCTATATATAGTTAAGTAGTATCAAAATATAATTAATCACTAAGTAAAGTGTATGTACATATATTTTAGGCCGTATATCTGTACAATAATCTACAAGAGTTATTGCGCCAATTGAACAATCTCTTCGCACTCTCAGTAGCTCTACCACAGGTGTTTGTCAAATCCGAGCAGTTAGAAAATAACCGGTGTCTTCCTCGACCGCGAAATACTGTCGCAGCACTCTTGTACAAGGGCTACAGAGTACAGAGTAGCTCAAGTATGTGCGCGTAGCGACAGCGGATCCGCTACCGCCCCCCTGCCTACCGAATGCAGCCTACTGGAATGCGCTTTGTTTTAATCAGTCATTTGTCATGTTCCTCCGTTTAATGGTATCCTGGTCTTGTAGCGATTCAATGACATGATCTTCTATTTGGATTCGGCATATTTTTCAATAAAATAATTATCATTTTACATTCCAACGATCGATCATGCAGATACCTGAGCAGTACCTATTTATTTCGGTATTTTGTATGTAAGTACTTTAATAGATAATTTTACTTTTTATTGCCAAGTTAGTAAGTCAATAAGTAATTTCTAACTGCGATATTTACAATATTACCATGTCTGTATACTTATTTGTTTTTATGAGCATACGATATTTCAGCACTGTTGCAAGCGCCATCGTCAACGGAGTAACTGATGTTTTGGTGTGTTGTGGTCTATCCACATCTATCTAAGTACCTACATATCTACCCTCTTAATTGTAGTTATGGTGTAAATGACCATGCTAGACAAAACTAGTACATTATTCCCAAATGTAATGTGAGAATAAATACTACTAATTTCTCGTTAATAAAAAGTATTATTATTCGAATAATCGAATAAGAAATACAGTAAATATGCTCAATGAAATAAATAATTTGAAGCCTAAAAAATATCCGATTGTCTCCTTATAATTCGCAACATTCGCGTGCTTTGAAATTCGTCGCAGCGAGCCGGCACGGCGGCGACGCGCGCGCCGCGGGCGCTTGTAATTGCCGCCCAATGTTTGTTTTGTTCACCCCTTAACTCTTCACGCTCTCCCTGTCCCTCTCGCATCCACTCGCCCGTCCAGCACGCTGTCCCGCTCCCACTCAGCGCTACTTAAAGTTGGTATTTTATCACAGTTAACTCTTCGATACCTTACGACGCCCGTGTTGACTTATATTACTCCGCTGCCATTCAACTTGAGATTTTATTGCTTTTGATTTAAGATAGCATTTTCTTTGGTGAGTCAAGTTTAGTGTTTCTGTATAGGTTTGGGTTAGATTAATAGTCTCTATTGGTTTTATATATCGTGTAAGCGATTATTGATTGTAATTATCATGGCGCCCTAAGTTAAATACCGGGCGATCACGCGATGCGCGCGATTTATGGTTCGTATTTCTTCTGCGTTTGCGCAGGGCTAATTATAACTACAATTTACTATTTAGATTATTCCTATGGCATATCTGAACATACTTACAGGTTAGAATGTCGTTTTTAATCGCTAGATCTGCAATGTAAAGTACATATGTTAGCGAAATAGAACATGTGATGCTTGTCGTCTTAATAAAATAGTTGTTACATGTATGATTGTTTGATGATTTTTAAATTAGATAAATAGCATTTCTTGGACTTTTATCCAGATATTTATTGCTCGCCATATATCGTGAAAGTTAAACACGTGTTCTAACATAACCTTTTATTTATTTTAGTGTCAACTGGATCAGTAATAAGTAAAAAAATAGGTATTTGCGAATAGTTCACAATATTTCACGAATAGAATTCATTTTAGGTATAATAATTTAATGAGCTGAATATACGAGCAATTAAAGTAAGTATAAAAAGATTAAGTAGGCGATCTATTGATAGTTTTATAACTATAGATATATAGTATTTTACCATTTACCTTTCACATTAAAACTGTTCAGTTAATTTTTAGATATTTACTGGAAATATCGGCAAGCCACTGTGATTTTAATTACTGCTTTTTGCATATAATCATTATGTAAGTACCTGATTTGCACCGCTATAATAATTATGATACGTGTGACTATAATACGTTATGACGACTGTTATAATACTCAAATTGTGATAATGAGAAATTGTTAGTCTAAATTCGTATTCGAGCTGTCATGTCATGTCCAATGATAATAAGTATGCTGGTATGGTTAGTTGCGCAGGATTGGAATATTTAGCGCGCTCTTTTATTAGGTATACCTAGATACATTTTAGTTAGATATAAGTTGGCGAAGGAAATCATCGTCAGGAAACCGGACTAATTCTAATAAGGCCTAGTTAAACCTTTGGGCTAGACAGGTTGCAGTCGCTTTCATAAAACGACTTACGCCAGATTTTGAGGTTAGGTTGCCAAAGCGAACTCCATCACGCCTACCACGAACATCGCAAATTGCCATTGACGGAGAAACCTCTTGATCACTCCAATAACCAAGTGTGACGGAGATAGAGATACAAAATTTCGAACGTTCGATTTTCGAACGTGGCTCCGATACCGTGGCATAAGCCGGGAAAACGAGAGGAAGATTCGTCGCAGCGAGCCGGCACGTTATCTCATTACACGGACATAAAGCCACTGCTAGACGAGCGCTGTTTAGAGTTCGGAGACGCGGTAATTGCAAAGTCTATCGTTTATGGCCGCCATTGTTTTTCTTGCTATTCCATTTCTCTGTCGGATTTAAAAACAAATGAATATTAAAAACAGACAGTTTATATACAGAGGTAGAGGGCGCCACTACTTGTTTAAACCTAATACTTTGTAAAGCGCTTCGTTTGCTTTTGAACCATTTAAAACAGACGCCGTTTAGTAGGTAAGCTATCTGTAAAATAGAACAAACGAGAATTTGTATATCACTCTCTATCGCACTTACTTATTCGAGTGAAAGAGATGTAAGTAGATCGAAAATTTCGAATGGTAGGCTGCCGGTCCGGTTCTCTAAATTATCGCCGAAAATCATTGCACCGAATATCACTTCCCAACCAACTTATCGCAGAATTTCATTTCGCTGAAAGATCAGTTGCCAACTGTAACGGTTCGCAGACGTATCTTTCGCATATTATCATAATCCAATCTAACCTAACCTTGGCAAATGAAAATTCGGCCAAATTAAAGTTGGCAAATAATAATTTGGTAAATGTTGGTATGCCAAGCGAATCATCTAGGAAAAATTGGTTGGCAAGTGATATTGGCAAACTAATTTTCGGAGATAAGGTGGGGTACCGTCGGTCCTCTTTTCGCTCCGCATAGACAGACTTACAGCATCGCAAAGACTATTGATCGACTGCAAGGATATATTCGCAGGCCGTAAATAAATAAATTAGGGGCCGTGTCGACGCGCTGCGCAGGCGCAGGCAAAAAGGCTCGCGTAAACGCTTCTTTGTGTCGCCGCCATTCCGGGCCTTCCACGTCTCGTTTCGAACTGGTGGTGTTTTAAAAAAAACTTCAAAAACTAAGTTGCAGACACTTTATAATTTAAAGGTAAATGGAAAAAAATTATAGTTTCGAAACTTGCGATTTCTGTGTGCTTACCATGAGGATAACCGTAGGCATTATAGCGGCTGCGCGTTTCTAAAATGTGTCCGTCTCGCTCCTACTCCTACCACTAGGTACTCTGTCAGGAGCGAGACGGACATACTTTAGAAACGCGCTAAGCTAATCTATCGAATCGAAAGTAAAGTATCGAATCGCGCAGGCGCTATGGACTACGGTTACGTAGAACTGATGGTAAGCACACCGATCGTCTTTCCAATTTAATTTCGCTTGCAATCGTATCCACGTAGTACTAAATTATGTTCAGTAGCTAAAATTAAGTACCTATACAAATTGTATTTTTGTAAACTCCTTTCGACAACTGTAACAAAAACAAATCAGATAAGAACAAAGAGACTAACCATCTCAAAAAGAGTCAATAAAATTTTTTTCCTAAATATTTTAAATCAAAATAAATACAATACCGATTATGCCCTTCAACGGATCACCATTTTTTTTTGTAACAACAATACAATACAATACAATACAATAACTCTTTATTGCACCTCAAAACAACAAAAATAACACAAACTTTTTTTTTTTTTATACTACGACGGTGACAAACAAGCATACGGCCCGCCTGATGGTAAGCGGTCACCGTAGCCTATGGACGCCTGCAACTCCAGGGGTGTTACATGCGCGTTGCCGACCCTTTAAAAACTTTAACACTCCTTTTTTGAAGAACCCCATATTGTAGTCCTTTGGGAAAACAGTGGCAGGGAGCTCATTCCACAGCCGGAGCGTCCGCGGGAGGAAGTTCCTCATAAACCGCACGGTACGAGACCATTTAGGCTCCAGGGTATGCGGGTGAACACCCTGCCGACGGCGAGCGGTGCGGTGGTAGAATGCAGCCGTTGGCATCATATCAAACAATTCCTCAGAGCACAATCCATTGTACAAGCGATAGAATACACATAAGGAGGCGAAGTCTCTCCTTAGACTTAAGGGTTCGATATCGCTCGTGAGTTTGGGATCGTTGACAATTCGGACAGCACGTCTTTGGATCGAGTCAAAGGGGCCCAGCTGGTATCCAGGTGCTCCCGCCCAAAGATGGCAGCAATACTCCATATGGGGCCTGACTTGGGACTTGTATAATAACAGTCTTTGCCCCGGAGAGAAGTATTGCTTAGCTCTATTGAGCACACCGAGCTTTTTGGATGCCAGCTTGGCCTTCCCTTCCAGGTAGCTACGGAATTGGACGTCACTGGAAATGTCAACACCCAGGATCCCAATACTCTCTGACATGGTAAGGACTGTGTCTTGGAATTGTGGGACCACAGTAAATGGGGTTTTTTTAGCGGTGAACGCGCAAACTTGTGTCTTAGTGGGGTTAAATCGGACAAGATTTTCCTGGCCCCACAGTGAGATATCAGAGAGAGCACTCTCGATGTCTGACACAAGCTTTTCACGACTCTCTAACACAACGGGACGAGGGATGTTAGCACGGCCTGTGTAATAGGCATCCCCAGTACTGTCGTCTGCATAACAATGAATATCGCCAATGGACAACATGTCATTGATATGCAGCAAAAACAGCGTTGGGGATAGCACAGAGCCTTGTGGGACACCAGCATTTATGTCCATGCTATCGGAGCAACTTCCGTCGACAACGGCTCGTATGCATCTGCCGGACAAAAAGCTGGCAATCCATTCGCATAATCCCCCGGGCAGTCCGTAAGATGGTAACTTCGATAGAAGACCCCCATGCCAAACCCGATCGAACGCCTTCGCTATATCCAGGCTGACTGCCAATGCCTCACCTTGACTCTCAATAGCTGAAGCCCAGCGGTGGGTGAGATACACTAGAAGATCACCAGTGGAGCGACCATGGCGAAAGCCATACTGTCGGTCACTGATCAGATCGTGATCCTCTAGGTATCCCAGGAGCTTTGCGTTGATTATGCGCTCCATCACCTTGGAGAGAAGGGAGGTTATAGCGATTGGCCTGTAATTCGACGGGTCTGATCTGTCACCCTTTTTAGGCACAGGGTGCACAAGGGCGGTCTTCCACGAAGACGGCACCTGCCGTTTGTGATATGAGAGCGTGAAAAGGCGCGTGAGCACTGGACACAACTCGGGAGCACACCGCTTGAGCACCACTGCTGGTATGCCGTCTGGCCCGCTCGACTTGTGGACGTCTAATGATAGCAGCTCCCGCCGGACATCAGTTTGCCTGAATATAATACCGGGCATGGAGAAACCGCACCGCGGGACGGTAGGGGGTGCGGTACTGCCAAACTGGTATAGATTACACATGAAAACGAGGCAAACAGGCGGTCTTATCGCTAAAGAGCGATCTCTTCCGGACAACCTTACAACAACCTATATAATTGACATATCAAAAGTTTAGAGTAGCTTTTTTTCTTACGGCTAACTTTTCCTTTTTTCTCAAAAAAAAAGATAATCAACAATATCAAATATGTTTTTTACCCTAGAGAAATTAAATGACTCCACACCATTCGGTACCTACTTAAAATTAACTAAAAGCTTAAATTAGCTAAAATCGCAGTAAAAAGTAGCTTTTACCTTCATAAACTTGCTCAACGACACTTACCGCTGCGTCGTAGACTCTAAATTGTCAATAATTGAGGCTTCAGTTGAGTTTAATGAAGAACATGTCAACGATCGATTTCAATTGGGGAAATTGAGGATCGTTCGACGCGATAGACAGACGTGAAATTGATCCCTGTCTGTGTGTAAATTCGACCCGTATTAACTATATTGCTTCTACGTTGTGATGAGATCGTAGAGATAAAAAAACCCAGTTTAAATGCAATTAAGTTTAACATGCCTACACTTTCAAAAAACAATCTTTCTATAATCGGCCTAATACTTAGTAAATAACTGTAATAATTTTGACATTTTTGAAGTGTAATTTATTTTAATTTTTTAACTATGTATTTTAAAATTTAATTGTTTAATTTGATAAGTATTGGATTTTAATTTTAATTTATTTCTAATTGTAATTGGATTATTGTTATTGTTATTAATTTTATTTTAATGAAATGTCTGGACCATATGTTGTCTGTAAATAAATGATTTCTATTATATTTCTATTCTATAACAACATTTAGGCGGTTCTCTGTTAGGGAGTAGCCAAACTTTAGAACAGAAACAAAAATAGGAGTCTTCAGATATCAAGGAAAGGAGAGAGGATGCAACCATGCACGCGTTGACAATCGTTTTTACTGTACATGTCCATCATACTATACTTACAATTGTCAAAGAAATATAAATTGAAAGAGATGTCATATACTAAAGAAAAGTGACCAAGGCTTCCAGTGCTCAGGGCTGAAATCGAACCAGCGACCTCCTGCTTTCGCGGCAGACGCCCGCCCTAACAATTATTTTATATAAAAACAAAAGTTTTTTTATTTTTATAAATATATCGGGACAATCTTACACACATCGTCCTAGTCCCACGGTAAGCTCAATAAGACTTGTGTTGTGGTACTAGACGACGATATAGGTATATCGTAGATAGATACATATAAATACTTATATATACATATAAAACATTCAGAACTCAAGAACAAATATTCATGATAAACACACAAATAAATGCCCTGACCAGGATTCCCTCCTGCTTCGTAGGCAGGGTCACTACCAACTAGGCTAGGAGGCCGTTGAAATACAATTGGTAAGTTCTATGAATAGAGATGTTATTATGTTAAAGGCTGATTTGTAAAATAGACTTTATGCTATGCAGATAAGGTGCACTTTAGCAGGGTAGTTTAAGGCATATCAATGCAAGCGTATCATAATTGTCTGCCGATGCCGGTCACGAATTTGGATCAGTCAAGTATCTATCTCCATGGTCTAGCGGCAGTGGCATTGACTATGAATATGAAGGTACCGGGTTCGATCCCCGTGGTGGACAAACTTTTTACATGTTTGTATTTTATAATTTAGATTTTAAAATGAGTTGCGGGCATGACAAACAAAATATGCCATTGAAGCTTGTAACGGCCGAGACAGTAGTCACGTCCTGCGCACTATCGGCAAACTAAATCATTTAAAATGTAACGAAATAGCTAAATCTAGTATTGTTAACTAATTCTGGACATTCCGTCAGTGGCAGTGACTTATTGTTATTATTTAAGTGCCGAGATATATCCCGAAGGGGTAAGTGCTAGATTTTAAGAACCACAAGTGACCGGAGGACAGATTAATATTTAACGACAGTGTTAATGTAGTTATTTCATTTTTAGCTTACCGAAACGCCCTCACCGTACGGCTAAGATTAGGATAGTTACCACAAAGGACAATTAAGCTGAGCTAGTAGAACTGACAAGGGTGGATGATACCCCGTCGAACATCGGACGAAACTTCATCTGGCGCCCTTCATTTAGTTATTAAGATAGGATAGTTGTGTTATTATTAGTTCATTGTCTAAATAAATGTCATTATTGTGAATTTAAGTGACCGTTATTTCCACTACCTTGTCGACACGTAACAAAATAGCGCCCAACGTAAAAATTGTTCGGTAGTAAAAACGGTCGACAGGGTCCAAAGGTCATTGAGGTGAATTGCATTTTTGCGGTGCATTTTTTTTTGTGTTGCCTTCTTTGTAGGTAAAAGGTAAATGATAATTTGTTGTGTTTAGAAGATAAGTTTTTAACGTTAATTAGTAAGATTGAGTTCTGGATATTAAATTAGGTTACGGATTTAGGCTTGTGGAGTTAGTTGTTATTGTTTTTGTATATATTTTTTTTTTGTTTTGTTTAACTATTACATTTGGTTACTTGGAATTATGGATCCCCAGTTTTTATTAAAGGATGAGTTAGAGTATGAGTTAGCGTGCCGAGGGGTGGTACTGAAATCTACAGTGCCAGTACTAAAAAAATTATTGACAGAATTAATGCTATCTGAGCAGTCAGAGGGTCTGGGGCAGGGATTAAAGGCTCCGCGGGTAGTGTCAGTGACATATGAACTTGAGGTTTGTTCGGCTAAAATGAGTGTCCTCTCGAATTACATTGAAGAGCTTACGGGTAAGCCAGACAAGCCTTTGTTCAGACGTTTAGTTTCCCGTCTGTACCATGTGCAAAATAGGTTAGCTTTAGTTGAACATGATACAGAGGATAATCACACCCGTAAAGAGACTCTGTTGCAAAAATGTGAAATATTATTAGAAAAGTTGGAAGGTAGGGATGAAATTGTAGAGGATGAGAATTTGACGGCTATGGATAAGGAAATACTACAAAAGACTTTAGGTGATTTAGGTAGCAAGATAATTCAGAAAATAGACGGGGCGGCTATCAGTCCGGTTGAACCGAATGAAAGATCAGATAGGCACTGGGAGAAAAAGGATCAGGCAGCAGGGGATAAAGTAGATCGCAGTGTTTCTTTTGCTGCTGACCATTGGGTTGAGGATAGGAATAGTAGGTCGAGATTGGCACGGTCGTCAACTTTTGATGACGACATTCCTAAACGGAAGTTGGTCCCTATTTATCAGTGGGGTCTTAGATATTCGGGAGGAAACAACATGAGCGTAAACGCATTTATAGAACGGGTGGTAGAGTTGAAAGAGGCAAGAAATGCGACGGACGTTGACCTGTGGCGTTATGCTGTTGACTTTTTCGAAGGGGACGCCTTGATATGGTACAGGGCCAACAAAGAGTATGCCGAAAGCTGGGATGATTTAGTTGTTTTGTTGAAACGTGCGTTTCAGAAGCCATACTACCAGGAAGAATTGTTAGCGGAAATTAGAGCACGGACACAAGGCGGTAGCGAATCTGTATTGATCTACATCTCGGTAATGCAGAATATGTTTAACCGATTACCCAATAGGATTACGGAAAGCGAGAAGGTGTCAATTGTTCTCAAAAACTTACAACCTTATTACCAACAAGCGGTTTGCAGAGATACTTTTGGGTCGATACCGGAAATGATTAACGTGCTGAGGATTGTTGAGAGAACAAAGGTCAACTGTGACAATTTTCAGCAGCCAAAGGTTCTTAAGGATATGTTAGAACCTGACCTGGCATATAAGGTAAACTTGGGAACACCTACGGCGACTAATAAGGAAATAGGCGAAATAGCTGAGTTTAATCCGGTACCAGCTCGCACGTCGGATCAATCAAACAAACGGTGCTGGAATTGTCGGGTAAGCGGTCACACATTTAGGGACTGTTCAGTACCAAGACAGAGGTTATTTTGCTACAGGTGTGGAAAATTTGGAGTGACGTCAAAAGATTGTTTGTGTAAAAAAAACGAACAAGGGGGAAATTCGAGTGTGGCCAACTGAATTTCTCCTTGGGGCGCGATAGTGGAGAATGGCAGTCATGGCTAGGGATGGTGAGAAATTTTTTCCAAACTAAGGATAATGAGCTATGTCCATTGGTGGTGCAGAAACATAACGACAACAGGGATTATGTGCAATTGAGTATTCTGGGATATACTTGTACAGGATTATTAGACTCGGGAGCGAACCGTACAGCATGTAATCGGCAATTTGTAGAGGTTTTAGATAGACTAGGCCTTAGAGTTAATAGTGTGGAACCAAGGGAAATATCGGTGGCGGATGGTGTGTCGCATATGATTTCCGAAATGGTAGATGTTCCGATTAGTTTCAATGACCGTTTCATAGTAATGCCCGTATTGGTGATGCCAGCCTTGAAACAGCAATTTATTTTAGGAAAAGATTTTTTTAAGCAGTTTGGAGTAGAGATTACTTTTAGAAGTCTTAAGAGTATTAAGACATTTAGTCATGTGGAAATAGGGGAGATGGAGGCAAGGGAGCCAGTAATTATTGCAAGGGAAGACCTTACGTCAGAGCAGAACGAAGCATTGGAGGACTTGATAAATGAAATGAAACAGGCGATAGGCAGTGGTTTAGGGAGAACGGAAATATTACGCCATGCTATTGATACTGCAGACAGTAAGCCGATATACCAGCGACAGTACAATTTCTCCCCGGTGGTTAAGAAGGCTATCGAAAAGGAATTGGATGAAATGCTACTCGAAGATGTAGTGGAGCCTTCGTACAGCTCGTGGTGCTCGCCGGTAGTGGTAGTAAAGAAACCAAATGGGGACAATAGGTTGTGTTTGGATAGTCGGCAACTAAATCGGGTCACGAAACGGGACACATATCCTTTACCTAGAGTCGGCAACGTACTGGATAATTTGCGTAATGCGAAGTTTTTGAGCACGATTGATCTCAAGTCGGCATTTTGGCAGATACAGCTGGAAGAAGACAGTAAGGAGAAGACGGCTTTTGCGGTTCCAGGTCGTGGCCTCTTCCAGTTCAAGGTTATGCCATTCGGGCTGGTAAATGCATCACAGACACAGCAAAGATTGATGGACATTTTGTTTCACGCAGAAGAGGATAAGGTATGGGCATACCTGGATGATATTGTGATTTGTTCGGCCACTTTTGACGAACACATTATGCTATTAAGGAAGGTCGTGTCGATATTAAAGGCGGCTAATTTAACGGTTAACGTAGAAAAATGCCGGTTTGCTAGGTCTAGTCTACGGTACTTGGGGTATGTAGTAGATAAAGATGGGCTTAGGACAGATCCAGAGAAGGTGGAGGCAATATTAAACTTTCCAAGACCGAAGACTTTTACCGAATTGAAGCGATTCATAGGGCTAGCTAGTTGGTACAGGCGTTTTGTGAGAGACTTTGCTTCTATAGCAGCACCTTTGCATGACCTAACAAAGGGGAAAAAGACTAAAACATTGAATTGGACAACGGAGGCTGAATCGGCCTGGGTGAAACTAAAGACATTACTAACATCCACTTCGGTAATGACCTGTCCAGACTATGAAAAGCCATTTTTTGTTCAGTGTGATGCATCTAACACTGGCATTGGTGCAGTCCTCTGTCAAAAAACTGACGATGTTGAACAACCTATA
Organism: Lathronympha strigana; assembly: GCA_949128165.1. Taxonomy (NCBI): domain Eukaryota; kingdom Metazoa; phylum Arthropoda; class Insecta; order Lepidoptera; family Tortricidae; genus Lathronympha; species Lathronympha strigana. The sequence continues at coordinate 19,563,827 of OX421917.1, read as the reverse complement.
GCTTATTTGAGCAGGAAGTTAAATGAATGCGAGGAGAAATATTCGGCCTCAGAGAGGGAATTGTTAAGTGTAGTATATGCAGTAGAAAAATTCAGGCCATACATCGAGGGAACTCAGTTTACGGTGGTCACGGATCACAGTGCTCTACAGTGGCTTCACAAGTTAAAGGATCCGCATGGCCGGTTGGCACGTTGGGCTATGAAGTTACAACAGTTTGACTTCGATATTGTTCATAGACCAGGGAGCTGTCACACGGTACCGGATGCCTTATCCAGAGGGATTGCACAGCCAGATTGTGAAATAGGATTGATTGAAATCCAGGACCAGCATAAAGATATGTGGTACAAACAAAAGGTGGCGAAAGTATTGTCGGCAGGCAGTAACTCACAATGGTTGGTTTCGGAAGGCTTGCTGTACAAGAAAATACCCATGAAAGAGTTCCCCAATGAAGAGGACATCTGGAAGATGTACGTTCCCGAAGTATTACGAAGCAAGGTTCTTCAGGAGTGCCACGACAGTCCAGTTTCGGGTCATCCTGGTATCAGAAAGACATATTTGAGAATTAAACAGAGGTTCTTTTGGCATGATATGTTGAAAGACATCAAACAATACGTGAATGAGTGCGAGTGTTGTGCTACTCGTAAGGTATCACAGAAATCACCACTCGGCCACATGGGGCAACATCGTAAAGTAACAGGGCCGTGGCAGGCAGTATCAATGGATTTCATGGGTCCTTTCCCGAAAAGTAAAAAGTGTAACACTATGTTGTTGGTAATGTCATGTTTATTTAGTAAATTCACATTATTGTTTCCTCTTAGAACGGGTAAGGCTGATAAGTTGTGTGAAATAGTGGAAAAACAAATTTTACTGTTCGGAGCTCCGGATGTCATAATATGCGATAATGGGAGGCAATTTGTTTCGAATATGTTTAAGGACTTAGCCACTAAGTATAAGGTAGAAATACGGTACACTCCACACTATCATCCTCAGAGCAATCCGACTGAGAGAGTTAATCGCGTTATTGGTACAATGATTTCATCGTACATCAAAGGTAGAAATCATAACGACTGGGATAGTAACTTAGATGAAATAGGTCACGCTATTAGGACGGCTGTCCATGAGACTACCAGGTTCACGCCTTCCTATCTATTCTTAGGTAGAGAAACAGCGGCTTCATGTATAGCGTCATTGCCTTCGAAAGGGCCGTTGTCTGTACCGGCTGACACTGATGAATTAGATGCGGTGTACTATATAGATGGTCTTAAGAAACGGGCAGAGGTTTTCAAGAAAGTCCAAGATAGGATTAGTAATGCTCACTTCAAGAGTGCTCAGCTTTACGACCTTAAGAGACGTCCAGTAACGTTTCAGTTGGGAGATATAGTCTGGAGGAAAACTAAATGTCTGTCCAAAGCTACTGATAAATTCATGGCTAAACTGGCTCCGAAATTCGAGAGGGCTGTCATTGTGGAAAAATTATCAGACATTGTCTTTAGATTAAAAAATGCTCATGGCAAGGATATTGGGGTCTGGCACATTAAAGATTTGAAGCCATATTATGTAAAAAAATAAATAAATTTTGCAAATTTATTTATTTTCATCAGGGAAGGGGTATATTATGTTAAAGGCTGATTTGTAAAATAGACTTTATGCTATGCAGATAAGGTGCACTTTAGCAGGGTAGTTTAAGGCATATCAATGCAAGCGTATCATAATTGTCTGCCGATGCCGGTCACGAATTTGGATCAGTCAAGTATCTATCTCCATGGTCTAGCGGCAGTGGCATTGACTATGAATATGAAGGTACCGGGTTCGATCCCCGTGGTGGACAAACTTTTTACATGTTTGTATTTTATAATTTAGATTTTAAAATGAGTTGCGGGCATGACAAACAAAATATGCCATTGAAGCTTGTAACGGCCGAGACAGTAGTCACGTCCTGCGCACTATCGGCAAACTAAATCATTTAAAATGTAACGAAATAGCTAAATCTAGTATTGTTAACTAATTCTGGACATTCCGTCAGTGGCAGTGACTTATTGTTATTATTTAAGTGCCGAGATATATCCCGAAGGGGTAAGTGCTAGATTTTAAGAACCACAAGTGACCGGAGGACAGATTAATATTTAACGACAGTGTTAATGTAGTTATTTCATTTTTAGCTTACCGAAACGCCCTCACCGTACGGCTAAGATTAGGATAGTTACCACAAAGGACAATTAAGCTGAGCTAGTAGAACTGACAAGGGTGGATGATACCCCGTCGAACATCGGACGAAACTTCATCTGGCGCCCTTCATTTAGTTATTAAGATAGGATAGTTGTGTTATTATTAGTTCATTGTCTAAATAAATGTCATTATTGTGAATTTAAGTGACCGTTATTTCCACTACCTTGTCGACACGTAACAATGTTACCCATGAGAGCAATACATGATGACCATGATCATCCTTACGTTCGTTCACTCTTGTCTTGTAAGTAAGTAAGTAACACTTTATTGTACAGAAACACCATAGATAAAAGAAAAAGGAAACACAGTTGAAAAATACAGTTAACAAACAGAGACTCTTGGTTCTTGTATTGGTACACCTCTTCTATTTGGCACAGTCAAAGTAATAAAGTACCTTCCTACCTACTAAACAATTGAGATATATGGGTCCAGGTGGACAGACCATAAGGCATATAATAATAATTATGAAATACTTTATTGCACACTACAAAAGACACAGTAACACAGTATGGTATGGAGTCTGACGTGGTAGATGGACTTATCTCTGGATAGCGATCTCGAGCGATAGCGAGCGACTATAAACTTAATTTGCAGTATTTTTTAACCTCAAGTCGTGCTTCGGGACTTAATTAAAACGATACTATATGAAAACAGTGTACGATATAATTAATAGGACAAATGACCGAAAGCCCGGGCCGCGGCGCGCATAACTGCTATGTGATTTATCTGCCATTGTGTGGGTTTTTGCAACGACGCGGTGCTTTGGATTCTGCGGTCCTGATGTTGGTTAAGAAATCGATCCATATTTTCAGACTCGTATTGTTAGGACACGGACGTGGTCTAGAATAATCAAAAGAGGTATTGGGTGAATTATAAAGGATGTCTAAATTATCCAACATCGCGTAAAACGGACTCTTACTATATTTGGCAACGGTTGAAAATTCGGCTATTATATGTAGTACTCGTACCCCTGCGTAGAGCCATTCGTTTGTTTCGTGCAATTTAACTTTCAGCACAAATTTCTTAATGTTTCTTTTGCTAATGTCTCATCAAATAACTTTTTATTCGATAGTCAAGTTGGCTTTGTGGCACATGATTTCGGAAAGTCATCGTATTTGATGTTAAATTTTCTTGTTATGTCGAGGATTCATTTGAAACATCATGAAAAGATATTAAACGAAATGAGAAGCAGACACGAACATTATTATTACTACTTGTTTATTTAGCAGCTGCCTCAAAACATATCGCATTTAATACATCCCAAAAACTCGTGTTTCGGTATATCTTTGAAATTAAAATCACCTGTTTAGACAGTAGGACATCGCTCAGATATTCCCACAAAACCTTCACCGACGCGTTACGGCGCGTAGGAATCCTTCGTCAGCATGTAAAAACCCCTCGCTCGTGTCCAATCACTGCGACACATGTCGCCATGTTTAAAACATGGTTCGTTGCAAAAACAAGCGAACGTTCTAACGCTTAGGGCTCCGCTGGACAATTCTCGAATAGGCTGCGACACGAAGGAGAATTTATGACCAAAATTTCAAGGTTCACACGCAACCCCTACATCTCGGCACCCCTAGATCGATATGGCTCATATTTGAACTAAAAAAATCTCATTTAATCACCTTGGATGATGATTTGGTCAACAAAATTCGAGTTATCGTCAACCAAACATACAAACGGAAACAAGGGTTTTTTTCCAGTACGGAAAACTCGCGTTCAACTCCCGTATTGTTCTTATATTGTGACTAGCTTTTGCCCGCGGCTTCGCTCGCGTTAGAAAGAGAAAAAAAGTAGCCTATAACACTCTCCATCCCTTCAACTATCCCCACTTAAAGAATCACGTCAATTCGTCGCTCCGTTTTGCCGTGAAAGACGGACAAACAAACAGACACACACACTTTCCCATTTATAAAAGTATGGATGCCCAAATCACAAATTGTTGCATTTAAGTTATAAAAAAACATAATGAAAATGTTGTAGAAATAATCCTTTCACAGTTAAGGATCTAAGTTTCAGACAGTTGGTAAATTTGCGTTCGGATCTTACACTAGGTGGAGAGGGCAGAAAAAAGCAGTTTCGGATTTATCAGATGTCATAATAAAAGGACGAGTTGGCCATACGAGGGCCGTTGTATATTTCATTAGGACTGAACATTAAACTTCAACAATTTTTTTCGTCCGCCGCTGACACGTTAAATGACTAACCAGCTATGAGAATTCATAGCGCTTTTGTGTTAAATTGAAGACAGAAATTCTTATTAGCATGTCAGACATACTACCTAAAACTACCTAATACTACCTAAAACTACCTAATACTACCTAATACTACCTAAAACTACCTAATACTACCTAATACTACCTAAAACTACCTAATACTACCTAAAACTACCTAATACTACCTAAAACTACCTAATACTACCTAAAACTTCCTAACAATGTAAACAAAAACAAACCGCCATATTGATCGCAATAACCTAATTTGTGTTATTGATGAAATCTCCAAGATCAAGTTATTTATCTTACGTTTTGTATGTTACAATAGTACGACCATATCAGTAGTGAACGTCTTCAGTGGTGTTTGATGAGGTAGTTTGAAAATCTAAGGAGAAACAGTAACAAAACATGTGATACCTTTTCTTTACATCGCTCAAAGTTCAATTGACGGCGATTTAATACTATCTTTATTAACAAGTTAAACATTGCTTCGAGTTTTAGGATAACTTCTGTCAGTGGACATTTTAGGCTAATTCGTAAGTCAACCACAAGATGACCAAAGAGGGCAAAGGATAATATTTGGGTCCCAAACACAGGAACAGACACAAGCTTGACTGATAAGCATTTAAATGACATGACTTAAGACACTAACACAACTAAACACTAACACTAACTAAAGTTTTACGTAGCGGACAGGCACTAAGTATACCTAATAAATCTAATAATGGACAAATAAATTCCGAGTATCTCGTACAAACAACGCAGCACTTGAAGCAAATAAATATCGACTCGTAGAACCATGTATCTGTCTCCTTCGGTCGTCAGATATCGGATCAGTTTAGCATTCCGTCGGCGTGTTTGTTGTACCGTCTTGGACACCGACTGGCTTTTCATCGACCTTACTACAACGATATAAGGCTTACAAATGGTCAGTTAAAGAGTTGTTAGTACGAACAGACATGACTCTGATGTGGTCGATAATGGCCTGATTTCTGCTGATCGGACAGGCAGAATCACTGTGGGAACTGCTGATAAGCGTGTTTACAAATAGACTCAATGCACGCAATGCAAAATGAAATGCAGAAACTTATAATCATGCAAAGTATTGAATTGAATTCAGATTCTCTGTTCTTGAGATAAAAACGTTTAGTAGTATAAGGACACATATAGTCTAGAGGTCGTATTAATAATAAGTAGAAGGTAATAAGTGCCCATCAGTCAGGAATAAGGGTTAATTTTGACAATTTTATGTGCCATTAATATTATTGATTCAAATCAATCGACGGATCAAAACGAACATTTTGATTTTAATTCCGCTTATTTGCTATTGTAATCTTCGGTCATTTCTACATAAACTTGGTCACACAGAAATTCGGAACTAACGCTCAAATGATCATCCACAGAAGCTGAAAATGATAATATAATTACACCATCGTGAATAAGTTGATAAAGATGTTTGGCTTTTTAAAAATGCATATCTGATTAATGATTATGTACTTACATCTCTGAAGTGCTGTTTATCAGATGTCTTGCCATCAATATTTGAAAACCTTATCCATCTAAGCATGCAACAGCTGTCAAACATATCGTTACTTATACGTTTGATCGTCAGATAAAGATGTGGCCGTATTTGTTCAGACATTTTCAAAGTTTTCCACATACCCGAAACACATACCAAAACAAACACGTCGATAATGACGACGAGCAAAACAAATATAAATTTAGTCAGTGGCTTCATTCTGCCATTAAGCCGGAATCTCTTCCATCTCAGAATCCTCGAATAACCAATGAATTTTTACTACCGCGCCGTCTACATAACTCCCAGTAAAAAACTCGGGGAATAAGAAAAAGTCGAAAATTGTTTATCGCGCCGCGTGATCAGCGAGTTTCCCAGCGAGACTTGGAATTAAAACATTGCATTTTACTGGAGGAATTCTTGGACGGAGATGGTATCTCGCGCGGCACAGGATTTATCGGCCAAGGCAGCGGCGAGTCCACCCATTACGCTGGTTGGTAATGGTTTCGTCCATCAGGTGATTAGGTATTAACAGATTGAGTCGATAAGGGTGGAACGGGTGGGAATGCGTGGAGTGTCAAACTACATCGTGGCAAGCTTCATGGCTGTAATAAAATGGGATACAAATAGCGCTCGTAGCTGTGATGACAGTGACAAGTTAACAGGCAATTTCTGGCTAGTTCGTAGTTTCAAATCGAAATTAAAATTAACCTACATATATTAATCAAACGTATAGTGGACGTGTAGTGGCTGGATGCGGGTGGCGCAGGACCGGTCATTGTGGAAATCTTTGGGGGAGGCCTATGTCCAGCAGTGGACGACTTTCGGCTGAAATGATGATGATGATGATGATAGTGGACAGTGGCGGCTGTCAAAAATACATATTCGTATTCCGGAAGCCAGAGCTAGTAGTAGCAGTACCTATTCTTTACTGTACAGAAAAAGGAAAATACAGGTATGTGTTATTTGAACAGAAGCAATCTTATTTCTAAGAGCTAATTAAGGTTTCTCTTTCTACAGAAAACTGTGAAATTGGACGAATTTTGCTAAATTACCAATTTTTGAACGAGCAATATTTATTAACTTAAATTTGTGCTAAATATCTTGGAGGTGACTGCAATTGGAAACCATACCTACAAACAAAGGTTATAAAAGCTTTCGATTAAATACCGCTGTATATCGATTCACCTAGTCCGAAGTTACGATGCCAGATACACACACAGATGCACACGTTACACACGTTACACTTGGGATCCATAATGGCCGCCCTTCGCATTCGCTTCGCATTGGTCTGAAAAACTATAGGTGGTGTTAATAGCTTCATTCGTCGCGACGTGCGCGCATGCGCGTGGGAGCGCTGAATGCGGCTCAAAAACCTGCTAAGTGCCAAGGCCGCGTTTCCAGCAGAGATGAGCGAAGATGCGGTGCTAGATGTATTTGGCTGCACATTTCTTGCAAGAATAGGCTACGTCAGTCAGCTCAGAGTACAAGCGGCGCTCTTAGTAAGTTCAACGGGATGAGATGATGATGCTGATTATGTCAAGAACTAGTAAAATCACATCAATTACCTATCCTCGCTCAGCGCACGCAACCTACAGGATGCGTCTAGTCTAGGGCGGAAAGCATGCTTTTCGTGTTAACGCCTATCACGGGTTATTCTCGTAATTACACAAGTATCATCAGAGTGATACATTAATTGCTTACCCAGTCAAAGACGGCGATTGCTGTCAAATGTTTAAAATTATCAGAAGTTGACATAGAATGCTGACAAACTGTTGCTTTAACACGTTATCCGCATCTTACATTTGGCGTCTTAGCCCTATCCATGGGGACGCAGCTTAGGACTAAAAAAAAACAACCTCGTACAAATATTTCTTTTTAATTAGCTAACCTTGCTAATTTTGTGCATTAATATTTTCTGATATACATATAAAGAAATGTACACGTTCGGTAAACTTGAACGGGCGTTAAACTTAAGATTCAACACGTTCCTGGTCCCCATTTAGTTTAGTATCAAAGGAATGGTAGTAGCTACTGAATTCGTTTCACCGCCAAACGAGGCGAGATAATAACTATAATAAGCTTTAATTTAGCTTTTTATCATTAAGTTATTATGGGATGATTATATATATGTGGGGACTGTATTAACTGGTGGCAAGGAACGCGGGGTTGCAATTTTATTGAACTCATGGTGTCAAGTAATTACTTTTTCATCACACCTGCTCGTAAATGGTGATATTATATGCAAGCATACTTACACTTAAAGAGCTGTATTATTCCCATGGTTTTAAAGAATTCTCATACTACTTTACCGCCCGCCCGGAGCTCCCCGAGCACCCGCCCCCCACGCGCTCGCAGCACGCAGTCACTCCGAAGTACTGTGGACTGTGCAACTACACTACCGCTAATCATTCTATCAATTCATTCTATTGTTTCTTTACCTGTATAGAGAGTTTAGTTATTTCCTCGCAAATGTGATGAAAAACATTATGTGTACCACGGGCAGTAAGGGGATTACTAACTCGGGTCATTTAGACCCTCGTAAGTAATGCCCTTCTTACCGCCCTAGATGCACAATGTACTATTAATCCTAAAATAGAATGCAGCTGCAATGCGTTTTGTATATGTGTAATTGGCTAGGTACAATCAAATAATTACAAAAACATTGAAATTAAACACGGAACGGATTAGACGGACGGTTTAGAACGGATTAATTGCGTGTTTTTTTTATTGACGATGACGGGGAGAATTGGCATTATTAATATTAGCCGTGTGAAAACGAGTTTTGTAAAGGGCTCGAAACGAAGTATAATAAACGCGATGAATCCGTTCTAAAGTGATTATCTAATTTCAATTAATAACAATCGCGGAAACGGATGACAATATTATATTACATAAGCACTTGATAATCATTCAAAATCCTGGGTATGAATGTATTTAACTTACCTACATTGTGCTTGTTTTTAGTACCTAAAAGGCACTATTCGGTCGGTTCATGATAAGGTTCATTTCTACAAGCGCGCAAAAAAAGAAAGTCTAGAGTTTCTAGTATTTTATATACCTACTGGAAACACAAACACCATGAGCACTACACGGATATCACCAATGTATCACAGCTTTTTATTATTGTTGTTGCTTGATGAAATTGCCGCGTCGACCAGTTGTGATCTATTGTGGCAGCCCTTTATAAATCATTACTGATTCCCGTTGAGTCCAAAAAGTTCCAGATTCTTTGGGCTGTAATGTTGTGTACCTCATAAGGTTGCAGTTCGTGCCTACCTAGGTGGATACTTCTTTTTCAATACAGTTGCTCAAAAAGTGCCCTTTTTTTGGCTGTTTTGCGTGCGCAAAGTTTGTTTTTGCGAACTAGTGCTTTTTACTTTTCCAATCTTTTTAAATTTAGTTGTGTTCCAATTCATGACTGCTTACCAAAGAGTATTATTGTTCGTTAGCTTTACCGAGCCGTAATAAAACTAAATACCTACTATTAACGCAATAATATTAAAGATATTGATATTTCATATTTCAATAATTACTTCTTCATCATACTAATGATCATTCATTAAAAATATTAACATTGAAAACAGTTCTTATAAATCTGTGTGTATGAAACGGAACAGAGCCTACGAAACGTCAGTCAAAGTAGAGGCGTTTTTCAATTAGGTAAACATGTTCGAAGGGCCTCTAAGACATGACGATACGATTTGTCACATGCGATTTATTATTTTGTTAATGAGATATAATGGTTATGATATTGAAAATGAGTAAGTAAGTAAAGAAGATAAGATAAATATTTTATAAATTAAATAAATAAATAAATAAATATTACAGGACATTCTTACACAAATTGACTAAGTCCCGCAGTAAGCTCAATAAGGCTTGTGTTACGAGTACTCAGGCAACGATATATATAATATACAAATACATAAATACATAGAAAACATCCATGACTCAGGAACAAATATCTGTGTTCATCACACAAATAAATGCCCTTACCGGGATTCGAACCCAGGACCATCGGCATAGCAGGCATGCAGGGTCACTACCAACTAAGCCAACCGGTCGTCAAGATGTTCTTGATGGATTTTGAAGATGTTCTTGATAGTTTAGTTACAATAGTGTTACGGAAGTAATAAAAAACTTTCAAATTCGTTCTTATGTATTTAATTTTTTTTCGCATCTGTATTGAAAAACGTCGTTCGATACACGTGCGGACATGTCATTTTTCACTCATCCCGAGTATTGCCACTCGCCTACGGCTCGTGTCAAGATACCTCGGGACTCGTGAAGTAATGACATACTTTCCGCACTAGCATCGAAATGTACTATTGTGCATTAGTGGTCCGCAGGAGCAGAGGATGTCACAGCTTACAGCATAGACAACTGGAGACGATTTCCCCTCTGCTAAAAACTTGTGTAATGAGCAAACTTTTATATGGGCAGACGTACAGGCCACTCCGATATGAGCGGGAAAGCGCTATGGAGACTATGAAACGTAAATGTGATCGTTCTTAGTAAAAGGTACCACTTTTTCGCTAGTTGACGAGAATAAGGTCATAAAAAATCATTTAGAAATTAACCTTGCCAGTAATCGACAAAGGGTTACCTTTTATATATATATATATACTAAACTACCCTCCGCCCCTGGGCTCCACGGAAGACCAGCGCCATGGCATCTATGATGCCAGGGCACATGCTGAGTGGCGTAGCCACTAGTAACTATAATGGCACCAATATATTGAATAAATCGGTTTTAGTGTATTTAGCATGACTTAGTTAGTTTAAGTGTTTAGTGTTTAAGTTTCTATAGTTTGGTACTGTATATAGTATGTATAATGCAATGAATATTTTTCTTTCTTTCCTCTCCCACACCGGCGCGGTATGCGCATACGCATTCACTGTGAAGCGCCCTAAGCTGCCTATGCTAAATCTTTCCTTTTGTCTCGATTGAATATTTTATTCGGCGGCGCATCGATTTGTTTATCGTATCGATAAATCACTCGAGATCATTACCGGCCGTAATTTATAGTAGGCAGCGCTGTTATAAATCATAGTACCTATAGCTGCGCGCGCGACTAGGGCGGGTCATTCTAGAAAGCTTTCAAATGCTGAAAAATTTAAGTTCATTTCCTATGTCCTTGACAGATGTGCGGAACTCGTAGCTGACACGATTATGCAAGGCATGGAATGCTTCGTTCCAAGCACATTAATTCGTGTTGGTGGGCGTTCTCAGCCTTGGTTTGGTAAGTCTTGCGCTAAAGCCCGTAAATCGAAATGTGAGGCTTATCAAGCTTGGGCCGCGTGCGAGGTCAATGATCCAAATCGTTCCGTATTAAAGAAGCAATTTAATGCTGTTTCTAGATCGTGTAAGAAGCGGATCGCTGCAGCAAAGTTCGAACATATCAACAAAATTGGCGAGAGACTAGTCGGTCAACCCTCTGGGTCACGTACTTTCTGGTCTCTCGCCAAAGCTGTTCAGGGGAACTTCTGTAGGGTCTCTCTACCTTCTCTGCACAAACCCGATGGCTCACTGGCTCATTCCGCAAAGGAGAAAGCGGATCTTTTGTGCTCTCTATTTGCGTCGAATTCGACTCTTGACGATGGGGACAAAACACCTCCCACTATCCCGAAATGTGAGCATTCCATGCCCGCGATTCGCTTTACGCAATGCGCAGTAAGGCGAGCTCTCTTTGCCCTCGATGTTAAGAAGTCAAGTGGCCCTGACGGTATACCTGCAATTGTGCTCAAAACATGCGCTCCAGAGCTAGCTGCGGTCTTAACGCGCCTTTTCTCGCTATCGTATCGCTCAGGAAAATTCCCATCCTCCTGGAAGAGTGCCTGGGTTCACCCTATACCCAAAAAAGGTGACCGCACAGACCCTTCCAACTACCGGCCTATTGCGATTACCTCTTTGCTCTCCAAAGTGCTGGAGCGGGTGGTAAGCGACCAGCTTCTCAAGTACCTAGAGGACCACCAGCTCATTAGTGATCGGCAATATGGCTTCCGCCATGGTCGAGGAGCTGGCGATCTTCTCGTTTACCTCACGCACCGATGGGCCACAGCCATCGAGAGCAAGGGTGAGGCTTTGGCAGTTAGCCTAGATATCGCAAAGGCCTTCGATAGGGTATGGCACAAGGCGCTCCTCTCGAAACTTCCCTCGTTCGGGCTTCACGAGGGATTGTGCACATGGGTTGCTAGCTTTCTGTCTGGGCGTAGCATTTCAGTCGTTACGGATGGAATATGCTCCGACTACAAGCCCATAAATGCTGGTGTACCGCAAGGATCCGTACTGTCGCCCACGCTGTTCCTCCTGCATATCAATGATTTGTTGTCAAGTAACAATATTCATTGCTATGCGGATGACAGCACGGCTGATAGCTATTATACGGGTCGTGCAAATGCCCGTCCTGAGCTGGTATTGGAGTGCAGAAAGCAGCTTGTGTCTGAAATTGAGACCACTCTCGAACAGGTTTCCGAATGGGGCGCTCACAACCTCGTCCAATTCAACCCCTGTAAGACACAAGTGTGCGTGTTCTCTGCTAAGAAAACCCCATTTCCCATATCGCCTAAATTTCAGAGCATCCCTCTCTCCATCTCCAAGAGTATCGGGATACTTGGTGTCGAAATCACGAACGAAGTCCAATTTCGGAGTCATTTGGAGCACAAAGCCAAACTGGCCTCTAAGAAGCTTGGAGTGCTCAACAGAGCGAAACAGTACTTCACACCGAGTCACCGTCTTTTGTTATACAAAGCGCAGGTTCGACCGCATATGGAGTACTGTTCCCATCTCTGGTCTGGTGCTCCTCAGTACCAGCTTCTCCCACTTGACTCCATCCAGCGTCGGGCGGTTCGTGTTGTGGACGACCCCGATCTTACTAACAATTTAGAGCAGCTCAGCCTTCGGAGAGATGTTGGCTCTCTGTGCCTGTTCTATCGTCTGTACAATGGGGAATGCTCTGAAGAACTCTTTGACATGGTGCCTCCGTCTCGTTTTTACCATCGCACCTCCCGCCAAAGGAATAAGGTTCACCCACATTTCCTAGATACATGGCACACCAAGAATAAACGGGCTTCTCGCTCGTTTTTACCCAGAACATGTAAAATGTGGAACGACCTACCTCCTGAGGTGTTCCCTTTGCGATATGATATGGGGTTCTTCAAGAAACGAGTGTTCAGGGCTTTAAAAGGCTCAAAGGTCAACAACGCATGAGTGGCTCTTCCGATGTTGCTTATGTCCATGGGCGGCGATGACCGTTTCCCATCAGGCGGCTCGTCTGCTCGTTTGTTACCTTTCCCATAAAAAAAAAAAAAAAAAAAAAAATTATGTGATTATTTAAAAAATGCAACTATCTTAAGCAACATCCGATTGTCAATGATTGTTTTTCTACTCCAGCACTTCTATCTGTCAATTAGATGACTGACAGCGATATTAAAAAAGTATACATTACGTTGTCTATGGTTTTCCGTAAGAACACTGATCCTTTCGATCTTCATACAATATATTAGCACTGTTAATTTTTTTCTAATTTCTATAGTGGGCATACGACGTGTTTCACATTCTGCCACCTTACGAGATTTTGTTTTTTTAAACTAGCGTATGCAACAGCTCGTAATTGGTTCTTAAAACTCTCGGGTCTATTATTAACGGCGACCCTCAAGTTTTTAGAACCCTTATTATGTCACTGTTGCATAAACTACTATTAAATTAAGTACATAATTTATTTTATGTGTAGGCTTTTAAACTTAAAAATAAGAAAGCTGATCGAAACAATTTAGTTATTATTTAAAAGTTAAGTTAATGTTTAACTTGTAATTTACTAACTTATAATTTTAGTTACCTTATAATAAGTTGTGTTTTGTTACTAACAGCTATGGAGCTATGCTTCGAAATAAAGATATTTTAATTTTTAACACTTTTAGCGTCATTGCGTAAATGGCATGTCAGTCATGGCAGAAAAGGATTTTTTTTTCAGCCACGACCGAAGCACGAGTGAATAGGGTACTACTGAACCCGTGAGCTCCATTTTAAACTCTGTCTGCACTTTCTATCAGCTGCAAATAACTGGAGTCAATGGGAGCTACCGTATTGTCGCTCACCAGGCGGCGCCACTCACGCGTGGGTCCTGTGTCAATATGAGAGAATTGTCAAAGTGACGTTTGAAATGCTCCCGCAGGCACCGTTCCACTAGCGCCCCTAGCGGAAATTCGACTCGCGGTAATCCTCATTGCCGGTCAGTTTACATTGTTTTACTTATACGAGAATCACCCTCCGACTGCTGTGATAGGCTAGCTAGGATAGAAACTAAACCAGGAAGTCATGAATCGTGTAATCGTGTAAGATGTTGAGTGATCGTTGTGACTGAGAGACAAACTGTTGGAATACAGTTCAGCCGCCATTTTGGAGCCAAGGTTTCTAGCGCTTTTGTAATAGTTAGAGCCGTGTTCAGCCTGTTCAGGTATTTATGAGCATCTTGGATGATTTAACATATCTGGATGCGAATGCAGCTATTAGCATTTTTAAAGGTTTGTTTGTAAAATCGGTTTTAATTTCTTTTGAGTAGGTACATCAGAATGGCATGGTCAGTTTATAAATGCATTTAATCATAAATTGCCTATGCACTTTTGAACCTACTCAAAATAAATTAAAACAGTTTCTCGTATTCGTATCCTATAAAACTACTTAAACGAAATAAGTATAGGTCGGTATTCAACTTGAAATTCGGATATTAGGTATTTTTTAAGGATGAAAAAGGATAAGGATGATATTCAGACGAAGTCATAAGCATAGTCATTACATTAAGTTAATTTTTGTATCTAATTTATGCTCCAGTGGCACAAGACTGAAGATTGATCGTGACAGCTCTAGCATACAAAGTTACAACGAATCTATATCGGAATCTCTAATTGTATTAATCCTATTTTTGCTTTCCGTAATACTGTTTGACATAATGATAATTTGTCCTAAACTCATATGTCCTAATATTGTTTTCCATAACATCGTTTTAACCTACTTTTCTAGCAGCGATTTCACTCTTTGGTCACGGATCTAACCTAACCTAACCGACTTTTCTTAAAGCGTTTTTGGGTAATAATTCGATTATGGCAAATAATTAGGACAATTGATCGTTAGGGATTATGATCATTAGGACAAAATGGTTAGGGCAAGTGATTTTAAGACAAACGATATTTGGGATGTCGAAGGAGACTCCAGTTACAACAACAGCAGCTACGAATGCAGTAATCTTGTCTACGTTTGAGTGATAGTGCGATGATAACTGTCTTGCGAAGCGAAGAACTAACGTATCCATCATTGTGTCCAGCTTTTATTATTGAGTGAGCCTCTACCACAACTATATGTATCGTGCTTTAAAGATAGGTTACTTAAAAATTCGCCCGTGTTATTATAATTAATCCGTATACTAGACATACAGTCATTAGGAGTGTGTCATTGATCCTCCTCCATCACACTTAGGCACTAAATATCAATTGATCATCATCGTCAGCTGAAAAACGACTTAAAGCGTCTTAAGTCATAAGGCCACTCTAAAAAATGTGTCCGTGCGTTGTTTTGCTACTTTCATCTTCTTCTTCTTCCTGGCGTATTATCGGCGTATGCCACGTCTCAGGGAGCCCTGGGGTCCGCTTTGGCAACTAATCCTAAGATTTGACGTAGGCGCTAGTTTTACGAAAGCGACTGCCATCGGACCTTCCAACCCAGAGGGTAAACTAGGACTTATTGGAATTAGTCCGGTTTCCTCACGATGTTTCCCTTCACCGAAATTGGTAAATACTACATTATATTTCGTACATAAGTTCCGAAAAACTCTATGGTACGAGCCGGCAGGATTTGAACCCGAGACCTTCGGATTGGACGTCTCACGTAATACCGCTGGGCCACTGTTATTGTTGCTCGTAGACCTCGTAGCAGCTCTAACTACTATATTAGTACAAAAACAAAGCACTTCCCGATTAGCGATAAAGTGACTAAGTAACTGTGGAACGAACTGTCGCCAGCGGTGTTTCCGGACCGATACGACCTTCAAACCTTCAAGAAAAGAGCGTACTCCCACCTTAAAGGCCGGCAACGCACTTGCGACACCTCTGGTGTTGTGGGTGTCCATGGACGACGTTAATCGCTTACCATCAGGCGATTCGTTTGCTCGTTTGCCACCTATAGCATAAAAAAAAATCCAATCCATAATGATTGTCAGCTACCGGACAATCTCTCGGTGTTGGGGACTTTAGTTATTCAGTCTTCCGACACGCAGCTCGCAGTCACGCAACCTCAAGAGCTTCAAGGGCATGGCATTTTACTTTTATCCACTTGAGCTATCCTACCGTTGATTTCGTTGTCGAACAAATTCGGATGGTAACCTCCAGTAGGAAATGGTACCGCAAAAAGCAGATAGTCTATCAGTGTTGGGACCCTTTTGTTACTCAACATCCTCCGACACGCAATCGTTTCAAGATCTTGTGCGTGTGCGCATGTCAGTCAACCTAATTCACGTGAGCACGGGCAGGTTACTTATGTTTATTTCAGGCAGCATCGTCACGGTATCGGCACACGAAAATCCACCACCATGTCTCCTGCAATTTTGGTTGACGATAAGAAAAGCAACCATCCTATCCGTATAGATTGGTCTACCAGACGGTCTGTCAATATTGGAGCCTTTCCCCCACACAGTCGCCTGAACATCTTTACCCACGTGAGCTCAGACAGGTTGGTCGTGTTTATTTCGGGCAGTATTGAGCACCGGCGGTACCACAAAGGGCGGCGCCGGCGCAGCCCGCGGCGCACTAACGACCCGCGCAATTGATTGATAAATCAACGCGCCGATTTGCCGCTTTGTGCACGCCGCGCGCCGGCGCACGGTGTTTGTTCTGTTAAATGGTTCGTGCGGTGCATACAGTCAGTCATACTTGTGTGCATATATTGCAAGTGGGACCCTTAATATGGCAAAAAGGGATGGTCGTGAGCTCAAGCCTCCTCGCGCCTCGGCGCTCAATAGCCCTTATGATTCTGGCTGTCATTACCAAATTAAAGTTCAGTCGTCGTTTACACCGATTTTACGTACCGACAGGTACTGTCAACTAATTGGAAACGTAGGCCACTCTAGAACCATGTCAAAATGACAAGCAGTAAGAGATTTCTTACAATCTGATTTATAGCGTCACTATGACATAGTCCTACAGTGGCGTGGAGTTCCAATTGGTTGATTCTACCTACTTACCTACACGCCCTAACCTAACTAAATCGATAGTTCGCACACCAATATATTCTAACAAGATTCTTTGTTTTCATCCACAATCAAAACTTGTAGAAAAATCGAATAAGATTTTCCGTGTACTACACTGTAGGTACAACTTGAAATTAGAAATAAATATAAGTACCTGGAATATAAGTACATGCAAATTCAAAATAGTTCAACTAACTCTTTGAAGGTAGGTAAATGTTTGCCAAAACAGCTACATCCCGGAACAGTAATTTGTTTGCAATATTAATACTCTCCGGGCGTAATTTCTTTGGGGGTCACAAATCATCGCCCCATCCTGCCAAGCAGGACTTTATTCGCAACGCTGATAAACACGGGCGAGTCGAAGGTTTATTCTAACCAGTGTAGTTGGGCGCGGGACGATCAAGCGTGCTTGAAAAGCACTTAGGTTTGACGATCGTGTTTGATCGTTTACTTAAGAGTAAGGGCCACTTGAACCACGCGGGGTTAGCGACATAACCCGGAATTAAACGTTCTTTTGTATGGATTATGATTTAACTCCGGGTTAGCGGCTAACCCTGGGTGGTGCAAGTGAGCCGTAGAGCATTAGGTAAGTGGTGTGTTTAAAGGCACTTGACATTTTTATATCATTTCGCTACCTTCTTCGCTTCTTTAAGTAAGAACGAAATAATCGTTTAAGTACTAATATTATTCAATTTTGACATTCAGGCATGCGTTTACTCTCTGCCTTTCCAGTTGGACTGCTTGTAATGAGCTTAACGCAGATAAACATACGTTTCTTGGAATTAAATAAAAGGTAGTCTTTGGTTGATATTTTATTACAAAGCGACTAGCTTCGCGCGTTTACCCCTATCCAAGTGAGATGGCATTCCAATGTGCGATTCTCTATCGCATAATTTTATCTATGGCTCAAACTACACTGGCCCCGACAACTCGCCTAGCTCGAACAACCATACAGAACATGGCACTCGGGATGCGTCGTGTAATCAATTTAGGAGTGCAGTGTAATCTACTTACCTCCCCCGCCTCATTAGCTCCTGGTAATCGAATTCGGATTTCATTACTACTACACCCTTTGTGTTTGTGCGTCCGTCTTTTGGGAACATTTTGCAGAACCATTTTGATAATGTGACATTAGGTTTTAATCTAAAAATAATTCAATTTGGATTTAAATTGCTTTGTATTATTGGAAGTTCTTTAAAGTAGGAGAAACTTAGTCGTAATGAATTAAAATGATTAAGGTTGATGTTTAAATTCAACGTCTGACAAATGATAACTAGACCACCTGTCACTATATTTTGACTTGTAAGCAAATGTATACTATGCCAAAGTTGTAATGTTATATAACGTGGGTGTGAATGAATATGCATGTAACATCTACCTGTCTCGAATTTGTAGCGTTACAGAGAAATACAGGTCGATTCATTAGAGCATGAATGAATTGACCGAAAGTAATGATACTTGTCCAGTTGTCACTGTCAGTGATAGTGTGAGTGGCGTTCTTATACAGAAGGCCTAGTATAAAAGTTGTACGACATTAACTCCTCGACCGCGTTAGCGTATCGAGGGGTCAAAATGTGAAAGTTGCCGGATGATTTAAATAAACGGCAAACATAATTTAAACTCCCGATACGCTAACGCGGTCGAGGAGTTAATGTCGTATAATTTTTATACTAGGCCTTCTGGTGCCTGCTATATGTATTGTGTAAACAAGTACCTAATTAATTCGTTTTCGTTATTCAAGAAACAAATGTAATTATTTTTTTCTTGAATAATGTAATCATTATTATAATCTGCGTCAAATATCATGGTAATCCTTTTAGTAATTATTATTGAAGTTTGTTAATATTTTTTTTTTGTGATGCACACATCGACATTATCATTCACTAGTTCAATTAATTCGTGCCAGCTTTCGTGAATCGACCTAGTTTTTTTCTTAGCTCTATTTACCTACTCATCAAACTGAAGACGACATAGGACAAAACATGCATGCTTAGTTCGGAAATACGTACACTTTTCTGTCTCCGAAAAAATAACATGAATCTCCTCTGACAGTTTTGACAACACACTTCTATTCCATCACGATAAAGTACAGGGACACAGACAAGGGTGCAAATTAGATTTCATTCTATGCTTCCCCGCAAAGTAAAAAGGTCAGACGTTCATAGTCAATCTTGATGTTACACAGCTTTTTGGCGATAAATGACAGAGAAGACCCTCAGACATTAGTTTTCATTTGCAACTTATTATATTAGTCATTATTAAATTACTATCGGTGCAGTGCACCTATAACCCATTGGGAATAATGACATAAAAAAAATATTTATTAGAAAATAGTGAGTAGATTGTTTCCTTTCAGTAGCTAAGTAAAATTCTATGTCATCCAATATTTATTAAATCCTTAAGTTTATTAAAATAAGAAAATAGTTATATCATTGGATGAGTCCAATGATATCTTCATTTCAAACATTTTGACATCGTAAGCAAACGATCTTAACGTGAATCATCTAGCCATCAAAGGCGTGCCAAAACTTCCGGATTTCTGACATAAATCAACTATTGTTACCTAATCACAATGAATCATCTTCTAGTTCACGATGACTCAAATCGCGCCGCGCCTCGCACGACTAAAAGTCTAGCGCGACTAAACTGTGCGACTGTCGCGCCAACGTGCGACGCGTGTCGCGACTGCCACGCGGCGCGATTCGCAACTCTTGCGGTCCG
Source organism: Lathronympha strigana (assembly GCA_949128165.1). Lineage (NCBI taxonomy): Eukaryota > Metazoa > Arthropoda > Insecta > Lepidoptera > Tortricidae > Lathronympha > Lathronympha strigana. The sequence goes on along the minus strand of OX421917.1, from coordinate 19,543,908 downwards.
CTGGTCCCCTGGTCCGTGAAATGAGATTCTGACAATGCTTGAATAAATTTTCCGGGCATATTTTTCGCCAGAATGCACTTTGATTCGCTTATTCTCGCCGCAGTTGCAAGATGAATAATAATTTAATGTGTATGAAAAGCGTGGTAAAGCGTGGTCACAGTCCGTGGGGAGATCTCTCCAATTATACAAGTAAAAAAAAACCCACAAGCAAAAAAATATTGTACCTATAAGTCGCTTCGCAGAAAACCTGGGTACTTATTTCAATATTTTTTGTCTATCAAAACTAGCGACATCTTTTTCACCCGGTCTCTTTCTGAGACAGATACCCATCGCTCGCTATGTCGAAAAGATCAGATCTGTAACGGTAAGTGATCCCCGTTTTTGATGTAGGATGTAGGAAGTTACTTGGATGAGTTAACCCTTTGTTCCCGCTTCGGTTATGTGTCAAGACGTATTATAGTGACTTAGAATCAGAAACTGGAACTAAATCGTCTCAAACGTAGGTAATAAATGAGTGTTGACATAATTACTTGCTGGTGGTAAACAGCAAGCTGTAAGCAGCTGACGATAACGGTTAGCATAGCCACCTGACACTAGATGACGAAGACACAGGATGCCAACTTGAAAATTTGTTCGCGAGATTTGAAATTGATACGCTCATATGGCTCTACAAACAAGATTACTTCATATATTTTACTCGCTTGGTTGATAAAGATATTTCATGTGACTGTGCTCTCCCTTTTCCAAGAACCTCACTATATTGTCCCAAGAAAATCTCGACAGGGAGCTAATTCTACACCCGGAGTGTTCGTGGGAGAAAATTCCTCTGAATCCGTGCAATATCTTCCCGTATTTTATGGCCCAATTTATTAACTTCCTCTCATTTGTAATGTATCGTTTTTTCCCAACCTCTGCACGCTGCGACCACAAATTGACATGTCACCAGGATTACTCTAAGCGCCGCTAAACCCTGGATTAACTCGCGATGATTTAAGATCACCAGCTGTCATCGCCTTAAATGTTCTAAAAAAAGAACCGGCGCAAACGCAGCTGCGCTTAACAAATAGTCGTGGTTTTAACAGTCGAAGAATGGTATTAAAACGTTCTTATTTTTGGTCGAGGTTGTAAATAAAATGAAATTTACAAGTAATATCGGTAATTAATTGCGTTTTATGTCGGCCATGTCGTGCGAGCGGGACGCATGGTATTCCATCGCGTACGTGTGAGTGGGCAGGGCCACGGCCAGTACTTGCAAGCGAAGAAAGGCTTAAGTACTTTTGAACGGTATAGATACATAGTCTGTTTTGAGTGTGAGTTAAAAGGTTTTAATGAATCTTACTAAGGACTTTATTTATTTAAATAAATATTTGAAGAACTAATTTACTTATTACGGGACTGAGTTTTGTAGAGTTTGAGTTTATATGGGGAGTCGACAAGCTTGATACATTTCCCGGAAAAAGACTGTGCCTAGAATAAACGCAGTATTTTCATTACTCATTCAATGTAATTTAGTTAGGTAGGTAGTTGTACGAGTATTTTAGGTTTTGCGTTTTGTGAGTTGTACTTTATTATTTTTATGTGATTTGAAGCATTAAGTACTCATTATACTTATTTTAAAGTCTATGCATGATGGAGTCCCTAGATTCCGTAAAAAAGTAGTGATTTAGATAGAAGTATAGGATAAGTAGGTACTTTGTAGGTTTTTACTTTTTCATACACACTGAATTGACGTCTCTTCTCATCAGGGCCCGTAATTTTCATGCCGGTTTCGTCATAAACCCATAACGTAAAAGCAAATGCTCAAGAACATCCTGTATGACGTGACAATGTACATATATGTAAATATGAACGACAATGTCAATCAATACATACGTTTCTATACCAAGATAATTATGAGTCGCTTAACTTCAATCTCTGGTATATTTATCTGTCAGATTATGCGTTCTTGGTATTAGGAAAAGGTAGATATTTGCTAAGAGGGTCGATTGGAATTAGGTACCCGAGTTTGAAATGAAGCGACACATAACACAATGTATACCAACATAGAACAACAATGTAGTATCATAGGACTGTCAAATAGGTTGACATTGACACCCGTTCCAGCCGTAGCTGTCTCAATTTATCGAGTCGATAAACGATAAGGGCTGCATCCATCGACTTTTAGAACGTTACGAGCTCTGCGGGGCGCTTTTTACTGCACAACGTCACATATCACAGGCTCTTTAATAGAACATGCTTTTAATTAGACCCAAGACTCATATTATTTATGTTTCTGTGTAACTAATTTATTGTACGATAAAACCAGCTTCGAATGACTTAACTTGGGGTCGTTGAACTGTTTTAATGATCTCTAATTGTTTAATCTAATCAGGAAATAAGAGTAATCTTGAACAGCTTGTAGCTACAACGTACATGTTAATTTTAAAGAAAATTTACTTTTACGATGCGATAAATTATACATTTTCTGAAAGGTAATTAATTTGATTTGTAATGGTACATGTACCTATTTAGATAACATTCTTAGCTCCATTTACGCCGATCAGGGTTACTCAACTAACCTGGAGTTAATCTGTCAAATTTCACGCTGTATAAACGCTTAACTCCGGGTTAGTTGGCTTGTCGCAAGTGGCCCTTTAATTATACCTAGATACTGTACAAATTAACAGCTAACAGATACTTTAATGAATCAGGTACATACTTAGGCCCACTTGCACCACCCAGGGTTAGCCGCTAACCCGAAGTTAATTCAAAATTCAAAAATTTATTCTGCAAGTAGGCCTCAAGGGCACTTTTAAGCTGTCAAATTCCATACAAAAAAACGCTTAACTCGGGGTTATATAGCTAACCCCGGGTGGTGCAAGTGGCCCTTAGTCCTACTATTCAGATTCAGATTCAGATATTTTATTGGTAAATGTCAATATAATTTACACGTCACACAATTACATTTAGTAAGAACACAGGTATATTAGCAATTACAGTTCAATTATTTCTAAAGATTACAATAGGATTCAATTTTCTCGTTATTAAATTAAGTAAGTCAAAATATAATACATTACTGCAACACATTATCTGTTTGTACGGGTTGGGGATGGTATTTTTTCAAAATATTCGTCAGTACTATAGAAGGCCATGTCAAGGAGATATTTTCTTATCCGTTTTAGGAAGATTGCATCGTTTGGCAAATTTTTAAGATCAGTTGGGAGGGCATTATAAATTTTAACACCCAGCACGTTGAGCGTTTTGCGAGTCTTGGCACGGCGCGCCCATGGATATTAATTACTTATACATAGTATCCATATTTTATTTTTATTTAAAATGGAAAACTGATTATTTTCTTATTGGTACTCTAACTAGTAAATTGTTTATGAAGTATAGGTATAAATATGAAGTTAAGTTAAACATTAGGTAAGTACCATACGAAACGATAAATAATTTTTTTAAATATTTAATGTTACGTATATACTTAAATGACCGATTTATGTACCATATTCCGTTTCCATTTCCAGTTATGCCATATAGTAAATAAAATAAATAAATAAATAAAATAAACTACCTACACGCTTCATTCAATAAAGTATTAACAATAATATAATGATACCCGAACGATATGAGACAGATATCGCCAAAGACACTAAAAAGTCTCAAAAAAAATTCGAATTATTTCCACATACTTGTTTGCCGTCAGAAATATCAAATGACATAATTTAATAAGGTAAGATATTCGTGGGTCAGAGTAAAAACGAGTAGTTTTACTTACAAAGATAAAAATATGTATTGAATGTAAGATTTGATGCAGTTTACTGTTCAATTGTCGGAGCGGCACTGTTGAAGAAAATTTTTCACCTTATGAACATTAAAGCAACTGATAATAAGGTGAAGTAAGATGTACACGTAATAGATATAATAGATAGATACAGATGAATAAATAGGTACCTAATTTACATAGAAAACATCTACAACTTGGGCACAATTAGTAGTGATAGTCACATAAAATGCCCTTGCCAGAAACCAGAAAGACAAGAATGATTGCCATTTTATGTATTATTAAGCCATTCGTCACTTTCGCAGTTACATTCTTGTTAAAACGTGATAGCCATAGTGACATTCGATAAAAGGTAAAAATCCGACCATAATAGTGTGACATGTGGGTAGGTTTAGTTATTAGCCGCCGACTGTATGTGGGTAGGCTTATAAGTATTCCCTCTGTTGGATTAAACCTTGTGAAGAACGGACGTGTTTTCCTTGGTGCCTCTTCAGCAACCCAATCCCAGTAATAACCAACATATTTACCAAATAGACTAGCAGGTTTCGAACCCTTGGCTAGGACTTAGGAGACATTGTAGATAATCTACTTATTTGCTTTTACACTGCCCGGTATAGCCGTGCGCATAGGTCGGGTAAGGGCCGGCGCCGGGCGCATTACGTCGGGTCTGGTGCGCGCGTGCGCTCCGCTGCGCCGCAGTAAGCCTGTGCGCCAGCGCCGGTGTCTCAAGGCATAGACGAAAGTGGAGAACACTTTGACGCATGTCAAACTGGATACGATTCGCACGCCGGTGTGCAAGGGGGATAGATCTATACACGCGCATAGCGTTGTCTCGCTCACACAGTGCGATGCGAATCACATCCAGTGTGACGTCCCGCTTAGGTTAATTGACTATACTTAATTCAAGTTATCACTGATACCACACTTACAGACTAGATGGAGACATTTAGTTCCACCGTTTTTTTTAAAGTAGACGGTATTAGTTACCTAGCCCTGGGCTTAGAATTGTAGTTGCTTAGAATATGTTTGGATTTAGATGCGTGAGTCATTGCGTTCGTAGTTAACAATTTTCCTCCTTAGGTTAGATACGTTGATGTTACATGCACGGCATTGCTAACGTCGCTCGCTCCCGCTTATTACTCGAGCCGCAGCCGCCATCTTGATACGCTCCGCCGCTGTCCCCGCTCGCCGCTTATCGCCTGTCGACATCACGAGCGGATGAACAACACTATCGTTGCGGCGCGGACAACGTCAAATTGGGCGGTTTATCATTTTTGGGCTATCATTTTTTATACTGTATTTGTGGAGCTAATTTTGGAACCGCATGGGAGACAAAACGCAGGGAAGAAAGAGGAACTCTGTAGCCCACCCAAGATATTAGATCAAGTCTAATCAGATTGAACTAGAACTTACGATTAGCGGTTTATGTAAAGTTTTTATCATGTTCGAGGCAATTGCCAAACAAGTTTACAGTCCGCCTGTTGGTAACCGGTCACGGTAGCCTATGAACTGTTCACTTGGAAGACACATACATATTTTTTTTTGTCCTGAAAGAAAAATTAACAGGGAGCTCAAATTAAATGAAATTATTTGAAAATATAAACTTTTGAGTGAATAAATAAACTGGTAGTGCGTATTTTTGCAGTCGACATTAATTCCCCCGAATGATAATGAAGGGCAACAAATTCGGCGGCTACCTCACAAAAGCTGTTGCCAGATTTAGAAGAAGCTTAGTCGGAGATTTGAACAACAAAAACTGCTGAAATGCCAATTTGGCGCTAAATGTCGCAAAACACCTGCCTCGGACAAAAAGCTGGCGCCCAGACCGAAATTGAAATACCCCATTAATGGAAAACACCTCCTTTGTAGACATCTAGATGTCTCTAGAGTAAGTTCTTCTTTTTACCGATGAGTGCACTGGCGTTTAGGAATCCGTTTGTGATTCGTTTCCCAATTTAAATTTTACGCGTCTTTGAGTTGCTGCTGATACACTTGATCATACATTTGTTATGAGCATTATTTTATTTTATTTTATTTTATTTCAACGGAAAACTTACAGCTAAGTTAACAAGAAAGGTAGTGACATAGAAACAGTAAGCCAATTACAAGTTTCCACAGATAGAAACAACTTAAGGTACAAAGCGTGCGCAGCATATGATACTAACAGTGGAGAGAAAATATACTAGTTAACGAAAGATACATAAAACAAAGATACATTAAACAAACCGGTTAACTAAAGAAATGCGATAAATCAAAGTTGCCTACTTAAGAGTTATCAGAGAAGTCCTGGCTCATAAGTTTGCGAATTGAACTAAGGCTATCACAGAACAGATCGATGAGATCATGATGTTTGCTAAGCTGATTAAAAGATCGAGCGGCTCTTAAAAGAAATGAATTTTTCCTATAGTTACTATGAGCGCCGGAGACATGAAGTGTTGATTTAGTACGTGAGGATAGGCGTGAGGGGACTGAGAATTTCAAATTGGCCAGCAGATCTGGACAGTCTACTAGATTCTGAGCAATTTTCATAACATAAGTTACGTCAGAGATATTACGACGGATGTAAAGAGGTAGTAAGTGAAGTTTAACACAATCCTGAGAATAACCTTGTTTAGGAATTTTAAATTTATACCTTAGAAAACGAATAAACTTTTTTTGAATTCTTTCAATTTTTGATATATAAATATTGTAGCAAGGGTTCCAAACTTGACAGGCGTATTCAAGGTGGCTCCTTACAAATGCGCAGTAAACGATTTTTATTGATTTTAGTTTTTTAAGGTTCTTGCACGATCTAATAATAAAACCAAGTGCCTTAAAAGCTTTATTAACTATTGATTCAATATGCCGGTCGAACATCAACTTACTATCCATTAAAACACCTAAGTCCCTTATTTCACTGCTTCTGGAAATAAACTGATTTTTTAACAAGTAGTTAGAGTTAATGATAGTACGCTTACGAGTAAAGGAGATAACGAAGCATTTGGACACATTTATGTCAAGTTTATTCGCTGCACAATATCGATCTAATCTAAGAAGATCATCTTGTAGGTAAATAGAATCTAAAGTATTATTAACTATTCTGAAGACTTTCATGTCATCGGCAAATAATAGGATATTCGAGTGTTTAAAGCATTCAGAGATATCGTTAATAAATATGACGAATAATAATGGTCCAAGTAAGGATCCTTGAGGCACACCTGACGGGATTGCCATCCAAGATGATGAGAATCCATTCAGGACCACCGCCTGTGACCTGTTTGAAACATAAGAGGAGAACCATCGAAATAAGTCACCCCTTATACCAACTGATAGTAGTTTTTGAAGCAGCAGTACATGATCAATGCGGTCAAAAGCCTTGCTGTAGTCCGTGTACACTGCATCGACCTGATCGCCATGATCCAAGCTGCTAGATAGATAATCACTAAAAAGAATCAGGTTAGAATCCGTAGATCTTTGTTTAAGAAAACCATGTTGGTAGGGACAGAAAACATTTTTGAGAGAGGCGTACACTTGATTGTAAACAACGCGTTCGAGTATTTTAGCCACAAGACACAACTTAGATATTGGGCGATAATTTTCCACCTTACCCTTACTACCTTTCTTATGGATTGGTGTAACAAAAGCAGATTTCCATAAGCGCGGCATGACTCCTTCTGAAAGTGACCTTTTAAAAAGAATAGCCAGCGGTTGCGAGATGCTTTCGGAGCAATTAGCAAGGAAAACAGCTGGAAGATGGTCCGGTCCCGCAGACTTACTTAGGTCAAGGTTTTTAAGCAATTTCATAATTTGGTCAGACTGGACTTCGATGGATGCAATGTCTGCAATAACGGAGGATGAAGGCTCATCTAGCGAATAATTGGCGCCAATGTCAGCTGAGGCGTTATGAGTTAAAAAAGTAGAATGAAAGTAGTCACTAAATAGGTTGCTGATACCTTCGCCGGTATCCGAGGAAGAGCTAGCGTAAGTCATAGAAGCAGGAAAAGAAGAGCCCTTACTGTTTTTTTTTTAAGAAAGGACCAGAAAAAACGAGGGTTGGTTTTTAACGAGTCTTCAACATGCGATATGTATTTGGAATAACACTCTTGTTCCAGTCGCTTAACTCTATCTCTAAGTAATTCGAAGCTTAGTTTATCTGAGAGGTTATTATATATTTTAAACTTTTTATAGTACTTGAATTTTTCCTTTATCGCTCGTATAAGCCCGCGACTGAACCAATGTGGATAACTAGTACTGCTAACGGTTTTTTTCGGCACGTACTTATCTCTCATTTTATATATAATTTCATAAAAACAATCTACCGCCGCTTCAACGCCGCCTGAGCCTAAGATTACAGGCCAGTCGCAAGCCAATAGATCCTTGTTAATAGAGGCATAGTCCGCGCGGTAGAATGCAAAAACGCTATGTTTAGCCATAGCGAGTTGTTGGACCTCAACAAGGGATATAGTCATGCAAAGCGATTTGTGATAAGGATCCTCCGGCACCAAAGGGTCAATACAAGGTGTTACTGAGACATAATTGTTTGAAAATACTAGATCTAGGACACCCCCGTGAGCATTTTTTATAGAACAAAATTGTTGGAGATTACAGAAGCTGAAGGTGTCAAGAAAATTACACATATGTTCACCTGAGACACCCAATGGTTGCAACCCACAATCTGATTCAGACCACTCAATAGAACTCATATTGAAATCACCTAGTATGAGAAATTTGTCGTACTGATTACTGCTGACAACTGCATTTAATGGGGCGCCTGTGCAAGCGGGTGGCTTTAGATTAATGTGTGGATGATAGTAGGTAGATACAGTCACTCCGTAATTCCGTACGTAACAGCTCCATACTGGTAGAGTCCTGTCTATGCTAAGTATCCTAGATTTTCATAGCACGGAATGTGAAAGTGTTAGGTAAACGTGACCATTTCATAGAAGTTTGACGTTTAAAATATCACTTTAAGACAAATACTTGCATTCGTGCAGTTCCTAAGATCCAAAAAAAATTGGTCCGATTTTAATAGTCCAATCCAAGTCCAATCCTTTGATAGTCCAATGTAACATTAATATTGTGAAATCTAAGTTATGTAACGTTAACTTAAAATCGGAAGGTAAACGAATAATCTGGGGTGAACGTACACCTATAGAAACCGAAACTTATACTAATAAATGTAACGAGCTGTTATCATTAATTGAATTTCCTGCCGATCTTGTGGCCTGTTGTGATAGCTGCTGTACCGACTTAGACCATCACAGGATTATAGATAATCTATATCACAATATAATTAGGACACTGTGTGAGGCATCTATACATAGTAAAGAGGTCACAAGTAGATCTAGGTCTGGTATGGTTATAGGTTGGAACAAGCATGTTGGCGAGGCGCACAGGGAGGCTAGGCTCTGCTTCCAGAACTGGGTATCCTGTGGCAAACCTAGATCTGGTCATATTTTTGCCGCGATGAGCTCTAGTCGTAAAATATTTAAGTCTAGACTAAGATGGGTTCAAAACCATCAGGAGCAAATTAAAATGGATTTGCTAGCATCGCATCACGGCAAAAATGATTTCCGGAGTTTTTGGAAGCTCACAAAGAAAATGGAGGCAAGGCATGGACTACCTGTTTGTGTAAACGGCGTTTCGAATGCGAAGGATGTTGCTAACTTGTTTGGGGAGCATTTTAATGTAAAGTCTTCTCATGGGGAAAGGGGGACCTGTCTATGCTCGATGCTGAACCGGGAAGTGACCTTCAAGTTAGTTTTAGTGCCAAGGACATTGCTAAAGTTCTAAGGGATATGAAGAGAGGGAAGTCTCCCGGTCACGATCAGTTAAGCGTCGAGCACCTGCAGTACGCCGGCCAGCACTTGCCTAGATTGTTAGCAACGCTCTTCAATCTCTGCATTAGTCATTCGTGTTTGCCCAAAAATATGATTAAAACGATAGTGGTGCCTATAGTCAAAAATAAAACTGGTGACATTTCGGATAAGACGAACTACAGACCTATTTCTCTGGCAACTATTGTGGCTAGAGTGCTCGACGGCCTGCTTAATTTGCAACTGGACAAGTGCTTGCAGATACATGACGCACAGTTCGGTTTCTGTGCCGGACTCTCAACTGAGAGTGCAATTATTTGTTTAAAGCAGGCAGTCGAGTACTATACTCACAGAAAAACACCTATTTATGCGTGTTTTTTGGATCTCTCTAAGGCTTTTGACCTAGTTAATTATGACCTACTTTGGAAAAAGCTGGACAGGGTTGAGTTTCCAAAAGAGCTAACACGTATATTTAGGTGTTGGTACACGGGCCAGAGAAATAGTGTCCGGTGGGGTGATGTACTCTCGGACGAATACGAACTGCTATGCGGTGTGAGGCAGGGGGGGCTTACTTCTCCCAAATTATTTAATTTGTATGTTAATGACCTCATCGGTGAGCTTAGCAACACGCATGTCGGATGTCACATTGACAGGGTCTGTTTTAATAATATGAGTTACGCTGATGACATGGTGTTGCTGAGCCCATCCGTTGGTGGACTGGAAATACTGTTGGGTATTTGCGAGAGGTACGCCTACCATCATAACTTGAAATACAATGCAGTCAAAAGTGAGTACATGGTATTTAAAGCGGGAAGCAAGTGTCCATCTTATGTACCTCCCATACACCTTAGCGGTCAGGAGCTAAAAAGGGTAACCCGCTTTAAGTACCTAGGGCACATAGTAACTGACGATCTGCGCGACGACGCGGATATAGAGAGGGAACGCAGGGCATTGGCGATTAGGGCTAACATGATAGCGCGCAGGTTTAGGCGGTGTACAGCCCAAGTTAAAATAACTCTGTTCAGAGCGTACTGTACATCGCTGTATACATGCAGCCTATGGACCTCTTTCACGCAGCGATCGCTAAATGCCCTGCGAGTCCAATACAATGACGCATTCAGGGTGCTGTTGGGACTGCCGCGGTACTGCAGTGCGTCTGGGATGTTTGCGGACGCTGGCGTGGACGGTTTCCACGCCTCGCTCCGCAAACGTTGCGCCGCGGCGCTCTGCAGAGTGCGTGGCAGCCCCAACAGCCTCCTGGCCGTCGTGGGGAACAGGTGGGACAGTGGCCTACTACGGCGCTGGTCCTCCCTACATATAAGCCCCAATTTTATTTTTAATAAAATGTAAATCTTTTGTATTATTATTTTGTTTAATATTTTAATAATTTAATTTTTAATTTAACTTATTTTGGTATTTTATATTGTATTAAATTTTCAAATTTTTAATTCGCATGACATTTAATTTTAATCTTAGGAAATCAATTTTTTTTTCTTTTTTATTTTTTTTTATTTATTTTTTTTATTTTTTTTTCTTTTTTTTTTTTTTTTAATATAAATTTTAATTTTTATCATGTTAATTGTAATTTTAATTGTAATATAGATTTAATGATAATTCTATGGAACTTGGTCTTCCGAAATAAATGAATTTAATTTAATTTAATTTAATTAATTTAACCAGAAATCAAAAAAAAATTGGAACCTTTATAATTTCCATATCATCCTGTAAAATTCACTCTTCAAAGGATTAAACATTTTTCAACGAACATTTTGCCGTAACAGCATCATACATAGTTTCATTCTTACAGATTCCAGCTAAAAAATAAAATTATTTTTTAACTATAGGTACCTATATTTTTCTAATCTCTGCCACTGGCGCCACACCCGAACTGCAAAAGGCCCTCAAGATTTCACATTTAAAAGGGCTCGCAGAAACAAAGAACAAGGGCCTTCCCTAATCCATTCTAAGCCCCATTGTGCCCGTTGTGCCCAAGAAAGGTGGTAATGTAATATCTCATTGTGCGTCGGATGATCTGACGGAGCGCGCACTCACACAATATTTATAACAAAACGACTTATTTTCCATAGATTTAAAGCAATTTTAAGCCATTTAGATTCTGGAGACAGTGATGCAATCACGCGCACCTGGATGTTTTGATCTTGTAAACCGTTTCTGGATAAAAAGTGCAGTTTCGTATTGCAATGTTTCGTTGGGAATGGATATGAATAACAATTATAGTCACAATGGGTGTGATGAGTCCGTTCGTTTCTTTTGTATTGACAGATTTATAAAATATTTCAACGTTACATTGCTACTCGTATAGACGTAAAGGATGCTCTTTAAATCAGTACTGAGATTGAGCTTGTTTTAAAGATATCTAAAAGTTAAAATTTTAAGCCTTAAATATCAGATCAGATTAGTGCACTTTATTAATATACAATATTTGTAAAAACTTTTGGAAAGAAACCTTACAAGTACCTATTTAATACGTGAAGAAGAATCCGTTGACCCATTTCTAAACTTTACGTTTACGAAGTAAACACCTATTCCTTGACTAAGGCTGGATTTGACCAAAATTTTTAACCAGGAGTAACACTTACTCTTGGATACTAATGTCAAAATCCCAATGTAATTTGACGTTACTATCCGAGAGTAAGCGTTATTCTCTGAATAAAAATTTGGTAAAACGCAGCCTAAGAACGTAGTATTTAGTTTAGCACCTTTCAATCATATCAATCTCCCCTTATCACTTGTTTAGTGATGCAAGTCTTAAATGTATGTCTTCTGATCCTCTTGTCCATTTGTAGCCATTGTATCCATTTATCTGAACAAACATCGTAAGTCACATTGATGTGGTCACGGCCGTCACAGTCGGTCTTTAATCCTTGTAAATGCCCAACATGCCCATCAACCCTCACTTCTGGTAGCCGTTGTCACCAGGGTCGTGTTGACAGACATTGTACGCGACGATTCTATCTCCCATTGTGATGGCGTACAATCCTTCTCGTAGATACCATCGGCTCTATGATTTATACTGGGAGAAATTCATCTGTTGACAGTTTTAGGTGGATGCTTATGCTTCGTTGGATAGTTTTCTATGACATCTTGTGTGTTTTAATTCGATTTCAAAGGATAGCTAGCTCGATTTCAGTGCTAAAGAAAGAATAACTTTTGAGCTTAAATGCGTTATTTGTTGCTACATGGTTGAGCGTATTGGATCGCTGGTAAATTCTTGACTTCTCAAACCGCAGATTCTATTATAGAATAATTAATATTTTCATAGATTTTTGGTTCGGCGCTAGTATACATGAATCAATCAGTATTTACCACTAAAATTCATAAACAAGATTTATGCAAAAACCGGTCTCTGATAAATAAAGTTGAAAATGTATTTCTGTTGCATAATCTGTTATAATAATACATAATAGAGATAATTACCTCGTTCGATCATTGCGAGTCCTTAATGTATTAATTAACATCTGATTGTATAGCTTGACGCAAAACGATGCTTAATTATATTCGCCAGTCATTCATAACATCATCGCGAAGAAAAAATTAAATGTGCCATCAATTTTAATGATCCCATGCGGATCAGTGTGGCGGTAATAATGTTAATATGTAAGTTTTTGTACAGTGCCTACTAATTTAATAACCTATCCCTCGAAACTCGACGACACCCGAGATCGTGCCCATAAAAATGTCTGGTCGTGTCCAATCAATCTTGCTCCGTACCTGCTCCGAGATCGGGCCGGCCAGATAACCCTTCCTTAATGCGTAATACCATTAAAACAACGGTGACAATCCGACCAAAAAATAATTTTCAACAGCTTTTTATCAGTGCAGACCACGGACACAAGCCTCTAATCCAACTCAGTAAGGTAAAATTTGCCTCGACCCTAATCGTCTAAGTCAGATGATTAAAAATGTGAGATGATGATCATTGCGGGGGCTCCCACTGCGAACGTTTGTTTAACCTTTTGTTTTTTCTGGATTCCTGGTCGTGGGTCCGTTTTAATTAATGCCCATCACGTATTTTTTTCGATGTTAGTTTTTGGTTTTCCTTTTTCGTTTTATCTGGAGTTTTTGAAATATGTCCGTGGGCCGTGGCGTGTGATGCGATATCTCGATGTCTCCTATTGTTTTCGATTTGATATATTTATGCGCTGTGTTCTCGGGAGTGGTGTTCTTGTGTTTTTTGTTGTCGTGTGACGCGGTGTCGTGCCGGCGATTGTTTGCGGAGGACGTGGAGCCCTAATTTATGGGGCTGCACAAACTTTAAAGTCACCAGCGGACGCTAGTTGTATTTATGGGACACTATTCTCTGGCTTCTGAAGTTGCGTCGCCGAAACTGGACAAGTGTCCTTTTTAACGTCACCAATAAATTGTTGTGTATTCTCTAGCTTAGGTATTCTTTTAAAATCAACTACTTGTTTCAATTTTCATGCAGTTTCATTTAATATCTGCCCATTTAACCTCCTGACTTCCCGCGTCCTATACTTAGTACATAAGGGATTTTGACTCTTTGTCAATTTGACAGTTACATTTCAATTAACAAATTTTGAAAACCCAGTCGTCAGGAGGTTAAGCCTATTTTCTCTTCATAATCCAATAACTGCGCGAGATAAATGCAATTAGGATATGCATAAAAATTCTTACTAATCTTTACTCTTCTCCGTGGATAATAAACTAACGATAATAATATCCAGCATTCTCGAGCAGGCATTTCTATGTCCAACTACAAGCATACCCCACTATATCGGCAGCTAACTTTATAGCCGTTCCTATCACGACTGACAACCACGTATCCTCCTTATCTACCAGCAACATATTAACTCACTATTGGTAGACTTTAGACCATTACTTTAAGGTTCAATATTGGTCAATTGCCAGTGACACCGATGCTTAGATTTACAGCCTTCATGTATCTTAGTTCACACTAATAAATAGCTTAATTAGTGTGATGGTCGTTATCTGGACAAGCCACTGGTCGCGTTTACGAGCAAGCTCCACGTGCCTCCTTATCGCACTACGAGCCGTTTTAACTATCAAATACGAGATTTTACTATGTTTATTAATCGATCGAAACTATCATGATGAAAAATAATGAAAAAAGAAGGTGATTTGACCTAGGTTAACGTCATTGAATCAAAACTTTTGGATCGTGGCAGAATGTTTACCTTAATGTCAAAGGGCATTTTACTGTATGTGTAACCGTAAAGCGATAAAAACAAAACACAATTAAAATGAAGTAGATTCATAGATATGACAGATACGACGAATATGAACTGATATTCTATAATGTATAAGTAGACATAGATGTAGGATAATAGAACTGGATACAAAATCGGTCGAAATAATTACGCCACAAAACTGCTGCACAGTTGCGACTCTTTTTCATATAGTCTTGTTTGGGAGGTGACGTTCCGTAAGGGCCTGGCCACATGTCCACGTTGCGGCGTCGCCAACGTAAAACGGCACGACGCACGACGGCCAACGTGCCGTCGCACGTTGTTTTTTACGTTGCCGCCGACGTGAAAATTAACGTCGACGTTGACGTGGCACGTTGTTTTTTACGTTGCCGTCGACGTCAAAATTCACGTCGACGTTGCCGTGAGAATGAACGGTGACGGTGCCGCGGCACGGCGCCAGTGCCACCACATCGGCGGACGGCGCACGGCTCGGTAGTTTTATTTAGCTATTAGCCTGGTCAACGAATGATTCTAGATGGAATGGTCAAACTTTAATATCGAATATATCTATCATATATCGTCCCTATCGACCTGCTCTAGCGACGGTCCATCGCCATGAATGTTAGGCTTTGGTTTTGGCTGATTCTTTTAGCGCGTCCCTCATCCCTCTTGCATCAAAAGTTGACGGGAATCCAAATTGTTATTCTTTTTTTTCGTAAATATAAAATCACCACATTTATTTCGTGGGTGCTCAATTGGGCAATCATGAAGAGGAAACTTACATAACATGTTTTGGCAGCATGTTACCCCTTTTTTTTTCTTTGAGTCGTATCAAGCAGTGGCTGAGATAATCTTAAATTAAGCTCGATAGGTTGTCCAGAATATATTTACAAGACGTCAATAAAAACATCAAAAAATCCTAAAATAAAAATAATAACATAAAGTTTTGTATCAGATACGGCTTAAAATACTCTCAGATTCTCAGGAATCTCAAAAACAAAAGAATCTCAGACGAAATAATACACATGTCAACAATTAGGCCAGGTTCATTTTGTATTTATACTTAACGATACAATCTTTAGTTTTATAATTTATCAATAAATTGGCTATGTTTTCATAATTTTTATTTAGTTCAAATCATTATCTACAGGGTGTCCCGAACGATTCTTCTACAGCTGATAAGGTCAATGACCCTGAGTAAGAATCAGACCATTTATTATTTGTTATGAATGTGTTGATTTGGTTTAGTTTTAGTGTTCCGTACCACAAAAATGAAAACCCTTATAGGATCACTTTGTTGTCCGTACGTGTGTCCGTCCGTCCGTCCGTCCATCTGTTTGACTAGACCCTTTATCTCGAAAATGCGTAGATGTATCAAGTTGAAATTAATACCACATACACAAGTCTGTAGTCCCTTGAAACTGAGAAAAAACTAAACCTCTACGTCAACGCCAACGCCATCAAGATACCGCCGATTATATCGCATTTCTCATACATTTACAATGGGAATCAAAATGTATCAGGGTAATTCCCGTTAATCTAGAATCACGAAATTTGGCAAAAAGCAAGAGCTTGTAGTAGGTACAAGTACAGGCAAAAATCTGAAAACCGTATAGTTGCCGCATACTGAGAGTTCCGTGCCACCGGAACTTTAAGTAGGTACCTAAGGTCACAACTCACAAATGGGGGAGGGGTTGAGCATCCTTTGTGTGAAACCCTCGGTGGGTGAGTCCGACTCGCACTTGGCCGGTTTTTTAAGTAGACACATTACTATTTATTATAAATTGAAAGAGATGTTTCTAAATATGTAATTTTTTTTTAAAGTTGTACCTATAATTTTGCAACGGTAAATGATACATATATTTATGCATATGTAGGTAAAGGTATAGTTTAAAAATAAATTAACTATCTGAAAGTTTTTTCCAAGAAGCTATTGTCTCAGATAAAGAGTTCCCAACATATGTAGCACAGAATGAAAAGAAAAGTGTGGAGAGATAAAGATTTGATCAAAATCGAGCATTTTTCGGAACTCATATCTGGACACCATATAAAAATTATAGTATGTCAAAGTTGTAGAGAATTTAATAATCTTTCAATATGTAGTTAACCGAAATTTTTTATAACGCATCGTTTCTGAGATGTTCAAAAAAACAAAAACGGGGCCTTTTTAGTTCCTACTCCCTTCGGGGTCAGTACCCCGGACCGAGGGCACAGAATAAATAATAGTGCCGAGGGGCACCGAGAGGCAAGGACTTTCAGTAGGTATGTTTATTGTTTGTCTCCTAACTATTCTTAATATTCCACAACACACCATAGTTAAATATTCTGCTTTCCACCATTCCACCTAGAACACCCCTTTTGAGCACTCATTGACCAAGCGATGTTGCTTAGTTCGCACTACTTCGCACGCGGTAATTAATGGATAAAAATGACTGAGAATTTAGATGTCGACTTTTTGATTTCACTAGTGGAAGCTATTCACCGAATGTATTAGTTTCAGTTTTTAGGGTTCCGCATTTTAATCATTCTTATGATATACGGAACCCTCGGTGGGCGAGTCTGACTGGCACTTGGCCGGTTTTTTTCTTATTTCGTTGTCTTAGCAGCCGGAGCAGGAGAATTACGTCTTTACTGTATACTTGAATATATTTGAACCGATGTTTGCCAAACCATCTAAATTGTCCGCCATTCATAAAACTTGTCATTACTTGTTTTCAACGCCTCGTACTTCTTTATAAAATGACTTCCATCGTAATTCATATTATAAATATATGGATTTATCCAATATTTTCTTTTCTTTTGCTTTTTCTTCATGCTTCTTCTTAACAACAACATGAGCAGAACACGTGTGATGATATCCATGTCGGTTTGAAGACTGATCACAAAATTTAGTAGTGATGGATAAGTGCGACGTCGTACAACGCGACAACGCAACGTGAATTCACTCAATCCGGCATAACGTGTGTTTGCACGGCGCGCGGCGAGGCAACGTGCAACGTGCATCTGTACGTTGCGCGGCAACGTATATTTTCACGTCGTGCAACGTGCTGCGCTCCGGCAACGCGCCGTTTTACGTTAACGGCGCCGCAACGTGGACATGTGGCCAGGCCCTAAGTGCCAACAGCCTATATACTTTTAACAGTGTTGGTAGTTCTGTGTATAAATTTGACACTTACGCCAGTAAGCTCTTTTTCGAACGAAACTTTTATGGTTTTGTATCATCATCAATGCAAGTTCGCTAATGTCATTATGACCCACAATTTTTGACGCCTTTGTTCTGCTTGTGTCTCTATTTCTTTTAAGAAGTCAATGAGTAGATTACATAGTTTAGCGTTAATTTGTCATTGATATTAATGACTTTAGTTTTTAACTGACACTAAAGCTTTCGGGCAGATTTTGTGGACTGAATTATTTTCATCCATTAGACACTTAATTGCGTCTAGATTTTATATTACTTTACTTATTCTCAAATGTCTTAATTTACTCTTCATTTAATTAATTTATATGTCACTAATTCGGACACACGTTAAAACACGCGGTATGGCGTCAAACTCAAACCCATCTAAAATCTCCATTTATATATGACCAAACTTATAGTAAAGCTTCAAAGGAAGGCTTGCTTAATCATATGCATCACAACAACAAACAGGGAATAAAAAAATGTAGTCCCTACGACTTCTAAGAATTAAACACTCTCAATTGCATTATTTATAAATACTTGTTTTAAATAAAAAAGTGAAACTGAGAGATATTCCCGTGTGTTATTGGCGTGGGTTGTAATGCATCTGTTTTATCTTTCCAGGTAAGTCGATGAAACTCGAGCTTTTTGAGCTGCGCCTGCGCCGGACTCCAGAGCTCTGTTGTAGTCGCTTACAGAGCCATCGTCTAAGGTAAGTTGGTAGGAGGAAACTATGAGGCAGACTTAAAACTTGGTTTTAAGCAAGATTTTAGCATATTTTATTGAAGCGTTATTTCATAATTTCTTAGAGGTAGATAGTAAAAAGAGTCATACATCATATTAATTTTATCGAAATACTATTTTTATCTAAACCATTGTAAATGTGAAGATAGTGTCTTGTGATTTCCAAAATATGAGTCTTGGAATAAATTCAAAATAAAAATGAGACAGAAGCTTCTTCGCCATTTAAAAGTTGGGACAATTTCACAATTTGTTATAAATAATATTTACAAAAATGAGTCGAGTCCTAAAAATTAAACTCGAGTTTTTATTAGTCTTTAAGTAAATGGCTCATCAGAGCTGCCTTCGAAGATTTAACCTGCTAATCTACGGTGGCACCAAATTCGCTTGATGCGTATTTTAATTTTAATCGTCAAGTGAGGCTATAGCTCGCTGACTCGGTGCGATGGGAACGACGCTGCGCCCGCGCAGGGCTCATGTCCGAGTCCGAGGTAAGTGTCGCGTATTTAATTACCCGATAACAATCTAAGCTTTTTTAACGGCTACGTTTTCGAGAAATATCGGCGAAAACTGTTGTTTATTTGACGTACACTCATTTAAATACATTTAAACTTTTTATTTTAATCTGATTAAAAAGATGAGTTTGAATACTTACTTTAAAATTACGATATAGGTAGAGGTTGGTAAGTAAACTAAGTAACGTGTGTAGTTTTCGAATTGCTTATTTTTTATTCAACCACTTGTAAGAGATGCAGCAAAAGTTCTTAATTCTAGATAGATAATAGGTATTTCATATACAAAACAATAGTAAGTACCTAGAGTATGAAATCTAGACCAGAGCTTTCAGAATTATTGTCTTATTTTAATACAATTCTAAATCAATAATTTACTTGTCATGGTAAAAATGCTGTTCCAAACATTACACTACACTGTGCGTATTAAAATAATGTGGTTATACATTAATTAATTTAGAAGGAGAACTTAACTAGGATCTAAATAGCGTCTTTAACTAATTTACAATACCAGACTGAACTGATGCCATTAGTCTTTCGAAAACAAAGTTTGGTTCGGAGCACTAAAAAATGCAAAAAGATTATAGTTATTATAAACGAGTAGGCTTATAAAATTATTAGAGAATATACATATAATATTAATATACCTATTAGAGGCCTAGTAGGTAGGTATGTACCTACATCTATTCACCATTTTCATCCGTACCCTACACGTGGAAACTAGAGCCGACCCAACACCCGATACCCCGTGAGTTAGTGTTATGTACGGACAAATTTATCTATTTGTCCGTCTACGGCTCCCGAAGGAGGGAGCTACCATCTGCGGAGTCCATTGGGAGTTGTTTCTGCTGGGACTTGTTGTACCAATATTTTGATGCAGTCATTCTGTTAACTGTTTAAATATTCGTGTTTCTGAAACAAACTGATCTGGAGATGGTAGTTAGGTACAGTCACCTGCAATAGTATAGGACTATAATTATGAAGGCTGCAAAATAATCTGACACATTCTTGTTTGTACCGCCATCGCCATAAGAGCGTGTCACATATTTTTGCGGCCTTCATAGCGTCATATACTATTGCAGGTGACTGTACAGGAAGCATTAAATTTGTCACTTTTAAAAGGATAGGTATGCATTTTATCTAAACCCTAGAATTTATTAACGATCTAATCAATACTCTAACCGGACCAAAGATTAACCCCAGTAAGTAATGGTCCGATATTATATTGTGTTAGGTCGTTTCAGCGTTTTGAATTCATCTTGTTTTACCGTACATACACAAACAATGCTAACATAAATTATAAACATACGGGTCTATCGCGAATTTAGTTAATATACCGACGTTCCGACACAGTTTTATATGTCATGGTCGCGGCTTGACTGATGAGACAGAGAAGTGTCAACGGCAATATTGGTATATATTTTTGCCTACTCGGCGGAAAGTTACTTTAATTAAACGTAATTTTGCTATTAGTGCAAGGCTTACCCTTAACATAAAAAACAGATTATTAGAGTTATATCTGACTCGGAATATATTAAGATATTAAGTTTTAGGGAATTTTGACATGCATGTACTTTATCCTATTGCCATAGTTTTGATTGACCTACTGCATTCTTTTAGACTTCTAGCAAAACATTGAACCCTCAGTGATCTCATCTCAATTACGTATAATGGGCTACTCCTTAATCTCCTTACTAACATCATTACATTTGATGCATCGGGTCGGGGTCATCACATCTGTGAGTGCAGCATCCAATCTCGGCCGTCGAGGTCCGCTGAGCCGGAAAATTGAAACTAGGGAAACATAACATGGGGGACCCATTGTTTATGCTATTGTTAATCAGCTCTACCAGTATAAAATGGCCTTTTGGGATCTTTAAAAGGTATAAGTTATGGAAGTGGGCATTATACTAGTTCACTTGAGTTTTGGAGAATCCTAAGTAAAGAAATTGAAATGACACTCATTTATCAATGTGCTTTAGGCCTTAATACATCGTTATAAAGTTTAAAATACGTTGGTAAAATGACAAATGTTATTCCCAAGCAATACAGCTCTTATCAGACTTTGAAATCCTAGTACTGTGACATAAGGCATGATATTGTGTATCATTTGCTAGGGGAGGTGGGGGCATGTCGTCCCATGCGATTTTAAGCATTTAGGTGGATTTGAAAGTTTATTAAGAAATAATTTGATGTGTGTTCGGTATGGTCGGTGTAGGGTTTCTAATCTGACTGCTTGGAAGGGTTGATTGAGTATTTATTTTGTATTTTTACTTAAAGGGGTGGCTGGTCCGGTTACAAATATTTTTACACTTCACTTATAAAATACAATTCAAAATTATAGATTCTATTTCGTAAAACACAAAAGCTGATCATGACAGGATCCCCATCAAAAATGTATCCAAAATAATTTAAATTGTGCTGATATGAAGAACATACTTTATTATGATTACCTACTTGCCGAGCAACGTTTTTTGTTGTTCACTTCTTTTAGCATTTTACTCATTTAAACCTGACGGTTCATCATCATATTTAAGCCTCGCAAATTTCCCTAAAATGCAAACTTTACTTACCAAATTGCTTTCCAACCATAAATCACGATTTCTAAAATAAAAAAATGTTTTATTTTTCGCCCCCGATCCCTTAAGGGTGCAGAAAATCGCAACACGATCGTCATTCGAAAAATAATGATGTCATCAAACACTAATCCGAAAGCTTTCATGTGGATTACAAATCGACCAACATACAACAGGCAGCCAATAAACTTAGCGCTACTCAAAAACCACCCTTATGTCCGAGCTTTACAATGCTAAGTCTATTTCAAATATGGTAAATCTAATTTCGCGTACATGCATTGCACTCAGTCTATGAAACCGCGATTGTCTCTTAACGCGACAAAGAAAAATGCACTCTCACCCTTGAAAATACAATTGAAACTACGTTAAAAGTAAATTTTATAAGATGCGTAATCCTGTATCGAACACTCCAAGCGATTATAAACTTTATTATCTGCGTGTAAGGTGAATTTTGGTGTGTTGGTAGATAAGGGTGGGTATACACTTGCGCCGGTGCGTCATTTCGGGACATTAGGCGGGTGATTTACGCTCGGGAAACGCCGGCGTCACAACATGCTGGTGGATGCGCGGGCGCCCTGGACGAAGTAGGGTTGCCACTGATTTCACTGTACCTAATTATAATTATGACGTGTGCAGTGGCATGGCATGCTATCATATTTATCCTTCCGAGTCTTTGTATAGACAATATTCCAAATAAAATTCAAGACCAAAAAATCGAGGGATGCAAGAGGCTATATCTTAGCAGAGATATCTTTCATCACATATTTAAAGTCATTATTAGATTTTTGGATCCATGATGGACTTGCATTTCTGCACATATCCGTTTCAGCCGGAAGAGGTAATTACTTTCGCGTCTTGAATACAATAACCATTAATATCAAAACGCAAAGTAAAACAAGTCATTTTAACCGTATGTTTTTGGCAACCCTTATTTTTCATTGAATTGCTTACACCTAGAGCCGGTCGGTCCCTCGAGAATCAGGAGCTCTGCGGCAAATTACAACGGATGCTCTGGCTGGTTACCAACATCCGCCGAAAATCACATCAATACATCAACCTGCATACATGCTTAGGTAGTTCGTTCCATGCATATTCTACATATACATACTTTTTCTGAATACCTCCTGTATAAATAATTTACTATGAACTATGTACTAAGAACCTATAGCAATGTACCTACACTCTTAAGTAGCTCGGGCCAACATAATTAAGATCGGGACATGTGAGATCTGTCTAACTGTCTACTCATAATTTTCTTCTAATTTGCTCAATCTGACTACTCATTACCTAAAATTACAGTTTACATCACTAAAAGAACAAGAGACGGCAGAGACTAAACAAAGGCGTAAAAGAATGTCAATTTTGGCACCTCTTCAGGTATTCTTTTCTACTCCAGCACTTCTATCTGTCAATAAGTAATATTGATATGTCCCATGGGTTAAATTCGATAATTGTCGATTTTGTAAATTTTTTGTAGCTGTCATGGCATATGTTTTTCACATTTTCGGCTTTCGAAATTTCGCTTTTTCGTTATTTTAGCTGTCGTAGAAAAACTAGTGTATGTAACAGTTCATAATTGATTCTTAAAAGTGTCCGGTCTATTATTAAAAAACTGTACTACGTCTCGTTTTGTAACGGCGACCCTCTAGTTATAAAAACCCTTATTATATCAATGTTGTATAACTGCTTAAACTACTCGTACTTACGTTTATGAAAATAGCACCCTTACCTACATGTTACTTGCACTAAAAGGTATCTCCAGACTAACATGGAGCAGGAGCACTTTGGAGCAACCCATTTAATTCGCCAACAAATTGTGTCTATCAATCATCAAAGGGTTAAGGGTCGCGGGTCGCGGCAGAAATTGTGTTTTATGCTTTTTAATTCGTTTTGCGCATTCAAAGGGTTGATGTGAGGGGTGAATTGTTTTAGTGTGGGGTGAAGTTGATTGTGCACGTATTAACGATGTTGTGATGTATTCTGAGTAATATGTACGCGTGGAACGAATTATTATTACTTTTAAAAACCAGTATTGAAACTACGCTTTAAATAAATCTTTCAAATTCACTAATCATGAAACCGTTTATTAACTAAAAAGAACGTTTAAAAAAGATATAGGTAACCCAAAACCTTTGTCATACTGCATAAATCGCGACGTCATATTATCGAATTTTCATCACACTCTCTGTGTTAGGACGACTTCGAATATTCAAAAAATCTAAAATACCTAACATACAAAGTATTTGTGATTGGTTGCATGTGGCAGTTACGATATTTTTTATTTTTAAATGTGTTAGCATTTAAAATATAGCGGCAACTATTTATTTAAATACAATACATCTAATTGTATTTAATAAATACAGTGATCTTTCAGTTTATTTCCGTATCCAGCAATTACTGTCAATTAAGAATGAAAATTTCCTTTTTAAACGACGTGTCAACCGTGGCCCTTAACGATCCCCGGCTATTAAGGAATTACCTTTAGTTAAGTGCACCTGGTGCCCTGCTTCTATTAATATGTAAACGCTCCCAGCTTAATGTTTTTCTTCCATTAGCAGACGCCGTAAATTAAAACCTCCATTGGCATCATGGGTACCTGGTACTTGCGCTAAATAAAATATGTTATTTTAAAACATTCAAGTCCCCTTTGTACGCGCGAAACAGAATTTACTAACACCATTTTGGGATAGGACAGATCTTTTCTCGCAAAATATTATTGCATAAAGTTATTTGGTAGAAATTTAGTATGGCAGAAATACTTTTGGCGTACCTACTGCTTATGACAGTGTTACTTCGCATAATATTATGTGGCAGTAAACCCTCCCTAACCTAACCCACTATCTGCATTATAATATGTCTGAAAAAGTATGATTCGACTAAAAGTTTATCTGCGAAGTGTATTTCTGGCAAATAAATACGAGTATTACTGACGCTAGATGAGGGAACCCACTAAATAATCTTATTAACTCTATAATGTATCTTCGTATTATAGAAAAAAGGGATTAACCACAATAAAACAAGTAAAATATTAAAATACGCGCGTCGCTATTTCAGAGCGCTCGTCAATTGATTTTTTATGGGGCGCGCGTGTACGAGTGTCATTTGTTTTCATTACGAACCCCAAAGAAAAAAGTTTGTAACGCGGTACATGACAATTTTATTTTAGTGTATCGTTGTTTTCTAGTTCGTTTTAATATTGTTGGAGTTCGTTGGCACTGTTTTCCGGTCCGACCGCATAATAATAATGTGTTCATCAAAACGTCACCATCACAACTGCCAGTGATATCTTTAAATTAAAAACGGAAATTGTCATAGCATATTTCAGCAGATTACATTTGCGGTTTGTTAAGGTCAGGTTTATCGCACAAACGAGTTAAAATATGTTAATGGACGGTAAATTATTTTATAATTTAGAAAACAGGGATACATATATGTTGTTGATTCGTAACGTAATTAAACATACTAAGTAAAAGAAGTAATTTGTGAAAAATGTACTCGATCATATCGTATTTTTAATTCCGAAATGACAGGATTTCTAATCCATGTGGCACTTAGTTGTGTACAATATATTCCGACAACATTGTATTATTAGCACATGACAGACAAATGACGTCAAGCTTCATACATCATGTTTTAGGTTTTACGTTTGAAAAAATAATGCTGTCATTGAATAGTGTCAAAACTATTACGTTCGACGTTAGAATCGAACGTTGATAGACTTTATCTGTCATTAACTCATCTCGTATTAAACATCCTGTGTGTTTAACGCCATTATGACGAAACTGGCATGAAAATTACGGGCCCTGATTATTAGCCTACATTGTAATGTGATTGAAATGAAATGCTTTAAAAGAATAGGTATATCACAAATAGGCGCTCTAGAAATCCAATAAAACTATCATTACCCTATAAATTTTCGCTGGAACTGATCGCAAAACGTTGCCATAAAACACAAACTGCTAATCGTGATACATCACAACATGTGTCTCGTTGTCGTGAACAATGACATTACACGTCTACTATTATGTTGCCCCCTGAATTATCGTTGAGTGTCCTCCTCGATTCAATAGCGTAATGAGCCCATCTGTGGAGTATCCGTAGAGTGCACGATCACTTTACTACCACCCCTCACCTATTTTCACTGTTTATGACTATGAGAGCCTGGTATAATATGACCTATGGATCTTTAACTAGTAGTTTATGGTCGAGAGTCAAGGTTATTCTGGTTTTTTTTTGCATTAAAACAGCACACGTTAGATCCACTTGAAGCTTCCGATGTAAACACAGTTTTTTGTGGAGAGTCTTTTCGGAAGCTTTTGAATGGTTAATGTGTTTAAAGTAGTGCTTTATCTTTTCTGAGGGTTTTTTAGTCTTCCTCTGAATAGGGGGTAAGTTTATAGATTTATAAAATCGTTAGGAATATTGACGCGTACAAATCTATCCTTATTTCTTTATGTGGCAATAATTCACGAATGTTTACGATTGTACGACAAATATTAATTATACATTAATTACTCCTAAGACAGCTATCCCATGCTACTTCATCATAAATGTAGATTTATTTATTTATAGTGAGTCTAAGGCCCGTACGGACCCGGCGCCTACCGCCCGCCGCGCGGCCTCCACAGGGCAACGCATTGGGTCCCGAATTCTTTAAGTTATTGTCATCGATAGTTATTGGAGCCACCTCAGATTCAGCTTCTATGTTTACAATAGATCCCCATGACCCGTGTCTTAACAGATTATTATATAAAATATCATATTTAATTGTGATAAACAGTTGAAATAAACAGTGTAGAGATGTTTTTTATTCTCTTGTTAAAGTTTAAAATATTTTCTTGCAATCTTATCCCCTTAATAACTTACCGGTATCTTTTTTCTTATTATTTCTGCAAGATGCAGTTATTCACTATTAATTTTCTTTCATGAAACAAATTGAAATAACATTTCAGGTACAACGAAAACTAATGATTATTTAAGTATGTTGAAGTTCCATCCAATACAACAAGACGGCGCAGTTTTATTCTCAGTGTCATTTGATAAATAATTTTTAATTCAAAAGTATATTTATCGCGTTGTCATTCAATGTAGCTGCGTTATGTAGGTGGTCGAGCGTGTCCCAACAAACAAAGCGACGCATCCTAATTGGCTTCTGGTATTTCTTCGTATTCATTACCTTGCACGTTTCATTTTGAAATCTCAATGAATTCATTAACAATAACTTGATTCAGCTATCTCAAGTCTGGGAGCGTCGTCATAACAGTAAACTGAGGCTTCGCCGCCAAAGAGTTCCTCAAAAAAGTTATGAATTATTCCCGAAGAACGGCAGCTAATGGGGGTCAGGACACTCCTTCACTGAATAATTACACAGGAAGCCGCCCATAACAGACCGCACTTAATATAAATCATCCACTTAACACTTTTTTTAACGCTGCGACAAAATCTAAATATACTGGGAACGCATAAAAAGTACACGAAAGTTTATTTTAGTGTAGGGATGAGATAGTATGCGCCGCGGCTTGAGCTACGAGCCCTGTCACGTCACTAGACGCGCACCGTCCATCATAGCATCCTCTGCCCTGCTTGCACTCGTGAATCAATATTAGCATCCGATTGTTTGTCTTTGTCCCACATCATGCGTGGACTGCTTAAAACAATAGCGACGATAACTGGCCAGACATAATCTTAAAATTCGTATTTCAAAATTATTAATAGACAGATGCAAACCGCTTTTGTTTTTTTTACCGCTTTTAAATTCAAAACATCGACCCTGATAAAGGCCCGATCGAAGATAGCGACCATCTTGTGTATTTTGCCCAATTTATCTTTTTTTCGTCGATATTGAAAAATGTGTCGTCGTATGCGTCACGGTCGCTCTGTATCATTTTTTTCTTATTTTTGGCAGAATGACACAGAAATGCTTTTGGCCGTTGCCCGTTATCACTGGGAACCGCCGTAAAAAAGTTTTTGCGAAGTGTTTTGATGCTGTATTTTATACATTAAAATTCCTGTTAAATTATAAAAATGGGTGATGCAGCTGGGTTTGCTTATCGCGGTGTTTTTAGTGAAATATCTTGCTTTGAAATCTTGGATTTAGCATAAATAATTGCCGGGCTAATGTATAGTGGAAAATGAGGTTATGTTATTTGAGGTTAGTTGAAGCGTAGTGGGTAATAAAGGCTTGTGAGCGGACAATGGCGTTGTTCTCAAATCAAACACGAGGCAGCAACAATGCCGCGATAACTCGCGGCCGCCCGTTTGTACTAAAATTCAATATTTTCCGGGCGGATGCTTTGAGGTGGGTCTCCGCTTACCGCGACTATGGTATATCTAATTTTTTTGGTTACTAGTATCGCGGAAGGCAATATCCTAAATTATTGTGTTATTATAAGATAATATAATTAACGAGACAATTATGTATTTGATGAAGTATGCAAATGCCTAATGCGACTTATGGTCTCGAATTCTGCTTCGGGTATATAAGACTTTTAAACGACGTAAAATTTCCTTTTAAACTCATTACTCGGTATACCACTATCTATATACGAGAATGTCGAGAGTAGGTACATAATGTGGTTCCCTGGCCTTAATTTCCTTCGACGTGTGATATACGAGATTTCGTTGAATATGACTAGCCAGGGTGCTTAGACGAGATGCCAATCGTTAGCGCTAAGTAGCAATCGAAACGCAACTGTCTTTCTCGCACTTATAAAGAAGAGTGATAGATAGAGATAACTGCGCTACGCTACGGAGCGTGAGCAATTGGCATTTTGTCTACGCAGTACGCACCCTGTCTTTCCGCTATCGCTTCCGCTTCCTCTGCCGTTCTCGCCCGCACCGGCGCGCGCGCACGCGTCGCGTCGCGTTACCCGCTTGAGCGGGCACGACGCGCTCCTATTATATATTATTAAGCCTGGTGTTTTGTTACCGGCCCTAGTATGTTGCACTGAGTGTTTTTTTGTAACTAGGCTAATGTTACCTAAATAATAACGATAATATTTGTTTTTTTTGTTAAATTTATGATTATAGAGAAATGTTTACTCGCTCGACGGAGCCTGTCCGAAATAGTTTTTCTCTGGACAGAGAAAGCAGATGGTAGGCGCTTCCACATTTAGACTAAAGTTTTTGTTTTAAATTAATTATAGCTTTTAGGTTGCGTTTAATGAGCAGGCAAACTCACAAATATATATATATCTAAAAAAATCTACATAAACGCGATGTGTAGAGACTGACAGACATTGCACCTTGAACTTCTAAGAAAGCCCGACTAAGAATAAATTTTGGTAATTCATCCCTTCAAGGGGTGAAAAAAGGAAAAAACATAGAGAAAGAACGGCTTCTCGGTTTAAGTTGCGGGTAGAGGGTACATTTTAAATGTGAAACTTAAACTTAATGTTTGAAAGAGCCACTGCGGTTTCTTAAAAATTATGTTATTTACTAATTGAGATATATAGTATTTACTCAGTTACTTCAGATAATTTTAACCGTGTTCGAACAAAGGAGTATCCTTTCAAGTTGAATATGAGTTTTTTATGATTATTACAATATTACTAACTCCGTCAATTATGAATCGATTTTGATTAACCTCATGGGATTTTGATTCTGCTCAGAAGCCCTAGCACAAGATGCTGCGACAGTACCTCACGGCGAAGAAACATAGCTGTAACTGTCTAATCCAAACAGTTAGAAAAGGACAGTGTATTTCTCCGCAAGAGTTTGTTCTATCACTCTTGTGCCAGGTCGCATATGCATGGTGAGATTGTGAATAATAAACGCTTAGAAAATGAAGCATTTATTTTCGGAAACCAATACTCCCATGTTTTTAGGGTTTCGTGCCTCAAAAGGGAAAAACGGAATCCTTATAAGGATCATTTTGTTGTCCGTCCGTCTGTCCGTCAAGACCCTTTATCTCGGGAGTGCGTGGAGATACCTCCAATTTGAAATTTTTTAACATTTTTATGATATACGGAACCCTCGGTGGGCGAGTATGACTCGCACTTGGCCGGTTTTTTATTATTATTATTTATAATGCCTAAATATAAACGCATATGTATATCTAGCATTGAACTTGAAACTCGTGTCTTGTATCGTTTCAACAGACTCTGTTTCGGCCTAGATCTGGAATTTTGCAAATCGCCTGTCTAGACATCCGACTTTATATTCAGCGTTTGTAATACAATAACTGAAGGCTAAACAGCGTGACGTCAACAGGATTAAAAATCCGTGCAGTCTTGATTTTTACCGACTTTTAAAAAGAGGATGTTACTTATAAACTTATTTGTGTCTCTATTGTATGTCTGCTGAAACCTCTCAAGTTAGATGGCAGAATCTTATTCTACTAAAATAATATCATTAGTCTTTTTTATACTGCGACGGTGACAAACATGCATACGGCCCGCCTGATGGTAAGCGGTCACCGTAGCTTATGGACGTCTGCAACTATAGGGGTGTTACATGTGCGTTGCCGACCCTTTTAAAAAAAGGATGATTCGCTGTGTTGACAGGTAAAGGGGCAAGCTTTGCTCCGTGGGTCCCCAGCTGTCAACACAGTGAATCCTCTTGGAGCTCTGGCGACTACGACACAACATTATGAGTAGGGTCTAGTGTTATTAAACGGCGGTTTTTTGTAAGGTGGAGGTATTACCCCAGATGGGCTCTGCTCCAGATTTGAGCGAGACGACATTCGTTGTGCTGTGCCCTACCACACTAAACGATATGCATCCGCTGTGCCCATACCGATTTTGACAGTTAGGGCAAAACCGCTGTGACATACGGACTTCCAGTTTCCAACCCCAGCTGAGAAGCTTAGCTTAAGCGAAGTATGTGTTCATGTCACATCAAATCCACAATACTTTCAAATACGTACGATATCAACACATGCAAATAAAAAACTAGAGTAAGAGAAGTCAATAGTCATTTTAGCAAAACCACTTGGAAAGAAAAAATGCTTAACATGTGCATTGACATTTATAACCGCATACCAGAAAAGATTAGGGCACTGCAAGGACCCATTTTAGACGTAGATTGACTAATTGGTTATTAGACAAATGTTATTATAGCATTAATGAATTCGAAACTCTTGGTCCAAGGGGTCCCAGCGCACGCAAGTTTTTCGTAGAAATCGCGAAACGTCTGGTTGATGTTACTGGTGACCGAAGACCTGGTGGCTTCCTCGCACAACGTATCGGCATTGCGATTACAACGAGGAAATGCTGCCAGCATCCTAGGTACAATGCCTCAAGGACCTATTTTAGATTTAAGGTAGGTAGAGGTAGGTAGTTAGGTAAGTTACATTTACTGTATAAATTTCGAAAATAAATATTTGTTACTCATTCATTCAATCTAATGGGACTTAGAACTATTGATTGTTTTGTTATCTGTAGGTTACGCATGAGCATACTAACAGGGTACCGATTAGGTATGTGCATTTGTCGGACAAAATCTATATAATTTAACGGGTTTTACCTGACTGCCGAAAGAAAGCAGTGTTATGCCTTTTAGGTATTGTCACCTGTATACGTATCGGTAATATGACAGGTTACCAATTATGTGCATACGTCGAGCATAATCTGGAATCGGCGCGGCGCTGAATTATTCATCCGGCAAATTGCGATATTATACGACTGCATGGGGAATTGCGCATCGGTATCTGCATGTCTAGGTCGGATGGGGGTTTTTATTGTCAGTCAACCAATAGGAACCCTAGGTCACTAGAACCACGTCAAAATGACAAGCACTGACAAATTTCGTACAATCTGATTTATAGCGTCACTGTCACATACAGTGGTCTACGGTTCCAATTGGTTGAATGTAGGTATCTTTATTTTTTTACTTGTCATCTACGGAAAACGGAATAGACATCATTTATTTATTTCAAAAACAGTTTACAGCCATTTAATATAAATAAAATTATATAAAACTTAACACAATTTATAATTTAATTTAGGCGACGTAACTACGTGGCTCCGTTGCGTCGTCTGATGAGGCGTAGGATTCGGCAGGTTACCCCGGGACCGCCGAAACACGACCTCCTTCGGCCAGAAGTCTGGGCTCACGAGTAAATCGAATTTAATTGTACAAAGTTTCTCTTAAGCAAAACCCGATCCCATAGTTTTATGGTATGGTATGGTTATTTATTTAAACTTTATTGCGCAAAAGTACGAAAGGCGCACTTAATATCTTAAGGCATTCTCTACCATTCAACCAAGTTTTTTTTATGGTCATCTTTGAGGTCTATAACAAAAAAGTCTGTCGTCAACTGTCTGTCTAAGTACTGAAGTTTTTTAAAAAGCGTAGAGTCTTGTTAAACTAAAAGTTTTTCATGTTCTTGCCAACGCTGCAAGTTAAGAACCTCCTAGAACTTTTGTAAGACATTACAGCTTTCTGTTGAATTTACCTAATGTAGATTTAGCGTGAATCAAATAGCCCCGCTAAAACAGGAGATCGCTGGTTCTATTCCAGCCCTGGGCTAGTAGTACTGAACACACAGCTGCTCATAAATTTATGAAAATTGAGTGCTCAGATGTTATTGGCGGATCTATTGTAAAGAATTTATTGAAATTTAACCTGCTAAGAAGTATTTGAGGACTTCGCCCGCTACGATATATCTGATGGAGACTGTACCACGAAAATCGGACGATTGTTATTTGTATATCCATCTGTGTCACACTTGCATATTAGAGTGACAAAGAGATATTCGATTTTTCCGTCAATGCCAATTTTCGATGTTTGTGGTGGGCGTGCCGAGTACTGGCAGCCTCGCTTATTTCATTTTTCTCTATAGTAGTTATATGACATCTCTTTCAATTTATAATATATATGTATATATATATACCAGCTACAAGCTGAGGGTGCACCAGCTGCGGTCGCGTCACAACGTGCACTTCAGCTCGTTTGTGGTGCGCGTGCCGCGGCCGCTGATGGACACCATCGCGAGCCCAGACTTCTGGCCGAAGGGTGTCGTGTTTCGGCGGTTCCGGGGCAACCTGCCGAATCCTACGCCTGATCAGACGACGCAACGAAGCCACGTAGTTACGTCGCCTAAATTATAAGTAGTATTAAGTTTTATACGTTATGGTTTTATTTGTGTTTTTTGTATGTACTTATTATATGTTTTGCTTTATTATTTGATGGTTGCAGTACTTTGGTTTTGACTGTTTATGCTGTAAACTGTTGTTTGAAATAAATAAATGAGAATAAATAAATGAAATAAATAAATATATATACTTAAAAACATGAATCAAAACATTTATTATAAATAATAAATAATTTAATTCATGCTTTACAACTGCAAAATTATAAAATAAATAAATAGATAATAAATAAATATTAGGTAACTATAGGACATTCTTACACAAATTGAGTCCCGCAGTAAGCTCAAAAAGGCTTGTGTTACGGGTACTCAGACAGTACATGGAAAACATCCATGACTCAGGCACAAATATCTGTGTTCATCACACAAATAAATGCCCTTACCGGGATTCGAACCCAGGACCAGGGCAGGCAGGGTCACTACCAACTACACTAACCGATCGTCTGAATAATATATTGTTTAAAACAATAAAACAGATTGTTTAGCAGTAAAACGATTCTTCATTATTTTTATAATTGTATTTTATATTTTCTACGGCATTTGGCCTACAACGCTACTAACGGTTAGCTGCTCATGCGGTTGATACAAAATCACATAGTAAGGATTTTGTATGGACCACGGCTAACCGCTATTGCGTAATTGTAGGCCTCAGTCCCTCTCATCTCGCATCAACTCGCGCTTTTTACTGCTTTCATCGCGCGAAGAGCAAAATCGATGCATTTTAATCGACGCATTGCGCATTATAGAATAAACTAACGCACTCTGATGCCGAGTTGATAGCGTGATATTTGTTGTTAAGATGACAGTTTTGCTGGTAAGATGGTAAATTGACAGCATAGCTGGTAGGATGACAACTCCTATCGTTCTTTTCTTATTTAACTATATTACTGAATAGGTTATTGCCTAGGTAATAGGATCGATGGCTGGTAAAATATCCTGCTTGTCATTTTAACCGCGCAACATATACGCAAAGGAGGGTGGTCAGTTTTGTATGGACGCTAGCCTAAAAACCAATAAAAAAAATAAAAAAATTCATATTCTAAAACTTTTTGTATGGCGGGAAATCTTAAACCGCTGTGTGAAACAAGTTAAAGCAAAACAAAAACATTACATCATTTTTTTTTTACTGTTATAGGGTTTTAGTTCTGTACAACGGTTTTTAAATGTTTTACCATAAATACACATGAGATAACAACTTAATATCGATTGATATACCATAAAACAATGACTACTATTCTTTAAGCAAAAAGTTGAAAAAATAAATTCAGTTAAGTAATCGTAAAGTCTCTCAAAACTGTGCATTTCCTCCTATTACTCTGCAACTTCGGGTTGATCTTGTACAATATTCGCAGTCAAAATGTGTCGCTGATATCTTCTGTAGTGCATACCATTTGTAATTTTTGCTCGAAGAGTAAAATACTTGAGACTTTGTGATAATTAATATGATATCAAACCGGTATGTAAGTTATACATATATATTGGAAAATGAGTCTTCTAAGGAATAAATGAAGCGCTTTTTTCGAAAATTGTACATTTAGCTGAAGCAAATTTTAGAAAATTTGTCTAAGATCAGCAGATTTATATGGGTATGAATAAAATACATTTCATGGAAATTATAATGCAAAAATAAACTTAATTTTATGCCTAATTAACGTGTATGAAAATAAATTAGGTGGTATAAAACTTGATACTAAAAAAACAACTTACAATATTGTATAAATCAACCACCTCGCAAAACAAGATGTGTAAGAATTGTGTTTGGTTACTAAATAATACTCATAATATATGTTTATCAAAACTATTTTTTGCAATACCAGTACTTCATACTATCTTAGCAATTGCAATTTATATGCGTTATTTCATTATTAACGATTTTCACTTTAAAAGGTATACCGGACTTTTTTTTATACTACGACGGTGACAAACAAGCATACGGCCCGCCTGATGGTAAGCGGTCACCGTAGCCTATGGACGCCTGCAACTCCAGGAGTGCTACATGCGCGTTGCCGACCCTTTAAAAACTTTAACCTTAAATATCACCTTTTTTTAGGGCTCCATAGCCCAAAGTGGCAAAAACGGAACCCTTATAGTTTCGTCTAGTCCGTCTCTCCGACCGTCCTTTTTAAATACATTTTTATACAAAACCCACGGTGTGGCGGACGATATTAATAAATATGTGTAGGCCTATTTTATAACAGTCAATTCGATCATGAATTAAACCCTCGTTGAAGGGTGTGGTGTTTGATATTTTATTAGTGCTCCGCCCCTCGCGCCGCCCGCCCCGCCCCGCCCTGGGTTAATAATGTGCCCGTGTAGTATTTGTTATTATAACACTGTTATTATTAACAATTGAATGTGTGGTCTGACAGCAACGGTATTCGCCTTGTTTTTATGGTAGCTCGAGACATAGAAAACTAAGATCACTACATAGTATAAAAACGAAGTCGCTTCCCGCTGTCTGTATCTATGTATGCTTAAATCCTTAAAACTACACGACGGATTTTGATGCGGTTTTTTTAATAGATATAGTGATTCAAGATGTAGGATTATGTGTATAATAATAACCCGTACATTTATAAGTATAATAATAAGCCCGGGCGGATTGCTAGTCTTTTTAAAATTTAAAAAGTCATAGATGGATCAAAATTTTGTAATAAAATTGGTAAGGTTTGATGCCATCATTCCACTGTTTCTGATTATGAGGCCTGCCGGCCTGCCTGCCTGAATGCCGGCGATAATGACACCCTACCTAAAAGGACGTTATGAAACTTATTTATGTATATTTAGACGGACATGTTTCAAGCAGGCTTTAATATAGTTGGTCCAGGATCTATTCTCATTCGTGTATAATCAGAGAGCTATACTGTCTTTTACGCTTATTTTCTCACTTAAAAAAGGGGAGTATATCATTGCACAAGCCATCCAAAAGATCATATTTCAGCAGTGCAATGGATTGCCAGCACTTCAAGTCTCTCAGCTAGCTAAGCTTTACATTCTTTGCCTGACTGCCAAACATGGGCTGCCTGGCGTAAGTACATAATTATTTTTCTGCTCTCCGGCCGGCAAACGCCACTTTACGCAAAACTAAAGTGCCGCCTGCCGGTTCCGTCGAGCAAAAAAATAATATACAAACCTCGGCCGGTAAATGGGAAAGCCTCGGATAACATGTTAGTCGACCTCGGCTTCGCCTCGGCCGCCAATTACATGTCGCACGAGACATTTCCCACTTTAACGGCCTAGGTATGTAATCTACTATTGTTCTCGGTGTCACCTCTAGTTCTACGTATTACTTCAATGGAGAATATAGTTTTTTTAATCTAGTGCGCAATTTCGTTTGTCAGACTGTAGTTTAATTTCCCATTATGTGTAACTTATTTTAATGTAGGTATCTATTTAGCTTATTACATGATCCCATAACAATTTTATATGTATGGAACCTTTGAACATATTTTATTATTGGAATAAATATTTTTCTGCCCTCCGACCGGCGAGCAGCCAATTGCAGGCTGCTACGCTAAACCAATTCGCCGCTTGCCGACTGCGTCGAGCAGAAAAATAGTGTACAGACCTTGGCCCGTGAATAAGAAAGTCTCAGATCTCAGGTCACCTGTTTGTCAACCTCAGCTTCAGCTTCAGCTATTACACGAGATCTGAGACGACGAGTGCGTAATCTACTATTACTTATAATAAAAAAGGTATCCGCACACCGCGGGACGGCAGCGGCCCGGAATGCAACGGCCTCCTAGCCTAGTCGGTCGGTAGCGGCCCTGCCTACGAAGCAGGAGGTCCCGGTTTCGAATCCTGGTCAGGGCATTTATTTGTGTTTATCACGAATATTTGTTCCTGAGTTAAGGATGTTTTCTATGTATTTAGTTTTCATATGCATCTATCTATTATATAGATCGTCGTCTAGTACCCACATCACAAGCCATATTGAGCTTACCATGGGACTAGGTCGATTTGTGTAAAATTATCCCGTAATATTTATCATTATTTTTATTTCATGTCGAACATACTTTGTTCTTCACTTTTTTCATGTACCGTATAACTAGGTAGGCATATACCGTGAAGCCGGGTTACTTTAGCCCTAGGGGGTAACATTGCCCACCTATAAAACGAATGTTATTAAATTAGGGGAGAAGTGGCATGAAGGAACCAGGTTTTGAAGGAGCAACTTGCACATATCGGTGGTTTTAAAACGGATTTGGTTGGCAGCTATATTTTCAAGTAGCAACACTGATATTTCGTCACCCACAAACATTTGACAGTTCGCCTTAGACAATGAAAGTCGGTACATCAACTCCAAAGTTTTTGGCACGAAAAAGTAAGGATTTTGCGTCATTTAAGCAGTATTTTGTTGTAAACAAATATATGTCAATGGATTGTAGATTTGTGTGTAAGTGCTTTATTTAACACGTAATTAAAAAAAATACAAATATTAATAATAATAAAAACTCAAATTATTGTAGATTGAGTTTGTCTATATATTTGGTCCTGCAACTTAATAAAAACCTGAGCCACTGAAGTTTATTATTTTTACTAGGTAGCTTTTTCCTGCGGCTTCGCTCGCGTTGGAAAGAGACAAAGAGTAGCCTATGTCCATCCCTTCAACTATCTCCACTTAAAAAATCACGTCAATTCGTCGCTCCGTTTTGCCGTGATAGACGGACAAACAAACAGATACACACACTTTCCCATTTATAATATTAGTATGGATTCTGATGATTACAGTCAAGTGCAAAAATATGGTTCGACATAATCGACTCATAAATATAAAATAATATATAAGGAGAAAAAATTATGAACAAGATTTTTTATTTGTGACAACTATATTTTTACAAGAAAATTGTAAAAATATAGTTATCACACAAACTTTAAATTTTTCCATATGAAACTACTACTCAAAAAAATTAATTAATTATTTTATTAAAAGTACATTTTTGCGCCGGTTAGAAAACTGGCTCTTTCATGCTACTTCTCCACTACTAAATTCTTAAAAAGTGCCCATAACATTTAACCAGTTTTTGTTAATTGATTTGTGTTGTCTGTAATAATTTCGTATTTTAATAAAGTAGGTTTTTATAGATGGGCAATGTTACCCCCAAGGCTAAACGGCTTTATGTACCGTAACAAACATTACGTAAGTAACATTCCCAATGAAAAATAATTGTAGTCTGATTTTCAAACAGCTCAGTTAAACTTCACGACTTGTCAGCCTCCAAACCTTGTTCCTACAAAAACACGGACATATTTTTTTGATTTTTTTTTTATAAGATTCGTCTATTTTGTTGTTTTGTTATTCACAGTAATAAATTGTTTTTGTTTCTGTACAACTTTATTATAGGACAGTTTTCACTGAAGCTACATTTTTGAAAGGTTTTCTTGAAAAATACTTTAGTTACTGGGACCTCGAATATACACGGAGAAAAAATTATGAACAAGATTTTTAATTTGTGACAACTATATTTTTACAAGAAGATTGTGCTTTTTACAATATTCTAGTATTAACAGCAATATTGTTTTGCTGTTAATATGTATTAGAATGTAAATGAGTTAAAAAAAATATGTTCGTCTCTCGTCACGTATACAGCAATAAATCTGGTAAAGGGAACTCGACTTTTTTATCAGTCTCAATCACGAAACTAAATAAAAAACGGTAAATTTATACACTTTAAATTCAACGCGGCATTTAACATCAAAGTTATTCTCGTGTTGTAACCAGTTTTGTTCCCTAGTCCGATTCGCTCTCGTTTTAGGAAAACGCAACAGAATAAACATGTGGCCTTATTTCCGAGCTGAGTGCACTTAACGTCGAATAAGGCAACGCTGGGACAAACGTCGGCGTGGGCGCCGGTGACCACGCTACGCTGGGACCCGAGACATATATTGAATTGCCCCCAATTTCCTGATCTGTAAGGATTTCTTTACGACTCTATATACGATTTGAGGGACATTAAAATACAGAATTTGAGGATTCCGATCTTACTCGTACAAATCGTGTTCTACTGTTACTCTTGAAACACCGTTGCATATTAACTTTCAATTGCTTATTAGTTCCATATGCTTTGTGTATGTTAATGTTAATTTTACGAGCGTATGTTAGTTTTCTTAAAAAAATATAGACGCGAGTCATTAATTTGCGTAATTGGTGACTTGTATTAGAATAATTGTGGTTTTATTAGTTTAATATAGTTTTTGCTTCAATATTAAATGGCTATCATACGACTTCGTGTATTTTTTGTATGAATGAATTAAATATAAACCTAGACTGCTTCAGATTAGGTGTGTAAACTGTTAAGACATTGCAAATTATGTTATGCATATCTGAATATATGAATGCAATAAACACATAAGTTTATTATTTGAGCTGGCTTTCTATTAACCACGTACTAGGCACATATAGTATCGAGCAGTATTCAAACGGGACTGAGGCTTTATTTAATTTACTGGGATATGGGCTTTACTAGCACCCGTCGACCGTATAGTGGACCTTTTACGAACCGAATGGTTCTGGGTTCAAAATAATGAGGGCCAGGGCATTTATTGTGGGATTTGATGAGTATGTAATAAGGTATTCACACTGTAAGTACCTATACAAGTTTTGTTTAGTTCGGATTAGGTCGTTATATTATGTGTAAGTCTATTACTGCAAATATTTATTTTTCATATAATTAATAAAGAACTTTCACCAATTAAATTAACCTGTTCTCTAAACTGATATTGTACCTAGTTACTACACATTATAAAACATATATTACACCGCTATAAACCACGTACCAGGGCACCATAAAGTATAGAAGATTATCCAGACTATGTTGTATGAAACCCGAACCAAGCAAAGTTACCAATACAACCAAGCACAGAGTCTCAGGTCTCAGGTTCGACCATCACCTGATGAGTAGCTTTGAAATCAACCACAATTGCTAAGGATATTGAGACCACGTTACACTGGTGGTTTAGGACACAGCTCGTGCATTCGCGCTAAGTAAATTCTTGTCTGGAAACTGGATAAAGGAAACTTGACACCCGTAGGCCTCGTAGGCCGCATACAAATGTCCTCCGGTATGCTTCAATGTCGTAGGTAGGCAACGATGTAGGCTTTGCGAATGGATTGTTTAGTTTCTCAGTATTTGGCGCGGTAGTTAAGTTCTGTATATGGATTTGATTACTGAGTAAGGTCTGCGGTTGAATCATGAGTGCATGTGGCCATGCATGTAGTCTGTTTTATTTATTCTTGGTTTAATGGCTTTCTTATTGTTAGTTCAATTGTTTTTATAAGCAAAAGCAGAATAGCATTTGTTTTCTTTCAGTTTGAGCAAAGCTACATATTTCGTATGAAATTTTAGGGCTGTACTAAGCGTTTTAATAGCTCATACGTGATAATTGATAATGCAAGTGACTTACAGACGCTATGATAGTCCCATAAGAATCTTTAATTTCAAGTGGTTAGTAAACTAATAAACTTTGCCATTAGAATAAAGTAAACTGTATTTGTGAATACCGTACACTTTTATATGCAAATCAATTTCGCATAGACATGTAACATTTCGGTACAATATTGCATTTGTTTTCCATGATTTGTATTAACGTATATCTTAGTAGAGATAGTTAATTACTTTAATTAGATGTTTGACGGCTGGGATGTAATTTAAAGAATCAAATATATTTCCAAATTATTTATTGTAAATTATATATATTTTTACCTACTTAGAGTTTCTTCAGTCAAATAAATACACGGTATTTTTTAAATTAAATATTAATAAAATTGTACAACAACTAAGCTATTTACATTATATCACAAATAATAGTTGAAAAGGCCTAGAGGCTAGATAGTATCACTTCTACTTACAGTCTGATCCAAATGGAATATTCGAGAAGCACTCGTTCACAAGTCCGTATACACTCCTATTGGATACAAACACTCTTAACAGTCATCTAAATCTACTGAAAATGACTCGATGTCTAGCGGTATACCACTAATGCACTCACTCAACATATTAGATCGTCCATATTGGTCTGTACGCCGGTTGTGGATGACTCACAGCTTGTCGAAAGCCCGAGAGTTTGTGAGCATCTCCCTCGTCAGCCGCCACACTTGCTTCGCCGCGTTCTCGAGAGCCGTCGGCGACTTGCCTTTGAACAGGTCGACGTGCGGCAAGAAATAGTGCGGGCACCGCCGGCACTGCAGCGACGAAATCAGCTGCAAGAATATCCCGTTTATACGGTCACCGATCGCAGCCTCATCCCACTCGTGCTCACGTGGATGCTTCTCGCATTCATACAGCAGCAAAGTCTTCATATGGTAGCAAGTCACAGGGTTCCCCGGGAGATCCAAGTGCCGGTCCCGAATGGTCTTCAATGTGCTTAAACACTTCCGTCGGCAACCGCCTTGGAGTAAACGGTTTTCCGCTTCCAAAAAACTTAGAACCCACGCGTCGCCTTCCATGGCTGAGTTCTTTCCTTGTAGCGCGAGACACTCTTTTGATAGTAGATCGAAGCCTTCGGTTTTGACTTCTGCGACGATGTTTGGGTGCGGCCAGGGAATGGCGGGTAGCGGCCAATGCGCGGCGGACCGCGGCCACAAGCCGGCGCATTTGAAGGCTGGGGTTATTTGGACCACATAGCGCTCCCGGATTCGAAGCTTGACTTCAGTTGTTTCCGCGATCATTTTGACGCAGTCTCGGTAGGAGCATTTGTCGCACGCCTGCGCTACCAAAGTTTGGAAGCGCGAGCGAATTTTCCTCGCCGAAAGATATCCTGAGGCGGTGATGAACTCCACCCAGAGGGACATGGAGCGCTTGCGGCCGTCGCTCAGCTTGAGCACGGCACAGCCGGGCAGCGAGCCGTCGTCCACGAAGTTCAGCAC
Organism: Lathronympha strigana; assembly: GCA_949128165.1. Taxonomy (NCBI): domain Eukaryota; kingdom Metazoa; phylum Arthropoda; class Insecta; order Lepidoptera; family Tortricidae; genus Lathronympha; species Lathronympha strigana. The sequence goes on along the minus strand of OX421917.1, from coordinate 19,502,196 downwards.
TCCCATCTGATTCAAGTATATAACTATCTCGAACTCGTGCGGCGAAACCACTTCCAAACCGTCGAACCGTCCATTATAGTCCGTGAGCGAGGAGATGAAGCGTGGCTCTTGTAGTTCCACCTCCTTGAGGACATCTTGAACGATCCTGCACACTTCATGTATGGTCTTGGCGATTTGAGCCTTCCTGCTCGCCACCCGCTCGTTGTAGTACTTGTTCATCTGGTAGACGAGCTTGGATTGCGCGGCCATCATCTCCGGCGGCACAAGCATGGTGAGGCTACGCGCGCATGACTCGCGCGCTATACGCACGCGCGCGGCACGCAGTCTTTTGTCGACTGAGCCGTGAAGCCGGCCGGCGGGCCGGGTACGCCTTCTCGAAACCCGTTCGGGGAGGCGCTGGGGCGGGCTTTATCTCACTCTAGCTAAGGAGGCGGGGTCGTTTGTTAGAAAGAAACGTCTGTATGTTTGCAGGGGTGGTCGGTAGTGTACGGTATTGATCGTCCCGCCCCTCGCCGGTAGGTATCGGGCGCGGCTCGTTATAACAACTCGGTAGCCCGTAACAAGCTGATGACGACATTTTTATCTACCAGCTTAATAGGCATCTTGTTCGTGATTAGATACTAGAACTTTGGAGGCACTTGTAATTAATTTGATATTTTATAAATTGATACGATCCTAATGAATCTCGGGGAATTGCCCGTCTAAGTTAGGTACTTACCAATAAAACGCTTACAGTATCATATCAGATCAGAACACATGTTTGACATGCCTATTTTATTAACTGTAGGTAGTCATTTCTTTCTTTATTACCATGCCTTAACCCAGTGGTGGTTTTAAATGATTTTCTATTTTGTGTTTATTTTTAAGCTTTTATTACCTTTAAATACCCACATATCATTAGCCCTCTATAATGCGTTCAAAAACCGCATTTAAAAACCCCCAAAAGTACCTAATAAATTTTTTTGTTACCACATAGGTCCCATAATATTTTATTTATTATTTATTTATAGGTACCTATGTCTTATCTGTGGAAATATTATTACTTATAGCTAAATAATAACACCGACTTCGATAACATTATTATTTTCAAATTTCGAACATCTCTGCAATACAAGGAAATTTGATTTAACCTCTATTCTAATATCGGTCGAGGTAACGTTTAGTTCAATTGTAAAGAATTTCGCACGCAAGTCGCACGATATCGAACGGTATGAAAATTACCTAGATTGTCTCTGAATTAAAAAAAATACAAAAATTTAAATTATACTTATGCAGTCACATAAACTACTATTATAAATTTATACGAAAATTCGGCAAAACCCAGTTGTCACAATAAATCAAGCGTGAGATATTATCTCGTTTTGAAACACTTCACGGCGCCACAACATCATTTATGGAAATATAACACCGAGGCTCTACGTGATTTAGTAATGTAAATAAAACTCAAGTATTTTGTGATAGTAACTATCAAAATATAATAAATAATATATAATAACCCAATTTCCAGACAACACACAAAATATAAGTGTTCCTTGTATTTTTGTCAGTAAAGAATCCTAAATAGGTAAAAACATAACTTACTTATCGAATTTACAGTAGGTATCATGAGATATAATGTTATCCGTAGGTTAGGGTTGCCATAAATGTTAGGACTCAGGCCGGGACATTTAATAAAAAACCGGCCAAGTTCGAGTCGGACTCGCGCACCGAGGGTTCCGTACAAACTTTTTACGTTACAGTTTATAAATAAAATAAATATTACTGTAAAAAAAATGTTTTAGCATGTGCAAATCAAACCCTTTCAAATGATACCCGACATGACCCAGTATCTAAACTTTTAAGTTTTGTTCCCTCTTTTATCGGGCATTTTACATTGAAAATACGTTAAAATAAATAATAAACCCTCTGCCAATGTGTCTGAGTTAACCTTTTTTATCACTATTCAAATTCAAATCTGTAGCTTTAGTAGTTCTCGAGATAGACTAAGTCACACCATAAGGGTTCCTTGGTTAGTTTGGAATCTTAATCGATTGGTTTGTAAATTTTTATTTAAATTAACGGTGTCAACGCTCGGCCACCAAACACGCTGAATGAAAATTAAACAAGGAATCAAAAATGTTGCAGAACACCTACAATCTTAGTCAAAATAACGAATCACAAAAAAAGAGCGAATAAATATTTTATGTCTCAAAATGATGTCAACGACAGGGATCCTACAGTTAAATAACAAAAAAATAAAACCGCCGAAAAACTGAAACTGAAAAGAAAAAAATAATAACTTTTTCTTCAATAACGCAAGTGAATACCTACCCTACAATTATAATTAGAATCTATTTGTATACACTTTCTATATACCTAATACAATCGCTAGGCTTATATCAATTTAATTACATCTAGAAAGTATGAACTATATACATACTTCTGAAATCAATCACACAAATCTGCGTATTTATATATTTACAATCTGTTATTTTTGGAATCGGTGCCAGCCTCAAACAAACTTAAGCACCTTGAGTTGAACGCAACACAAACTTTAAGCATGTAGGTTAAGTATTTACACAATTTTCAAATCACACACCAACAGATTGAGTCCCGTAATAGAAAAAAATCTATTCGTACGGAACATAAAAGTGTAGTTTATTTATATGTCGCTTGGCGGAGGTTGCAGTTTTGGAATCTGTTGCGTGCAACTCTTCACTAAGGTTGAGCAAGTATACCCTTTCTAATAAAAAAAGAATTATCAAAATCGAACTACTCAGTAAAAAGTTATGCGTGGTCATACATAAAAAAAAAAATATACGCGTCGACTTGAGAACCTCCTCCGTTTTTTTCGTCGGTTGAAAAATAAATCAATGTCTTATTCTTTTATTCAGCTGTTCAAAGCTCTGCTCGCACGCGTCAAGAAACTGGTCTATCTATATTTGAAGGATGAAAATTTTACAGAAATTCGGGGATAGTAGGTACCTTTTACTAAGAGTATTAATTCAAGACAGGCTACTCGTAACATATTAATGGTGATGCTAAGAATATAACTTATGTCCGCTATTTCCCGCGACTTTGGAAGTTGTGTTTTTTAACAAATAGTGAAATAGTTCGAGGAACTATAATTTTTAAGAAAAAAAAACCGACTTCATTTGGTTCCCGGTAAAAGTGAAATTAAGAATTTGTTTGAGTTAGCCAGTTTACTTCACAAATATCCAATACACCGCACGTGTACGATTGAAAATTGAGGAGCTTTCTTAATGTCCTAGGGCTTCCATCATTACATTTGAAGTATAATCAAACGGAACTCCCTTGTAGACCTTTAAACAAACAAAATAACAATGTGTTAAATTGGATGACAGACTGTAAATTAACGAGCATATTCATTATGCCATCCCTGATTATCAACATCAGGTCCACTCCAGCAAAATGATGGCCACAGTAAGAAAATGCCTAAGCTAATTATGAACACCCTCTAATCACAATTAACCTGCCGTTCAAATTTGAAGAGTTCTCTGAATTCTTCTAGAACTCCATCATCAGAATATAAATCAAATCAAAAAGATGAATGTCACAACTAGGATAATAAGTAGAGCTAGGTTTATTAACCAGTTCCACTTTGCGATCCCTGGTCTTCATCATCAGATCAAGTTCATCAAAATTTTGGCTCCGCCAAAACACTGTTTTAGTTACTTAAGGAAACTCTCAAATCAGAATGCATGTGCCGTTAAAATTTGAGGAGTTCTCTCAATCCCTCATGAAGCCCATCATCAAAATAGAACTATAATCAAATAGGACTATCTTGAAGGTATTTCTTTACAAAGAAAAGATGAATGTCTCAAATCGGATGATAGAGCTGGGAATTAACAAGCAGTTCCACTTTGCCATCCCTGGTCTTCATCATCAGGTCCACTCCACCAAATTGATGATGTTCGTAAAGAAATGCTCGAGTGTCTTAAGAAACTACCCAAATCATCATGCATGTGCCTTTCAAATTTGAGGAGTTCCCTCAGTTCCTCATGGATCCCATCATCAGAAATTGATTTTGAAAAAAACGGAACAAATCTGGAACCATCTGTTTTCAGAAAAAAAAATATTTTTTAAAATCGGACGATAGTCCTGGGAATTACCAAGCAGTTCCACTTTGACATCCCTGGTCTTCATCATCAGGTCCACTCCACCAAATTGATGATGTTCGTAAAGAAATGCTCGAGTGTCTTAAGAAACTACCCAAATCATCATGCATGTGCCTTTCAAATTTGAGGAGTTCCCTCAGTTCCTCATGGATCCCATCATCAGAAATTGATTTTGAAAAAAACGGGACAATCCTGAAACCATCTATATACAGACAAAAAAATATTTTTTAAAATCGGATCATAGTCCTGAGAATTACGAAGCAGTTCCACTTTGCCATCCCTGGTCTTCATCATCAGGTCCACTCCACCAAATTGATGATTTTCGTAAAGAAATGCTCGAGTTTCTTAAGAAATCACCCAAATCAGCATGCATGTGCCTTTCAAATTTGAGGAGTTCCCTCAGTTCCTCATGGATCCCATCATCAGAAATGGATTTTGAAAAAAATGGGACCAACCAGGAACCGTCTACTTTTAGAAAACAAAAAAAAAATTTAAATCGGTTCAGTAATGACGGAGTTATGAGTGAACATCCATTAAAAAAAAAAAAAAAAATAAATAAAAAAAAAAATTCAGTCGAATTGAGAACCTCCTCCTTTTGAAATATTGAAGTCGGTTGAAAAGGAGATTTTGTTTTGACACTGTTAATGTAAATTCGTAAAAAGTGAACGGACATGGATCAGCGCTTAAATCGTTCTATCCATCCACGTACGATTAGCCTAATAGTTAGTCGTGTTTCTTGTAGGATTTTTTTTTATTTACTCCAGTCCCCTACTAAATAAAGTAAATAACTATTATGATTTTTAAACCGGGACAATTTGCTTATCGGCCGGGACACCGGGACATCATGCTCCAAACCGGGACATGTCCCGGCGTACCGGGACGTATGGCAACCCTACCGTAGGTCAATTTATCATAAAACATAACTTAATAGATAGGTAGATACGTAAGTCAACCTTAAGCTTGGCTACTTAGCCTGGTTGGCTATAGAGTAATTTTTTACTATTAGTTAAATATAAAGGTACAGTATGTATATAAGTCTAATATGGGCGGATTAAACCAGACATACTTACGTTATTTAACACACACACACACTTAAATATGACCCCATATTTTTGTAAATGTTCTCAGCAGCAATGTACCTTAAACATAGGTAAACTGTAGAAGGTGACGTTGACACTGACACTTGTCAACGAGCGTTTAACGCGAGTGTGGTTGCAATTTTGCATCAAGTACATTGCAGGCCCAATTATTTTGTATGGATACAATTTTAATTGCAATCCTAAGTAAGAGTTATCTCATAGGTACATATATACTTATATCCTATGCTATCCACCGTTAAGCGGTTCCCGTGTTAAATTTACACACTGTATCTTAAAGCTAAATAGCCCTCGGTTTGGATGTCTGCCGCCGTAAAGGAAAGATCGTATCTACAGTAAAAAAAAAACTAAAATAAAAATACCAGTAGATGCGTCTTTTTTCACTGATACTCAATATATCTGTAACAATTCACAAAAAAAATCAAATACGTCCTTTTTCCTTACGACGGCATATTGCTCGACGCCAAGAAGTTTTTTCTAAAGTTGTATTCACTAGGTCTACTACATACCTACATAAAACAAGGGATGAGTATAATACCTGTATTCATCCCTTCTATATGCTTGCTCGATGAGGTGGTGAGTGCCACCATTGTGACTCGATTGCAGGAATACATCTAGATGACATTCGTACATCTGTTGCCGTCTGTGGATAATACCTACTTACTGTAACTTTGTTGTGAGTCATAGTTCTATTAGGTATTTGGACATATTTTTATTTTGTTGTCGTTTATTTTTTATGAAATTTGGTGCGTAGATAGAGTTACTTATTCTACGCTAAGCAGATGGGCATTTTTAGAAAAAAGTGCACCCGTTTAATGAAAATGGGTCCTCAATTTTCCATACAATTTTTTTTTGTCAGGTTTGTAACGGCCCATACGAAATGTATGAAAAAATGCGTTACAAAGCTGACCAAAAAAAACGGGACACTATTTTTCTTTTTTTAAATCAATAGTAGGTACTTAGGTACTCGTGATTCTGGTTATGAAACACCCAAAACTTCCTATTTTAAAAAAAAATTAAAATGGTACCCTATTTTTGAAAATGCCGAGATACGAAATCTCAATGAGCGACTAAAATTTTGTACTAAATTTGAAAAAAATGGTGGGACATACTAAGAAATTAGGACTATCTTGAAGAGAATAAGGAACTCTACCTACTCATCAAATTTCACAAATATCTGTCGCGAAAAAAAAAACGACAGCAAAATAAAAATATGCCCATTTACGTATAAATCCCATGCACTAACATTCCAGATTAAGTATATGCAACTATCTGTCACAACAAGATAGAGATCTCATCTATAAAAGTAAGATAGAGCCAAAATAAACAATGTAATAATATTAGTTTATGCAATGTGATATAATAAGGGTTCTTTAAATTCAGTGGTCGCTGTTACAAAACGAGACGTATGTACGTAGTCGAGCTTTGTAATAATCGACCCGAGAATTTTAAGTACCAATTATGAGCTGTTGCATACTATTTTTACTATGACAGCAAAAATTTCGAAAAAAGTGAAATCTTGAATGACAGCAGAAACGCGAGTCCGGCTCACGATTTTTGTCACCAATCTTCCATTAGGGTTACAATTATAAGGCTCAATTGTAATATTGTTCAAGTATTATCATCAACAAACATCTACAAAACAAGATTGAACCACATCCTTGCATAGGTGAGGACGCTTCCAGTTCCTATTTCAATCCCGTCGATTGATGTGCTGGCGCCGCGTGATGGATGCCCCGCGGCCGCCTGATTTACTCGCTGTCGTGCGCGATTCATGGCCGCCTGGTTGCTTCGGATTCGGAAAACGGGATATAAATAAGTACTTAGTTGCTCGTTTTTAGGTATGCAAAGAAAGGGTAAAAGACCAGCGCGGGATACATGGCCCCCTGGTGCTCGCTTTTGAAAAACGATATAAATAACTGTAGGAAGTTGCTCGTTTTTTGGTATGCAAACTTGGAAAGAGAGGGTTGAAAACTCTCGATTCGTATGCCTATTAGTTCGTGAGATTGACAAATAAATAAATAAGTATTATGTAGGTTAGGTACATATTTACAAAAACTGAATCCTATAGGTTTAGGTACCCTACATATTTGGTAGGAAATGTTTAAAAAACCTAATCAGGTAAATGGAAATCAGACAAAGTAATTTCCGCTTGCAATTTTGTTTTATAGTGCTAGACCTAATGATAGATGGTTATTAAAACTTAAAACTAAGGCTCAATTTAGCTTAGGTACTGCAATGATACTCGTACCTGTAATAACAAATCAGTTTCACCCCTAAGTTTTTGAAATAAATAATCCTCAATATACAAAAAAACTCAGTTACTTTACCTTGTGTATTTATTTATTCAAATTTGGTCGAATCCGCTCTCAATAAATCTTTTTTTCTGTCTGTATAATGGACACGAAGAATGACTAAACAGAAATAAACTAAATGGTTTAGCTAAAGCTTGCGGTAGGTACAGTCACCTGCAATAGTATAGGACTATATGAAGGCTGCAAAATAATCTGACACAGTCTTGTTTGTACCGTCATAAGAGCGTGTCACATATTTTTGCGGCCTTCATAGCGTCATATACTATTGCTGGTGACTGTACTAAGACGACCGTTTTGCATCGAGATAACTGAAGCTGACAGGATCTGCAAGTTGTAGGTACTTAGGTATATTGGAGAGTCTTTGATGCCTTGTGTTTATTGGGATTGCTGCGAATAAACTGGAATATCTACGAGGAAAACACGTTATATTTAACTAGCACCGATCACGTATGTACTTAATAAAAAGCTAGGAACTAAGTTCAACAGCAGAGTTATAGATTTTGCTTATCCGTGAGATCCAGGGGCGTCGCGGGGCAAGTGACGTTTTCTTGGCATGTGTAGAGTAGGTAGGTATCTTACTAGCGGATTTGCCAGCTTGTTTTTTTGTATCTACAATATCTACATATTGCCAAATACAATTGTAGAATCCGGGAAGAAAATAAGCAAATTTGATATCTAGATTATACCTAATGTAATATTTATTTAAGTAAATATTCTTTTTCATAATAATCTCATGGTCATGACTGAGGATCGTGACCACCATTAGTCGCTTCGCTAAACATAAACAGTTAAAATGTTAAAACTACTTTTCTAATTACTTTTTATTATTGTTTGCTTTCGGTAAGCTTTTCTAAACATATTTAGCATATGGTAGAGCCAATGAAGTAGTCTACAATTGTAACCATTTCAAGCCTTGCACATCTAACTACCTAGTCAACTACTCAGACATAGCTACCTAGCATTAACATGTAAGTTGGCAACCGCACATTATGTTCTCAGATAATAAAACACTGAAAGTAATCCCAAAAGAGCAGCAGAGCTCGTCTCCCGGCGCGCAGCGCGCACGCGCCGCCGCAAAATGGCGGCCGCTCGCCCCGCCCCTTCCGCCGGAAGTAACACGCCCCGCCCACTGTAACCCTTCAGATTTTATCGGGATCAGTAAATATTGACCTTCTTCGAAAACCGGCACTGCGAGATTTATACGCGAATAAGAAATATTTCATTTTTTTTCTCAACGTTCCTGATCAAAATTTACTAAGACTTGACTCGACTGGCTGACACTATATTGGTTGACAGTTAAAAAAAATATGTTATAAAAACTCTTAAGACTGAATACTAAATATCACTATTATCCTAGTTCTACAATAAATTATATTAAATTAGATTTGTTAAACTATGCACATCCACCGCAAGTAGGTACATCTGTTAGCAGCCTGTCAGTAGACATTAGACGTGCTGGCAGCGACTAACATTCCACAGCCTATTACGATAACGTAGACGATATTTACGATCTGCCACCACGATGTTTAGAAACACGTCACTCGTCTTTAACTAGGAGATGGTCAAAACAGCGCGTCCAATCCTGCAGGCAGTCAGTCACTAAGTATTATTTATGTTGAACAGGATTCCCTATCGTGTAATGTAGAATGTAAGCGTATGAGCGATGAGCGTGGACAGACATCTGTCATCCCCCACCGCCCGAGCGCGACTGGTCGCCCTACCGACCGCGTGCTCATGGAGGGGGTTAAACCCCGCCCACCTCATGAGCTCCCAGTCGGAAAATTTACGGCGTAAGTCGTAAAATGTTCTTGCGAATTTCGACTTTAAGTGTGAAGGATAAAGAATTCGACGCGTCTATAAATCGGTAGGGTTGCACAGATCGTTAATTTTTTTATTTATTGTTTTTTTTTGGGGTTCCGTACTTGGAGTGGAGAAAGTGCAACCCTTATAGGACTCGAATACTGTAAGCCCAAGAACTGTTGTAACCGGGCCGATTGATTTGAAATAGTGTGTATAAAACCATTGACGGCCTTGATTTAACGGCCTCCTAGCCTAGTTGGTAGTGACCCTGCCTACGAAGCAGGAGGTCCCGGGTTCGAATCCTGGTCAGGGCATTTATTTGTGTGTTTATCACGAATATTTGTTTCTGAGTTATGGATGTTTTCTATGTATTTAAGTATTTATATGTATCTATATATTATATATATCGTCGTCTAGTACCCACACCACAAGCCTTATTGAGCCTACCGTGGGACTAGGTCGATTTGTGTAAGATTGTCCCACAATATTTATATTTATTTATTTATTTTTATTTATTTTATTGACTTTTTAAAACAAATAGACACTCAAAGCAGAAAAAAAACGTCAAAAAATGTTGGTCTGAATGACATTAGCGAACAATTTTGCACGGATAATTAAAAACTATAAATGTTTCGTAGGTACTTGAGGAAATAGAGCTTAATTACTGTCAAAACTTTATAGGCTGTTGGCACTTAACAAAACGTCACGTGCCAAACAAGACTAAATTCTGCATTTGTATATAGAAAATGACAGACATTCAAGTCCAGCTAGTCTATGATGGTCGGGTTTTTGTCGTTTACCGACGTTGCTGTCACCTTCTAACAAGTATGTATGTGCGAAAGTGACGCATAGCGTGATAAGCGATAAAATGGCAACCATGCTAACCCTGCAGTTGATTAAATATACCTAAAGATGGTACGGGCCCCTTTCCACCTGTGCTTCACTCGCACTTGTCCTATTTTTAAAGATACTTTCGGTCGGTCGCGGTAATTGGGCTCGGATTGCGCCGCGATTGAGACATCCAACCTCACCGCAATTATTATTATAAAGATTTCAGATAAGATAGGTACGTCCTCTTTGTTTGCGGAATGCGTATTTCTACATTTTTTTGTTTCATTAGCGAGCGGATGCATGTATAAAAAGGGATATCTTAATAAGCCCACTGAAATTTATTAACGTTAAAGATTTTTGGTTTAAGTAGATACTTAGGAGTCAAGCTGGAAGTTCATGACACCAGATAGAGAGCTACAAATTTTACGATGTGTTTACAATTTGGAGATTACTGTTAGTTAACGTTAACGAGGCGGTTAAACAGTCGTGTTGAGTTATCTGTCCTGATAAGCTATAAAGATAAAGTTGAACGTTGTCTTTGGGATAGTGTAGTGGGATTTGTTCTCCTCTACAGTTCGCATTTTTCAACCAACTCTTTTGAAATTTTGTTAATTACATAAAAGTTTTTGTCTAGGTATTCAGTTTTGGGAAATTTTCAAAATGGCGGGGATTGGTACAAAGGTCTTAATCGCTATAGACCCCAAAGGCGCTTACGACCTTTATGCCAATACCAGTACTCGCGAGATCTACAGCTCACAGAGCCACTAGTAATACATAGAATCACCTTATTGTACACAAAGGCGAACTTATCCCTTTAAGGGATGAAGTATTCCATCTTGTGCAAATGTGCAAAATTAGTGCAAAGTTAACTCGAACTCTATTAATAAACTGGATTATTAGTTTCTTCATTTACTTATTTGAATACTAATCCTGCACCATAATCTAATAAACTCCGGCGCAGACCGTCACACAAAAGGAGTAGGACGCGCGTCGCGTTCGATTATCTCGCAAGCGAGCGTGAAACGGGACGCACGTGCGCGCAGCGCCATCTGCGCAGGAAACGGATCCTAACGTCAGTTTTGACATGCGTCAATTTCTTTAAGTGGCTATCAAGGAAAGACGATGCTAAAAGATCTGAATGGTTTGATTTTTGCGGAGAACGGATAGCGGTTTATATCTTTATATTTTTAAGGACGCTGCATGCTCACCAGCCGCTCCTGCCACGCACAGCTTGGCTTAGGTGCGAAGCGGCAAAAGTGTGTTAAATATTTAATTAACCTCTACATGTTATTTGAATGTACTAGTCATATTTATATATTGCAAGCATTGTATTCGGCTGCTTAAACGCGCCGAGCTCCGAGGCTCCTAAAACGTATGCGCGCGCAATGAGCGATGACAGGAGCAGAGAGAAATGGCGACAGGGCTGAGTCTCTGTGTGCGATGGAATGTTGATAATTTGCAAGTGTAAGAAATGATACAATAAAGCAAATGTTATTGAACACAATAATTTGAGTGCTGGACCCCTTTTCCTGAGAACTCAACTTAGTGGTTGTTTATAAGTGCTTACTACATACGTAAGTACTGCGCCAAAAACATGAAAGAAAAAAAAATGTTTGCTCAATTCTAATCTAGACTCGCGGTAGCGTGTCCAGCCAAGTTCAGGCGTAAATCTTAATAGGTCAGCTTTATAGCGTTTTCACACTATCCGATTCGATATCGGATGTAGGGTCCAACTTTGTCACTCAATTTCTGAACTGAATTACGCAGCCGGGCTTATTATCTTCTAAAATTTAAAATCGACGTGTTACATGTAACACCATATGCTTGTAAAAACATACAACTTTTCAAGATGTCGAATAATCGCTTTGATAACTAATTGGTAATAAATAAGATCGCTCGAATTCTTTCATCGCCGTAACGATGGAATGTAGAAAATGGGGAATACTGAATTTTACGGACGTAGGATTTATTGACGTAAGGTGGATAGGAAAAAGTATTCGGTCAAGTGTGAGTAGGAATAGCGCGCGTAGGGTTCAGTGAAATTTCAATCACAAAATAATATATCCAGTGTTTTTGGTATAGTTCGCTTTATGTCCACCTAGTTTTTGTATCTTCTGTGTCCATTTGGGTTCTCGTTCATCTTAGAATAGAAATAATTTATTCGATGACAGACACAAAATATACAGTACAATTAGCAGGAAAAAAAATACAAACATAAAAAAAAGTATTAAAAAAAAATACATAATAATAAAAGAAGTGCCACGAAATGGAATTATCTTAGCATAATGCTGGCGAATTCCAGCGCTGATTTCCGATGGGCCCATCCATCTTAGCCGTCAGTTACATGCCTGATAAGTCTTTTAGGGGTGAATCCCTCAACCACCCCTTTGCGCTGATAGTTCCTTGTAGAACGATCCTGGCTCCTATGACACGCTGATATTGTGACAATTGTCACAACTTTTCTATGAACTTGTATTCACAGCTGACATATATGGTAGCGTGGTGAGGTGAGACCCCTGTCTCAGGAAGGCTACCACGAACCACTTTCAAAGTTCAAAGTTTTTTATTTGCCTTTGTTCGTTGTTTCATCTATTTACCTCTTTATCGCATATCGATATAGATGAACGATCGAACAAAGTGGTTTGTGGTAGGCCTTCTGGTAACTATTGTCCATCTCACGGGTCTTAAGTATATATCTGTTCTCCTATCCAAATTCCCGTACAAAAATTCCCTTACTAGCCACGACTCATCTTTCGGCACAGACTGTCTGTATTTAGGGAACCCTAAAAAGGCGGCGCATGAAACAGGCCGGTTCTGAAATAGCGTTGACAGGGGATTTATGTAGCCTGCGGGATGACTGAGTGCGCTCGCTTAGTGTCGCTACTGCGCCGCGGTATGCTGCTGAGGCGACGAAACTATACCGTTCATTTGAATGGGTAGGTTAGATCAAGATAAAGATAGTTTAGGCAATTTAGACATGTTCCAATGCGTTAATAAATGTCAAAAAGGAAAGCTACAACCGGTTTTAAGCCTACACCTCGACCCTTAGATGGTGACGTCACGAGAAACTCAAGTTTCGCCGAGTTTTTCAAAACAGTTTATCAGTAAACAGTCATTATTGAAGATAGGATCCTTTTTATTGAACTACCTACTTCAATTAATATTCTAAGCTACCGTGCCTGATTTGACCAAACATTAATGAATTTACTTCAAACTTTATCTTTTTTGGTTATATTAATGATACTATTAGGTAAGGACACCTATGTGGGCTATGTGTGGAGGCCGTATAACTCAATTTCTATAAAGACAAATATTTTTGGACAATGGAGCACCATATTTATAGGGCCTCGAAGAAAACGCCAAATAAATTTCCCGTTAGCCCATAGTAATCTACTTATAGATAGAGTAGATAAATATACCATCATAAAAGTCTTTGCACTTAAAGTTTGAAATATTTGTGACAGAAACAACTTTTTACTTCGTCAATAATTTCGTAAATATGCTGAATGATGTATGGTGGTTTAATTATGAAAGTCCTTAATGTCATACAGAATGCATGAATTATATCCTAATGAAAACATTTCATTCTAATCTAGTAAGAGAAAAAATAGTAAACCGTGCGGAGCGGGCGCCGCCGTGATGTATGGACTTTTAATTAGGCCTTCCTCTGTCCTCATTTAGACTATTCCCTGCCTACCACATTACTCGCAATGGCCGACCTTATGTCAACGATATATGGGCTATATTTGAATGTCAGAATCATATCCGCGACACGGTATAGACTAAAGCGCAGAGCGTTACTTCATTTGCGTCTTCATTTGACGCATTTAAGCGAAAAGGAACCAATGCTAAAATTTTGTCATTGAAATTTAATACTTTTGTTTTAGGGGAGAAGATTGCAATTTTAATTACGATTGTTTTGAGTTGTATGTTATATCTTATAGAGAATTTCATCTCGAAAGTGCTTAATTATTTTTTTTGCTTTTAATGTTCGAGGACGGTGTCTCGGATGTGGTAGGGCGGTCAAGCGACGCGTGCTAATTCCGAGCAACGTTTAATCTTGGTTTTAATATTAATAATAATTGAAGCCGTATTTCAATAGCATCATACCTAAATATAAATCACATCAGACATGTTAAACAATTACAAACCGTAATTATATTCTTAAAATGTCGAAAGATTTACTTGCACCACCTGCTTGCACCAAGTAACCCGGAGTACTTAGTTGAAACCCGACGTTAACTGTTAAAATATAAGAATTAATTGTTTGGGTTAGTTGTCTAATCCCGGTTGGTGCAAGTTACCCTAAGGACGGTTTCTTTTTTTCTCTTTAACTACTTTTACGTGACGAGAACGAAGTCGCAGGTTCGATTAGGATAATTTCAAATTTTGTCAACACCACGTTCTCCCTCTTCCTTATCCATAAATTTAATACCCATTCACAAAAACCACTTGCCTCTGTTATTCCAAGAACCTTTAATTAGGACTATGGAAGGGACGGACACGATTAGCTTAATTAATTCAACACCTTTCCTACACGCGCGGATAACTGTTATCTCATAAAAGTATTTAAAAACCGTATAAAACTCACACAAAAATCACAGAACCATCAACTCTACTTAGTAAAGCGTACATTTGTATTTGCAGTGGAACGATGAAGTGAGATACGAGCTATAGAAAATTAAAGGTCATTATTGTGGCATAAAACTATTCGATGACAATTCACTGGTACGTAGTTATCGGACACACCTTGGGTACTGTCGGCAAAACTGATTAATGACATTAAATTTTTTATTTTATTTTATTGGTGTTATCACCTTGTAATGGCAGTGTTTAATATAAACTTGTGGTTGTTTGTCAGTTTGATAACATTGGGACTGAAAATAAACTTTTTGCCATATGATATATAAAGAAAACCCACCTGAGTTATAACGGCAATCTGTAAGAAAAGTGGCGACATTACTTATTCGTGTTAACGTGCGGGAGTGTTGACAATTGAGAATTATGTTCGAAAAAAGGGTTAACAATCGTTAATGCAGTTTGCGTGTAAGTAATTGTAAAGTAACTACTTATGCATTTAGCAAAAATGATTCTTGCTTTGAGTTATCATGAGAGCTCTAGTATCTAATTGACCATAAAAATAAAATAAAAATTACGTGACTTTTACTTAGGCCTTTTACTTTTACTTTTACGAGATTTTTCCGTTATAGTTTTGATAGTCCGTAGCAGCAGCACCTTAGCACGGGATGATAGAATTTCACCTGTCATTGTCTAATCCGAACAGTTCGAAAGTGACAGATATCTATCACACCGCGCACCATCTTGTGAACCTAAAGGAGAATAAGTATTACGACGAATAAAATCGCAGTTATTGTAATAAGTAAAAACTATGTGTTCATTAATAGTAACTATCCCTTCAATTAATATGTACCCCGAGGTTAACAAGTCTGATAATAACGGCGATGACATTTCACCCAAGACTAATTGATACAATTCAATTCATAGCGAGGATACTTTTTGTTTCCATGAATCGCTTTTGTAAAGCACCTGCCGTTGCGGACGGTGCGTTGGCGTTTTTTAATGGGGGCACTTGTCACCGTCACTGGAAATTTACGGGCGCGATAGGATCTGCGCAAGCGACGGCCGCGACTGGTGCGTCCAGGCCCGGGGACTGGCATTGTGCGATTGTTAGGTGGTCTTCACATAGGATGCCGTTCTGGAGACAGATTTGTTTGTTTATTTACTAATATATTTACACAGCATTACAGTTACAACTAATTCACTGTGAAATTAAAGATGAAACTAATGTTAACATAATACACACACAGGATTGCCTTTTATCCATCACCTCGCTTTTAGTTTTTAGACTTGGTCCTACGGGTTCGAATCCTGGTAAGGGCGTTTATTTGTGTGTTTATCACGAGTATTTGTTCCTGGGTTATGGACTTTTTCTGTGTAAGTATACGTAGTACATGTATGTATTTTTCTATGTAATTATGTAACTACATATTATTATATTGTCGTTTAGAACCCGTAGACCACATATTTAGTACAAGCTTTACTTAGTTTGGGGCTAAGTGGATCTGTGTAAGATTGTCCCCAAATATTTATTTATTATTTATTTATTTATAAATCTAAAAGGACTTTGTGACTAGCGCTTTAGGTCTTTGGTAAGGATACGGAATTCATTCACCTTCGATATTGTAGCGCTTAAATCCAGGTTTTCAATGATTAAAGCATATAAATCTTGTTTTGCTTGTCATTCAAACTACGAAACCAATGAAACTATAAGTAATACCACCCGCAGTTAACATTTCCTAATGTATTTCTATTATTGAGGTAGGAATTAATGTATTGTATTGTTATCAACCCTAGCACAATTACACTAAATTAGCTCCCAATAATAAATAATAATAGAGCTCCCAGAGAGATCGTTGGTGTGTGCGATTAATCAAATCTCCAGAAAAGAACGATAAATCAGGCAGGTATGAAAAACCCTCTTTTCCGCACGTGCTGCGTTCGCATGCTCCCGCGCAAGCCACGGTACACGTATTATAGACAGTTTTGTAACGATGACTGACTGAATAAGTTACTCCATTTTTAACTAGCGACCCGCCCCGGCTTCGCACAGGTTATTATCATACATATAAACCTTCCTCTTGAATTACTCTATCTTAAAAAAACCGCATCAAAATCCGATGCGTAGTTTTTAAGATTTAAGTATACATACATATATACAGACAGCGGGAAGCGACTTTGTTTTATATGTACTATGTAGTGAAGTAATTCGATATCCGTTTGGCCTCCGTATCATGGAAGATAGTAGGTACCCAACCTATAAAGAGCATTTATTTGTATAATTGATTCAGATACTTGTCCTCAAACTTTGGGTCTATTCCGGCTCGTGTCAAATGGGTTTCTTGGACATTTGCCATGTAACTTTGAGTTAACCGATTTCTTTTCGGTGACGAAAATGCATCCTAAAGAAATGTACAGGAATTTTAATTAAGTATTTATATAAATACTTGTTTAAAACCATTGCGATTTACAGATATTTTACACGAAGAAAAAAGCGTGATTAATTTTTATTTTATTTGTGATAACAATTTTTTTTTACTTATGACAAGAAAATTGTGGTCTTTACAATATTCTAGTATTCACAGCAATACAAATTGCTACTAGAATATTGTTTTTTTTTTTTTAATGGTCGTCACATATACAACAATGAATCTGGTAAATGGAGTTAGACTTTTTTCGCCGTGAAGGTAGAGTTTCCAAATATAAACAGTATATCTTTCGAAGGTTGTAAAGTGCTACTTAAGCAGAAGTCCATCCTCTAAGATGTCAAGAACAGACGTGACAGTTTCAACAACTCTACGCGGACATACTCGCGAACGGTTGATCTGTAAATAAATACCAAAATATAAACAAAAAGTTGCTTCAAACCTACCAAAATTATAATATTGTCTTCTGTTACCGCGATTGTTATTCATTGAAATTAAACACTTTAGAATTCCCATTCTCTCAGTCATCATCTTATCCCTGTAAAAACCAGTGCAGTAAAGGGCTCGAAACGTAGGGTCATGGTGTTAATAAACGCGATAAATCCGTTCTAAAGTGTTTAATTCTAACAAGATTTGTCTTTTATAAAATTTACTACAAAGGGGCTTAATCGCGTTAAATATTGAAAACTAACCTCCGACGTTTCAAGGGCGACATTGCTCCCGTGGTCCCGGAGAAAAACTGAGTTTTCAATCGTTGTGGTAAATTTTATAATTTGTGAGTATCGTGAAAGTTTAAATAAGATACAACGAGGAAATGCCGCCAGCATCCTAGGTACAATGCCTCAAGGACCTACTTTAGATTTAAGGTAGGTAGAGGTAGTTAGGTAAGTTACTGTATATATTTCGAAAATAAATGGTTTTTTTTTAAATAAGATATGTGTCCTGAGTTTTAAATTTTATAATTTTTGATTATCGTGAAAGTTTAAATAAGATTTGTCTATGTCATTGCGTTGTACGGTTTATATTATAACTGTGCCGATGGCATGCCCGGCCGCCGTTAGCAACTGTGCTCTAATGCGTGTTCCCTAACTGTGGCTATCCATTATCTCCGTTGTTGTTGATTGTGAGCAGCGAACATGCGAACATGCACATGCGCTGACTGCACTGATCAGAGCAAGCATTCAAATGTCAATGCCCAAGGGCGACGATAGTCGCTTCCCATCTAACGATAGTGGCGATACGGCTGCTCGTTTGCAAAGTTTTAGCAAAACAATTTTGAGATAAAAACAGAATAAGTATTGCCTTTTAAAGCTTTTCAGCTTAAGATTGAGTTTAACAGAGTGTTTATGATGTCTTAACGACCGGTTGGCGTAGTTGATAGTGACCCTGCCTGCTAATCCGATGGTCCTGGGTTCGAAGTTCGAACCCCGGTTAGGGCATTTATTTGTGTGATGAACATAGAGATTTGTTCCTGAGATGGATGTTTTCTATGTATTTATATTATTATTTGTATGTTATATAGGTATATATCGTTGTCTGAGTACCCGTAACATAAGCCTTCTAGAGCTTACTGCGGGACTTACACAATTTGTGTAAAAATGTCCTATAATATTTATTTATTTATTATAATCGGCGTCAAACGCAAAAAGTAAAGTACTTAGAACCTTAGAACAATGCCGCGTTTGATCTCTCCCATCAGGGAAGAAAAAGCAAATAGATTTAACGAAGATGTTGCAGCTTGCAGTGTAAAAACCAATGGGAACATTTTACGAGTATTTAATGATCGCGAACCATTGTTGGTGTATAACACATTTTTTTCGGAATACTCGACTTTTTCATTTGATACTTTTGTCAATAATTAGGATCGTTAATGTGTGTGCACAATATTTTCTGATAAAATTAACGACTTAAAATCTGAGAGAGGATCATGAATAAATGAGCATAATATTAATTTAATGTGCTGCCGTGCTTTATCTAGCCTGACGGTTCAGTATGGGCGTGAGCGCGAATTATGTGCACCGTCCTTAATCATGGGAACGTATTGGAAGTCACGTGATGGGGTGTAAAGTGACGGATGTCTGGTTTCAGCTTCTGTGCATGTTGCAATTAGATTAGATCTATTGTTCTTTGCCTTTTTACACCTTCTTACGCTCTATCTAGTTTCGCTTCGTATATATAGGTACCTACCTATTTGTTGTTAATTCAAAAACGATAAAAGAGGATCACGGTATCTGATTGGGATGTATGTAATGATGCACTCTGAAAGTGATGGCCAATTTCCAGGTCTAGTTTTTTATCTCTTACCCTATCGGTCCTGGTTTACCGATAAGGTACATCAAAACAAAGAAATAAATTCCTGTATTCACTTCTATAATACAAATACAAATACAAATAACTTTATTTCGCTAGAAACATGGTACATAAGATGGTCAGACAATATAATAAATAGGTAACACATATTTCACCAGCATCTGGCATGCAAAAATATCACACTTACAACTAAAATTATATTAAATTAAAATTAAATGATATGATCATAGTCAGCCTATGTCACTAAACTATATTTACATTAGATCAGATTCAAATACTCGGCTATGGAATAAAATGTGTTTTGCACTAACCACGCTTTTAGTTTACGCTTTTAATTGATGGATAGTTCCATGATACGATCAATAATCAAATGTTATCAGGATATAGTATTTTTTAAACACCCCTCGTAACATTATCGTGCAATTCCCCTACTACCTCTAGCTAGACACCGATAAGACTCATATCACATTGTGAAAGCCTGTTGTTATTTGTACTTTTGAATTCGTATTTATTCTGTGATTTCGATGAAGTGTTATTTATTTCCCTTTCCCTCCCCTTATAGTTTCCGAATCATAAACAAACAACACTCGTATTAGGGCACCAGCGCGAGATGAGCGGTTAATGCAAAGGAGTCGTTCCAAACGCTTGTAAACCAGTATAAAAGGGCTATCTCGTTACATACAGTAGTTGCAGATCTCGAGGCCGTATTATACTGGTACCTGATAATTTTCTGATGCGTTTGTTTAAGCATAGTGAACACTCGGCGAGGGTGGGCTTGACAAATTGCGTTACAATTGGACCGGACGTTTACACCCGACGCCCTCGCGTCTATGGGCCCCTGGTACAAACAGAGAAAGGGATCTTCTGGGGCCCATTATTTGAGATGTTTTGTTGCGATTCAAAATGGGTTTCTAAATAACAAAATAAACTGGTCCGTGTTTTGATTATTAGGGAAGTTTTTTGTCCGTAAAAGTTGATTATTGGATTTTCAAAAACTGGCATAGGTAGCTGTTATTTTAAGACAATCTTTTCCGAATCCTGCAGACTTTACAAATGAAGAAACTTCAATTTTTATTTTTTTATTTTTTTTTTGTCAATACGTTTGATCAATAATATTTGCTTGTCAATACGTTTGATATTAAGCTACTCAAAAAATCCACTCAATCATCAAACCACTTAATCCAATCACGTATCACCTCTCTTTTCTAAATGACAGCCCGATGAACGAGTCCACGATCGCTGCCAAAGCTCGATCGTGTCGTGCTCAATCAATCAATCAGTGTTGCAAAATTCGCACAATGCTCCATTAGGGGTGCATTTGCATTGTTGTGGCCCCCTGTCATTAGATGCTGGGGTGCGGGCTTTGTTTATAATTGTCAGCTGAATAGCAAAACACTGGTCATGTTACACTTTGGATATAGTTGCTGTTTTGTCTGCTTAATTGGTGCTTGTTAAAAGGGGCTAAGAAAGGACTAGATGCTTTAAACTTTATCTACGTACTCGTAGGTGAATCAACTAAATCAATTTCTTGTTGTTCCGTTAGCCAGGGGACAAATGCGGGACAGTTTGTAAGACGAAACGTTGTAGTATGTTCTATTGACATGCATCCCATTAACCCAGAAGGCCTACCACGAACCACGAAAGAAGTTTCACCTCTCTGTCGCACTTGAGTAAGAAATCACAAGTGCGAAAGGAAGGTATACTTTCGTTCGCGGTTCGTGGTAGGCGCTCAGGTATCATTGCTATACATTTTCGGTTCATCAATTTAAAATATGTAAATTATAAATTTGTGTAGAAGATTTTAAGGAGAAAACTTCTGTCGCGGTACGAGCATTGTGTGCTTACAATGAGTTCTACGTAAACGTAGTCGATAGCGACTGCACGATTCGATAGTGTTTGCTCGCTCCCACCAGGTAGGAACGAATAAGATACAAATACTATCGAATCGCGCAGTCGCTATCGATTAAAGTTACGGAGAACTCATGTTCAGGGAGTGTAGAACAGTGTTGCTTTAAGTTGTCGCGTAATGGTACTAATGGTACAGACGAAAGAACAACGGTTATATTAAATTTTGATAATAGAAAATTACTCTTTTTCGTGGGCTAAATGGCCGAAACTTTCAATATTTTTAAACCCTTTTGTCCTGATAATTTGTTCTTGAAGCAATTCTACTCTTAATTCGATTACAGTTATGGTGACAGTAGATAAATTGGTTTAAGTTACAGTCCAACAAATTTAAAACAAGAAACCATTTGAAAATCATTTTACGACGTCGTATTCCATTCGATATAAAGACATAAAACCTATTTAACTCGACATCCCCATCCTCTTGTTCTGGGAAACAATGAATTCCTCTCATCTGGGACTAAATCGTGCTAATCAAGACGTCACCATGTCCGTGTAGTCATAAACGTGTCGTAAAGGGTTCGTTAGCGTTCTTTATGTGCGCTATAACAGGACAACGTCAAGTCTCTGTCAAGTACACAGTTGTAGGTTGTCCAGTTGGACATGGCACCATAAATAGGGGTAATAAGAAAGCCAGGGAAACAGCTTGTTAGAGCTACATTTTCTATTACAGTACTCAAATACTAAAATTTTTTTGGTTAAAACGTGAAATTATATTAAATTGCAACGTGATGCCCGAGCCGCGAAGGTGACAACATCACTCGGTCTGTCCGAGGATGACTGCCCGATGCAGTCGAAACATGTCACGCCTATTGTGATAAAAATACGTGAGTGTTAACCGTTGCAATTTAATATCAGTATGACTCACGATAGTTTAAATTATGTGAAATTACTTATTTAAGTTATAAATAAAGAACCCCAGTTTACCTTTCGTATTTGCTACCGCTCGGGAAATTCTATATTACTTAACATGATGGAACAACTCAAAATTCGCATTAATTTACACTCTTGAAGGAAGAATTCAACTTTACTCAGTGATTCCAAAAACAAAGAGACCTTTTTTTATACGTAAAAAATGATTTTTATCGTATTTCGTAATGCTAATTGTGTTCTATTTGTTGTTACAGGTGCTGAAATACTGCGAGCACCTCCACGGGAAGTGGTACTTCAGCGAGATCCGTGCCATCTTCTCGCGCCGCTACCTGCTGCAGAATGTTGCCATTGAGATGTTCCTGGCAAGCAGAAGTAAGTCACAATATTTTTATAAAGTCTATCGGGAGCTTTCAGCGGAAGAAAAAGCATAGAACAGGACACTTATTTCGTTATGTTCACATGCCCACCCTTGTATATTTTGAACAATGACAGTGGTCGAAGGAGCCATCACGCATAACAATGACAACTCTGAAATACGAATATGACGAAGAAAAACACTACTTTATCTTAAATGAAGTCCTCTAGCCTCTTACAGACCATGGTTTACCCCTACGACTAATTAGTTCAATGACAATTAAACTATTTTCAATTGGAACAGAGTTGCAATTGTTTTTTTTATTTGGTTTTCGGACGAAAGAAACTCAACCTTATTCTCTAAAATATTAATTTCAAATTGAAATACTTGGATTTTTTTTTTGTGGTGGGCTTTTGTATGGTGGGCTGCAGGAGGCTTAGTGATGCAGAGCGGGAATCTTGATTCAAACTGGACAGTCGAACTTTTTTGTCCAAACTGAAATTGGGACGCTTTTCGTTCACACGGTTAATTATTATTTCCTATATATATATAGATAAATATATCTACATAAATATCTCTTTCTATACTCAAATTACTTTATAATGTGTGTCTGTATGCTGTTCCAGCGTCGATATTCTTCGCGTTTCCGGACCAGGCGACGGTCAAGAAGGTGATCAAGGCGCTGCCGCGCGTCGGTGTCGGCATCAAGTACGGCATCCCGCAGACCAGGTCAGTCGCATTCTTTACACTTCTGTTGCTCTGGTGCAGCGATTAAACGCGCGGATGGCACTGCATTCTTTTTAAAAACGAATCTCGCCAAATTCTTAACCATAAAGCAGCAAGTTTGGACTTTCTAATAGGAAAGGAACATACTGCATTCTTATCTTACCTCTTAGCCCACTTTGTAGGTACAGTAATCAATTTTGTAGTAAGAACACGATCATTTAACTTCAAACTCGGGTAAAAACATCTGTCAGATTATGCGATCTTGGTATTAAGAAAATGTAATAAGGTAGAGTCGAAAATGATTTACCAGAGTTTGAAGTTAAGCGACACACATGTTCTATGTACTAATAAAAAACCATAACATGTAGGTATGTAGGGTAGGTAACCCTTATAAATAGCCCTTTATTGATAGGTACCTCGTAGTAAACGCGACTCACAGATAGAGTCTAAGTTATTTCATTTATAAATAAAATAGGTAGGTCCTAAATAAAATGCGCCCTACATAGGCTGAAGGCTCTAACTTGGTATTGATTAGAGTGACATACTCATGTAATTGAACGAAGCTATTATTTCTTGATAAATTGTAGCGAAGTTAACCCGGAAATCGAACGATCGATAATTTATATGTCAACTTTTGTTCAACGATGGTGATAGGTTTTTACTTTAAGACCTATACGACATTTATTATAATTTATAATTTGTAGGTCACTCTTTAGCAGTTTCCTATTTGAGCAAAATATGTATATGTATAAGAATATTTTCTCAACGTCTTTTGTTTGAATCAAGGTAAACTACGATACTGTACAGGTATTAATTACTTACAAAAATAATTGCTTTAATGGCTGCGTCTCGTATTGTTCTACCAATAAGTTAGGAAAGTTAGTAAAATATAATATAGTAAAGTTAGTAAAATAAGTTAGTGAATATTAAAGTTAGTAAAATATAAATAAACTCAATCGAAGTGTGTATGAGTTATTTCATATTTGGTGACATCATTTTAACTGTCTTTACGATCTGATGATATAAGAAATCCATTTGGATTGTTACGCCATCTACGCGATACCTATGGAACTAGAAGGCTTTCGCGCCTCTTTGCCAGCTTCGATGTTAAGAATCAAGGTTCATGTGCAACTACTTATAGAATGCGCCGATAGATGGCTCTAGTGATTTTATTTCATTGATCTGATGCTTCACAGACTAAATTTTTATTCTGTTTTATTTCAAAGGGCGGGTAAGGAAATTAAACGGCTGGTATAAAACAACACATTTTTATTTGGATGTATGTCTACAACTTTCATCACAGTGAAAACTCACTACATACCCAAACAAAACCGTAACCCTCCTCGTTTTTAGCCGTAGCATCAATACCCTGCACTCATAAAATCTTTCGTTTTTTTATACAAATCAATAATTACTAAAAAAATACTCATAAAATTAATAAAATCGCTCCAGCGCTGAACTGGACTGGTAACATTTTCACTTAAAACTAGACAAACATTTAGGTTACGTTTAAATATTATCACCGAGTACAAAAACCTAGCCTACCTATGGAATGTAATAGTTAAAATCACTCGAAATACCTATAATACTGATCACATAACATTCATAATGTAAAATTGTTCATAATTGGTAACTACAGTTGCTAACTTTGGGTGTAACGAGAAGTTATTCATGATGACCCGGGATCTTTTCATCATCTTTGTGAATCCATCGCGGGGCGAAGACTTCCTTATTTTTTTCTAAAGACACTGTTGCGCCCGCGCTGTGCCGCCTCTGCACCGGCCGGCCCTCCATGCCGTACTGTTTACCCACTTCAGGATCCACCTCCTTTTTTTCCTCGTCGAATTGCTTCATAATTTCAGTCAACGACTTCCCTTTAGTCTCCGGGAGGCACAGTAAGCAGTAGGCCGCTCCCATTAGCGCGCAAAACGCGAATAGGTATAAAGTACCATTGCTGGTTAGTACGTTTTCTAGTTGTGGATACGTCTTTATATTAAAGAAAATAAGGACGTACGCGCAGCAGGCGGTCGCCCCAGACATTACTCCTCTAATGTCCTGCGGGTATAGCTCTCCTGACATTATCCAGGGTAGCTGCAGAAAGCCTACCATGCTGAAGGATACGTGCAGAAGCACGCAAACTAGCTTCAGTAACGGAGGACCGTTTACGCTGTCACATATAGCGGCCCCAAGCATCGTTACTCCTAATAGCAACCCTGATGTTGCTGCCAGAGTTTTTCTTCTAAAACTGTTGATTAAACACGCTCCAACGGCTCCCATGAATACTCGAACTCCACCCACTATAATCGACGCCGTAAAGGCATTGACACTGGTGTCGACGGAGTGGAAGAAATCAACGGCGTAATACAAGATGACGTATATGCCGGACATCTCTTGGAACATGAAGAAGACTATCAGCAGACAAAACGGTTTTAACACGCTTCTCCGCTTGAACAGGCCGAGCTTTTGTTTGAATGTCATTGTATCGACTTTTCTGTCTTTCGTGAACTCCATTAACTCCTGCTGCGCCGTGCTGTTGTTCTGCCTTAGCCAGAACATGGAGTTGTAGGCTTCTTTCATTTGTCCCTTAGAAGCCAGCCAGAGCGGTGACTCAGGGACGAAGTACATGAGGAAAGGTGTGAGCAGGGAGACGGCGGCGCATATGGCGGCAACCTTGCGCCAGTGCACGAATGAGCCGAGCGAGTACACCACGAAGATGCCGGTGGACACCAGCCCCGGGCCCAGCGCGCTCAGCACGCCGCGCTTCTCCGGCGTCGTGATCTCCGCCACGTAGATGTAGGAGGCAGTCGACATCCCTGGAAAATGAGGAAGGTTTTGGTTAAAGTATAGATAACGTACCATCTATTTAAACATTTGAAGGGGCGGGGAGCAAAGAGAGATAGAAGCAAGTCAAGACATACATACTCGTAGCTCAAAAAAGTACAAGAGAAAATTGCTGTCACGTCCTACAGGCAGACTTTATGAGACTGGGTTCGAGAGCACGCCTAAACTTACCTATAGTGAAGCCTGTGATGAACCGGCCGACGCACAGGAAGACGTAGGTCTCGGAGAAGGCGATGACCAGCCAGCCGACCAGGTTGGGCAGCACGATGGACTGCAGCAGCAGCCGTCGGCCCACAGCGTCCACCATCATGCCGCCGAGCAGCGCGCCGATGGGGTTCGAGATCACGCCTAAACTTGCTGCAAATAGAAACAGATGAATTATTAGTTTATTGAATCAGGCGTTACTTTGCGGGATCCCATGCCTACTTAATTATTACGACAATAATGTTACGTTGTATTGTTTGACGGAATGTCAAACTAAGATTACTGTCGTAGGTAATTTGATGAATTATTACTCTACTTTACTGTCGTAGGTAATTAGATGAATTATTACAATACTCAATAGTATTTTTTTTTAATATTCTCCCAAATCTTTTGACTCCGTTATCCGCTAAGGAAATTCCTGCAGTATTGATTAAAGTTCTATAATTTTCTTGTGCTCTGAGGCCTCTGAGATTAGTGTTCTAAACTGGTAATTTTTAAGGACATATTTGGGTTTTGGCTACACCAACACTGGGTATATTGATTCAAATTTGAGCCATAACTCTACATTCTCACCACATCAGGCCCCTCAGCATAACTTGTCAAGACGCGACTGGATGCATGGACTGTTATGCTAGAGCGGCAGATATGGTGATAACGATACAATATACTGTTACTACCGCTGATTCTTTATAAATAGTCTTAATTTGTAGTTCATACGAAACGAATTAAACTTGTACAAGCAGGTGATAACAGAACAAAAGAACCGCACAATTGTGGCCAAATATAATTTCCTCGATTGCGTTAGACATCCCGTGCCCTGCACTAACACTGCACCTTGACAATAGTTGTGAAAGATCCCAAGCCATTCAAAAATGAAGTAACAGCTATAATGTTCAACTATGGCGTTGCAAATCGAATTCGCGCCGGTCATGTGTTTTCATTAATAGGTCATGTTCATTATTTATTTCGCATACCCAATAACTAAGGTTACTAATATTCGGTATAGTTATATGTTCGTGATGTTTCTTGTGCAATAAAGTCTCTAATTACGTATTTAGTTACTAAACTGGTAAACAAAAACATGATCAGTTGATTAAACCAGCTAGCAAAGATCTCCGAGTTAATCCAGTCATTGAACTGACAGCTTGTATGGAAATTTTGACAGTTTGGGAAACAATTAATAATAGGTAATTTTTTTAGCGTAACGGATATATCGTGAGTCTAGTATTAAGTAGGCAACAAAATCCAACAAAATATCGTTACACGCTAATCGTCACAAATATGTACACACATGTTACAAACATTTTTGTTGTAAGATTGATATGTACTTATATATGTTTTTTAAGCCGTTTAAAATGGGTCAGGACCAGTTTCTACCTATTAACATTTGTTTCTAGCGAAATAACACATCTAGCACCCGTGCCGTACATTTTGTAGATTTAATAATAATAATATTCTTTATTGCTCACCAATAATGATAAATACACATACAAAGAAAACTGTTGTACAAGATAAAAAAATAATTGGCACACAACAGGCGGTTTTATCGCTAAGAAGCGATCTCTTCCAGACAACCTAATAATGATGGATTTAATGGTTTTACTTGAATAAGTTTTCTTCGGTTTCTCTTTTAACAGATACAAGACAAATATGTCGTCATGTTCACATACAAGAAAACTATTTCCTATCGTTCATTTAAAAAAATCGATTTAGTTTAGTTTTTTTTTTTACTATTTACCTACTTTCGGAAGAAAAGTTTGTAGGATTTTTGCATATATCATATATAAATATCCCATTTTAACGTAATTTGAAAAAATCAGGCTATTATAATTTAATGTCTGTCAAAATCGTATCTTTCCTGGGTTAAGTATATTAAAACAATCCGACGCGTTTGTGTTTTATGATTTTTCTGCGATAACTGGAGTATCGTTGGACGGATCGTCTTGAAATTTAGTAGGTAGTTAAATTATATAAATATGTAGATTTTTAAATTCATGGGGAGCGAAATACAGGGGTTGCGGGCTCACGTTCGGGCCGTATCACTAGTATTTTATTATCATGACTCGATAACATTTCTTAGCTATGCAAGGAATACGGTAAAAAACAGGCGTATTTGTACCACGCATTCCAAATAGTGTTTACCTTAGAATTTTTCGATAGTTTGATACCATTTCAAACTAAGTAATTTATAATAAATATATTTAATATTATGATTTTATCCCCCCGACGTGACTTGTGGTAAAGTGTAGAGCTTAGCGACCTTCCCCCTCATTACCAAGGCAGCAGGAGCGCAGAACAAATACTATACTACATGTCTGGCAGTAAACACTGCTATCAGTTTGCTCAGACATCGCGAATGTTGACTTTTCCACTCAGACTTTCGCAACAATAAGTGTGATAGTAGATAACGATTACGTGGTCAAGTGCATGTGTTATGAATGGTATGATTGTTATCTACAAGTGGTGGACTAAAATAAAATAAATAGCATATAAGTTTTTTTTTAATACTACGACGGTGACAAACAAGCATACGGCCCGCCTGATGGTAAGCGGTCACCATAGCCTATGGACGCCTGCAACTCCAGGAGTGTTACATGTGTGTGTTGACAGCTAAAAGGGCAAGCTTTGCTCCGTGGGTCCCCAGCTGTCAACGCAGTGAATCCTCTTGGAGCTCTGGCGACCTTACTCACCAACAGAAACATAACACTATGAGTTATGCGTATTACAGGGTGTTGTCTTACCTACTAGCTATAATATGCTTGATGATTATATGCAGGTCAAAATTATACGTAGATCAAATGTTGATATGGGAACCGTATACATTGCGAAAAATAGGCTGCCCCATTGAAAATCCCGACGAAAAATATAGTAATGTATAGGCAAGAGACAATTTTCATTACGGTTTACTGGTGCTCAAATGCTCAAATACTGGTCTTCAGAAGTTTTTTTGTATGACGTACTCCTAGCAAATCACCTAGCAAATCATCATTATGGTTATGAATTTAAAAACACAACCTGTATAACCTTACACAATGTTTTTAAACATTTGCTGCAAATATGGAAAAACAATTGACATCAAATGCATAGCGATAATTGATAAAACCGCGAACATCATCCGTGTTGTTTATCGATAAACTTGATCAATGTTCCATAATGTCGACCGTGAAACTATTTTTTCCGCAGTTAAACAAAACCGTGTGAGTTATTAATAGTGAATACAATGCGATCATTCGGATAGATATTTATACCAAACAGACGCGCGGCACGAATATTTCACACGCGATCCAATGTGTGTGGAGAACCGGCATGTGTTTGTGTTTATTTTATTGTGTACTCGAGGGAAATTTGGCACGAAACCCGGCGCTGAAATAAAACGACCTAGCGTTGAGCAAACGAGTTCATTCACTATGTTGTTGGAATTATTTAAACTATGCGGTGAAGCAAAAACTTTGACTAAAAGATTACTTTGGTTCTTCCTACTTCACCA
This sequence comes from Lathronympha strigana, assembly GCA_949128165.1. Classification (NCBI taxonomy): domain Eukaryota; kingdom Metazoa; phylum Arthropoda; class Insecta; order Lepidoptera; family Tortricidae; genus Lathronympha; species Lathronympha strigana. The sequence goes on along the minus strand of OX421917.1, from coordinate 19,472,330 downwards.
ACTGGCAATAATGCTCTGGAAGAACTGACTAGGGATTGAGTTTGATCTAGTAAAGATGTTACTCACTAGATCATTCGTAGCATGTTAAGATAACAGAAGAGAAGGTATAGAAACTGTTCACAAAAGTCATTAAAAAAACGATTTAGAAGAACCGGTTGTAAGTAGATAGTTCAATGGAAAATACGTTAAATGACAATTTCTACATCTCCCACTTGTTTGCTATAGGTCTGTATTTCCCCTTAACCTGTCAGCATATTAAATCCTATTATAGTCGACAACGTGCTTGTAACTCTACCGAGTTCCCATTAGGCTGGCTGCTCACTTGTTCGGTGCCCCCGTGGTATAAAAACTTATATGGTTTATGACTTTTGACTCACCAATCCATGAGCTTTGCTCATATGTGATGTTGGGGTGCTCGTGTGTGTACTGCGGCAGCAGAACCGCCGAGAAACCTTGGCAGAACCCCACCGATATGTTGATGGACTGCGCCGCGAGTGCCGCCAATACCTGGAATGTTATGATAGTCTGGTTAATATTGTTAATATGATTATAATATGGCAAGGGCTTGTCACTGGGATATAGACAGAGAAAATCATACATACTATTTTACGATAGATTTGGGATTTCTTTTCTAAATTTGGTTTTCCAGTCCACTGTAAACCTTTACAGTGGACTTGGTATCACTTTAGCAGTTCCTCGAACATGGCTGCCGTGTCATACCTATGTCCGTTGACTGTTACTTGGCATACGCGTAGGTATAAAGGTGTAATTGTGATGTGATAAGGGATTATAGTGATTTGTAATTGTATTATTTGTAATTGTTTGTTTGTACCTGATTGTTAATTGTAATAGTTATATGTACCTGCTTGGTATATGTTAATGTTAAGTTTCATGGCACATTGGATTTGTCTGTAAGGTCATGTAAATATGTTTTCAAATAAAAATAAAAATAAAATAACGAGTCTAAATTGTATTTTTTTAAATAATCTTTACCTATTTACAAAACAAAGTTTTAAATATTGCTTACCAATTCCTTGTACGAGCTTGTCACTAAAGTGCGCATTACGTACTCATTGACTACATTCGATCTGATTTTACTCCAAACTACGTTTTATAATATAAGTAACACGACATAGGCGTGACACGACAGATGACTAACCCGATACAATGCCGTATTGCCTTGGTTCGATTAAAGGACCAAGGTATTAACATGGTCGCTCCGAAAATGACTACAAATTTGTGTCAAAGTTACTCTAATTCAATCGTTAATGATCATGTTATCATGAATCTCGGAACATTAAATAATTTTAAATATTTAAAAAATATCTCAAACCCTGGTAAACCAATGACGTACAGTCAAGTGCAAAAATATGGTTCGACATAATCGACTCATAAATATGGTACTACGCTCTTATTACACCGGCATAAGGTGCTACGGGACATATTTTTGAGTAAGATGTGCACCACCATATTTTTACACTTGACTGTATGTCAATACGCTCTACCGAGGCACGATCGATGTATCATAACCTAATGGATTTTTAGCAAATAAAATGTGATGATTCTTCATACGACTGACTTTGCAAAATTACATTATCAGTCCATATTTGCCACAAAAGTTTTATTATTCTCATATTTAGTTTCTTGAACTTGCAAACACTGAAAAGCTAACAATGCAATTGTCGAGTTTACTGTGGTCGCACATCTAATTATGGCGGTTACCACCAGATAAATTGCACAACATCCGCGTATTACACGGAAATTATCCTATCAAAATTGGTGCGCAGAATAATTTCGTTACAGTTCCGATTTTTTGTTAAAAAAAAATAATGTGTTACAAAATATTGTGTTATTTTTAGTATTGAAATATTTTGAAAATGCTTTTGTAAAAATCGTATCCTCACACATTTAAGATAAGGACACAAATCACAATAATTTAGCTAAACTGTGTTTGATCTGTGTTTACAAAAACGCCATGAATGTATATGTAGTAACAATATAGGTAGTTGCGGGATCCCGCATATAAATTTGATAGCTGACCACGTGTGTTCTCCTGTATTAAATAATACTCATAAAAACAACACAGCACTTCTATTAGTTCTATCGAGATTAAAATCAACCTAAATGAACTCAATTATAATTGAAGACAAATTATTAAAATATCAAATTAATATGCTAGGCATGATCGATATTGTGTTACAAATGTCTGCGAAATAAACATAACATGTCTAAAGTATGTGCCTTTAGGTATGTGCCTTTTTGCAGTCCCGCAAATCCCGCGGGAATACCGAGATCTCGCGATGCCGGGGTCGGAAGCCCTGCATGGTCTTTACATTTACATCCGTCATTCATAACACAGAAAGATTGCAAAGCGCAACTATAATAACAGTGCCTACTGAATAACAATAAAATAACGGTACAGTTGTAATATGATATGCTTCTAGACAGATACTGCGCTTGTAATCTTGTGGCTTATCTAATCTAATCAATAAAGAAAGTAAGATGACCACAGAGTTGTTATGTTATGCTTCTACTAAAGCGCGTAGCTGGCTCATTTGGCTATTCGTAGCCGCGTAGCGGTTCGTAGCATGCGCCTCAGACCAAGAGGTCTATTTGAATAATGTAGTTTATTATTGATGTTATCTCAATGCGAATTGAACAGCATTATAACTGTCCGTGACGTTTGGCTCATCCAGACAATCAAACTTAGATAACGTCTGTACGATACGTCAAAAACATCAAACAATAATCAGATATTGGTTTGATTATTTGTCAGTAATTTCGATGGTGGAAAGAAGGTAAATAAAAATGACGTGTGTATTTAGATTTTAAAATATGTTATTGTTTTAATATGAATATGATATTTACTCTCAATGTCGAGATATAATGCCTGTACCTTAAAAAGCTGTATCAATATCAAATCTAATTATTAAAATTCGAATACAGCCATGTAGCCATTATTAGTGTGGCATTAACCTTTGCAAATGCCTCACTAATAATGGCTAATGATGCCATGTTTTGGGTTCTAATTTAAGTACTATAATGAACGAATGTACACAATTACCTCGTATTGTTTGATGAATGACATTAACATGTGAAAATTGTACACCGTACGATTAGACGAAAGCGATGATTGAAAAGAGAATGTTTTCAATCTCACACGTCTATTTTTATAGACCGACCGCCCACGCGAAACGTGAGCGCAGAACTTCGCCGAAATACACGCGCGGATGATCTCTGGCGAGATATACGTAATCACTATGGATTATACATACTGTTTGGTTTTTTATTGAAGATAAACATATAAATTTACAGCCTACACCAAAACATTTACGTCTCTAGGTCTGCGTGCACGGCGCCCTACTGCAGCTTTATAATAGCCTGGGGTTAACGATGCATTCCCTCGAGTACAGATGGTTTATCACTGCGATTCCTGAAAAGTAGCCGGTAGTAACAATTTTGAAAACTTAAGACTAAACTCCTTCACAGAAATAACCGAATGATTGTCTATGTAGGACACGGGTTTCCCAACCAGACCCATAAGTTTTAGTTTTCCACTATGGCCCGCTGAAAGAAAATTGAATAGCTCAACGTGTCTAATATAATCCAGTCAGCGAAAAGCAAGCGGGCGAGCCGAAGACCCTCGTAAAACTTGAAGACACAAGGTAAAAATTCTTTCGCATAGTCGCGTAGAAGCCACCGATGCCACAATTTCTAACATTGGCCATCAAAATTATATACGGTGAATATAATCTCAAATTAGCAGCCGATATAAAAAGCAAAGGGCTGCCAATATTAGTTAATCTTAGTAAAGTTGTAAGGAGTCCATCCGCGAGCGTCTGGGTGGGGTTTTAAAAAGCTTCCGAGTAGACCCATTATGTAATAATAAATAATAAAATAATAAATATTTGGGACAATCTTACACAAATCGACCTAGTCCCACGACATAGACATGTGACATGTGTGATAGAGTATTCCTAAAAACTATTTTATGCCACACCTGGCCATAAGTTAAATTCGGCCCAAGTGTAGGCATAAAATAGTGTACCTAACACGTGAGGTAATAAATAAAGCCCTTGATCGCATATTTACGTCCCTCGCTTGCAGCTCGGGTCGCAAACATCTGCGATCTCGGCCTTTCTTTGTTTTACCGCACTAGTTAGGTAATGTACTATTATTTATTATAGTGTCATGAGCAAAACGCGTTACGACTTAAATGTCCAGAATTGTTGAATTTTTTGTCCAACGTCAGCTAAATAGCTACGGCAACCGTAGCAGCAAGTAATTACTAGCCTAATATTTTTCCACGTAATTACCATTCCATCAGCATTTCGCTTGGGAAGCTGTGACAATAGGAAGATGGCGTCGCGCACGTGGCCGCAACGTGTGTGTAATGACCACCCGGCGGTTCCGTCGGCCAACGCAACATCATGCTGACTCCTTAATTAGACAGTTGGGTCTGTGTTTACTCCGATCTTTTATGCGACCCTGGTACTTCCTGAAGAAATATTACTGAAAGTGTAGAATATTCTCGGAATTTCCTGATATTCTTTGCGTGAAAGGTATAAACAAAAATTATGGCCAACATTGCGTGCGTTTATCAGTCCCTAGTTACCTGAAGAAATGTTCAGAAAGTTATTGAAAGAGGAAGTTTTCCAAAAAAAAAGCTTAGTTTCGAGAAGGCCTACAGCACATTCGAATTGTCAGTTAGCTCATTATTAGACTTTTTAATATGTACCTATGATGTACGTAGGACAAGAGGTCTCGTATCCTTTTGACAATGTCACGTTTTATTCAATGGGAGCTACCATATTGTCGCTCACCAGGCGCCGCCACTCATGCGTGGGTCCTGTGTCAATATGAGAGAATTGTCAAAGTGACGTTTGAAATGTTCCCGCAGGACCCACGTTCCACTACCGCCCCTAGCAGAAAATCGACTCGCGGTAATCCTCATTGTTTACTTAATTCGTAAAAGACAATTGGAAACAAAGTCATTCACAACCGAGCTTATCTGTGATGATTATCACCAACAGTTTACACAGCTGATATTCAACTCTTAACGACTTATTTTTATTAAATAATATTTAAAACGGGTCACTCACGTAATTTAGTCGATTTTCGCTCGACATGTTTCGTTCTTTACGAAGAACGTCATCAGGAGCGCCCACTCGCGACAGAGGCAAGTCGTACACTGCGGGCTAATGCCCTATCTGCTCTGGTACTTGCAGCTGGCGGTGGGAGCGGCGCGGGGGGCGACACGGCGGACGATCTACCCTCGTTCTCATTATCATCGCTTTTGCCAACCGGGTTGCAAACAACACTCACTACGTCACTCGCTAAGGGCACGTTCACACAGTCCACTGACGCGGTACCCAAAACCGTTTTCCAACTGGGAGGCACTGACCAACCACAATCACGGTTGAAGTTCGGATGACGACTTATTTCAATAGCCTCCCGTATTTTCCGCTGAACTACGAATTTTTCTCTAGCCAACACGGTTACCCTATCAAACCTAATATAGTGCGTCGAATCCGAGTCCAATACGTGTTCCGACTTATTTTTACCCCAGCAATTAAGTAAATTCGCGCGCTTGCAGACGTCAGTAACTAGCGGCCGATACGAGTAAAGCTGAGTAATGGTTTCTAAGCGCGCGCGCAGCCGGCGGAACGGGGGGTAAACACTGTCTATTTCGCCTGATTGCCGGATGCTATGATATAAGTGCGCGGAAAATTTCATGATGTGAAATTAGAAGTGATCTTTAGTATAAGATGACTTAAATACGTGAATGGTTAAAACAAAATTAAAGTGAACTAAAAATAAGTAAGTAATGGCTGCGATACTTTATGTTACACACCCTTGCCAAGAACCGACCGCGGAATCACCGGACCATAACATTATTTGACCTATAAATAATAAATAAATAATAAATAAATAATAAATAAATAATAAATAAATAATAAATAAATAATAAATAAATAATAAATAAATAATAAATAAATAATAAATAAATAAATAAGAAAAGAATACATAAAGACTATATAGTCTCTATATGGGACTATTCCTTGAATTGTAATGAAAAAATTCTGAAACGTCAAACACGCAGAATCAACTAGAGATAGTACCTGAACCCAACTCTAATGGTGAATTGGACCAGAACACTGCATCACGGATAAAGCGTTCGCTGAATTGTAATATGTATATGAAAAGGTTTGTAGTTCCGGAAACATATCCACCCGGAGAACAAGATTTAATTTTGTAATTTCAGAAAATGTCAATTAAATCAACGATCTCAATACGTATAAATGTCAGTTTTGTTTTACGGTTTACAAAAACAAATCAATAACAAATCTTATTTTTGGAATGTGCTTCTGACCATGCCGGCCCGAGTTGCGTTGATTGATTATAATCTGTCAATAATGATTAGTGCAAGCCGCTAGCTTTTCTTGACAAATTTCTCTAAGTACAAGCATGGCGAATTTGAATTCATGAGCCGTGAATCGTGATTAATCGCCGTGATGTAATTAACTTTTTCAACCGATAAGGACTTCATTAACAAGTTACTTACAACTCACAACAACAGACAAACGATCCATTTGGTGATATAAAATTGTGATTACTCGTACCGTTATGGCTCCTTTATATTATAAACCGCGTTATAAAGAGAGTGTCAGACAGCTCAGACAGCACTTGAAATATGTTCTTGAAATATCGTGAAATTTCATTGAAAAATTATGTTTATTTTGAAATAATACTGCATAGAAAAACAACTCCTGAGATGATGAAACGGGGTTAAACTAGTACTTAACCAATGACTGATAAAATAAACAAAATGTTTATCGTTTATTATATGTTTTACTATGTGGGTCACACTCGTGTAACAGTAGTATAAATGCAAGTGCGTACAAACAATTTGATACGCGTGTAAAGAAAGCCGATAACAAACCTAAAGGTAACATTACACGCATTGCTGCTTTCGATTGCAGCGGGAAACGTGCGATGGCACCTGTCAATTTAATGATAAATTGTGGGAGAGAAGTCACTCTTACTTACGTAAGTAATACTGAAAGTCCCTGGAATGACCCACTTAGACATCAAGCAGTTTAAAGAAACATTTGTTTTAAAATATAACTGTAACTATTTTTAAGGGTATAACTTATTCGATTATCATCTGTTTTAGGTTTTTTTGACATTTCGAAATTGTATGTTAGGTTAGGCGTTTTTACATTTTTCACCTAAAAATTGTTTGTGTCACGTTTAAACTTTCAATGGAGCCAGTAGTCAAACGTAATCTCCCTTTTTCTGCATTTAGTCCATATCCCCTGCTCTCGGGTTTTTCCTTCCACAATACTTTTGATACCTAAATTTTTTTAATGAGTTAGTCGTGAATTATAAATTGAAAGAGATGTCATATACTACAGAAAAAGTGACCAAGGCCCAGGCATTGGGGAATGCCCAGGACTGGGATCGAACTAGTGATCTCCTGCTTTCGCGGCAGACGTCCTAACCACTAGGCCGCCCGACCACGGCGGCCAGAGGCCAAAATTTCCTAAGTATATGCAATCCTTTCTTATTTTTGAAACGCTAAAAGTGCGTTCCGCAGATCCTACAGCTCAAACTTACGTCTAGTGTTGTCCTTCTAGATAATCTTAAATTACAGATTAATTTCAACTATAAGCGAGAGATGGCGCCACCATACTGTACAATTGTAAAGCATGAATTACACTATTTATTATTTATTATAAATGTTTTGTGTCATGTTTTTTGAAGTAGTCATACTACTGTATATAAATTATAAATTGAAATAGAATAAATTGAGTAAGTAATAATAAATTGAGTTAGTTGTGGTCCTCCTAACATTATAGTAATCTTTAGCTTACTTCCTAAATTTACTAATGCAGTTTTAACTAATGTCCGGTCTTGCATATATACTAAGCAATCAGCCTGGCGCACACGGCCAAACCCGCCAAATGCCCTAAATTTAACGTTCAATGATTGAATACAACAAAGGCTGATAGTCACCCACATTACAGCCTATTTGAACCTTAAAGCTATACAAGGGGCGCGTACAATGGCATTAACCAATACATGTCACGTGATGCCCCGCACGGAAAATCACTCTTACTTAACTAGAGAGAGTTAAAAAGAGAGAGAAACATCGAGTAAGATATTACCTGAGACCTGGACTTGGAAGCAGATCCCATCATTGCACATAATATAACAAACTTTGAACTTTACATTGAATCACAGAAGGCTGACTAACTAACGTGAGTAAATTTAAACACATTTGTCCTGGAATCATTGTAAGACTAAAACTTTGCACGAATTATAAGCACAACATTCGCAACAACACTCCGTCATCAATGCGTCTTGTCCCTTATATATGCCTCGATCGAACTAAATTGGCTACTTGGTTTCGCTGACCGTATTTAATAATCGACCCGATTGTCTCGGATCATTCGATACAGAATTAAATTCCGCTATATCCGATATTCGAGGACCTATTCACAGAGTGAGCTCGTAAAACCCGCCAGGCTAAATCAAGTGTTTCCAACACCAGGAGTATTAGACCAGATGTCCAATAATTAAAAATAAAGTAGATACCCCTATAAAAATATTTTATGGAGTTGATACATATAAGAACCACTTTTAGAGGCAAGATATTCCATTTAAAAAAGCTACGATGTTACAGATAGACAGAGATACAGAAATGAAATGTATAACACCCCTTATCTCATCTGACATTTTTATATTTTCAAAACGTTGGGACTTAATTACAAAATTGTTAAAACTCGCGTATTATCAAAATAGGCGTGACATGCTTCGGCCGCATCGGGCAGTCATCGTCGGACAGTTAGAGTGGTGGTTCGAAATTGAATGTTCAGTATGACTCACGAAAGTGTAAATTATATGTGGGATCTATCGCTATACAAATAGTTAGAATCAATTTCACAGTATTGTATTCGTTTGATTTGTCAAATAGCGGCGTGAATTTTTTACGCAAAATAAATAATCATTTTCATCAGTAGCAATGTTAAATATGTATATTATCAATTAAGTGCATTTTTTCTTTTATTACAAATTAATTTTTAATTATTTTTTTGCTAATTGTTATGTTATCCAAACAATATTGAGAAAGTAATATATCTATTAATTAAATATATAGTAGCAAATGATGTCATCAATAAATGCAGGCAGGTGAACATGTTTTTGTTCGGAACATTTTATCAAGTGACGTTTTAAATTATGCAATCCACCAAATTAGTTTTATAGATATTAAAACTAGTTAATATGTTAATCAGAATGTGAATTAAGGAACTTTCCAGACGGTTAGGCTAGTCCGTAGAATAGTGACGACTCTTACAAGAAATAAATATAGTGGCGATGTTTTCAATGAATCATCAACCGACTAAAAAGGAGATTACATTAATTGGATACAGAATTTAGAAATGCGACACGTGTTGCATTAAATATAATTAATAATAAATAAATAAATAAATATTATAGGACAATCTTACACAAATTGATTGCTTTTTAGCGATAAGACCGCCTGTTGTTACCCAATGCTATTGATTCTTTGTTTCCTTCTGACACTGTTACTGTTATTGGTGCAATAAAGAATATTATTATTATTATTCACTTTATTTATTATTTCGTTTATTTATCTTCTTTCTTAGGTTAGGATTTTTTACAATATGTATATAAAAATAAAATACAAAACAACATACAAAAAACAATACAAAACAAATACGCATTTTAAAAAACCTAACCTAGAGTGCCGCCGGCAACAGGGCAGGGCCCAGGCTGCCGGTGGTTAGGGCCGCAAAGAGAGGAACCTTCGGACTATGCGCGCAGTGTCCAGTATTACCGCCCTCTGCATCTGACCCTTGATCCAACCACAACTTCGTAGCGAGAGCCTCTCGAGATGTTGGTCGAGACTCTTCGCTATAAGACCGTTCGCTGAAACAACTATCGGTACAATGATCGCCGAATCAACCTCCCACATGGCGGTTACCTCGTGCGCCAAGTCTAGGTACTTGCTGGACTTGTCCTTCTCGGCCTTCACGAGGTTGTCGTCATGGGGGATGGTGATGTCGACGAGCATGGCCCGGCGCTGCGATCGATCTATCACGACGATATCAGGTCTATTGGCTAGAATAGTCCTGTCCGTGATGATAGATCGATCCCAATAGAGCGTGGCACGACCATTTTCGAGAACTGGTACAGGTAAGTACTTGTAGTACGCCACTTCGTGGTTCACAAGACCATATTGAAGTGCAAGTTGCTGGTGTATAATTCTGGCTACAAGATTATGTCTGTGCAAGTACTCGCCGTTAGCAAGATGAGAACAACCAGAAATAATATGCCTGAGTGACTCTCCGGGACGGCGGCATGCCCGACAAATGTCGACCGTACCGTCCTTCAGGATATACTTCCGGTAGTTATTCGTCATGATAACTTCGTCTGCAATTGCACAGGCAAAACCCTCGGTTTCTCCGAAAAGGTCCCCGAATCGTAGCCAGTTCACCGACGCGAGCAGGGCTACGTCCGGCCCCGTGAGGGCCCTGTAGAACCGCCCGTGTAGCTCCTTACTCTTCCATATCGTCTTGCGATCCTCGGTGTTTAGTACCACAGGTTTGCGCCAGTTCTCGTTTGCCAAGGAGAGCGGCGTGAGGTTCCTATCTACCTCCACCACATCACGATGCATCCCACTCTCGCTAGTAAGGAAATAATTCCTGAGATTGTACACCTCACGGTTGTGAAGGTTTTTGGCATTTAAAAAGCCGCGGCCTCCACACTTCCGTGGGATGTACAATCTCATAACTGACGAGCGTGGGTGTAGCATACGATGTGTGGTGAGCAGTACACGGACCCTCCGATCCAGGGTATCCAGCTCGGTCTGAGTCCACCTTAGTATGCCAAAGGAGTAAGTAAGGAGGGGCATTACCCAGGCGTTGAAGGCGCGCACCTTGTTGCCTCCTGACAAAAGACTGTTAAGTACTTTTGTCAGCCGACCAAAGAAGCGTTCCTTCACCGCCTGTCTAATGCCCGCATCTTCAATACCCAACGACTGTGACATACCAAGGTATTTGTAAGTTTCTGATTCAGAGATAGATCTGAACGACATTGTCTCAGGAAGTTGTAAATTTGTTGAATTTACTACTTTCCCCCGCTGCACATGCATAACCGCACATTTGTCGACACCAAACTCCATTTTGATGGCACTACTGAAGACTTCGGTGGTTTTCAGTAGCTCCAACAAATCTTGGTCGTTTGGTGCAAATAATTTGAGGTCGTCCATGTACAGAAGGTGAGAAATGACTTCACCCTCTCTCCGAAGCCGGCAGCCTAACCCCGAATCCTTCAGCAGAGTGCTGAGCGGATTCAAAGCTAGGCAGAACCACAAAGGACTCAGACTGTCGCCCTGAAATATTCCTCGCTCGATCCTTATAAAGTCCTGTGGGTCAGGGGGGTCATCTCCACCTCCTGGTTGACGAAGGACTGTGATCCACTGCTTCATACATGCGCTCAGGAAGGATCTCAAAGTTGCATCAACTTTATACAACTCTAAGATCCTTTCCAGCCATGAGTGAGGCACCGAATCATAGGCCTTCTTATAATCAATCCAAGCGGCCGAGAGAGTGCCCTTGCTCCGCCGGACTTGTTGGCAAATGGTCATGTCTATGAGGAGGAGCTCTTTAGTACCACGGGACCCAACCCGACATCCATTTTGAGCAGAGGCCAAGATATTGTTTGCGACAATATGCGCGTTAATTTTTGCTCTCAAAATGGATGTAAGGAGCTTGTATAGTGTAGGCAAGCACGTGATGGGTCTGTAGTTTTTAGCTTCCGTGGTACTACCGGACTTATAGAGCAGGAAGGTTACACCAGTTGTTAAGGAAGGTGATAGGGAGCCGAGCTCAAGGGCTTGTTGAAATTGCGTTGCTAACCGTGAGTGCGAGCATCGAAACCACTTTAACCAGAAGTTGTGCAATCCGTCCGGCCCAGGGCTTTTCCAGTTCTGGGCCGTGCGGATTGCACAACTAACGTCATCGGGACTGATGGTAATAGCCCCCATTGGTTCGATGTTCTCACACTCACGTTCGACAACACTCATCCACTCTCCCTCCATGTGTCCGACGGGCACTGACCAGATACTACGCCAGAAATCAGACATGGCAGTAGTATCTGGCAGCTGCACATCGGACACACGAGGGTCGGCCTCCTCCCATCTTCGGTATACCTTCCTTTGATCACTCTGGAAGAGACGATTCTGCTGAAATCGGTCCACACGTTTTCTGTAGCGACGAATACGGCTTGCCCATGCATAGATTTTCTGCTTCAGAAAGTCGATGCGCTCTGTGACATTGGCCATGTAGTCGCGGGGCTCAATATCCGTCCCCGCGAACGCCTGGTGCACAAAGCGCATTACTCGGGGGCGATTATTTCCCCCCCTGAAACAGATCAGTTTTGCAATGAGAGTTCTAAATGAGTTGATACGACGCTCGATCCGTACTTGCCATGCAGGGATACCTCCGGCGGTCCTAGGTGCACGTTCAGCGTCCGGAAACTTGACTCGAGCAACACGGCACGCCGCGATAGCCCCGCAGTACAAAATCGAGTGCGTATCATCTAAGTCTTTACTAGTCCGCAGGTATGGCTCTAGTAAAGCATTTAGAGCTCCCATTAACGCTAGATTACGCCTATTCATTGGCAAGCGTGGTAATCGTGGCCTAGAGTCGGGTGTGGAGCGGTATAGCGTAATCGTCTCTTCCAGAGTCCTCCTCAATTGCTCGTTGGCTGTACTACTAACACTCTGATTCGCGAATTCCTCCTCATCGGCACTAGGATCTATCCGCGGCGCCCCCGGTGCCAGGTCGGGTGCGGGCACCGAATCCGGCGACATGGCGGACGGATCCCGCGCCAAGTTGGAGGCCGCGCGAACAGAGAGAGCCTCCAGGCGAAGCCGATCAAGCGTCGAGTCATCCAACCGCTTTTGCCGCTGGATTACTCGAACCTGATCCGATAGTCGCTGCGCAGTCACGTTGATGGTTGGTTCAAGGGCCTGAAACAGAGGAAGCATCCGGACACGATACGCGCATAGATTAGTTTCACCCTCTGTAGCCCCATAGTAGGCGCGCATGACGTTCTCATTCATGGTTTGAGACCATCTCATGCGACGCACTACACCACCGGCAGCGGGAGCCGTGGGCGGGGCAGGATGCCCCGCAGGCCCCAAGCGTGCCGGCAGCGGTGGCCGCCCTCGCCGCGCAGGTGGTCGCGGCGGCGTTGGCGACAGCCCGCGCTCATCGCTGGACCCATCTGTGTCGGGTGCTGTGGCGAACTCATCGCCCGACGACGATGCGGACGGAGAACAGGACGAGGCGGGCGAGGATGTTGGTCGTGCGTTTTGTGTTGCCGCTCTGGTTTGACTCCTAGTAAGCATATATGCTAAAATTTTTCACTCGTTTCCGCTGATTTCGATATCGTTGATCGTAGCTGTCAGAAACGTCAACTCGTACATAATAAATAACCCATCTTCGTGGCATAGAACAGATTAGGTATTTTACTTGCCCACGTGTATAACTAGTCATTGGGTTATCAAAAGGTGTAAAATATGTACAATCTCCAGCAAAAACGTGTATCTAAAATATATTTTAGCAAAATAAATTTACAAAGACGTCTGACATTGTCAGCGGTTTTTTTTTTATTATTTATTTATTTATTTATTATTATTATTATTATTTACTAAGTCCCGCTGTAAGTTCAAGAAGGCTTGTGTTACGGGTAGACAACGACATATATAATATACATATATATAAATACATAGAAAACATCCATGACTCTGGAACAAATATCTGTGTTCATCACACAAATAAATAACCATACCAGACCAGGACCATCGGCTTAGCAGGCAGGGTCACTACCAACTACGCCAACCGGTCGTCAAATTGCATTGCATTGTTTCAACGTTGCTATTTTCATTAAAATTGATTCAATACGCAGTTACAGATAAGTGGAACAATTACGTTCACATTTGTTATTTTAAAACTCCATATTAATGAATCCAGTAAATTCTAGGAATTTTCTAGAATGTCATAGAATGGAAGTACCAGGCGATCATGAGTCGGAAGGATATGCATGACATGTGGTCACGCCGGCGCGCCTTGGCCGTGCCATTCTCCATCGCCTTCACCTCGGGCTGTGTCAACTGTTAACAAGCTTTAGGTGCTCACACGCTCCACTTACACAGAATCGGTTGACATCATCTAGATCTGGAATAGTCGATACGTTGGTATATTTAATAATCAAACGAACTTACCTGTGAAGTTTGATTGGAATTATACGAGTATCCAAATCGAAGATTACATATATTTACTAGCAGCAGTACACGGTTATGTGCTGTCCTTGTCACACATTTAGAGTTATAATATTTAAAAAAAAAAAAATTTTTTGCTCTCGCCCGCCGGGTAGGTTTCCGACACGACCGCGCCCCCAGCGGCGTGGTTTATCATTATTTTTAGAGCACCTAGATATTTTTGTGTTAGGACCAGAGACTATTTTATTTTAATTTTTAGGGTCTGGGAGGGTGGGAGTATGTAATCTTCGATTTGGATACTCGTATAATTCCAATCAAACTTCACAGGTAAGTTCGTTTGATTATTAATTATACTTCGTATCCAAATCGAAGATTACATATATTTACTAGCAGATGTTTAGAGAATTGTAATACTAAGTAGGAAATATAAAATAAAATATCGAAGTCAAATCCGTACGCTCCTCTGGGTTCCTGATAATTAGCTTCATACATGAGTGCCTAATAAAATAAAACGGTACTATTATGTAAATATTATATGAATATTTTTATTAGATTGGACTTCTGCATGACATGCTGTGCGTGTCCAAGTGAGTTAATCCAACGACATTAATAAAGAATGAAATTACTTTCAATAACCTTTTAGGTGAAGCAAAACACTGAAGTGTGTATTATCGTCGATATAATTTTAACATTACTTGAATATACCTGCTTTAAATTATACTTCGTTCATTTAATTGAACTTTACTGACGAATCCCTGCATAGTGATTGTTTACTTTAGATATGCCTGTATTTCATATCGAAGTAAAAAAGGAAGACAAAAACAAGTTGTAAAATTAGTAAAACAAGCGATCAGTAGTTTCTTCATTGCAAGATTAGTACTAAAGAAATCTTGTTATAAAATATACATACAGATTTATACTGAGACCAAACAATAATTCAAGTGGTTGGTAATGGTTAATACGGTAAGTTTTTCCTTTTTGAGTAGAACGTTGTAATAAAAAACTTAAGTGGCAGGTGCCTTCGATTCTACTGTAGGATACCGAAATATTGACCAGTACGCTACAGCAGCAAGAGAATTACTATTTTTGTAAATAATTGTTATAATTAAGAACTGACGCGTGGAGTATTTTTATATCTTGATAATCGGAATGCTACTATTGAAAAGAAGTCTCATCATGGTAAAAACAACCAGATGGAGTAAAGTTTTATTACATTCTACACAATTCCTGTAGAATATGAAACACGAGACGCCGTTAATGCGGAGCAAAGTTGTACGATCCTCAACACGATTTTATTAATGTGAAGAAACTCAACGCTGTTAATGCGGAACAATGTTGTACAATCATCAACAAAATTGATGTAGAGTAACTCAACGCTGTTGAAGCGGAGCAAAGATCTACAATCCTCGACACAATTAATGTGGAGAAACTCAACGCTGTTAAAGCAGAGCAAAGTTCTACAATCCTCGACACAATTAATGTGGAGAAACTCAACGCTGTTAAAGCGGAACAAAGTTCTACAATCCTCGACACAATTAATGTGGAGTACCTCAACGCTGTTAAAGCGGAGCAAAGTTCTACAACCCTCGACACAATTAATGTGGAGTACCTCAACGCTGTTAAAGCGGAGCAAAGTTCTACAATCCTCGATACAATGAATGTGGAGAAACTCAACGCGGTTAAAGCGGAGCAAGTTCTGCAATTCTCGACACAATTAATGTGGAGTACCTCAACGCTGTTAAAGCGGAGCAAGTTCTGCAATTCTCGACACAATTAATGTGGAGTACCTCAACGCTGTTAAAGCGGAGCAAAGTTCTAGAATCCTCGACACAATTAATGTGGAGTACCTCAACGCTGTTAAAGCGGAGCAAAGTTCTAGAATCCTCGACACAATTAATGTGGAGTACCTCAACGCTGTTAAAGCGGAGCAAAGTTCTAGAATCCTCGACACAATTAATGTGGAGTACCTCAACGCTGTTAAAGCGGAGCAAAAATCTAGAATCCTCGACACAATTAATGTGGAGTACCTCAACGCTGTTAAAGCGGAGCAACGTTCTAGAATCCTCGACACAATTAATGTGGAGTACCTCAACGCTGTTAAAGCGGAGCAAAGTTCTAGAATCCTCGACACAATTAATGTGGAGTACCTCAACGCTGTTAAAGCGGAGCAAAGTTCTAGAATCCTCGACACAATTAATGTGGAGTACCTCAACGCTGTTAAAGCGGAGCAAAGTTCTAGAATCCTCGACACAATTAATGTGGAGTACCTCAACGCTGTTAAAGCGGAGCAAAGTTCTAGAATCCTCGACACAATTAATGTGGAGTACCTCAACGCTGTTAAAGCGGAGCAAAGTTCTACACAACCCTCGACACAATTAATGTGGAGTACCTCAACGCTGCTAAAGCGGACGATCCTTGACATCATTAATGTGTTAAAGCTCAACGCTGTTAAAG
The DNA here is from genome assembly GCA_949128165.1 of Lathronympha strigana. Classification (NCBI taxonomy): domain Eukaryota; kingdom Metazoa; phylum Arthropoda; class Insecta; order Lepidoptera; family Tortricidae; genus Lathronympha; species Lathronympha strigana. The sequence continues at coordinate 19,455,559 of OX421917.1, read as the reverse complement.
CAAGCTTATTTGACACAATTTTGGTGGCATAATTGTTGAAACGGAGCAAAATTATACAAATTTACACGCGATTTATGTCACGTAACTCGGCGCTGTTAAAGCGGAGCAGCGTAGGGTATTTAATAAGATTAAGCTATTTCATCGATATAGCTTTCGAAAATATATATTTTCGTTTCGTATATATATATATGAAGTTTCTCTAGGAAACTATAAATCAAAATTTAAGTCGTTTGTATTACTTCAGTATATATTGGTTCATCCTTTCAATAAACAGGAATATTAGTTTCGTGATAATTCAATTGGGTTAAAACCATTTACTCTCCAATGAGGTTTTTGTTAGCAAACTCACTCAGCTTCGTAAAATTATTCCTCTTTGGTTACCACCTTCCTAAATGATGAGGCTTTAATAGTAGGTACGTACGACAATATTAATATCCGACTTAATTTTCATTAAGTCGTGTTGAGTCCTATTATCGTAAAGGTATCATCTACTCGTACAATTTTATATGTAGGTATCATAAAAATGTGATCCACAACATTCACTACCTACATATACAAATTACAATACATCTATTATAATATGTATAAGTAAAAATCATATTATTTATATAATTTCATGCATTGCATTGCATTGTAATTCGTTTTTACTAAACGCAACAATTCGCAAGACTGCGCCGTCAGATATTGGTTCAAATTCCGGAACCAAACTATCCTTGTTTCGTGATGGGGATACGTAAAGTTGATAAAGAAAATCAGTAAGTATAGGTATTATTGTTATACAAAAAACCACAAAAAAACTTTAACTATTTTGTGTCTTTAACCAGTTTTCTCGTTATTCGCTCCGAGCATGCAGGAAAGCGATTGAACACCTTTTAGGTGTGCAATTTGTTAACGAACCACCAATCATAATATACTAACCTGTAATGTCCGCATATTATGTAGGTATTGTATTTTGTAAATTTTTACATAGGTAAACCAAAATATCATATTTTTGACCTGGTTATATCGTTGTATATTGAACGGTTTACGTTATCTAAAATATGAGGAAAAAAATAATAAAATAATAATAAAAATAACCTCTTTCGAGTCTTTGAACAAAACAAAAAAGTTATTCTTAACTTAAATAACTTACCTATACTCAAAGAATACAACTCTGAACATAAATTATCCTTCTTTAATCGTATACACTCGTATACACTAGGTCGCAAATGAAACCCCTGCAGCGGCTACAGCAAGCATTCGCGCTATTTAGCGGAGTAAGGTAATACGGCACTGCCGCTGCGGTTACACTTCCCTTTAGTTTAGAGCCTTAACTGACTCAAAATCGCAATGTCATAGTATATTGACTTCATTAAAACATGATCAAAATTATATATTCCGACTCATTAAAGTACGAGTATTTCCTTGATAGAACCTGAAATAGGCTTACTCGTAAATAGGAACGTAGTTTATACGAAACCTATCTTATTTTTATTTTACAATTTTTCTCTGCAACAACATTATGATGATAATTATTGATTGTAGTCATTGTTACTTATTTCAGCGAGCTCATGATTCTTTATAAGCGAGTATATTTTTATGACAGTTCATATAAATGAAGTAGGTAGACGACGTACAAGAAGCGCCATAAGTATGTGTACTTCTTAGCTGACTAATCGGGGCTGTCTTTCACGAATAATACAAGACAAACATGAAGAATTGAAGAGGTCATACCTCCCTTTTAGGGATAAAATGGGGAACCTCTAAAATACCTATATTGCCCCGAAGGCTCGACGATAGTCGAAACGGCAACATCCGGATCATAAGCTAGCTTTTATTAACAAAACTTTAGATAAATGAGGGAACCTCTATGGCTATTTTACTTTAAATTACTTTTAGATGCCATTTTGTTAACAGAATTTACTACAATTTGTGAAATTCATGTCGACTTTCATAATTTTTTAGCATTGCATACTTCAATACTTATTACTATAATTATCTCAGAACTCTGGAAAGGTAGATGAAATCATTGCGTAGATGAGATTACATTTGTTTTCGTTAAATACCAGGGTTAGATGTAAGTGTCTAACCCTCGAATATGGCGTGTGGCGCAATTTTTAATATACGGTCTGGTACACAAACCTAATACGAAGTAGGTATAACGCGTAAATACTATAACGCGTAAATACATAACGAACCTTAAAGTTCTCTTAATTAGGTTTAAATTTGTATGTTAATCTACGAGTAACAACCCGTGCCTTTAACATGTACCTTACTTATATTACTTAGAAAAAAGAAGGTAGATGTAAAAGCATTATTTCGAACAAAGTACAGATTCCTTGATCTATTCTTTTAGTTATTATATGATTAATACACCACACTAACATTCGTTTTTAAATTGTAATCTACCACACATCTATTGGAAGGAAAATCAAACATTTGGACAAAATCACTTTCTGAAAGAAGATTCGTTAAACGGCAACTAGGCCGCGGTTTTATTCTGTAATTTGAATTCATCGTTCTGAAGATGTGTAAAATCACTCACCCTAATCCTTCAATCTGAAATAGATATACACTAAAACACTATTTTTGCGAGAAAATACGTGTGACTCGGACAGACACAAAAACATGTAATGATAAACCACGCCGCTGGGGGCGCGGTCGTGTCGGAAACCTACCCGGCGGGCGAGAGCAAAAAATTTTTTTTTTTTTAAATATTATAACTCTAAATGTGTGACAAGGACAGCACATAACCGTGTACTGCTGCTAGTAAATATATGTAATCTTCGATTTGGATACGAAGTATAAGTACTATGAAGTGGGTCAGTTTAGCTACTTTTTATGAAATTTCAAAACTATTTATGGGTAAGTCAGACTCTTCCATAACCTTTTTTAAATTATTACTCTGATAGTGAAACTTTCCCAAAACTTAACTTGATATTCGATTTTGTGTCGGTATTGTGCAAACAACTCCGATTCGTTAAATAAACGCGATAAATCCGAAAAAAAAACTCCGATTCGTTTTCTATGTACACTCTAATTAAGTACCAATTTGAAACTTGCTTATAAAATTGTACCGTATTTATTACATCATCGTATTTATTATTTACTGCATCGAAAGTACCACCACTCAAACCAAAGTACATTGAACCCAAATATCATTACAAACAGATCTGTGTTAAGCTCAAGGTCTTACTCGTAAACAAACCGGCTAGTAACTATTTTCGTCTGCGGCCAAGTCTAATTCACGCGTGTATTAATTCTATGCCTATACAGGATGTAAACAAAATGCGATTTCGGAGTTGAATAACTAACCTACTCGTACATGATCACCTCCTCATATTGCGAGTTTCATAATGAACAACCTGTAGAGTCGGCATTGAAAGCTAGATTCGTATCTGTCAATCTGTCCCGGAAGAGTTCCGGAGTTCCGGTAATTCCGACGTTTCTTAGAATCGATATACACAAATAACATGTATATTTCTATATTTCTATAGTAACTGAGTCCTTTTCCTCAATACGTAACTTGATAACTTGAGCTTTTCATATTATGGAATTCTATGATGCATTATTATGTCATGCAGTTATATAACGTAAGATTATTAAACATATGATATTTGTTATTGTTACTATTTGTTTTCATACTATAAGTAGTGCTTATAGTATGAAATACTATAGGTACTCACTAGATAATGTAAAGTCATATACGCTTAATTGAATGAACCATTGATATGTTTAAGTATGTAGTTTAACAGCTTTTTTTATTTATTTCATATTCTCGGTGACAAACAATCCTACGGGTGCCTGGTGATAAGCGGTCACCGTAGCCTGTAACTCCGCGGGTATTTATATGCGCGTTACTGATCCCATGATTACATATTCATTTAGGTACCCATAAAAATTGATAATTTATCATCAAAAGTTTAATCAAAATGAACCTTAAGGTAGCTCTACACCGCGGGTATTTGCGTTTTGCGCCTCGCTCGCGCCGTTTAAAATTTGCTTCGAACCGCAAACACCCGATGTGTGGTCCCAGCATTACGCATACTAGAATCTACCTATAAAATTACTTGTAACTAATAACATAAGTCGCACATTTCCTCGCAAAACTAGCTTTTTAAACGAACGTATTACCACCGGAAACACTTGTGTTACACTAAAAGGGCCACCGTTATGTTTCACCCGCCGTTTCCTCTTCCGGTCGCCAATTAATAAATGTTCGCCACTCTTTGCCGGCCCTGATCGAACGACTATAGCTTCGCGACTATCGCGACAATCGGAAAGCCGCGAACACGCTTAACAAACAATTGAACTTACGAGTTTGTACAATCGTTAACAAATGTGGGAACTGGATGAGACTGAATGGAGTTAGTCACTAAAACATAATAGCGAAGACCGTTAAGATTCTTACAGTTGTCATCGGATATATCGAAGCGGGCAAGGTGGTCACATAAAAAAACGAAAACGAATACCTTACCTGATGAACACATTACCTGCGGACATTGTAATGGAACCTAAAAGAAATAGATTTAAAAACATGTTGAAAAAGTTTCTCTTGGATGCCTTATAGGTAGGCCAATTGCCCGTATTACTTAAGTCTAATAGTATATGCATAATAAATTTAGGTAATAATGTTCATAATGTAACTGACTCCACAGTCAAACTAAATACTTAGTTTTGTGGAGCATATAAATAACACAATGTATGTAACCTATGATTGTAATAAATAAATAATAAATAAATATATCTGAGTACGCCTCGTAATCAAGGCGTTACAGTACTTGTTCAGAATTAATAGTAGTGTATGTAATAGCATCAACATTCATTATATACAATCGTGTATAATGAAGTAATTAAAACTCGAGTGTGGGTTTATGAAACTCTGCTACCGTCTCGTTTCATAATAACATCACACGAGTGTTTCAATGCCTAATTATTTACAATTACATACGTACACTGCTTTATAAACACTATGCTACTGCTTTATATTTCGACCGCCATTACTTTTATGAATGAAAACTTTTCTGACATTAAATTTTTGTCATTTTTTTTTAAATCAGAGACAAACTAGAGTAGGCCTCAGTTTTCATAAACGTTCGATATCAAATAACGTGCGACTTGCGTGCGACATTGTTTGCAATTGACACTTCGTTTCGAACGTCATCTCGACTGACTAGAATACAGGTCAAATCAAATTTACTTTTTTCTCAGAGATTTTTGAAAAAAAAATATTATTTAAGTCGATAATATAATTTACCTATAATAGAATTTTCACAGAAAAGATATTTGTTGTAACAAAAAAGTTTATTTTTATGGGGTTCTTTATATTATGCGGTTGTTGAATGCATTATAGCAGGTTAATGATATGTGGGTATATAAAAATCTAAATTAATTAAGATGAATGAGTGATCACACAGTTATACGTTCCAATTATAACGCGTTTAGTGACCGCAGATTTTAATAGCTTAAATCAAAGTTGCGCAACACAATGTTAACAAGAGGAACGTCAAAATTATCACAAACGTTAATTGACATAATTATAATGCTATTTTCAATGTATGCTTTAAGGTTCTTTATAGGGCCAATGTAGATAAAATTATGCAGTTTTATATCCAATATACACCGCGTGGGCCCCGTAACAGGAGCAAAACATTTAATCGCAGGTTGTACTCGTCAAACCTAACAACTTTTTAGTTCAACAACTTTATAAAATTATGTAGGTGCTCTGTAGCTTTTCACTTTTTGCAAAAATGCAGAAATTAACTCGAGTTAACCTGAAGATTTCCGTTTACTTTAAGGGGATCTCCTCTATAAAAACCGGGTAAAAACCCCCATAGAAATTAATAAAAACAGGGTATATAACATGCAATGAGCTATATATAATACCTACGAGTAAGTACCTAAATACGTAACGTGGTCTAAGTCTAATTGGAGACGTGTGTGGGTATCTTCGTGTGATAATTTGTTAATAAGTATGTAACAATCGCAATCTGTTGTTACATTCTTAGAAGCGCACGATGCATCTGCAGTATGATTTTTAATGATTTTGCACAGGAAATGATGTTAGCCAAAGTTGTTATAATGTGATACAAATCAGGATACAGTTTTTGTTTTCTGTTTCGAGTTGGATGTTGAATGATCTTATGGTTGGTGGTAAGATTGTTTTTAAATGTATTCGTATGTTTTGGTATTCAGACTTAATTACTATTAATTTGGTAATCAATTGATGTTTCCATATTCTACAATAACACATAAAACAATTTAGATGCGAGGCGAGTCGCAGACGTCGCAGTATGATTAAAGGGCTGGCAATACCTAATACATGTTTACAAGCAGGTTTTTTAGAAACACTAGGTATTTATTTTTATATTCCATTTTGTTATATTCATCATATCTCAAAGACCGAACTCGTACCGATAATGCCTATTTTAATTACATAATTGTTCACTTTGGCATATTTGTATACAGTATTAGAATTGTTTTTAAACTAAGTTTTAAGTTTTTTTTTTCTTTATGTTATTATTAATATTTGTGTTTACATAAAGTATATGTTTCTGTAAACTAAAAACGTTTTAGGAGGTAAGTAATGTGTATGTAATATATGTAAATGGTATGTAGTGTATATAATAGTTATAATTTTGACACATAAAAAAAGATCTCGTTATACTCATAATAACGCCACGGCTGGGCAAATCATATCAAGTCAACACATAACAAATTACCATAGAACTGACCAGGGTCGCATGACATCGGCGTGAATGAACTAGCCGAAGTACGGCATTCAACTTGAACGCTGTGACCGCCGGCCGCGAGGAAGGCCGTGCCTCATTATGTTGATCATACTCGTATCGTATGTTAGTAGATAGTTTTTATGTGAAATTGTTATGAAGCTGAATACAGGCCTTTTTATTGACGCTATAATAGTGTTTTATTATTGTGATAATGACTCATAAACAATATTTATTGTCTGCCTCCTGAATGGGAGCTACCGTATTGTCGCTCACCAGGCGGCGCCACTCATGCGTGGGTCCTGTGTCAGCATGAGAGAACTGTCAAAGTGACGTTTGAAATGTTCCCGCAGGACCCACGTTCCACTAGCGCCCCTAGCGGAAAATTGACTCGCGGTAATCCTCATTGAGACACAGAAAGAAAGTTATCTCACGAGCATATATTTATCTGATAGTCTACATCTACATCGTAACCGTACTTACTATGTATCTGTTTCCAAGAACTTCACTTCAATATTTCAGCCAGCCTGCATCTGCATAGCGGGTATGTCTACCGGGCATCGGCCGAACAAATTTACCATACATTGGCAGATGCGACGGATATCCCAAACGTACCTATATGGCCGGCTAATGATCTAATGTTTCCAACCCATTTCAAGAAGATACTTACGAGTATCTCTATAACACCGGCATATCTAGCATTATCATGGTCGACGAAGGAAACCCAATGATGCTGACGTCACCAGCGATCAGTGAAATTGTCCACAATTGGCAGTAATGGCAGTTACGTGAGGTTGTGCAATAGAAATGATATGCTGGATCTAATTAGGAGATCAACGTATTATGGATATACCTAAGTTACTTATGTTGTATTTATAAGCTTTTCTTTTGCAAAAAACCGCATATCTAACAATTAACTAACGATAATGTTGTAAGACAAAAACTCGCCCTTATGCTGGTAACATTTCAAGCGCCTTTCTATCCGAACCTTTGGCACAATTTTTTTTATGTGACGTCATCTCGCCGGTTCTTAGAAATCGTGGCTAATCAAGTCGCATAGAAACAATAGAAATCTAAGTCATAGCTAATCAATAATCATGGCTAATTTACTTGTTATCGCTCAATGGTACTCTTTTATTGTACTAAATTGAGATAATCGTTGTAATGAGTACACTCATTTACTAAGTTATAAAATAACTTAAGTACTAATTTAGTATGGAACCGTGGACACATAATTCCGCAACTTCCACTTTTTTTTAATGTGAGGAAAATCTATTTTGGATACGTTTCCACCGTATGGACAGTGCAGAAGCTACGTCGGACTCACCGACTAAAATCTACCCGTTGGTCTTCTTGGGATCTCCAGTGGAACGCACCAGTGCCGCCCTTGCGTCACGCCTCTGTGGGTCCTTTTGTTTGGGACGGTAGCAGTCCCTCATTGCTACCGCCTGCGACCCCAAGGACAACCAGGAGACAAGGATGTGCATTCTACCGGTGTAATAAGTGTACACAGGGACAGCTTACCATGTAGAGATCGCCATACCGCCACACCTTCCAGCAGCTCTTGATGGTGGCGAGCATGGTGCGCGCGCGCCCCGCGCCGCACGCGCCGCACGCCCCGCACGCCCCGCACGCGCTCCGCGCGAAACGCGCACACCTGAAACCATGACACTTTGGTTAGAGTCCGTCTGTACTAAGTTTCATGGATTTTAATAGCACATTCTGTGGAAGTGTTAAGTAAACGATCATAATTTCATAGAAGTTTGACGTTTAATAGTAGTTTATGCAACAGTGATATAATAAGGGTTCTTAAAACTTGAGGGCCGCCGTTAATAATAGACCCGAGAGTTTTAAGAACCCATTATGAGCTGTTGCATACCCTAGTTTTTCTACGACAGCTAAAATAGCGTAAAAAGCGAAATTTAGAAACGTGGCAGAATAGGGAAGATGTTGTGCCCACTATAGAAATTAAAAAAAAACAACAACAGTGCTCATATATTGTATGAAAATTTATAGGAGCAGTGTTCTTACGGAATACCATAGACAACGTTATAATGTATACTTTTGAAATATCGCTGTCAGTCATCTAATTGACAGATAGAAGTGCTGGAGTAGAAAAATAACATTAAAGTTTAACAGTCCTTATTTGCTTGGAAGGGATAACATATCTCTACATATGTCCACGTATCATCGTCTTTTTTTTTAATTACGGTCCTCTCGTATAGGTTTTTTTATATAGCGTAAGCACCGATGGATAAAAGCTACCTTTAGGTACTCATACAACGTAATACTAAAGCTCTTGACTAGACTGTTACGATTGAGAACAGCCTTGTCCATGATGGTTCAAATTATTGGTGTTAAGGAACATACTAAAAGCATGTTTTGTAAAAACATGCCTTCCGGTGTATTTTTATTTTAAATTAAAATCTATACTGATATTTTGGAGTCGAAGGCATCATATAACTTTTACTTCGACAAAAAAAATGTCTCTACAATTAGATCCTGTAGAAAGTAATACATCGGTTTAACTCATAATCTCATGCCTTTCTTATTTGACCGAGGACAATATTACACATTTAAGATTGACATCACTAATTCGCGACATATGCGACATTAGAGATTGGCCCCATTCAACACCGACCGAGACGGTGAAGATCGTATCTCGTGAAATGGCCCCAAACAAAACGTATCTCGATGTGCCATTTTTATAAATACTTTACTTTGTTTCGTCAGTACTTAAGTCTCACGTCTCATTTTCGTATATTATTTAGTTTGCTACGCATTTTTGAACTTTAACCGATGGCATGTATGGTGTATGTGTGTATGCCTGCGACTGGAAGGCAAATTCTAGCAATTGTTTTTGTTATCGGCCATTTTTATATTGATTTGACAGTGTTTTTATACGGAACTGTTTCATCTCATGCACGAGCAGATAATGCAGACTTACATTTTTTATCAATCATGTTTAAGAGTCATATATTATATTTATCATCGTCATAGATTTAGAGAAGCTTAATAGAAATTCTATTTAGATATTTTAGATACATGAATTTGTGATTTTATGTGTATGCTGTGAATATGATTTTTTTAAAGCAAGATTGTTGCAGTATCTACATAAGATTTGTTATTTCCGTCATTAAAATAATATCAAAGTACATACACATATAACTGCATGAACGTATGTAACATCTTGTGGTCATAATAATAGTTGATGGCACGAGAAATAAATGCGATAGATAAAGTGCAGTACAGACGCTATGTTTCACTTGTAATTGTCAACATTATGATAAGAAAATAGCCTAATAGCAATAATAACTCTTTCGCTTCGCAAATTAAATCACTTATCTGTAAACGCCGTTACATAATATTTAAACGCATATAATTACAGTGAAGAGCACACAATTTGCATACAAAGGTTATATGCAGTTTTTGCAGATTTATACCACAAGTTGCCATGGAGGTTTAGATCTAATGATAGGTTTCATGTTTCATGAGGAACGCCCCTCTATTTTGAAGCGCACATTCAAGGTGATTTTGGTGAATGTAGCATCTACTTTCTGTAGCAATAATTTCCCGATTTCCCAAGTTTTCAACAATGCCATGTAGTTAAATACAATAAAGATTTTATATCTTGTTACTTATTTGCGTTACACATTAACCGACAACAGTATAGTTACTATAGTAGTTTATGCAACAGTGATATAATAAGGGTTCTTATAACTTGAGGGTCGCCGTTACAAAACGAGGCGAAGCCGAGTTTTGTAATAATAGACCCGAGAGTTTTAAGAACCAATTATGAGCTGTTGCATACCCTAGTTTTTCTACGACAGCTAAAATAGCGTAAAAACCAAAATATAGAAACTTGGCAGAATAGGGAATATGTTGTGCCCACTATAGAAATTAAAAAAAAACAACAACAGTGCTAATATATTGCATGAAAATCCATAGGAGCAGTGTTCTTATGGAATACCATAGACAACGATATAATGAATACTTTTTAAATATCGCTGTCAGTCATCTAATTGACAGATAGAAGTGCTGGAGTAGAAAAAGAATATTTTATATGTGTAACGGAAATAAGTAACAAGAAATAAAACACAAATACATAAAAACCAGCACTAGTCGTTTTCATCTGGTACCATTATTTTTGCGTTTGACATTTGTGGTTGTCATTTTAGTCTTCGGAATGAAAAAATGGGCTTTAGGTATACTAATGCCATACAAAGATGCTTAGGCGTCAACAAAGAAATGGTTATTACCTACAAATAATATTTAAATCGGTACGATAATATATTATGTTAATGAAATAACTATTTCTTTGTCGCATTTCCTCGTCTTTGTGCGTTATGTTATCATTATGTTATGTTTATTATTAATGTGCATAATCAGTTCAGTGAGCTTCTATTTATTTTTAAACCCAATTTCTTTGACGTATTTGTCGTACGCATTTTTATCTCTGACGTGTTTCGTTCATTATTAGTATCTTAGCGCCCTCGTTATGGTTTGTTATGAAGTTTATTATGCTAACATTTCAGCAGTTGTATTTTTACATCAGTATATTTGTTGAATAAAACCAAATTAAACATTTGCACGTTATCACACTATCATCCTATGGGCAAATATAATGAATGAACTCCTGAATTGCGTGTTTTGTTTCTTCAATAGTTCAGATGATGCAAATCGTTCTTTTGAAATACATGAATTGGCGTACTGTATCATCGAGTTTATGTACAAAGTGCATATAACAAACGAATAGACCTGACTAGACAATGTACTTATTGATATTATCATCCACTATCCTCACGTGAGTAATGATTGTATTGTGCAGTGGAATCAACGTATTGTATTTTTCTTAAGATATACAAATAATTGTAGTAGGTAACAAGGATAACTTTGATAATTATGTTTTACATAGATAATCATTTTACCTTTAAAATGTTTTTACTTGGATATAGTCCATACATATTTATTTCTCAGTTAAGTTAAATCGGTTACTATGGGATGAGTTTTAATTATAAACTCACAGATTATATTTGTTGCAACATGTTTGTTTTGTTCAAGTTTATGATATGTCCCCCCTCTTGTCAGTTTTGTTAAGAAAACTATTAATTCCATAAACAAATTATTTGTTTATCTCTGGAGCGAAGTTCAAATAGTTCAAACAACGGTTTCCGTCGAGCTACGTACGTTTATCCTGATTATATGCAAATTCAGAACTGATCTGTGTATGCAACTGTAAGATAGCCATAGAAGTTCTATGGCGTATAAACACACTTACATATAATTCTATTTATCTCATATAAAGCATTTTTTATTATTTATTTTTCTATTAGTCCGATTGTTAAGAAAAGTGAACGTTGTGTGATTGGAGCCGGCTACTCAACGATGTTGACACACGCGCTGCACGCTGATAGCCGTGCGTGTAACGCGCGTGAACAATTGCATGTATAGGCAGTGTGAGTACCTACTTAATTAACTCTAAGTAAGCCGTACGAAGTACTCAACATGTATTTAGATTATGTTGAGGTTTTTTGAAGCTTTACATTTATTTTAGAAGATACAAATGACAGTTGATTACTACTTATGATATATAAAGGGCATTCTTTCGTTGATAAAATATATCCACACAACGGGTAAGTGTTGCAAGTTTTTTTGTTCGATCACTGAAAGGATATGGTTCAAAGTATTAACTTTTACAATTTCGCAGATTTTTTAAATATATTTATAGATATATAGTTTTTTTGAGTTGAAACTTTTAGGGTTAGTAATATTGTTAAAAACACTTAAATATACACACGTGTACTTCATTGAAGAAACTTACTTTTTAATAACACAGTAGCAACTGAAATCGCGGTACTCTACTTGTAACAAATATTCAGTTTTGCTGAAAAATGTCTTTCACTCGCACAACGCTTTCCTCGACACACTTTCCGCGGGAAAACGTGCCAACGTTTAAATTTGGAACACACAAGTTCGCGCCGATCGTTTTTTGAAATTAGAACACGGCGTTCTGTTTTGGGTTTTTAATTCTTTTTTAATTGTTGAGAGAGCATGCCACTCAGGCGGTAGTTCGCGAGTGTTTGAGTCTGTTTGGGAGCGCTCTTGACCTTGCGCCTGCGCCGCCGATCAGTACTGAAGCGGCTTTCGTCCGCCGGCGCTTGTTTTATAAACGCTAGTATTGTTGTGGCAACTTTTCCTATGCTACGCCGCCCCGCGGGCTCGTGGGCGGGCTTCGTCACAACACAGGAAATGTCTATGACAGTAGTTGACTCTAGCGAGCTGACGCCATTGTCTTGTAGACCTCTTTCAATAGTTTGGCGATTGGAGATGACGATAATGACATTGTTGAATCACAGGTGCTGACACCACTTCACTGAAAAAAGTGATTTAACCCGTGGAGCGTCCTATAGACACCGTGTGTCCATAACTTTTGTTGGCGGGTAGCGCCCTATAGACACACCGTGACTATAAGAGAAGTGCTGCTATTGGTGGGCTTCTTTGTCAGATTCGGTTATGTTGTCACTCCAAATTGTATTAAAAATTAGTGCGTGACAGTTCTACCAACATAAAAACGTGGATATTCGGCAATTTACTCGAATCCAAGGCACCAAAAAGAATAAATTTCTGAGACGTGTGAAAAAATTTGAACGAGCCGTCATTACACCCCGTTTGCGGAAAGTTGTGTTTCGTTTGTTGTGAGTTTTAAAATGAAAAGTTAAGTGTTACTTATATAAATTATATATCAAATTACTGGAAATTAGATAAAGATTTTGTTTTATGTATTGGTTTTTGAAAAATCGCAGCATAACTTGATGATAAAAGCCTCCAAAGTTTGACAGTTTTAAAGGCGGCACGGACCCGCGTAGCGCGCGCGTAAACATTGCGTAAATAAATAGTTCTTGTGTAGTGCATAGCGCGTCTTGGTGAAAACCAATGGTATCTATCGACGCGGAATGTTATAACGATCAAAATGATATATATAACAAGTGTGAAATATGTGAACAAGTTGTGTGTAAAAAGGCAAAGTGTTCAAATGAGTGACAAAAACAAATGAAACTCGAAAGGGAATGTTTGTTTTTGGATTGATAATCACAGGTCAGTTACATTTTTCTAATTGTCATGTATAGCATATTTATTCAGCTTTCTAACGATGTCTAACATATGTTATATAATTATAAAACAAAAGCACAATTTCAAATGAAGTATCAAAAGGTAACCTCAAATCTTTCTACTCAAATTCGCCGGGCAGTTGCGGCCATTTTATATTTAAGCGGGAGGTCGCTCCACGGGTTAATTAATTTTCTGCCCCCTTTTTAAACTTAAATTGTAACATATAATAATATAACAAAAATTGCTGTCATGAGCAGTGATTGTCAATGTTGTTGTAATTTCGGTGCAGCATTGTGGCGTCAAAAACATCTGTATGCCCCATTCTAGGTGGGATACCTAATTAGAGTTAATAAATGATTCTCCCTAGATTTTGCTACAATTTTTTGTCTTCACGTGTAAATCATTTGTTAAGGTGGATTGATGCATTTTACATACTAAAAGTTTTGCACATTATTAGGTTATTTAGGAAACCTTTTAATTTTTTTTTTATTAACGAATATAACCAATCGTGATAGGTAGTTAATTTTCACGAATACGAAAACATGTGCGTTATTGTTATGATCTCTAGTAAATTTTCGAATTTTTCGTTTTGTATGGAAATCTAAAAACACAAATATAAGGCATTACGGTAAATCAACTTTGCGCAAACAATTAAATGTGATCAACAATTATAATACAACAATATTTAGCAAATTCATCACAAAGCTGCATACATCTTTGTATGAAAAATGGCTCGTGCAGTCATCTTAACAGTATAATAGGTAATTAACTATTTAAAATCATAATTGTAGATTATAAGTTACACGTAGGTAATCGTTATGAATTGTTACGTAAAGAAGGAAACGTAGGTAATGCTTTATTTTCTGGTCGGTTCTTTTCACAATGCCTAATAAAAATGTACGACGTACAAAAGTATAAATTATATTGTTTATTTGAAATTCATGAACAATAATTATTGTTTGAAATCATAAATCTAGTATACACAAAAAAAATTAAAGGTACCTACTTAATAGAAGAAAAAAACACAGACCATAAATAAGTAACAACTCAAATAATAATCAAACAAAATTATGTTAAGAAACAATAATTAAGATAACAATATTAATATACTCGTACCTAAACATATAAAAAGAAACATAACAACATGCTTATTATGTTGTTGTTTCTTTTTAGATGACGTCTTTAATAAATAATATTAGCTATATATATGATACGCTGAATGAATTCGTCAAGGGAATACTTATACATATTTTACAAGCAGATTAGAGCGTATATCCATGAGTATTAACATATATAATAATAGTGGGTATACCTTTAAGAAATTGTGAATAATGATTTATAAATCATTATTTACAATTTTACTACAAGAAAGAAGAAGAGAAGTTATTCTTTAAAACTATTTTTATTCATTTATCCTATTCCAAATAGGTATCTGGAATGATAACCACTGACAGAACACAATTTTTTTCTTGCAAAACAAACTGGTTTTTATACAGGGTGGGCCAAAACAATTTTCAGATAGACGATATTTTTCAAATAAACAGAGTAATAAAGCAAGGAATGGTGGAAAATAAAAAATTGTTTTATGCATTTTTATGGATTGTTAAGCATTTGACTCCGCGTCAGTCAGCTTTCGTGTAAAACAGTTCTACAAAAACAACGATTTTGTATGAAAATTGGTACGTCGCCCATTAAAATGCCATTCCGTAGCCTCCGAAAAGCTCGATTCTTACTTTGGAATACTTGGCACATATTAAAAGTCAAGTGGAATTCATAAAATCGAGAACAATTTTAGCATAACAACCGCTATGCTATGTGGCAGTCGAGTCCCATACACAAAGCTTCAACAAATTTCCCTAAATTTACCGAATCGTTTGCCGAAGCCGAAGTTGCCAGTGACGAAATAGTCACCTCCACGATATTGTTATAAAAAAATGCATTAGAGTCAAACCACGCTATCTCTTCCAAGCAAATTAACTGTCAAACTATAAAGTTTTATTTTAAACGTCTAACTTCTATAAAATTATGATGTTTACTTAACACTTTCACAGTGTGTGCTATCAAAATCTAGGAAACTTAACATAGTCGGACTCTAAATCATGGTTTTAAATAATATAATTTTAGGAAATAAACCATTGTGTTTCCATTTTAGTGTGCCAATTTTTTTACCCACCCTGTAGGATTAGCTTTTAAAAGGACTAAGTGCAGATAACGGAGCCCATAACCATAATATGACACCTTTTAGCTTAGTTTAGTCTAGTTTAGTTTATTTATCTCACAATATACAAAGTCACTTAAAACTACAGCTTTTACATTCTCAGGATTGTATATTTTCAGAGCGTCTTTCTAATATTACCAAACGGTTTCAAAATCCATTGGCCCATATTGTATAGAAATAAACTTAAAATAATAAACTCACATTATATTCGGTTATATCCAAATCTCAAGAGTGGCCTCTCTCTCCTGCCCTGCCAAAAGACACAATTCTTTCTTCATCGCATCCACACTACGAACGTCGTCAGTTGATGTTTATTCAACTACTGATGTTTCTCTCTCCATGTACACTTCGTTATCTACTTTATCTGTCGCTGATAAACTTTGTTTAACAACTGGAGAAATGTTCTGTCGGTAGGAATTGTAAACTTTGCTGTTGTGATTAATAAACACTTTTTCAATTGCGAGAATGATTTCGACAAAGTATTGTATTGCGATTTGCGTGCGTGTGCTCGCTTTATAGTGGGTCCAACATAGCTTAGGTATGAAATATCTTTGAACCATAAAACTACTACCTATTCTCAGATGTTTATTTTGGATAAATATCTTTATTTTTGAATTTAGGCACATTAAAATGCACTTATGAACGTCAAAAAAACTACTACTACTGCCGGTTCTAACCCGACACCACAGCCCGAGAAGATTATTACCAGCAAGAAACTCGGCGGGACTTATTTTTTGAAAAGAAATTTAGAAAGTTGTAAAAAAAAATACAATATGTGGTTCTACAAGAAACCAGATCAAAAAAAATAGTAAAACAGAAATATCACAAATAATAATAAAAAAGAATAAACAAAATTTTACGGTTTTACACGATATACACAAACATTTGATATGATTATAGAATATAAGTCACAATTAACCTGTAAAAAATTACCTTACGAGTAAGATAACGATTATTCAGCACGAAGCGCCAACAAACTGGTTACTCCAGTTTGGCGCATTGTTGTACCTACATACCTATATGTAATTGTTTTACGTGAATATACGAATTAATAATAATAATTAATATATTTCGTAAACTGTCTCCTCCACTCTGTAAGCAGTAATACTTACATTCAATTAAAATATCAGCGACTCAATCCAATGGCAAAATATCAAATAATCTGATCATCTACAAAGCGGGTGCTGCAATTGAATGGGTTCCTAACAATATTCTTCATATCGGGCTGTCAAAGTAGAAAACCCCAATTACAAATGGTATGTGAAGTGGGAAAACTTGGTCGGTCTATCCATTTTCGTTCAGTCGCGAAGTGAAGAGCAAACTGCCAAAACCGTACCTAGTAGGTTTTTGGGCAGTTTTTTTGTCGATTAGTAAGAAATATAATTATCACTGATATACCTGGTTCAGACAAAATCAATATTATACAGGATGTAACGAAACTCCAGAACGATACTTCACCAGCGGATAAGGTCAATGACGTTGGACAAAAATATAAAATTCGTAGAATTGTTCTTCTGTGAAACGTGTCTCATTCAAGTAAGTAGTCATTTAAATAAAAAAAATAAAAATACTTCTAGCAAAAGTACAAGGACTAAATATTATAACAGCTGTACCTAAATGTTTGTTAACATTTAGGTGCCAGCTGTTGAAGTATTACATCTTTCTCTAAAACTGTTTTTTATCATAACTCGTACAAAAACGCATTTTAGACTGCAGTGTTACCACTATGAGTTTTAGTTTTCACATACTTATTGACTGATATTAGAAAAAAATAGAAAAACTTCGGATAAAAACCTCTACCTCAAAAAAAATATAAAAAAAAACTTAAATGCTCTTTTTTGATTATAACTTACTACAGGCCATGTACATACATATTCGCAATAAAAAAAATACTTAAAAACATTTTTCAACAAAAAATTACAAAAGTTTTTTAACATTTTTTGCTTCTTTTTTAATGTCCAGGGCCTAAACCACGAAAATCGACCGATTGCGGATTTGTAACTCCATCTCTGTCACATATTAGAGTGATAAAGATGTTCGTGGTAGCCATGCAGAATACATGGTCAATAATTACTACATGGTTAATAATACATTAACGCTCACGGTGTATATAGGTATTTTTATTTTATTTTTATTTTATTGTTAAATTTAGTTGGTATGGCAACTTCTACAGACATAACGCATGTCGTGGCCAGTAATGTAAACTTGCTATTTTCAAATTAAATACAGTGTACCTATACAGGGTAAATCAAAAAGGCACACGTAATGTTACCAGCATCAGGATGAGCATTTTTGTATTTTTTTGTTGAGCCTATTCTAATCCTACTTAAACTATACCATACTTAACATCGTATTGGTCCATGACAACTCGAAGAAGAACTTCAACAGAAATTGTAGGTATGTCTTTATTAAACCGACTATAGTCTGTACTTTTAGGTATAAAAAAAATTAAATAAACAATACCACGTGACTCAGATGTTGGGCCAATCACATAACTCCATATGATGACATTGAGGTGACGGATACGAAATGTTGTGACCTCATTGGCCGAATTGCCAAGTCACGTGGTTTCGTTTGTTTACATTTTATTAAATACCTAAATGGTTCACTATTGTCTTGTAGAATTTTACCTGTTATAAATTCGATTCGCAGAATAATTTATGGCAGAGAATACTGCTTTTCGCATACTATTGATTTGCAGAATTTCTAAAGCTTTTTGGCAGAAAACCCTAACCTAATAAACCCACTTTCTGCATTATGCCAAATAACTATTATGGCTAGTACCTATATATTTCTGCTAAAAGTTTTGCTGCGATACGTGTTATGCTATTTCTGCCAATATATATTCTGCCAGATGAGGGTAACACTACTAACTACCTACAGACTATAGGCAATGTTGCGGTTGTATGACATGTTACAAAAAAAGTACGCCACATAGTGCCGAAACCCACTTTTTCTTGAGGAAAACCACATTTTTAATTCTTAGAAGAGAGTTTTGTAGAGTTAACACTTAACAGGTTAATAATATGTTTCAAGTATTTATCTACTCGTTGACTGTGTGTAAACACTTATTCGTATACGCAGAGATTGTCACAACGCTAACCCGCCATCTGCGTCACCAAAAAAAAACCACTATAAGTCTGAACTCCCATTATGTACATACTGGCAGTAGCGTAATTATAGGGTTGCAAAGCGGGCAAATGCCCTGATACTAGAGGGGCCTCAATCTGACAAGACGGCTGTGGTTGCAGGCCCTTATAGCCCTCCTTCGGATTTCATATACCTTCTTTGGTATAATCAGTAACGCCACTGAGTATCAAGGGCCCAAATTACACTGGTATAACTTTGTATCGAATATGTGTTGTGAATAAAAAGACGCGCGTCAATATAGTGAGGCTGCTGGGATTGCCGGTGTGGTCATATTCCCTTGTAAAAACGCATGTTGGCAAACAAAACAAATTGGTTTCTTTGGCAATACGTAAATAGATTAAATGTACTTATATCAAAGTGGCCTACGCGTAAGCCGGGAAATAACTGATATTTCAGTGTAATGCTGCCTGTACACGCTCGTGCTCTCGGCCGAATGTTTCGGCCGCCGGCAAATGCGAAAAATATGTATAACCGACCTTAATGTTCAAGAAATAAAGTCCTGTATACATAGTTTTGGCACTTTGGCTGTATTAATATTTTTGTAGTTGACTGTACACACTCATTCGAGGACCTCGGGCGAACAATCCTCCTCAATCCTCGGGAGACAATTTAAGCTTTTTCAGGTAGTTACAACAGTTTGGGTAAAAGGTGTCTTAAATAGCTTCGGTAAGGTGACAGGTGTCCTCTCAATATAAATTATAAACTTGAAACTAAGCATTCATTCATACATTGGTTCGTAATTCAAGACGAGAATCTAAATGGTTTTACGAGACATTCGCCTGAGAGTTTGGGCCGAGAGCCCGAGAGTGTACAGACAGCATAACGTTTCTAAACCTATACACCTTGAATTTTAATCTAATTACCAGGGCCCGTAATTTTCATGCCGATGACAGACAAATGACGTCAAGCTTCATACATCATGTTTTAGGTTTTACGTTTGAAAGAATAATGCTGTCATTGAATAGTGTCAAAACTATTACTTACGTTCGACGTTAGAATCGAACGTTGATAGAGTTTATCTGTCATGAACTTATTTCGTATTAAAACATCCAGTGTGTTTATATACGTCCTGCTAATTACCAACAAAAGTCAACTAAGTCATTAAAATAACAAGCAATAAACTATAATAACTTATGTCACCAGGAATTCGATACAGTTTAATTTTAATTACGAGAAATTATCGGAAATTCCGGTCGGCTTCCTGCTGCGGCGAACTTTGCCTTCATTAAAATGCCAATCGGAATCAGTTATAGTGTTTCTAAATGCTACATTTCGCCAACTTTCGGCTGACATTAACTCGGCCTCGGGTTCCAATTGCTGGATTAACGTTCTAGAAACCAAATTAATTGAGGCGAAAAATTTTAAAAACCGGTGAAGTATGAATTACACTGTTTATTCCAAACAGTAATCTGAGTTTATGTTCGTTGAATTCGGTTGCTTGCATATGAATTTGGCGCCAATTTAAATGTAAATGTAACATTCCCCTTAAGACTGCAGCTGCGTTTGTGTTGCAATGTTGCATCTGCAACGAGAAACATCCGATGGCACCCATTAACGCCCTTAGAGCCACTTGCGTCACCCGGGGTTAGCCACATAACCTGGCGTTAAGCGTTTTATTGTATAGAATTTGATAGCTTAACTTCATGTTAGCGGGTAACCTTGGGTGGTGCAAGTGGACTTAGTAAATAAAGTGGCAATAAAAAAAAATCTGGTTTGTAAATCGCCACGGAGTTGCCAATGGGGAGATGACACTCAATTTCTTGCGATAATGTAGCTGACTGTATTGTAATGATTAATGATATATATCTTTATTTTTCAATTTAGGCACATTACAATGCACTTGGTTCTAACCCTACACTACCGCCCGAGAAGATTATTACCGGCAAGAAACTCGGCGGGACTTATTTTTTCAAAACAAATAACTTACAAAAGATATTTACAATAGGTATGTTTTGTTCTCGAATGTCACCTTCAATCAGTTGCATGTGAATTTATTACTCTCAGTAGTACAGTTATGTCCTAAACCTCAATCTATTAGATTTGGCTCGATTATAATAATATATAATCTATACAGTCTATTAAAAAGTGATGACATATTCCAGGAGGTAGGTTATACCGGGTGTGGCCTACAATAGGAGCAATAAATTTAATCATAGGTTGTAGTCCTCATACTGATCAACATTAGTTCAGCGACTTTTAAAAATAACGTGGATTTCGATTATTATTACACTTTTCATTTTTTTAGAAGACGCAATGTACTGCAAAGTTTGGCCTATTTGTACTATGACAAGAGACGTCAATTAGACTGATGTTAACGTACATTGAAAATACTATTTAGTTTGTATGAAAAAGTAAATACCTACAAATTACACCATTTTAAAAAGTTGTTGAATAAAAGTTGTTTAGTTTGAGGAGTGGAACCTACGATTAAATTTATTGCTCCTATTGTAGGCCACACCCGGTATACGCGCCTATTTTCTATATTCCGTTTTTAATCGTGATCACACACGATGGTGAAGTGTTATGATGATGAATACATGCAACATTATCTGGTATTCCACATGACTGAGATTTATGTTTATTATAAATTTAAATAATAAGATAATGCTCATCCAAAACTGTTGGACATACTCGTAGATCCCCGAAATTTGAAACATTGTCTAACCTCGTGAATGAATGAATGAATGAAAAACATTTATTTGTGACATCACAGGAAACAATATAAGAAACTAAAGAAGAAGACAAACAAGGATTAGAATGTGTGTGCATCACAAAATGGACCCAACTCAGCATATTGCCAGCCAATAAATCGGCGCTGGTCTTCCGTAGGGCGCAAATGGTGATGCCACGACAGATAACACACAATGCTACAACAACTTATCTAACAGAAATTCTACTCAAAAACAATAACACAAAAAAAATACAACATAGAAACAAAAGAAAAATTAAAAAACTACAAATGGATACATGAACACAAGAAATAAACGATAACACACAAACACAGAAAAAGTTACGCCTTCCCTGAACGCGACCACATCAACATGAAACGTCAGACGTCAGACGTGAGGGTCTTGATTTATTTATTATTATTTGAAAACCCTTATAATGTGGTTGTGGTAAAACAAAGTAAAGATATTTTAAATAACGATACATGCGTAATTATATATAGAGCTCAAGTGTGTAACCCATAAATAATTTAATTCATATATATATACTTTAGTGCGCTTAAACTTCCGGAAAACAAACGGTTGCACTTCCGACTGTTTACGGTTGCTGCGAACATAGATCATTCTACTAGATGGTACAAATAAAACAACTCGCCCTCGCCAAGTCACCAAGCGTAAGCATTAACATACGAATTATAGTAGATTACATACCAAGAAACCCCCGGCTTCGCCTCGGCCGACAAATAAATGTAATCCGAGGCATTTTACAGGCCGAGGTTTGTATACTATTTTTCAGCCCGACGGAGCCGGCAGGCGGCAATTTAGTTTTGCGTAAAGTGGCGCTTACCCACCGGAGGGCTGAAAAATATGAAAACGAAAACGCGGAATGAGTTTTTTTTTTAATATTCTGGGACATTATTATCGGCCTTGATGACGTCGCTTATCAGTTATCAGCCTCCTTATTGGTCTTACATTACCGACACACTTCAAACAATTGTGACCTCACGACATTTCAAGTTTGTCTCGTCCAGCAAGCAGCCTTTAGTGACAGAATGATACATATTATAACCAATAAGCATAGCTGGGCATTAACTCGTTAATCCGTTAATCGTTAATTAACGAAGTTAACATTTTCATTAACGGATTAACTTTTAAGTTAACTTCAGAATATGTTAACGGAATCATTAACTTCCGTTAAGTTTTCCCAAGTCCGTTAATCGTTAATCCAGTTCCAAAATACTTACTAAAAAGATACCGCACATACCGCACCACGCGGCAAAAAACCGGTTTCCACCCGACTACAAATTAAAAAAAAAAGTCGGTTTTACGGGCGAAGATTTTACGTGACAACGTCTTTTTCTCGGTAGAATATTTATTGATATGAATATAATTAAATTGCACAATAGGAACTTACTTAACACTATCAACGTTCGAGAAAGACAAAGACAGAGACACAAGCATGCGCCGATTCAATGCGCCTAATTCTCTAGTGCTGCGCGCGCGGCAGACCGATCATAGTTGAGTGGGAGAGAGACGCAAGGCATTCGGCGGGCCTCTCTCTCGTTCGGTGACTCATCGTAACGTTACCGAGCGTTACACTTTTTCAAAAGTGACTCCCAGCCGCAACCTAATTTAAGACGTTGTCACGTCAAAAGAATTTCTCAATTCATGTGATTTTTTTATTATTATTTTTTTTTTATGTTTGTTACGTCAGAAATCTGTCAATACTGAACCGGGTTTAAATTATCCATGGTGGTTGCAGATTGGTCCCATTTTTTCAAAATTCATTCCTGATGATGGGATCCATGAGAAATTGAGGGAACTCTTCAAATTTAATAGACTTATGAAAAAATGAAAATGAAAAATTAAAAATGTTTATTTGCGTTCACAATAATCATCTTAAAATTAGTGATTGGCACCTTTTAAGCTTTAATATAGCCTGTGCCAGGAGATGCCGCTCTTCCTTAGCTAACGTATTCTTAACAAAATTGTGCTAATAATGATAGAATTTATTTGTTTTTTTTTTTTTTAATTAAAGGTACAATAATTATTTAAACTTTCACGATTTTCACACATTATGTATTTACTAAAACGGGGCTTAATCGTGTATAGATTTGATTTTGATCTATACACGATTAAGCCCCGTTTTAGTAAATACATAATGTGGTACAATAATTAATAACATGATTTAAAAAGCGAATTACAATACGTGCAAAAGGTATGAACAAAATCAAGATCAATCATAAAATCCCGTTTGTGTGTGTGTGAGTGTGTGTGTGTGTGTGTGTGTGTGTGCGTGTGTACGTACATAATAATAAGTAAAAGTGTATATTATATTTACAGTTTTAGTAATTCTTTAGTTTCCTCGTATGATTTTTTCGTATGACTTATGCATGATGATTTGGGCGTTTTCTTAAGAAACTCGAGCATTTCTCTTTACGAAAACCATCAATTTGGTGGAATGGAGCTGATGATGGAGCCCAGGGATGGCAAAGTGGAACTGTCTGTTAATTTCCATCCTATTTGAGACATTCATATTTTGAATTCATGGAATTAATGAAGAAATTAAAGAACTCCTCAAATTTTAACGGCACCTGCATTATGATTTGAGGGTTTCCTTATAAACTTGAAATTTTTTTTGGGGGTTACCAACATTTTGGCGGAGTATATGATGAAGACCAGGGATGTCAAAGTGGAATTGGTCGGTAAACACAGACACAGACACAGAGATTCATCTTTTTGATTTGATTTATATTCTGATGATGGAGTTCTTAAGAAATTCAGACAACCTTCACGGCACGTCCAACGTGATTAGAGGGTTTTCATAATTGGTTGGGGTATTTTCTTAATCAAGCCATCAATTTGCTGCAGTCGACCTGATTTTGAACACTAGGGATGGCATATTGAAACTGCTCGATAATTTCTAGCCCTGTCCTCCAACTTGAGACATTGTTATTTTGTCTGTGACCTCGGAGGTCTACAAGATAGTCGAATTAGATTTTACTTCAGATCAAATGATGGAAGCTATGAGACATTAAGAAAACTCCTGAATTTTCAAAGGTACTCGGATGGTAAATTGGATCTTTTTGAAGGAATCTGATTAAATATAAGTTGTAGATCACTAACTCAAAGATGCCCTTTTTACCACGTGTTAACGGATTAACGATTAACGTTAACTTCCGTTAAGTCTTCCGAAAAGTAGCGCTTTAACGATTAACGAAGTTAACTTTTTTTGTAACGGATTAGCGATTAACGAAGTTAACTATTTGATTAACGGTGCCCAGCTCTGCCAATAAGAAGAGTTAAGCGTGAGTTTCTATATGCGTTTTTATAATGCAGGATCTATAGGATTTGGTACATTTATCGTCGCGCGCGCAGCTCCCGCGTGAAAGGGTCCTTGTAATATCACTGTCAAGCTAAAAATATACCTGACCGACGCACTACTCTCGCCAATGCTGTTTTTGACAATGACCATAATTTGTTTTTATTATTGATCGGTGGGTTTTCCTTCGGTTAATATGAAGACTTAGACTATAAGGACAACACGAGTAGTTGTATATAATCCATCCAGGCAAAACCAAACGCCTCTTTGATAGAAACCATCCGAATAACTCCGATGCTTCTGCAGTTGTGTTGTATATACAAGGCAAACATTGCCACCCACATGCAGAGACTACTCAAATCTAAACCTAGGTACCCTTTCGCTTTTGCCGTTATCGGATAAAAATAGCTTTCCTGAAGTCTCGTAAGTCACTTTGTTTTTGACGCTTGTTAAGCTCGCTTTGTGAAGATCGTGATACGTGAGTGACCCGTTTAATATTATGTAACATACGAGTAACTTATAAGCTTATAACTATGATTTTTAACGTGGTAGATTTGCAAGGAAATTATGAAAAAAGGAAGTCAGTGCATCATATTAATATGTCAATGTAAAGATATAATTACATTAATTACTACACCGACGTACTGGTATATTGTCATCAAGTAACCTGCGCATTAGTAATGCGGTAATGACCTTAGACAATAATATAAGGCTATATAAACTAATTAATATCTAGGAAACTGGTCTTAAAATATTATGGTAGCTAGATCTAGGAGAACGATATGTGAGCACCAGAGGTTTATTTGACAAGCATCAAAGACATACCTACCACGGCGACTTCTTGGAATATGCTCTAGCTCTTTTATGTGAAAGAGACAGAACCAAAACAATGTCTTTAGGAGCTATTGGGACGCCAGGGAGTCGACTAAGGGTTCTATATTGCTATAAAATTAAAAAATAAATAAAAATGTTTATTTCAGATCTCTAGAATCCATATAGTTAATAAACTATAATTAACTTTTAATATAAGCCTAAGATGGTTATCCAGATCCAGGAATGTCATAAGATAATGCTATAAGTTGATAAACTGACAAGTTGCACGGATAGCGCGACTGTGACAGCTGCCAAATGCAAAGACATTTGACAGAACGTGCCGACAAACTATCGTCTTATTATCAGGATATCAGCTTGGCATCTTAGCCCCGCTGGTTGATAATGAGAGAACAGGGCCTATACCACGAAAATCGAACGATTGCGGATTTGTATCTCTATCTCTGTCGCACTTGCACATTGGAGTGACAAAGAGGTTTTCCCGTCAATGCCAATTTTCGATGTTCGTGGTAGGCATGCAGGCCGGAGTGCGGTAGGTGGTCGTTAAATCGCCTCTGCCTTATTCAGGGTTAAGGTACTCTTGCCCGTTTACATTATTTGAGGTTTTCATAAATTGTATTTCATTGTCAAGCCTCCCACGAGGCCCATGCATTTTTATATTGTCGTAAAATATGTGTTTCCGGTCTTTACAGATGTTAGTGATAAGGTCACTTTTTGGGTTTTTCCATGTTTTAGGATATCATCAAGCAATAAGGGAATACTCGAGTTTACGCCTCGTGTGTTTATTATTGTTTACACAGAAAAAAATGTAATCCTTCAAATAAAAGGGTATTAATACATTTATTTTACTAGTTTTCATTTATTAAAACACAACGTGTACATAAATGCCATGTTACTTCCTCAACTAAAAGACTTGTTTAACTTTTCAACTAAAGCAACTTTAACCCAAAACCTGTAACATTTATAATAATGAAATTATTGTACCAAAACAAACCATTGTTAAATAATAAATAAATAAATATTCTGGGACAATCTTACACAAATCGATCTAGGCCCACGGTAAGCTCAATAAGACTTGTGTTGTGGTTAATAGACGACGATATAATATAATAGATAGATACATATAGATACTTAAATACATAGAAAACATCCATTACTCAAAAACAAATATTCATGATAAACACAAATAAATGCCCTAACCGGGATTCGAACCCGGGACCTCCCGCTTCGTAGCCAGAGTCACTACCAACCAGGCTAGGAGGCCGACAGATGACAGATGACATAATTATTGCACGGAACCAAAGTGCGTTTCGCACCGCGAACGGCGTGGGCCGCAAGCACAAGGTGGACTGAACTTCACCTTGGCTCTTAAAAAAGGTTTTATACAATTTAAACACAAATTAACGCAAACATTATCCGTAAAACAAATATACTGAGCTGAATTATTCATGATTAGCACAAAAACCGATAGTTCCTCGTCATTATTCTTATTTTAACACGATCTCATGACCTTTTGTTTGTTCCGGTTTTAATTTAAGGAGACAAAATATTAATTATAGGCTAGTTTAGGGAAAAATATCGTTTTGCACACAGACAGATTAAGTAAGCGTTTTTAAATAGAAAACTCCCGTGAGTATTAGACATAATAATATACTTAGACCGGGTTACTCACGTCTATAACGTAACGGATCATTCGATGGATTCGGGTGCGCACTATATTAGATTCGATAAGGTAACCGTGCTGGCGAAGGAAAAGTTTTTCATTCCGCGGAAAATACGGGAGGCTATCGAGATCAGTCGTCACCCAAATTTCAATCGCGATGGTGGGTGGTCAGTACCCCCTGCTTGGAAAACGGTTTTGTGTGCTGCGCCGGTGCTCAGTGTGGACGATACCTTAGACTGTGACGTAGTAAGTGTCGTGTGCAATAGTGCAGTTGACAATAGAAGTGAAAGAGACGGTAGTATCTCGCCTATACCGGTGCCGCCTGCGCCTGCGCCGACCGCGCCCCCCGCGCCAGTCTGCCGGCGTGCTCAACGCGCAGTGTGCGCAGAGCAATCGCCGCAAGCGCTTCTCACTCATGATTATGGGGCGCAGACCGTCCCGAAACATGTCGAGCTATTTTCGACTTTATAGACGTGAGTAACCAGGTCTAAGTATATTAATAAGCGTTTTTAGTTAGACATTTCGTAACTTCCTGTGTGTAGATAGAGGATAAAAGAACTGGATACCCAATCGGCCGAAAAAAATTGGCCATAAAAGTGTAGCAGTTGCGACTCTTTTTCATATAGTCTTGTTTGGAACGTGACGTTCCTTAAGTGCCAACAGCCTATATACTTTTAACAGTGTTGATAGTTCTGTGTATGAATTTGACACTTAATGCTTTTTCATACGAGGCATAAAGCTATGGTTTTATATCATCATCAATGCAAGTTCGCTAATGTCATTCTGACTCACATTTTTTGTTTTTTTTTCTGCTACCGATTTTTTTATAGTACCTGTTCATATGAATCGTACGGGATAATAATTTCGTTA
The DNA here is from genome assembly GCA_949128165.1 of Lathronympha strigana. Lineage (NCBI taxonomy): Eukaryota > Metazoa > Arthropoda > Insecta > Lepidoptera > Tortricidae > Lathronympha > Lathronympha strigana. Next base: position 19,427,022 of record OX421917.1, on the reverse strand, counting down.
AATTGTGTTATTAATTAGGTGTACTTAATGCGACAGAGCTGCAATGTATGACGTCCAACTTTGTTTGACATGATAAATTTTAATGACACTGACATGATACTCGTGTGAGGTTTAGATAGCTATGTTAATTTATGTGGATGCAATACATTGCGTGCTGAATTTTTATCTATGAAAAAAAAACATCTTAATTTCCTAAATAAATTAATGTAAATTGGTTCCCTAGGTCCACTAGTCATCGTCATTAAAATATTCGCCCGTATCAAATACTGGTGGCTGGCGTAGGTTAACTGGTAGAGAATGCCTTCTGGCATTAAGTTCGCCTTTTGTACATTATTTACTGTGCAATAAAGTTTTCAATAAATAAATAAATAAATACCCACGCTGTATTAGTAAGATTTAAGTACACATCGCAAATTTTTTGACTATGCAACGTCGCAATGCGGAGCTGCGTGCACGCAGACTGCGCGGCGCGGGTCGTCGCCCGCGCGCCCCTGACACACTTGCGCATGCGGAAATGTTGCGCCGGAGTGACAGGCGCGGGAGGCGAGCGGTCAAGGGCGCTCTCACCAGTAGAACAAGGGGTTTGGTGCTCCTAATGGGATCCTGAGCGCTGTAGCCCCACCCAGCACTAGAGTGCCTCGACGGTATCTCGCGGTTGGGAAAGACAACTTTCATTGTCTAATCCGAACAGTTAAAAAATGACATGTATGTTTACTGCCAGTATCTTGTGGTAGAGAAAGCCTCTAGCAGTATTATACTGCTAGAGGTACTTACTGAAATGACAAAGGGTTGATTTTAAATAGTGCTGAAAGACGGCACGGATGGTAGAGGCTTTTTTATACTACGACGGTGACAGATAAGCATACGGTCCGCCTGATGGTAAGCGGTCACCGTAGCCTATGGATGCCTGCAACTCCAGGGGTGTTACATGCGCGTTACCGATCCCTTAAAAAAAAGGAGGATTCGCTGTGTTGACAGCTAAAGGAGCAAGCTTTGCTCCGTGGGTCCCCAGGTGTCAACGCAGTGAATCCTCTTGGAGCTCTGGCGACCTTACTCACCAACAGAAGCACAACACTATGAGTAGGGTCTAGTGTCATTAAACTGCGGTTTTCTGTAGGTGGAGGTACTTCCCCAGATGGGCTCTGCTCCAGATTTGAGCGAGACGAAATTCGTTGTGCTGTGCCCTACCACACTAAACGATATGCATCCGCTGTACCCATACCTCTCAAAAGGCTCGCGTGAGACTAACATTACTTTTATGGAAGGGGTTTCAATGTTCTGAATGTGGTTTCAAGAGTTCAACGCCCGCGTGCCCCTATACACACTTGCGCCACACCAATGTTGCGCCGGAGTGACTGACGCGGGAGGCGAGCGGTCAAGGTGCTTTCTCTTGTAGGACAAAGGGTTTTGGTTTCGATTGCTGGAACGACAAGGAGTTGATTTGAAATAGTACCGACGTGGACGATTGGTAGAGGCTTGCGTGAGGCCAAAATTACTATTACTTGTAGAACGGAAGGGATTTAAATGTTCTGAATATGGTTGCAAGCACGTTGTCGTCCACGCGCCCCTTACACACTTGCGCCGGAGTGACCGACGCTGGAGGCGAGCGGTCAACGGCGCTTTCACTTGTAGAACAAGGGGTTTCTGTGTTTTAACTGTGGTTGCAAATGCTGAAATAGAATAATGCGTGAGATAAGTGAGCCACCTGGACAAACAATAGAGGCTCGCGCGAGGTTCAAAGCGCTTTCACTTTCACGATGATCTAAACGAATTTTCAACCGCTGAAATAGTGTATTGACAGTTTTGAATTGACAAATTGATTTGAGTTGGCACGAAATGTAACAGGGTTTTGAATGATCAAATACTTTCAGTCCCGTTTTGTTTATTAATAGTCCTTACTTTCCATACTTAATATTATAAATGGTAAAATGTGTGCGACGAAATGACGTGATTTTTTAAGTGGAGATAGTTGAAGACAGAGGCTACTTTTTGTCTCTAGGCGAGCGAAGCCGCGGGCAAAAGCTAGTGCGTGATAATAGTAACAGTTTTAATAATTAGTGTTATAATCATATATGTACCTACATAGTACAAAGACTCTAACCGCAATAAAATTGTTATTTCTTCAAGTAAACAGCTTTTAGCATAAATAAGTTATCAGCAATCGGGTCAACTTATAATTTTATCTAATTATCTACTTACTTAATGTAATATACTGACGTCATGGCAAACTTATTCATAAGCCTGAATTACTAGGTGATTTATGATATTACGAGATTGTCGACTTGTTTCATTGTGGTCATTAATTAACGTGTAATTACCTACTTGAGTAGCGTCCAAGTGTCGTTGGCAGCTGCGAAGATAATAAACACAGTAGGTACAGTCGGTTGAGGAATCTGGTAAACGTTAAAATAACTGAAGGAGAGATGTGAATGTACGAAATGTAATGATTCAAAATTCACAGGCAATTTTAAAGCTATTGCTGAGGAAATATTGCTAAATAAACTTCAATTATTTTAAAATCAAAGGAAATAAAAGTTAAATTTTATTGATTTAGACTATTTGGAGGATACCTTTTTATATGCTTTTCGGCGGCAAGAGGATAGAATGGAGATAAGAATTTCAAATTAGAGAAAATATGCTTGCCTCCAATATCGAAAAAAAAACTTTGCATCTAATTTTTATACTTTCATAAACTGGTCAATGATCAACCCAGTAAAATGTCTATGGTTAAACCAGTAAATACAAAGTACTTGGTCACCGAAAAAGCTTATATTGTATCATTGGTAGTATTAGAAAGTTATTCTCAATACGTCACCATCATGCACCGCTTAACGCTTTACCACTATGCAACGAATCTAGGCTATTTAAACTCTATATACCTACGATTTTAAGATATATTTTGGTCCTTAACATTATACTTACTATTTAAAACGAGATATTTACCATGTATATTTGTTTATGTGAGCGCCCGATATTTCAGCACCTTTACTAGCGCCATGTTCAAAAGTGACACCTTGTGTTTAAGCTAACACCGTAACAGTGCCGAAATATCGGGAGCTCGCAAAAACAAATATAGTACATGGTCAATATCTTACCTTAAAATCAGTTCATTACTGTATACTTTTTTAGTGCCACTTTTAAATGTATTATTGGTACTGACTATCCCTTTTAACACAGCAGTAAAGCAGTTTTATTATTATTACGAATACTCAGATGTTTTAATCCCTGGGTCGGAATACAATATGTACTGGCGCGTGAGCTGTTTCCAAATCGAAGGACTCCATTGTTGTTTATTAATACATTAAAATATTTTCAAAGAAAACATTTTGTTTTTTTAACCGCGTAAATAAGTTCACATTAGGCAGTCGTTTTTGTATTTGCCGGATTTTTTATGAACGTAAATGTGTTGTCGTGTTGGCACGCGACAGCGTTAGGTATCTATAAACAATATTAGGCTGGATGTTTGTAGCAAAACATTTTAATGTAAATGTTTTTGTCTTTAATGTAATTCAAGCAATTTCCGTCAGAAAACAAGACAAATTTTAAAAATGCAGACACGAACGGTCCATCGCCGTCCCCAGAATGTATCGTTTCTGACTGCCTAAATTGGTTTTCCAGTGCTAACTACTCGTAGCTACTGCTACTATCTCCACCGCTCCTGTTTTTGAGCTTGTCCTGCGAAGTTGTTACACAAAGCGTCTTAGTCGTCCCGCCATCTCCATCTGGGCCAGCCCGGCCGTTCCCTCACGTTTATGGTGCGTGATCAGCTTGGTGGCTAAACTGGCCTAATTATACATATGTCTACATATTTTCATTTGTTTGTTACAGACGCGCCTCGATGATGTCCCCGCGACAACTGATGCGCAACTCCAACATGACGCAGAAGTGGCAGCGACGGGAGATCTCCAACTTCGAGTACCTCATGTTCCTGAATACCATCGCTGGTGAGTGACATCTTTAGCCTCTTCAAGAGTAAACAGCATTTTCAAGATCCCTTTCAGTTTTCTGAAATACTGCCGTACCTATATTGGGCATGAAGGTGTGTTGAAGCCATTGAATTTCAGCAGCAGGGCTAAGATACTAAGTGCAGAGCGTGATACTTGCAGGATAAGATAACTTTTTTATTTCTGATAAATTTAAACAGTTATACACATTTGACAGCAATTACCTACCGATCCGTGCCACTTTTAGGTTTATCAATACGCATTGTGAGATGACATTCGTGATTTGCCATCTTAGGCCTGCTGGGCTGGACTGGACTTGTCACTATCCGCGAATATCATAATGTACGGATTACGCGACGCTGATTACGATAAGATGTCAAGTTATCCACAATATTTTACCAGCCAAGCCATCATCCATTTTACCAAGGCAGTGGACTTTAATAAAATAAACAAAATCATAGTGGTTGTCGTTCCAACGGCCATTGCTGTCGAATCATCATAAAATGTGACAAACTGTCGTTTTATCCAGCAAATATTACGCTATCCACTTGGCACCATAGCGCTGCTGACCATATAATACAAACTTCAATTATTAACTGTTGAAATACATCCGTTTGGCTTCACTGCCATTTGTTTCAAAGAATTTTCTTTCACGTCGATGACAGCTGGAAGAATGTTTGATCATTGAGTTATCCGCTATGAAATTCCAAAAACTGATATAAAGTCTCTCTTTATCTCTGAATGTTTATCTGTTCGTCTATTCATCGTCTTCGCCTTGATTGTTTGCATACGATCTACACTTGGAAGTAACGTCATAACTATGTTAGTATTACGTGTGACGTCAGTATCGTTCTACTTATAATCGTATTGATTATTTCTTTTCTGCGTAAAACCAGTTCACAATACTTATTATACCCATATCTGCCCTTCTACGTTGCTAATCGTGCGTAATATAATATAATATAATACACGTGTGCTCTCTTTAGAAACGTACCTACAGCTTCTTAGTCTTCTTACCTTCCTTCTGAGCACGACGATTTTTGCTAAATAAATTCCTAGACAAATAGCTAACAGCCTTACATTACAAACCAGTTTGGACACTAATAAAATAAATAAAATATTTACATTTTCATGCGTCAAGATGAGAAATACGTTCTCGAATCAAGCAAATCGCCTTTGCGTTTGCATTATCTTTAGAGTTGGGAGAGCAATTTACGCGTAGAATTTCACATACCTTTTAACGAGAAGTGCTATTACTTTCATTGCCTGTGCAGACCGATATTCAGCTGTTTCGTGCACTATGACATAACTTATACGGCGCATGACTTTACGCCGTTGCGCAAACCGCGGAACTGTAATATCTTAGAAATGTTTTTCTAAGTTATTACTGTAGTATGAATTCACGAAACATTTACACAAATAACGCCCAGCTTAACCCGGACCTGTACATTCGTAACTCCTTAAGGGTCCAGTTGCATTCACAGAATCCGGAGATACTGCCAACTGGCAATTTGATTGAGCATCTATGCTCATATGAAATTGAGATCTGGCAAGGTGAATCAATGGGTAATTTTGGCAACTTTTAAAGCAGTACCAACTTAAAAATTACTTAGTGTCCGACCATGCTAGTTTTCATAGACTTTGGAAGTGTTAACGTCATACCTAATTTCATAGAGGTTTGACGTTTAAAAAGACGCTTTATAGTTTGACGGTTCAATTGCTTGAGAGATGACGTGGTTTGACTCTAACCCATGCCGATGATATACAATCATCACAATCAATGCAAATCTCTTAGCTCCACATCGATAGGTAGTCCAGGGGTCTTACCATGACGTCTTAACGCGATTCAGTTGACGACCTAAACTGAGTCGCTTCCATAAAACAGCCTAAACTAAAACTGAACTGAATCGCGTTAAGACGTCATGGTAAGGCCCCTGATCACAGGGGCCTAAACTGAATCGCGATATGACGTCATGGTAAGGTCTTAGGTCTAAAGTTCGCTTGTCAATATTTTGCAAATAACTAAAAAACGGAACGTCCAGTTTTTCTCAAAGAACCTGGCAGCTATATCCACAACGCCACCAGTGCTTCCTCTAGATCCTTACATATTCGGAGTTTGAGTTATAACAGCCATAGTATTGGATAGGTCTATGAATTGCCTGGTAGTAGTGAAGTAAACCACAGACTCCTCAAATTTCCGTATAACATTACGTGGAAAACTGGCACGAGACAATATTGATAATTTAATTTACACCACGAGAATACGGTGTCAATTGTAAAGTTAAATACGCGAAACCAGGTAGATTTGGTCATGCAAGTTACATAATTGAGATTTGGTCCATAAAATTGTCCAGTCTTCAAGTTCAAACACTTTTAGTTTTAGTTCATTATTTACATCTTTCTCGAGCCATAAATAGCTTTAAAGGCATATGTTTTAGAATATGCAAATCAAGTTCTTTCAAATGATACCCCACACGACCCAGTAACTATACTTTTTATTTTTGACCGCTCTATTATCGGGCATTAATCATTGAAAATAAATTGAAATATCTGATAAGTGCTCTGTCAATCTGTCTGCGTTAACCTTGTTTATAACTATTCCAAATTTCAAATCGGTATCTTCAGTGCTTAGTTTTCGAGTTATTTAAATAACGGTGTAACAGACAGACAGACGGACAGACTGATTCACCCCATAAGGGTTCCTTTTTTACCATTTTGGTGCGGAACCCTTAAAACAGGGTGTATATAAATCAAATAAACTAGCTAAGTAATTGTATATTTCAGCGCACTAACCAACTAAGGTATACGAGTACCTACTTATAAATCTACAATACAATAATCAACAACCATAGACCACAAAAGTTATAGGTATTATTTTATTTTATTTATTTATGTGAGCTTAGAGTGTCCCACTGCTGGGCAAAGGCCTCCCTCCTCTCCTTCCACGTATCCCTGTCTTGCCCCATCTCCCACCAGTTCCTATTAAAGACATCCAGGTCGTCTCGCCATCGCCGCCGAGGTTTGTCGCGGCCCCGAGTTCTATTCTGCGGTACCCACAAGTCATCGGGCATGCGGCAAACATAAGCACTATAAAATGCATTATTGCTCGACATCCTTGATTGATCTTGCATTTCCCATTGTTATTGGTAGTTGGTAGTGAAACTATTCCACCATCGTATTGTTTAATCTACCTACTTCCAATCGAATTATAGAGGAATTATATCACCTTGGTCTCCACCAAGGTGATATTATTATGGAAGTGTAGAACACAAATCAAATTATTCTATTTCTAATTAATATTGAACTTAGTGGTTTTTAGGTACTTATATACAGTGTGTAAGTCTAATACGGGCGCTTTTAACCTAACGTAGAATTCATTATTGTTATCAATAATTAAAACATATTTTTAAGTTACTCTTAATTATGACCCCATAATTAATTTTTTTATAAAATTTTCAGCAACAATGTACTATAAAAAATTTGACGCTGACAGTTGTCAACGGATGTTTAAAGCGAGTGTGTTTGCGTTACATTGCGGGCCGAATTATTTTGTATGGATACAATTTTAATTGCAATTTAAAAGTTACCTAATTACATTTCTTATGCCCTATATTAACCACCATTGAGAGGTTCGCCCGTATTAGATTTACACACTGTATTGTAAATATTTTTACAACTTTTGTAATTTGTTTTCATAAAATAACTCCCGTCGAGTTTCTAGACGGTAATAATCTTTTCGGGCTGTGGTGTAAGGTTAGAACCGGTAGTAGCTTTTTTTACGTTCATGAGTGCCTAAATTGAAAAATAAATATTTATCCTTTACAATTTATATACTTACATATATTAGTCTTTACTACTTTAACTTACTTTAACAAGTCAAAGGAATAATTTTATTTGTTTCAACAAAAATGTTGGTTTTAGGTAGGTATACTACTGAACTTTATGTACGAAATGTCATTTGAATTATTGCTTTTCAGTGAAGGAAAACATCGTGAGAAAACCGGACTATAAGGCCTAGTTTACCCTCTGGGTTGGAATAGTAGGATAGCGCCTACGCCAAATCTTGGGGTTAGTTGTTAAAGCGGACCCCAGGTCTAAACCGTAGCGAAAGCCGGGAAAACGGTAGGAGGAAGAAGTATCGCGAGACTATCTCGCGCTCGAGATAGTCACCTGTCCCCTTCCAAATATTTGGATTAGACAGTGACAGCTGTCCTAGGTCTACTGAACTACATATTAGTAGGTAAACGTTGCGGATGCAAATTGCAAATAGATGGGAAGATGGTAAATTGTGGATTGACGAGCGGTAATGAGGAATTCCTCGTTCAACAATGCAAATGCTGCAATTACCGCCCGAGGACCTACACAATTATCAACATGGCAGGATAGTACCTAATGCCAAGACATTATCAAACTCGCAACTCTTACTGCCAGTCTAATCTAGCCCTTATCACTGAAACGCAAGGTTCATCTGGAAGTTCATAAAGATAATGAGATACCGAAGTTGTGACGATTATGGTGTAATTTAGGAGTCAATTTGTCTTATGCAAGCGAGAAGTGTGAGTACTTGTTGTATTGACACTGTTTAATTGCAATTTTATTGATTTTCAAAACGCTTTATGCCCATTCCATTATGGTTATGCATCGAGAAATTCAAATTAACAAATTTACGTGGTAGTCATTCAAAATCTTGGTCAAAATTCAAGTATAAGTTATGATTAAGTACAATATTTTGTGGTAGGATTTTCTGTCTAGTGCGAGGTTGTTGAGCTGTCAAAGCTTGGAACAAAATCCCTACTTTGACCAGTGCTATGCATGCAGTATGCAGTTGTGGCTACAGCCTACAGGTTGTAAAAATAAACAATCATATTACTATATTAATTTGACGGAAATTCAAACAATTTTATAATAAATATATATTTGTAATGTGTATTTGGCCTAGTATCAAAACAACAGACCGGCCAAAACCTTAGGTATTACCAAAATAAGATATGTAGTGATTACACACTTTCATCTACTTAGTTGATTCCAGGCAACTTGAATGTCAACACATACTTCGTATATGTAGTTATCAAAACACCGTAAACCTTGCCAAATCTTACCTTTTCAATATCTCCATAAGTTTCTTGGTCAACATATCAACAAAGTCGCACCACAGTACTCGACACACGCGAGATACGAGTTTGCAAAGTTTTCGCGCGCATTTTTCGCAACTCCGTCACGGCTGGTTCGCTCTGAAACTCACTTTCACTCACTTTTGTTTTTATTTAAAATCTCAATCTTGAAACGTGTGCGAAAGTTGGCAGGCCACCGACGAATGACCCGTGGGAGCGTGATAACAATTGGATAGTTGATGCATCGCCGCGCGCGCTGCTATCCTTACGCTTAATCGATATCAGAGGCCAAAGTGTACGTACGCATCGCCGCTGTTATAAACAGGATATTTTAACAATAAACAGTTGTCACATGACGACGGCATAACCCCTATTTATTCAATACTCACGTGCCTCTTTGAGATAGCAACTCGATCAAAGAACTGTCTACGAGAAATGTTCAATCTGTTACTTAAAACAGTTTCAACACAGTGGTGGTAGATTCACGTACATCTGAACCCAGGCGTGCTGTTGTTGTAATGGTTGTCTAGCTAGCAAAGTGCTGAAGAAATACCTACTGTTGTAAACTAATGCAACCAAATAGCGCTTATCTTGATCAATATATGTTGCAGTCGATGAAGTAATACTTATTTCACGTCTCAATACAGTAACTGATTGTATTATGTATTGATTAGCTATGGACACTACACGTTTTCTTATTCGATGTATTATTTTCTTATCTCGATAGTAATAAAATGAAAGGTTATGAAGGCGTTTTATTAAACGGTCAAAAGTTTTAGATAGCTGTCACAGAATTTTTACTGGATCCTTTAAGCCTGGTTAAATCAACTTAAAAGTCAAGACCGGGTGTATAATTAAGATCTTAAGGCCGAAAATTAAATTGTTTTTTAGCGAAAATCAGTGTCAAGACGATTAAGAGAAATCAGTTATAAAATGTCATTACCATAGTGGCCATGTCAAGGGGAGTTGATGGATGAATTACGTGAATATTTCGCAATTTAACGGTCAGTATAAAAACGATCTAAATCGCATTACACTGATAATCGTTTAGGATGTTTTTGTGTTTGAACAAATTGGCTATAATGGGGTCGGGCCGAACTCGACCGAGCAGAAACATGGGCCTGTTGAAACCATAGCATTGTTACGGCATCAGACGTAGATTCAGACCTCTGAACAAATGTTCCCTGAATACTAATTTCAACAGACAGCCTTCTGAAAATATAAGGAACTTACTAGTAGTACCTATGTTCCCAAATAATATGATCCCATTCGGCAGGTCGAAATGCACGAAATATCCGGGAGCACTATTGTCTTAGCATCATACTTTTAATTCTTTCAAAACGACTATTATATAATAACTATGTAGAGACGATAACTATACAAAGTTAACTTCTTGATATATGGGTTACTTTATCTTTGAATTTATGTCAAGGCTACTGTTATATCGACGCTGCATTTTCTGCCACGTTTCTCGCCATGCGCGATATAGTAGCGAAAGGAAAAACAATGGAATGAATGTAATTGCCACCAGCACCTGTAATTCAATTGTTCGTCGTGTCCGCGAAGTTGTGATCTGTAAAAGAAATGTGTACTCGAGATTTTATTCTAAAATAGCTTTACCGCGGTCAAGTTTTCGAGGAGTTCCTAATTAATTCCTCAGATTATTTTTCTTACGTTTTTGTGTATTTTCGCCGACAACTCAGTTTTAAATCTTGTGAAACAAATTAAAGATACATATTTTCATAAAACGAAAACTAATTTGATCCACAACGCTAACGCCTCGGTTGAGACTCCTCTTTTCACGTATATCTAAACATTAGAGTTCATATTAATATTTCGTGCACATATGTTTCGTGAACTGAAATATGCAGAAGATACTTTACTCTAAATACTCCAGGAAGCTTGTTATTATAATATATTGTATGTAATTATAACCTCGTGACCTGCGAGTGCTCGAGTTACAATTAAACTAATAAATCTCAGTAAGTGGCCATTTGTATCTGTTTACCTTCCTTATCAGTTCAGTCAATGCTGCCAGTGCGATTGCTGATAACAGTTCACAGTTGCTCTATTAGTTTTGATGTAGTCGTCTAGTTTGAACGATCTTTGGAACGGGATAGAAGGCAAAGCAGATCCACTGCAGTTGTTGTTTTGTTAACATTGATATTAATAATTATTATAAAATGATAAACCTTGAAGTTTATATCACTTGCTTATCTATAACTGCAATTCAAAACGCACCGATAGGATTAACACAGAGTTTTATTAATTGATAAACATCAGTGATTTGTTCATTTCTCCTTTTGTATTTTTTTTTCGATAACTTAGGGCCACTTGCACCACCCGCTTAACTCAAGCTTAGTGGGCTGTCAACTGTCAAATTCAATATAAAATTGTGGGTTAACCTCAGGTTAACCCTCCATTTTTGGTGGTGTAAGTGACCCTAACTGAATTAGCGTACCACACGTACGCGTATGTTTTAGGATTAGTTATAAAGTATTATAGTATAATAATTACTAGGTGCATATAGCTACCTATTGTTAGATAGCATGAGCGCGATCTCGCCAACAAACTGGTTTCTCAGTTTGGCGGGTTATAATACCAATTAATGTAACTATGTACACCTTTTGAATAATAATAATAAAAAAAAAAACACATAATGGACCTTTGTGACTACATAGTGTAAAACAAATCAAATATGCTTAAATCTTTAAAACTACGCAACGGATTTTGATGCGGTTTTTTAATAGATAGAGTGATTCAAGAGGAAGGTTTATATGTTTAATACATTGCACCCGTGTTAAGCCGGGGCGGGTCGCTACTTTAGAATAAACGGAGCCGAAAACAGAGATAGAAACAGAAAGGAGTATAGGTAAACGAATTGCAAAACGACAAACTTAGGAAACTATAATGTGGAAAAAAATTCAGCACTCTTAGCTAACCATACGTTGGATCAAAATGATCAAGTACTTTTAGCAACATCGCAAAATAATTGATTTGATTAGGCATCCTATTGAATATTAGTAGTTTAGCCGTTTCGAGCGATAGCATTAACCAGTGCAAATCATATTTCGCCAACTACCAGTATAAAGACTTAAAAGGTAAAGTCGTTTGCGTGACACTGACAGATCGCCAGTCAGGCTTTTAGATAAATTCTACGGTTTCCGCTATCGCGCGTGCACACATCGCTAATTAGGTATACTAGTCACTTCCTAGGGGTCGCATATGATACCTGACACTATCTACATTCAGACAACATATTAATATATCGTTTAACAGTCGGTCGATACGTTTACGAAAATAATTGAGCTGGACCGAACGAACTTTTAAAAACTTAGCCCATGTTGCCTTCTGAAACATGTCGCGTGTGATAAAAACTACGTAAATAACCCTTATTTGTATTATAGTTTATTGTCGATAGTTTCAATTCGTTAAATTATAATGTTGCTAATCGTTAGGTCGTCACTTACTCGTCTATTAAAGCGGGTAGGACACCTGTTAATCAATATAAAGTTTGTGCCAATCGTCTGGCTAGTTTTGTCACTAACAGTAATAGCTGTAGAATAAAAAAAACTATAAGTAACCCTTTTTTGGATTAGGAACCCTTTTTAGGCAATAGGAATTTCTGAAGTTTCAGTAGGAGGACCTTCTGGAAGGCCTCCTGGTGGCCTTTGCCAAACAAAAGGCTACATAAACCATGCTCTATTGACTGTTTATCTCTTTCTGAACATATTAAAATAATTGTACTTAAATTAATATAGATGTCATAGACTAAAGAAAAAGACCAGCACCATCGCAGGTCACGCTGAGGGTGGAACTCGGGTCTTCAGCTTACGCGGCTAACGCCATAACCACTAGGCCACCTAGTCTCAACGACCATCTATTTCAATTTATAATTCATGTACATATTATACACATTATTCATGCACTTACTACTTTTAGATGTAGGTATATTATTGTAATTTTGTTGTATTATTATAATAATTATATTATTTTAATTTAGTTATATTAGTGTAGGTATATTAGTATTAATTCTCATTGAATGTTTTTAGTGTTATTATTTTACTGTTATGCTCGTGTATGTATTATTTCTAACACAATGTAAATTGTTTAAGAAAATAAATGAAATGAAAATGAAATTTTATAACAAGTCAAAATATTGAATTAAATAATTTGATTTGTTTCAACAAAACAAAATCAAAACAAAACAAAACAAGTGCTTCAACAAAATGTTTTTAATTGCATTGTCGTTGTCCCCAGGGCGAACATACAACGATTTGAACCAGTACCCCGTGTTCCCGTGGGTGCTGACCAACTACGAGAGCGAGGAGCTCGACCTAAGCCAGCCTTCCAACTACAGGGACCTCTCCAAGGTATGCTTGCTATATTGACATACCGGGTGTTACCCGTAACACGAGCAATGAATTTAATCGTAGGTAGTCCTCGCCAAACTAAATAACTTTTGTTCCGCGACTTTTAAAAATAACGTTTTATTTGATTTTTATTACACTTTATAGTTTGTTAGAAGACGCAACGTACTGCGAATTTTGTCATTTTTGTACTATGACAAGAGACGTCAATTAGGCTGATGTTAACGTACATTGAAAATACTATTTAGTTTGTATGAAAAAAATTAAAACCTACAGAATACATCATTTTTAAAAGTTGTTGAACATAAGTTGTAAGATTTTAAACGTACTACCCGCGATTTAATTTATTGCTCCTGTTACAGGCAACACCCGGTATACACACGCGTTCAAAAGTAGATGGAGAATTTATGAAATAATTTTATTCATTAACTGCCCATGCCATTTTGAAAGCGATAGTACGTAGTACGTAGTAAGCGATAACCTTTTAACGGTGGTTAGTATAGACATAAATGTAATTAGATAACTTTTAATTAGAATTGAAATTAAATTGTATCCATACAAAACTCGCGTTAAACGCTACTTTAACACCAAAATCGCATAACCGATGGATTGACCCGAGTTTGAAGTTTAGCGACTCAACTTATGTTTACAATACATTTTTGTTAAGAAATTAATATATTTTTTTATTATAGGGTCATAATTAAGTCTCACTTAAAAACTCCTCTTAATTAGTCTAATGAATTCTATGTCTGATTTAATTTATCGCCTATATTACACTTACACACTGTATACATATATACTTCTCGTGTTAGGAAATGATACCATGGAATGGTACTAATTTTAAAATGTTGATTTGTTATGATTGTAACAGGTTATGATACAATAATTTGATCAATCAGTCATGTATCATAACCATAACAAATGTAGTTTACTTATTAAATTTAGACTTAGCCTCATGTGCGCTGACTCAATTCTAAGTGTTGTGTTCCTGTTGGTGAGTAAGGTCGCCAGAGCTCCAAGAGGATTCGCTGTGTTGACAGCTGAGGACCCACGGAGCAAAGCCCTTGGCCCGTTTGGCTGTCAACACAGCGAATCCTCCTTTTTTTTTAAGGGTCGGCAACGCGCATGTGACACCCCTGGTGTTGCAGGCGTCCATAGGCTACGGTGACCGCTTACCATCAGGCGGGCCGTATGCTTGTTTGTCACCGTCGTAGTATTAAAAAAATGAAAAAATAAGTGTAGGTAATATAATTATTACTGTGTATTGCAGCCAATCGGCGCTCTGAACCCGAGTCGGCGCGCGTACTTCGAAGAGCGCTACAACACGTGGGAGCATGAGTCCACGCCGCCCTTCCACTACGGCACGCACTACTCCACCGCCGCGTTCGTGCTCAACTGGCTAGTGCGAATCGTAAGTACACCTATTGTCATGTCTAGTGTGACAGGCCATCACTATAAAGCCATAGCTATTAGAGCCATAGGCGTGCTGAACCCGAGTCGGCGCGTTATACCCGAGTCGGCGCGTTATACCCGAGTCGGCGCGCGTACTTCGAGGAGCGCTACATTTAGCGAGCGCGGAGACGTTCTCGCTTTGACCTCAAAATTATGAACGGATTTGATTAAATAGATATTTTCTTACTCGAAAAGCTTTGATAGGTTCGTTTTTATATAGGTTTAAATCTGTCAGGATTTTATTCAATTTGATATTTAATTTGAGGTTATCATCACCACTAAATATGTTAACGTTATCAAGGTCACGAAATGCACACTAATTAACAATGTATAATGTAAATATAGGTATCTACTTAGCAAACAATTTAACAATTGATTTCGGCTCAGACGACTACTTAGTTAAGACAAACTAACTTATCTGACAAACACGATAACATCAGAGACTCGATTAAATTGGTTTTAATAATTGCTCGTGACATAGCTTCGTAAAAAGTGTGCAATTGATGAACTGCATTCTGTTTTCTGTTAAATTACACACCAAATATAAAGGTAGGTTTAAAAAGAAACACTATAATTATGTCTCCTATTTTTTTCGGATTCACAATACAAGCGTAAGCAAAATACAGAATGACTCTCTGACTATACAAGAATGAGAACAGATCCTTGTGAGACTATAGTTGAATTTCGGTTACCACGACATGAGATGAAGTACCGTAGATTCCGATTAATACGACTCCGCACAAAACAACCAACCGTTTTAGCGACGTAAATATAGGCATATTTATGATTGGTTTTCGCCAATATGAAAGTGCATCCATTTAGTACGACTCCGCTTATATCGATGGACCGCTTTTAACGACGGGATTTCACACGAAATTGTTCGGTTACAATGCTCGTCGTCGTCGTAACCGAACAATACACACAATAAAGAATGTCAAAGTGAATGTTTTAAAACCTAAACTCGTAAGGGATTCGTCTCGTGTAACACGAATCGCACGCCCATTGTATCCAGACTATATTTATATTTACTTTATTACTCCGTTTGAGATGCACGTGCAGCGAATTAAGTGTCAGATTGACTCATTAGGTGCTCTCCGAGGGCTATTAGGGAGGCAGTTAAATTAAAAGCTGACAGAGTGAATTGTAGCGTTTACGAGGCGATCGAGTTATCTTCCATTGTAACGCGGTCTTGACATTAGCAATGAGAACGCCAAAATTTATGCGCAGATGGCGCAACATTCGTTTGAAAAGACTTACCTTACCTATAACAATTGTTCCATTCCTAAATCATATACAAAGTGTATGTTAGTGTAGACTTTCGACTGGTTCTTGTCAGTGGAACCTATTGCAACTGTGGGTATTTCACCTCATTATGTAAATGGAGTTAGAGCGGTGTGCGCAGAGCAATCGCCGCAAGCGCTTCTCACTCATGATTATGGGACGTGGACTGTTCCGAATCATGTCGAGCTATTTTCGACTTTATAGACGTGAATAACCTGATATAAGTATATGAATAGAGCATTTCAGTTGCGTATTGGAGACACCGTAGGCTCAAACTAGCAAAAAGCCAGTAGAGACGGATTGTGTGTAGTTTTAGGTTTGTCCTGTCCGCCAATTGAGGACCTTCTTCCTCATGTGCCATCGCCATCACGGAGGTCGGCGAATTCATGCGAATTAGTTTTTCCGTGCTTTCGGTCTCCAACCAGTCTCTATTATCTTCGTCCAAGATGTTCTTCTTGTTCCCCGACGTCTCGTTCCCCGAAATTTAACTTACTTTTTCGATATTTATGTCAATTATGTCCAAAATACAATGCTTTCTTCATTTTAATGGTATTATCCACTTTCATTTCCTTCTTCATTCTTAGCAAAACATTTAGGTATATTCGATACCTAGTCAGTCCATTAAATCTATAGCATTCTACGATATATCCTCATTTCAAGGGCTAACATAATTGAGGATTCACTACCGCGAAATTCAAAATTAGTGAACCATGTATGACAACAGACGAATTGTTTCTTTGCTTTAACATCGTTTATTCTCATTAAGAATTTACAATTCACTTATTTAAACTTTCACGATTTTCACACATTATACACGATTAAGCCCCGTTTTAGTAAATACATAATGTACAATTCACTTATTATGAGAACTTAAAAACTATACTTAAATAAAATAATTGTTAACTCCACAAACTTCAGCAGCAGAAGTAGTTTTAATCGAAACCTGGCAAACGAATTCATCTGACACTTAAACTGTTTCACTGCAGCGCCATCTACATTTTTGCATGTAACTTCATTATATTCTGGTTCTCCTCTCCAGCGCTCGGTAAGCGGCTGGAATGTTCCATGAATTTGATTTACGATCTCCACTTCGACGCCCTGCGTTTAGTATGAATTGAAATGCGTCGCGTGCGGTGCCGTGACGAGTAGTAATCATTTTTCATGATAATTGTCTATATGCGGCTGTAATTATCTAAACTGCAGATGTTTGATCATTGTGACTGACTGAAAACGGTAGTGCAAGTCAACATTTAATATTAACCTAACTCCGATAATTAAGCACCTGCTTATTCACCATTGTGGTTGAACTTATACTTACTGTTATTACTACCTCATGTAAATTAGATTTAAAGCGTATATAAGTTAAGTACATATTGCATTAGTTGCATAATAATAATCCGAGCGCATTTATATGCACCATAGTTGTATAAATGAACATGTTGGATCACTAAAGTGCAAAATTACCAGCAATAATATCCGCCATCTATCGCACCGTGATGCAACGTTGAAAATAATTATATGATCATCATACCTAGACTTTATTACAACGTGTTAAGGTTTACAATCCGTTATTTAAATTTCCTGCAAATATGGTGCGCATTACGGGAAATAGATTAGGATGGTTCGTGGGGAAGAATAAGAGATATGTTGTGGAATGTTAGGTATCGATGCTTGCTGGGCCGTGTAATTGAGATGATATCTTCTAGATACTATGATTACGTACATATTTAAATAACATAACATCGCTAGGTGGTAACGCTTCGTCACTGATCTAATACATATGTATGTACGGGTACCTACAGAACTCAAAAGAAAATTAGGTCCACTTAGCTATTTACATCGCCCTATTCTGTTTTTTTATAAGTGGCTACTTTATAACGTCCCGCATCGCATCCTGCAGTATCCAATCTCTTTTATGCCGGTGTTTTAGCCAACTGGCCAGTAATCAATCAAAATACTAGTGGCACCTTTTTTCTTTTAAATAGTAGATATATAATATTATAAGTAATAAAAAAATATGATAAGTGCGTGCTTGTCTCTCCTGGTGGCCTGTTTTTCATAAATAAACGAACAAGTCTAAATAAATTACAATTAACTGTTTTATTGCATCATGCATTTGAACATAAATATAATACAAATGAAATTGATCTAAAGAAATCCTTCACATACATTCCATTAGCCTGGTTTTATTTTTACAGGCTTATCGTCAAATTTAAATTACGTACGATTAAGTAGGTTGAAAACCTTTGATAAAAAAACGAGCTCAACTCAATCGTAATTTTAAACAGTGAGTAATGCGAGATGTGAGGTATACTTAAATTTAAGTAAGTATGTAGTTTTAACGTCAGAGAAACAATAAAATATATATATTTAAGTTAATTTAGAAATACCTACAAGTAGTCACAAAGACCTTATGCAAACTGGCACAACTCCAAACCCATCCCGATGGTTATAATGGCCGTTACCAAACCAATACCTCCAAGATCTTCATCAATTTTAATTATCAACCTTATGCCAACGTATTAAGATCTTCACCAATTGATGACTTGGTGTTACACATGATAAATCTTCTAAGAACAATGGTGGGTATTCCGGGGATCAAAGAGTGGTCGTCGTGAATTAGCAGATGCACCGGCGTGATGGGCTGTCGGAACAATTTTGATCGCGAGACATACGCGTCAAGGCAGCTGCGTGCGAGCGTCGATGCGCATTTTTTCCTTTTATAATCTTGCCGTTTCTTTCACTCAGACAATTTAATAGGTAAGGATAAAAGGGATAGTGAATGAAGTGGATTTATGGACTTTAGAGTACACTCCTAAAGCGAGCCGAAAAAGCTAATGGAAATACAAATAAAAAGCGAACGAAGACGTTTTCTGTCTGCGTGAAATATTACCCTTTAGATACGAACAAGTGTCATGCTATGTAGTATACATAAACAGACCAGCGTTTTTCAACGTATAGGCTGAGATTCTATGTGTTCTCAAAACTCCGATAATAAGGTCGTAGAGGCTCACAAATCATTAGTAAAACAGGTTACAAACAGCTGAACAAAAGGTCAAATAATGGCTGTGACACAGCCTTCTCTTTGATCGCGAACGTTTTTTTCATGATGATGGGTTCAGATGCAGAACTGCCAAGTGTGTCATAATATCATGAAAAATACTGTAGGTGATAATGGTGCAAACGTCGCTTCCTCCTTGCAGCTACGGCTCACTTTAAATTTTCAGCACATGAACAAAAAGAAACCTTTAAACTGACGATTTTTTTTTACGCAGGAACCGATGACGACGATGTTCCTGGCGCTCCAGGGGGGCAAATTCGACCACCCCAACCGGCTGTTCTCCTCCATCGCCATGTCTTGGAAGAACTGTCAGCGGGACACCTCGGACGTCAAGGTACCGTCTCTCTACGCATGTTTTAACCACCGGGACTTCATTTCTGAACTAAATCAAATCATGCCTATAACGACAAATGATATCTTGTTGTTGTTTGTTGTTGTGTCTGTGTTAGCGAAAACAGTGGCAGTAGAAGAAAACTCTAATCTCTTTTTTGGGGTGGCAATTTATCTTTCCTTTTTGTCGTGACCTATGGAAAAATGCTCAACTTTGTGAAAAGTACCGTAAAATGCGCAACCATTGCCAGCTTTATTCGAATGATCTCGATATTTTCCAATAAATTATATGATTTTTTTTAATTCCTACTGGATACCTACATTGTGATCAAGCGCGTATTTTAGTATGCAGAAATGTTTTTTTTTAAACAATTTGACTAAACTTTTTTTCAATTTTGAACGCTGGTAAAGTTATAATTACTATTTAAAACGAGATATTTACCATGTACATTTGTTTTAATGAGCTCCCGATATTTCGGCACTGTTACAAGTGCCATGTTCACGGTGTAACTGAGGAGCTTATACACTTAAGAGACGTTTTGCAGAGAAACGGTTATATTGGGCGGACCATGCCACATAGACGCACTGATACGACGAAGCGCCTGGACTACAGCGTGGAACGACAACCGGCTTTTTTACCATATGTAAAGGGAGTGACAGATAAGGTTGCTAACATTTTAAAGAAGTTCTCGGTAAAAACTATCTTCACCCCTTACAAAAAACTGTCACAACATTTACGGACGCCGAAGGACAGTTTTCCACTTGAACATCCAGGCGTTTACAAGATTGACTGTAGCTGTGGTAGCTCCTACATAGGACAAACTAAGCGTACAATCGCGTGCCGTATAAAGGAGCACATACGAGCGGTTAAAAACAACGAACCTAGAAAATCGGCAGTCGCTGAACATCTTTTGGAGGCAGGAACAAATCACTGGATTGAGTTGCATAACCCTCAGATACTCTCGACAGAAAAGCATTACATACCTAGGATGGTTAAAGAAGCTATAGAAATCCTAAAATACAAAAATTTCAACCGAGAGGACGGGTTTCAACTGTCGAGGGTCTGGCATCCAGTGTTTCGGAAATTCAAAAATCCAAAAGTTATTGGTTCGGTAAGAAATGCACCAGTCGATACTGTAAGTGTCGTGTGTCGTGAACGTGATCGAGTTCTAAGTGAGAAAGTAGACGCTAGTAGCGGTAGTGACACCGCGCAAATTAAACGAACCCGTAAGCGGGTAGATCGCTACGGGGTGTGGGTAGACCACAAATAAAATAAAAACTCGCAGCAAATCAGTTACACCGTGAACATGGCACTTGTAACAGTGCCGAAATATCGGGAGCTCATTAAAACAAATGTACATGGTAAATATCTCGTTTTAAATAGTAATTATAGTGTAAATGACCATGTTAGCTTAAAATCTTATATTGCTGGTAAAGTTATCTCGAGTTTTTTGTAACATTGCCTACGACGATTTCTCATAGAAATATCGCTCGTAAGACGTAGGTCACTAAGGGTCACTTCAAGAGAATGGGTTAACTTACCGTTCCCTTCGCTCAAATGAGTGTTTAGTGTGTAATATTCCGTACAAAATGTATGGGCAAAGTTACCCAACTGTTTTTGCTCTTTTCCATAAAAGTCACACTCAGCATTTTCAAAAGTGGTAGGGTTGGCAACTTTGAGTAAGTTTGTGTGAAAACGTTAAAGGACAAAAATATGGTTTCCGTACTACTTTTAATACGCCAAGGCCTAAAACATATAATCAAAGTATCACTAGATCATTGAAAGACAGTATGCATTAATAAAACTACCTTTGTCTAAAAATGTGTTTCTCGGCAAAGATGGCGCATTTTACGGTAGGCAACCCAGTGGTAACGAGTTCTACAGACGCCCCGCCACTGCTAGCGTGGGTAAATATTGGTACGCCCCTAAAGATAAAGTAGTTACGATCAATATACTTGTAGGATGCGCGATGCGCAGTTTGCCTAGTTATATTATTTATCACGTCTAGTACACAAGAGGTACTTACAATTAAGTTGTCATTACATGACGCTATCCAGCATTTACCTTATTTTGTATAAAATGTATCAAGCGATAAGTGGATTTCAAATGAACGAAACGATTACTGCGCGCAGCGGAGCGCGCGTTTACATAATCCGCCATCACAGGTTGGGTACTTGAGGCACGAGTCAGCTTTGACAAGTCATCAATGTTACAGTCATTTATCAAGTCGACAATTTTACAGGCAAACAGCGGTAAGGCTGAATTATGTTTCTTTTAGGTATGCATGGATCTGAGACCCATGGATATGGTCCCAGGAAAGAATTAACAACGAGCCGCTGAGACAAAAACATGATTTCATAATTTAACACGCACACATACTCGTACTCAATTGTCGGGTTTGAGCTAACCACTCGGGTCATTTGTTTGAGTTTGTGTGTTCGCGAATAACCACTACAAAACCGCGAATAAAGTAAGGGCGTCAAGGGATTCAAGATGTATTCATTCATAAATTGCCCAAGTAGGTACTTTACTTTCGTTGACCCCGACGTTGTCCCAGCACTCTACGACCACGGCTCACAGAGTTCCACTCGGCTACTCAATGCCCTTTCACTAAAGCGACTGCCATTTTCCGACCCTGCATACGATCTCTCTAATGTAGGGTCCGTCATCGCTGCAGTTGACCGTACTAACTTAGGTGCCTTAGATACTCTAATAGCGTAGTATTCACTACTTTGTTTGTCCCTTCAGGAGCTGATTCCCGAGCTGTTCTTCCTACCCGAAATGCTCGTTAACAGCGCGGGCTACCGGCTAGGCCTGCCCGACTCGCCGTCAGGAGACGTGATCCTGCCGCCCTGGGCCTCCTCCGCCGAGGAGTTCGTGCGGATCAACCGCATGGCGTTAGAATCAGAGTTCGTATCCTGCCAGCTGCATCAGTGGATTGACCTCATCTTCGGATACAAACAGAGAGGTATGCTACCCTGTTGGTACAGTACTACTGCCTAAACTTCTTTCATGCACGCATGCCCTTGGAGATCCGTGGCAGAGAATCGATCTATGCTTTGGACGCAAGCTACCATAGTAGTTAGTTATAGGTACATGTGATTTTACCATCTTCGAATCATCGTACCAGCCGAAAGGTGGGCATGCGCCTCCCCCATGGGTCTCACAACGATCGGTAAAGTGTTGCCCTTATCCAACTACCTCCTTTTAGCTTGCCAAGATCCGATGATCTTGGCAAGCTAAAAGGAGGTAGTTATGGACCGATGTCCATTTTGAGATATCAACTCATATCTTGCTGGACCCTCCAGTTCAAGGCGCAGCCATTCAAAAACTTTCGTCATCTTCGGGTAATTAGATAAAGTTGTGCAACATTTCAACGCTGCTCAATGTTATCTTACTTATGACATATTTTTTACCCCACAACTTTTTTCTAGATAATTAGCACGGTTGTATTTTAAACTATTGAACCGTAACGATTGTTTTATGGTTGTGACAAATTTGGGTTAGGTAATAGCGAGAAGACACCCAAAGAGGATGAGATCCGGCTTCCGCGGAACTGAACACTAATTAAATAAGTAATCACACAAAAACAGTAATTAACGGAACGGAAATAAAAGTCGTCAGTGAAGCGGAAGTAGTAAAACGTCATAAATGTAATCGATTGAGTGAATTCGCCATAAAAACTCTGACAAAAAAGTACTTACTCGTGGTACAGATGTTTTCTTGTAAATGTCATGGACCCTTTACATATTCGGCGATGATGGGTGATTAATTTGATTATATATAAGGGACGCAGTTATGCGTGCTGCATAGCTGCGTCCCTTAGAATCCCCCATTATCGCCACACATGTAGAGAGGCCATGAGAAGGATGTCAATCTCTGCAGATCGATACATTTATGGACAGACGCTGCACGGCTACCAACACAACACATATATTTACAGCAGGAAAGGTGTCCATATTAGCATTATTAGATATATACGACTACTAAAATGGCATGAGCTTTAAGATATAGATCAGCCATAACTGATAAGTGACAACATTATTTAAAATATTTAAACATAATTATTAAACGGGTCTAACGCGAATTAATTTGTCCCGTTTAATAATTATGTTTAAATATGTGTTTAAATCGCGAAAGTTTTAAATGTTATTTAAAATATTTTAGCGCAGAGTAAAATATATTTAAGAGACTATTTACCTACTTTACACAAACGTGTAACTGTACCTACGCTGTAGAGTACATTTGTGTTTACTTGTCTAAGATTCCATGAACCTACGAAAGCTGTTGTCAAGTGTTATTTATAATTCGTATTTTGTCACCCCAATCAACACGTCTTTCCTCAGGGCCCGAAGCCGTCCGCGCCACCAACGTATTCTACTACCTAACGTACGAGGGCGGCGTCCGTCTCGACCAAATCACGGAGCCGGTCACTCGCGCCGCCGTGGAAGACCAGATCCGAAGCTTCGGGCAGACCCCAGCGCAATTGCTGAGCGAGCCCCATCCGCCTCGGGCTTCGACTATGCATTTAGCGCCGCTCATGTTCGCCGCGGCGCCCGACGATGTGTGCCTCAGGTTGAAGCTGCCTTCGAATGCGGCCGTTGTTCATGTGTCGGCGAATACTTATCCGCAGCTCGCGATGCCTGCTGCTGTTACGGTGAGCACTTAGAGTATCTGAAAAAATTACGTAGGTGGTAGCACATTGTCGAAAAAATGGTATAAGAGAGATTGCCAGCAAACGCCAAGTCTTTCGTCCATTTAGCCCCCCAACGACTAACATGTAGCATCTCCTAAGCATCGGTGTCTACTAAACTTTATGCCTAAAAGCGTTGCGTCGCCGTTGCGCTAACTTTGCACCGGGGAATAGCCATAAAGTAGATAAGACTCCGACATGGGAGACGCTGGACGTGAGGGGCAGCTCTTAACTTCACAATGTTCGAGCAGCAAAGCTATAGCTATAGCTGCTGAGTAAATACAATAATCGAAAAATTAAATGTTGAAAAACTGTATAATTTAAACTTTCGTGAGTCATACTGACTTTAAAATTGCAACGGTTAACACTCACGTATTTTAATCACGATTTAGTGGACACGGTTAGTTCGGTGTGCTTGTCGTTGATCCCGTTAGACGATCCGACAAAACAGACTCCCGCAAGGACGGCGCCGGATTGCTCGAATCAACCTGCTATCTAGGGTTCACGTGACTTGTACCTACGCCGGTATCGGAGGTGGTGCCAGTATTGCCCGAGCCGCGAAGGTGACAACACCACTCTGTTTGTCCGACGTGTCTGCCCGATGCAGACGAAACATGCCACGCCTGTTGCAATTTTAATGTAATACAACTGTTGTAATTGAAGTATTGTTGGTGCCCAGGTGAGCGCGGCGCGCGCGTTCGCGGCGCACCGCTGGGTGGGCGGCGGCTGCGCGCACGCCGGCGCGCGCCACGCCGCCGACCACGCCGCGCCGCCCGCCGCGCCGCTCGTCATGGATCCTGTTTGGGGTAAGCACCAACACCCTCTACATTCCTGGTACCGTGAAAGTAAAAATCTCGGCTCTCCCTGGAAAACACCACTTTATCAAAGAAAGTACGATAGTCTGAATAAACGTGTGGACACTGTCTGTCTCTAAATTTTCGATTGATGCGGGTAAAGTGGTTACTGGTCACGAATATTTAAACATGCTTTTAGCCGCCTAGACACAGGTGACTAGATACTTCTTTTCCCCTCAAGTGTGGGGACACCAGCCATGTCTTTAGTATATAGTACATTATTGGCGAGGGACGGAAAGTCAGGGATTGACTGACGAGGTGGTTGCCGGGGCAAAGCTTGCCCTAGCTCAGGCAAACCCTGGTTCCGACGAGGCAGATATAGTAGATTGTATATCAAGGGCATAAAGTAACCCATTTTAGACGAGGATATTTATAGTAGTCGAGGGTATCCCTGAGCAGAGTATCTGCTTTTCCATTCCATTGTTATCAGAGAATTGGATACTTCTATTTGCGAACAGAATGCGACCATTTCTGAGCATATTTGAGAAAAGTAAATTTTGGACTGAACTGATACATAAATTATGATGATGACATTGATGAATTTACCCGCACCTGAGACTTCATGTCACCCTAGGATTTTCTAACAACCAACGGATGTGTCTAAGATTCCATATCATCTGATATGAAAAAATACAATTTTATTATTTATTTTTTATCTTAAACAATATCCTCGCCTCTTCCCAGCTAACGGCGGCGCCGCAGCGTTAGCGCGACGGCAGCTCGGCGACAACTTCTCGCAGCGCGTCCGCGCCCGGACGAACTGCTTCGTGACCACGGTGGACTCGCGGTTCCTCATCGCGGCCGGCTTCTGGGACAACTCTTTCCGCGTCTTCTCCACGGAGACAGGTCAGTACTTGGGCGACATAGCGAAGCTCGAAAACCTGCATTTCCTCGTCCCTGAAAACTCCCAATTATCTAATTTAGTCAAAATGGTTGGAGGCATTTTGGCAAATATTCTTGTATCGTCCAAGCCATTGCGTGGAAAATAAAGCCGGATTGATCTGATGATCATAACTTCTCAGGCGCTTGAGAGGAAAAAGTACTTTAACTACTCTTTAGTATTATTCGTATTACTAAATAATTTATAAAAATTATAATCTTGCTTGTTTACTATTTATTTCTCTAACACGCTCAAGTATCGTGCTTGATGTATGAAGTGTCACGTCTTTTGACAAGTTATGCCAAGGGGCAGGATGATTATATTACTTAGTTCAAAATTATAAAAATAGGTGTGCAGTTTATTCCCATCGCGAACGATGCGGGGCCGTCTTCAAGTTTATTTTTACGACTGAGTGTAAAACTCAAAAGTGCCATATGATGCTTATGACAACCTTCTATGTCCATACGGTGTATATTTGTAAAATCGATGATATTTGTGTTTACAGCCAAGATCGTCCAAATAATCTTCGGGCACTACGGCGTGGTGACGTGCGTGTGCCGCTCCGAGTGCAACATCACGTCCGACTGCTACATCGCGTCCGGCTCCGAGGACTGCACCGTGCTGCTGTGGCATTGGTAACTTTGATATAATCAAAAGGATCTATATTGGGATCCCTAAAGTTTTTTTATCCTATTTTTGCGTTCCCTAATACTTTTTTGCCATAATAATCATTTGTCCTAACACTCATTTGCCCTATTTTTGATTGCCCTCTCATTGAATGGATGATTTAAGTTTGCCCTAATGTTTGATGTCCTAATGTTACCTGACATATTGATTACATATCCTAATGTTATGTTCCATAATGACTATTTGTCCTATTGATCATATGTCCTAATAATTATTTTTCCTAATTTTATATGGCCCAATGACGTTTATCCTATTATTGTAATAGCTACGTAATATTATTTGTCCTAACGATTCTTAGCCCAAATTAATTAATTAACAAAATTGTAGTTTGTAAACAGTGTTATGGAAAAAAGTCGGTTCTGGCGCTTCACCGGCCGCTGCCGCGGCACGCTCGCTTCGCTCGCTCGGCTCGCGCGCTGTTAGGTCGCAGTTCTACCTAACACTCCTCCTCGCTTCGCTCGTCGTCGTACCTAAACCGACCTGCCTTAAACTTCGATCTTTGAAGCGCCCGATCTCAGCCATTTTCAATTTTAGAAAAAAGTTTTTCAATTAAAAGCTGCTTATTGTTATATACGTTACAACTAATATTATTTATCCTAAAGATTCTTAGCCCAAATGAATTAATTAATACAAAATTGTAGTTTGTAAACAGTGTTATGGAAAAAGTCGGTTCTGGCGCTTCGCCGGCCGCTACCGCGGCACGCTCGCTTCGCTCGCTCGGCTCGCGCGCTGTTAGGTCGCAGTTCTACCTAACACTCCTCCTCGCTTCGCTCGTCGTCGTACCTAAACCGACCTGCCTTAAACTTCGATCTTTGAAGCGCCCGATCTCAGCCATTTTCAATTTTAGAAAAAAGTTTTTCAATTAAAAGCTGCTTATTGTGATGTGTTATATACGTTACAACTAATATTATATATCCTAAAGATTCTTAGCCCAAATGAATTAATTAATACAAAATTGTAGTTTGTAAACAGTGTTATGGAAAAAAGTCGGTTCTGGCGCTTCGCCGGCCGCTGCCGCGGCACGCTCGCTTCGCTCGCTCGGCTCACGCGCTGTTAGGTCGCAGTTCTACCTAACACTCCTCCTCGCTTCGCTCGTCGTCGTACCTAAACCGACCTGCCTTAAACTTCGATCTTTGAAGCGCTCGATCTCAGCCATTTTAATTTTAGAAAAAAGTTTTTCAATTAAAAGCTGCTTATTGTGACTTGTTATATACGTTACAATCATTTCAAATATATGTCATAATTACACCACTTTCGACCAAATTTTATAAGACCCACCTTTGGTATAGTCCAACTAAAATATGGTTAAAACTGGTACAAGACTGCGTATGTATATGATAACATGCTTCGAACAGATGAGTTTTAGGACTACTTATCATTACATTATGGATAATAATTATTATGACAATTGATTGTTAGGACTAATGCCGGTTAGGATAAAATAGTTATGGCAAGAGATATGAGGACAAACGTTATTAGGGATCGCGATGAATATGCCAAAACACATTAGGGTTATTGATGTTATGCCAAAAATGCTTCGGGCAAATGAGTTTTAGGGCAACCATTACGTTATGGAAAATAATTGTTATGGCAATAGATCGTTAGAGCTAATGCCCATTAGGACAAAACGGTTAGGGCAAGTGATTTTAGGACAAAAATTGTTAGGGATGTAGAGGGCCACCCAATCAAACATGTTATCTCCCTCTTTATCGTACGTCTATTCGAGTGAAAGAGATGCAGATGCAAAATTTTGTTCAATGTTCACGGTAAGCTCTCTGAGCTAGAATGTATCGAGAAGACGATGGCGTCTGACTAATTTGACCATCTACTCATCGTTTCCTGCATAAGTCAGAATATTTTACTATGGAAATTATTACAATATGACAGAGAAAAAGAAAAAAAAATTACGTGGAACTAAACGCAAATCACAGTGGCAACAAAAATGAGGATTACCGCGAGTCGATTTTCCAATAGGGGCGCTAGTGGGACGTGGGTCCTGCGGGAACATTTCAAACGACACTTTGATAATTTTCTCATATTGACACAGTACCCACGCATGAGTGGCGCCGCCTGGTGAGCGACAATACGGTAGCTCCCATTTCCTTGTCAAATATCTCATTATTTTGGTTAATAAACATCTAGCAAACAGTACATAAACTTACTTCTGGCACTTATGCGACAGTAAGATGCAAAATTCACAATGTTACCTCCTAAAGCTTAGTGCGCACTCCGTAAATATCTACTTGCTTTGGCTCATGTCTAACAAGTTTGCGTGTTGCAGGTCCGCTCGGCACGGCGGCATCGTAGGCGAGGGCGAGACGCCGGCGCCGCGCGTGACGCTGACGGGACACGACGCGGCCATCAATGGAGTCCTGGTGTCTGCCGAGCTGGGCTTGGTCATCTCTTCGTCAGTCAGTGAGTATTGGCTAAACAACTTTGTAGAGACTGTTTTTAATGGGACTTAACCCGTGGTGGTGTAATGAAGCTAATCCCGTAATATATACTATTACTAGGTGTCATAAAAAGGACCGTTCAAATTCTAGGTATATAGTTAATGTCAATAAATTCAAAATTAATTATTTCATCAACAACTAGTACAATCTGATGACGGCAGGTGTATCCTATTAAGTTATTAAGAAAATAACTTATGCCAGCAGGCACCGCACTTCCGTAATGTTTAAGTAAGTAAATACTGAACATTTTTTATTATTATTATTATGACGCCAATGCCGACATGGCGAAAAATACGTTTTTCGCCATTTTGGCATTGGCCCCATAATAAAAGTGGTTCAGAATGACTTATACATTCACTAGGTAGGTATGTAGAATTTGAACGGTCCTTTTATGTTCTGTATAAAATGATCATGATCCTGGTCATGGCACCAAAATGTAAATCTCCACAGTCATTATGTATACCACATTTTACATTTTAATCTTGATAATAATAATTATTTTCTTATGTGATCATTGTTAATTTAAACTTTATTTGTTTCCAATTGTGGAAATCAGTCCGAATTTGTATTTCTTATTGATATTATGTGACAATGTAAGATTAGTACAAATAAATATATCTATCTATCTATTTACGTTGATCGTTTCAAGTATTACGTCTTGAGGGTTTATTGATTCAAAGAAAATTTCTCTGGTATCTTGATGGGCCTTACAATCTTCGCAATTTAAAGTTAAATGAAACGTGTTGGTTTAACTTGTTCGACATTTGATGCGTGAATACTAGGATAACATAAACTAAAGAGAACTCATGATTTCCAGATGGTCCCGTGCTGATCCACACGACGTTCGGCGAGCTGCTGCGCGCGCTGCCGGCGGCGGAGGGCGTGGCGGCGCCGCGCCAGCTGGCGCTCTCGCGCGAGGGCGTGGTCGTGGTCGCCTACGCCAGGGGCCATCTCGCCGCCTACACGCTCAACGGCCGCCGCCTCCGGCACGAGACGCACAACGACAACTTCCAGGTAACACCACGCTGTTGTAAACCACTGTGTTTGACTGAACTTTTAGTTTCAGTCGCAGGTTCGATTTCAATAAAAAATACTGCCGAAACTTTTCTGTCAAGTCAGATTTTACTACCTTGTATTTACGGATTGCGCTCGGCTAACTCCAGAAGCGTTCGGCACAATCAGCAATAGCATGCCTCGCCCGATTCCGTCAGCCGCCATGATTTTGCAAACGTGCAATGAGGACTACCGCGAGTCGATTTTCCGCTAGGGGCGCTAGTGGAACGTGGGTCCTACGGGAACATTTCAAACTTCACTTTGACAGTTCTCTCATACTAACACAGGACCCACGCATGAGTGGCGCCGCCTGGTGAGCGACAATACGGTAGCTCCCATTGAGTGTGTTCGCTGCCGCCAATTTCTTGAATGTTGCCCTCACGAACCATTTGACTGGTGCTGTTCCAGTGCCTGCTGCTGTCGCGCTGCGGCGAGTACCTGGTGTGCGGCGGCGACCTGGGCGTGGTGGAGGTGTGGCGCGCCTTCACGCTGGCGCCGCTGTACGCCTTCCCGCCCGCCGGCGCGCCCGTCTGCTCGCTCGCGCTCTCGCACGACCAGAAGTAAGTCGCATCACCTTACGCCGTTCACCGTTTCATTGTAAATGCTCGACTCCTCGCTTTCCTAGAGCCCTAGTAACTCCGCCCGACATAACCTTTACATCGTAAAATTCGTCGTAAATGCTAGATTATCATTAAATTTTAGTGAAACGATCCTCGTCATAACACAATATTAAATGCATAAATGAAAACAAATCAAAGAACCATATGCATTCTCTATTCTAGGGAAAAGCTCGCCTTTGTACCTTTGTTCTTATCAAAATGTTTATTTTTACTATATTTGTGTACAATAAAGTGCTTACAAACAAACAAACAAACAAACAAACATTCTTTTATTTGGCAAAAAATTATTTTGTATTATTTCATTTCATTTCAAACGTCAGCATAAATTTAATTTTATCAAACACATTCAATTGTCATTTCCAGATTCCTACTCGCGGGTCTAGAGAATGGTTCGCTGGTGGTGTTCCATATCGACTTCAACCGCTGGCACCACGAGTACCAGCAGCGATACTGACTGCAGTAAGCACCGCAGCTACCACCGACTGCAGTAACAGACTGCCGTCTAGTGTAATTAACTATTCAATTAACTCGTCTCTAGTTAAATATTACGAATGAATTTAGTATTCGCGTTAGTTATTTTATCGCTTACAGCGATTATAAGGCGCGATTAAGCAAGTTTACTCCGATAGTACCACTCATGTGTGTTCCTTTATACAAGCATGCCATGAAGCATGACTATTCAAACCGAAATAAAGCATTCCAAATATAAGACATATGTGTGGTATTAAAGGGAGTTATATGTGGTAACACACTATTTACACAAAGCGTTATATTCGCAACGATATAATCGCGCAGGGATTTAAATGGCTTGACGGCAGATGTAAATGATATAGGTAATGTTTTAAAAGGCTTTGGTGTAAATAGTGTACGCGTTAGAGAAGTAATATAAGTAATAATGTTGACGTCACTGGTTGTAAACTGAAAGCGAATGCTTGGTTTGATATTTCGTACGAGCCGTAGCGAAGAGCTGCTCTTTTTATTATTTACATTCCATTTTTAAAGTATTATTTTAATTCTACTTTTGTTTTTGTGAGTAGATTAAGTTTACAATATTATTTAATATTTACAAGACACGATGAAGATTATTTAGTAGTGCCATAGGATAATGTTTTAATAATTGACTTGAAGTATTTGTATCATGTGTATTATAAAATTGCGATCTCCGATTGGCGTCCATATTTAATTAATTGACTTAATAGTTACTGTAATGTACTTAATTTATTTCTTTTGGTGCAATTTTAAGGGATTATTCTCTTTATTATTTATTTACCTATCAATTTCAATATATAACTGTATTTATTTCAGTATTAATTAACATATTATGCAATGTATTTAATTTCAATCAATATTATTGGAACAACTATTATCTACTAAGATTGGGAATTTTCACTCCAATTTTAATTTATGTGTAAAGATTTCAATCTGTCCTAAGTGTACTTAACTTGACTTTAAGAATCAATTTTGCAGCTCATTCTATTTATTACTTCTCTGTTCTTGTTATATTGGTGGTGGGACTTCTTGTACTTAATTATTGTGTAGGAAATTATTAATTTTGTTTGTTTAAGAGTTTTTGGTTTTTATTAAATGGTTATAGAAATATTTTAGTTTTTGTTTGAATTTTCCTTTTATTTATAGATTATGTTTATTTGAGAACAGTTGCAGAGACGTTAAAGCCACAGACAAGAATTATCAAAGAAGCATCGCGCGGCTCCGCGTGCGTGGGACGCGAAAGTGCCAACAGTAGACATTTTCGCTAATTATACTATGTCAATAAGCATGTAGCGGATAGACTAATGCTAAGTATAACTTGTGTTACGGCTGAGTATGAAATAATAGTTTTGTACGCAACACTCGTCGTGTGACGCTGTATTTATTGTACATGTACAATCGAGTTTTAAATACTATATTTTTGCATCACGACACCCGCACCGCTCCTTCCGTTCTGTGATTTAGGCTTAACGTGCACGTAGACTTACCTTCTGACATTTCCTATCTCGTGCCAAAACTAACTGTAATATAATATCGGGCAAATAAAATCAGACTCATAGAAATAATATAACTTACAGACGACCATCTTCAGCCTGTTCCTCGTGGGGAGCAAGCTTCAAGTATAGTTCATAATTCAAATTTACACGATTAAATATTTGTAGAAATAGGACTTGAAACTGTCGTATACCGCCCTTATATTAGATCTAAACTAAAACTGTGGTCTAGAGAATTCTATATTAAAGTCTAATTTCACGTAGTGGTCTTCTAGTGAATTGTACAAATAACTTGAACCCTTATTCTCACGTCCCACTGTAGTGTCTATTCAGCTGTCCTAGCTGTAGGTCCTCGCTCCCTAGACTATCGCTAAGCTAATCGCTAATGATGTAGAGTTCAGCAACAAAAGTCGTGGTTAACCTAATTAACAATAAGTAACTGTGACGACTTTTCTTGCCGAACGATTAGATATCAGGATATCACGTAGTTGTCTTGTAGGAAAACAAAGCTATATAGGTACTTAACGCTTTCTTTTCTGTAATGCCCCAATCCAAATATGTAGTTATTACTGACCCCCAAATATCTTAGCTACTCCCTTTCCACAACTTAAACTACGACAAAACGTTTTAAAAAAATAGCACGGAACTGGTGTTTCGCGCGTTTTGTCAAGGTCAGACGCCATTTTAAACTTCTAGAGAATAGACAAATCAACAACTTTTATTCGACTGAAGTTGGACGCAGGGCGCCCGCGCTCTGAAACGTTAAATCCTTCAATTATTCAATTCTGAATTAAAAATGCATAAAAGGAATAAATAAATCGTTTGATTAAGACTTCTGCACGCACCTCACTAACCAGACGCTACACGCAATTCTGTCCATTATAATAAGATACCTAGCATAGTTCGTGAATGTTGGTTAAATAACGTTTTTGTTTCAATAGGCGTAAGGTACACTTTGTACATAATAATCACTGTCCATTTTATATTAAGCTAAATTAATACTTATATTTAATCTACAGTTACAGTTGAATGTTTTTGAATGCCTTGAACACGCAAGCGTAGCCACGGGCAGTAGAGCATCACAAGTTATAAATAAGAAACTAATGTAGTCATATAAAAGCTACTCAATAAGCGAAATCAGCCCCAATGTCTCCTTAGTACAGCTGCTGCCGTCGCCTTTCGCACCGACCTCTAGTATAAATAATGTTCGAAAAACTTTATTGGCTTTATTACATTGGATTGTTGTTGACCGTATATTACTATTTATAGTTATAATAACATATAACTAGTAGATTGTAGACTCGCTGTAGACATAGGACGAAGCTAGCGAGGCTCTTAGGCAAAACATCTAAGTAGTTTCCATGACATGTTTTCGCTATAACTACTAATTTTTGAATGTTCCCAATTTCTACGTTGTTTTTGCACAATACCTTTTAGAATTAGTTAACGCAATGTTTAGGTAACGTCAATAATTTCTGTGTAGGTCAATCATTGTTAGTTATACTATACACGTTGTTATATATTTTTTAAATGATTTATGTGTATTAAATTAAAGTAGATGTAAAATGTTTTCACAATTGTGGGTCGAGCATAGAGTATAGAACAAAGACCAATCAACGTCATCGGTCAAAATGGCGCGTGTCACCTTGAAGAATTAAATGAATTTATATAAGTAAATAACTTTGAAGTTCTTTGAAGACAAATGAGAAAACGCAAGAACGCAAGCGTCAATGTGCATTATGTGCATATTACTGCGACCATCATACTGCTCACTGGCTTCTAGTAGCACCACATCTAAATGTTCACTAACTGCGGGTAGTCGCTCACCGTTCTGATCACGTGGATCTTCTTCAGTTGCGAAATAACATCTTTTCGATAACCACATTGTTCATAGGAAATTATTATTATGCTAAGTATATGGTGCGTTTGTATGTAATGAGAGGATCTTGAGTAATAAATAAATTGCATTAAATATACCCGTTTTTTTATTTATTTATAAGTACAACTTATTGAGATAGTTTTATAGTCCTTTTTAAATAGCTTGGGTTTGGTGACAGCTATCATTTGGCTGTCATCTCCTTTCAATTTGGAAATTTTGTTTTCCGTTTCGAGGTTATAGGGTAAATCGCCAGTAACTGGCAACCTTATACAAAAAAATACATATTGAGCTATAAAAAAAATGTATAAAGTGGTCAATTATTGGACGAAGGCCAGTTACTGCCGATTTATCCTAAATTGCATTGAGATGACAACTGTCCTGTACCCCGGATACTACAAGGTAAAGCCTTGCTTTAGCACAAGAAAAACACCGACGCGTGAAAGTCGTGGAATGAATTCATAGAACTATTCAAGCTTTACTATTTCCCTGTGAATTACGAGGATGATTTGATTGCGCGGATTGTGTCGAGAAAACAGGGGTATAACGAGAAGTTCACAGACTACCTCGCCGGTCACCAGAGGGAGGAGCACGGAAGGTTACCTTCTGCACTACTTCTTGCGTCGGCTATTGGCCGATTGCCATACAACAAACGACAGCGCTATTCCATTTACAAAGTAGTTTCATACAATTGTCGTGGAAGGTTGGCAATTAGGTTTGTTTACGTTCTCGACTGCCACTTAAGTGATTTAGTTAGTTGTGAGATATTACCGCATACTCTGCATGCTTAGTTATTCAATTGTGTTGAGGTTTAGCTAAACAAACGAACTTGTGACTTCATGTCTTATAGATATTAGTTTTTGCCCGTGACTTCGTCTGCGTATAAAACTATCCTATGTCCTTTTTCAAGAGTCAAAATATTCCCAGACCAAATTTCAACTTCATCCGTTTAGCTGTTTTAGCGTGAAGAAGTAACAGATAGGCAAAGTTAAGTACTTTTGCATTTATAATATTAGTATGGATGGATATCATCGAAGCTTTCTTAATTTTGTTTTCATCGTAGAAAACAAATAATTGGTGTAGGGAATGTATTTTTCCTTTGGAATAGTATAAGCAATCGGATAATGCTTAAGCCCCTCATTCACGGCAGTCCGCCGGCACTCCGGCATGGCTGTATGTAGCGGACACACGGTGTGCAAGTGGCCCAGCCTGGCAGTCCAATTCGCACTTATTCGTTAAAAGATGCGCAGCGTTGCGTTGTAGCGCATACACTGTACTCGAATTTAAAAAAATGCCGCTATCTCTTATGTCATTTTTAATAATGAATAATTAATATTTTATGCATTGCCGCAATTCTCAATTGTTTATTACTGTAATTAAGTGCAATTCGGACTGCAAGGAGGTGGGCGGAGCTAGCAGGATGTTGCCGTACGGCAACGCATCCGGCAACGACATTCACGATGCTATATTACGTGCCGGAGGTGCCGGCGGACTGCCGTGAATGAGGGGCTTCAACGAATAAGTGCGAATTGGACTGCCAGGCTGGGCCACTTGCACACTGTGTGTACGCTACATCCAGCCATGCCGGAGTGCCGGCGGACTGCCGTGAATGAGGGGCTTTAAGGATAATGCGACAAATTTTTAATAATTTAAATACTCGTAAATATTTTTAATCCCACACAATTTAAAAATGACTATCATATTGATTTTTATATAAAGACTACCTTACTGATTGTACTACATTTTATCATAATTTTAATCAAATAAATTATGGTTTCAGAACATTACTTTCAAACTGACATTGACGTTTGTCTTGTCTATGTCCGGCCTTTCAAGTTTTCTCAGCCCCCGTTGCAATCATGGCGGTGAACAATATTTCCAAAAAGCGAAAAGTATGTTAAAAAATGTGCCTAAATCTTTAAAATACATTCAGTAAAACGCTTAGCAGTTCCGTCTATACGTATATTATGTAATAAAAACATAGATAACTCCGTGAAAGTTGTGATGTTTTTGGATCTGTTTGGGCAATATCAGTGTTCAGTTCAATATATTTCCAAACAGTTTACAACCTAATTGATGATTTATTTATCCGCCGCTGCAAGAATTATTACGCGTCCAAATGTGTAATAAGTGTGATGTGTTTCTTTGGATAACTTTCTATAATATGTTAACATAACCTCTTGGCACTTTGCAGTTCGTCGGAGATGGTGTGTTCAAGGCTGAACTGAACGAGTTCCTGACTCGGGAGTTGGCTGAGGATGGCTACTCCGGCGTGGAGGTGCGCGTCACCCCGACCCGGTCGGAGATCATCATCATGGCTACCCGCACGCAGAGCGTGTTGGGCGAGAAAGGCCGCCGCATCCGCGAGCTGACGTCAGTCGTCCAGAAACGCTTCAACATCCCCGAGCAGTCTGTGGAGCTGTACGCTGAGAAGGTCGCTACCCGCGGTCTCTGCGCCATCGCTCAGGCCGAGTCTCTAAGATACAAACTTATCGGAGGTTAGTGTTAATATTAACGACTGGTGATTACAGCAAAACAAAATGTAAGGGAGACTAAATTACTGAAAAAGTTACATAGTTCTTTCTCATCAAACAACTGGTGATTATTGTCCTAAATGGTTGATAAACTAGGTAACACTGGAATATACAAGCAAGCAACAGTTTACATATTAGTGGTACTATGGTAGGTATATTCTAAATTTGTATCTAACTTGAGATTACACAGGACACTGTTTTAAACAACCCGCACCCCAATTAACCTGACACTGCCTCTGTATAGTGGCAATGTTTTTCATTGGGGTCATATTGAACCTTTGAATTTGTGTATGCTTTTTATTGAAGTAAACACAGTGTACGAAGGGAACAAGTATATACTGTTTACATTTATAAAAGTCCCGTCACTTTGAAAGCAACTATTCCCTATAACTGACACTTACTTATGCACCATTGTTTCATGATTGTTATACCAGTGTCAATGATTGAATTCTATAGACCGAACAAACTTTTTCAGCTCATTTAATGGGTCTTTAAAGTATGGTTGTTTTCAAAATGAGTAGTGTCTTTCTGAGCCTAGATGATTATCAAACCTGCACATAATAATACAATCGAATTAGTTTTAAAATGTAACCTCTGTAAACTAAACCAAGAAGAGAATGGCGAGATAATGTAACAGAGATATGAAAGCATTTTGCCCAAGGTGCTACTGCTGAAAGTGCATATTCCACTCACTTAATGAATAAAAAAATTAAGCTTAACATTGTTTTAGATTCTGTTGGGTTAGAATAAATTATATTTTGTTAACTATAGAGCTTTTATCAATCTTCATTTTAGTTTTGTCTAACATGCTTGTTCTTGTTGTTGTAGTGTAAGAGTTTAAACTCTTGATTGTATTAAGTTTTAATGTAGTTTTGACAATAACAAGTGAAAGACAATTATAGAAAACCATTTGGGTACTAATAACCATGTTCTGTACTTGTGAGCATGTTCCCGGCTCATGCAAGGAGCCTGGGGTCCGCTTTAGCAACTAATCCTAAGATTTGGCATAAGTACTAGTTTTAGGAAAGCAACTGACATCTGACCTTCCAACCCAGGGGGTATACTGGGCCTATTGGGATTAGTCCTATTTCCTCACAATGTTTTCCTTCACCAAAAATTGATTGGTAAATAAATATCAAATGATATTTTCTATGTAAGCTCCAAAATACTCATTGGTACTAAAGAAACCGCCATTGGACTTTCAGGACTGTGTAAACAAACCGCCATATTGAAATTGTCTTTGAATGATGAATTTACTAGTGATGGGGAAGTGCTCCATCAATGTCTATTAATACACAAACATAAAAAACTCTTTGTGGGTTATGATTTTTGCAGTCTATGTATGTTTGTGTTGTTACTAAATCATCTTAGTGTCAAATCTACATTTCGATCTAAGGTGCCACGGGAGAGGCTTGACCCTTTTTTAATCTACTTTGGAACAGGGTTCGAAATAATCAAAATATTTACACCTCACCAAAAAATACTTTATTACATGTTTATATTATATTGTTTCCATAGAATTAGGATTAGATAGAAACAGCACGACGTACAAATTCTACCCGTAAAAGTGTCCAACGGCTACGTTACGAATGTGTGCGTCTAGTTGAAAAGTTAAAACTTGAACACATAGTCAAGCCTACTTCTTGTTTCTTAAATAACAACTTTAAATCGTCGAGCTTAATGTTTTATTTCAAATGCGTGCAATTGGCGGTTATGATGTTACGAAATTCGAACATCGCGCAAGTCGTAAAAAATTTATTACCCGTCGATTCTTTGTTACGTTCCGCACCGTATACGAATCACTATAACGTTCAATTCGGTTTGTACTGCAAGAATCATAGTAAAGTTTTTCGCATCGGCACAGAGACACCGTGGAGTCGTGAATAATTTTTTTTTACAAACTTTTATTTATCTTACAAATAAATTATGTAACCATGTAGTATGTTTGTCTGTATGTTTGTTTGTCTGTATGTTTGTTTGTATGTATGTATGTTTATATGTATGTATGTATGTATATATGTATTTGTGCATGTTTGTATGTAAGTGTGCATGTAGCTAGGTATGTAACTATGTATGTGTGTGAGTGTTCATGTAGGTATATATGAATGCACTATGCATGCATGTATATATGTTTGTTCGGGTGGAATAACCCAGACAACTTGGCTATTGCAACTCCATTTAGAAGCAAATACCTTTAATAGCTGAGCTGAAATTTTATATGCAAATGTAGGTATATCACGTCAGAATACAATATCATAATATTCATTATGATATGAAGCTGATCTGCTGATGGAGCTTGAAGATGGCCAAGAAATATGTAATAAAAACCTAAACCCTATCGAGTTTAGGCTTGTTTGATTGTCTTGGCGAGTAGGTACTTACTAGGTGACTATCCATAGTTCCATATCATATTCATATTCATTTATTTCGTAAATGCACCCATACAATACACGTCAAAAGAAAATAAAATAAGATTAATTAACAATTTTCAAAAATAATTAACATATTGG
Organism: Lathronympha strigana; assembly: GCA_949128165.1. NCBI lineage: Eukaryota > Metazoa > Arthropoda > Insecta > Lepidoptera > Tortricidae > Lathronympha > Lathronympha strigana. Next base: position 19,387,330 of record OX421917.1, on the reverse strand, counting down.
TACAATTTATAAAAATTCCAAATTTCATTTAAATTAATCAATAAAATACAATACAATTGTTTATTAATAAAATAAAATAAAATTAAAATTAAAATGAACATTTTTTCATGTCAAATACTTATACCTAAAATTTGCTTTGTCAAAATTAAGATTCCTCATTATTAAATTCTGTTATGTCATAAAAATCATCCATATCCATACTAATATTATAAATGCAAAAGTAACTCTCTGTTACCTCTTCGCGTTAATACCGCTGGACTGATTTTGCTGAAATGATATGGAGATAGTTTGACACCTGAGAAAGGATATAGGATAGTTTTTATCCCGAAAATCGCCTTTTAAAGGGGAATTAAGGAACTCGTCAAATTTTAACGGAACATGTGTTTTGTTTTGACAATTTCTATAAGTAACTTGGGTATTTTCTTACGTAAACCATCATTTTGGTGGAGTGGACCTAATGATAAAGATCAGGGATGGTTAAGAGGAACTGCAAATAAAAATCTTTTTTATTATTTATAATAAGGATGTAACGATACTAACGATAGCTATTGCCAGGTTGTTTGTTTTTATCTATAAACTTGGATAATTTAACTGTCGCAATCGGTGTATTTAGTAATTAGTCTGACATTATTAAAATCTAAACGCCTCTAATAATATAATGTTGTTTAAAAAATTAATAAACCGGCGACTCTATTCATTAAATTTCAACTATGTTCTGCCTTTTACATCTTTTGTCGCTGTCCGTCTCGCGTAGCGCGTAGCGTGAGGGAAAGGGCCAACTGCGTAAGACCAAATCAAGAAATTTATTTTACTTATGTTAGAAAAAAAAAGATTTTAGTAAGTTACAAAGCAATTTTGACTAAAAACCTAATGCATTATTAAACTGTAAGATATTACTTATTGGAAATACGATATGCCATCCTTTTTAAGCGTATTTAATGTGTTATTTTTGCACTTTTTAACGGAGCACTTCGGCATGTTGACGGCAGGACGGTTGACGCGCTACTGATAGCTCAATTGTGCTTAGAACAAATTTAAGCACGATTTGTTCCGGACACATTTTAAGCGGTCATGGTGAGTCTATGAAATTCAATGTCGTTGATTGTTTCATAACAAATTCAATCACCAAAGGTGATCAACACAAACTTGACAAACCAAAAATTAAGTTAATTTTTATTTTATTTATTTGTCTTGTAACTTTTTGTTTAGTTTTGTAATATTTTAAATTAATAATTGATAAACATAATAGGAAGAGACAAACCTAGAAGAGGATATCTGGATACAGGCTTACATCAGTTGTCTTCAACTGCCTGCCTGAATTATATATAATAATAATAATAATAATAAGATGCAGAAGGCAGTAATCCTGGACACAGCGCGTATAGTCCGGCGGTTCCTTTCTCTGCGGCCCTAACCACCGGCAGCCTGGGCCCTGCCCCGTTGCCGGCGGCACTCTAGGTTAGGTTTTTATAATATGTTTATATGTATTTTGTATTGTTTTTGTATGTGTTTTTGTATTTTACTTTTATAATCATATTATATAGCCTAACCTAAGATAAAAAATAAATAAAGAGAATAATAATAATAATTTTTAGTTTATTTAAGTCTTTTTAGTTAAGTTTTAATCACAAAATAAATTTGTTCAAATGACACTTCATGCGTTTGAATAGATGTAAGTGCGGAAATACGCGTTCAAACACTTCGTGTCCATTTTTTTGTTATTAACTTGTTATCAATCAATAGCTTTCCTTTTGCTACCCTGCTTTGGACCCTCATTAAATTGGAGTGATTAAAAGTCGCAAATTTCAGCAAAATATAATCATTTTTTTAGGTCTGGCTGTCCGTCGCGCGTGCTACGGCGTGCTCCGCTTCATCATGGAGTCGGGCGCCCGCGGCTGCGAGGTGGTGGTGTCCGGCAAGCTGCGCGGACAGCGAGCCAAGAGCATGAAGTTCGTGGACGGCCTCATGATCCACTCCGGTGATCCTTGCAACGACTACGTCAACACTGCCACCAGGCACGTGCTGCTGCGACAGGGTGTCCTGGGTATCAAGGTGAGGTTACTTATTTGATTATCCATTAGACAATAATTGAATAGTGCATCTTAATAAGAAAAATTAGGGTGTAACGTTTTTGCGTCCACATGCGAAGATGCGTGATGCTAGCTTTTCCGCGCGTAAACTTGGTCTGGCTTTATTCTTAATAATGTACCTAGATCCGAGGGCTGCTTCGCAATTTTTGCTCAGAGGTAAATACTTGAGGCTTACTGATAATCAAAATGATATCAAACCGGTATGCAAGTTATACAAATGTGTTGGAAATTAGGTCGTCTGAGGAATAAAAGACCGCTTTTTTCCACTTTCATATTTATTTATTTTTTGAAAAATCGTACATTCAATTAAGCAAATTTTAGAAAATTTGTCTGAGTTCAGCAGATTTATATGGGTATAAAAAAAAATTATTTCATGAAAATTAAGATGCAAAAATAAACTTCATTTTATCAAAACTATTTTTTTGCAATACCAATTGCAATTTATATGTGTTATCAATAATAACGATTTTCACTTTAAAAAGTATACCGGACTCTTAACAGGCAACCATTTCTTCCAAAACACTTTTTTGGCAAATGAATCTCTGGTACTTTTTTATAGGCAAGTTGCAATCATTATGTGCCACAATTTTTTAGAGTAGTAGCAAACTTAACAATAAGCAGCCACAGTATCAGGGATGGCCAGCCCCATGGCTGGTGGTCTAATTTACTGTGGCAGAGTGACCAGCCTGTTTATTGGAGGGTCCGCCTGTGCGGGCTCTTGTACGGTGCAGGCTGAACATTTATCCTCATTTCAATGTTTCATTTTTGCCACGTTCTGCTTACGCGCAGCACGTATGTATATTCGCGACATGGGCCCATTTCTCGGACGATATTAGACTGATAATAATTGTCCACGAACTGTTAAATCGTTCAGGTATTATAATCTACCATTCGAGAAATAGGCCCCCTTCGAATACAATATTTTGTTTGCCTCGCGAAGCAACTCAAACATTACCACGGTGGAACGTGTGGCGTATAATCTGAAATTTTCATGAAGTCGAAACAAGTGACCATGGTCAAAGATTTCCTAAAATATCTCATTTTATAGTGTTATTGAGACAAGTGGTAGCCAGAAAACCGAGGATAACCAAGACACCTTTTTTAACTGAATGTAAAGAGATGCCATATATAATTTCCTCTACTAGTTGTAGGCTTCTACACTCGGATCTCCTCAATAAATATTTCATACATTTTAACATAAACTCTCATCCGCAGGTCAAAATCATGTTGCCTTGGGACCAACAGGGCAAGAACGGCCCGAAGAAGCCCCAGCCTGACCACATCCTGGTCACGGAGCCCAAGGACGAGCCGGCGCCCCTGGAGCCCTCCAGCGACGTGCGGAGCCTGGCGCCCGCGCCGCTGCCCATCCCCGTGCCCGCCACGGCTTAGCTATAAGCTATACATTAAAAAAATATAAAAACTGATTACTTTCTTTCACTTAACCCACCACACTTAGTGTTGCCAGTTAAGGCTAATTTGCGAATCTTAAAGGCTCTCGATCTCGATCATATCTATGCTCGTATTTGTTGTTTCCTTTAATAAGCCCCTCATTCACGGCAGTCCGCCGGCACTCCGGCATGGCTGGATGTAGCGCAGCGCACACACGGTGTACAAGTGGCCCAGCCTGGCAGTCCAATTCGCACTTATTCGTTGAAAGATGCGCAGCGCTGCGTTGTAGCGCATACACTGTACTGGAATTTTAAAAATCGCCGCCATCTCGTGTCATTTTTAATAATGAACAATTAATTTTGTGCATTGCCGCATTTCTCAATTGTTTATTACTGTAATTTAGTGCAATTCGGACTGCAAGGAGGTGGCCGGAGCTAGCAGGATGTTGCCGTACGGCACGCATCCGGCAACGACATTCACGAAACTATATTACGTGCCGGAGGTGCCGGTGGACTGCCTTGACTTGAATAAGGCGCTTTACAATCTATGCGCAGTGTTGCAAGAATTAGCCTCGAGACTGAATTACCTCACTATAACTCACAGCACCAACCACACAGATTCCCCAAGTCTTTGTCACTCCAATATGCAAGTGTAACAGAGATGGAGATACGAATCCGCAATCGTTCGATTTTCGTGGTAGGCATGCTGGTTTGTTACCTAGAGATTGCAAGGAATTAAAATTGAATGTATCAATGGCATGGTCCCGTAACGTCGATGTCACTGACTGACAACTGTCAGCTGACTTTTTTGGCACATGCCAAAATTATATACTTTTCTTAGACCAACCAAAAGTTATGTCTCCGATCACGTCATGATTACCATAATATCTAGTTTTATTGTATGTACATAGACATATTATTGAAAATAGGTACATTTTGAAAGTCAAAGTTAAAACGTTATAAATATTTTGATATCTTACTAGGCAACCTAGCTCTACTGTATATTTAAGGCTTCGTCAGAATAGCGCGTGGCGTGAGCGGGGCGGCGTGCGCGGCCCGCTTTCGTCGCGCTCGCGGGCCGCCACTCTACTCGCACTGCCCGTTCGCTACCCGCGCTGAGCGCGCTGTTCGAAGCGGGACGCGATAAGAGCGGAGCTTCGCGCTCCGCACACGCCAGCTTGACGAAGCCTTTAACGAATGCAAAATGCCCAGCTGCACGCCACTGTTGAATTGTTGATGGCGGACTTGAGCGGCTGCGGCAGGCCGGGTCTTAAAATGAAGGTAAACGTACCAGGGAATCATAATTAGCGAAGAGCACTTACTGTGGCTGAGCCTCCATGGGCGGCGCGAGCCGGCATACGAGCTGCACGCCGCTGTTGATGGCGGACTTGAGCGGCTGCCCGGGTCTTAAAATGAAGGTAAAGGTACCAGGGTATCATAATTAGCGAAGAGCACTGTGCACTTACTGTGGCTGTGCCTCCCCATGGGCGGCGCGAGCCGGCACACGAGCTGCACGCCGCTGTTGATGGCGGACTTGAGCGGCTGCGGCAGGCCGGGTCTTATAATGAAGGTTAAAGTACCAGGGTATCATAATAGCGAAGAGCACTTACTGTGGCTGAGCCTCCATGGGCGGCGCGAGCCGGCACACGAGCTGCACGCCGCTGTGGATGGCGGACTTGAGCGGCTGCGGCAGGCCGGGTCTTATAATGAAGGTTAAAGTACCAGGGTATCATAATAGCGAAGAGCACTTACTGTGGCTGAGCCTCCATGGGCGGCGCGAGCCGGCACACGAGCTGCACGCCGCTGTGGATGGCGGACTTGAGCGGCTGCGGCAGGCCGGGTCTTCAAGGTAAACGTACCAGGGAATCATAATTAGCGAAGAGCACAGTGCACTTACTGTGGCTGGGCCTCCATGGGCGGCGCGAGCCGGCACACGAGCTGCACGCCGCTGTTGATGGCGGACTTGAGCGGCTGCGCGGGTCTTAAAATGAAGGTAAAGGTACCAGGGTATCATAATTAGCGAAGAGCACTGTGCACTTACTGTGGCTGAGCCTCCATGGGCGGCGCGAGCCGGCACACGAGCTGCACGCCGCAGTTGATGGCGGACTTGAGCGGCTACGGCAGGCCGGGTCTTCAAATCAAGGTAAACGTACCAGGGTGTCATAATTAATTAATACACGTGTATCATATATTAACATTTATTTAAAAATCCTGACTACATTCACCCCAAACCAAGTGCATACCATAATGTTAATACAAAAACGCTGAAACTAATACAAAAATCATCTTCAGCAAACAAAACAAAACGTGTTTATACAAATGGAATGATCAGTTTCGGAAAGGATGTCGTGACAGAAATGCAAAAGGAATTTGTTCGAAACTGGGAAATATCACAAATTGCAATTTTACAGCTGGTTTGTTACCTAGAGATTGCAAGGAATTAAAATTGATTGTAGCAATTGTGGCAGTGTGTAGTTAGACATGGTCCCGTAACGTCGATGTCACTGACTGACAGCTGTCAACTGTCAGCTGACTTTTTTTGGCACATGCCAAAATGACATACTTTTCTTTCTTAGATCAACCAAAACTTATGTCTCCGATGACGTCATGATTACCATATCTAGTTTTATTGTATCATGTACTTATACATATTATTGAAAATAGGTACATTTTTAGGTACAAGTCAAAGTTTAAAGGTTTATAAATATTTTGATATCTTACTAGGCAACCTAGCTCTACGGACATATAACGTTACAAAACTGGTTTGGCAGATTGTACTGCTTAAAAGCAAATGCGATTAACTGAAGTGCCAACTTAACAACTTAAAATAACTTGGACCAAAATCGTTGACTCATACTTAAGTAAGATTAAACTTAAAATAACTAATACCTTAGTTTGTCCCATTAAAATACTATAAATACAACAGTTTAATTCGATATAAACCAAGAGTTTTAAATAAATATGTTTGTCAGTGTAGCTCACAACACGGTGTTCACACGCGTCAAACGGTGACATTAGACATATGTCACTCGACAACACAGGTTATGTAAAATGTCGATGATAGATCAGGCATTTTACAACAATATTGCGACATTTAGTTACACCTATATTCTGATCAGCTAAAGGTCATTGAAAAGAGCGATATATATTCTTTTTACATTTTTAGAACTCTCCCGTCATTTTTTTAGAGACAATTTTTTGCCAGACAACATTTATCGCCCATATAGCCTGTCTTGCTTACATACTATGCAGTAGAAAGAGACGGTACGTCAGAGATGTTATGAAGGTCGTATTGGTTGAGTTCTGGACACGGAGGTAAAGTGTGAGCGGATGTCCTTATCTTCTACTGGCGCCGTCAGCGTTATCTGAAAAAGAAAATAAACGGGTAAGGCTGCGTTTTACCAAATTTTTATTCCGAGAATAACGCTTACACTCAGATATTAACGTCAAATTTCTATGGGATTTTGACATTTTAAAATTATACTCTTAGGGCCACTTGCACCACCCGATGTTGCAAGTGGGTCTTATATAGTTTAATCGTATTCTGTACACTTATATGGTTATTTGTTGAGAGCATACTAGCGCGACTTATTTTCAAATGTAGAACGCATCTCTCTAGCGCTTATTTAAGAGAAAAAAAAGGCTAAGCCAGATTGGCTCAGCCTGATTTATAGGATTCGCGACCGCTCACGCCACGCGCCAGCCTGACGAAACCTTTAACGAATGCAAAACGCCCAGCTGCACGCCACTGTTGATGGAGGACTTGAGCGGCTGCGGCAAGCCGGATCTTACAATGAAGCTAAACGTACCAAGGTATCATAATTAGCGAAGAGCACTGTGCACTTACTGTGGCTGGGCCTCCATGGGCGGCGCGAGCCGGCACACGAGCTGCACGCCGCTGTTGATGGCGGACTTGAGCGGCTGCGGCAGGCCGGCTTATAATGAAGGTTAAAGTACCAGGGTATCATAATAGCGAAGAGCACTTACTGTGGCTGAGCCTCCATGGGCGGCGCGAGCCGGCACACGAGCTGCACGCCGCTGTGGATGGCGGACTTGAGCGGCTGCGGCAGGCCGGGTCTTATAATGAAGGTTAAAGTACCAGGGTATCATAATAGCGAAGAGCACTTACTGTGGCTGGGCCTCCATGGGCGGCGCGAGCCGGCACACGAGCTGCACGCCGCTGTGGATGGCGGACTTGAGCAGCTGCGGCAGGCCGGCTTATAATGAAGGTTAAAGTACCAGGGTATCATAATAGCGAAGAGCACTTACTGTGGCTGGGCCTCCATGGGCGGCGCGAGCCGGCACACGAGCTGCACGCCACTGTTGATGGCGGACTTGAGCGGCTGCGGCAGGCCGGGTCTTATAATGAAGGTTAAAGTACCAGGGTATCATAATAGCGAAGAGCACTTACTGTGGCTGAGCCTCCATGGGCGGCGCGAGCCGGCACACGAGCTGCACGCCGCTGTGGATGGCGGACTTGAGCGGCTGCGGCAGGCCGGCTTATAATGAAGGTTAAAGTACCAGGGTATCATAATAGCGAAGAGCACTTACTGTGGCTGGGCCTCCATGGGCGGCGCGAGCCGGCACACGAGCTGCACGCCGCTGTTGATGGCGGACTTGAGCGGCTGCGGCAGGCCGGCTTATAATGAAGGTTAAAGTACCAGGGTATCATAATAGCGAAGAGCACTTACTGTGGCTGAGCCTCCATGGGCGGCGCGAGCCGGCACACGAGCTGCACGCCACTGTTGATGGCGGACTTGAGCGGCTGCGGCAGGCCGGGTCTTATAATGAAGGTTAAAGTACCAGGGTATCATAATAGCGAAGAGCACTTACTGTGGCTGGGCCTCCATGGGCGGCGCGAGCCGGCACACGAGCTGCACGCCGCTGTGGATGGCGGACTTGAGCAGCTGCGGCAGGCCGGCTTATAATGAAGGTTAAAGTACCAGGGTATCATAATAGCGAAGAGCACTTACTGTGGCTGGGCCTCCATGGGCGGCGCGAGCCGGCACACGAGCTGCACGCCACTGTTGATGGCGGACTTGAGCGGCTGCGGCAGGCCGGGTCTTATAATGAAGGTTAAAGTACCAGGGTATCATAATAGCGAAGAGCACTTACTGTGGCTGAGCCTCCATGGGCGGCGCGAGCCGGCACACGAGCTGCACGCCGCTGTGGATGGCGGACTTGAGCGGCTGCGGCAGGCCGGCTTATAATGAAGGTTAAAGTACCAGGGTATCATAATAGCGAAGAGCACTTACTGTGGCTGGGCCTCCATGGGCGGCGCGAGCCGGCACACGAGCTGCACGCCGCTGTTGATGGCGGACTTGAGCGGCTGCGGCAGGCCGGCTTATAATGAAGGTTAAAGTACCAGGGTATCATAATAGCGAAGAGCACTTACTGTGGCTGAGCCTCCATGGGCGGCGCGAGCCGGCACACGAGCTGCACGCCACTGTTGATGGCGGACTTGAGCGGCTGCGGCAGGCCGGGTCTTATAATGAAGGTTAAAGTACCAGGGTATCATAATAGCGAAGAGCACTTACTGTGGCTGGGCCTCCATGGGCGGCGCGAGCCGGCACACGAGCTGCACGCCGCTGTGGATGGCGGACTTGAGCGGCTGCGGCAGGCCGGCTTATAATGAAGGTTAAAGTACCAGGGTATCATAATAGCGAAGAGCACTTACTGTGGCTGAGCCTCCATGGGCGGCGCGAGCCGGCACACGAGCTGCACGCCACTGTTGATGGCGGACTCGAGCGGCTGCGGCAGGCCGGCTTATAATGAAGGTTAAAGTACCAGGGTATCATAATAGCGAAGAGCACTTACTGTGGCTGAGCCTCCATGGGCGGCGCGAGCCGGCACACGAGCTGCACGCCGCTGTGGATGGCGGACTCGAGCGGCTGCGGCAGGCCGGCTTATAATGAAGGTTAAAGTACCAGGGTATCATAATAGCGAAGAGCACTTACTGTGGCTGAGCCTCCATGGGCGGCGCGAGCCGGCACACGAGCTGCACGCCACTGTTGATGGCGGACTTGAGCGGCTGCGGCAGGCCGGGTCTTATAATGAAGGTTAAAGTACCAGGGTATCATAATAGCGAAGAGCACTTACTGTGGCTGTGCCTCCCCATGGGCGGCGCGAGCCGGCACACGAGCTGCACGCCGCTGTTGATGGCGGACTTGAGCGGCTGCGGCAGGCCGGGTCTTATAATGAAGGTTAAAGTACCAGGGTATCATAATAGCGAAGAGCACTTACTGTGGCTGTGCCTCCCCATGGGCGGCGCGAGCCGGCACACGAGCTGCACGCCGCTGTTGATGGCGGACTTGAGCGGCTGCGGCAGGCCGGGTCTTATAATGAAGGTTAAAGTACCAGGGTATCATAATAGCGAAGAGCACTTACTGTGGCTGAGCCTCCATGGGCGGCGCGAGCCGGCACACGAGCTGCACGCCGCTGTTGATGGCGGACTTGAGCGGCTGCGGCAGGCCGGGTCTTATAATGAAGGTTAAAGTACCAGGGTATCATAATAGCGAAGAGCACTTACTGTGGCTGAGCCTCCATGGGCGGCGCGAGCCGGCACACGAGCTGCACGCCACTGTTGATGGCGGACTTGAGCGGCTGCGGCAGGCCGGCTTATAATGAAGGTTAAAGTACCAGGGTATCATAATAGCGAAGAGCACTTACTGTGGCTGAGCCTCCATGGGCGGCGCGAGCCGGCACACGAGCTGCACGCCACTGTTGATGGCGGACTTGAGCGGCTGCGGCAGGCCGGCTTATAATGAAGGTTAAAGTACCAGGGTATCATAATAGCGAAGAGCACTTACTGTGGCTGAGCCTCCATGGGCGGCGCGAGCCGGCACACGAGCTGCACGCCACTGTTGATGGCGGACTTGAGCGGCTGCGGCAGGCCGGCTTATAATGAAGGTTAAAGTACCAGGGTATCATAATAGCGAAGAGCACTTACTGTGGCTGAGCCTCCATGGGCGGCGCGAGCCGGCACACGAGCTGCACGCCACTGTTGATGGCGGACTTGAGCGGCTGCGGCAGGCCGGGTCTTATAATGAAGGTTAAAGTACCAGGGTATCATAATAGCGAAGAGCACTTACTGTGGCTGAGCCTCCATGGGCGGCGCGAGCCGGCACACGAGCTGCACGCCGCTGTGGATGGCGGACTTGAGCGGCTGCGGCAGGCCGGGGCGCGCGGCCTGGCGCTCGAACAGCACCCGCAGCTCGCGGAACGTGTTGCGCGTGTAGGGGTTGCGGCGCGAGGCGTAGCGCCACGTCACGAAGTAGTAGTACACGAACGGGGTCATCAGCCCGCAATAGCCGCTGGAAACCACAAATATCACGTAATGAGGGATTCAAGCGTTAACGCCCAACACGAAAATAATTTTGATACCGTGTGACACATACCTATTGCTTTTCACACGAACTAAGAGGAAATAAACAAAGCCGAAAACAGCATCATATCAACACCACGATGCCTAGTTAATGCCCGAAAACGTAAAAATGTGTAGTCCTTGAACAGAAAAGTGCCACTTTGATCCCTCCCAGTTTAAACAGAAAAAACCCTTTTATGAATAGGAGGTGTGAAAAGGATATATATTATAACTTTCGCGTTTCGTACACATTATTATAAACAGAACGAGTCTATCACGAAAAACATCCCAGGAATATCAATCGTGAAGATGGTTTCAAATTTTCACCTACTTGGGGACCAGGGATTCAGGAGTTCAAACCGCGAGATCTATCTTCGGATCGCGGATGTTGCGAGTGTTATGTGTCGTGCGGATTTAGTAAAAAGGTAGACCAATTGTATTCTATCTAACCATACATTTAAAATGACTTTCCGCCGTGTAGGCTAAAATTTCTAACAAAATCGCCTCGTTCACACTTTGCTAATTTATCAGTCATGTCTCCATGAAACTGTTTCGAAAAGCCGATATACTTATTAAGGTCAATTAACTACATTCGCGGGAGGATATTTCAGTCATATTAAATAACATTTACACATCCGAAATCGAATTTAAAATTGTTTATCTTATAAAAAACCTCGACACTTATCAATCAAAACGTTTACAGACACACATAACTATTTTCCTTCGTAATGAATGCTATTTCAGTCAGTGTCAATAAAAGTACCGAGGTGGATTGGAATAGCATGACAAATACGAGTGTATCCAAGGAAATACGAAGCAGTCATTATGCACTACGTCCGTAAATCAGTATACTTACAACAGTGCCATAAATACGACGAGCGGGAACAATACGATTTCAGCAAGAGCGGCCGCACGCAGGATGTTCCTCGACTGGAACTCCACCAACGAGATGAGCAGGCGAGCCACCCATAGGGAATTCTGGCCCAACGTCTGTAATACCACCAATTATAATGTTAATTGCCATGCTTCACAAATCGGCTAGTCTATTAAGTGTTAATCGACTCCGTGGCTGTCATGTTCTAACAAGTAGGTATGTATGTGCAAAAATGACGAATGATAAAACGGCAACCATATTTAAGGATAAGTTTTTTTTTATTCGTCCATTCGGACAGGCTAAGACCATAAGGCCATACTGCCTCGTCTTCAGTAGATTAAAATTTCTTAAGTCAATTTCAGTAATAAAGTCTTCTGTATTTGTTGTAGTCCAATCCAAGTAAAATGTCTTCAGTATTTTCAGTTAAACCCGGTAGGTTTTCAATGTAAAAAATGACGAATGATAAAACGGCAACCATATTTAAGGATAAGTTTTTTTTATTCGTCCATTCGGACAGGCTAAGACCATAAGGAGGCCATACTGCCTCGTCTTCAGTAGATTAAAATTTCTTAAGTCAATTTCAGTATTAGTCTTCCGTATTTGTTGTAGTCCAATCCAAGTAAAATGTCTTCAGTATTTTCAGTTAAATCCGGTAGGTTTTCCTATATTATTAATAATGTTGTCTTAGTCCATAAAATCTTCATATTACCTTCCAGTGTTACCAAATCTTGGTTTTTACCTCAAAAGTATAGGTTGAGCCGAATGCACAGTATCATTGTCATTTCAGTCGACAGACGTCCACTGGATATAGCTCTGTATGAATTTGACACTTAATGTGTACGTCAGTAAGCCTTTTTTCGTACGAAACATTTATGGTTTTGTATCATCATCAATGCAAGTTCGCTAATGTCATTTTGACCCACATTTTTTGACTGTATTTGGGGAATTAGTAGGACAACAACGATATTATGGTGCGGTTTAGAGGAATGGAATGGTTTATTAGAAACCACAATCGGCTAGAAGGCTCTCTTCACCGGCCATCGGAGTCCACAGTTATAATCAAAATTCGCAAAAACAATACAAGTGTATTGTTAATATACTTACATCGAGGATGGTGAGAGAGTAAGAGGCAGCATGGAGCAGCGCGAAAAGGAAGATCGGCGTCAGGATCACTGGGAGAGTCAAGGAGCATATACATGTTTCTGTATAGTCACGGTTATTGGTGCATATCATAAATAAATATTATAGAACATTCTTACACAAATAGACTAAGTAATATTGATGACAAGTTTTTCATGGGTCGACAAACGCGCATGTGACACCCCTGTAGTTGCAAGTATTCATAGACAGGCTACGGTGACCGCTTTCCATCAGGCGGGCCGTATGCCTGTATAACCTTATCAACGCACCTACGTACGTACTTTGTCGCGTAAATAACTTTTACTAAAAACAAGAACATAGGTACATAATTATAGTGATATAAGTACGTCATATAGTCATAAAATTTATAGCTTTTTGTGCCCCAGCCAAGTTGGTCTGTAACTTTTGATCTCTGAACTAGAAATTGTTTTGTTTTTGATGTTTACTTCAATGACAGTGTTTCTTTCAGTAGCGTTAAATAAGATAAGAGTAGTGTCTTCTAACTGCCCTCACTGACTTCAAAAATCCATCCTGTATTCCGCATTTCGATTCACCTACCGGCATAATCGAGTGGCACGTAGAACCGATGGCCGTTGGGGCGGAAAGGTTCTCAAATGGCGACCGCGCAGCGTGGGTAGGCCCCACATAAGGTGGACTGATGACCTGGTGAAGGTCGCAGGAGTCCGCTGGATGCGGGTGGCGCAGGACCGGTCATTGTGGAAATCTTTGGGGGAGGCCCATGATGATGATGAAGTATAATGAATTTTTCCAAAATTAATAGACTGTTTTTGTTTAATGCTTAATTCCGACGCCGAGTAAAGAACCTTCGGACAACCTTCACCGATTTATTTAAGCGTAATCCACACAAACAGCGACCGGTTCCTAATGTCAAGTTATGACGTCATCGTCAGCCTCGCGTCAGACTCACATACCATCTCAATTACTAGACACTACTACAAGAAAAACTACTAGAGATAAGACTACTCGCGCGGATATGTGACATTTTATACCGCTTTGTCGTTGGGCGATTAGGCGCTGTCGCCAACATTAATTTGGATGAACTTTATCCTTTTATACTATTTAGGTACGTATAGGCCTGTACTATTTTAGTATGCGCAAGCGCCGACTTCACGTGCGTGCACGTTTATGAATAAATTAATAAAAATACCTATTTGGGCGAACGTAGAGTATTTTCTAATACCTTTAAACGAGGGGTTACCTCATCTGGCAGAATATATATTGGCAGGAATACACTTCGCATAACACGTATCGCAGCAAAACTTTTAGCTGAAAATACTTTCGCGGAAATATATATTTTTTTTTTATACTACGACGGTGACAAACAAGCATACGGCCCGCCTGATGGTAAGCGGTCACCGTAGCCTATGGACGCCTGCAACTCCAGGGGTGTTACATGCGCGTTGCCGACCCTTTAAAAACTTTAACACTCCTTTTTTGAAGAACCCCATATTGTAGTCCTTTGGGAAAACAGTATATATACTATAATAGTTATTTGGCATTATATTAATTTGGCAGAATGCAAAAAAGGGTTTGGGTTAGGGTTTTCTGCCAAAAAATCTGCGAAAAGATTAATTCTGCAAATCAATCGTATGCGAAAAGCAGTATGCGGAGCGGAAGGTGATTCTGCCAAACGTTACCTCTCCCATAAATTATTCTGCGAATGAATTTATGACAAATAAAATTATACAAGACAATAGCGAACCTTAAACGAGCTCTATAAAATATCTCGAGGATCTCGGTATCGGTTCTAACGATATAGATGAAGTCTTTTATAAGTCGGCTTTCGGATGGTATTATGTCTGAGAAAACGCGTGTTTTCAAGTTTTCATTTGTTTTCGCATGGGTACAGTCAACTACAAAGATATGAAAACAGGCAAAGTGTGACTACTTAAAAAAACATGCTTTACAATTGTAATGATGATATGATTTTAAGATAGAAAATGAGTGAAATTGAGACTGGATCTCACCAGCCCAGCCCCTCTTTGTAACAACATCATACCTAATAGACACTGACATATGAAGTGTAAGGACAGTATAATTGACTACTATAGTTGCCGATTTCTAAGTCTGAACTTTTGACACTTGAGTATTGACGTACTTAGTGATGAGGCTAAGATAAATCGTTTGTCAAATTCAGCGATTATTGATTTTAGCGATGAATTATTTGATTCGATTTTACTACTACGGATTTGTGTTTGATAAGACCGAGAAACTTCGACAAACTGCGCATTTGTCATACGATTTTTTCCAAAGTCATCTTAGTTTCGTTCAGAAATCAATACTGTTGATTTTTTTAAATGTAAGATAAAAACCTTCATAGTTAATTTGTCTTATTTTAAATAACATTTTTTTCCACATCGTACTTAGTTTTATTTTCGTTTTAATCGTTTGTTTTGATTTTTTACTGTATTGCCTATTGATAATAAGATCGATTTTTATCGATTAACAGACAGTTGTATGAATTGGAACAGCAGACATGGTCACAACACTAAATTTAAAAAAAATACGACGTAGACCGTAACTATTGTCGTGCTAGATTTTTATCGTAAAATATTCAATAACTAATGTATGAAAAAATGTAACATTCATCACATTATGTTTATGAAAAGTGAAATATTGTGTTTATGTACATGACTGGCTGTAATATCTTTATGGGATTTTGTTTATAATTCCAAAGTGTCTTGCGCGTTTACGTTCTACGGGTATTTCGATGTGTCAAAAGTTCAGACTTAGAAATCGGCAACTATAGTAATATTATCGATTAATCGGACCGAGACACGCGAGGAAATTGCTTAACATGAAATTATACCTAAGTATTTGTTAGGCAGGAACAACGCCTTAGCGTAGATGATATGAAAATAATGTGATATTCAATGCTTTTAAACGCAAAAATAAAAGGTTATGGGACTTTATACTGTGTAAATAGATATTCTGAGTATTTTAAATTGTGACGATTTTAAATTTGCGTTCCGTTCGATTTGATATTATCTAGAATATTATATTCATAGACTTAACAAACAACACCTTAAAAAATAAGACTACCATCGTACGGAGCACTTTACGTAACTCAGGCTTGACCAATTTTTAGTAAAACGTAAAACAATAAATGATATTTATCAACAATCGATTTTTGATAAATATCATTTCTAAATTAATCTTGATGGCATTAGCACCTTATCGCTACCCGAAAAAGTGGTACTTTTTGAACTAAAATCAGTCACATTTTTATTCGGAAATTTCCAATGATGATATCCAATGATAATTTAAAATTTAATTACATATGATAATGCGTCTTTCATTTTAACTAGTTTTCAATTAGTCACGAATCGTAACAAAGGTCTCTTATCAATGTATTTATAGAGCATTTTAGTCATCATTTCAAATGTCATTAAAAATAAATGAATAGCTAGTGTTGCTACAAATTAGAAGATGGCATCAATCGAAGTGGTCACTAATCGATAGTGGGCGGCGTGACCTTGCTCGTATTGAAAATACCTACGCCACCTCGATGTATTGACATTTGCATAAACATGACGAACTAGAAAAATACTTTATTTAAGTTTAAAGGGTTATTTTTTCGAACCGCAGAGTCGGTTGATTAAATTATAAGACCAACCCAACGGGTTAAAATGTATTTTATCCACTACTGAAGACAATAATTTGACCTTGAAGTTTTGACTTGTTTGTTCACGTCAGCTGAGAGCATTGACTGGTAAACGATGGCTTTGAATAATATGACATTCACACTTGTAACAATAAAGTGTTTATTTTCCTCGCGATAGTGAGGTGAAAAATGTTGTATTACACTCGACGCCAAAATTTGTACACCTCTCGTGCCTAGCGACACCCGCAAAGCTCAAGATTCGATTCTGAATCCCTCGCTACGCTTGTGGCTCAATTATGGAATCTTTCGCTTGCTCAGGTCAGTCTTGTCTCAATATAAGCACTAAAAGTAAACAATAACTTTGCTCCCTTGTATAATAAATAACTGTTATCGAATGTACAACAAACTTACTACCATTGTCCTCCGATATTAAAATATACCTGGTACCTATGATAGATCAATTGGCCATTAACTACGTAGCCTACAACTACAAAATGTCCTTAAAACCACCGTTAATAGAACTCACAAACGATGTAAACAAAAGGTATCACTAAGGTTAAGGTAAGGTTTTGTCACTGTTTCTCCTTATATTTTCACACTACCTCATCAAACACCACTGAAGACGTCCACTACTGATATGGTCGTACTATTGTAACATACAAAACGTAAGATAAATAACATAATCTTGGAGATTTCATTAAAAACATGAAAGTTAGGTTATCACGGTCAATATGGCGGTCTGTTTACCTAATTTTACCCAGATAGTATCTAAGATGCACGTTCACATATTTTTAAGCACAATGGTTGCTTCAATATATTTCGGTATACTATAAAACGTGTGATCGAACGCTGCATGCGGACGCTTGCAACACTGATGACTAGAGTCGTACTGATCTCGAGAACATTCTCCCACTTTATCGAGACAGTTCTCGAGAAAGTACAACTCTACTGATGACCACTGTAATGGTGTACCTAAGGTATGTACTTTCACTCCGAATTCGTTTGCGAATAATTGGTAACATATTTTGCATGTGCATGGTAATGTGATCATAACCCAATGTTTATAGCCCATTGTTTACGACTAACCGGGCAATGTTCTTATAATTAAAAGTATTATTCTATTTAGTCCGTCAGATAGTTAGTTAGTAGATTATCCAAATTTATTAGACACGTGTTTTTTCCTGTTTCAAGTTAACTAAAATTGACGACGATACAGAGCATCAAAGTTCTGGGGTGGGGGCTAGTGACGTCACGCGAAATTTTGATGCACTGTATTTCCTTCGTTTTTCATTTGACGAACAAAAGAAAAACTACGTGTCTAATATTTTTTAATAATCTAACAGACGGACTAATTAGATTTTATTTGTCGTCTAGCCTATTAGGTCAAACGAAACTGCCAAATATTCAAGTTGCGTTGTTATGCGTTAAGTTTTGCTGTTGATTCATAGGAGATTAGTTTCATTAGTTGAATTTTGACACATTGTCAATTAGCCTAGCCCTCTAGGCCTCTACACAAACTAATATAAAAGTTTACATTTTAGCCTCCCAATCTACCTACTAGAAATAGAACTGACAGATACTTGAAGTAGACTAATAACATTGTTTAAAGTCAAATTTAAAGGTACTTTTCACGGACTCTCGTTACTGCCACCATGAAATTTACATGAGACGTGCAACGTCACCGTAAAAAATTATAAATTGTGTTTTCTTAAATAGAAATAGTGTTCGAAAATAACTTCGGTTCTTTTTCCAATAAATTTCTAGTTCAAAACAAATGCATTACAGACCAATGGCATCAACAATGTATGCTGGAAGGTTGAACCATTAATATAAAAAGCTTCAACTCAAATATCACATCTGAAGACTGGTACAAATTTCAAAGTACTACCTGAAACGGTGTAGGCTGTGCATTGTCTATCAGTTTTCATACAACTGACATATCCACCTCTCTCTCTCTCTCTCTCTCTCTCTTGAGTTTTTATAGAACATTATTTTGTAGTTACTGTAGCAATTGAAAAGGATACATAAATTAGGCGCCACGTTCATAAAGATGAGGGAATACAGCAGATAGTGCGCCGAGTCCTCGAGGAAGAATCTCGCGAGAAATTCTCGAGACGGCCGGATCTCGCGCGCCGGGATCCGCTGGTGCAGGCGCAGCGCCGACACCGCAGCGTTGCCGAGCAGGGCTTTGTAGAACGCTGACATGGGGCTACGGAAGATTAGAAAAAAAACTCGAGTTTTTTATATGTGCTTTTAACAGCTATAATTATACATTAAACATTGATGAAAACGAAGAGCCAATTATATGGGCTCACAGCACGGTGGGCTGCGCGCCTAAGTAAGGCGCTCATAATTAATTATTTACTCAATTACTTGATTTTTTTTATTGGAAATATTTTTATAATTTAGGGATTTAACGATAATTAAAAAAAAACTCAATTTGGAGAATGCTACACATAAATGTATTATATAAAAAATAGCAAAAAATAATTATACAATTATTAAAACTAAACAGCAAACTTAGGGTATATAGATTGTTAGTTACAGGTGTTCTATTGTATTAAAATTTAACAATAATTGTTCTATAAGCTATATTAGTAACTACAAATAATAAAATAAATAAATTAATTAAGTAATATTACATGGACATGACATGTAATATTATTTAATTTTTAATTTTAAATTGAACTTAAATCTAACAAACTTATAACGTTTACAGACAGTAAAGTTTTCTTTTTCTGGGCAATTGCCTCATGGATGTGATCAATGGGTCTGTGTTCAGTAGAAGTCTGTTTAAAAGGTCTGTATTTGTTAAGACTCGTGACATTTTCCTGGCATGATTGAGCCTAAACGCCTTTATATTTTTATTAGTTGATTCTGCAGCCTCTTCGGACAGCTCACCAATAGAAACGAATGCGTTTTCTATTACTATAGCACCGTGTAAGAACATTTTATGCACAGATGAAGGTAAGGGATACCATGGGTATGCTGTCACGAGTTGCTTGGCCGTCTCTTTGGCGTATTCATCAAACTTATTTATAATTATATTGTAGCCAGATGACATACACTCCGAAAGAACTCCACACCTTTCGATAAGGCATTGTTAGATACCTGTCATTTCAGCAGGTACATCCGGATTTTTAAAAAACTTGCGTGCCGTATTTCCGTCATTTGACGTACCACTACCGCCGCTCCGCGGTTTGTGCGGAATATCACGTGACGTATTTTTGTTTAATATGGATAATTTCGGTAGATTTACACTTTCTTTCTCACTCAGCCATTTAGAATGTTTATTCAGAACAGTACTTTTTTTCCGAGAAGAAGATTTCCATAAAACGGAAAGTCGTTGGCAAACATACTTGATAATCGGATCCAAATTGGCAGTATCTATGTTGTCTACATTCGGCACCATGTCCATGAACTGCTGTAACACTTGAAGGTATCTTTCTGTGTCTGAACCACTCGTAGACAGCCATAGTTCAAATATAAAATCCCTTAAAAAGGATCCAATGTACTGCCTTTCTGAAAAAATAAAACAAAGTCAATAAGCATATTTGAAACATTGTCGTAGCGTTGTTACGCTTCGGCCTACGCAGGCGTAGCAGGCTTCTAACTAGACAATCCGCAAATTTCCGCAGACAATAGTTTATGGCCGTTAATCTAGACACATTTAAGTTCTTCATTAAGAAAAAAGCATCGTTATATTAGATTAAGAACATAGTTAAAAGTTTAAGTGAATTATAATTTTGAACTTTTTTTATAGAAAATAGCTCGTGTCGTAGACCCGTTGTTATATCTATATTTTCAATGAACATGACAAAAAAGTAAGATAAAATGAAACAACATACCTGATTCTTGAAAGTCCACTATTATAAATGGTCACTTTTATTATTAACTTCTAAAGATAACCGCTAATGAACGGTCACTTAATGAGTCACTGATAAGAATGCGCGTGCAAACGTAAGTTGTGTTCACTTTCGAGTTTCCTTAAGGAATGAAAACGATTAGCTATCCATGATCTATTTATAGTTAATTACAGTATATTTATCGGCCAATGACATGACAGCATTCGATATTTAAAATTAAACCTTCATTTTTTTGAATTATGAGTACTAGCCAGACCACCGTGCACAGTGACATCGTCGCTATATTTACTCAACCTCGTATCTGCAAATCTCATTTGATAGAGAAAACACCCGTATTCCTAGTGACAGAAAGGTGACATTTCCATCAAATGATTGCTGTACATATGAGGTTGAGTAAGTATAGCGACGATTAGTATTTAACTTACATGCTAAAGAAACGGCACGAGAAAGAAAAACATTTTTTATAGGTTTGTTTCAAGGTTTCCGCGCTTATTTACATCGCAAACTTTTTTTTAATGAATGAAGTCATACTCATGAATGAGGATGCGTTATTGTATAGTCACTGATACACCAAATTTGAAACCAATCAAAAAGTGAAATTAAACACTTTAGAACGGATTAATTTGACTGTCACTTGGCTTTCTAAAGTAAAGCTCAACTCCTGGAATTCTTCACACTCGGTTTATGCGTCTTTATATAAGGCCTTATATAGGTATTAAAACAATATCCAGCTTGCTGGGAATTAATTCCTGGAAATGCTTTTTATTGATATAACTTTTATGGCCTAACATAAAAGTGGAAAATTTCATGCATTCGGGGCCACGGGTGTGGCCTCGGTAGCTCAGTTGGAAGAGCGATGGCTATACCAGAGTCGCGGGTTCGAGTCCCGCACGAGGTCATGCAATTTTCCACATTTCCTTAAAACGAAGTACTAAGTTACTAGTTACAAAAATAAATGACTCGCAGACTTATCCAGTTCCACTACGAATTTTGTTAAAAAAAATCTTAGTGTGCGTATATTGTGTATAAAAAACTCATATTAGCTCAGTAACAATAAGCCACATTTGTCCGTGACCCCTGACGATTAACAATGCTTTATTTACGTTTCCAAGTAAGCAAACCCGTTCGTAG
This sequence comes from Lathronympha strigana, assembly GCA_949128165.1. Lineage (NCBI taxonomy): Eukaryota > Metazoa > Arthropoda > Insecta > Lepidoptera > Tortricidae > Lathronympha > Lathronympha strigana. The sequence continues at coordinate 19,365,853 of OX421917.1, read as the reverse complement.
ACGCGTCGTTGCGAACAACTCAATCACCGATTTTACGTTTAAAAATGTTAAGATGTAAACATGATGCTAACTGTATGAACGTAGATGATAGGTATGATGCATTGCATCATCGAAAGTTAGTATAGGTTGTTACACAAATTGTTTTATTGGTAACTGTGCAAAAGGTTTTAACATTTATAAACTACTCTTGGGCCCCGTTTTAGTAAAATTCATAATATTTATAACTACTGTTTAAAACGGGGTATTTACCATGTATCTTTTGTTATGTTATTTTTTTATTACTGTTGCAAGTGTACCTTAGTAAATAAAAGTCCCGTTTTAAGCAGTGAGTTTCTTTTTAAATTAAAATTGAACACATAAGTGGTATTACCACCTTGAAATACTTTATCTGACCGGTGTTGAGAGGTCGTGGGTTCGAATCCCGCTAGACGCGGGGTATTTATCTATTTTTCTTTCAATTATAAAATTGTACTTTATATATCTTATCTTATCTTTACTTATAGGGTCCCTATAAGTAAGAGTAGACAGCGCAAAAAAAAATTCCAGTATGCGCTAGACCGCAGGAATTCACGCAGATGTACTGTGCCGCTCCGGCCGCCATCTTCGCGAGGCGGACGCTTGCAGTATCGCAAGGGAATCCCCTAGAATCTCTAGATGCTCTGCTCTGCTGTCCCTCGGTTCGCCGCGCCTTAAGGTGGAACTTCACTGCAGTATGCGGGTTCGCGTATTTGCTGTGTTTGGCCGAATAGATGATGTGTGGAGGGCTTATTCGCCTATAGGCCCTCATTCACGGCAGTCCGCCGGCACTCCGGCATGGCTGGATGTAGCGGACACACGGTGTGCAAGTGGCCCAGCCTGGCAGTCCAATTCGCACTTATTCGTTGAAAGATGCGCAGCGCTGCGTTGTAGCGCATACACTGTACTCGTAATTTAGTGCAATTCGGACTGCAAGGGGGTGGGCGGAGCTAGCAGGATGTTGCCGTACGGCACGCATCCGGCAACGACATTCACGATGCTTTATTACGTGCCGGAGGTGCCGGCGGACTGCCGTGAATGAGGGGCTTATATTCGTGAATATTTGCTCGAACATCCCAAACACCCAAATGCCAAACTCGCCTGTTGGCACCCCAGTGTGGATGTCGTATCCGTGGTGTTCGGACTCCAATACCAATATTTGGCGAACACGCAACCCGAACCCCAAACTTGCAGTGAAGAACTAGTATTACACTTACTTGCAGAACAGCGGCAACACGTATCCGAAAGTGCAGAGCACGGTTAGGACGCGGATGGCCCACAGCGCCACGTCCACCTTGTTGGCGATCACGTGCGCCTTGAGCGCCGGCATGCCCTTCGGCGGGCCCTGGTCTCCGGCTTGCCCTGTTGTGTCGGCCATTGTTTACTGCAACAAATACTATACTATAGCCAATATTCATAGTGCTCGGGACAAGCAAAACTTTGACCCGATTATTGTGTTTCCTTCAGAATTCCTCCTGATTTAAAGCTGTCTAAATATGTTTATTTTTTTCAGTTTAGGCACATTACGATGCACCTATGAACGTCAAAAAAACTACTACCAGTTCTAACCCTACACCACAGCCCGATAAGTTTATTACCGGCAATACAAACTCGGCGGGATTACCTTACTAAGTTACTATGTCACCGCGCATAGATAAATCGCCGTCAATAGAACTTCCTAACTGTTTTTCTGAATTTTCCTGTGATTTTCGAAACTATATACCCCAATAAACCCTACTGTTATAAAACTACTATTACCATAGTCGTTTAAAAAGGCGATACATTGCACAAATTCTGTATGTTAGTATGGTTTGGTAGTAAATTTGGGAAAAACGAGATTCTTCAAAAAGTTGCACAGGTTTGTAAAAGATCAGCTACACTCATGCACCTCTGAAGTTACAGACATCCATAGAGTATGGTAGGTAACTGATAACCATTTTCTATCAGTTGGGTTGAATGTCTGTTTGTCACCAACGTGATATTAACAAACACAATTAATTATATCCAGATTAAACAGGCAACCAACGAGCGGTTGACACAAGCTCATGTACTACACATAAATTATCTTGAATCGGGTTTTGGCACACAAAAGAACTACCTGTTGGTTGTTGTTGGAACTACCTGTTGCCACTTGGCACCTAGAACCTAGGCATTAACTCAGACATAGTAAGAATAGTTAAAGTAGTGCAAACAATAATTACTTTGTATTGATGATTAGTAACATAGATTAGGAAGGTGTTTTACCTGGCTTTAGTCATTGATTGTTTTGTTTTATTAACTAAATGGTTGCAACCTTTTAAACAATTGTAATTAATTTCACATTAGAATGAGAAACATTTGTTAAAAAAGATTAAACAAAAATAAGAAACTATTAATTGCAATAAAGGAATCATAAAAATAGGGATCAATCATTAACTTGATAAACAATCACTAATTAACATACACTCTGTATAGTAATTTTAACTATGTTAGATGTAATACATTCTTAGCAATCAAAACTCTTGTAGCCAGAGCACATGCCACCCATACCATATGAATTAATTACAGAAAAAAGTGTTTTACCTGTTACTGTTACAGTTATCTGGACATGGTCAAAGCTTGCACAGCTGTGTACTTTTTCTGTACATAAGTAATTAATGGCTTGACATGTAAATAAGAAGTGTTATATTTTAGTAGGGATTATTTTTGTATTTTGACTAGATTTTATTATTTTTGACATGTTTTTTTATGTAATTAAATTCCATTATTAATGGCTATAATTATTACAATTATATTTCTTTTCTGTAAATAAATATAAACATAAGGTGTATAAAATAAATAATCATTCTTTTATTTTATTACATATTCATGGGTTTGTAATTAAATCAATAGCATGTAATTATTAACATATTTGTAAAATAAACACATGTATTGATTATCAGTAATTGGAAATTTTCAGGTTTTTTTTTTCGATTCTTAATAGCAAGCTCTTTCAATCCTAGTAGGAGAAAAGAAGTGAAACGCTGCTTCATGAGCTGTAGGAAAAGTGCTCAACTGCCTGGATATGACACAGCCATTGTAAATTGAGTTCTATAGATGCATTGCCACTAGTAGCTTATACCTTATTGTATATATTTTGTGACTTATATTTCTGTATAAAAATTTCTAATTATTTTTACTATTTGATTGTATAGCTGAATATTGTTTTGTGTTACTTTTCAAAATAGCTGAAGTTGGAAGACACTCATTTGTATAATAGAGACAACTAGCTTTTTTGGTCTTACATGGAACGTTTACTGAAATGTTTACTGCTTGAATAATTGGAAATAATAACTAAATATCAAACTATAACAATATACATTCAATCTTATATATTTTAGTATATAACTGGACAAACAAAACTGAAACTCAGAGAAAACAAGTTAAATGATATTAAATGTACTGAATGGATAACTAATTAGTATTCTGAATGTAAGCTGCCTCAAACCAGTTGAATATTCGACTCTTATAAATTGTATTATTTAAAGTCAATCTTTGAAAGGTTGTTCAAGCAGACAGAATTTTCTTGTCAAAATCGTTTTTTTTCTCAGTCAGTAAAAAAGTCAAAAAAAGTAAAGTAAAGTAAGTAAGTAAAGTAAAGTCAGTAAAAGAGTTTGATGGTATAGGTTATTTGGAACATTAAACAAATAACACAAAGTAACGTTTTCTTACACCTCATAATTTTTTTGCGAGTTTACAGTGAGATGAAAGTTCATTTCACTTTCTACAACCAATTAGGTCAAACTGAAGGAAAGTGTTCCATCAAAACTGTACCTAACAACTGACCATCATTGCACAGTAATTTTACTGGTGCCAGTTAACATGAATGCTTTAGTGAAATGCCACGACCGTTATCAGGAGATTATACTAGAATAAAGAACTGATAACAGCTCAGACAGGCTGTCATGGTAAAAACTCAATAGCTGTTTTTTAATGATCATATGAATGAAAACTACTATGCCAATCAAGAAGAAAAGAACGGAATTAATAAAAATTTAGCACTTTATAGGGAAAAACACAAGAAATGGAGTCTAGTGGGTCACGACGATAATTTGGACAAGACAAAAAATTTAAAGAATACACAATGTAGCCTTCACACAGGAGCAACTGACGACCACATTACCATAAAACGACGACCAAGGACTTATATAAGCAGGAAAACCTGTTTCCACGGCCAATTATTAATAATTAAGATTTAACTTTTTAAGTACAGTTATGAAAAGTATTGGTATAAAATAACATGAATTACAAATCTACAGTGGAAATGTATTTAATACTTACTGAGAATATAAAACTAATAATAAATTAATAACAATTAACGTTCTAAACTATTTTAACAGCACAATTATTTTCACAACGCGACGAAGTTGAACATGATTCGACAAATGACAGATTCACAGATAGCGAAAAGTATGCTACCTACGTGACGTACGACACTGACAAGAACCGCCCAGCATGCCTACCACGAACATCGAAAATTGGCATTGACGGGAAAACCTCCTTGTCATTCCAATATGCAAGTGTGACAGAGATGGAGATACAAATCCGCAATTGTTCGATTTTCGTGGTATAGGCCCTGTGGTTAGTGCTGTCCCTATGAAGAACCGTAATGCACTGTACGATTCAATCTGACGCGTCTGTGGGATCGTGTGAAATAATTTTATAATACTCCGATAAGACTGACATTTGACTGATTTGACATTGACTTGACAGATATTATTAGACATGCGCGAAACAGTGCTTCAAAAAGTAATGCAACATTACATCACGTCTTCGAAAACGTACCATCACAGTGAGATATCACATCAGACATCACTCGAAACATCACCCCGGTCGGTGGTAGCTCGTTCGGCACGCAGCGCACAGCGAGTACGAGCGGGACGGTATCAGTCGCCCGCTCTTCGCATTGCTCGAGACAGCGCTATGCTCGGGTAATGTCGCATCGAGTGATGTTTGGTGTGATGCTTGTTTTCTCGGAGTGATGCGTAATGTGACGTCACGCGGTCGAGTGACATTACATTTGTGATATTACTCGCATTACTTACACATGTCTAGATATTATCCTACAATAACTTCTTCAAGAAGTTCAAGATATTCTTATTAGTTATGAAAATTATAACACAAAATGTGGTTTAAAAACTTGTTGAAATTGAGAGGCTTCACCAATATCTCCAGCAGGCCGAGAAACTACACTGCGATTGCCTCTGTTTTAGAGAAAGCTAATGTTGGAGAGTTTGCCGAAGTCAAGGTTAGGAAAAGCATTATTTATTTATTTATTTGTATACTGTAATAGGTTTACCGACTTTAATTATTTATAGGGATGGGTGAAGAACCTCCGAGTTCAAAAAGAGTTAATATTCGCCGATGTAACGGATGGATCAAGCGCAAAAAGACTTCAAATTGTGATACCAAAGAAGTTAAAAACAGATTCGTTAACGTACGGCAGCTCGGTGCATATTACTGGCAAGCTGTCCTGTAGCCCGCGGGGACAGCTGGAGCTCACCGCTGAGAGTGTTAAGGTCCTCGGGGAGTGTGTAGTGGCTGATGGCTACCCCTTCAACCCCCGCACCACACATCCCCCCGAATACATCCGTCAATTCATGCATCTACGAGCGCGTACGAACTACATATCCTCGATATTACGAGTCAGAAACGCAGTCACTAGGCACATACATGAGTTTTACACATCTAAGGATTATATGCATGTTCATACTCCCATGTTAACATCTAATGACTGTGAAGGAGCGGGAGAGGTGTTCAAAGTTCAGCCTGATAATGAGGAGACAGTCAAAGCTATGATGCAGGAGGGCAGAGATAAAGACACCGTTTACTTTGGCACTAAGACATTCCTTACAGTGTCAGGGCAGTTACATTTAGAGGCAGTATGCCATGGAATGGGTAATGTATACACACTTGGTCCAACATTTAGGGCAGAGAACTCACGGTCCAGGCTGCATTTATCTGAATTTTACATGTTAGAGGGTGAAATCGCATTCTGTGATGACATTAAAGATCTCCAATTGCATATAGAAGAATTATTGAAATATGTTTTTAGGAAGACAAGAGACACAAATGAAGCTGATTTGTTTTCTATAGATAAAGAGAATAAGGCTCCCTTATGGTTAGATAAAGAGTTTATTACGCTAACTTATGATGAGGCCAGAATATTGTTAGAAAAGAAAGGCATGAGTATAACCGAGGAAGGGATTAACAAAGAGCAGGAACTGGCTTTGGTGGAGTACTGCAATGGGGTACCTGTGTATGTGGTGAGGTGGCCTAAAAATTTGAAATCATTCTACATGAAGGAATGTCCAGATGATCCAAGCAAGGTATTACTTTTTTGTTGCTATTATTTTTGCAGTAGATTTGACTATAGGATTTAGGTTTCCCTTGGTTCTAGTTGTTTTTGACTATGTTTAGCCCCACTATTTAAGAAACTTTAAAATAATAAGACTTTCTTTTTAGGTGGATGCTTTGGATCTTCTAACATCAATTACGGGGGAGCTAGTGGGCGGCAGTCTCAGAGAGGACAATTACAACAAACTAAAATCCAAGCTACCCTCCGACAGCCTGGACTGGTACTTGGAACTGCGGAAATTCGGAAACATCCCCACAGGAGGTTTCGGTCTGGGTCTGGAAAGACTACTGCAAAGTCTGTGTGGTGTTGCCAACATCAAGGACACTCTTCCTTTCCCAAGGTGGCCACATAACTGCAGTTTGTAAATGATAGATGTGTAGAGGATTTCTTCAGTGGTAGCACTAAGGCCGAGATTACACTATTATATAACTATGATAATAGATCTACATCTATGATTATATCATGATCATATGTATAGGTATTACTTACACCTTCATATGCCTATTCGACCCCTATAATGATATGAAGTTTATGATAGTGTGATATCAGCCTAAGTATAAAGTCTTGGGGCCCATTTCTCGAGCGGTAATTAGACTAATACTATTAGTGTGTTGCCATGAAAACCCATGCGATTTGACAGTTCAGAGGCTAATAATATTGGTCTAATACCGTTTGAGAAATGGGCCCCTGGTGTAAATTTCCAGTCAAGAGGGCTATTAGCTATTATATGCTACTTAATTTGATGTTAATAAATGTAATCAATTAATAATCCTGTTTTATTTAGGTACTCCTTTTCAATGTTTTGCTAAAAAGATTACACTCAAATCCAGAATTAGGTCAGCCTGCACTTTCAGGTAAAAATATGATTTAGAAAACAATCGCGGTAATTTCATAATTTTTATTTCTACTTCTACATTTGAATGTAATTGTGCAAGGAAACAGGGATCTGAAGTAGATATTCAATAAAACAATAATATCTCCATGTGAACTTTATTTACAAATTAAATATTTAAAGGAAACAAGTCTAGTGATTCTTAATTTAAATAAAAGTAGAAAAGACGAAGGCTATGTGAGAATATTATGCAACAAAAGAAAACCATTTTTTTTATTTTTCAATTTTTATTGAAAATTGAGCAAAGGTAATAGAACAGGTCATTTTCATTAAACCTTAGGTACATTAAAACAAATATACAAATTAAAATTGGCTACATGAAAAGAGATTCGAAATCCTTTTCACAATAATTAGAATAGGAGCGTACTACAGGTAAGAAAATAAAAGGTATTAACAATAAGACAGTCAGTATATACAGTCGTGTTCATAAATATCTGAGCAGCTGAATGCATAATATGTAAACACACCTTATTGTCAATGTCCTAAAGGTGTACAGATATTCTTGAAGCCTTGGGAATGCTCGTATGTTTATGAACTTGGCTGTATTCGATGTAAAGATAACACTATTTACAGAAGATAATAACATCCACTCGAGAAGCAGGGGTCCCAAGTTTCCAAACATAATACACAAACTTAATTTTAATATCACATTTTGTTTAAATTAAAATTATACAATCTCTACTCGATATTTCGTTCACACATTAGTATAAAAGTAAATTCTATTTTAGCTTTACAGAGTCAAACTCTAACCATTTAAAACAATCCAATTCCTATTTAAATCTTACATGCATATATACAAAGTAGGAGCGTCGAAAATAATGTTTCGACATTAATTATTATATGATAACATCAGCAACATTACACAATTAATGTTAAAGTATAAATTTTATAGTACTAGACTAATTTTACATTTGATAGAATTTTTCCGTACTGATTGGTTTAGTCATTTTGTAACAAGTTACAAGTTATCCCTCAGCCAGAATAAGTTAACAATCAAACTTTACAGAGATATTTAAAATATTTAACATTCCTGTAACAAAATTTTGTGGCAACACAAGTTTCACTGTTCTTACAGTCCATATTTTAGGAGTGTCACAAAAAGTAATGCACACTAAAACCCAATACCGTGTTTAATTTAAACGTCTATATCACTATTCACTAGATAGCGCAGGGTACAGGTATCAGCACCAGAGTTGAGTATTCGCACTAACATGTCATTCGAAATTAGTCTTCGTACCAATCTATTTCAACGGCAAGATTAACTTTAAGGTATTTAGCCTAAATTGTGCATTTTTTGCTCAACTCTGCCGCCGATGCTTATAAAAGAATATATCCAGGTTCCGGGGTCCTTTGCAATGTTCACTTTGTACACATTAGCCGCACAATCACATGATGGAGCAGAGTCCGGAGAGCTCGGTGCCCTTCATGACGGGCGGCTGGCGGCTGAAGGAGACTCCCTCTAGCTCGGGCTTCAGTTTATACTCCAGCTCGGGCTCCTCTCCGGGCGGCGGCGGCTCGTCGTCGCTGGGCGAGGGCTCGCGTTCGCGCGGCGGCGTAGCCACGGCGGCCGCTGCTGAGGGCTAGAAAGAAAAAAGGAAAATGAGTTCTCTATTCGGATTTCGCTATTGGTTCTTTGGCAGGAAAATCAAAGTAATTTTGCTAAGGCTACGTTTTACCAAATTTTTATTCCGAGAATAACGCTTACTCTCAGATAGCAACGTCAAATTACTATGGGATTTTGACATTAGTATCCAAGAGTAAGCGTTACTCTTGGTTAAAAAGTTTGGCCAAATCCAGCCTAAATCGTAGAAAGCGGACTGTGTGACATACGGCTAACAAGTGACGGTTTAATTTTATTGGTCGACAGGACTCCTGCAGGGGATTTCCATTAAGTCCTTTTTTAATGCAATGTAGGGTCTATCATATACTCAAATGATCATATCGACCAATGAAACCGAGTTTTAAGAAAGAAGGAAAACTATGGTATCCATATACTTTTCAGGATGGTGACTGATTAGCGAAAGGAAATTACAGTATGATTCTCTAGAATTGTGCACGAATTAGATGAGATTTAGGAAAAAGTATATAATTATTTTTTGATTATGGGATTAATACAGTCATTACGCGGGTTCATACAGAGCCAGTCGCCGCATGAAGCAACTTAATCTTTGTAGACAGTAGACGTGCCTCGGCTGCGCGTCCGTTGCATGTAAGTAGGCGAAACACTACACAGGATAATCTCAAGTTAATGTCTGGTTCTGTATGGTCCGCTTATTTTGCAATACGAGGATGGAATAACGCAAATGACCAAAACAATATTTCAATATAATAACTTGTGTGAGCTGAAAGTTTTGAATTACGCGCTCTTTTTTATGTTCCCATTATAGTTTTTTTTAATACTACGACGGTGACAAACAAGCATACGGCCCGCTTGATGGTAAGCGGTCACCGTAGCCTACGGACGCCTGCAACACCAGGGGTGTCACATGCGCGTTGTCGACCCTTAAAAAAAACGATTCGCTGTGTTGACAGTTAAACGGGCCAAGGGCTTCCGTGGAGATTGTGAAGGTTCCAGTTTATGTAAAGGGTTCGGGTGTGACGTGTGGCAGAGAAGCAGCGACAGTGGGTACCTTGGCCTGCGGCACGCTGATGTTGATGCGGATGGGCGCGGCGGCGGCGGCGCGGCCGGCGGGCGCGAGCGGCTCCGCGTTGCCGTCGATGGCGGCCAGCGCGCCCGCGCGGGACGTGTGGCAGTGAGGCAGCGACAGTGGGTACCTTGGCCTGCGGCACGCTGATGTTGATGCGGATGGGCGCGGCGGCGGCGGCGCGGCCGGCGGGCGCGAGCGGCTCCGCGTTGCCGTCGATGGCGGCCAGCGCGCCCGCGCGGGACGTGTGGCAGTGAGGCAGCGACAGTGGGTACCTTGGCCTGCGGCACGCTGATGTTGATGCGGATGGGCGCGGCGGCGGCGGCGCGGCCGGCGGGCGCGAGCGGCTCCGCGTTGCCGTCGATGGCGGCCAGCGCGCCCGCGCGGGACGTGTGGCAGTGAGGCAGCGACAGTGGGTACCTTGGCCTGCGGCACGCTGATGTTGATGCGGATGGGCGCGGCGGCGGCGGCGCGGCCGGCGGGCGCGAGCGGCTCCGCGTTGCCGTCGATGGCGGCCAGCGCGCCCGCGCGGGACGTGTGGCAGTGAGGCAGCGACAGTGGGTACCTTGGCCTGCGGCACGCTGATGTTGATGCGGATGGGCGCGGCGGCGGCGGCGCGGCCGGCGGGCGCGAGCGGCTCCGCGTTGCCGTCGATGGCGGCCAGCGCGCCCGCGCGGGACGTATCCGGTGCCGCTACCACCGCTTCCTCCTCCGCCGTTATCACCGGCTCGTCATCTAAACAACCCATCTCATTAGCTAACTGGACCGTCAACATGGCGCTTGTGAGTGCCGAAATAGCGGCAGCTCACAAAAAAAAAACATGATCAATATCTCGTTTTAAATAGTTATAAGTCATTAGTTAGTTATACCACAAAAACAAATGTGTCGCTTAACTTCAAACTCGGGTAAATCCATTCGACCCTCTCTGCAGATATCTATCTTATTACCTTTTCTTAATACCAAAATCGCATCTGACAGATAGATTTACCCGAGTTTCATGTTAAGCGACTCAAATAAACATGATCAATATCTTGTTTTAAATAGTAATAATGATGTCATTAGTTAGTTATACACTAAGCTTTGATCTTAGTCAAAAGCGAATTATTTATCAAACGGAGAGAAATCAAGCCAGAGGGCACCAGTTTATTTTTTTGCATTCATTGCTACAGCCTAACATCACACAATCACTTTAATAACGCTGTACACACCTAAATGATACTTAAAAAGAGCATAATGCAAACAATATATAGGTAATATATATATATATATATTGCACTGCTCGAAAAATTCAACTTAAATCGAGACTAGGCGACATAAAAATCTCTTTTTAATAAAATAAAATCGTCCACACCGGCGTATATTTAATTTTTACCAATTTAAAGTGAAGTAAGATCTAATATCCTCCGCACAATCAAAGTGAAAAGCAGAGTGTACATCTCATACAAAAACCCATTTCATGCTCGACTAATATATTATTCCTCGTTACACTCGACCCAAAAATTAGCCTCAACTAAAATGGGTTACTTTATGCCCTTGTCATACAATCTACTATTTTATGTTTTAACATATACCACAACATACCTGGATCGATAGGTTCCTGCTTTACCCTCACGTTGCCGAAGTCGATTTTAGCCTGTTCGTCACGTTGTTTACGTTCCGCACTAGTCTCGTCGTCTGTATCGTAGTCTTCTACCACTACTTCAGGCACCGGCTCCGCCTACAACGTACAACAATTACTTTAGTAGGTACAATCATGCGGACAATCAATTTAGTCCCACAGAAAACTCAATTCAATACCTACAGCCTGTGCTGTAAGTACTAGCCGACAATACTGCCCTGCTAAGCCGAAAAGCGGTATCTCAAAATAAAATGTATCGCTAATATGTACCATAAATGTCTGATAGCTGACAGTTTCATTGTCAAATAAATTTATTTTTGAGACAGCGCTATTCGACGTAGCAGGGCAGAATATTTTCATATAAAAACAGACGATACACCAAGAATAGTCAAGCGAACATAAATTATACTAATTGATGTAGCCATAGAAAATAAAACTGAAGTTGTCTCAATTTGGAGTAATGCCAATAGGGTAAATTAATTATGTCGTGTGACAAAAACGAGCTAAAGATTAGTCATCAAATTTGATTACGTAATGATAAAGATGCTCTTTGTTTTAAAGTACAGTTCTTAAGAACAGATATTTCAAAAATCGAATACAAACGGTTTTATAATAATAATAATTAATCATATTTTTTCTTTATTTAGGACCAACAAAGGATCATGTTGGAGTGTGATATGTAGCTAGCTAGTGCTACGTAGTATGGGTTAGGTATAGATATAGTTGTAGTATGTAAGCGACTCGATGATGCAGTCAATAAAGACATGTCAAGACGAACAGTTGTTTTAACTCACATCCCGCTGCCGCCTGCTTCGCACAGTAGAATGTTGTTAGTACAAATCTTAAATACTAGCCTATTCTACGTGTTAATGCTTATCACTAAGTAGGTGCCAACATAATACATTATTATTTGTTACTGCGCGCATGAATTATACAGCAGTTATTAAGGTACAGAGAGTCGTCTGTTTGCTATCATATTCAGGATTGTGTTTGAGCTCGCTCGCACTCTACGCACCAGGGATGTAGATCGTTTTGAACACCACGCAAAAACTTGACATTCAATAAATAAATAAATATTTGTGGGACAATTTTACACAAATCGACCTAGTCCCACAGTAAGCTCAATAAGGCTTGTGTTGTGGGTACTAGATGACGATATATATAATATATATCGTAATATTCGTGATAAACACACAAATAATCCTGACCAGGATTCGAACCCGGGACCTCTTGCTTCGTAGGCAGGGTCACTACCAACTAGGCTAGCAGGTGCCTACTATTAGAAATATTATATAATACAGGCCGCGGCGGATACGAGACGTGCGAACAGCCCGTGAGTCGGTTTCGACACAAAACAAATGACGATCAATTTGAGTTCAGTTCGACCCAAGACAAATGACGATCAATTTGAGTTGAGTCGAAGAGTTCCATAGGACTGGATTTACCTTGAAAACAACGTCGTCTTCGTCACCGTCTTCGGGCACCTCTTCCTCTTTGGACGGCTCCGTCTCCGGCTCTGGAGTATCGTCGAAATCGTCGATCTGGAAACGAATATTACGTTATAATATTTACCTAGGGAAATCGTTCAAGTTGAGAATAAATACCAAGTGCGGTATAGTTCGAGAAGCGAAGATTTACGTTGATATTAAATTAAGCCAGTCTCTCCAGGACCACAAGGGCAATATCGCCCTCAAAACGTCTGAGGTAAATATTGAAATTAAACCTAGTGGAGTTCCTTATTCTCTTCAAGAATAGTCCCAATTTCCCAGTATGTCCCACATTTTTTTCCGCAGAGTTACGAAATCGTATGGGATTTTCGTAACTCAATGGGAAATTCACTAAATGTTTGTCGCACACTAAGATTTCGTATCTATCTAGCGTAGAATAAGGAACTCTACCTTCCCACCAAATTTTATAAAAATCTGACGCGAAAAAAAAACCAACAACATAAAAATATGCCCATTTATCGAAATTAGACATATAATATTATAAAAAAATTACGGATAACAACCGTGCCGTTTGATAATGGCATCCTAATATGTCCGAAAAATGTCGCGCATAGTGCCTAAGCGCAAAGTGCTGTAGTGGCAACACTTTCTCATATAGTCTTGTATGGAACGTGATGTTTTGTTAAGAGCCAACAGCCCATAAAGTCTTAACAGTGTTGGTAATTCTGTGTATGAATTTGACACTTAATGCTTACGTCAGTAAGCTCTTTTTCGTACGAAACATTTCAGTTCACACACACATTTATCGTTTGTATCATAATCAATGCCAAATTGTTCGCTAATGTCATTATCATCATATGTTTTGACGTTTTTGTTCTGTTTTGTGTACCTATTTCTTTTAACAAGTCAATGATTTGATTAAAAAAAAAATATTTTAGATTCACAATCAATTCAGCGATAAACTCACCTCCACAGGTTTGTCGTTGTCGAGAACCTCGACGACAGACTCGTTGTCCGAGTTGTCGACGGCGTCGTCCACGTCTTTGATCTCGATGGCTTCCTCCATCTTCTCCTCCTCTGGGGTTTCTTCTTCTTTGGGCGGCTCTTCTTTTGTGAGTGACGCCTGTAAGAGAAGTATGATTAAGTAAGCCAGTTTTTAAGTAGGGACCCATCCTGTCCGCACTGCGGTATGGAGGAAACCAGTAAGCATGTGCTGGCTGAATGTGCTATGTACGCGGCAGCACGATATAGCATATTCGGCAAATATACACTATTAGAAACCGAATTAAAGGATGTCGAACTTAAAGATGTCCTTCTGTTCTGCAGGAAAACGAGAAGATTTGAAGAAGATTGTATAATGGGAAGGCAGCCGGGACAGTAACCTGCAGCTTAAACTCCAGGGAAATGGGCTGAATGAACGCGCGAAGTGCTCGACAGCCCGCCTGTATCCGGCCGGGCGTCCCTACTATACATCTACATCTACAAGCCAGTTTTTAGATGACAATTCTTTGATAATAATGGCAAATTTTCAAACACGGAGATTATTAAAATTATTTGTTATTTCGAAGAAAGAAACAAAAAAATTCCATAATAAAATCTTCCAACCCAGAGGGAAAACTAGACCTTATTAGGATTAGTCTGGTTTCCTCCCTATGTTTCCTTTAACCGAAAAAGCGATTGCTAAATATCAAATTATATTTCGTACATAAGTTCCGAAAAAGTCATTGGTACGAGCCGGCAGGATTTGAAACCACAACCTTCGGGTTGAAAGTATCACCAACGCTAAAAATGAGTAAAAAAGAATCGGTTGTCTGCAAAGTCGGTTTACTGACGATAGTCGAACGTGACCACGATCGAATAGTAAAGCCAATGATTTTTTACTCATCGTGAACGCCTCAGAGCGAGGTAACGCCGCATGAGTCATATTTTTTCGTGCGTGCAGCCGGCTCCATCGAATTAAGACGTTCATCATCATCATTTCAGCCGCAAGACGTCCACTGCTGGATATAGGCCTCCCCCAAAGATGACAATGACCGGTCCTGCGCCACCCGCATCCAGCGGACTCCTGCGACCTTCGCCAGGTCATCAGTCCACCTTGTGGGGGGCCTACCCACGCTGCGCCTTCCGGTACGCGGTCGCCACTCGAGAAGATTTCCGCCAACGACCATCGGCTCTACGTGCAATGTGACCCGCCCACTGCCACTTAGGGCTCATTCAAAAATCATGTGATCGTTTTTGGCCTTATTTGGCGGCCTTGAAATAGCAAACCAAAATAGCCGCTGTCAAAGCTTTGCTGCACTTGCCAATGCCTAATAATTAATAATTTTTAATATTAATTAGTAAGTAGCTTTTCTTACAATTGTCTGTACTTATTAAGTTTTTTATTTCACAATTCTATTGCATGCGGTGTTTACCCATAAGTGGTTGTGACATACCTCCCTAAATGTATTATTAGCAAGTAAGCTTAAAATGTATTGATGTCAACAATCGTTGGTGAACCTTAAATAAATAAAATAAAAAATAAAATAAAATTTTAACCCCCCCTCCCCCTTGGTGATAGTTGGTGATCTTAACGCTACCGCCCCCCCATCAAGATCACGTGGAGTTTTCGAGTCGAAATTTTGATGCGAGATTATGTTGGTTAAATAGATTGTTATGAAATTTCGTTGTTCTGTGTTATTATGCTGTGTGAAAAAAAGTACACGTGATGTGGTTTGGACTCCCCCCCTCCCCCATCGTGATGTTTCTTTGACCCCGTCCCTCCCAAAAACGATCACATGATTTTTTAAAGAGCCCTTAAGTTTAGCGATTCGGAGAGCTATATAGGTTACTTTGGTTCTGCTGCTCCTAGACTCGTAACATAGCTCTCTCGCCCTTTGGGTGATTTAAGACGTCAAAAAAAAATGAAACTAACTATCCAATACTTAGTAGAAAGGAAAAAATGTATCAGTAATTTTTCTTCAACTCATTAATATCGAAGTTCATTGCATGTGCTAACGTAGCTTAGTGCTCGTTATTTAACTTTATGTTAAATATTGTTGCGTTACTATATGTGAGATCTTATAATTGGCTCTCTGTTGCTACTATTATCACTATTATCATTGTTACAGCTGTTGGTTCTCCATGTATAAATATAAAAAAAAAGTATGAACCTTGTAGTCCTCCAAGCACAGCGGATGGTAGTTCCTCTCCTCGTGGCGCACGGAGTTCCTGAGATGCCACTCCTCGTGGTCCTCGTTGTAGAACTGCAGGAAGGCGTCGCCGCACAGCGCGCACTCGGCGCGCGCCGGCGCCCCGGCCGCCACGGACGGCGCCTCGGCCTCCGTCTCGGGCGGCTCCGCGCCCGCCTCCAGGCCGCCCGTCTCGAACCAACTCTTTTCTGTGAACGTATATTGTATTAGTTGTTATCTTTGGTGTGACGCTTGAAACATGTGACGGTCGACATGTTTTGTTTGTGATTCGATAGTTTGTGAAGGCTTCGAACAGTAATAGTATTAGGGATGACAATTCAATACAATAACTCTTTATTGCACCTCAAAACAACAAAAATAACACAAACTGGTATAGATTACACATGAAAAAGAGGCAAACAACAGGCGGTCTTATCGCTAAAGAGCGATCTCTTCCAGACAACCTTTGGGTAGAGGAGACACTACCCTAAGAAAAGTATACGTACAGTAGGTGGTGCAAAACTGGAAAAAGTATTATGTGACACCTATTATTATGTATGTAGTATTATGTGTTAGGTTAGGTGTGGAGTATTGTGTGTGTGTGATGTGTGAGTATTGTGTGAGTGGTGTGTGTGTGTGTATATGTGTGTGTGAAAGTATTGTGTGTGTGGATGACGACTAGCTAGAAAAACTATTATTCCAATTAGTCCGTCAGTTAGATTGTCTAAAATGATTAAACACGTGTTTTTTCCTTTTTCAATTTAACTAAAATTTACGAAGATATAGAGCATCAAAGTTCCTGCTTGTGACGTCACTACTAGGTAAGAATTGTACCTAATAGTGAAGTTACGCGAAACTTGAACGCACTGTGTTTTCGTCATTTTTGATTTGACGAACAAAAGCAAAAATACCTGTACAATATTTTTTTATAATCTAAATGACGGCCCAAATAGATTTTTTTTAGTCGTCTGCCTATAAGGAAAATTGAATCTTTTTTTTTTAATACTACGACGGTGACAAACAAGCATACGGCCCGCCTGATGGTAAGCGGTCACCGTAGCCTATGGACACCTGCAACACCAGGGGTATTACATGCGCGTTGCCGACCCTTTAAAAAAAAGGAGGATTCGCTGTGTTGACAGCTAAACGGGCCAAGGGGTCCTCAGCTGTCAACACAGTGAATCCTCTTGGAGCTCTGGCGACCTTACTCACCAACAGAAACACAACACTATGAGTAGGGGTGATCTTATTGTAATGTCAATAGAGTAAATGTTGTTTTGGTCTGGCGGAAGAGCCAGTCCAGGTGCTGCAGGAGCGCACTGGTGCCGGGCGGGTGTAGACCCTGTGCTACACGTACCTCGCTCCTCCAGGTCCTGCAGCTCCTCGTACTGCACCCAGTCGGCGAGGTCGTAGTGCCAGTGTCGCGAGTGCGCGCGCCGCGCCGAGTCGCGCTCGCGCCGGTTCTGGCGGAAGTGCCAGTCCAGGTGCTGCGAGTAGCGCACCGTGTGCTCGGGCGGGAAGCGCGCGCCGCAGCCCGAGCACTGCATGCCGCCGTACAGTTTCGCAACCAGCGCCGGTTGTTTCCTGAAAAAAAAATGGCTTTGGTCGCAAATTTCTATGTTAACCTGGACGGCGAACCATGGTCCACAAATATTGCGCCATAACGCAAACGGCGCCGTGAGTGAATACACTGCTATTTTGGGAATTAGTGTACTTGGCGGAAAATTATCATACGTCACTTGGTTTCGCGATAAATTACACTTTCATTTTGACAGAAAACCCACGCACGAGTAAACACAGCTTGGTGAGAAAAAATACGGTTCTTTGAGTTTCAGGTCCCAAATGAAAAAAACTAAGTCTAGTTGTTTTTTACTGGATCCAAAACCATACACTACCTAGACATCTCAAAACATTTCCTCTTGTGGGTTGCATTGGCTCTTCGAGATGTTTAAAACTACAAATTTCTACTAGTTGGCGTAGTCGAACACAGAATCTCATAATGAGAAAAACTGCCATAAAAATATTAACTACCGATTATTTTTCAAATAGCTCCGATATGGCTTTAAATAGTCTTATTACAACACATTTATTACCCCGTTTTAAACTCGTAAAATCATGAAAGATGTCACTGAAAAACATACAAAATAATTGACAAACATGATGTTTTCTTTCAGTTTTCTGGTTATCTAACAGGTGAAATTGTACACACTCTTAACACAGTATGAGAACAAAACAACATCATGTTATGCCTTTCGTCACGGGTCTTCAACCCGCGGCCCGTGAAGGTTTCACCTGGGACCCTCGAACAGATAAGCTAGATTTTTCAAATCAATGTTTAGAAAAGATACTGCTTTTACTAAAACCAAACACATATATAACGATTTCAAGAAATATAAATGTGATTAAAACATAGATATAGGATAAAAGAACTGAATACCCAATTGCGACTCTTTTTCATACAGTCTTGTTTGGAACATGACGTTCCGTAAGTGCCAACAGCCTATATACTTTTAACAGTGTTGGTAGCTCTGTGTATGAATTTGACACTTAATGCTTACGTCAGTAAGCTCTTTTTCGTACGAAACATTTATGGTTTTGTATCATCATCAATGCAAGTTGCTAATGCCATTCTGACCCACATTTTTGACGTGACAACGTCTTATAAATTGGTTTGCCGGGTGACACTTCAAGAAACTGCGTTACGCTCCGCTCACGTAATGCGCTCACAATGAGAGCGAGTGAGAGGCACGCGTCCCTTCCACTCGGGCATGGTTAGCCCGCCTAAGAGCGAGAGAGACAGACATAAAAAGTGAAAGGCACGCGTCCCTTCCACTCGAGCACAGTATTTTACCACTCAAAGTCGTTGTCACGTAAAACTTTCGCCCGTATACCGACTTTACAGGCAACCATTTTTAGACGTTTTTGTTCTGCTTTGGTCTATTTATTTTATTAAGAGTCCACATATGCGAACAAGAAAACCAGATAGAGAGCGGGATAGACCTAATTGCAAGAGCACGCGAAACATGAAAAGGCGATAGTAGGCGGGCGCGTCAAAATACACGGCATAATCAGATAATTGCTGTTTACACGTTAACTACAATTTCTGTAGTTAAAAGCTTTTACCAGATTTAAGAACTAGTTATTACTTAACTATTTAACTAAGAATCATGTTTATAAATTCAAGGGTTTCGACGTTCTAACCAAAAACATGTAAAAAAGAACCTATGTTTGAAAAATAAAAGTATCGAGGCTTTTGTTAAAATGTTTTCACGTTTACCAGTTTGAAGGAAATATGTTGAAGTTTTATGTGTATGAATATCAGATACCTAGTTGTTATCAATATTGAGATCTAGACGTCTGAATAATAACAATTTGGCCACTGTGGCCTCTTAAGTCAATGGATTAAAGAACTCACTGTCTCATCGTCTCCGGCCTGTTGAAGTCTACCCGATGTATCACATTCCTGTCTTCCCTGGGCTTCGCTTTTTCCTCCACCCTTGGCTCTTCTACTTTGGACTCCGGCTTCACCTCCTGCTGTTTTATGATCCCAGTGGCCACCAGCTTGGCGAAGAGGTCATCGATATTGCTGATAGGGAAGGCGGGTTTCTGTTCGGTGGGGGTTGGAGTGTCGAGGCCGGGGATGTTGTTCGGACGGATGAAGATAGGCTCGGCGGAGCTGTAGTCGGAGGCCGAGGCTGGTGCCATGCTGGATGGCATGAGGCTGGCTAGCATGTCGAGGCCGCCTGGAAAAAATTGTGTATTAAGTCTAGGGACCTAGTGTGGTTGTAAGGAGGGGTCTGTGGGACTAGGTAGATTTTTGTATAATGGTCTCATAATATTATTTATTAGGGGGTTCTCTCAGGAAAAGCAAAGTTTTGGCCGCAAGATAAACGCGCAGTCATGCGAGATGGTGCTGCATCAGTTTAAATAAGCTCATATCGTTGGTGTACCTCCTAAACCATACATATATATTTAAGTAAAAAGTACCCCTTGTCGCTAGCCGATAAGCATATTCCATAACAATTCATTTATACTTTAACCTTATCAATAAGCTACAAAGTGGTAGCTTTTATGAAAAAACTCCATAAATGTGATTTTACAAGTTTATAGACTTTCAAATGATTCCTATCAGTTAATGGTGTACTGATTCTGAATAAGCTTACCCTGGGACTAGGTTGATTTTGTGTAAGATTGTCCCACAATATTTACTGTATATTCTACTAAGTTTTCATTTCATTAACTTTGTTCTTAGATCTTAGCGTTGTTAAAAGTGTACACTACAATAGCTACACCTCACTAAACATTACAAAAGAAAATATTAAAATACACAAAAAAATGCAAGTCTATAAAAAACAGTGACTCACCTTGGTTGGACATTTCATTCTCCGGACTAGGTGTTTTATTAGGCCTTGGTGGTTCAGGGTCAGTCTCCATCTTCTCCACTCTCACCGGCGGCGGGCCTTCGCTGGCCGCCGCTTCCACCCCCTCCATGCCAGGTGGGGGGTTGTGCCCCGGCCTCACGTGCCGAGGCAACACCGAGAACCTTATGAAATGCTTCTCGTTCCCAATGAATATAGGCCTCGGCAAACCCCCGAACTCCACTTGGAAAGGGTGCTCGTTGATCAGAACTGTTCTAAACGCGTCGACGAAGCGTATAGTAAAGAATTGGTTGTTAATACTGAACTTCTGCACTTTAGCGTCCAAAAATACAGGGCACATTTGAGTAGCGTCTACTATTAGGTTGATTTTTCCGCCGACGAGGTCTGTTCGCTTCAGTTTTCCTATATCTACTTGAGGCAGTGGACCTTCCAGGTGGATTAGTCTAGGTTTCCCGTCGATAATGACTCCAAGCGGCGCGCCGCCGAAGAAGCATTCATGCCATCTCCCGTTGATGAATAACTCGCGCGTCGGAGCTCCGAATCTGATGTCAAACACTTGATCATCAATTTCAACCTGCTTGTATTCATCATTGAAGTTGAGTACTATAGAGTCTTTATTGTCAAACGTGACCCGCCTGCTGCCGGGGAGGAACTTGATTTCCCGTGGATCGTCCCAGTCCATCATAATAACAGCAGTTTCCCCATAAAATCTGATTTCTCTAGGGATTCCATCGATTTGAATAGTTTTAAGTGGGTCCTGATCGACGTATTCTAAGGCCTGCATATTAGTTGGGGGGATGATGACGCCTGGAGCGCCGAGAGGGGGCGGAGTGGTTGCACGCTCATAAGGTTCCAAAGGGGATTCGCCCTGGAAGTTGCCGATTTGGGGCGTTGGAAGAGGCAATTGAGGATTTGGGAATGGCAGTCGAGGATCGAACGGGACGCGCGGCGCTCGCTTATCGAACTTCCCTCTGAAGAACGGTGGGACTACGCCCCTAGGTCTTCTCGCGAAGTCGTCTACCCTGGGCCTGTACGGCGCGCGCCAGGCCGGCTGCGGGCCGGCGAACATGGGCATCATGGGCGGTCGAGGGAGCAGCCCCTTCGGCGGCCCATCCATCATTCTCATATCAGAATCCTGCATGAATTTCATTTCCGGGGGCCCGTCTGGCTCAGGGAAAGGACCTGGTATTACTCTCTCATCTATATCCCCGAAGTTATTTCCTTTCGGAGACGTTTTTGGACTTGGTATTTTATTGTTTTCTACGTGAGCGTGTAGTTTCCTCTTGGATATTTCTAGAGATTCCCTTTGCTTGGCTTCTTTCAACTTGAGTTTCTCATTCAGCTGTAGGACTTGGAACATGAGTGTGTTATACTGGTTCTTGTCTAGCTTGCCGTCGCTGAACTGTTCCTTGGCTTGGTTCATGATAATGGAAATGGTCTTTTTGTGATCTTCTGCATCAAATTCCTCTGAGTTCTCGATTCTGAGGTCTACGTCTTCTGAGCTGATAGTTCGCCGCCTCTCTTTTTCCACGCCTAGAATTAAGAGGTAAATTAATAAAATATACTTACAGTAGAACCTCGATTATCCGCACTGATTGGACCGAGGCTAGTTCGGATACATAATCAAAAGTTCGTATAATCGAAATCTTCGTTATTTAGAACGACATCCAAAAAAAACGACAGCTCTTCATATTAAAACAGTACAGTACGTACATTAAGATTGGACTATTAATATTGATTTAAAAAGCAGTTGAAAAATGTCGAGTATTTTGTATAGAATTTCTTCATTCTGAAATTCGGATCGGCTGTGTTCGGATAAACCAAGGTAGCGTTCGGATAATGGAGGTTCTACTGTAATAACGAAAATTTCTTGACACCAACCACATTTATTCCAGACTATTTTATGACAAAAGTTGACTGACAAAAACTACTACACCGGGAAGTATTTATAAGTAACATTATGGCCCAGACTAGGGTAATCCCAGCATTTTGCTTAGGTATAATGTAAAGTTTTGTAAAAAATATTTTTGATACAAGCTTTTATCGCCGACTGTACATTGGTTTGGACTGTACATTGCATTGCATCTACATAAGCATGTGAAGTTTCAGCTTATTCGGATAACGGGAAGTTAGTCAAATTCAGTTTGCAACACTTGACCCCAACAAGCACACATACATTGCAAGAGAAAAAAAAGACTTAAAATTGACTATTCTTTGATCCGTTTCAATATGAATTGTCTCAGCAGTATAAGAAATTCGATGACAAAGCGTATTGAACACTTACTTGGAGATTTACTGAACAGGAACGGTCTCCCAAGCCTGTCCTTGCCTTTCGTGGCTTCAGCCAGCTTCGCCCTGACCAGATCCAGCTTGGAAGGAGTTTTCTTCGTCTCCTCTCTCTCCTTCACTTCGTGCCAGTCTTTTTTAGGGGACAAGAGCGGAGAGACGGTCTCTTGGGTATACACTCCGGTGTCCGCTTTGGGGGAAGCGGCGGATGATTCTTCCACTTGGGGCAGTTGCCGGAGATCGACGTCCTCGTTACCGAATAGTCTAGAAGATCAGGAAATATAGAGCATGCTGTGTATTCAAAACAATTGATACTAACAAGGAAGGGTACCCAACTGTCCGGCTCCGTTATGATTGATTGTTATATGTGTTATAGAGTAGTCAAAATACGAAAAAGTGACGAAACCCTCTAACTTCTGTAGATAGTTTTGTTCAAGCAAACTGCGTTGTTATTACTAGTTTTGATATATGTTGGAGAATGTGAAAAAATAATGCCATGTTTTGCTATTTCTGCTAAAAACTCGTATAACATATATAAAAATTACTCAAATCGGAGCCGGACAGTTGGGTACCGTATTCCTTGTGAGCATAGATAATAATGTGATCTGGTTAGTAGACAACGATATTTAGGGTCCCATTCCCGTACAACGCGACGATACCGGAGGTCCGCTGGGCGCCAGCATGAACGGGAGAGCGACAATAATCGTTGATGGCCATTTGTTAGAGGCACCACTGGCCTAGTACGATCGACATTTTGTATCTCCCTCTCTGTCACACTTGTTTATTGGAGTGACAAAGAAATAAATCCGTCAATGCCAATTTTCGATGTTCGTTAGGGTGGTCCAAAAAAAATTAAGTTGAGAATATTTCTTGTCTACAAGGTTCTTTTTGTTCAAAATATATATAAACTAATCATGCCCATTTTTAGAGTAATAAACCTTTAAATTAAAACATCATTTAATTTAAAGGTCGCATAGGGAAGTAATTTTTCAGTACCAACATGTATCAAAATGAATTGAGGCATTTATAAATCTAATATGGAGACGTTTTTAATGGCGTTTTATACAGTTTTCCTAGTAGTTATAAGTAATTAAAAGAAATTACACTTAAAATTTTGATTTTAGGGTCAGGTCAGGTCAGTTTTTTTTGTATTTGTCAATTGCAAAACACAACAATCTGAGCGACCTCTAAATCAGTAACAAATGACTTCAAATTGGGCACACAGAATACTATTTCATAATAGAATAAATGGAGCCTTGTGAAGGTAAAAATAACATACTTTTTTATCTCGTCTCAATACAAAGTTGGACCACACTAATGTTCTGTGCTGCTGATTACGTTATCTCTGCAACTGACAGCCCATATCATAGTTACATTTTAAGACGGATATGCCTCCTAGATTAGGGTAGTGACCCTGCCTACAGCAGGAGGTCCCGGGTTCGAATCCTGGTCAGGGCATTTATTTGTATGTTTATCAGGAATATTTTTGTTCCTGAGTTATGGATGTTTTCTATGTATTTATATGTATATATCTATTATATATATCGTCGTCTAGTACCCACACCAGAAGCCTTTTTGAGCTTACCGTGGGACTATATCGATTTGTGTAAGATTGTCCCACAATATTTATTTAGGTAGCTAGGCATAGCGTTGAAAGTCTGGAAGAAATCTGTTTTTTCCCAGATGACTCGTTTATTTTGGATTCTTACGGAAAAAATCAAAGAAAGTTTCCGCTCTAATTCTCAACCCTAAATCAATGCGTATTCGGTCTAATTTACACCTAAAACAGTTCTACATCGATGACATGAGTAAGAAACCATTGAAACAGATTTGAAGAGTGACAGTTATAGTGACATTATTTGTCTTAACCCGTGGTATGTCTAAGCACTGATCAGTACCCCTTATAACGTACTTTTGCGTTTCAATTTCAAGGTCATTATTTGAACAAAAAGGATTTGACAGAAACATTCCAAGGGTTAACCCGAAAACTTCGTAAAAAAATTAAAGTTTTTTAAATCATTTGATTTTTTCCGGAATTTTCAACGCTAGTTAAGCAGCTACGTACGGTGAGCGTGACCCGACATGCCTGTCAAACCAACCAACGTACCTGTCAAACTTATCAATCTTGTTCTTCTTAGGTTTCCCTTCCAGCAGTTCAGTGGACGACCGTTTCTGCGCCACGGGCGCCGCCTTGGTCTCGACCGCTGGTAAAACACGCAGGTCCACATCTTTGCTCTCCGCCGCCTCATCTGCAATTTGGACTTTTATTGTTATGTGCTGAAGGTCGGTTTTTGATCGCCATTCCATGGTTGCCTGCTTACCGGTGCCTCGGTGGTATTTGGTCCCGGCAGTTGTTTTATCACATCTTATGATATATTATCGATTAAATTAGGTAGTGATGACCCGATTTTGTGACATACTTTTCTTTATAGGTCCATCGAAGGAACTTGTTTTTATAGGTGATTTCTAAAGGTACTTCGAATTTTTACTGTTATTACAAATTTATTTTACTTGAGACTAAAAAGGAGTTAATAAAGTCAGTTACATTTAAATGCGAGTTTAAAACAAACAGCTAATGAAGACAGTCATCAGAATAATTTTACTACTTTTAGGAATGTTAAGAAACAATGGGTAATAAGGTACTAGAAACATTTTAAATAAAGATTAATTCGTAATTCTGTTCCTGTGCACAAGTGTCATCGTATTTATGAATCTCTGATTTTAATTGATTATGTATTTTCAACTCTATTGCTCAGTAAAAGCTACATTTTCCAAAAGCACGTGGACGGTTATGTGCGTTCAAAAGTGCAAAGGCAATTTAAGAATGAATCCATTCATAAACTGTCTATGCAATTTTGAACGCGATGGTACTCATTGTTTCGCACTTGACTGTTAATAGAACAAGTGTTAGCAAGCGTACTATCGCCGATACTCTTAAGGGGCTGACAACACCTATATGCTTAGCACAACTTACACTGTCGCCTGTCACTTCATACATTAAGTCGCGGCCGATGTATGGACTCGCGCGCGAGAACGTAACATATGCTAGCCCGCCTAGTTAATGTTTTTTAAAAGCTATTTAGCTTTATACTGCAAATTTTTTTAATATTCATCACATTTCAAATACCCTAGACAAAGCAGATTTTTAATTTAACAAAATCGGCTCGATAGAAAATAATTACAAATATTGGTCTTAAATTCATCATTAAACAGTTCTGTCCTTATTATTTGGACTTAAGCGTCTGCAATTAAAATCACTATTTCATTATACTCGTACCTAAAACTTTAGTCACATTTCACAAATAGTCCACGGTTTTGTTTATTTTTGTAGCTTTCGTGTTTTTCCCTCTAAAACCAAACCGGTCCTTGATAGTGCGATCTCGTTTACTCCGTAACGAATAGACAGTTTGCGAAGATTTAGCTGTTGTCAGCCCCTTAATAGACCATTTGTAGTTCTTATTACTCCGGCACAAGGTCTACTGATGGTCAGTGATGGGTGTCGCTGTTTCAACCTAAATTCATTCGAGAAAAACGACTTTATCAAACTCAAGATAAGGTTGCTATTCCCAGAAAAGCTTTTTCCACATTTTTTATACTTATTCTCACATTTTTTAATACTAAGTAGTAATCACCGACTTTTAACTTACATAGGTAGGTACATTCATTTATTTAATAAGTTTTTTATTTCGGGTAATGTGGGACTAATTGTGTAGGTAATATTCCTTCATTCTAGTTACTTGCAACATCTCCCAGAACAACAATACCAGAAAGCTTACAAATTACATCACGTTATACTTAGTATGAAAAGATAATGTTCTATCTAACCAAGATTATATATCATGGAATTTTTCAATTTCAGCCCCTATTTCCCAAAGCAATAATTTCTTAAAATGTGCACTTTCTTAAAATGAAAACAGAAATAGAAAACCATGTGATTGCCATTTTCTAATTCGGAAATCTGGATTGTCACCTTGCCAGGCAAGTCCCTTCTTTACATGTTATAATTTAAAAAAATGGCACTCAAAGTGGTTCATTCAGTTGGGGATTACGGACTCGCATATGAAACTTACAGCCATGGACCTAGATAATATCAGGCTTAATCCCACAGAAGAAACTGTGATGGTAAAAATTTCTCACGCTGCCGTAGGCTTGGCCAATCACCGCTCGCCCGTCCTCTGAGTGTGTGTGCAGCACACGTAAACACGTAGATATTGGCACATCATAACGTCATGCTACGACAGTTTTAACTTTTTGGAATTACGACGTATATTTTCGTGTCCATTAGTATAGGTAAAAAAAGATTTTTTTAAAATACAGCTGAAACAATAGGTTTTATAACATGTGTGTGACTAGATGTTATTGAACGTTTTATGTCATTTTCTGTACCCAAATTAAGCGCTTCACAGACGGGACACTTTAAAACCAGATAAATCTTTTCTGAAAGGGAAAGAGCCAGCGTTAAACTTATTTAGTGAAACGCGAAATTTTCCGTTTGATAAGCTTATATCAAGCGCTCTAACAGAAATTTGAACTAAACGCTTGCAGCATTTTGAACTCTATTGTCTTCAAATAAGGCTATTGACTACTGTACTATCTACCGATAGCGGGCATTTTCGCCTTTACCTACGCATTATACTACTGTTTATGCAACAGTAGGGTTCTTAATATTCATGGGTCGCCGTTACAAAACGAGACGTAGCCCAGTTATGGAATAGACCCGAGAATTCTAAGAGCCAATTAGCGAGAAAAACTAAATCTCGAATGGCAACAGAATTTGGAAGATGTCGTATGCCAATTTGAGATTAATAAAAATCAAAACTGTTATTATATTGTATGAAAATCGATAAGAGCATCGCTTAGCCAACGTTATAATGCTTATATCGTATATAGGTACTTTTTAAATATGGTATCGCTGTCAGTCATCTAATTGACAGATATAAGTCCTGGAGTAGAAAAAAATCATGCTACTCGAGATATAAATCACAGGTCCCACACTGTCAGACAATTTTACAAAAATATAATTTTTATCATTATAATTTTACTATTTTTAAACAATTGATGAATAAATACGAGCTTTGGAAATTACTTGATTCAAAACACGATCTCTGAATATCTTCTTAATATTCAATTACCTAGTTGGTTTGCCCTGATTGCAGTTATTCTTGCAAGTGTCAAATTTTTCATAATGTACTAAAAATAATATGAAACAATTTTACTCACATCATGAATAATGAAATAAACTGACGGAATTCTGATAAGAGTTTCATAAGTAGACATTTTGAGAAAGTGCGCATAAAGAGAAAGAGAGCTTGCTTGAGAAAGCGGTCATCACGAAAAAGCAGACAACCGAAAGTTTGCTTTTCAAAAACGTGAAGCGTTTTCGAAAATGTTGTAACGAAGATAACCGACGTGTGAAAAAAAATTAGGAAATTATGACGATTGGTGATGTCTTCAGATACGCCACTTCTTCAACACTTCCGCCAAATACTTACCCTGCCTTGCTTTAATCAGTTCCGTGATTTATCAAGTAAATAACACTATTAAGACGAACTAAGTACGAGGTATAAAGTTATGTGGGATGTTTTAAATAAGAGCTTATGCTCGCTCAACTGCCTTGAATGAATTACAATCCAGTAAAATATGAATTAACAAACGTTTAACAAGTATAAGTTTAAAAAGAAGACTTGGTACTCATAACCAATGCGGGTATTAACCTTAAATAATGATTTCGCAATTTAAAGGTGTCTTTTTTAAATTAAATGGATGATTTGATATGCTGACATCCATGCACTTAATCATCTTCACTTCACTTCAAGTCTTATAAAACCGTTATTTTATTGAATTTTTAAGTTCGTACGACGTCTTTATCCTTGGAAAGTCGCATTAGTAATCAAAAAATCTATAAACCTTACCCGACTCCCAAGTTAGTATGCATGTACTTCCTAAATGGTAGTATTGCACCCTTTTTAGCTAGCCAAACTTCCCCTTAGTGACTATTTAGTACGATGAAGTTAAAAGTACATGAATGTAAACACAACTGATGTCTTTTCTTCTTAAAATGCAGACAGCATACTTCAAAATTGCTATTATTTTGCACCGAAAGTGCGTAAATTGCCATCAAGAGCGAGAAATTTGAGAATGAGTATGAATAGTTACCCAAAGAATCCCCTAGTTTCCCTGAATGCATTCAAATGCCGGTAGTACCAGGCCCTTACTTATCCATTGCGACGTTAAAACGTCAAAGGGCGTTCGTCCAAGCCGTTCCAACTCCTCGTCAGCGTTGCTGGTGCGTCTTCCGAAGTTCCGTCCACAGGTATTGTTCGTCAGGAGCTCCAAACGATCTTGCGTCCACATTAGTTACCAACTTTTTAGTCCCTTATATTGTATGTTGTTTGAGAGACGTTGCAAGAACTGAACACGCCCATTTTGTTAGTCACATTGACAGAGTAAAATCCATTAGTTCCCCGTGTCGAAGTGTTGTGCATTTGAAATCGTAGTTCTTATTTGAACTCGCGTGAATTAAGTGTGAATAGTGCAGTATAAAAACATCTCATAACACCTAAAGCTGATTTTAACAATTATGAACTATTTTAAAACTATGCTTCGGAGCGCTAACAGGCTTAAAGTAAAGGGTACACGAGCCGACGTAAAACACGTAATATGAATACTCCAAGAGTTGATAAATCTTTTATTTCCACACTTCTCCCGCTTAAAACTAGTATCACAGTGTCCACTCGCAATCGGTTAACATGGAATATCTTACTTGTGTCGAGGGGGTCGCGCGGCGCTAGCGCGGGCGCGGGCGCGGGCGCGGGCGCGGGCTCAGCGCTGGGCGAGCGCGCGCGGTTGCGGTACCGCTCCGGGTGATAGTTCTTCAACTCCTTAAATGCGACCACCTGTTCCTCTGGTTCCGATTTCTCCTTCTTTTCCTTCTTGTGTTTAGTTTTCTTCTCCGGCGAGGAGCCGGCCGAGCTCTCCTTGCTGCTTCCGCTATTTTCCCGCTTCTTTTTCTCGAGGCGCGCAGCGTTCCTCTCTCGCTTCGCCTCGTCTCTGCCGTCCCTTTTGATTTTGGGGATCGGCGGTAGTTTGGCAATCTTTTTCGCGTCCGCGATTTGGAGTTTCTCTATGTTCATTTCTGGATATGTCTCCTGGATTTTGTCTTCCTCGGTTTTGATTTCGTTTTTGCGTTCGCGGCGCGCTTCGCGGGCCGCCCGGCGCCGGAGCTCGTCGCCTTGGCGCTTGTCGAGGCGTAGTTGCTTGTCGCGCCTCTGGTCGGCGCGCTTGTCGAGGCGCGGGTCGCGGCGCGCCGCGTCGGGGCGTACGTCGATGGTGATGACGTTTTTACGCTTGGTGACGCCGCGTTCGAGGGGTTTGATGTCGAACACGTTGGGCGCGATGGGCGCCGGTGTGGGCGTGGCTAGGGCCGGCGGGGGCATCATGGCGGGGATGGGCGGGGCCTGCGCCTGCGCCTGGTGTCGGCGCGCGAGACGAGGGTCGCGGCGCGCGGAGACGAGCGCGGCGCTGACGGGCGCGATACGAGCGCCGGAGGGCAGCTTGTTGACGGGCTGCAACAGAACATCATGCTCACCAATCTGTCCGGTTCACTACGAAGACTAACCGACTAAACGAGACTTTTTTTCTGGCAGGGGCTCCATGCAGCTTTAGAGCGTATGGACTGTGAAGTGGGACAGTAGCCTGGGAAAAATCCAGAACTCTTCCGAGACGCACGATATTTACTACTCTGGAATACTCCTGAGTTTGCGCTCCGGTCCAACCAAATCTGAGGTGTGTAAGAAACCTAGCTACTGGGAGTTTTATTGATAGTTCGCTACCCCTATACCCTAGACGAGAAGATTCCAGCAAGAAACTCACCTAGGTCCGATCGCGGTTAACGACACCAGTCAGTGTAGCGCTATTGATAGCTATACACATTAGTGCACCCACATTGGAAATTTATTAAACCGAATCAAATTAATATGCAATGCAGTAAAAAAATATAAATGCAGTTCGCCGGACAGATAGGCGACAAAAGAACATGGAAATTACAACCAAGATCTGACAGTATGCCCATCAGACTGATTCTCAGACTATAAAAAATGTTGAAAACTCACCGGACCCAGGCGCTGCTTGATGGAGACCGGCGGGGCCTCGACGACGGGCGCCATGACGGGGTTGACCATCGCCACCGGCATGTGGTTCACCACCGGGATCGGCTGTGTCAACAAAATATGCTATTTACTATGCTGGTTTTGACCAGATCAAAACAAGAAAAAAAATGACAATCGTTTGTAGAAAATGCTGAACCAAACGTTATTAATAAAATGATAATACGACATCTGTCAGTCTGCTGATGCGTTTTTGACCTGAACTCTTCATATAGGTACAATCGACCCTAGGCCACTCTAGAACCATGTCAAAATGAAAGCAGTAAGAGATTTCTTATGATCTGGTTTAAAGCGTCATTATGTATGGTCCTACAGTGGCCTAGGGTACCAATTGGTTGACTGTACTCCATGTTCTGAACTATTCACCAGGTCCGAATCCTGGTCAGGACATGTATCTGTGTATTTATCACAAATATTTGTTCCAGAGTTTGATGTTTTCTATGTATTTAAGTATTTATATGTATCTATCTATTATATAATATCATCCGTCTAGTACCCACAACACAAGCTTTAATGAGCTTACCGTGGAACTAGGTCGATTTGTGAAAGATTGTCCAATAATATTTATTTATTTATTCGTGTCGATAGCTATTTCAATGTACAGAGGGCTACTATCAAACTCCAACCTATTGAAAGGGTAGTGTTAGCGAAATCCTCCGAAATAATGTTGCACATCTTGGCAGTAACAATTCTCATATATCGAGAAATGCACGTAGGAGTTTATGTGCACTATTGTAAAAAGGTTATCGTGTCGTATAAGTTCAAAAAAATTAATAAGAGTAAGGCTCAAATGGTTCAACAATTCAAAACGGTTTTAATGCGACGTAAACGTCGGGATATTGAATTATTGTTAGTGCCTAAATAAATAGGAGCTTAATTTATGACAGAATACAAATTCCTTTATGGATTACCCCGAATCAAACCAATCGAATCATATCAAGAGTGTGTTGCTTGACATTGAACTATTAAATTTACTTTTCGGAAAAGTTTGTTTTACGAAAAAGTACACCGCGGGGCGGTTGTAGAGTGGGACTATTTGGCAGTGGCGGGCCGTTCATAAAACTCTATTCCTGCCGGCTTGCTTGCGTGAGCCAATCTAGCACATTTTTCCTTAACGACTCAAAGTAAAAACAGGTCAAATCAGCTTCGGCTTATACACACCATTTTGACGCTCTACCGCTGCTATTTAGAGAAAGTTTGCTTTCCGAATATGCAGACATAGGCCCCACGAGAAAGTAGGCTTCTCGAACAAGTGCATATTTCAGTAAAGCGTTTAACCCTTAAATGCATGATGATGGATTTATGACACAGAAACGAGACAAGTGACAACCAACTTCGTTTGAAACGTAAACTTTGTCATATCGTCGTAAGTTCTTAATTTGAAATAAATTTGGTTGTCACTTAGGACATTTTAGGTTCAATATTGATATTTCATGCATTTAAGGGTTAAGTAATCTAACAGAAAGAGGCGCATTGGTGACGTCACGCAAGAGCCGTAGCAACTAGCATAACCTTCATATAATCATAGCTATAAAACATTACGGCCGGTTGCGTTAAATTGCTTTAAAATTATACAAGTGTTGGAACTTCATGATGCTTCATAAAATACCTAAACTGCCGGCTATATACTTCTGGCAATCCGTCAGAACTCTATAGTGGGTAGGTCCGCCGGGTATCCGCCAGATATATACATATATTTCCCATACATTTATCGGCACATCGGGCAGATATGCCCGATGAATATGGCCAGTTAATAAATTAAACAGAAGCACTGTTTAGGTTTTAAAATTTAATTAATAATAATCTTTGCATCGGTATGAGAGGAAAATATTAACTTAATATTCAAATCGCTACTAACACTGCAATTCTAAACTTGTGTTGTAATTATTTTTTTCGCTTTCCAATTCAATTATAGCGCGAAGTCTAACTTTAAAAACAAAATGGAATATATTAGACTTAAAATATATTTGAAATAATTGCAATATAGACTCAAATAAAACGGTTTTTTTTATCATCTTAACCCTGGGAAAACGAGTGCTGTAAAGGGCTCGAAACAGGTCCATGGTGCTGATAAAAGCGATTAATCCGTTCTAAAGTGTTTAATTTCAATTGATTTTTTTAAATTCCATCTTCAATAGTGTAAAATAAAAACGTTAGTTTCAGTAATTTATTTACGACAAAGGACCACTCAATACATGACATATTTTTATCCTATTAAAGTCGTTATCGTGATGATAATGTTGAAGTAATTGAAGCCTTGGAAGCGTGACAGACAGCCAATGTTATTAACTCCCAAGGTGACGCCCGTGTATTTACCAAACACGGCTAAAATATTGTTTCATGTTAACATTGATGTTTTGTATTCATGCTACCAACCGCGGACGAGGCAAACTGTATGTTAGTCGATAATACTGCACAACACTTAAACAAATAATGACAATACAATTTTCACGCTACACTGCTGGGAAATGAGACAATAGATAAAATATAGGCTTTAACACCTGAACTAATTTCCCAATAATAATATAAGAGTTGGGTTTAAAAGGGTTGTGTTTATACTTTTATAAGGCAACTCCTTACTTAGAAAACACTCAGATCGATTTTGGTTTAAAGACTAGCATCCAGACCATAATTTAAAAACCAGCCGAGAACATGTCGAGCCACGCTCATTGCTAAGCGTAGGGTTCCGTAGTTTGCCATCCGTCACAATAGGCGAAGCTAGAAGAGGTTTTATTAGGTACCAAGACCATCACTAGCAAAAAAGAGTATCTTTGCAGCAGTACGACACGTTTACCTACTAAGAAAATATGACTTAGTGTAAAAAAACAAAAATGGCTTAATTCACCATGTTCCAAATAATTTTCCTTGAAAGTCTTTATAAAGCTCTACTGTCATGACTTTTTCATAATTTTTGAACTACCGGTTCAAAAGGAGGGGGGGGAGACATTTTCAAAATAGTTTTTTTCTACTTTGTCGGCATGACTGATATGTATGCATACTAAATTACAGACTTCTACTACTAACGGTCACTGAGCTAAGCCGCAGACAGATGAACAGACAGACAAGGCGAAACTATAGATAAGGGTTTCTAGTTGACTACGGAACCCTCATCATCATCATCATCATTTCAGCCGAAAGACGTCCACTGCTGGACATAGGCTTCCCCCAGAGATTTCCACAATGACCGGTCCTGCGCCACCCGCATCCAGCGGACTCCTGCGACCTTCACCAGGTCATCAGTCCACCTTGCGGGGGGCCTACCCACGCTGCGCCTTCTTTTTTACGGAACCCTAAATAAAGGTAATTCAGTGTGGAGCAAACAACGTTAAAACGCTTCTGGATATTGTTTTTTTGTCTGAAATTTGGCAGATTTTTAAATGAGATACATAAATAAATATTATAGGATTCGAACCCAGGACCATCGGCTTAGCAGGCAGGGTCACTACCAACTACGCCAACCGGTCGTCAAAACCATAAACGTCGTCAAAACAATAAATAGACTTTTAAAGTTCGAATAAGAGTCAAATAAAGTATTGTATTTGCAATAAAGTATTGAATTGAATTGAATTGAAATCGGTCAAGGAGTTGCCAAGGTATAGGGGCGCGAGTTCACGGGGCGAACCACTACTTATTCTGAGTAATAATTAAATAATCTAATTGATCCATTGACTTATTAAACAAATGTGGGTCAGAATGACATTAGCTTGGTGATGATACAAAACCATAAAGGTTTCGTACGAAAAAGAGCTTACTGGCAGAAGCATTAAGTGTCAGATTCGTACACAGAACTACCAACACTGTTAAAAGTATATAGGCTGTTGGCACTTACGGAACGTCGTGTTCCAAACAAGACTATGAAAAAGAGTCGCAACTGCTGCACTTTTATGGCGTCATTTTTTTCGGCCGATTGGGTATCCAACTATTTTATCCTTTATCTATGAGTTGACCGTATTAACAAGTATATGCAATGCAGTCAATGAAGATTAAAATCATATATTGGAACACTTAACTCATACGTTTTAAATAGTTTCCTGCCGTCAATATTACACGCCGGAGCTGTGGAGTATAGATAACGCCCGGTGTTCATAACAGGAAAACACAACACAATGTTTGAATTGAATACTGGTACCTGCTGGGTATTTACCGTATGCCAAATAGATAAAAAACGGGTAAAAACCAGTTTTTATATTGCTAATTTTATTCACACGTGTGCTGTTGAACATGGAATTTGAATATTCTTGGTAAATGAGTAGGTAAGGTAATCCGAAAAAAGGTTAATGATTGCTTCGTCTTATCTACCGGAGAACAAACAAAAGAACAATTGTTTTTCCACCTATTGTCCTTTAGTAGTTGAAAAGATAAACAAGAACTTAAATAACACGCTTTTGATTTAGAAATTGTATCGTCTGGTATTTTATTTTCGTTATCTTTGGGACCTTCAGGGAATTTTTATTTATGAGTTTTATGACATACCTATTAAGTATCTAGAAGTTAAGACCGAAATTCCATTATTCTAGAACTATTGAGAATCGTGGTTTGGATATGAATTATGAGATGAAACTTAGCACATAAATAATTAATATCATTGAATAAGATATGAATGAATGAATGAATGAATGATTTATTGGTATAAAAGATAACACTATGATATGAAAAACAGCGGTCCCCAAACTAGGCCGAGCCTGTATCTTGGGAACCATTGAGAGACTTTAAGTATACAAGTAGGTAATTTACATTGTTAACGTTACTTTTAATTATACGTAGTTGATTTTTCAAATTCTTAAAAAAGGAGTGACAATTACTTAATAATAATAGCATGCAATAGCTTTTAAGGTGTTTGTGTGTGTATTTATATATTATGTGTGTGTATGTGGTATTGAACACTTTTTGTCCCTAACAGAGTAGCATGAAATCACGCCCAAGACTGTGCATGTTTTTTCATTATAATATTCATAATATTGTAACTTCTGTGCAAATAATTGATTAGCTGCTAAAAAAACATTCATAATTGCCAATTGCCCGGATCGTCCTTCTACTCTACAACAATGTTAATCAAATAATCAAACATTTCAAACATTTAGCTAAGTACTTAAACAAATTTCTGAACTTTATCTTTAAAATTGTTTAATAACTTCATTAGCTAATCAATCACATTTTCGTAACCAGAGTAAATATTAAAATATTCGAAGTTCATACGTGATTAAGCCTTGTCTTGGTTCATAATGTTTAACTAAGGGCAATAATACTAATAATGTTTATTAGAAAATGATCCTTCCCTTGTGTAGTAATTACTAATTAGGTAATTGACATTTAAATGAGTTTACTAAACCAACTGTTCATAACTGTATTTTTTTTCTCTTTGTCACGATATAATTTGTTTACTTCATTTGTTACAAATCATCAATCAAACATTATACATAATAATAACATATTCAGTATACCTTATTCCGTTACAAAAAGGTTTATTTTATGATTGTCAGAAAAGTGTGGATGGTAGGTAACAAACACGAACAAAACGTAACTCATATTCGTTGTTATTAAGAAGCAACTCCCTTAGAAAATGATACATTTCGAAATCGTGCTTATCAACCAACAATAAAGTAGCTTATGTTAAAAATTCAGTTTTGAGAACCAAAGTATCAAGTAAACAAAATCTAGAACCGTTTCTGTAAACAAATTTAGTATATTTATGTACATATTCATATAGTAACAACAATGATTGATTCAATTTGTTTGGGAAGCAAAAATATTTTGTTTTACGATACATACTATGATTCTCAAGGTGCAATTAGTAATAGACAAAATTATAGACATACCTTAGTATTAGTAGCCGCAGCAATCTCCAGCGCTCTTCTCGTCTTCTCCAGCTCGATCTCTATCTTTTTTCTTTGCAGCATGAGAAGCTCCTGCTCTTTCTTGGCTAGGATGAGTTTCATCTTTTCCTCCTGCTCGGGGGAGGGGGTGCTTGTGGTAGCGGAAGCAGCAGGCTGTGGAGGGAAACGTGGTTTAGAATCATGTTAATATGACAAATATTTTAAATGTAAAATAGTACATTACTATACAAGGGCGAAAGGGGAAATTCGCAACGAGTGGCGATAAATTAAAACACGACCGTAGGAAGTATTCTAAATAGACACGAGTCTACCTCTTGGCACGTGTATCGTACGACGTTTTACAGTACAGTC
Source organism: Lathronympha strigana (assembly GCA_949128165.1). Taxonomy (NCBI): domain Eukaryota; kingdom Metazoa; phylum Arthropoda; class Insecta; order Lepidoptera; family Tortricidae; genus Lathronympha; species Lathronympha strigana. Next base: position 19,328,674 of record OX421917.1, on the reverse strand, counting down.
AAGTGCAATAATATGGTTCGACATAATCGTCTCATAAATATGGTACTACGCTCTTATTACGGCATAAGGTGCTATGGGACATATTTTTTAGTAAGATGTGCACCACCATATTTTTACACTTGACTGTACATATGGCCCTTTGAATATTCGACTCGGACACGTAAGTGCTCATGATCGCCCTAGGGTGGTAAAATAGCAGCATGTGTACAGTAACTTGTACTAACTAGCATAATTTTACTATAAAAAAAATATTAATTTGGCAGCTTTCTGTTAAAATTAGCCATTATGGGAGTAAAGTTATTAATAAATGTTTTCTACAATACTGAGAGTTCGCAATAATGCAATTCATACTACTTCAATTCTGCATCTACTTGGGATTTAAAACCTTACCCAAATACATACATACTTAACAAAGACTTAATGTAAAAACTATATCTAACAAAACAGAAACGAACTAAAAAACACCTTTTTCAGAAAATTGGGATTTACATGGATGGTTGACTGCTGGGGCTGCGCTTGTATTGGCCATGCCGGATCAATCAGATTCACTTTAACATCCAGCTGGTACAGCTTTGTGGCTGGGAACACATCATGCCATGTCTCACGGAGCTTGAACATCTGTGATCTAACTTTCTCATCCACCTGCCGGGATAAAGTTTATTGTAAAATTGGAATGATTTGAATAAATAAATTGTGTGAATACTACCAAAGCCCTGTTCACAATGTCTCATGCGGCAAAGTAATTTTAGCTTTTTGCTCAAATTTAAATTTAATAATATGTTTTGGTTAATTTTTTAAAATGTGTATTTCTGGTATTAAAATAAAGGAATGATTAATATTTTTAGGCCATGTGGTAATTTTGGAAACATAAATGAATAAAAAGTATTAGCATGGGTGTAGGATGATGTTTTTATTCTGCATTGAGAGTAAGGCTTTTTCTGAATGTGCAGAGGTACGACAGATTAATTATATATAAAAACATTGCGAACAGGGTTTGAATATTAAGGAACAGTATTCTTACCTGCTTGAATGTCCTAGTGAACATGTTAACAATTATCTGAGAGAACTTCTGCACGTAGGCACCGCCAACATTCTTGATGATGGAATCTACTAAATAGAGCACGGGCAGCTTGATGTCCGGTTGGACCTGTATGGAGGAAACAAAATCTAGACTTCTAGACCCGGCCCCACCTGGCAAACCATTGGTTCGTCCGAGGCTGCCTCCCAATTGGTTTCACTCGTAGATTTCACTACATTATAACAGTATGGGTAGGAATAATACAAAACATTTGATTTAAAAACCCTTTTAATATCCAGCGCGTAGTAAAATAAATAAGGACGAACTCAGTTTTATAAAAACCTTTATTTCAACATTCTTACACAACTGAAATGAAATCAGTTTATGAAATTGCCCAGCTTAATGTAAGTGGCACAAAAATCTGTTGGTATTACTATAACAGGTATCTCCATTGTAATGTTGAGTAATCAACATGCAAAATTAATTGAAACAGGTTTTCTACTTACAAAACATTGCAAAATAATACTTTTAATTTTATCATTCTCATGTTACGACAATTTTAATGGATTTCGGCCATGTTAAGGTAATCTTATCTTCTTAAAACAACCTCTAACTGTAGTCAGATAACAACATTTTCGAATAATACGCAGGTCTCAGGTATCATAAGCGACAATTTAACGAGTCTCCCAATACAAAGGTTAAATGAATTGTTTTAAATGGTGATTTAGTTAGTTCTGGAGATACCTGTCCTGAAGCCGAACCCGTACAAACGAGGTCGGCCGTCACATAAACACGTAAAGCACGATACAGAGGCGTGCGTCAGCGATACACTTTCCCCGTCACGTGACATAATTTCCGCGAATGCCCATCGCCTAACTTTAAAAATGCAAATTCACCTTCTCCAAGTGCTTCTCCACGGTATCAACGATAACCCCCGCGTGGTCGATGTTCTCCTCGGCCAGGATAGTCAGCATGTTGATCAGCGGCTTGCTGTTCACCGTCAGGTCCGACAGACTCGAGGCGTACTCGTCCGCGATTTCCTTCGACATCTTGCTGCACGACACTTGTCGCTTCTCTCAGCATACCACAATCTTCAACCGCACATCACTGCAAAGCACGGAATACTGAATTTTAGCTTTCTTATTACGTATGTCTCGAGATTTCAATATGGCGAGATAGTACAAGGCAACACGTAGCTAACTTACATTAACACCGATAACACGCAACCGTTTGTGGTAATCTGAAGTTTGAAGGCAATCACCTCACGTACGAATCCGAGCACATATTTATGAAAACCTTTTATCACGTAGCACTTAGTGCTTTATAAAGAAAGTGCTAACGAGACGTTCGATTCTCAAGCTTGCCCTCGTTGTACAAAAACAAAATGGCGACTGGCGACGGACGACAACCAACGACAGCAATATCCCTCCCCTCGCCCCTCCAACTTAACCCACGCACATGCGTCATCCTGTAGTGCTTGCTATTCGACTTATGTTATCGCTATCGATAAATGTTTATTTAGAAAATAGAGAAGAGAGATTGATGCAAAATTTTGGCAAATACGTAATAGATTCGATTTGTGATTTAACTCATATTCCAGATCGTGAGTTAGCCCTTACAGATACCGTAGAAAGCATGAAGCGTAAGATTTACATACAAAGAAAATATATACTTTCACCACTATAAATAAAGGGGAATGTGAGTGTATTTGGAAATTAAAGTAAACCTAGGAAACTTCCCGAAGTCCGCTAACACAAAAAAAATGTAAAGTTTTTTTTTAACTGACATATTATTTTTATTTTATATTAAATAATTCAAATACAAACATATACACTAAAGCAATATAAAAATATATTAAAACTACTCTCCCTGAGGATATTAATATCGATCAGCCTGGTCGTTTCATAGATTACAATAGTATTGAAGACCTGTGTGAAGACCTGTGACGTACGTATACACGGTAGAAATACTCCTACCGTAAATAATTGCGTCGGATATGTAAGATGATACATCGCACTAGTCTTTCCATTTCATTTTAAGGGTACCGTAGTCAACTAGGAACCATTATAGTTATGCCATGTCTGTCTGTCCATCTGTCCGTCTGCAGTTTAGCTTAGTGACCGTTAGTACTAGAAAGCTGTAAGTTAATCATAATCATTGTCATTTATTTGCAACCATGGTATTACATAAGTTCTTAAAATAAAATAAGTACAGACATGGACCCTACTAGTGCATATAGCAACTTACCTATGTGGGTAAAGAATTTTAAAACTAAAATAGGTACATTATTCAAAGCCGTAATAGCTTACACATAAAATAACACTTTTCATATAAATCACAAGTTTGTTTTTTGTTGCTGCCTATTGCACTTTAGTATATTTAACTGTCTATAAATTTCTGTATGTAGGGTCATTCAATTAGAAGGTACGTTTTAAGTTTATTTACAAAGTTGGCATATTTAATTTAATTTTTATTTGCTGAGGAATGTGGTTATATACTCTAATGGACATTGAGTAGGGGCCTTTGTTAAACATATGGAGTTTAGCGGGAACTTCGATAACTAATTTATTGCGATTACGTAAGTTGTGTAATTGTAACTTGGAGTTTTTGGGGTTCACAAATCAGTTCTCATGTATGGTGTTACTAAAATAAAAAGTGGAGAGACATTTTATTAGGGATCCACGTATAGCAGGGGTAAATTCTTTGTTTTATTTTACTATTATTTTATTAATTGGTGCAATAAAGGATATTTATTTACTTCAAAATTTCGGCATAAGATATCATAAATTTATGTTATCATGTGATAAAAAAGGCAAAATTTCGTAAATTTTCGTTCGCATGAAAAAATTTGAACTTTTGAATTTTCGTTCATCAAAAAAATATGAAACCGGCGGTTTATTTTATTTTTATTTCGTGTCGTGTTTACTGTTCAGGAATCTATACTTCACAAGTAAGGTTAATCTACTAAGCCTTTATTTTGCCATATTTTTTTCCCGCAATAATAAGTATCGACATCGGTTATAATATTCGTACATCACTGTAGCGTTTCTTTTTTTTAATGGTGCCTCTACATGCTCGGGCTCTCGGCCGAATGATTCGGCCGCGGGCGAATGCACACGCTCATTCGAGACAGACTATATAGATAAAATTTAATCCAGACCATAGACAATTTAAGCTTTTTCAGGTAGTTTCGGTGAGTTAAACAGCTTTGGTTATTGAAACTTTGGTTGGTTTGGTTTGGTTGGTTGGGGCGTCTGCCGCGAAAGCAGGAGGTCGCTGGTTCGATCCCAGCCCTGCTCACCGGGGACCTTGGTCACTTTTTTTCTGTAGTATATGACATCTCTTTCAATTTATAATTTATTGAAACTATATAAGACACTTTTTAAATAGCTTCACCCGAAGTGAAATTATTTAAGACACCTCTTAACTCAACCCAACTACCTGAAAAAGTACTTAAATTGTCTCTGGTCTGGCTTAAATTTTCTCTATATAGTCTGTCTCGAATGCCGAGAGCCCGAGCATGTAGAGGCACGGTTATAAGCTGAAGCTGAGAAATGACACGTTTTTAGGGGCCGAAAATCGCCTGCCTCTGCTTTCCCTAAATTCCCTAAGTTCCCTTTAGACAATTACACGGGCGAGGAGACAGATCCAATGCAGCCTGAGGATGTCAGACTAGACAGATATATAGACTTTACAGCTTGTTAAAATAGAGTAGAACTTAAAAAGTAGTAACATTGTAGTATCGTCCCTTCGTCCCCTTCAATTCAATGATTGTATGAAAGCGAGAAGACACTACGATTATACTCAAATTGTACGTAAAATGCCTCGTCTGAACATCCCATAAAACAACGCAGAGCGCTTTTAGCGTTTTTTACTGTGACTGAAACGGCTATAAAAATTTGACACATGCGCGTTATGACGTTTTTTCCTATAACATACCTACGTTGATTTACTTTATTTACGAAAACCGCGACTAATATTTTTAAGAATGTCTTCGATAAAGACTGGCGAATTACTAAACTTCCAAGATTATTCGCCAGAGCACAATGATAGGAGTGCACGATTAGAAGTGGAGGCAGTCCAATCACATCAATACACTAGCTCGATGTCGAACCCAAATTACACGTATGATGAACCTAAATTAAATAATGAAGAGCCTGATACTCCGCCACAAAGTAAGGAATATAAATATCTTTAATCTTAATTATTAGGAACCTGATCTTTAGAAGTTTGTACCTGAAGATTATGAAACCTTGTACTCTAGTCTTTTCTTTCTGTACTCTTGTATTTGTGATGTGTTGAACTGAATACCTAAAAATGCTAATGTTAAAAAGTTAATCTCATCATTATATTCGCAACGTTAATTAGTGACACAAACTGATTTTAATTTTATTAGTTCTCTTTGTTGAATTATAATATTATTATTTCTTTTCCAAAGCAAATCACAACTTCTGGACTATAGAGTATTACCAGAAATACTTTGATGTCCACACAAATGAGGTGATGGAGAGGATCATATCTTCAGTGGTGCCTCAGAAGGTGTCCCGCAACTACTTTGATGAGAGAATCAAAGGGAAACCCGATTTGTATGGACCAATATGGATTTCGGTCACTTTGGTATGTAAATTTTGTTAGACACAATATATTATTTTGTTATTTAATAAGCAGGCAGGCAGTTGTGACAACTGATATTGCTTTTATTGTGTAATCATTCACAGCTGCTTTAATTAACAAGTAAAAGTAAGTATGCTTCTGTAATTTAAACTTTAAAAAAAGAAATTTTATTTCTATTATAAAAACTTGGTGTTCAGGAAGTATAATGAAAAATTCTATGTTTGACAATCAGTTCTACTTTATCTCAAGTAGCTTAAGCTTATTAGCAAAGTCATTAAAAGTATTAATCCCTAAACATTAATTCATACCGTACAGTGTGGAGTTCCCACAGTTTGTTTTCCATCCTCATTGGGATTCAGATTATATCAAACTTAAGTTGAAAGTATTATTTATTCAAATAGGCCTGCAAACAAGCATTATTATAATAAACAGCCTCCTAGCCTAGTCGGTAGTGACCCTGCCTATGAAGCAGGAGGTCCCGGGATCAAATCCCGGTAAAGGCATTTATTTGTGTTTATCATGAATATTTGTTCCTGGGGTATGGATGTTTTCTATGTATTTAAGTATTTGTATGTATCTGTCTATTATAAATATCGTTGTCTAGTACCCACAATGAGCTTACGGTGGAACTAGGTTGATTTGTGTAAGATTGTCCCAGAGTATATTTATTTTATTTGTTTATTGTAATAAAAGTTCATATTTATCAAAATATTGTCTTCTATTATGTTATTATTATTCATTGAATGAAACACTTTAAGATGCATCACATTAATCACATTTATTAACACCACAGGGTATAATGATGGGTTCTCACTTTCTCAGTTAATAAACGTTAGTTCATGCTAATTATTATCCTCAGAACAGTACATTTTGTAGCTATTAAGTTGCAACTAGTTGCAAGTTATGCAACAAAGCACCTTTCTACCTTTTAGCACAGATATTTATTAGAAAAAGATAAGTTAAAATGTAATGGAATGTGGCCAGGACCTGGGTTGTGATAAAATATGGATCAATGTTTAATCAAATAAATAAAAGTAATTTAAACTTGAGTCGAAAATGGGTTCAATTACATCCGGAGTCTAAAAGGCAGTGAAAAAAATTATGACTTTGGGCAGGACTCGAACCCGCGACTCTAGGATACACGCCCAGTCCACCAACCCAGGCTACCAAAAACACACTGTGGCCTCGAATTTCTCCACCATATCCTTTGTATGTATATCCTTATCCTTAGGGGACGGATCTTAGCAACATTTACCATAATATCCATGATTTTTTCCACTTTTCCTTTGTTTCTAAGAAATGAGATTTCTAAGGTCTGACCGAGATCTCGGTAGTCTCGGCCAAAATTCGAGCCTAGCCGAACCATCCATCTTGACACTTTTTGCGATATTGGTGGGTATTTTAAGCAATTATAGTGTATTTAAACATAATAATTAAACGGGTCTAACGCGAATTAATTTGTTTACCTTATTTACCGACGTTTCGACACAGGTTTCACTGGTCATGGTCATGGTCATGGTGGTTTAATTATTATGTTTAAATATGTGTTTAAATCGCGAAAGTTTTAAATGTTATAATTATAGTGTACCGTGTTATCGTATGTAATGCAAATTATAACTTTTTTTCTCAAGCTTTGACTGTAAATGTTGTGTTTTAGTGATGGCTATATTAAACAACAGTTTAATTCTTGACTATTACATGTTGAAAATCCACGTTCTTCGTATATATTATAAAATCTCGGCCGAGACAAAAAAAGAAGTCTCGGTCGGACCTTAGAGATTTCTTAAAGAGAAATAATGTTATTTTGTGCGCACTATACATTTTCGTTTGTTATTGACTTGTTTTGTGGAACAGTATTTTGCTTTACTCAAAGTTTTTAAAGAATCCTATTCCCGTTTCAAGATTTTCACAATAGCAGTAAGCGGCAACATCGCCAGCTACCTGCAGTCCGCCAACAAGGCGGTGCACTGGCGCTACGACTTCCACCTGGTGTCGTACGCGGCCACGGCCATCTGCTGCTACGTGTGGCTGGTGCCCGTCGCGCTGTGGGCGGCGCTCAAGTGGACCACGGTGACTGACGGGCATGATGAGATTGAGACTCAGGTACTTTTCTTTTCAAAGCAAATATATCCGCGGCATAGGTCAAACGCAACATAGACCATAACCCCTTAAATGCATGAATTAACAATATTGATCCTAAAACATCATAAGTTCATAAGTAACAGCCAAATTAATTTCAAATTAAGAACTTATGACGATATGATAATGTCATTCCAAGAGAACTTGATTGTCACTTGTCTCGTTTCTGTGTCATAAATCCATCATGCATTTAAAGGCTAAAGCATGTATATAACCTGGGGTTGACAGGTTTTGTATTTGGTTTTTTCATTCTTATTTTTTTTTAATTTATTGTCAGTAGTTTGGTTCATTGACTATTTTTTAAGATTTTTTCTTTACAATTTAAATATTATTGTTTGAATTGTAAAAAAAAATCCTTCACAATTACTAGTGTGCAGGTTGCTAAGCTGGAATGTCAAAAAAATAGAAAACATATATTTTTCTACTAAGTCGTGCATAGCCTCTCGAAACGTGACCCGTTTAAATAGCAAGTCGATTATTTTGTGTAAAATAGAGTATTTCTTTTACAGACCTCAACAACACCAACAATGATGTCCCTCTTCTGTCTCTACGGCTATTCACTATCCATCTACATCCCCGTGGCCATCCTATGGACAATCCAGGTATCCTGGCTCCAATGGCTCTTCGTCCTCATGGCTGCACTTGTCTCCGGAGCAGTTCTGATATTCTGGCTGATGCCCGCGCTGAAGAAATCTAAGTACTATCTCCTTCTCATAGGGTCTATAATCGGTTTCCACTTCCTATTGGCCGCTGGTTTCATGTTATATTTCTTTCACGTGCCGAATGTGCATGTGTTGCCGCCTGTGGTCGCGTCCACGGTCGCACCGAGTGCCCCGTGATGGTACAAACTGATATTTGCAGTGATTTAAAGATTTGTGGTAAAGATTGACCGATTTATTAACAAACATTAGCAACTTCTCTAAAATGTTGCATCTTTCTAATAAAAATTGTATTTTTGCCACAAAACTTAGGATCACTGCGTATTAAATTCTACACTAAGTCAGATAATAGGTATAATTTAAAGTACACATTATAATTTCTCCATTGTAGCTTTACTTGGCACCAACCGTGGTCTGGTAATGTTGGCAGTCAAGTTTACCTTTTAGAGTAACTATATGTTTAATAATGTTGAACTGTTAGATAGCGGTCCGAGTTATATGTTTTTATTTCTTTCTTTTACAAGTATTATTGAGAGAAACGAATACCGTAGTTACTTTGGCCTTTAACATTAATTGGCTCCTGGTTTTTTAATAATATAGAAATGGCACTTGCCATGGGGAAACCAATCACTTTTTTACTACACCCTTCTATGAATATGTAGTTTTCATATGGCGTAAAGTTACTCCATAGCAGGCTAAAGTAACCCGACTAGTTAGTATTTATCTTATTAAAGTTTTAATTGTTAATTTATTTAGAAATTAAAATTTGTTTTTATAATATTTTGTGTATAGACTTGCGAAATCAGTCAAAGCATTATGTATTTACAAAAAATAAATTTATAGAAATTGAGCTTTTGGAATTCAAAGTGTTGTCTTGGTTATTTGATGAAGTATTTGGATTGGAGTATTTTCTATTTCTATTACATTCCTATTTATAGAAGTAATTCACTGTCTAAAATATAAAACTTATTTATCAATGAAAATAAATCTTAATTAATGAGATATTTTATTTTAAATTAATTATGGCCCCTTTTCTTTTGGTATTTACACTAAAATCAATTCGTAGCGCACGTTGGTGTGCAAGAGGGATAACACTATACACGCGCATAGTGTTGTCTCACATACCGGAGTGCGGTGCGAGTCGCATCCAGTCCCCCTATCTTATTAATTCTAGTATTACACGGCGCGATCTGTCGGGGCTAAATCATCTGTTGTACCCCTCACTAGGTTCCCTTTCGTCTAGTACACACCTGATGCGAATGATTGGCCCCAACGGATCGCGCTGTGTAAAGGCGTCTCCACACTAAGCGCGGCAAACCCTCGAACGTTGGGTCGCGCGGCAGGCGGGGGCGAGGGGGGCGAGGGGGACGCGCCCCATGCCCGAGCGATTTCCGCGCCCAATGTAGACGAGGCTTAATGCTAGCTACTAAATCATTCCAATATCAACTCTAATTCATTTATTTAAGATTCATTATTGTCTACCATAGTCATCTAACTTGTAAATGATAAATCATGTATCAATCAATAGTTAAATCAGGTATTTAATTTAATCAACTAAAATTAAATGTACAATATTTACAAGATCACACACCAGTGCATTTCATTACCTACATAAATGTCGAGCAGCAATCATTTCGTGCAATTATTAAATTGTGTCTTAAGTCTAAAGTAAATGCGCCAACTCATATTGTTAGAATGCTGTTACGCAGACTCTGCTGGGATATTATAAGATATTATAATTTATAATATGTTAAGGATAATACTCACATATTCTTCATCACAAAACGCGTCGTCGGATATACATTCCATTATCAAGCATTGAGTACTGTGCAATCCCGGGATTCAGAGACAGGATCATCCTCAATCAGTTTTGGCATCGAGAGGGGTGCGCGCGGCAAGACGCGCCGCAGTACGCCCGCCTGCGTCGACGCGCTGTACTCAACGCTTGATAATGGAATCCTAATATATCCGTAATGACTAAAAATACTTGAGTGTTATACGTAATTAAAAAAAATAATAATATTAATATGTGATAAGATAGTTTAAAGTCAAACATCGAATATCGAGATTTCACTATCTACTTCTCTATCGCTCAAATATGTAAGAGCGAGAAGCAGGCGCCCCGAGATAAAATTCTTTCTTGCTCAAAAAGGCACTTTATAATATCAGTCTGTTAAAGAGAACGCGTCGAAGCTCTTGATCCACGCGTGTCTATGGTAAGATGGCGGCGAGTCTTCGGCAGCGCATTGGAATGTTCCCGCCAGTTCCATCAGCATGTTCTCTGTAACAACGTAAGTTCAGTTTACTTATCTAATTTTATAAATTGAAATAGATGTCATATACTAAAGAAAAAGACCAACACCGACAGTGGCTAATCCGACGATCAAACTCTGGTCTTCAGCTTACGCCATGCATATATTCGAAAAATTCGCTGACATTCGGTGAGACCAATTGACCTAGTGGTTATGGCGTTAGTGACATCTATTTCAATTTATAATTTATAGTAGTGTTGCTACTTTAATAACAAATTAAAAAATAAAAAATTATAAAAAAGTTATATTTCATTTGAAAAACAGTCTATAAACTTACAACGTGTATGAATTTGACATTTAATGTTTACTTCAGTGAGCTTTTTTTCGTATGAAACATTTAACGTTTGTATCATTGTCAATGCAAGTTCGTTTAATGTCATTCTGACCTACATTTTTTGACGTTTTTGTTCTGTTTGTTTAGTGTCTGTTTAGTCTTTTAATAAGTCAATGGCTGGCTATTTGTATATCGAGAAAAAAAATTGGACGAAAGGTTAGAAAACCGACTGGGGAAACAAAACAAGCTACCAATTGAGAATAATAGCGACCATAAAGAAAAATAAATGGTACCTATTAATCGCAATCGAAAAAACGATTTCTGGAAAATACAGTTCACACTTCTACTTCAGTCGACGTAGTAAATAGTTACCAAAGAGTTCGGAGTGGCTGTAGGCCTTCATGGTGTCGATGAACTCTGCGGCGGCGCCCTCGGCCGCGCAGGCCTCCGCGCCGGCCGCTAGTGGACGTAGTACATAGTTACCGAACAGTTCGGAGTGGCTGTAGGCCTTCATGGTGTCGATGAACTCTGCGGCGGCGCCCTCGGCCGCGCAGGCCTCCGCGCCGGCCGCTAGTGGACGTAGTACATAGTTACCGAACAGTTCGGAGTGGCTGTAGGCCTTCATGGTGTCGATGAACTCTGCGGCGGCGCCCTCGGCCGCGCAGGCCTCCGCGCCGGCCGCTAGTGGACGTAGTACATAGTTACCGAACAGTTCGGAGTGGCTGTAGGCCTTCATGGTGTCGATGAACTCTGCGGCGGCGCCCTCGGCCGCGCAGGCCTCCGCGCCGGCCGCTAGTGGACGTAGTACATAGTTACCGAACAGTTCGGAGTGGCTGTAGGCCTTCATGGTGTCGATGAACTCTGCGGCGGCGCCCTCGGCCGCGCAGGCCTCCGCGCCGGCCGCTAGTGGACGTAGTACATAGTTACCGAACAGTTCGGAGTGGCTGTAGGCCTTCATGGTGTCGATGAACTCTGCGGCGGCGCCCTCGGCCGCGCAGGCCTCCGCGCCGGCCGCTAGTGGACGTAGTACATAGTTACCGAACAGTTCGGAGTGGCTGTAGGCCTTCATGGTGTCGATGAACTCTGCGGCGGCGCCCTCGGCCGCGCAGGCCTCCGCGCCGGCCGCTAGTGGACGTAGTACATAGTTACCGAACAGTTCGGAGTGGCTGTAGGCCTTCATGGTGTCGATGAACTCTGCGGCGGCGCCCTCGGCCGCGCAGGCCTCCGCGCCGGCCGCTAGTGGACGTAGTACATAGTTACCGAACAGTTCGGAGTGGCTGTAGGCCTTCATGGTGTCGATGAACTCTGCGGCGGCGCCCTCGGCCGCGCAGGCCTCCGCGCCGGCCGCTAGTGGACGTAGTACATAGTTACCGAACAGTTCGGAGTGGCTGTAGGCCTTCATGGTGTCGATGAACTCTGCGGCGGCGCCCTCGGCCGCGCAGGCCTCCGCGCCGGCCGCTAGTGGACGTAGTACATAGTTACCGAACAGTTCGGAGTGGCTGTAGGCCTTCATGGTGTCGATGAACTCTGCGGCGGCGCCCTCGGCCGCGCAGGCCTCCGCGCCGGCCGCTAGTGGACGTAGTACATAGTTACCGAACAGTTCGGAGTGGCTGTAGGCCTTCATGGTGTCGATGAACTCTGCGGCGGCGCCCTCGGCCGCGCAGGCCTCCGCGCCGGCCGCTAGTGGACGTAGTACATAGTTACCGAACAGTTCGGAGTGGCTGTAGGCCTTCATGGTGTCGATGAACTCTGCGGCGGCGCCCTCGGCCGCGCAGGCCTCCGCGCCGGCCGCTAGTGGACGTAGTACATAGTTACCGAACAGTTCGGAGTGGCTGTAGGCCTTCATGGTGTCGATGAACTCTGCGGCGGCGCCCTCGGCCGCGCAGGCCTCCGCGCCGGCCGCTAGTGGACGTAGTACATAGTTACCGAACAGTTCGGAGTGGCTGTAGGCCTTCATGGTGTCGATGAACTCTGCGGCGGCGCCCTCGGCCGCGCAGGCCTCCGCGCCGGCCGCTAGTGGACGTAGTACATAGTTACCGAACAGTTCGGAGTGGCTGTAGGCCTTCATGGTGTCGATGAACTCTGCGGCGGCGCCCTCGGCCGCGCAGGCCTCCGCGCCGGCCGCTAGTGGACGTAGTACATAGTTACCGAACAGTTCGGAGTGGCTGTAGGCCTTCATGGTGTCGATGAACTCTGCGGCGGCGCCCTCGGCCGCGCAGGCCTCCGCGCCGGCCGCTAGTGGACGTAGTACATAGTTACCGAACAGTTCGGAGTGGCTGTAGGCCTTCATGGTGTCGATGAACTCTGCGGCGGCGCCCTCGGCCGCGCAGGCCTCCGCGCCGGCCGCTAGTGGACGTAGTACATAGTTACCGAACAGTTCGGAGTGGCTGTAGGCCTTCATGGTGTCGATGAACTCTGCGGCGGCGCCCTCGGCCGCGCAGGCCTCCGCGCCGGCCGCTAGTGGACGTAGTACATAGTTACCGAACAGTTCGGAGTGGCTGTAGGCCTTCATGGTGTCGATGAACTCTGCGGCGGCGCCCTCGGCCGCGCAGGCCTCCGCGCCGGCCGCTAGTGGACGTAGTACATAGTTACCGAACAGTTCGGAGTGGCTGTAGGCCTTCATGGTGTCGATGAACTCTGCGGCGGCGCCCTCGGCCGCGCAGGCCTCCGCGCCGGCCGCTAGTGGACGTAGTACATAGTTACCGAACAGTTCGGAGTGGCTGTAGGCCTTCATGGTGTCGATGAACTCTGCGGCGGCGCCCTCGGCCGCGCAGGCCTCCGCGCCGGCCGCTAGTGGACGTAGTACATAGTTACCGAACAGTTCGGAGTGGCTGTAGGCCTTCATGGTGTCGATGAACTCTGCGGCGGCGCCCTCGGCCGCGCAGGCCTCCGCGCCGGCCGCTAGTGGACGTAGTACATAGTTACCGAACAGTTCGGAGTGGCTGTAGGCCTTCATGGTGTCGATGAACTCTGCGGCGGCGCCCTCGGCCGCGCAGGCCTCCGCGCCGGCCGCTAGTGGACGTAGTACATAGTTACCGAACAGTTCGGAGTGGCTGTAGGCCTTCATGGTGTCGATGAACTCTGCGGCGGCGCCCTCGGCCGCGCAGGCCTCCGCGCCGGCCGCTAGTGGACGTAGTACATAGTTACCGAACAGTTCGGAGTGGCTGTAGGCCTTCATGGTGTCGATGAACTCTGCGGCGGCGCCCTCGGCCGCGCAGGCCTCCGCGCCGGCCGCTAGTGGACGTAGTACATAGTTACCGAACAGTTCGGAGTGGCTGTAGGCCTTCATGGTGTCGATGAACTCTGCGGCGGCGCCCTCGGCCGCGCAGGCCTCCGCGCCGGCCGCTAGTGGACGTAGTACATAGTTACCGAACAGTTCGGAGTGGCTGTAGGCCTTCATGGTGTCGATGAACTCTGCGGCGGCGCCCTCGGCCGCGCAGGCCTCCGCGCCGGCCGCTAGTGGACGTAGTACATAGTTACCGAACAGTTCGGAGTGGCTGTAGGCCTTCATGGTGTCGATGAACTCTGCGGCGGCGCCCTCGGCCGCGCAGGCCTCCGCGCCGGCCGCTAGTGGACGTAGTACATAGTTACCGAACAGTTCGGAGTGGCTGTAGGCCTTCATGGTGTCGATGAACTCTGCGGCGGCGCCCTCGGCCGCGCAGGCCTCCGCGCCGGCCGCTAGTGGACGTAGTACATAGTTACCGAACAGTTCGGAGTGGCTGTAGGCCTTCATGGTGTCGATGAACTCTGCGGCGGCGCCCTCGGCCGCGCAGGCCTCCGCGCCGGCCGCTAGTGGACGTAGTACATAGTTACCGAACAGTTCGGAGTGGCTGTAGGCCTTCATGGTGTCGATGAACTCTGCGGCGGCGCCCTCGGCCGCGCAGGCCTCCGCGCCGGCCGCTAGTGGACGTAGTACATAGTTACCGAACAGTTCGGAGTGGCTGTAGGCCTTCATGGTGTCGATGAACTCTGCGGCGGCGCCCTCGGCCGCGCAGGCCTCCGCGCCGGCCGCTAGTGGACGTAGTACATAGTTACCGAACAGTTCGGAGTGGCTGTAGGCCTTCATGATGTCGATGAACTCTGCGGCGGCGCCCTCGGCCGCGCAGGCCTCCGCGCCGGCCGCTAGTGGACGTAGTACATAGTTACCGAACAGTTCGGAGTGGCTGTAGGCCTTCATGGTGTCGATGAACTCTGCGGCGGCGCCCTCGGCCGCGCAGGCCTCCGCGCCGGCCGCTAGTGGACGTAGTACATAGTTACCGAACAGTTCGGAGTGGCTGTAGGCCTTCATGGTGTCGATGAACTCTGCGGCGGCGCCCTCGGCCGCGCAGGCCTCCGCGCCGGCCGCTAGTGGACGTAGTACATAGTTACCGAACAGTTCGGAGTGGCTGTAGGCCTTCATGGTGTCGATGAACTCTGCGGCGGCGCCCTCGGCCGCGCAGGCCTCCGCGCCGGCCGCTAGTGGACGTAGTACATAGTTACCGAACAGTTCGGAGTGGCTGTAGGCCTTCATGGTGTCGATGAACTCTGCGGCGGCGCCCTCGGCCGCGCAGGCCTCCGCGCCGGCCGCTAGTGGACGTAGTACATAGTTACCGAACAGTTCGGAGTGGCTGTAGGCCTTCATGGTGTCGATGAGCTCGGCGGCGGCGCCCTCGGCCGCGCAGGCCTCCGCGCCGGCCGCTAGTGGACGTAGTACATAGTTACCGAACAGTTCGGAGTGGCTGTAGGCCTTCATGGTGTCGATGAACTCTGCGGCGGCGCCCTCGGCCGCGCAGGCCTCCGCGCCGGCCGCTAGTGGACGTAGTACATAGTTACCGAACAGTTCGGAGTGGCTGTAGGCCTTCATGGTGTCGATGAGCTCGGCGGCGGCGCCCTCGGCCGCGCAGGCCTCCGCGCCGGCCGCTAGTGGACGTAGTACATAGTTACCGAACAGTTCGGAGTGGCTGTAGGCCTTCATGGTGTCGATGAGCTCGGCGGCGGCGCCCTCGGCCGCGCAGGCCTCCGCGCCGGCCGCTAGTGGACGTAGTACATAGTTACCGAACAGTTCGGAGTGGCTGTAGGCCTTCATGGTGTCGATGAGCTCGGCGGCGGCGCCCTCGGCCGCGCAGGCCTCCGCGCCGCGCGCCGCCAGCGCCTGCACGCCGCACACGCACACGGACTCCAGCGACCACCATAGCTTGTCTGCTGACAATCCACTCATCACTCACGACAGTAAAAATCGAAATATCAACCAAAATTAAGATATAATATTGTCTTTTGCAAACCGTAATGGCGGTCAAAATCATAAAAGTACCAATAATAACTAAACGAGCAAACTAAAATAGTACATTATTGCAGAGACCGGAAAACCGAACTTCGTGGATATAGTGTGACAGCCCATTCAGCGCAGTAGCAATGTACATCAAACTGAAATATAGCAACACTCTCGGACGAATCGAAAAGCAAGCGTTGCTCTAAGAAAAACAGTAATGTACATTGAACTGATCGAACTAAATATAGTTTTTTTTTACTGCCCATCGCACTTTTTTGTTTATCATCTCAAAATGAAAACAGGCAATGATGGCTGAATAAATACTTTAATATTTCTCATATGATTACGAAGTTATGTTATAGTAATGTTAATAAGAAGCGGTGTATGTAAAGAAACTGAATAATTTATAAACAAATACGACCAAGTACACTGTACAGTACAATTTGTCATAAATACAATGTTTGGAACGCACAAGACCACAATTAATTTGATTACTATATCGAAAACTTTCAAAGTCAAGTAAAGTGAATGTATTGATACTAAATAGTGAAATGATAACTTTTCAGATGAAAATGGAACATTGTACAGGATTATCTGATTAGATCACCATGCATGAAGTCTCAAAAGTGAAAAAAGCGTGTAAATGTAAAAAAGACTCAAATCCTACATGTTACCTATGTTTAACTTGTATTGAACTTCATTTTTACATAAAAGGGTATACTTAATAAATAAAAGTGACATGACATTTTGGTGTTCGTTTAATTTTAAACTTTGCTTTAAATACTATGAAGAAATCTTTGCAGAATGTTGAAAGATTACCTACATAAGTGTAGAATATTTAACACAAGAACGACGTAATATATTTTGTTTAATTAAAATATCACAAACATAGTTAACTTTGTTTCATTTTTTACTATTATTTCTTCTTGTTTATCATTATTCATATATTTTTAGGTGCTCTCTATTGTACTTGAAAAGTACTGAGAATAAAATAAATTAAACAAAATTCGGCAGCAATTGGCTTGAGCGGGAGATAAACTCATAATCAGTTTTCTTGGACTCCATTTAGCATCGTTTTTAGAGTTTAGCATGTCATGTAACACTGAAATAAAGAAATAACTTCACTTGGTAATTTGCAATAGAAAACTTTGGAACCTAACCTCAAAATATCCCAAAACCAATCATCATTCATCACATATCACGAAATAAAATTACATTTGCTATCGTATCATTATCATAACTGATATTTGCCTTGAATTAAGTGCATTGTTATAGTTATAGTTTTTTATTTGCTAGAATCATGGTATATATACATTGTTGTAGTTCACAGTATAATAATGGTTAATACAGATCAGCACAATTCACCATAAACTGTTCAATGTTGGAAGCAGATATTAAATCGTAAAATAAAATTTGTAAACAAACGCAAGAAAACTTTTTATAGAAGTTACATGCCATGCCACAGATAAATACATGGATTATGCACAATATTCGAATTATTCAAAAACAGTGTTGCTAGCCAGGGATTTATAAATTTGCCACGCTTTTCTACTGCGCTGAATGGGCTGTCACACTATAAGTACTTTTTACATACGTACATACATACGAATCCACGAAATTCTATTTCCGTCGGAGGCATATATATAGTGCTTTTCTCCAAACATGAAAGGAAATAAAATGTATTCTTGCATAAGATTTGAAAGGAAAAATAAGGTTCCCGCCTAAACTTTCTTTTAATGCACGGTTGTGTTCATAAAAAAAGTTGAAATGTCTTTAGTTTTATTAAGCCGTATCTACACGACCTTGAATAACGAGCCGTATGCAACTCGCGATAGAACGAGACAACCAAGGATTTGATCTCCTTCTCTCTAGAACTACTACAAAGCCACCCCAGACGGGGCATTTTTAAGCACGATATGATCAGATTGACAATTTGATGTCAATCAGATTGTCCCGTCTGAGCAGACCGTTTGGTCGCGGCTAAAGTATATTTGGCTGTTTGCAATATTGTTTAATAGTCCAAATATTTTTTTTTTAAGTAAAAAACAATACAGTAATGGACTTTAGTACAACTTCCTGGACGCTAAACGGTAGAATAATGAATTAGATTTTTTTTTAATTTGAGTCGGGATCGGGACATAAGGAGGTTCTTTTCGTACCAAAGTACATTAATGTGAACATTTCCGAGCATATTGGAGAAAAAGTACATACCGTACTTAGCTATACATATAACATCATCGACTTCTATAATATATTAAAATTTCGAACGTCTCTGAAAAACATATTAAAAAAAGGAACGTCAGAAAAAATTTCATTCATGCAAACCGTAATGGCGGTCAAAATCATGAGAGGACCAATAATAACTAAATGAGCAAACTGAAAATAAAAACATATTAAATTGCAACTCACGTATTTTTATCACATAGGTGTGACATGTTTCGACTGCATCGGGCAGTCATCGTCGGACAGACAGACGGAATACGCGGGTGTTAACCGTTGCAATTTAATATCATTATATTCAGTATGACTCACGAAAAAAAGTTAATACCTGAAATGGACTCTATTACGAATTCACTAAGGTTCACTTTCGTTTGACAGGATTGTGTAAGGAAAACGAACCGAAAAACACTGACAGGTAGTCTCGCCATATTGAAAAATAAAAAATCTATGATCTATGGTTGTTAAGTATTTTATAAAATATTCGCAAATAAATTTATTATTTAATATGTTTAAATATTACTACTAAACAATTTAAATATCATAAAAAAAAAGGTCGTCAGAATATTTAATCAATGTTAATTTAGTAGCATGTTATGTTCACGAATGGCAATTGCCGTGACGGCCATCTCAAGGTTAGCGAGACCTCCGTCCCTTTCTATTAAAGGAACTGTAGTCACCTCGCCACTATCTCTGTCGGCTCGTTTTTCGAAGACCAGTAAGCACTTCTGGCTATTATTGTTACCTCCTGACTATTTAATCAGCTGCTAGTCTATGATGGTCGGGTTTTTATCGTTCACCGACGTTGCTGTCACGTTCTAACAAGTTATATGTGCGAAAGTGACGCATAGCGTGATAAGCGATAAAATGGCAACCATGCTAACCCTGCAGGTCTGGCAATGTTTTTTTTATTGTAAGAAGAATATAATTTTCTATATAAAAAACACAAGGTCCCCAAGCTCCGTCTATCTATAGAGATTAGAGTGAGTTATTATCCCTTAATACTGTACTGACCTTTGGATGAGCAAGCCTTCAACATGAGAGAGCATATTCTCAGGGCGTATACTAGAACTTGCATCAGCAGAAGTTGACAATCACACCTGAAATAATCCCAAAAGTGCAAATAACAATCGAATAAATCACAACTTTATACAGTAATATTTAAGTATTAATCCAGCCGGTGTAGTAATCTTCTGCCGAAAGGGTATAAAGTCCCACGGTAAGCTCAATAAGGCTTCTGTTGTAGACGACGATACATATAACAGATAGATACATATAAATACTTAAATACATAGAAAACATCCATAACTCACTCCAAATAATCATGATAAACACACAAATAAATGCCCTGACCAGGATTCGAACCCGGGACCCCCTGCTTCGTAGGCAGGGTCACTACCAAACTAGGCTAGAAGGCCGTTATATTTGAGTATTTATAGTTAATTCACCTGTTGTCCTGTGGATAACTAGCGCTGTAGTTGCTGTGGAACCCGAGCAAGTCCTGAGCTGTAGTGAGCGCCTCCGAGACTAAGTTCTGCTTCTCTATACACTTCAGCGCCACTTCTATTTGCTTCAAGAGAACGTGAAGATGGCACGAGTCTGAAAGGTAAGAAGAGTAAGTATTTCATTAAGGGGCTACCCGGCATATTTCACTGTTTTTAAAGTGAATAGGCTTTGTTCAGCTCCAAGCACAACGCTTGAAAAAAATATATAATGTAGATAGGTATTTGGTCTACATTTTGTTCCACTAAATTGTCGAAAAACATAATACATCAAGAGAAAAAAAAATAACCGTAAACCCTTTTTTCTACCTTAAATCTGTATCTACTCCCTTATTATGCGTCGTAAGTACAAGAAACTAAGACAAGCATTTTATATTTATGTTTACTTTTAACGCATCCACTGATTTTTGGATAGGTTTTGTACTTTTCGAGAAAAAAGCTATTACACGCATTTTTCCGAAAACGCCGGCTCGAGATGCCTGCGCGGGCGACGGGGGCCAGTCGTATAAGATGGCGCTAGTAGTTTATAGGGTTGCGTCCTAGTACAAGCAGCTCTTCCTAGGTGACGACTTATGCTTATAACCGGTATTGTATAACCGGTGAGGAAAGGAAGCGGTAGGGGAAGAAAGCTCAAATCGCCGAGGTCATTGGGATAGGGGACGGCCTTAACGTAAATTCTACGGTTGTCATCTTGCAATATTTAGGAAAGCGATTTAAAATTGGCATATCTTTATCATATTATGGTTAAATAAATATAAATAAATAAAATAAATTTATTTAGCAGAAAAAATGCTTAACCTACTTACATTTGGATTGTTGTAACACTTTTATTATGGTAAAAACCAAAGATAAGGTAAGTGTCCTCTGACCCCCGTACTAGTGTAAACTGTATCACGGTGGGTCAGTATTCACCGAACTTAACACTTGTTTCTACATTTCGTTATATTTGTATGGATAACTTAGTACTTAACTTATACTAACACTTTACTAAATATTTGACAACGATAAAATGTAGGTATATTATCTGTATCACAAAAATTATAAGGGTAACTTAACAAAAGATTCTCTGGAATGTGGCTGTCGCGCATCGTCGCTAGGCCGGTTTAGGAGTAAACATGTAGTATACGCAAAAACTTAAGATTATTTTTAAGGCACAATTCTTTCAATTAATTAGTAACGTTTTATATTTTTAATTTATGTTTTATGTAGGTATAATGTGTTATGTATGTATGTGTATAATATGTATTACATTTTTTAATACATATGGTAGATAAAAGAAAACGTGTGTATGAATGAGTGTATGTGTGAGAGGGTGTGTTTTTGTGTGTATTATATGTATTATTTTGTAGGATATGTATTACACCAAGATTTCCAGCAGCTTTTCAGTGTTATCATAAGTCAATTTTTGCAAATACTCTTTAAGTGATTTTTTTTAACGCGTATGAATTTAGTGTTCGCAACTTAATTTTTTTGCTAATTTTATTGTACAAGGTTGGGCCAAGAACATAAGCGAATTTCTTTGAAAATTTGGTTTTATGTGGCGGAATTGGATAGACAAAATCATTTCTCCTTCTTGTCTCAGACAAGGATGAAGTTTGTTTGTGCTGTTTAGTTAACAGCTGCTTAATAAATAGCTGCCTTACTGTGAGGACCAAGGGTTGACACAATTTACAAAAAAACTGTCAAGTAGCCAATCGCTTACCTTTCTTTTAAGTAGCACTCTTCCCACAAATCCCCTCATGGGCCACCAACGTTCTCAGCAGCTTCAATAACTGGCAGGACACGGGCGGCATGGGCCGACAGGAGACCTGCCAAGTAGCCAATGGCTTACCTTTCTTATAAAGCAGCACCCCCTCCTCCAAATCCATTCTCATATTCCCACTCCCCCCCACAGATCCCCTCATAGGCCACCAACGTTCTCAGCAGCATCAATAACTGGCAGGACACGGGCGGCATGGGCCGACAGGAGACCTGCCAAGTAGCCAATGGCTTACCTTTCTTATAAAGCAGCACCCCCTCCTCCAAATCCATTCTCATATTCCCACTCCCCCCCACAGATCCCCTCATGGGCCACCAACGTTCTCAGCAGCATTAATAACTGGCAGGACACGGGCGGCATGGGCCGACAGGAGACCTGCCAAGTAGCCAATGGCTTACCTTTCTTATAAAGCAGCACTCCCTGCTCCAAATCCATCCTCATATTCCCGCTCCCCCCACAAATCCCCTCATGGGCCACCAACGTTCTCAGTAGCTTCAATAACTGGCAGGACACGGGCGGCATGGGCCGACAGGAGACCTGCCAAGTAGCTAATGGCTTACCTTTCTTATAAAGCAGCACTCCCTGCTCCAAATCCATCCTCATATTCCCGCTCCCCCCACAAATCCCCTCATGGGCCACCAACGTTCTCAGCAGCTTCAATAACTGGCAGGACACGGGCGGCATGGGCCGACAGGAGATGAGGGACTTCAGGAGGGTGGTGGGGGCTGGAAGTGAGTTTAGGAGGAGGGTGATGGAGTAGAGGAGCCCGTTGTAGAGGGTGGCACAAGACTGGAATAAGAAAAAAAAAACATTTAATGAGAATTTTACTTGATCTTGATGCCGACTTACTTTATAAGCTGAAATAGATAGATAAACAGGTAAGATGTCATTCTAAATTAATTTTGTTTTAATTTTACAATTTTATAATTGACAGGAAAATTCCCCGCGTCGAGCAGATTCGAACCTGTACCCTTGCCCTCTTCGGAACACCTCTCCCGACTATCTCTTTCAATTTTGGAGCGACACAGTGTCGTTTATCGGTGCAAATTTTAAATTGATCTACTTTCCTGCTTGATTGATTGATTGATTGTTCCCATATAAGAAAAATGTGTAAATAAAATCATATTCATATTCATTTATTCATAAAATTACACAATTTCACATGTCAAAAATAAATTTAAAATGAAATAAGAATGTCCAATAAATCATGTTAATTACAATTAAAGATTAAAATAACACATTATATAAAATCAAAATTTAAGATTAGGCATAAATATTAGGATTTGCATTCAATTTAATTAAATAATTGTCATATTCTAGCATATCATAAAATGCTTCTTTTGTTAGCCATTTTTTTAATTTCGTGTTAAATACCGTGTCATCTTTAATCTTTTTTAAATTGTCGGGTAGTTTATTATAAATACCTGGCCCTGCAATAGATATAATTTTCTCGGATTTGGCAAGTCGGCAACATGCTTTTGCTAACATATTTTTATTTGTCTCCGCAATGCGTGCACTATAGGCATATTTTGTAGGGAATAGTTGTAAGTTCGCCCTAACATATTTAAGTACGTAATACAGGTATTGAGATGTGAGTGTCATGATGTTATTATTTATGAAAAGTTGCCTGGCGGGGGTTCCGTATGGAGCGTACGAGATGGTACGTACTGCGTGTTTTTGCAGAATGAACACACGCTGCCATTCCGCCAAACCAAACAAATCACTTGTTATATTAACAAAATGTTAACAAAAATTTTGATACCAACCGTGGCATCCAGTAAAGAGCAGACATCACCCAAAACTTGTAGGATTCCGTTATTATCATTGTGTGTGATCTTCCCAACTTGCTCCTCTGAGACAGCCTTGGTTGAGCGGTCCAGTAGAAACACTATAGTAGCCACCATCCGCCGCGCAAGTATTCCTTGCTCTTGTTTGTACAATGCTCTGTAACGATCACATAATAAAAGGTGGTTAGGTTGAGTAAGACCTGTTTTCTATGTAAGACCTGACCTCGTAAGACCCGAGATTTTTTTTGTTTTAGGAATTGGAACTCTTAGTACAAAAATTTGTACATGTGGACAGAAGGTTATAGGTTTTTACTATTATAATGTTTTTAGCAAACCCCTATTATTTTTTACATACCTATCGAACGATACTTCAGTGTAGAGCCACCCTAATAAAAGCTTGTGAAAAGAGAGGTTAATTTAACATATTGTAGGTAGGAAAGAAGGGGAAGGTTCCTAAGTCCTTCGCTGGACTTCCTTTCCTTCCTTTTTGGCTTTCTTGTTAAAGTTTCCAAATTGGTATTGTTGTAGGATCCCGAACCTCAAAAGGAAAACATGGAACCCAGGGTCACTCTTTTTCTTAAGACCCTTTGTTAAGAACGCGTACAGATCCGACAATTCAGACTCCCGCAACGACGGCGCCGGATTGCGCGAATCACCCTGCTTCGTCGCGCGCGACCCGTTACCTACGCCGGCCTCGGGCAGTGTTGCCCGAGCCGCGAAGGTGATAACACCACTCTGTCTGTCCGACGATATCTGCCCCACGCAGACGAAACATGTCACGCCTATTGTGATAAAAATACGTAAGTGTTAACCGTTGCAATTTAATATGTGTAGAGATTCATTCCGCATGAGTGTTTTCCAACGAGGACTACCGCGAGTCGATTTCCCGCTAGGGGCGCTAGTGGAACGTGGGTCCTGCGGGAACATTTCAAACGTCACTTTGACAAGTCTCTCATGACACAGGACCCACGCATGAGTGGCGCCGCCTGGTGAGCGACAATACGGTAGCTCCGACTGCACTGACCTGCCAGCGAGCAAGCTCCGCCTCGGTACGTGCAGCCACGTGCCCGCCGCGTCTATGTATCGCTGGTCCATGTATCGCTGGAACGCAGTCGTCGCGCGCGCCTGCACGCATCTCAACTGCTGCTGCACTTGTGCTAGCACGGCGCACGTTGCCTTCACGATCTGTGGGACAAACAATATGGTAAGCGGTCAGCCTATGGACGCCTGCAACTCCAGGGGTATTACATGCGCGTTACCGACCCTTTAAAAAAAAGGAGGATTCGCTGTGTAAAAAGGGGCAAGCTTTGCTCCGTGGGTCCCCAGCTGTCAACACAGTGAATCCTCTTGGAGCTCTGGCTTACTCACCAACAGAAACACAACACAATGAGTAGGGTCTAGTGTTATTAAAGTGCGGTTTTCTTTATCGTATGAGAACAAAGTTGATTGTGTCACTCAAGACACTATACGATACGATATATTGTTATCGACAATGTTATCTGTACAGCCATAAGAAGATACTATTGCAGCCGGAAGATTTTATTTTATTTGGCTACCGTTTAAGGGAAACATTCCAGTGGATGACACTGACCCAGTGGATGTCATTTTGCAGTTTATTTGAAAAAATAAAGAAATCGCTATTATTTATAACCATAAAAAAGCTGCACATATTTGTAATCCGTTCCGCAATGTGAAATGTCAGGCCCACCAATGTTCAGTTAAGGCGCTGGAATTTACAGTCTTTTTTTACTTGCCTTATCAAAACTCTCAGCTACATTGACTCCATCGGCTATTCTTGCTATATCCTCATGTATACACCCAATGGCCATCTTCTCCTGCCGTGCCACCGTGGTGGCTGGAACGCGGTGGAAGGTCCTAAACACCCGGCAAGGGCGCTGGGATTGGTCCAGGTCAGTTTGGAGCTTCTCGTTGCTGTCCAGGAGTGAGGGGTGCTCGGTTGTGGGCTCGAGGATTGAGGGAAGTAGGCTGGTGAGGTTTGGCGTCGCTGAAAAATTAACAAATCTAGTTTAAAATACCCTCCAACAATATAAAAAGTTACTTAATTAGGAGATTTAAAAAAACTGTCGATTCAGTTCTTGGAAATTTTCAAAAAGGCGGGATTTGGTACGAAGGTCCTAAGCGTTGTTTTTAACCATCCTGACAGACAAGGCAATAAAATAAAATATTTTTTTTATACTACATTGGTGGCAAACAAGCATACGGCCCGCCTGAAGGCAAGCAGTCACCGTAGCCTATAGATGCCTACAGGGCAGGGGTGTCAAGCGAGTTTTCGATCCATGAAAAACTTGTACTCTCCTTCTTTTAAGAACCCCATACTGTAGTCCCTCAGGAAAACCTCAGCAAGGAGCTCATTCCACAGCCAGAGCGTCCGCGTGAGGAAATTGCTTCACCCATTTGGGAGCCACTATGTCACAGACAGACAGACAGGTACAAACCCTTTCTTCGTAAGAAGCTAAAAATACGTTTTGACAGAACTTATTTCTGTATTAATTCTGTAATAATTAGAAAGATTTGTTCCTTTACCAAAACAATCAAGTAAATTATGCTTAAAATATTAGTAAGGATTATTTGAATTACCTAAGCTATGTGATTTATAGAGCTTCAGGAAGTGTGCTTTGCTGTGTGTCTGGGCACCAGTCGAAGATGTCTTCACCCTCCTCTGGGTTAAGGACATGTTGGAGTTCATGTGGTTCTGTCGGTGACTGGAGATTACATTACGATTTATAAGCAAATATTAAAATAATTATAAATTGAAAGAGATGTCCTGTACCAATGAAAAAGTGGCTAAGGCCCCTAGTGCCCCGGCCTGGGATCGAACCAGTCTTCTGCATATGCGGTCAATTTATAATTTATACATATTGGTACTGATTATGGTTAACTAGCCACTTGCAGGTAAATATATAGTACATACAGTATACATACAGTTGTGGTGTTACTACTTAAACACATTGTTGTTTGATTTGTTTATTATTTGTATTTTAAGAAAAAAATCTCCTATCAAAGAAAAAAATATATTTGTAAAACACATAGATAGCAGAACCTCCTTTTTGAAAAGTATGTTTGATAAATTTTATCAACCTCACGCAGAGTGCAAAAAAATTTTGGGGATAAGATAATACAACAAATAATACCTTAATAAAACATTATTAAATAATACCTTGATGATATCTCATTGTTAGGCACAGTGACTTGTGTTAATTTGATTTTGGTGGATTCCAGCATCCTGCATCTCTCTTTAATGCTGATTATTTCTAAGTTCTGTAAGACAAAAATGGAAAAAAAAAATCACACAAACATAACATTGAAATATGTAGTACGATAGTGAAATCATAAAACTTTCATTTATAACAAAAATAAAATGTGCATAATAAATTCTATTTGAATACATCTATGTTATAATCATTGATTTAAGGGTTTTAAATGAGTATTATATAATTCTCAGCACTGACCCTCCAGGGTGTAACAAAAATGCTGGTGATCCATGAACCTTATCACATTATAATAAGGCTCACAAATTCACACTTGTTCCTGTTCCTGTTCACTGTATATTAATGTTGCAAATAGAACACACCAGTTGCAAATAGTTACCTTAAAATCCAACTGTGTTCTCAAATCATGCATCTGGCCAGTAACAGCAGATAATTTCTCCGTCCACTCCATCTGTACCTTCTCTTGAGCTTTAATCTTATCCATTCTTGCATTGTCCACCGCCACCTGACAAGATTTAAGTTGCGTCCGAAGAATAGAGGCCTCCCCCTCTTTTGTTACACACTTGTCCATTAATTTACCATTCTCTGACTTCAATTTCGCATTCTCTTCTTGTAACTGGAGAAGTTGTCGGTAAACATGGTCAGGGTCTTGCCCTTTATACACTTTGTCATCATAAATTAAATCATCATTATATTTCATTGTTTCTCCATTTGAAATTACTTTTGATGACATTCCAGGTAGTGGAGAAGAGATCCTATTGCATTTATCTTTTAAATGAGTGGATGTTAGGTGTGGAGAGTTTACGGTGGGTTTTTTAAACGTGAATTCTTTGCTAGGGCCGGGTTGGTGAAACATTTGGGTGCTGGTGGCACCAGGCTGCATGCAGAGGCTGAAGTCTGGCAGGGTACTGTTGTTACCGTAGGCCTGCTCGCATGCCTGGCTCGCCATGAGCAGCATTTCGTCGTCATTGTCGTCGCCCCAGTTATCCAAATCTTGAAAGACATAAACATGAAGTTATAACCTAATTTTTCGTGGAAAATTAATCTTTTTAACCAAAACATATTGTGCTGGAGACACGGTAGGTAATTAAAGGTTGTGATGAAGAGTAAAAGTAGTAAATATTTATCTAACATACCATCATTAGCAGCTGCATTTTGACTCAAAGGAAAATTGTGATCTGATATGGTAACATCGAGCTTGGCTTTTTTTCTTTCACCATGATGGGATGTGGGAAAAAGTCTTTTGGACATAGTAGAATTACGCAATTAATTCATCGTTTATATTTAAACCAAACTACACAATATATCATATTGTTTTTGTTCAACTTTGGCGGCACAAGGAATATGTCAAAACAGCTGAAATTGACTTATCTGTTAGTGTTAATGCTAAAAACGTTTACCCGATATAATAAGTACCAGTTTTAAAAAGTTCTCAAACAGCCTCATTGAAACCATAAACAACTTGGCAATATTTTATCATTATACTGTGTTTACACCTGCAGATTTAGTCCGGTCGTGTAGGCCACGTCTCATAAATCGTGTAAGCACCGCCTAACTTAACTGTGACATTACCGGTTTTTGGACAGCAACCATAGATACGAGAGACGCGCAAAACGGCAAAAGTTGCCCCTTTCCTTCAATTTTTTAATTTAGTTCGTCGTGGAAAGTCAGTTTGAGCGGTCGTGTATCATGTCTATCGAATATAAACTTGGTGATTTAGTGTGGTATGTACCAAAATACTACACTGAAATGAAGCATTAAATTTAACGTGAAGTCTACTGTTTAATATAACCGGTTATGTGTTTGTTTCAGGGCAAAAATGAAGGGTTTCAGCCCGTGGCCCGGCCGGGTAAGTTATCCTGATATTTCTGAAGACCTATGTAGTATAACGTTCCCCATTAAAAACATTATGTACTTGTTGATTGTAAACAGCATTTTGAATGTTTGTTGATCACTTGAGCCGGAATTTTTCTCATACAGTAATAGGCGGGAAATCTATTATTACGTGTAAGCTTGGCCATTCAGATCGGCGTTGGCGTCCCCTAGACTCTTGTTTTGATAACGTCGAAGGAAATAAACGGGGGAACGTATTATCGGCGTGTTATGATTCTATGGTTATGTTTCTAACCTCTGTAAGCACTAACAGTATGTGATGGTGGTTTCAGGTAGCCATTCCAACTCCTGAGCTGTCCAAGCCCCCGAAAAAGTCGGCTGTGCAATGCATCTACTTCTTCGGCACCAATAACTAGTAAGTATTCTAAAATTCTCCTACTAGACATGCTGTGTAAGCTATGTTGTTGTTATTCATATTGATATTTACATCAGGTGTTTATACCTGTTGTATCATTTTGTTCCTGTTGGATCTATCTTATCAACAGACTAATAGACTAAAATCAAAAGAACCTTAAAGGTCTTAAGACCTATTGTATAACACAAGCTTTTTGTTAATTATATCTACTGTTATTATTTTAATTTTAATCTTATTCAACTTGCCAATTCTAAGTATTTTCTGATAAGCTGGCAACACCTTGGAATGAAACTCCCATAGCAATACACTGTCTAATTGAAATCTAAGTTATTTTATTTCATACTGCTTCTTTTAAATTCTGTTCTAAATCTGATAAATAAAACTTCATGATAAATATTATTTTAAAGTTGTTGCCAGCAACAACAAAATTGCAGCTGTTAATATTGAAATCATGTATGTAGGATAGGTTCAGCTAGGTTCAATAAAGTTTTAAAAATTATACTGGGTGTTGCTTGTAACAAATCATAGGTAGTAAGTACTCTTCAAACCTAACAGCTTTTGTTCAACAACTTAAAAAGAATGGGACTTTAATGGGAAATTAAAGGGTTTCACATTTTCATACAAATTAAATAGTACAATACAATACAATACAATAACTCTTTATTGCACCTCAAAACAACAAAAATAACACAAACTGAACTTAAGTATATTAATATGTCTAATACTCACGGGAGTTTTCTATTTAAAACACAAACTGGTATAGATTACACATGAAAAAGAGGCAAACAACAGGCGGTCTTATCGCTAAAGAGCGATCTCTTCCAGACAACCTTTGGGTAGAGGAGACACTACACTAAGAAAAGTATACATACAGTAGGTGGTGCAAAACTGGAAAAAGTATTATGTGAGAACCAAAATATATGACATAAACAGAAAAAACAAATCTACAAAAAAAAGAAAACAAACACACACACAATTACATATACATACATATATATATGTTCATACCAAAATACATAAATATATAAATACATATATACAAATACAAACTAATTAAGCGAAATGATGATAGCAGATTACTGATTTTTAATAGTATTTTAAATGTTACATTAACATGAGTCTAATCAAACTCTCTTTTGTCATAGTACAAAAATGACAAAATTCACAGTACATTGCGTCTTCTAACAAACTTTAAAGTGGTAAAAAACCAAACCTAAAATTATTTTTCAAAGTTGCACCAAACATTGTTTAGTTTAGGGTTTAAATTGATTGCTCTTGTTACAGGCAATGCCCATTAACCCATTAACAACATGCAAATTTTAATTAGATTTTAGTCTATCTGGATTATCATGGGTAATGACCGAAACGTGGTATTTTTATCATAAAGATATTATATTTTTGACGTTTGGAGGCCTTTACACCTCCAAATCCTATTAGTATAATTTTTTGACTATGGGGACCTTTTACATCTCCAAATTTTATTAGTATTTTATTTTGACGTTGGGGGACCTTCTACATCTCCAAACTTAATTTATTATTAACGATAGAGACTATACATCTCTTGTCATATTACTTAGTACATTTATTTTAATATTTTTTTACCCAGGTTTTGGCTGTTGTATTATCAGTATTTAGATTATACTTTTACTTCTCACTATATATTGTAAATGTTTGTACATGCAAATGCTTTATTGTAATGCTTACTGACTTGTAAAAGTGCCCTTGTGGCCTACTTGCAGAATAAATTTTTGAATTTTGAATTTTGAATTTTGAAACCATTGAGCAAATTTTGTGTACAAAGAAATTTAGGTATGTTTGGCTTCTTCCTTAACATCTTCCCCTGTAATAAAATAAATAAGTTCCGAAGTGTATAGATATTTATAGACATGACTGTACATAAATCACTGGGTGGTTATTAAACTGGGACAACTAACAGAACATGTCTCAGTCCAAGTCTATTGGTAGGTATACCTATTCTTTGTAAATTAGTAACCCAAGTCTACATCAGTTGTTCCTTCAATGTTCAGGATCATGACATGACATGAGATCATTCTCTTGAAGACCTGGGTGTGTAGCCAAGATGCCATTTGCTGACGCTTAGTAGCGTAGCATAGTTTTCTTTATCACTCTTCCTTATTAGTGTGTTTCGTTTGCGACCGAGCATTTGCGATTGTGATCTTGGCTACGCACCCAGATTCCTCAATCCCTCGCCAAATGCGTTGTCTCTTCAAATCAATACTCATCTATATGCAATTATAGTCCTTAGAAGACGTCATGTCAAGTAGTAGATATTGGTAGAATGATGTACTGTGATCCTACCTATCTATCGGCCCCATATCGAGCCGCACTTTAGTTAATTGGTAACTCATTCCCCCTATGAACGGTACCCCTCTGGGAAGGCTAGGACACCAGTTTACCTGATGGTAGGATGAGCTTAGGCTGACTGTAGGTCCAAATTGAAGAAGGGTGACGCAGGACAGACCGCAGTGGAAATAGTTGAAGGAGGCCTTTGCCAACTGGCACCCCGAGTTAAGAGACATTCTCTAAAATAGTCTGACCTGGAATAAAGAGGGCTTATTATATTATTATCTCATTCTCCATGACAGCAGTGAAGTGAGACAAGTGCTTCCCATACTACCCAAGTGATGGAAAAATTCTTAATGAAGTAATGAGCAAAATGTTGTGCTCTAACAATAATAGTACATTGTGTCATAGTAGAGGGTGTACATTGAATCCCGAATGACGCGATGGATTCTACAATATCACATTCTGGGCGTAACAAGGGATTCAACCGTTAATAAATGTCACTTTGATCCCTCCTAGCAAGGAAGAAAAAAGCCTTTATTGAATAGGTGGTGTGAAAATCTATCTGGTTCTGATGAAGGAAAACCCATAAATCTAAACTAAAAGATCATCTTCATGATCCTAAACTTAAGTGTGCACTTGTGGGATTAGTACTTAGTACGGAAATAGGCAGGCTGATGATGACCTATCACACTCATTCAGCCGTATTCCCAATGATAATAGTAATGAGGGATATTGAGCCAGAAGCAGGCAGGCTGTCAAAGGCTTGTTGTGTACACTCAGCCCATTTCCCTGTTGCTGCAGGTTACTGTCCCAGCAACACTTCCCCATTGCATCTAGTCTTCCTGTTTCCCTGCAAAACAGAAGGACATCTTTGATTCCCTGGAATTAGAGCTGCAGGTTATAGTCCTGGCATCTCATAGTTTTCTCCTTGAATCACTGCCACTTACACAAGGCATTCTGCTAGTTTCCTCCTTCTTTAGTATACGATGGTTTCGTCCTTTGCACATCAGAAGGCGGCTCCACTGATACCCATTACTTTAGGGTGTCATGCGAGGGTGCTGTACTGATGAAAACGCCGGTCTAGCAGAGACCTCACTTTAGACTCGTCTTACCTACCCCCTAGCGTCATTATTGCCTGCAGCTAGTCTCTCCTCTCCATTCGTTCTCTGCGTCTTTTTCAGTCATTCTATGACCTCATTTATGCCTTTTCCCCTCATGGTTAAAACTGGATGTAGACCTGTATATTCTGTTCCATAACCAGCTTTTTCGCGTTTTGATATCCTGTCACTCCCTGAACTGATATCTGACCACCCAAGCTACAGTAACACTTTTTTGTCCACTTATTGAGTTCAGCTCCTTCAAGGAATGACGTACTCAACATCTTTCCATCAACACAAACTTCTGCCAGAAACACAAACCTACCAAGTGTTGTGGATTGCTTCTCTCCCAGATTGTGGATGACCCAACTTATATAAGTATGTGAAGATTGTGAAGTCGAATAATGGGAAGTTGGTCGAGTTTAGCTTCCAAGATTTGACCCAAACAAGCATACTAATTAGTGACAAACATGTAATGCGATGCGAGCGTTACAAATTTATTGCAAACTATGAAAGCTTATTAAAGATCAAGGAAGGTTAAAGAACGTATTTTTGAGCATTTGCTTTAAATTGAAGGGTGCATTCTTTAGCTTAAATTAAGTTAATTTCTCTATTCTAATTAGCTCCATTTAGAAAATAACTACTAATTAAATTTTATCTCATATGAATACCATTCATGTAAACGGACGGAGTATGTGTATTCGACATGACAGTGATATGTCATAGTTGTCACTTACTTAGTAAAGTTAATTCTAATGCCCGTATTACATTAGCGGTTGATGCAACATGTAATTACATTGTATGAGAAATCTATGCCACTCTGTTTTCTTAATTATACCAAGAACCATGACGAAGTTCAAGCAAATGCTCAAGAACACCCTTTAGATATGTACAAAACTTTATATTTATTTCGGTATTTTTCTCCAGGATATGACTACACAAAAATGCATAGTACGAATTTACATTTAGGGTCCTGTCAGGCCGGAAGTGAGAGAGGAACTAGCCTGAATAAACTTTCAACAATCATCTCAAAATTTTTAAGAGCGTTGTTGGCTGAGCGGTAAGAGCGCGTGACTTTCATGCTGAAGTTCGCGGGTTCAAATCCTGGCTGCTCGTACAAATGAGTTCTTCGGAACTTACGTACGAAATCTCATTTGATATTTACCATCCCCTTTTCGGTGAAGGAAAACATCGTGAGGAAACCAGAATAATCCCAATAAAACCTAGTTTACCCTCTGGGTTGGAAGATCAGATGGCAGTCGATTTCGTAAAACTAGTGCCTACGCCAAATCTTGGGATTGGTTGCCAAAGCGGACCCCGGGCCCGTGGCATAAGAGGCCGGTATACTTTTGTTTCGATTTTGCGCAACTTTGATACTATGTTGGATCAACTAACAAGAATCCTGTTAGTTTCAACTAGAATGGAATGTATGAACTACTTTCACGTTTTTGTTTTTCTATTTTTAATTATGTACTTAAATCCGAGGACTGTTTCGCGATTTTGGATCGAAGAGGTAAATACTTGAGGCTTTTTGATAATCAAAATGATATCAAACCGATGTATAAGTTATATGTAACGAGCTCTGGGTTTACTGAACGAGCTCCTGGTATCAGCTCCAGAATGTGATCTGCTTGCTTGGGGATGGACGGATCTGTGTCAGGAATGCTTGAGATTATGTGAGGCGATGGATGACAGGGTGTCCAGTATATTTAAATAATGTGTACTAAAATAGTATCAGCAATGTTATTGTACTTTGTAGTTAGTGTAGTTTCACGGTGTCTTAGTTGTATGACTGTAATACTGTGTTACAAAAATAAATCATTAAATCATGTAAGTGTTGGGAAATGAGTTGTCTAAAGGAATAAATGAACACTTTTTTCCACTTTCATATACCTACGTATTTCTTTCGTAAAAATGTATATTTAGCTAGAGTAAATTTAAGAAAAAAAAATATGAGTTTAGCAGATATATTGGGTGTGTATAAAATATATTTCATAAAAATAAATATGCAAAAATAAACCTAGTTATATCCCTAATTAACGTGTACGGAAATAAATTAGATCGTATATAAAAAACAAGTTACGATATTGTATGAATCAACCACCTCGCAAAAGAAGCTCTGTAAGAATATATAATATATACAATTGAATTCTATGCGTTATTTCATTTTCATTATTTTACGAAGTTCACTTTTAAATCGTAACCGAGCTCATTAGCCAGGAAAAGAATCATCTCATAAGTTTGAAATTCCAGCTAATTAATTATTGAAAATTATAAAAAGTTTGCATATAAGCATATGATTTTTTTATACAGGGTGTCCTTAGCCATTGGACATAGCCGAAACGTACAAATGCGTTATAGTGTTTAGAACCAGTACAGAGTGTTGTAACAATCTGTGCAGTTACGAAGAAAGTAACAAATTCCTATTTGTCACTCATGACGTAATAAATCCTCACAAAATAGTATGAAACCGTGTCTGTCCTTTTTATTTATCTTTTTTATACATATCACTTAGAACACTTTGATTGTTGACAAATGTCATCATAGATGAAAATTTACAGTGTCACTAGTCACTAATATGCTACTGCCAAAAACACTGCCAATGTAAATACAGTACTTTTCTTTTTAATGTCGATTATTCGGAATAACTTTTTTTTTTATGCTATAGGTGGCAAACGAGCAAACGAATCGCCTGATGGTAAGCGATTAACGTCGTCCATGGACACCCGCAACACTAGAGGTGTCGCAAATTTCGAGTGATATTTTTTTTTGTTATAATAAAAAAAATACAGTAGAGCATTAGTAGTTATGTAGCCCTATGTGGGCTTTCAGAGTTTGTCCAATAGCCTGAACATATTAAATTAAATTCTTCAGTATGACCTAAGTATGCATAACGTAATAGGTACTTACAAAACAAAAGGTCCACTCAAATACGACGCAAATATATATATATCGCCAAATATATATATATATACGCCATATGCGTTCGGGCAATCTGTCAGATCTCCATAGTGGGCATATCCACCGGTGGGCAGATCCGGCGGATCTGCTCAAACGTATATGGGCACCAATAATAATTAGGATCCCCACAGAATAAGGCCGTAGCAAGCTATGGCCCCACTGCACGGCAGGCAACGTTTTATCAATGCGAATTGGGGACTTTTCACACTAGTAGTTCACACACACCAATTAATGTATTTATAAATACTAGTGTTGAAAACAATTCAAATCGAGTTTTACCAGCGGGATGATATTTCACTATGTAAAGCTGTTTTAAAAATTGAATTGCATAATTTGTTCACTATAAAATTACCATCGGGCTAATGCGAAAACTTAGGCAAAAAATTTTTTTTTAATGAACGATGGTTTGATTTAATTATTGTGTTCACCTATACCTATTGTAAAATTAATTGAAATTGCTAAAGCCGTTTTAAATAAATTATTATAACATGTATGAAAATTTACCTGAATAGTAGTAGAAATGTTTTAAATACAGTGGTAAGATTTACAAAATTGTATAATATTTAATTTGTAACAACTCTGTGTGTACCTAAGTATAATAACTTACTCGCAAACACTCGCAAATTGTAATTAGTTATAAAACTTACTCATTAAGTGAAATGTAATAATTTCTTTTGAGTAAAATAAATGTCTTTAACCAGAATAGTTATAAAAGGAAAGGAGCTTAAAATCTTGGGAGTTTAAGAATGAGTTCCCAGGGGTGCGGACCCCACCCCACAATTTCTTAAATCAAATATCTTAAGTTCGAAATTCCTATAGACATTACATCGAAAATCAAGTTTGCTAATGTACGCAATTCCTAAAGATATAAGTCCTAATCCACTTTGGATCGAACAATCTTATTTCCGTAAGTCAATATTCCTTTTTCAAAATGCCTAATGCCAATACTTCGAATATCAATATTCCTAGCGCTCAAAATAACTACGTTCAAAAAGGCTATTGGCAATTTTTCGAATAGGTTTACCATACCTCCGGCCTAACTAACAGGGCGTTTTTATTTTTTTGACTTGGAAATTATCATGTTGGTTCTTATCAGAATCGCGAGCTCTGTCAATCCTAGTAGGAGAAAAATTGTGTCCCAAATTATCCATACATTTTTCAAATGTTCAATTGCGCTACCGCCAGACTAAATCTATGAAAATAAGTGGCGAAATGGAATAAAAATCTTGGGACACTTTTTTTCTCCTAATAGGTCTGAAAGAGTAAGCGATTCTAAATAAAAAACACAAAATTTTTAAATTTAGCAAAAGATGGTTTTTCTACAACAAAAAATAAAAAACACAATACTTGTAACCAACTAACGGCCTAATCTACCTACGAATTGACTTAGGGCCACTTGCACCATCCGGGGTTAGCCACATAATCCGGAGTTACGCGTATTTTTGTATGGAATTTGACAGGTTAACTCCGGGTTTTCGGCTAACCTACATACCAATTGACTTAGTTTGACTATCGTGAAAACATTACCTTGGTACACTTTAGGTAAAAAAGCGACAATGAAACAATCAGTTTCGTACGTTAGACTAAAGGCTTCGTCAGACTAGCGCGTGGGAGCGATAGGAGCGCGGCGCCGGCACCGCGCTGCGTCCAAGCGCGTCGCGCTCGCTTCGCGCCCCGCTCACGCCACGCGCTAGTCTGACGAAGCCTTAAGGTGAGCTAAACGTAGAAGAAATGTCTATAAAAATTTCGTAATTTGTACATTTTAAACTTACGTCAACTAAAGGTAGGGAAAATGTCGTTAGTATATTCATACACTAGCTACCCGCCCCGGATTCGCACGGTTTATTATTATACATATAAACCTTCCTCCTGAATCACTCTATCTATTAAAAAACCGCATCAAAATCCGTTGCGTAGTTTTAAAGATTTAAGCATACATAGGGATATAGGGACAGCGAAAGCGACTTTGTTTTATACTATGTAGTGTAGTGATTAGCAGTATTGTACTTTAGACTTTTTTTTAATACTTGAGTCAATTAACCGTAGAACATGCATCTTTAGGAATTTCGTACGTTGCAATCTTGATCTTCGATGTTGTGTCTTTAGGAATTTCGTTCGACCCGTTTCCACATACCACATTATCATTCACATGGTGGAAACCAAACAAGTAAACTGTATGTATTTTACGTAATTCTAACCTGAGCCGTTGTCAACAGTGCCTGGATCGAAGACAACAACATCAAGCCGTACCAGGAGTTCAAGGAGCAGCTGATCAAGTCCTGCAAGACTACTGCCTTCAAGGATGCTGTCAGCCAAATTGAAGAGTACATGGTCAACCCCGAGGTGAGTCTTCATCATTTTCAATCAAACAGGTCTTCCAGGAAGCGAGTAGCTGGTGAGATTTGTTGGCGTGCTACTGCTGTTTATTAACAGTATTACTTCCGTCAGTGATAACCTGTAGGCCACCTGGTCTCAATAAAACCAGGCGAATTCTCTTTGACGGGCAAGTTAGACAATATGCCATTTATTATAACAATGTGCTAAATTTAACCGCAATCATGAAATTCTATGTGAAAATATTAATTTAAATCCGTATAGTATTAAAAGTTTTATGAAAAGAGTCATCTAGAGTAGTCATTCACTAAATATATCAACAATGTACGCGGACGCTCCGGCTGTGGAATGAGGTCCCTGCCGAGGTTTCCCGCAAGATTATAGTATGGGGTTCTTAAAAAAAACAGTGTACATGATTTTAGTGGGTAACAACGCGCATGTTACCCCCCGTGGAGTTGCAGGCGTCCATAGGCCGTGACCGCTTTCCATAAGGCGAGCCGTATGCTTATTTGCCACCGTCGTGGTATGAAAAAAAAATGTAATCAGTTTTTTAAACAATGTAATTTGTGAAATAAAGTACAAAAGTATGTAATCAACAGTCTTAAGAAATTTAATAGTAGGTACTTAAAAAGGTTTCATTTGGATCTATAACAGTTTTACTTTTATTACCTATATATATACAGGATGATATTAGCCATTATACATTCCCTGAAATCCTAGTTAGGGCTACACCTCTAACGCTAACGTTAATATATTTTTGATTAGAACAAATGATAAAAAAAATATTTTCAAACAAAAGTTATGTTCAATAATCAACATCAAAAATAAACATACTTTATTTATCATTGGCAGTGTTTTTGGCAGCAACATATTAGTGACTAGTGACACTGTAAATTTTCATATATGATGACATTTGTCAACAATCAAAGTGTTCTAAGTGACATAAATAAAAACGATAATCCAAAAGACGAAGAAGGTTTACTACTATGAGGATTTTTTTTTTTTTTTTTTTTTTTTATGCTATAGGGGGCAAACGAGCAAACGAATCACCTGATGGTAAGCGATTAACGTCGTCCATGGACACCCGCAACACCAGAGGTGTCGCAAGTGCGTTGCCGGCCTTTAAGGTGGGAGTACGCTCTTTTCTTGAAGGTTATTTATTGTGGTATGTGTTTTACTTGCATACAGGAAAAGGATTAGTAATGTGCCGTTCCCGGGAATATTCCCTGTGTGGGAATATGTCCAGAATATTCCCACCCAAAGATTGGAGTGTATTTAACATATTTTATTTTTTGGGAATTCGCCAAACCGGGTGTTAAAACCGTGTAACAGGATACCGACAGTGTAACTTACACAGAAAAGTGATTTGCCTTTACTCCCGGGAATATTCCCAATGATACTGCGAATATTCCCCTGATAATTTTTTTTACAGAAGTAACTACATCTTTAACAAACAAAAACGTTTCATATCATTACAGTGTTAAAATCTCAATCAATACAAAAAATGTACATGAAATTAAAATCATACTATATTTTTTTTAAAGAAATATTACTAATATTGAATTCATAGGAATAGTAGTTTTTTTTTGCACATCAGTTCAATAAGTATGACAAAACTTTTTTTTTATTGATATAAATAATAGTTACATAACATTTTATATGACAGTACCGTTAAACCAGATCCACTGATCAGAGACTTAAACTCATAGTGGTAACACTGCAGTTAAAAATGCGTGTTTGCACGAGCTACGAGTATGATGACAGTTTTAGAGGAAGATGTGATTATCTCAGAAGCTAAAACAAATCCAGATAATTTCACATGGCATTATAGTCTCTAAATGCGGCCAGGAATACACACTTGAATTCTTTCGCACGTGTATTAATAGGTATGATCGGTATATGTAAATAAATAAAAAACTATATATGTTGGGAAGTTGACTACGAAACCCTATAAACGTATTTTTGGCAAAATACATTTTATTCTACCGTGTACTTTAAATATCTAACTTTGATTAAGATTTTACATCGCGCAATTTCAATATTCCCTTGTTAGGGGAATATTCCCGGGCATATTCCCACGGCACATTACTAAACAGGATGCTCCAAAGTAACAAATAATTAGTTAATTTCTTTGTAACCACTGCGCCTATTGTTGTTTACTGGTTCTCAACACCGTAACTCATATGTACCTACTTTTTTGGCTGTGTCAATTGGCTAAGGACATTCTGTATATGAATGTGAACAGTTCCAGTGTGAATGGTCGCCCGTATCGATAGCAAGGACCACCCGTAAATATTTGTAAATTCACCTGCTTTTATTGAGACCAGGTGACCCAGAGGTTATGCGTTAGTCGCGTAAGCTGAAGACCCGGGTTCGATCCGGGCTCCGATGGAGTTTACTTTTTTCGTTAGTGTATGGCATCAATTTCGGTTTATATTTTAATAGCATCCACTATTGCAAATACAAAATCATTTATTCGTGGTAATAATAATAAAAAAAACAAATATTAAAA
The DNA here is from genome assembly GCA_949128165.1 of Lathronympha strigana. NCBI lineage: Eukaryota > Metazoa > Arthropoda > Insecta > Lepidoptera > Tortricidae > Lathronympha > Lathronympha strigana. Next base: position 19,288,456 of record OX421917.1, on the reverse strand, counting down.
TAAAATATGCAAACAGTTTACCACGAAATGGTCTCGCCTCAGCATAATGCTAATGCTTACCCGAAAGTAAGCGCTGATCTTCCGGCGATACCATTTAAGGGCCACTAACGTTTAGTGTGACACGGCCTTTTGACAACTACACGTAGGTAGGTACGTTTCTTGTGCGAGGGAATGGTCAACTGCTACATTTTCTTGGTGCCGGTCGGACAACTCTGACAGTATTAAATATTAACCCTTAGTATTGACGTTATTTCATTTGATATTTTATTTGGAGAACTAACAGCTATAATCATACATTGGTTCCCCTTGTCTTAGCATAATTTTTGTATGCATATTTATATTTGGCATAGTCAGTATTCCTCGTAGTAGTTAACATCTAGGGCGATTCTTTTCGAAGTCCTCTCCTTCCATTATTTTAACACGGGTATTTTTATGTGATTTATATTCAGAATCGCGAGCTCTATCGTATCTATTTGTACAAAAAAAATCCCGAAGTTCCCATACATTTTCCAAAATTTCCAGTCCGTTACCGTCATACAAAGATTATAAAAAAAATGGTAACGGGATGGTTTAAACCTTGGGACATTTTTTTTCTCCTATTACAATTGAAAAACCTGGCGATTCTGAGTAGAACTCACATAAAAAAATCCAAATATAAAACGTGAGGGGGATAATTTTTGAAAAATATATGGCCCATATATCTTATCCCGTAGGACCGGTGACTAAACTATATTCAACAACCACTAAACGTTGACGCTATCGGTCGTTTTAGGAAATAAATATAAGTTTGGGTTTTAACCGGTTATTGGGTTTTTAAGTCCGAAAACCTTCGGTTATCCGGTTTCCAGTGATTAGTCCTACGTCTACAGGAAAGTCTAGCAGAGCCTTAATATCGCTGACGACTTCCAGTAGAATTCTCGGTAACCTGACGTATTCTGCTTGATAATTTGGCTGTTCTGCGTCCACGTAGGCCCGGCAGAGAAGGCTGTCTATACAAAAAATTTACTGGGCCGTGTGTCTGTAAATATTGTACTGGCTAGAAGAGCCTTTTCAGCTGTTCAGCCTTGACAACCCGAAGGTCTTATTCTTCTTATGTTTTCCCGGCTAATGCCACGACCCACGCCTAGAGTCCGCTTTGGCAACCTAATCCCAATATTTGGCGTAGGCGCTAGTAACGAAAGCAACTGCCATTTGATCTTCCAACCGAGAGGGTAAACTGGGCCTTATTGGGATTTAGCGTATGCTCCCTGTACAGGCGCTTCAAACAAAATTTCTTAAAACCAGTCACGGATGCAAATCCGGAATTGGGTCGGCAATGCACATTTGACCCCCTCTAGTTGCAGGCGTCCATGAGCTACGGTGACCGCTTTCCATCAGGCGGGCCGTATGCTAGCTTGCCACCGTGGTATTAAAAACAAAGATTGTTCGGTTTCCTCACGTTTTCCTTCACCGAAAAGCGTTTGACCCTCGCCCCCGGGGGTGGTTGTCGGGGTTGAAATCTGTAATAAAGGTACTGGAACACATGCTTATTAGCAAGCGGGGAAGAGGGAGGGGCCCCGCTCTCATCCCCTCTTGCTAATAAGCACAAAGCATGCTAGTAATGAGCATGTGTAACAGTAGCTTAACACCTGTCTCTATTGTCCAGAAATTCGGCGACATCGACGGACACCAACGGAACCCGGAGGAGGAGTTCGACAAACTGAAAGGAGACATCGAGAGCGAGGAGCAAGACTCGCAGCCGGACGAACCTGAACCAGAGGTCAAGAAGAAGACCGCCACGCCCAAGGTATTTATTTGTTTGCTCGAATCGACCTGCTTCGACGCGCGCGACCCGTTACCTACGCCGGTCTCGGGCGGTGGTGCCAGTGATGCCCGAGCCGCCAACGTGACAACACTCTGTCTGTCCGACGATGTCTGCCCGATGCAGATGAAACATGTCACGCCTATTGTGATAAAATACGTGAGTGTTAACAGTTGCAATTTAAATGTCAGTATGACTCACGAAAGTTTAAATTACAGGTATTTATTTGTTCATTATATTCTATTGCACAATAAAGAAAACTACGAATGGCGCACTTAATGTCGTAAGGCTCTACTAGTCAACCAATGGGCTAAACAGAAAGATTTTGGTATGTAACCATGTTGAGTTGATGAAAGTTGTTAATTCGTTAATAAGAAACGGCAAAGTGCGAGTCGGACGCGCCCACCGAGGGGGTCCTGCGCAAAGGATGCTCTCCCCATTTATGACCTTAGGTACTTAACACATTGAGTCCTGGGAACCCGCTAGGGGAGTTCTCTGTGGGTGGTCGCTTTCCGCTACAGAGCGGAAAACGACGGAATCGGCTACGAGCGTAGCACGTAGCACTCGCTAGCACTCAATGTGTTAAAAATACTGGAGGCACGGAACTCTCAGTGGCCGACTACAAGCTCTTGCTTTTTGCCAAATTTCGTGATTCTATGTCAAGGGAAGTACCCTAAACATTTTGATTCCCGCTGCAAATGTATGGAAAATTCGACATAAACGGCCGTATCTTTTGATTGCGTTGACGTAGAGGTTTGGTATTTTCATAGCTTCAAGGGACCGCAGACTTGTGTATGTGGTATTAATTTCAACTTGCTACCTCTACGCGTTCCCGAGATAAAGGGTCTTGACAGACAGACGGACGGACAACAAAGTCAATATAAGGGTTCCGTTTTTTTCCTTTTGAGGTACGGAAGATTATGCTGTCTATTTTAGAACATCACAAATTATAATTACTATTTGAAACGAGATATTTACCGTATATTTGTTTTTGTGAGCTCCCGATATTTCGGCACTGCTACAAGCGCCATGTTCACGGTGTAACTGATTTACTGCGAGTTTTTATTTGTGGTCTACCCACACGCCGTCGCCGTACCCGCATGCGGGTACGTTTAATTTGCGCGGTGTCATTGGCGTGTGGGTAGACCATCATTAAAAACAATACACCGCAATAACAACAATATACCGCAGTCGGATAATCTACGTTTTTTTTTTGCCTATCCATTATCCATTCCAGGGCACGTAATTTTCATGCCGTTTTCGTCATAATGACGTATATAAACACACAGGATGTTTTAATACGAAATGAGTTAATGACAGATAAAGTCTATCAACTTTCGATTCTAACGTCGAACGTAATAGATATGACACTATTTAATGTCAGCATTATTCTTTCAAACGTAAAACCTAAGACATGATGTATGAAGCTTGACGTAATTTGTCTGTCATCGGCTTGAAAATGACGGGCCCTGTGACCATTACTAAACCGATCACATTAACTAACCAACCAATTCTCACCCTTCCACCTATTTATAGATACGTTTGGGTTCGAAGGTGAAGCCAATCAAGCGAGCCTCCTCCGCCGGCGTCAAAGCCCCGGCCAAAAAGAAGAGCAAGAGCAGTCTGTCCCGCTCCTACACGGATACGGATGCTGACGAGAAGCCTTCCATGCTCAACCATTCGTTCTCCAAGAAATCGAGTTTGCTGCATCGCCCGTCGAACATACTGAGACCTGTAAGTATGACTTCATCAAAGCCCTCGCCAAGAAGAGCAAGTGTAGTCTGTCCCGCTCTTACACGGACACGGATGCTGACGAGAAGCCTTCCATGCTCAACCATTCGTTCTCCAAGAAATCCAGTCTGCTGAATCGCCCGTAGAACAGTTCGTGATACTGATAAACATACTTAATGCTCATACATAAATATCTGATACCTACTCGTAAGGCATGAGCGGATACACAAGAGAAGCTCGAAACAGCGTATCTTAATAGCCGAGTTTCGTACTGTATTGTTCAGTCGCCAACAGACATCAGATATATCATAACGACCAAGGTGCTCAAAAACATCTAAATAAGACTTAGCTTTGACAACAGAGCTAGAGGCCTGTTCAGACATTTAAGAGCACCACCATTTTTCGGCTGCCAACTTATTTCTGATCAGCTTGACCCCTTCGCGCTGCGTAGAGATGTAGCCTCGATCTGCATCTTCTACCGCATGTATAGCGAGGAGTGCTCCGAGGAATTGTTCTGATTAATCCCTGCTGCTTCTTTTCGCCATCGCTCTACGCGATTTCCATCCTCACCATTTAGATGGTTGGCGGCCCTCAACTGTGCGTTTCTGCAAAAACTTCCTGCCTCGCACAGCTAAACTGTGGAATGAACTGTCGTCTGCGGTATTTCCGAAGCGATTCAAGAAACCGTAAAGGCTGGCAATGCACACTATGGTGTTTTGAGTGCCCCTGCCCATGGACGACGATAATCGTTTGCCATCAGGAGATTCGTCTTCTCGTTTGCCGCCTATGTCATAAAAAAACCTTGGTCGCTCTCATATATCTGCGTACTATACTACATACATAGCGACGGTTCTTAAATCTTAGTGTATGATCTCAGTGGCGAAGGCCCTGAGGTACATGTCACTTTGCAGCTGACCCGTACATCTGTCGAAGCGGCAGGAGTGGTGACAATGCTAAGATTTGAACAGTGTGACCACTGTGTACAGAGGCCTTCTTGTATATTGCCTTGGTTTAACCTGAATGTCGTATACGCCGCTGGTCGCTGGTGCCCACCCAGTAAATAGGTATATAGATGTGCGCACCATAAGTTCACGTCCGTAAAATTGTCACTTTGACGATGTAGAGTCTTGAGTGACAGCTTTTGCGCTTGACACGACGTCAAAAAAGCGTCATCAGCATCACTCATCACTTAATCACTTAGCGTCACTTGCACCATGCGGGTTTGGAATTTGACAGCTAACTACGGGTTAGTTGACTAACCCTGGTTAACCCAAGTAGCTAGCTAAATCCATATAACTTCTAACAAACCATCTGACTCTCCCATTACTTCCCAGGACACCCCGCCCCTCGACCTGGTGAACGTCTCGGAGACCCTCCTGGAGAAGAACATCAAGGCGAGCCAGATGAAGTTCGGCTTCCTCGGCCTCGGCATCATGGGCAGCGGCATCGTCAAGAACCTCCTCAACTCCGGGCACAAGGTGGTCGTGTGGAACAGGACTGCTGCCAAGGTAGGTACCACTAGTCTTAAGACCTGGAGACCCCTGAACCCGATGCTGGTTTTTTTAATCTACGTCTAGCGCCTTGACGTCGAATCCAGCCTCCTCTAGGAAACCTACCGACCTTTGATATTTCGTAAGACCTCGGGGCGATCACTCAGAGATCCGAGAAATTTTGCCCTGTATAGTGGTGAGCCCACACAACTTTGAAAAGAAAGCGAGGGAACCGAAAGGCTGGCTGTGGTCCTCGGGGCCCCAGCTCTTAGAACTTTTTTTTTTCATTTAAACAAAACAGCGACTAGCCGTAGCCTTTGTAAATTCGTCCAGGGAACCAGAGGATAGATCTACGTCGACGCTACTTGATTCAGGAGTCGATTTGTTGACTTTAGTTCAAAAATCGAAATTGATTGTCTGCATCCCTATAGGCCAAGAATGTTATAACACAAGTTTGCCAATAGCTGTCGTAATCGCAATGTCAGTGACTGAGTAATGGGAGCTACCGTATTGTCGCTCACCAGGCGGCGCCACTCATGCGTGGGTCCTGTGTCAATAAGAGAGAATTGTCAAAGTGACGTTCGAAATGTTCCCGTAGGACCTACGTTCCACTAGCGCCTCTAGCGAAAAATCGGCTCGCGGTAATCCTCATTGGTATATGATATATTATTTTGACATGTGGGAATAGGATGGCGATAAATGTCATAACTATGTTAGTGGTCCGTTTCAGTCTTACCGTGGTGAATTTATTATATTACGTGTGTAAATCCGACGGTTTAATTAACATTAATTATTAAGACTATCAAAGACTATTGCTAAGACAATCAAACAAAAATTGTTATTTTTTATCTAAGTGATGGTAGGCAATATTCTCTTCATATTTTGTTTGATACAATAACTCGAAAGCGGTGTCCGCCTTGGGGCGGCTACACCTTGCTTTCTTCGACCATCCCGGCTACTTACGGCTCTTACCACATTCACAGGACTATGTTCTAGACTCATCTACCATACTCACATCTGTTGAATATAGCTTGTGATGTCATCTATTGGTTGGTTACTTTGCGCCCATTGGTTGGATAAGGTGCCCAAAGTTTAACTGCAAACCTCTATTTTACCTTAGCATAGCTTTGATGAAAAAGGTAAGATTACATTTGATATTTTTTACGATATTTTCTTTCCAGACAAGATACATTTGATATTTTTTACGATATTTTCTTTCCAGACCCCTTATCTCTCAATTCCTGACTACAACTAAAAACAAAAGTTTCAAAATACATCACATTCTTCAGGTCTCGACAATACTTTTATTTTGTTAGGAACACCTTGGTGTCTAGTTTGTGTGAGTTGTTTGTTGTGTTAGTTATCGTTCTTTCAATGTCACTACCAGTTGGAGTGTCGTCAAAATTACCCGTTAAACTTTGTAACAATGATATTTATCTATTCCGTTCTACTTATATAAAATTTGTCAGTAATGCAGAAACAGACGAGTTTAGCTTTCTTTTCTTCCACTGCTATTGATACTGCTATAAATAATATGTATAATAGGAGTAGATAATAAATCAATTAGCTTATGTACACATGTTTTCCAAAAGCAATTTTGAACGCGATGGTAAATTTTAAAGTCGATTGGGTACACATGCATTCAAAATTGCATGGGCAGTTTATGAATGAATTCATCCGTAAATTGCCCATGCAGTTGTGAACGTGTGTGTAAATACTTTCTAAGTACGAACCCAGAAGACACTTATTACTATAGCTAATATTCGCTAATCTAATACTATACAACGTGGAATTTGACGACGGACCTTTCCGGGAATGGGAGATAGTTTATGCTTACTTAGCTCTATATTTCCTCCATAGAAACTATGTTAATATGTGTGACCGTTTTTAAGTTCTGGCCTTTTAAACATCCATTCAAAAAACGACTTTCAACCCTAACAGGTGACAAGGTCAATGAACTTGTAAACAATCTTTAGTCGCTAGGTAAGTTAAGTTTTGCCACCTACCCTTTTTAGGTCTGCTGGCAACTCCGTAAGAACCGTCGCAGGATTTACGTACTTAATCGATTCTATTTGTTGCTCCACTTGTTTAGTTTTTAGTAGAGCGTGTATGTTATTTCATTATTTCTTAGTTCAAATAATACTAACACACAACAAATGTACTGTCACACCGAAGGGTGACATTGACAATCACTCAAAAGTGTTCAATTGTCTTATAAACAATAAAATATTATATTGCAACCTCTTTTATCATAAACACATCTGTTTACCTAGAATATTTAAAAGGTTCACCTACGTGTTTCACTTGAATTGAAACTGCCCTTTTTCTCATGTTGTAACATGTCGAGCTATTTTCGACTTTATAGACGTGAGCAACCCGATGTAAGTATTTTAACCCGGTGGAACATTTGAAAACCTTATGTAAAGATAGCGGTTAGCATTATAAATAAGTATTAAATATTTTCATATTTATTTGATTTGACATTTAGTGTCTTTCATACAATAGTGCAAATACGTCAACGCTCGGAAATAAGCGTAAGAGCTCCGAGTTTTCCTGACGACGATTTCTTATGCAATAGTTATAAAGTAGTTAATTAGGATTTTTTTTGCTTAATTGACGATTTTAACTATTAAAAATTTACTCCATATCACTGAAATGATGCAATACTTCGAGAAAGGTCCTTAGATTTTTTTTTACTACGACGGTGACAAACAAGCATACGGCCCGCCTGATGGTAAGCAGTCACCGTAGCCTATGGACGCCTGCAAATCCAGGGGTGTTACATGCGCGTTGCCGACCCTTTAAAAACTTTAACACTCCTTTTTTGAAGAACCCCATATTGTAGTCCTTTGGGAAAACAGTGGCAGGGAGCTCATTCCACAGCCGGAGCGTCCGCGGGAGGAAGTTCCTCTTAAACCGATTATATTCATTCCACCGTGTATAACATGCATGTTTACGTACCTACTTATTACGCGTCTTGTACTAGTACGGGGAACAGATGATGCTTACTCACTTTCTTCTAAAAGTTTCTACATATACTTACCGGATATAATAGATCAACTGTAGGCTGTACCTCAATGGCGTAGGGCCTACAGTTGGTCAGCATGAATTTTTATATAGTTTAACACTCTCAGCGCCACGTGGGCCGCCGGCGGCCCACAATATTTCGAGTGGAGCAGGCCACCACGAATATTTAGGAACTTTAGTAGCAGGCCACGTGGGTTGCCTGCGGCCCACAAAAGGTACATCTCAGCAGGCCACTATTAATTTTCATAAATTTTCAGTACCTTTACCAGCAGGCCACATGGGCGGCCGGCAGGCCCAACCGTAAACTTCACCAGCAGGCCACGTGGTACGCAATGATCCCACAAAAATGAAAATAGCATATTTTGTGACCACCTCTTATTATTATAATAAATTGCGGATAACACTAACATATTTTTAGTCACTACGCGCGACATATTTTGGACATCTTAGAATGCCATTATCAAGTAGCAGGCGGGCGTACAGCCAAAGCAATCCACTTCGCCGCGCGCACTGCTCTCGATGACAAAACCGCTTGAGGATGATTCTATCTGGGAATCGCCGGATCGTTCGACTGCAGATTTGGTTCATCCAATGTAAACGGCGGCAAGCACATCGAACACACTGTGTTCACTACACTGTCACTAACTGCACTGAACTATTGGCAATGGATTATAGGTTTCCATACCGGTAGTACCGACCAGCCATAATCTCGATTAAAGTAAGGGCTTGGCCAATCTTGATTGCCTTTTTTTCGTCCTATATAGCATTTTTCCTAGACCAGCAATATAGCTTTATCGAAGTAGAGATAATGCAGCGCGCTCGCATCGAAAGTATGGTCTGCCATGGCGAGATTGCCATAGTCCATCTTCTTTACTCGGCGTATTTGCTCCAACAGTCTCGATAAAAATACGTATCAAATGACAACTCAAAGGTTAACTGGAAGAGATCCCTCATAGGGATAAGTTCGCCTTTGTTGTATCAAATTGTCTATGTTACTGTGTTTCTTGTATTTCTTGTGTTATTGTACAATAAAGCTTATACATACATACATACAACTCTTAGCCCTGTTGGGTTTGGCGCCAATTCGCAAATGGTCCTTTCCTGTTTTTAAAATTTCCATAAAAAGCCGAGTTGTTCATGGCTATATTCTTCTTCTTCCTCGTAACGTAACGTCAATGTTGAGGATCTCGACCACGTGCAGTCAGTCTCCACAGAGTGCGGTCATAGGCCATGTGTACTGCACGGTGCAAACAACCACCAGCCGACCTCTTAATCGTGTCAGTCCATCTCAGACAGGTTCTACCCTGAGCACGAGTCTTATTCATTTGGCCTAGAATCATATGCTTCTCCACATCATGTTTTGATGACCCCATAATATATCCGAAGAATCTTAGGACTTAATCATGGCATAGCGTGGAGAGCCGTGTAGTAATGTTAAGCTCTTTTAACATATATATGTTAGTTCTTCGCCAGCACCACATCACAGCTTTTTAGAGTCCACGTTTCGGCGCCTTACATAAATGTCGAGAATACGAGAGCTCAAACCGATCGTATTATACTAATATTTAATATACTAATCCAGCCTTAAATATTTTCTCTCGGGTGTCTTTCCGATCACGGAACAATGGTGTTACGCGATGGGAAAATGGGAAGTCTTTCGACAATTTAATGAAATCTCAGGGTAGGTACACCGAGCGGATGCTGCATCTGGCCGAGTTATGGGATGCATGCAGAGGCAGCACCCGTCAGGATGTGTGGACTATTGTGAGTTAATGGAATGACTATCCTGTTCTTTTTCCTTCCACCGGGCCAGTTACTATAAGCTTTTCTGGGTTGTCCCCAGTCTTCCTGGCTATATGTCTGAAGAATTCAAGAATTCTCCGGAGGCACGTGGTTGACAGCCTGCTGTCCGATGTTCAGTCCAAGATACGCAAAGAATGTTCCGCCACCACCACATTTGAAAGGCATCAATGCATTTTCTATCAGATGATTTAATAGTCCGGATCTCGCAGGTTTTGTGCGTGATATATCAATCTCGTCAAATTTTCTGCATCTGCGTTTTTGCCATGCCAATGCGTTTAAATTGACCAAACAGATGATAACAAGAATACTGTGCTTGTAAGCTTTCTCGACGAGTTGTCTTACGTATAAAATTTGCTCCCGGGTTCCCTTGCCTTTAATAAAATCCGCCTGCTCCTGCCAGATTGGCCACTTCAAGTAGTTCCAGATACGATTATAAAGCATAAGGAATTATGGAGTAGTCTTTTGCTGGTGTGAGATAAGTAAACTTATAAACATAAAAGTATTCACATTGGGTATCGGCGCTTTAACATGCCGTCCGTTTATTTCTAATATAAAATATTAGAAGTATAACTTTCAGGCTTAAAGTTGGGATCAACTTTAATTTTGATTAAAGTCTGGGCAACTTATGAGTTACAGCTCAAGGTCCTGGGCAGCGTTTTTGGCAATCTACAAATCCATCATGTCCTTCTCATAATATATAGAACGCCGCTCGTATTTACAGGGACATCCTGAGTGTCTATAATATAGACATATATATATAGCCGTTATATAATAACGGCGGCAGTGTTGATTCACGATCACGGGTTTAGTTGCGTTATCAATTTTTGAAGCCCTGGCTCCAAAAATTGGTCGTCCGAAATTTTGGCCTGCTGGGTGTAGACTTTGATTTGTCAAGACCGAAATATTGCAGGTGATTTTGATTTTCTAATTGTGGTACACCGGCGGCCCACATGGCCTGCCAGTAAAGTTTATGAAAATCTGAGCAGCCTGCTGGAATTCACTTGTTGTGGACGGCCGGCAACCCACATGGCCTGCCACACCAGAAATTTCGTTTGTTCTATGGCGCTGAGAGTGTTAACATTAATAGTAACCTGCAAATGTAAGCATATTGTGTCATAAGCATTGAATAAAGTTATTTTTATTTATTTTATTTTTATTTATTTATTCACAAGTCCTAGGTATAAAATAAAGCTATGTCTTCATGACATGTGTGCTAAGTGTAGCGTGGACGGCAATGTGTGCAGATATCGAGTTACCGCAGCGAGCTGCCGAGTCAGTTGTTGCATCAATCTCTTACTTCAAATATAATGTTGGGGCCTGATATTTATATTCGGAACTACTTATTCAATTTTCTTTAAAAAAGTTTAAATAACATGGAAAGAGTCAAAATCAATTACAGCGTAGAAAATATATGTGAGTGAGTTTAGTAAAACGTCCCACTTTGTCGATTCTAGTTACGGAGTTACCTGCAGTTTGAAATATGGCACAACCGACCGAAAATCTAATTTCAATGAAAACTAATAGGACATACTGGAATAAACCTATGATTTTGATGTCGACGCATAAATGTTAAATTTAAGCACCTATTTAAGGCCTCAAAGTTTAGTGCCCAGCGTCCCACTTTGTCGAATACCTAAAAAAATCGTCGATATCATATTTGTGCCTGTTTTAGAGAAAATGTTCTACTTTGTCGATATGGAGTTATGAGTAGTTTGTAACAAAGCATAAGCTATCTTTCGGTAAAAAAAATGTCTCTAAGTGCTATAGTTATCTTTTTTAATTCTTTAAACTTCATCATCATCATCATCATATTAGCCATAAGACGTCCACTGCTGAACTTAGGCCTCCCCTTTGGACCTCCATATGTACCGGTTGGAAGCGAACTGCATCCAGCGTCTCCCGGCGACCATCATAATGTCATCTGTCCATCTTGTGGGTGGACGTCCTACGCTGCGTTTGCCAAGCCGTGGTCTCCACCCAAGCAGTTTTCGACCCCATCGGCCATTTGCTCTGCGTGCAATGTGGCCTGCCCATTGCCACTTCAGCTTGCTAATCCGGAGGGCTATGTCGGTGACTTTAGTTCGTCTACGGATCTCCTCATTTCTGATTCGATCACGTAGAGAAACTCCGAGCATAGCCCTCTCCATAGCTCGTTGAGCGACTTTGAGTTTTGAGATGAGGCCGATAGTGAAGGACCACGTTTCGGCGCCGTAAGTTATTACTGGTAACACACATTGATTGAAAACTTTCGTCTTGAGGCACTGAGGTATGTCGGACGAAAAGACGAAGTTATGGGGGGGTTGGTATAAAATTATTTGCCATACTTTATGGATTTTAAATTAGGTACCCAACCCAGTCAAAATCATATGTATACTTGTTTAACCTTAGTAGTTTGAATATAAATGTATTCTCGAGCTAAAGAAGACAGAAACAGTTCTATGGATCCCTTTAGTAAAAAATATAATTCATTAAATATCAATAGTCGGGTTGGGTAACCATCAATAATGGACTTTTTTAACGATGATTCCGCTAAATAAAAAACAGTATTATTAAAAAATATATAATTTCAAAACAACATAAGATTTATAATATTGTTTAACACATCAGACTCTTAAACTCTTTTAAATTAAAAATATATTATGATCACAAACAATATGCTTTAGGAACTCGTGCTCAAACAATAAGAATTTTTATAACTTTGACGACCATAATAATAAAATGTATACTTGTAGTAATTTTTTAGTGTATGGACCCACCTAACCGTCAAAGTGGGACACTAAACTTGAGTCGGAAATAAATTCCGTTCAAATTCCGTAAAAAAAGATCAAACAAACGACATTAGTATCAATGACTATTAGATTAACAATAACAAGCCTTTATCTCATACATACAATGGGATAATATGTATACCAAACACATACATTTCACTGAACAAGCATTAAAGTTTAGTCAAGTAAATCGATAAAGTGGGACGCTACCTATAATTAATAAATAAATAAATATTACAGGACATTCTTACACAAATTGACTAATTACCTGACCTATAGGGGCCTACTGACCTATAGAAAATCACTAAACTTTATATGCATAAAAAACTACTTAGCATTTGATATTTACATACTTTTTATACTTGATAAGTGTGTTATTTAAGTAATCTTATGTTATATATTAAAATACACATATCATTTTTATTTTTTTATGCTGTACTTTTCAATTATATTTTTTTACTTTTTGACATAATAACTAACTAAAGGGATCCAGAAAGTCATTTGAAAGAAAGAAAGAAAATAATTTATTCAACAACACATCATTACATTTAAAAAAAATACAGCATCGAAGTACCTTACAAAATTAAACAAGAAAAAAACAACAACATAAAAGTACACAAATGAAAGATGTGCAGCCGAAATGGTCTCCACTCAGCAATGCAGTTGGCACGCTATTGCGGTCAACGGCAATTTCTGTCTTTTTTAGCATGATAATACATTTATAAATACAACTTAAATGATAAATCTGCGTGTCGTGTTATAAATATAGGAAATAAACCCATATTCAAGATTGGCATATTTTCGTTCTGTTTTTTATGTTCAAGCCTCCGTAAAATTCAAGCTACTAAGGTTACATACATGATTTTGCCTAATTTAAAATCCTTAAAGTATGCCAATTCATTTGATACTAACCACTCCATAACTTCAAAGTAAAAGTGTGTTTTTTGCCAACTTTAACCAACGTTTTCTCAATTATCGGTTTTTACTTTTGCAAATTTGAAGAATAAAAAAAAAAATAACTATAGCACCTAGAGACATATATCTTTCACCAAAAGATAGCGCATGATCTGTAGTATTAGGTCATAACTTCATATCGACAAAGTGGGACATTTTCCCAAAAACAGTCACATATATATGTTGCAATGTATTTAACTTGTTTGTCAGAATATATAAATAAATAAATAAATATTTGCGGGACAATCTTACACAAATCGACCTAGTCCCACGGTAAGCCCAAGAAGGGTAAGGGTTGAGAAAGGGTTGTGTTGTGGGTACTAGACGACGATATACATATATAATAGATAGATACATATAAATACTTAAATACATACAAAACAGCCATAACTCAGGAACAAATATTCGTGATAAACACACAAATAAATGCCCTGACCAGGATTCGAACCCGGGACCTCCTGCTTCGAAGGCAGCGTCACTACCAAGTAGGCTAGGAGGCCGTAACATGCGACTATAAAATATGCAGTGAAGGTAAATCGGAAACTGTAAGAGAGCCCTGTTTGTTCTTAGGGACCACAAGGCATTTCATCATCATCATCATCATTTCAGCCGAAAGACGTCCACTGCTGGACATTGGCCTCCCCCAAAGATTTCCACAATGACCAGTCCTGCGCCACCCGCATCCAGCGGACTCCTGCGACCTTCACCAGGTCATCAGTCCACCTTGCGGGGGGCCCACCCACGCTGCGCCTTCCGGTACGCGGTCGCCACTCGAGAACCTTTCCGCCCCAACGGCCATCGGTTCTACGTGCAATGTGCCCCGCCCACTGCCACTTAAGTTTAGCGATTCGGAGAGCTATATCGGTTACTTTGGTTCTGCTGCGGATGGTTTCATTTCTGATACGATCTCGCAGAGAGACTCCCAGCATAGCTCTCTCCATTGCCCTTTGAGCCTTCTTATGAGGCCCATTGTAAGCGACCACGTTTCAGTACCGTATGTCATCACTGGCAACACACACTGATCGAAGACTTTCGTCTTCAGGCACTGCGGAATATTGGACGAAAAGATTTGTCGCAGCTTCCCGAACGCTGCCCAACCGATGCCCAAGGCTTTTATTAGAAATTATTAAACTATATTCATGAAATATCTTCGCACTTCAATACGAATATATGTGATTGTTTTAGTAAAAGGTACCACTTTCTCGGTTACCGATAAGTTACATAAAAGTTAATGTAGAAATGAACCTTATCTTCAAGCGACAAAGTTTGACTAAAACAATCAAACATGGCACCCAAATGGTCGTTCGTATCACTCCCTCTCACAACGCAGCCTTGCCTACTTGCATAGGTCTCTGACTTATCCACTTCGGGCCAAACAACTCCTTTAGTCATTATTTATTTCGTCATTTACATCATATTGATTTACCTGTCCTTTTAAATTATTAAGACTCAATGTAGGGTTGATAAGTGATAACACTGGCATCGGACCTGAATGGATGAACAACTGATTTGAGAGGTTATTGGTGAAAAGTGTTACCTCGCTATGACGCTATTATAAAATTTATCCAGGAAGTTTCAATTTCGAATTATTTTAGGTCTCATTGTTGCGGTTATCAAGCTAATAAGTATTTGGTAGAAAAGAATTATGAATGGCTAGATTTATTGTAGTCTTGAGTTGCAAATGTATCGAGGCCGACTAAGTTTTCCTAGATTTCGATAGCACATACTTTGAAGGTGTTAACCCTTTACCGCATACTGTTCCATATTGGACCGTTATAAATTCAACTTAATTGACGGCTGTTAAAATTCCAATTTAAACAAATACCTAACATGTCATATGCGGTAAAGGGTCAAGTAATCGTCATAATTTCATAGATGTATGACGTTTAAAATAACATTTCACTCTTATATCAAAATCGTTACAATAGCTTGGGCAGACTCTCAGTTGATAGAGACTTTTTTGCCGGAGTCAATTTAGTTTTTGTGACTTTAATCGTTTTAAATTACATCGTTAGAAAACCTCAACAACTTCTTTAATTAGAGTGCACTTATTCATTCTGTTTACTGAAATTGGATAGCTTTTAAACTACCTACGAATAAAAAAAAATTTTTTCTTAAATATATACTTAATCAACATCTGCATTTTCTTTAAATAGCATAAGTTTGAAAAATAGTCGCCACAACTCCTCTTGGACGGGTGTCGCTATATTCAATAATTTACCTACTACTCACTACTAATTATCTACTTAGGTACTTTTACATGTAAGTGCCATCAAAGGATTTATATTTAATATGCACATAACTAATATTTACGCTTTTATTTATAGTAATGCGTAGTGCATTTTTAACATGATTTATCTCTACATTTATTCTTATACTTGCATTTGGCTACATTTAATCTACTTTAATAGGTCTGTCCAAATAGCAGCAAAGGATGCTTTTGAATACAAATGTGGCGTTTTCAGGCTAAAGGTACCACATTGTCGGTTGTTGATAAGGTTGATTTTTTTAAGTTATTTTCTATGGCAGTAGAGCCTTATCGATAACCGACAATGTGGTACTTTTATCCTGAAAACGCCACAAATATAGTCTGCATGGCTCGAGAACTGTAAATGTTGTTATCTTCGTGCCAATAAATGATTATTACGAACTTAGCGTTTTATTTACGCTGACATCGCAGTGACGCCAGTGACCCAATCAGACAGCTTAGTAAGTTATAATCTACTTATGAATGTGTCAGTGTTAAATGACTGACCAAAGCAATGCAGATCTAGTATTGCAAAGCAATTGCCTTGATCAAATTTATTTACATTGCTAGATTTCATTGCAGAAAATTCACATCTAATATATAATAAAGATTTAACTCCAGATAAGCTACGTATCTAGGTAGGTTTATCGTCGAATAAAACCACGCAAATACATTGAAAAATATTTCTTTATTCTTCACGATTAGCTGTTTACTTTTGTTTATATATTTAGAAAATGTTCAACAATATTTTGTATATTTTCTATTAAGAAACGTTATATAATATTAATCGTAGCTGGATCGTAGTATTTGGCATATCACTGTAAGACTCACTATAGACTCTGTCCGAAATGTCACAAAATAGAATTATTATTTATTACTTTTACTATTACTTACGAGAGATTTACTATAGTAGATATGAAAGCGACCCGGAGCGGCCCCGGCCCAACATAACACGCCGCGCCACCGTAAAAAATGCACTAACAGTTCACCCTAAAATACATCAAAACGGAAACAATAGAAACGAAGACTTATTTACATTCACTAGAAACCTGAAGGCTAATTTCAAATCTAGTCTATCACAGCTCACTTAGAAGTACGTGCGACCGGAACGGACGCACAACGGGAGCTACCGTATTGTCGCTCACCAGACGGCGCCACTCATGCGTGGGTCCTGTGTCAGTGTGAGAGAACTGTCAAAGTGACGTCTGAAATGTTCCCGTAGGACCCACGTTCCACTAGCGCCCAGGAAAATCGACACGCGGTAGTCCTCATTAGGGCTCAGCGTCGCGCCTGCAGCTCGTGCTCCTCCACGGCGCGCTCCGGCAGCCGCAGCGGCAGCGGCAGCAGGCGCGCCAGCAGCCTGTACTACAACGGCCGGCCCGAGCCCGCCTGCTCCACCGCCAGCAGCACGCGCGCGCGCCCGTGCGCCAGCTCCGAGCACAGCTCCGGCGAGCTGGCACTCGCCGTCAACCGCGGGCCCGCGCCCTCGCGCTGCCGCCCCAGCAGCGGCTCGCTGGCCGGCTTGGCCTCGCCCGCCTCCGCCTTGTACTCCCGCGTGCGCACCGGCAGCCCGCAGCGCGACGTGGTCGGCAGCTCCGCCAGGAAGCGCGCCGGCGGCAGCTCGATCATGTTGATGTGCACGTCGGGCACGGGCGAGCCGCGCCGCGACGTCACCGACCGCTCCGTCGGCGTGTAGTACACGGACATCCTACTCTCCGCGTCGGGCGCGAGCGGCGGCAGCCGCGCCAGCGCCTCGATCTTCGTCTTCAAATACATGTCCAGATGTTCGAGGTCGGGATCGAACTGCGAGTCGCTCCGGCCGCAGGATCCCGATCGGCAGTTGTCGAAATATAGCGACGGAAGATTCTCGAGCACCTTGTTGAGCGTCTGTTGCTGGTATTTGCAGCTCTGCCGCAGTCGGAGTACTTGATGCGCGCTGAACTTGCGAATCTTGTTGCGCTGGAACACGTAGTTCTCGCGCACCCAGTTGAGCTGCCCGGTGGAGTATTCGCGCACCCGTTTCACCTGTACACACAAGCCCAAACTAAATAAACATCCACCCGATTAAGAGGTAACAAATATTCCTCTAGAATATTTCCCACGTTTAAAATAGCTCAGAATAGAGAGATTTCTTACCTGGTCATAGTACTGATCTCTCATCGACGACAAATGGTTACTGCCAATGTCTCTAATATTGCGGAGGTGCGTGGCTTGCGAAGAGTAGCTGTTTTGGATCCAATCCATCTGTTGCGTGCAGTTTTCTTTGATTCGATGCACCTGTCAACAAAAATTGACACATTAATTTAAATGACTCATCAAAGTTAAACCGGGCAAAGCGGTTTTCAATAATTAATTCTACCGAAAAATTAAAACCTCAACCTTGTGAAAGCAAACAATTTGAAGACTGTCTATGTCTGTGTGAACGCTAAGTGGATTTATTTATAAACTTGTTGAAGGCCGGGGTATTCCTATGAAAGGATCGATTTTCTATACCTGAACAACAACAAATTATCCTCATGGAGCAAGTTTATGCGTTAGTTGAAGACTGACCTGCACGGCATAGTTTTCCCGGAGCTTCTCCAGTTGCTGCCGCTTGTACTGCTCGATGTTGTCCAGCATGTTGGAGATCTGCCGCGAGCGCGGCGCGTCGGTGCGGACGCAGGTGCAGCAACTGCAGCACGTCTCCATCAAGTGGAACCTGCAATTGAGAGGATGTCGTGTCAGTATACTATCTGGTTATGCGACTTGAAAGCAAATATTAGGAGCGCCGGATACAAACAATTAATGCGAATTAGGTAAAACTTCGGCTTTCAATTGTCATCGTATCCGTGAGGCTATAATTCACTTTCTCTTATATTTGATTCTTTAAAAAGCAATGCGTCGAAAGCCTAGTGTTTAAAGAGTTTATTTGTGTCAGTCAATATCTTTCGTTGTGAATATATGAACAAAAAAATTGCCAATCGCAAAGGTGCGTTTGGCCTTTTTTTAATGTGAAGCCAATTAAGTAAATTATTGACTCTAAATTTTAAAGCGTGTAAGACAATAATTAACTTAAACATTTTTAAAAGTGTAAAATGGATATTTTATTCTCACCATGTTGATCTATTGTTGTGGCGAGCTATGAGTAATAAATATGCATTAATATTTTATTTTGTATTCAAGTTCTACCAATTGGCAACAAAAAACAGTGACCGGAAAAATGAGTAAATAGGGACAATAAAGTCGTTTCTTAATAGAAGATGTATAAAGTGGTTGATATAGCTTGATACTAAATTAAATGTTGATTTAAAATTAAGTGACAGATAACACTAATTTTATTAAGTACCAGGGCGACCGCCCGGAGCAACGCGGACGCGGTTGCCCGAGTAAATAAATAAACGTGCACCAAGAAAACAACATTTTTACTAAATTAGCATTTTACAAAAACGGGCAATTTTATCCATATCATTAATTACTAACCTGCGGAATATGTAGCGCAGCGCCTGCACCAGTAGTGTGATGGCCAGAAACGCCGCCGCGCAAAAGGCACCCCACAACAAACTGTAGATTTTAATTTCATACATCGTCACTGGATCTATGTTTAAAACCACTTCCACTGACACGTTCGCAGACGGGTTCGAAGCGAAGCAGAGGTACGTCCCGCTGTCTTCTCTGTGTATGTCCCCTATCAATAGGGAACCGTTTTCGAGGATTCTCACTCGAGATTTCGTGTTGTCTATGGTTTTGTAGTACTGGTCGTGCGCTGTTCCATGCTTGTGGAATATGTCGGGGATCTGCGGCTCTGGGTTCCAGTGAAAGACTGTCCGTGTGGGAGTCACCCAGGTTATCGAAGGTGGCGGGTTTCCGTGGAACTTGCATTCCAGCATCGCATCTGTCTGCAGCCGGTATAGCGTCAACGGTGAAGCGGACAATAACTGCGGCGGCTTGCAGTTAGTATTATTCAATATTATCAACATCTCATTCTTATACGTATTTCTACAACTCATGTCAGACTTGATGATCCCCTTCCTCTGGTCCGCCCAGTTCGCGAACCACGCCATCCGACAGTCGCACGCCCACAAGTTCCCCCCTATCCTAAAGTCTTCTAATTTTTCTAACATCTTCAATGATAACGGCAAATTAGTTAAACTGTTGTAACTTATATCCAGATGTGTCAAAGACGCGGTGTCTTGAAACACGAATGGTTCTATTTCTCGTAAATAAAAATTATTTCTAATGTAAAGTCGCTGTAGTTTGCTTAAGCCTTCGAAGTTTGTATTCTCTATGACCGATATTTCTGTGTGGTCGAGGTAAAGCGTTCTCAGGTTCTCGTTATTTCGGAAGAGCATCAGCGGCAGTATTCTCATCTTGTTGCCGCCCATGTTTAGCCACTTCAGATTCCACAAATTCTTAAGAGCATCGTGTGATATGTTTTGAAAGTGGTTGTAACTCAGATTGAGCCCTCTCAAGTTTACGAATTTATCGAAAAAGAATTTTGGGAAATAGTCTAATTTGTTGCTAGAGATATCGAGCGTCTCCAATTCCTTCAGGTCGACTAGAGCGTTAGATGTAATTTTGACTAGGCTATTATTATTTAGGAACAGTGATTTCAGTTGAAGATTAGGTCTAAAATAAAAATCTATGAAAGTTGCTAGCTTATTGTAAGAGAGGTCTAGGTATTGCAGGCGATGGCAGGGCCCGAACACCTGGTAGGGGATCAAGTGTAGCTGATTCCTCGACACGTCCAGCACTTCTAGGCTTTCCAAATCCGCGAACGTGAAGCGCGGGATGTCTTCGAGGCGGTTCCTCGATATGTTGAGGTACCGCAGTCTCGTCAAGCCGGTGAACAAGCCATGCTCGGTCCTCCTGAGTTCGTTTCCGCTTAGATCGATCTGCTCCAGCCGGGTGAGCTGATGGAACAGCTCGGTGTTGAGGCTCGCTATCTGCGAGTCGGTCCAGGAGAGGTTCTGTAGAATGTTGGGTTGGCCAGGCAGCGCCGCGGGCTCGAGCCTGTTGTCGGGCACCGGCGCGTCGCGGCACTGCAGGCGCTCGGGCTCGCAGGAGCACCCCGCCCGGCAGGCCGCAGCCCCCACGGCGCAACTTATTGCCAGCGCCAATATTTTAAGCAGGCGCTGCATTATTTTATTACAACCATAGTCTTATTTACTGAAACAAGAAAACAAATGCTTTACTACATATTCTTGTTGGCTTACTAATTAGGCTAATTTACACATGATTAGTGACACGTGCAAGTGCGTATACATTTCCAACTTGTCTTCCAATGTGTAAATACGCCATTAGTGCTACCTAATAATCTTGCTTGAACTGAATTATTTACGCTCACAATATATTTAAAACTCATTAAGTACTAATCATTCAGAATTCGAAATCTTCGATAATTTACATTAATATGACTAGATCGTAACTAGTAATGAAATTTTCATTTTGAGGCCATTATTGTAGAATGTAGATACGGATCAAAATGTTTAACGACTAGGCTCAAAACTTAGGTTATGCAAGATTTTTATGCATATGTGTTTCTATTTAGTTACTACTCAATTAGGTTAGGAGTTGAAATTAGTAGTCATTTCCTAATTTTACTCATTTTTATTCCAAATTGGTTTATCAAAATCCTATGCCCTTCCTTAGTTGGTACGGCCAAAAACCAATACCTACGCATGAGAATCAAATGTATATGTATGATAGTTACAGTTTGTTATAGCAATCCCTTTGTTTAAATTTCTAATTAAAATAAACGGCGCTTAATTCAGACCGTTGCTAACGGCAAAGTATTTGTCATAATTGTACTGCATGTTTCCCAACGGCGAGACTACCTACTAGGACGCAAGGTATCTTAGCTTCACTCACTTGCTGGCCTCTAGCTAGAACATTCCTACCCCCTACACGCAAATATCACTGAATAACTAAACCGCATCTGTAGTTAACTGTACAAAACACGACATTTACCTAAAAACCGTCCATATTTTATTCCAACTTGCATAATCCTCTTTATTTTGTGTTGACAACGAACACTGTGGAACCAGACATACTTCACTGCGAACGAATCGCATTTACGCATTCAGCATTCGCGTAATCATTGTATATTCACACTCGTTATTTGCACACAACACTCTTTATAACTGTAGCATACTATTTAATATATAAATTTCACAAGAAAAACGAATTTTAGCTCTCGCGATATTGAAGTACGCTGTCACTAGGACGGCTGCGGGCACTAGAAAGAAATAAATGGCGGCGTCGGGAGGTGCGCGGCGCGTTGTCTCTGTCTGGCGTGCGCGGCGCCGCTACGTCGCGCTCGCTCTGACATTGGCCCAGTCAGCTGTGGGGAGCGAACATGGCCGACTGGGCCCGAGTGTAGGCGAAAGTGCTTTCGGAAGCGCGCCGTAATGTCCACCGCCGTTCA
The DNA here is from genome assembly GCA_949128165.1 of Lathronympha strigana. Taxonomy (NCBI): domain Eukaryota; kingdom Metazoa; phylum Arthropoda; class Insecta; order Lepidoptera; family Tortricidae; genus Lathronympha; species Lathronympha strigana. The sequence continues at coordinate 19,266,231 of OX421917.1, read as the reverse complement.
TTCTTGCACTTAAAATTTTCTTGGATCGTCGCGGCGATGCACCAAATAATGTAATGATTTTGTGCGCTATTTTTTTTCAATTATGAAACATACTGCATACCTAGGGTGTTTCACATTTGTATGGTAAAAATTCATTGTGATATTGACTTTGCTCAGCTTCCGGGTCCAGCTTATCTTAAACGCATATATACCAAAAATCAGGGAAATCTGACAATATTTAGAGGTTGCGCACTGAGGCAACTTTAGTTTGAATTTTTTTTTAATATTAACTTCTTCATACAAAAGTTGCCTCAGTGCGCAATCTCTAAATATTGCCCGATTTCCCTGATTTTTGGTATATCGACTCTGTATAGGCGTAGAGCCAAGAAGAAAAGCGAAGTTAAATCAAACTGGAAAATGGAAAACATACGGCTTCGAACGAATCGATTTTACTTAGATGATCGCTAAATTATAAGTTAAAAGGTATATGGTATAGGTTTTACCACTGATGTTATAAATTTATGTAATGTGTTTACGACGCGGCCGTCATAAAAATACGTAGGTATGTACGTAAAACATATCAAAATATACTGAAATGGGTAGGTAGGTATTTACGATACGAACTAGTTGTAAAAACAGATTATGGTTTGAAAAAACCCGCAGTAGCTTTTTAAGCAAATTCACTATTTTCGCTTTTTATTTATAAAATAGTAACTTTTTAGTCTTGTCACTCTTTATCTTTACGAATCGGAAAGCGACAGCCAGTTTCTTCATACTTTAGTTAATACTGCGTTAGTATCATAGATAAAGTTAGTATTATAGCCTTGAGAAGAGTTGGTATTTAATCATGTTACTTCCTAGATACACCGGATGATGCAGCACGTCTCCGGTTCTCTGCGCAGTACGACCAAGGTCAAATGTACCAAGGTGTAATGTATGTGTGTCTGTTAGCTAACAGAGGAGCAAAAATATACAAGCTATTATGCACTTGTATAGTGTTATACTAGGTACCTAAATTATTGCGAAGGCAGCGGGAGCCGTGCTGCATAATATTTATTTATTTCCATTGTCCAATAATATTTATTTATTATTTATTTATGTGAGTTTATTTTTGTGTGTGTGTGTGAGATGTGGTACAGATGGCGCGGACTCTGGAGAGTCAGGCTGAGGAGATCGGTCTAAGGATTAGTAGGGAAAAGACAGAGTACCTGCACATGAAGAGATATCGGAATGTACGAGAGCGCAGGGATAATCTGGTGGTAGGTGATGTCACTTACAGAGGCGTGGATAAATTTCGATATTTGGGATGCACGGTGACGGACACTAATCAGCGAGAAGATGAGATCGATGTTCGCATTCAAAGTGCGCTACGCTGTACTGCGGCCCTTCACAAGGTGTTAGTGTCCAAGCTCATTAGCAGGAAAACCAAAATCCGCATCTACAAAACCGTTATCCGGCCGATCTTGATGTATGGCTGTGAAGCTTGGACATTGACGCTTAAGGAGGAGCGTAAACTATTGATCGCTGAAAGGAAAATCTTCCGAAAGATCCTGGGGCCGACTTGGGAGAACGGCAGATGGAGGGCGAAGAAGAACGTCGAGATAGAAGATCTTGTGGGGGAACCCAACATCGTTGGAGAGACGAAATCGGCGAGATTGCGTTGGCTTGGCCACATAGAGAGAATGGGAGAGGATCGTGCCTTGAGACGAGCGTACAGTGGATCCCTATGTGGCAAACGCCCGATCGGACGGCCCCGGTACCGTTGGGGGGATCAGGTCGAAAAAGACCTGACGAGACTTCAACGGCCAGATTGGCGGGATTTAGCTCAGGACAGAGGACAGTGGCGCTCTCTGGTGGCGGAGGCCAAGATCCATTTTGGGTCGTTGAGCCAGTGCAGTAAGTAAGTAAGTATTTATTTATGTCCATCTTTGTCACACTTGCATATTAGGGTGACAAAGAGATCTTATGGAACATGGTCTGTCCGAAGTATCCGGCAGTGTAAACCGAAATAAAGCTTTTGGAAGTAGGTACTTATACTCTTTTCTCAAACATGATCGGAAATGTACTTATACATTTATGTCACGAAATGAAGACATGAAGTTTCTTGTTTATGGCTCCCCACATTTACTTCTTGGCCGGCGGCCGTGAAGTAATGTATGGCGTAAGTATGAACGAAACATTATTGTCCGCTGCTCTAACTTTTTAAATTTGCGTACTAACACTAAACTGACAAAGGAAAAATTAATTACATACAGCCAACGACCACTAGATACTTGCGACATAAAAAACAAATTATATGGTTCTATGTATATCTGTAAGTGCTGGTGTGTATAAAATAAACAAATATATTTATGTGCGGTTAAACATGGTGCTTGAATAGCTCATTCAAATGGCATCTTTAAAAAATAAAAATTGTTCCGATTTTATTAAGCTCCTTGGCCGCTCCTATCCTGTGTATTGGGGATCATGGAGACTACGTAGGCATTGACTGCTGAGAATAAGACTGATACGTGATGTAAGGCGAGCGTAGTTGTAATACGATACGATGAGCTTCATGGCCGCTCCACACAATGGGCCATGACGGGCGATGATAGGGACACAGTTATGAATTAGAGGGGTTACGCAATACTGCCATCCCGTTCTGCTGTATAGCTACGTCCAGAGATGGGCATTATTCGAATAAAAATTTATCTAAATGATCATTCGAATGACGAATAATCTTCCAATTTTTTATTCGCGAATGATTTATTCGCGGATGATTTATTCGCGGATGATTTGTGCGCGGATGATTTATTCGCGAGTAACTTATCGGCGAATAAATATTTCGACCGGTTTTTAACTTGACGAATGATTTACTTATTATATTACTCCTATAAATTTACTAACAATATTAAAGGTTTTTTGGCTATTCTATTAAATTTTAAAAAAGAAACCTATATTAAAAATGACAAATTTTTACTAAAGTTCACGATCGTCTAAGACTTTAGTGATCTATTCGATATGATCTATATGTAGTTAATGTTATTTACTCTGGTTTTCAAACAAAGAATATCATGACGTATGATTTTTATTACGAATTATTAATAAATCCATGTTGATTTCTAAAGTGCACTTTTATTTACAGTCCTTTTATAATCCCTATGCGGGTTGGAAGAAAATTTGAGCAAAGAAACCGCCTAATTTCTATGGCATAGATTTTGTCAAGTTTCTGTACATTTCAATGACATATACTATCTCGGTCTAAAAAGGGCCTCGTAGTTCTCATTCAAATAACCAAATATAAAATTAATTCCATATAAACTAGTAAGGCCATAATGTTTAAAAGAAATTGTGTCAATGAAACTAGGCGATTGAAATGAAACTTGAGTTATGAATTCATAATTAGATAGCTATTTTAAACAGAAGTTGATAAGGTATTTAAAAAATTATTCGTGGCAATTCATCCGGCGAATGAATTATTCGCGGATAAATTATTCGACGAATAATTTATTCGAATACGAATAATCATCCGAAAATTCATCCGTCATCCGCGAATGATTTGGTTATTCGTCATCCGTCATCCGTCATTCGAATAAATTTTGCCCATCACTGGCTACGTCCATGATGGCCCATTGTGTTAAGCGGCCATCATGCTCCTATCGGTGCCGTATTAATTACCTACATTAGCATGTTTTCTAAACATAAACAGGTTTTACGTAAATATATATATTTTTTGGTAACAAAATTATGGACAGCAATTAGTCTGAAATAAATGCATTTTTTTTATTTTTTTTTTATACGTCAAAAGGAATCGAAGTAAACTTTGAAAAATCAATCTCGTGACAGGTTCTAATTAGCATCGACTGTGTCAAACGTCAAGCTAAACAATACAAGTGCCAAGGCAGGATCTATTTACAGTCCTCTCTATTTACAACGGTTTTCCTTATTTGTCTGAAACTTTGACACTTAATTAAATATGTAAGTCTATTTATACTTAATAACTTGATTTTTTGCACAGTCAAGTGTAAAAATATGGTGGTGCACATCCAACTCAAAAATATGTCTCATAGCACCTTATGCCGGTGTAATAAGAGCGTAGTACCATATTTATGAGTATATTATGTCGAACCATATTCTTACACTTGACTGCACTTGTTCAAGGAAAAGGAAGTTACAGATTCTTGTAAACACAACGTTCTGGTGAAGTCACCTTGGGGCATTCTCTGAAACTTAGGTAGGTATATATTTGCTACAGCGTAATTAATAGGTAGGTAGTAGGTAGGTTTTTGAGCACAGTATCGATTTTTTCAGAGAATTCACATCTATTTAATCTTATCAAAGTAACTTATAGTTCGTCGCGAACGTGAACTTGCGACTTCCATAACTGCAACCCTTATGTGCTTACCACTGTGCGTACCATGAGTTGCATTCGATTGCGTTGCGACTGCGGCATTCGGAAGTATGTCCGTCTCGCTCTTACTACTACTTTGGCAGGAGCGAGACGGACATACTGTACATCTGAAATCATGTCGTGTCATGTGTCTGAAATCTATAGGCGCTAGCGTCTACGTCAACGCATTGTCAGTGTATCTTGCTCTCACTAGCGGGTGGAAGCGGAATGCAAATATAGATAACGTGTCGAAATATATAGCAACTCATGGTTCCCTACCATGGGTTGCTTTGCTATCTATACACAACACCTGCAAAGCTTGGTTTGTCTCATATTAGAATATAAAAAAAATCTTTTAATTCAACCCTCTGCCATATTGCACGACGATTTAAACACAAACAGAAACGATATTTAAATTATCATCAGAGGTCGGCGGGGTGAACTATTTACCTTACAATTTGACAATTTTGATATGACATAGGTGATTAGGTAAGTACGTCATTTTATTAGGAGAATAGCTCACCCCCGCCGACCTCTGGTTATCATCGAAATAATATTACGACAAAAGAACGACAGATTGTTCCAGTAGAGTCGAATAACGTATCTATCTAACTACATATACTTATACCTATTTTTCTTATCATTCCTAAGTAGGTAGGGTAGTTAAGAAAAAGTATTACCATATCTCAAATTTGAAACGGGATAATTACCATGTATGTTTGTTTTATTGATTTTACTCCGTGAACATGACGCTTGCAACAGTGTCAAAATCGAAATATCGGGTGTTCAATAAAACAAACATACTTACATAGTAATTATCCCTTTCCAAATATTAGTTATATTACCATATCTACGTCGACCGCACCACAACGACCAAATATTTGCTAATGTGACATACGAAGCAGTACAACAAAACGCACGTTTTCCCGACGTTATCAGATAGATAGCCGTTATCACGATACCGAGCGAATAAGGTCGCGGCCGCTCACGTAAATAAATGTAATATAATTAGATGGATTTATTGTTTGCTTTAATCACTTGTTAATTAATTAATTCGTTATTAAGCGAGTTTGATTTTGCTGCAATAAACGAATTAGGTATATGCTATTGGCGTTTCTTTGGAATCTTATTACTCTCAGTGGCGCTCTCTCGCTGTGTTATTAATACTTATACTTTTATTCATATTCCTTAAGATTGAGCGCAGTTAGTAAAACGTATCTTAACTCGAGGGGTAGGTAGGAGGTACCCTCTATTTATTTTATCGTATGAGTGAATAATTTGTTGTTTGTTTGACACAAACATATTTTTATCCCCTCTCGTAACTACTATTCCTACGTTCGCGTAGACTCAACTTTTCTATATTTACGCCCCGCCTCGCCATCGTCATAACTTCTGATTCCGAGAATTGAATTCGCAAAATCAACAAAATCGAGTTCGTGATCAGTGGACGTAAACAGTAAACACGTCAACCAAGCTACTAAGTATTATACACTAACAGCAATCAAAACAGGACACTTTTTAAGGGAATTTCCATACAATGTACCCCTTTTTATTACCCTCTAGTATACTTAACTTGAATAGTAGTTAATGGCGGCGTTTAAGGAGTGGCACGGGTTAAAACTAAATACTTAATTCAGCGTGGCATATAATTGTGGTTATCGCGACAGGATTGTTTCAAATTACGTAATCTTGTACTAAACTCGCTTGAGTGTTCATAAAAGCGACACCGCCGTCAACGTGAATGTGTGACATTCATGATTCAGTTGAGCGAAAAAGATCCCTAAACATGGGTATCGTAAAATAAACGGTCTGTTGTCACGAGGATTTGGACATTGGGTTGCCTCGTCTTTAGGCCCATATTACACTATCATATATGTATAGATCATGATATCACGGGCATATGACTATTATCATAGATATGATACGGGCTTTAGGATGGTACCGAAATAACTCTATTGATTGACCGTTTCCCCTTTTGCAACGTGATAAGGCCTACAGTTAGTTGGTCATTGAGGGTGTATTATGCAACTTTTTGTTGCCTATCCTTCTAATAAGTTAGTAGACATGTATACAGGCTTTCATGGCGATGACGAAGCCTTAAAAGTTTTACTTACGTCGGACCATTACTCGGCACTAATACCTCCTACGTCAAGGAGGACGCGGCCTTGACAGTTGACGCCGAGGCATATGTGATCACATGCGATTTATCGCACAAAAATATCTATTAACCACCGATATTTTGTTTAAAGTTAACTAAACATCTGGGCTGTTTTTTTTAATACTACGACGGTGACAAACAAGCATACGGCCCGCCTGATGGTAAGCGGTCACCGTAGCCTATGGACGCCTGCAACACCAGGGGTGTTACATGCGTGTTGCCGACCCTTTAAAAAAAAGGAGGATTCGCTGTGTTGACAGCTAAACGGGCCAAGGGCTTTGCTCCGTGGGTCCTCAGCTCAGCAACACAGCGAATCCTCTTGGAGCTCTGGCGACCTTACTCACCAACAGAAACACAACACTATGAGTAGGGTCTAGTGTTATTTAAATGCGGTTTTCTGTAAGGTGGAGGTACTTCCCCAGATGGGCTCTGCTCCAGATTTGAGCGAGACGACATTCGTTGTGCTGTGCCCTACCACACTAAACGATATGAATCCGCTGAGAGCTATCAGCTAGACAAGCTAGAGAGGGATGTAAAGACCTGAATAATGACCCAAATATTGCCAGCAAGTCTCTCTTTCCGACCTGTTAGCAGAACTGTGATAATAATACATATCTGCTTGTTAGCTAAACTCTGAAACTATTGGTAGGTACTGTTTGGACGTTTGCAGTTATCGCATCGATAACGATAAGTTATCGTGTCTCATTATTAGACTCTCATTGTCCGCTGTGTCAGAAAATTACTTGGGCTTTCGGCAAACAATGGCACAACATTCGTTTTACATGTTCTGGTTTACCTATTCATGTGAGAATTTTTGACGCCTTGTAGATGGTATTTAATGCGCCTTAAACATTTCTTTTAATTGGCTAGGATTATTTTAATAGGAATGAACATTCAGACTAGACGCTACGATACCGATGATAGAAAGGTAACTATTTGCTTCAACAGCAGCAATAGTAACAAATATTCGCAATATGTACTTTCATGGAAACCTAAGCCCGTGGCAGCTAGAAATACCTAGTTTGTATAACTTGATTGATGGAAGACACGCGCGATCACAAGGCGTTGTGATACGGAACGAGCCACCATTAGCTGTTGGATGATGGATATCACGATTAGACTCGCTTTATCGATGTACCTATAGGCTATAGCCAGATTAGCTCAGAGCAAAACACTCATAATGATGTCAGTTAATGTACGTTTAGTCGATATTATACTGCCCCATCGCCTCTGGTCATATTTCGTGCGGTGTGGCTCGATATCTGCTTACCAAATGTGACCTGGAATTTTTCAAAGAATAATTACAAATGATGACAAAAAATCTAATAAATGATCAAAGAACAAGGTATTTGCACATACCAAAGGCACCCCCCTCTAATTTTGTTAACCGCAAGTCCAAATATAAAAAATTATGAAAGTAGATTTATATTTATAAAATACTTTCAAGGAAAAATATTTTGAACTTAGTCAGAAAAGACATTTTAGATTTTTTGCATAAAAACTTACCTTCTCGGTTAAAAGGACGTATAAGTCGAAAGAGCTGCGAAGATAATCCTTTTTCATTGTTATGAGCATGGTATCCATTAAAACCCTTTTTATGTTCGCCTTTTGTGACGGACGGTAAACTACGGAGCCCTACACTGAGCATGGCCCGACATGCTCTTGGCCGTTTTTTTTTTTGATTACACGAAATTTGCCGAGAGTGCCGAGCCGACACCTCATCTCCCTATGTAAGACATGGCTCGCCCTCCTCCTCGATCGTTAAACGTCTCCAGTATGTCTGACACAAAAACAACGATGTAAATACCGAAATTTACTACTTATAGTACATTTTTGTTCCTTCTCTTTGAGAGCGTTAGGTTAGATACAGCGTTGGGTTAAGCCACTACTAGTTTTCAATGTTTTCATTGCTATAATGTACCGTTTTATGACATACCAGGAAATCCCCCATCTCAAGTGGATGTTATTGTAACATTGTTCGCGGGTAGGCATAATATTGTAATATAATAGGCTAATAGCAGGTTTACTAGCGGTCCTGCCGCGGGCCTGTACTACATACTTTGTTGTTACAGTCCAGTTCATTTATAGGTATACGACTAAATAAGGAAGAGTGGACACATAGTTATGAACTCTGTACTTGTTTTGGTTTCTACGAGTTAATTTACAAACATTGTATTATTCTAGCATTCAATTATTCACTTGTTATTAAGTGTCAAGCCAGCAACCGATCATGTTTAGAGTTGCCAATGATAGTTGATGCTATTGAGCAGCTGATGCAGCAAATATGGTGGCTAAATGCTATCAAGTGAACTCTTGCAAGTCGATTTGGTATAGACGTAATGCGCGTTTGGATAAATTATTGGGTTCTCTGTGCTATCCACTAGTTTACGCGTGCTCCCTATACTCATATTGTATATAATTATACATAGAATAAAATGTTTGGTATTAAGATAATCACGAGTGCGCAAATATAAAACAAACAAATATTAAAGGTTGGCACACAAGGGACATCCTCGCAGTTTAACCGTGAAGCTAGAATTTTATTTAGGTCATGTGTTCTTCTAAATTCATGAAGCTCCTTTTATCAGGCTGAGCAAAAGCGAAAATACTAGGTAATCATAAAAGCAATTAAATAAAGTATCGGCTGCTTTCTGTTATAAACCTGTACCAAAACTTATTTAGTGTTTCGGAAGAAAAACGTTCTGAGCGAGTTTTCAACCTTTATTGAGATTGAACTGTACGAAATCCAAACCATAAAATGCGTCTAGGATTTACGAGACTAGTTTAATACTTTAATAGCCTAAACTGGTAGCAAGTAGCAATTTAAAATACTAGGTCCATAAAACATAGTTCGTTCACTCCGTCGGGTTAGGACACAGATCACTACCTACTAGGCTAGGTGGAACACAAAACACATTAGTGCTTGTTTTTTTTGTAGAAGGTAACACTTTAACTTTTTAGGTTAACTGGAAGAGATCCCTCATAGGGATAAGTTCGCCTTTGTTGTATCAAATTGTCTATGTTACTGTGTTTCTTGTATTTCTTGTGTTATTGTACAATAAAGCTTATACATACATACATACATACTTTGTTAGTTGTCAAATCGCGAAACGTCTGGTTGATGTACCTAACTGGTGACCCACGAGCTGGTGGCTTTCTCGCACAACGTATCAGCATTGCGATACAACGAGGAAATGCCGCCAGCATCCTAGGTACCTACAATGCCTCAAGGACCTATTTTAAATGTATGGTAGGTAGATGTAGATAGCTAGGTAAGTTACACTTACTGTATATATTTTGAAATTAAGTGATTATTTCATAAGGTTTATTTCTAAGAATCTTTATGTCATTAGCACCTTATGGGCCTGGCCACATGTCCACGTTGCGGCGCCGTTAACGTAAAACGGCGCGTTGCCGGAGCGCAGCACGTTGCACGACGTGAAAATATACGTTGCCGCGCAACGTACAGATGCACGTTGCACGTTGCCTCGCCGCGCGCCGTGCAAACACACGTTATGCCGGATTGAGTGAATTCACGTTGCGTTGTCGCGTTGTACGACGTCGCACTTAGGGCCTGGCCACATGTCCACGTTGCGGCGCCGTTAACGTAAAACGGCGCGTTGCCGGAGCGCAGCACGTTGCACGACGTGAAAATATACGTTGCCGCGCAACGTACAGATGCACGTTGCACGTTGCCTCGCCGCGCGCCGTGCAAACACACGTTATGCCGGATTGAGTGAATTCACGTTGCGTTGTCGCGTTGTACGACGTCGCACTTATCCATCACTACTAAATTTTGTGATCAGTCTTCAAACCGACATGGATATCATCACACGTGTTCTGTTCATGTTGTTGTTAAGAAGAAGCATGAAGAAAAAGCAAAAGAAAAGAAAATATTGGATAAATCCATATATTTATAATATGAATTACGATGGAAGTCATTTTATAAAGAAGTACGAGGCGTTGAAAACAAGTAATGACAAGTTTTATGAATGGCGGACAATTTAGATGGTTTGGCAAACATCGGTTCAAATATATTCAAGTATACAGTAAAGACGTAATTCTCCTGCTCCGGCTGCTAAGACAACGAAATAAGAAAAAAAAACCGGCCAAGTGCCAGTCAGACTCGCCCACCGAGGGTTCCGTATATCATAAGAATGATTAAAATGCGGAACCCTAAAAACTGAAACTTATACATTCGGTGAATAGCTTCCACTAGTGAAATCAAAAAGTCGACATCTAAATTCTCAGTCATTTTTATCCATAAATTACCGCGTGCGAAGTAGTGCGAACTAAGCAACATCGCTTTTTTTTTTTTATGCTATAGGGGGCAAACGAGCAAACGAATCACCTGATGGTAAGCGATTAACGTCGTCCATGGACACCCGCAACACCAGAGGTGTCGCAAGTGCGTTGCCGGCCTTTAAGGTGGGAGTACGCTCTTTTCTTGAAGGTCAATGACTGCTCAAAAGGGGTGTTCTAGGTGGAATGGTGGAAAGCAGAATATTTAACTATGGTGTGTTGTGGAATATTAAGAATAGTTAGGAGACAAACAATAAACATACCTACTGAAAGTCCTTGCCTCTCGGTGCCCCTCGGTCCGGGGTACTGACCCCGAAGGGAGTAGGAACTAAAAAGGCCCCGTTTTTGTTTTTTTGAACATCTCAGAAACGATGCGTTATAAAAAAATTCGGTTAACTACATATTGAAAGATTATTAAATTCTCTACAACTTTGACATACTATAATTTTTATATGGTGTCCAGATATGAGTTCCGAAAAATGCTCGATTTTGATCAAATCTTTATCTCTCCACACTTTTCTTTTCATTCTGTGCTACATATGTTGGGAACTCTTTATCTGAGACAATAGCTTCTTGGAAAAAACTTTCAGATAGTTAATTTATTTTTAAACTATACCTTTACCTACATATGCATAAATATATGTATCATTTACCGTTGCAAAATTATAGTACAACTTTTAAAAAAAATTACATATTTAGAAACATCTCTTTCAATTTATAATAAATAGTAATGTGTCTACTTAAAAAACCGGCCAAGTGCGAGTCGGACTCACCCACCGAGGGTTTCACACAAAGGATGCTCAACCCCTCCCCCATTTGTGAGTGACCTTAGGTACCTACTTAAAATTCCGGTGGCACGGAACTCTCAGTATGCGGCAACTATACGGTTTTCAGATTTTTGCCTGTACTTGTACCTACTACAAGCTCTTGCTTTTTGCCAAATTTCGTGATTCTAGATTAACGGGAATTACCCTGATACATTTTGATTCCCATTGTATTCTCGCATTTCTCATACATTAGAAATGCGATATAATCGGCGGTATCTTGATGGCGTTGGCGTTGACGTAGAGGTTTAGTTTTTTCTCAGTTTCAAGGGACTACAGACTTGTGTATGTGGTATTAATTTCAACTTGATACATCTACGCATTTTCGAGATAAAGGGTCTTGTCAAACAGATGGACGGACGGACGGACGGACACACGTACGGACAACAAAGTGATCCTATAAGGGTTTTCATTTTTGTGGTACGGAACACTAAAACTAAACCAAATCAACACATTCATAACAAATAATAAATGGTCTGATTCTTACTCAGGGTCATTGACCTTATCAGCTGTAGAAGAATCGTTCGGGACACCCTGTAGATAATGATTTGAACTTAATAAAAATTATGAAAACATAGCCAATTTATTGATAAATTATAAAACTAAAGATTGTATCGTTAAGTATAAATACAAAATGGACCTGGCCTAATTGTTGACATGTGTATTATTTCGTCTGAGATTCTTTTGTTTTTGAGATTCCTGAGAATCTGAGAGTATTTTAAGCCGTATCTGATACAAAGCCAGGAGCGGGTGACCCGCGCGCGGCGTCACCCGCTCCTGGCGGAGGGCGGCGCGCGCACGCGGTCGCACGCGCAGGCGCCGGTCGCGCGAGCGCACGCGCTGCTCAACTCTGTGCTCGAGGCACATCCAGAAAGTGATTTGTTTGCGAGTGCGATCGGGCGACTGGTGACGGAGTGTAAGAGAGTGATTGAGTGTGAGATGCCTGTAAGTACTATTATGTGATATTACTGTTATTGTTGTGTAAATACTTTTGTACGATTTGTATATAAATTAAGTATTACTGTATCCCAATTCGTACCGCCGTGGCCCTAGCTGTTAAGGTACAATTGTAAATTTTATACTAAACAATAAACAAAGCTTTATGTTATTATTTTTATTTTAAGATTTTTTGATGTTTTTATTGACGTCTTGTAAATTTATTCTGGACAACCTATCGAGCTTAATTTAAGATTATCTCAGCCACTGCTTGATACGAATCAAAGAAAAAAAAGGGGTAACATGCTGCCAAAACATGTTATGTAAGTTTCTTCATGATTGCCCAATTGAGCACCCACGAAATAAATGTGGTGATTTTATATTTACGAAAAAAAAGAATAACAATTTGGATTCCCGCCAACTTTTGATGCAAGAGGGATGAGGGACGCGCTAAAAGAATCAGCCAAAACCAAAGCCTAACATTCATGGCGATAGACCGTCGCTAGAGCAGGTCGATAGGGACGATATATGATAGATATATTCGATATTAAAGTTTGACCATTCCATCTAGAATCATTCGTTGACCAGGCTAATAGCTAAATAAAACTACCGAGCCGTGCGCCGTCCGCCGATGTGGTGGCACTGGCGCCGTGCCGCGGCACCGTCACCGTTCATTCTCACGGCAACGTCGACGTTAATTTTGACGTCGACGGCAACGTAAAAAACAACGTGCCACGTCAACGTCGACGTTAATTTTCACGTCGGCGGGAACGTAAAAAACAACGTGCGACGGCACGTTGGCCGTCGTGCGTCGTGCCGTTTTACGTTGGCGACGCCGCAACGTGGACATGTGGCCAGGCCCTTACTTATCCATCACTACTAAATTTTGTGATCAGTCTTCAAACCGACATGGATATAATCACACGTGTTCTGCTCATGTTGTTGTTAAGAAGAAGCATGAAGAAAAAGCAAAAGAAAAGAAAATATTGGATAAATCCATATATTTATAATATGAATTACGATGGAAGTCATTTTATAAAGAAGTACGAGGCGTTGAAAACAAGTAATGACAAGTTTTATGAATGGCGGACAATTTAGATGGTTTGGCAAACATCGGTTCAAATATATTCAAGTATACAGTAAAGACGTAATTCTCCTGCTCCGGCTGCTAAGACAACGAAATAAGAAAAAAAAACCGGCCAAGTGCCAGTCAGACTCGCCCACCGAGGGTTCCGTATATCTTAAGAATGATTAAAATGCGGTGAATAGCTTCCACTAGTGAAATCAAAAAGTCGACATCTAAATTCTCAGTCATTTTTATCCATTAATTACCGCGTGCGAAGTAGTGCGAACTAAGCAACATCGCTTGGTCAATGAGTGCTCAAAAGGGGTGTTCTAGGTGGAATGGTGGAAAGCAGAATATTTAACTATGGTGTGTTGTGGAATATTAAGAATAGTTAGGAGACAAACAATAAACATACCTACTGAAAGTCCTTGCCTCTCGGTGCCCCTCGGTCCGGGGTACTAACCCCGAAGGGAGTAGGAACTAAAAAGGCCCCGTTTTTGTTTTTTTGAACATCTCAGAAACGATGCGTTATAAAAAATTTCGGTTAACTACATATTGAAAGATTATTAAATTCTCTACAACTTTGACATACTATAATTTTTATATGGTGTCCAGATATGAGTTCCGAAAAATGCTCGATTTTGATCAAATCTTTATCTCTCCACACTTTTCTTTTCATTCTGTGCTACATATGTTGGGAACTCTTTATCTGAGACAATAGCTTCTTGGAGAAAACTTTCAGATAGTTAATTTATTTTTAAACTATACCTTTACCCACATATGCATAAATATATGTATCATTTACCGTTGCAAAATTATAGGTACAACTTTAAAAAAAAATTACATATTTAGAAACATCTCTTTCAATTTATAATAAATAGTAATGTGTCTACTTAAAAAACCGGCCAAGTGCGAGTCGGACTCACCCACCGAGGGTTTCACACAAAGGATGCTCAACCCCTCCCCCATTTGTGAGTTGTGACCTTAGGTACCTACTTAAAATTCCGGTGGCACGGAACTCTCAGTATGCGGCAACTATACGGTTTTCAGATTTTTGCCTGTACTTGTACCTACTACAAGCTCTTGCTTTTTGCCAAATTTCGTGATTCTAGATTAACGGGAATTACCCTGATACATTTTGATTCCCATTGTAAATGTATGAGAAATGCGATATAATCGGCGGTATCTTGATGGCGTTGGCGTTGACGTAGAGGTTTAGTTTTTTCTCAGTTTCAAGGGACTACAGACTTGTGTATGTGGTATTAATTTCAACTTGATACATCTACGCATTTTCGAGATAAAGGGTCTTGTCAAACAGATGGACGGACGGACGGACGGACACACGTACGGACAACAAAGTGATCCTATAAGGGTTTTCATTTTTGTGGTACGGAACACTAAAACTAAACCAAATCAACACATTCATAACAAATAATAAATGGTCTGATTCTTACTCAGGGTCATTGACCTTATCAGCTGTAGAAGTATCGTTCGGGACACCCTGTAGATAATGATTTGAACTAAATAAAAATTATGAAAACATAGCCAATTTATTGATAAATTATAAAACTAAAGATTGTATCGTTAAGTATAAATACAAAATGAACCTGGCCTAATTGTTGACATGTGTATTATTTCGTCTGAGATTCTTTTGTTTTTGAGATTCCTGTGAATCTGAGAGTATTTTAAGCCGTATCTGATACAAAGCTATTATATGTTATTATTTTTATTTTAGGATTTTTTGATGTTTTTATTGACGTCTTGTAAATATATTCTGGACAACCTATCGAGCTTAATTTAAGATTATCTCAGCCACTGCTTAATACGACTCAAAGAAAAAAAAGGGGTAACATGCTGCCAAAACATGTTATGTAAGTTTCCTCCTCATGATTGCCCAATTGAGCACCCACGAAATAAATGTGGTGATTTTATATTTACGAAAAAAAAGAATAACAATTTGGATTCCCGTCAACTTTTGATGCAAGAGGGATGAGGGACGCGCTAAAAGAATCAGCCAAAACCAAAGCCTAACATTCATGGCGATGGACCGTCGCTAGAGCAGGTCGATAGGGACGATATATGATAGATATATTCGATATTAAAGTTTGACCATTCCATCTAGAATCATTCGTTGACCAGGCTAATAGCTAAATAAAACCACCGAGCCGTGCGCCGTCCGCCGATGTGGTGGCACTGGCGCCGTGCCGCGGCACCGTCACCGTTCATTCTCACGGCAACGTCGACGTTAATTTTGACGTCGACGGCAACGTAAAAAACAACGTGCCACGTCAACGTCGACGTTAATTTTCACGTCGGCGGCAACGTAAAAAACAACGTGCGACGGCACGTTGGCCGTCGTGCGTCGTGCCGTTTTACGTTGGCGACGCCGCAACGTGGACATGTGGCCAGGCCCTATCAGCTAGTGAGAAAGTGGTACCTTTCACTAAAAATAATCATCTATTTTAGCCCTTGAGGTCTGGCCGCCACCTCTAGCGGCACTAATTTTGATACTCGCATTCTTCCCATAGTATGCGTATGTATAGCTGGCCATGTACGCCCGGGCATATCTGCCGGATCTGCTGATAAATGTATGTAAAAAATTTCTGGCGGATGCCCGGCGGACATACCCACTAATCCCACTATGGAGATCTCACGCATTGCCCGAACGTGATCAAATGAAAAACGACGGAAATACAATGCATTAAACTTCCGTGTGACGTCACAATTAGGTACGATTCTTACCTCTAAGTGACGTCACTAGCCCCCACCCCGGAACTTTGATGCTCTGTATCGTCGTCAATTTTAGTTAACTTGAAACAGGAAAAACACGTGTCTGATAATTTTGGATAATCTAACTGACGGACTAAATAGAATAATAGTTTTCAACCTAGTTTGGCATCACCCTATTGCGGCGGCAAATACAATTACGGACTGAGTTTGGTGCGGCGTAATTATTTCAAAAATAAAAGGAAGCCTATATTTATTGACCGTAACGTTCCTCGGAGCGGAGTCTGTCGATGGTAATCCACGGGCAAAATAAAGCACGAAAGAACTAATTACAAAAGTTAGACGAACTAGACGTAATTATCTAATGACTAGACATCACATCATAAAGAGTCCTTCAACTAATTTCTATAGTCACTGGATAGTCGCAAAGTTCAGTAGGTACAGTACCTATGTATAACCTTCACCATTAGATAGAAAGTCCGTAAGTACAGTAAAATCACCCAGCCATAAGTTCAAAACCTCGAACTATGTTTTAAAGACGCAGTTATATTGAAAAACAATCTTAAGTTGTAAAAAAACTCGCAAGATATAACATGAATTATTGGTAGTGATGCTTTATTTCGTTGGACCATAGTTGTGATACTGGACTATAGTTAGATAGTTATACGATAGTAATTTTAATATGTAAGTACCCATAGTCATTTTAATAGTAAGTGACACATATCATATAGCTCACAAATTCACACACTCAAAGAAAATAGGATTGAGTATAGTGTTGGCAGTTGGCACATCCGTGGGATTCGGCGAATGTTCGTTCTAAGCGCAACATGCTATGTATGTGGATGTGGGACTAGGTAGGACGAACACTCGCCGAATCCTGCAAATATATTGTAAAAAAAAATTTGTAAGCAAGTTCGATAATTACATTTAAAATAAATACGATTCTGATTTAGGAAAATTTCAAAGTGGCGGGAATTGGTACATAGGTCCTAAGCGCTGTAGACTTCCAAAGGCGCTTAGAACCTTTATGCCAATACCATCTCGTAAGGTCTACAGCTAGGGCTGCCATCTCGGACATTGCCGAAACCGGGCAGAAAGTTAAATCCCGGACATTTCATGGAAATCGCGTCCTCGCCCCGGACAATAAAGAAAACAAATTTAAATTTAGAAATATATTATTTTGCTAGGGATTCACTTCAATCCAAAAATATCCGGCTCTAAACTAGGACAAATCCGGGGAAACCCGGACGGATGGCAGCCCTATCTACAGCTCACACAGCCACTAGTTTAAAACAAATATCATAGTCGTTACAGCGTTACACTGGTTACCTCGAGAACTCATCCACGCGCGCGCTATTAAAACGTCAGCTATTAATACATTCGCACGTGACTTTTCTCGACACGAGACTGCTTATTTAAGGTTACGTGGTGCAAGTTTCCCACTGCATGTCTGTCGGTCTGTCGTAGCTTCTGTCAGAAATTGTAATTTAATTGTAGGAAAAAAATCGGTAAAATAAAATAGAAAACAAAAAATTCAGGTTACAGGTGGAGACGATATTATACATTTCAAAATTTTGACGGCCTTCTAGCCTAGTCGGTAGTTACCCGGCCTCGAATCCTGGTCAGGGCATTTATTTGTGTGTTTATCACGAATATTTTGTTCCTGAGTTATGGACGTTTTCTATGTATTTATATGTATCTATCTATTATATACATCGGCGCGTCGCCTAGTAGCCATATCATAAGCCTTATTGAGGTTACCGTGGGACTAAAGAAAAAAAAGCAATGGTGTGGGGTGCACACAAAACTAGATATTTTGAACGGTTGAGATATCTTTTGAGTTTTCACAAAATAATGCCACAAAAACACTTCCTTTTGCTTGTCTTGTTTAACTGTCTATAGCCTACACTATAACGAACGGGCAATTACGGAACCCAACACTGAGCATGGTCCAACACACACTTGGCCGTAGATTATCTCCTTATACTTAAATTTTACCGCCTACGCGTATTTGCAAAGCTTAGTTACTAAGTCCAATATAACATGACCCTGAAAATACTTGCAAGTAAATATAGCTCTCTTATACTTATACTGGTCTTTAGTAGTAGAATGACAGTCCGTCTCCCTCGCACTCTTAGCTTAAGCTTATTAGAGCGGTGCAGATAGACTGCATCGACCACCCGTGCGGTTGTGAAACGTAGCCTTGCCCTGCATTTGCTAGGCTTCACGGTTCAGGTCGACAGGAAATAATAAAGACAGTGAATATCCATACTATCCGATTCATTGTTGTAGAATGGCGTTACATTAGCGTGGATTTACAAAATCTTGACGTGTCGCTACCCCTTATTTTCCTAGCTTTTTCCCGGCTTATGTCACGGTTTTTTTAAACTACGACGTTGACAAACAAGCATACGGCCCGCCTGGTGGTAAGCGGTAACCATAGCCTATGGACGCCTGCAACTCCAGGGGTTTACATGCGAGTTGCCGACCTTTTAAAAAAAAGGAGGATTGGCTGTGTTGACAGCTAAAGGGGCAATGCTCCGTGGTGGGTCCCCAGCTGTCAACACATGAATCCTCTTGGAGCTCTGGCGATCTTACTCACCAACAGAAACAACACTATGAGTATGGTACGGTTCAGGGAGCCGGGGTCCGCTTTAGCAACTACACTGACGTTGGCGCTACGGTTAACGACAACAGTGATTATGCATGATGATGATTGATGTCCATGCTCCAGCATGGACATCGAAATTGGAAGATATCATCGCTCATGGCTCGAGGCACAAAAGTGACAAATTGACAATCATAATCGTGAATGATTATGCTTATCTGCTACATTATCGACGTCAGTCGGTATCGTCAGTACATTAGTTGACGAAGACACGTGTAAGTACAACTTGGGTGTGGTTTGATTTACAGTGTTTATTACTTAGTTGTCTCTGGTTTAAGTTATTTCTTCAATTTTCTCTAGTTGTTTACTTCAATATAATACATATCGGTATTGATCCGCATCGCAAGTTTCGAGAAACGCCTACGCTATTAAACTACAATAGTATGCCGTTTATATATAGTAATATATACGTTAGAAGTTAGACAGAATAAAATTGGTACCTACTTACATGTACCTACATGTAAAGGCAGATTCGCATGTTACTCCCGCTAGGTAGACAGTAAGTCTAAAAGTAGCATCATAGTAAATTGAGCAATCTCTGAAGCATCCACATGTAACAGTATAATTTTCAACTTTTTCATTCAGCAAGCTCAATTTACCCATATCTTAAGCGGCCTTAAAACATTCGCATCTCATTTCCACTTCGGTATCACTTTACGCCTTCGGGAGCTTACGCTAAAAGTTTAAAGTTATAAATAAACATTTATTTATATGTTGCAGGCTTAATAAAATCGCGTGAACTTTCCTAACTGCCTACGCGTGTATTTAATATACATATTACTCTGAGGGCCTACCGCGCGAACATAGAAATGTCGAGAATTTCACACTCTGCTTCCAATAGCTGTCGACGTAAAGTGCTCCGTGCAACCGCGCCTGACCTTAGTGCAGTTGAAGCTGAAATTGTATGAAAATTCAATAAAACCAGGCTTTGGAAATACCTTATGTACCTACCCATTTTTGTTAAAGTACTCCGCTTAAGGGTTTTACAATCCCTCCGATTTTACTTCTGGTGGGTTAAAACACCATTCCCAACTCATCAAGAGTTAGATGGTAGTATACCTACACACCAACATTATGACATTCTGTGAGGCTTGTGTGTAACAACCTTAATATATACATGACACCCACTCGGCGCCTGTTTGTGTGAACACAGCTTTGCGACGGGAATATATCCGCAGCGTCGGAACTCGGAAGTGACGTAATATTTCAGCTGTGTTTCCCATTTAGGGAACGCCCAACGCGCAATATTCTCTAATGAATGGATTTGAGCCGGTTGGACGTATCAGAATGACAATTTTATGAGTGAAAAAGTATAAAAATCCACCGGCACCTTGATACGGGCAGTCTAAAATGCGTTTTTGCACGTTATGATAAAAAACAGTAGACTACACTACACAAGATGTAATTATCTCTGAAACTAAGCCATATCCATAATTTCATATGACATTATCATCTTTCGGATTATTAACGTTCACGGTGTATAATAATGCTTAAAGTAAACCAAAATGTAAGAGGTTTAGTTTCAGTAGTGTTCCAATTTGAGCTGAATATCTTGGATGACTACCAAAGCTAAGAAAAATCCCAACTAACGAGGCTTTCAAATAAAAATCTGCTCTTAAATCAACGTTCGTTCGCGATGCCATCGACAGACACAGCTACATACGTGAAACTTATAGCACCCCTGTTTTTCCATGGAGGGTTAAACCTTAAGAATTTCTCTTTGAAACGCTTTGTTTCTACTTCATGTTTAACGCCAAAATGTAGGCCATGCTTTCAGAATGGGTATTCGGGATATACATGACACTGGGTGTCGTTAAATCGCGAGGGAATCGATTTCCTCTTAGTAAGCGCCGACCCTGCTAGCCTTATATAAGTAGATCTATGCACAATGCTTATAGACTTATATAAGTAGATCTATGCACAATGTATAAGGACTTAATTCATAATCGTGAAGACAATACTGACACGCACAAATCCACTGTTCGTGGGTATAAATAAGTTGCTTGAGAAATACGTGATTGTATTAGTGCAAAAGCAGTAATGCTAATATGTGTGACATGTGAAATAGTCACATTATTGAATAACATTACTGTCTTCCGGATAACCTACGTCATTATACTCTAGTTCCATGAAAACCTAGGTCATCTTGGGATTTTAACATCGATATAGGATAAAAGAACTGGATACCGAATCGGACGAAGAAAAATGACGCCGTAAAAGTGCAGCAGTTGCGACTCTTTTTCATATAGCCTTGTTTAGAACGTGACGTTTCGTTATGTGCCAAACAGCCTAATATAAACTTCTAAAGTGTATGAATTTGACACTTAATACTTACTGCAATGAGCTCTTTTTCGTACGAAACATTTAACGTTTGTATCATTTATCATTGTAAGTTCGCTAATGTCATTTTGACCCACATTTTTTGACGTTTTTGTGCTGCTTTGTGAATCATAAGTCAATGGATTTTAAGGCCGTCCCCTATGCCAATGACCTCGGCGATTTGAGCTTTCTTCCCCTCCCGCTTCCTTTCCTCACCGGTTATACAATACGCCAATAAGCATAAGTTGCCACCTAGGAAGAGCTGCTTGTACTAGGACGCAACCCTATAAACTACTAGTGCCATCTTACACGACTGGCCCCCGTCGCCCGTGCATGCATCTCGAGCCGGCGTTTTCGGAAAAATGCGTGTAATAGCTTTTTCTCGAAAAGTACAAAACCTATCCAAAAATCAGTAGATGCGTTTAAAGTAAACATAAATATATACTGCTTGTCTTAGTTTCTTGTACTTACGACGCATAATAAGGGAGTAGATACAGATTTAAGATAGAAAAAATGGTTTACGGTTATTTTTTTTTCTCTTGATGTATTATGTTTTTCGACAATTTAGTAGAACCAAATGTAGACCAAATACCTAGCTACATTATATATTTTTTTCAAGCGTTGTGCTTGGAGCTGAACAAAGCCTATTCACTTTAAAAACAGTGAAATATGCCGGGTAGCCCCTTAAGCTAGAAGAAGATCCAGGAACTCTTTTGGAATCGGGAGTAACAGTATGTTAAATATTATTGTGTAATACGTGCGTGATGTATCGTCAAATATTTATTAATATTAATAAGTATTTGACACGATTAATGTAACGAGCAATGAACTAATGAAAATGATAGATTAAAAACCTATTAAATGTTTACCTACCTTAAACTTGCTTTGTGTTTTTGTATGATTAAACGCCATCAAGTTGTTTTGCGAAAGGTTGGCAGATCAGGTCATCAAATATGTATAAGTAAACAAACATGAAGACTTTTATAACTATCCTTTGTTTTTGTCATACTTTGTTTTGTTATAGCCAAATTGGTACAAGCGATAACCCCGATCCACAAAATATTTTATGTTCGACGACGTTGAACACAGTTTACACAGTATAACGTGACCCGGGCCGGAATATGTCGTAACAACTAAAATATCGGACGTAAGATCGCTTACGCCGTTATCTATCATACCGATGCAATTATATACGAGCGGCCTAGTGCTCAAAAATATCTGGACAAGCACCTTAACGCCTTGATAATAGACTAATAGAGGCATGCTGACATATTTGTGACCACCTCGTCCGCCCCGATATATCTGGTGGTGACTATACAAACGGCAACAACCTTAACTGACCATCGGTACATTTTATGTCTTCACAATAGGGATTACAAATAGCGTTGATGATGGCATATCGATATGTCCCGTTCGCACATCAAAACGGCGCGGCGTCCGCATACGATGTGATGACCGCTTTGTTGAATTAAACTCACACATGAGACTTCGTCACATAACACCAGTGTAAGATTGGTCTTTGGACACACATATTTACTAGGAATCTATAGTTACACACTACCTGGTTGACTCGAGCTGAGATTCTGTGGGCGATGGAGACGTGGCGAGCAAGCTATAAACGTAGCCGGACGACGTAAAATTTGTCATAAATCGTGTCATGTCTCTTGCGTGTGGCCAGTATGCAGAATATAATAATTGTTAGCAGTTTATTCACTTCTCTGAGGGCCTGTTTTACCTCTCTTTCCCACTTACGTACCTACTAATTTACGACAAATTGGTAAAACTACGCGGTGACACTATGAAGTAGGTACTTAGTACTTACTCTTTTTAGTATGTAGGTAAGTATTTCGCTTTACGAAGTCAGCTATTTGTCAGCTATCTTTTATTGATGGCCTATTGTGATAAATATACTCACGTATATTTATCACAATAGGCCTGACATGTAGACAACCCGCGAAGGTGACAACACCACTCTGTCTGTCCGACGATGACTGCCCGATGCAGTCGAAACATGTCACGCCTATTGTGATAAAAATACGTGAGTGTTAACCGTTCCAATTTGATATCAGTATCGCGGTATAAAGAGGTGCCTACCGTTAACATTTACTTCGTTTGTTCGTTTGATCCTTCCAATATGACTGAAGTTCTAATACTGGTTGCAGCGCTTTTATTGTGCTTCTCCGTCGTTGGCCAGAGTAATCTCCCGACTAACTACGGTATACGGTATTTATTAGGAACTGCGGAACAAGCCAATCTAGTTGGCCATAAACAAACCAACAGAGGAGAGGAGGTTATCGTCAACTGCAGTTCCTGAAGGTGCCCTACATCCAAGATGAGCTAGCCGACCCATTATTTCCTGCCCCACTTATAATATCTGTATTATTTTAGTTCCATTTTTCTAATAAAACCGATAAATGATAATTGGGCCATTCCGTCGTTGGCTAAGGTTGGCGTCGTTGGGTTTAGGAAGTGCGCCGCAAGCCATAAACAGTTCGAGACGGGACTAATCAACTGCAGCAAGACTGCAGCTCTCGACTAATCAACTGCAGCAAGACTGCAGCTCTGAAAGTATACTAGGCGACGATATACGTACTTATATATATAAATACGAGTACATACTCACACAGGAACGAACACTTGTGATAAACACACAAAACTAGATAACTTATACCTACTATATATTACTCGTACTTCCTGGCTGTGAATGCTGAAAAATTCATTTTACATAAATTGGGTCACACATTGCAAAAGTTAATTCGGTAAAATCATTTCTGTTATTTACTAACAATTCCAACTCAGTATCTGCATTCACATTCATTGCCAAAACTGATGACGTAATCAAACACAATTGTAGGTACTTATAAGTTTAATTCGTGACAAACTTCGCAAATGCCACTTGTTTTCTGTATCGCCGCTGAATTCTTATACAAAATCTTAAACAGTTGGGTAACATGTTCAGTTGTTTACCTTGTGTTATTCATTTTCGTATGGCTGCACACAATTTATATAACACATGAAGTTAAAGTGCTTATGCTTATAATAAACTTTAAACCAATTTACATGAGAAATCTCCGTCTCACAACTCACACGGAGTTTTCTCAAGAAGATTTCTCTTATGACGCCTTTAAACTTTCGAGAAAACGCAAATGAGACGAAGCCTCCCTCTGCACTGCACTGAACCACATTAGCCTCAATTTCTCATACGAGTATGCTCCCGAATCTATCTGTTCCATGAACAACATCTATTGGCACGAAGTTTATTTGTTCCACAATTAGTTCCATGACGTACTTAAATGATATATGGCGAATGGCAATGACCCAACATCTCCATAGCTATCTCATTAAATTATTATTGCTGCAGCCATTCAGAAAGGTGGGACGAAAGTGTAGACAGTGACTAACGCGCGTCTACGGGCGAAAAATAATGTAATCCACTCGCTGACCCTGACAATACCTGTTTTATTTGTTCTAACCCTTATTTCTCATGAAAATATAAGGGGCAATCTTGCACCGTTGCACCGAACGCGCTTACTAGCTAATGGGCAAACAACTTTATTATTTAAGTAGGTTACTGGGAAGTATGAAATGTATTCATACTTTTCATAGGTACTAACACGCGATACGCCGCCTCATCACCGAGTTGTGGTTGTGACACCCAGCACCTGGTAACTAGCGCATATTGATACCAAATGTAGAACGTCTAAGCGCCAATGGTCATGTGGGGCGTTAAACGCAAAATGAAGTGTACAGGCGACGCGTGGGCGAACAGATTTGCAAGGACGTTCGGCCTTGCACCACTATCGCGCGTATTTATAGTTACATTAACGGATATTTAAAAACTGAGACCACACGCAAGGAATGCGTTAAAATGAAACAATTGGGTGATCTTGGCTGTAATCGGCACACAGCGGCAATTCTTTAGCGTTTCGAGCGTGACCGCACTTATTTTAGACAGCGCTGTTTTGATGAGAATGTAAGAAACGTGGTCAACGGTTGAGTTGGTACATTTACGGTAAAATATCAGTAAGTCTACAGGACATTAATCGCTCTGCGAGCTCTGTTGATAGAGAAAGGTTTGAAACGCTCAATAGTAACATTTTTGTGAAGTAGACTTTAGTTTCTTAATGCCAGAGAGTCTAAAATAAATGGAATAATAAACCAGTTTCACAAGTTACTCCCTTTATCACTTTGAACGTTAATGAATGTTTGCAAGTATCCGTGAAGTTGAACCGTGAACACATAAACGATAAGAGCCGTCTTAACGTGCTAACTGATAACCGGCACGTTTGAGGAATAACAGATTAGTCTGACGTCGAGTCAGACTCCAACAGTGCGTCAGAGCACAATTAACATGTTAATTTATTCTAACGCGGCTGTATTCTCCGACAGGTCAAACACTCAATGTTATTCTAAAGTTGCCTTGACCAAAGAAAAAGCACTTCGATTTTGATGACTGGGAAAAGATGGTTTCCGATCAGTAAGGCCATCAAGCGTTCCAGGCGTTTGAGCCCTGTATCACTACTGATACTATCAGTACGATGGTTTGTCCTTAACCGTAGTAACTACTCTGGCAGGAGCGAGAAAGACATACTTTCGAATCGCGTACTCGCACGGTTACGTACAATGAATGGTAAGCACATTGGTCCTTTTTACTGGAACCCTGTCGGTGATGCATCGCCAGTAAATCGGCCGAACTCGTGAGTTGTATGTTGGATGTTCAATCAGCATTCGCTTTATAAACGAAATTGTGCTTGTGCTAAATATGGGGATCAATTTCACAGAAACGAGGATTCTACTTAGGTATATGAGTATTACTTGAAGATCTAAAATGAATTATATATTCCTCTACCAAAGATCAAACTTTCTGAGTAATTTTAAATTAGCTAAAAGCTTTAGAATATATAACTACCTACATTCCGTTCGTATTTGGAAGTCAGCCAAATTAGCAAAGGTGCGAAATTACGAACTAACCTGAATAATAAATTAGCAGACCCATTTGATCTTGTTAGCGCCAAACTTTACTACCTACATCCAGCGCCTAAGTGAAGGCTGGACGGGGGAATTTTCAGCTCTCTTCGAGCACCTGCATTTCTAGGTATACTTAGCAGCATAACAAATGTTACGTAACCGCATAAGTAGATTACAAAACTGAGTTTCGTGCAATAGATAGGTTAGCTTTGTTAAGTAACTAGACAAGGACAAGCTGTGCGGAAATTTCCGTCGATATAGTATCTAATTATTATAAATGAATCACGGTGTTGGTTATTTAACTTAGTTTGGAGCGAGGAATTAATATCAATTTATGCATCAAAGTTTAGAAAAATACGGAGACATAGGTATCTAAAACATTTTCAAAATATGTACTGTAAGTGTAACTTACCTAACTACCTAACTCTACCTACCTTAAATAGGTCCTTGAGGCATTGTACCTGGGATGCTCGCGGCATTTCCTCGTTGTATCGCAATGCTGATACGTTGTGCGAGGAAGCCGCCAGCTCCTCGGCCACCAGTAACATCAACCAGACGTTTCGCGATTTCTACGAAAAACTTGCGTGCGCTGGGACCCCATGGACTAAGAGTTTCGATCCCGAATAGTACAAAAAGGTACTTTCTCGCCAGGCTCTTATATTTATTACGTTTTAAAATTTCGGCGTTGCAATTACGTTCCTTCCTCGAAGATTGGAATCAACAAAAAAAAATTGGATGGAACCTAAAAGTGTAAAAAAAGCAACACGCGGGTGCACAATTTGTCGGGTACTTTTGCTTTACCTCGAAATAGCTGTTTAATCCGGCATTGTGAATGCCGTTGCAGTAATCCCGCGAAGACCCACAGTCTTAATCCCCTCTTACAACTTGTGTAGGTACATTTGCGAATTCACGTTTCATATGACTAACGACATAACATAACTAAGTATATTGTTTATTCAAATTTTGGTCACGTTTCCTTCTATTTAGACCGGTTGGATTCACGTTTTTTCACATTTGCTGCGCTAACATAAAGTACCGTGTTATTTTTGTTTGAAGATTTACTCGGTCGCCGTTAATGAATATTCATGGAAATACAGTCGCAAGTCGCGAAACAAGAGGGTAGGTATAATTTTGTCACTGTGTTATGATGAAGATAAAGTGGTTGAAATATGATGAAAAATATGAAGTGTCCGCTTTGGAAACCTTAATCAATAAAAAAAACCTGTATAAAATCCCGTATAACACCATCCATAAAGCGGGAATAAAATGTAAATTATCACATTGTAATGGCGGCCTAATTTATTTAGCACTTTTTAATTTATGAATTCCCTCGTGCTAGAAAGTAAGCAGAGTGTAAACAGTAAATAGTGGCTCGCTTTAATCAGCCAGTGGGAGGAAAGAGCACGTTTTTGCAACGCCTCGCGGCCTGTTACGTCACCTTTCGTTTCTTGTAGCGTATTGTTTCCCTGCTTTGCTTTGGTGAACTAATTAGTTTAGTTTCTGAACATAAAAACAATCTGTTAATGAACATAAAAAGTATACTCTATCCAAAAAATATAATACCAAGACTAAATAATCTACCAGAGTTTCTACAGACAACACTGATTGTAAAACCTTACTCAAATCTGTTCATCCTGTTGTGAAAGTTGTGAAGGGTCTACTCATAGATTAAACCTATAAGATCCCTCATTTTTATAGACTTGTTCACAAAAATAATGTCTAGAACATTATTATATTATGCAGAAAGGGAAATCTAAAGTAAGGAAGAAGAGAAAGGCCAAATTAAGGAAAATATAAATTGCGTGTCTTGTCAGGACGTTAAACAGCCTCTAGATAGAAAATTGCATAATAGTTGATTCACTGACGTTTAATTATGATGATGAGCAGAATTCACTATCAGGAAATCTAAGATTATATTTATCAACTCGCTTAAGTAGTCATGGAGGTACTTAACTTCTTCTAAAAATAACTACCGCATGTGTATACACAGGATATGTAGATATATATCCTCCGATATTTTAGCAACAATTAAATTAGCAGTTTGTCACTAACACTTAATCGACAATCGTATTCATGTTAATAACCCGAGTTACATCACCATCAGATTATAGACGCCATATGCAAAACGACACAAGTAGGTCACATTTTTGGAGGTCTAGTTGCAAATACCTCATTATTGTATGTAGTTGCTATATTTGAATTGTATCTTGAAACTTTCTATCGCAAGGGTTGACTGACCTCCGTGAATTCTCTGAAACATGGATGCTGCACATCTAAGCTTGACAAGACGCTGGCTTGATTAATTAGACAACTGATCGACACTAAAATCAAATCAATTCTTTTATAATTTGGCATTTTATAATCATCATAGGGAAACCCACACGCTAACCGCGATTGGTTATTACATTCAGGTTTAGGTACCTATTTCATAATTGGAAAAGGAAAACTAACTTTGGCATTAGTTTCAATGTTTGATATTAGTTTTAATTTTGATTATCTATCTAATCACCGGGGCTAAGACTCGCAGCTACCTCGCTCAACGAATAAGTAAAGCAACTTAGCGAGGAAATGCAGCCAGTATTTTTGGGACCATGCCACTGTTGCCGGAACCGTATATATCAATACATTATTTTTCTACTCCAGCACTTCTATCTGTCAATTAGATGACTGACAGCGATATTAAAAAAGTATAAATTATAACGTTGTCTATGGTATTCCGTAAGAACACTGCTTCTATGGATTTTCATACAATATATGAGCACTGTTGTTTTTTATTTTATTTCTATAGTGGGCATACGACTTCTTCTACATTCTGCCACCTTTCTAAGTTTTTTCGCTATTTTAGCTTAGGTAGAAAAACTAGCGTATGCAACAGCTCATAATTGGTTCTTAAAACTCTCGGATCTATTATTACGGCGACCCTCAAGTTTTAAGAACCCTTATTAATGTTATTATATCACTGTTGTATAAACTACTTAAATATTATTTTTTAAAGATTAGGTACCTACCTATTTCTTGATTTATTTACAGTTGAATAATTATAATCGGAACGTTTCGAATGCTAACGAAATATGAAGACAAAGGATATTAACATTAAAATTGACTTACTCAATCAACACGCAAACACTAATCGACATCGAACGATGCATGAGTAATGCCGAGACTAACAAGGTAAGTAGTATATTGGCCTTAAAGGGCCATCTAGGATTACATACTTATTGTAATACATCCGTCTAGCGATCATCATAAGCCTTTTATGCCCTCATATCAAAGCAGTCTGTGAGAGAATACTTTACAAAGGAGCCTATCGGGAACATCGAAAACTCGGATATATCTCTGTAATTTTGGACGTTTGCGGTATGAATTGCGAGGTGATTTGTAACGAGATGCTCACCAATAAGGGTTCTTAAAACTTGAGGGTCGCCGTTACAAAACGAGGCGAAGCCGAGTTTTGTAATAATAGACCCGAGAGTTTAAGAACAAATTATGAGCTGTTGCATACCCTAGTTTTTCTACGACAGCTAAAATAGCGTAAAAAGCAAAATCTAGAAACGTGGCAGAATAGGGAAGATGTTGTGCCCACTATGGAAATTAAAAAAAAAACAACAACAGTGCTAATATAAATGTATGAAAATCCATAGGAGCAGTGTTCTTATGGAATACCACAGACAACGTTATAATGTATACTTTTTAAATATCGCTGTCAGTCATCTAATTGACAGATAGAAGTGCTGGAGTAGAAAAATAGGTTTTGTCATCCATGACTCGAAATGGCAACCGGTGTTATTCACACTTCCATGGTTGTAACAAGAGTGAAAAAGGTAGAAATATGATCTAAGTGGTCAGGTACATTTCTGTTTGTAACAACAGTGTAACATTTGCATATAGTACTATAAATAAGCTGGTAGCCCAGTGGTAAGAGCGTGCGACTTTCAATACGAAGGTCGCGGGTTCAAATCCTGGCGGCTTGTACCAATTGAGTTTTTCGGAACTTACGTACGAAATATCATTTGATATTTACCAATAGCTTTTCGGTGAAGGAGAACATCGTGAGGAAACCAGACTAATCTCAATAAGGCATTGTTTACCCTCTGGGTTGGAAGGTCAGATGGCAGTCGCTTTCGTAAAACTAATGCCTACGCCAAATCTTGGGAGTAGTTGCCAAAGCGGACCCCAGGCTCTCTGCATAATCCGGGAAAACACTACAAAAAAAAAAGATATTGCAACTGAAATTTTCTTTTAATCTGCCGCATAGCTAAATGCATGCCAGCGTAGACAAGACGAGCATTGCCAAGTTTTGCATAGCAACGTGTCCATGCCCAAGCCGGATGCTTGCGGAATTGTCGCCACTGCAGCACTGTGACCTTTACACACAAACACTACCAATAACGTAATGGTTTCTGCAGTGCGTACATACGAGTATTTGAACATCGATACCGCCAATTGCGAAAGTGTCAGAGATAGCTCTCCTCCGCTCCTTTACTGTTATGTGTTAAACTTCTGTTTTCTATTGCGTTATTTATAGGTATTATTTTGCCTAATAGTCGATCTACGATACATATCAAACTGGCCTGCCAAATATTTCTATCAATCCTACGTAGTTTCCGTTGCTAAGAAATAGTTCTCTATAAGAGATTGACAGACGGATTTAAAGACATTGACCGTCTCTAGACTAGCTCTATTTGTCGAGTTATGTAACCTCAAACAAAAGTTAGGTAAGCTCGACGATCCAACGGTCGCTCTCCCAGGAAGTCTAAGATCAATACTAGAACACTTACGTAACCACTGGTAGTGTGATCATTGTATCAACAAGCGTTAGTATCAGGTGCTTGAGGAGAATCATCAGCATTCACGGTACCGCGTACGCTACCCACTCTGAATTGTTACCCGATGACGTGACGCAAACATAGGCACAGCTATAGTACCTGAAGATAATGATAACGCTACGTGAAATCTATTTAAAACTGCTAACAAATTCCTAATTTCAATCAAAAACTGATTGTGTACTTAGGGCTATTTTTGAGGATTCTGTTTGATATTTAAAATGGTGTGGTGTGTAGGTACGTTGTATAACTGGGTGTCTCCGACTTTTGATTTGACTCTCCTAACTGAGCCTCTTTCACTATGGAACCAACCCCGAGATTAACCATAATTTTTTACCATACCATAGTACCCCTTTACAAAGTGTTAACATCTGATTTTCCGAAATGTAAGTCGGTATGAAGAAAAAAAATTCTAGCTCTTTCAGTGTTGGTCCCATAGTAGAAAATGCTAGCTTTCGAGATTAAAATCAAACCCTGGATTTAAAGCCCCTAAGTCGGATACGACACCGTGTATAATTGTATATGTAGATCGATCTTTGGCGAAACAAAATAATTTTCTATAGTGACTTTCTACATCACTGTTGATAGATTGAGGCGTTACATGCAATCTCAGATCGATGGCGCATAGACCAAGCTTGTGGACACCCATATTGAAGCAAAATAAATTATTAGTCATTTTGGATAAGTATCAATCGCTTTTCCTCTAGGTCAGGTGGTTATTATTTTGGCTCGACTGACTCATTGGCTGTATAGTCCCTTTTTGCCCAGGGAAAATCCGGTATTGATCCCACTCGGCCCGGGAGAAACCGACTGGGTCTGCTTATATGCAACAGTGGCGCATCCCAAAATGAGTTTCTGTTGCATTTGAAACCATATGCAAACGACTTATAGTTTTAAATTCCAAATCCACTGTTTCACATAAGCAGCGGACGTCCGACCCGCACGGACTAAAAGTAAAAACCCTGGGGTGTCCCATGTTCCATCGCTTCGCTATGGAACGGGGTTTCGGGAACGACCTGCACAACCTCCGATAGGCTGTATAGTACCTAGAAGCCCTGTACTTTATATGTTGTCTTTCTGAAATATGTATAAAATTGAAAGGATTCAAAAGACCATAAATTGTAAAGGCACTCCGCCTTCCCTGCATTGGCTGCATTCTGTTTGCGCATTAAATGCGCGTATATATTCCGTTTACCGTGCATTTCTTAGCCCCGTTGGTGCCGCTGAGGCAGAGTTAAACGAGTAATTTTCCTTGTAAACTTGTACTGTACCTAAGTAGGTAAAGGTACATGTGTCGTCCACGTTTTTAGAAAAGTGGACAGAAGATGTGCTCTATGTAATGAAGTCATGAACTTCTTTTAGTCAATTTACATAATTAAGAGGTAAGAGCGAGCGAGGGTAATGTAATTTTATAAATTAGGTACCTACCTAGCTAAGTAGCTACTAATGACTTACTGGTTAGTGGTATATCAGGAATTCAGGAATTACAGTCATAATTTTAATCTGATGTTTGCGGGCGTGTAGTTATGCACGTTGTGATTGTAATCAAATTTCAACAATTTTCAAAGTTCTACTCTCATTTGTATGTGATACGAAAAAATACCTTTATAAAAGAATCTTCAAATGGGTCATAAAGAATCCTGGATCTGTGTAAATCCACATTGGACACCTGGTGTGGCGACTTGGGAAGCGGTCTACTGTGGCCGAGGGTCCTAATTGGGTTACTGTGCACATAAGAGTGATAAGGTGCTAAAAAATAGTCATGGATATTTTAAGGGACGTTAATTAACATCAAAACAATTGACGACCGGTTGGCTTAGTTGGTAGTGACCCTGCCTGCTATGCCGATGGTCCTGGGTTCGAATCCCGGTAAGGGCATTTATTTGTGTGATGAACACAGATATTTGTTCCTGAGTCATGGATGTTTTCTATGTATTTATGTATTTGTATATTATATATATCGTTGCCTGAGTACCCGTAACACAAGCCTTATTGAGCTTACTGCGGGAGTTAGTCAATTTGTGTAAGAATGTCCTGTAATAAAAAAAAAATTAACTATCACCAGAAAAAAAAAATACCGAAAAAAATATTATAATTTATTTTCTAAATTATTCATCTTCTATTAATTACCTGTCAAGAATCAAGATGTTTAACACTGTCTGCCATGTTACGGCAACAGTTGTTTTTCTTAAATGCCATTATGATTCGGCGGGAAAACTGTGGGTTATTCTTATTAAAGGCCTCCACGAACCCGGGCCAGAGCGGCGGCGAATCTTGACAGGTAATTACATTATAGGATTTAAAAAATAAATTATAATTTTTTTTTGTTCGGTAAATTAAAACATTTTTGTTAATGTAAGTTAATTGTTTTGATGTTAATTAAAGTCCCTTAAAATATCCGTTACTAATTCGTTAACACCTTACATACTTCTCATCAATGAATTTGCTTGGATTACTTTGTCCGCATTGACCGGGTCGCTCAGGTGTGGCCTATTTTTAGCATCATCCTGTTTGCTCCCCGTATCTACAGTCTTCGATTGGATAAACGCATTCCTTCGTTCCGCCTGCGTCTAGAAAGTTATTTTATTCTGCCGTCGAGTATTAGTGGATTTTCTGATTGAAGGTCGAGTGAATTCGTATACTTAAACCACGTATTTAAGAGCAGTACATATTCCACCAAGCACACAAAGACATGTTGACCAAGCTCATTTTGGTGGGTTGGTGATTAAATTCTGCATAGCTAGTACAATATTAAAGGAAAACCATAACAGAGCTTGCTTATCAGACAAATTAAAATCATCTATGTATGTAGCTACCCA
This sequence comes from Lathronympha strigana, assembly GCA_949128165.1. NCBI lineage: Eukaryota > Metazoa > Arthropoda > Insecta > Lepidoptera > Tortricidae > Lathronympha > Lathronympha strigana. The sequence continues at coordinate 19,232,273 of OX421917.1, read as the reverse complement.
AACGCCGAAAAACCACAGCTGAATAAGAGAATAGGTATACCATTTATTGTTTTACCTCAAACCAACTATTGTGTCTGCAATACACCAACCGCATAGCTGTTATTTTACTCATTTTCCTTACTACCTCGGAGTCAAATTGTCGTATAAGAGAGGTTAAATATAAAAACGTGACGATCAGTTTGGCTTAGCTCGTCAATTCACTAATTTGCACTTTATTCTCATCCATATAAGGCACATAATGTATGTATAGTATGTATATTCAACATTTTTGACGTCTACTTCACAATTCACATGTGTTTACCAGGTACCTGGCGGTGACATCTCACGTGCAGATTCTTCACGCGACGTTCGCCGATTTGCTACTCCGTTATGTTTGGGGAGGTTAAATGCTAAACTCGCGCTTTTCTGTCGCGTCTTCATATGATTGCTAGGTGTATCTGTATCTCGTTGTTTCCATTGGTCATTTCCGTTTCCTACTGGGGAGCCTTTGTCTATCTTGTTCCTATTAAAACCTCTACAATATGGATAACGTTATATTCACGATGTTCCTCTTGGCTTAAGTATAAAGACTCTAAGGAGAATTCTAGGCGATTCTAGTGAATAAATTGTTTCCAGAACCGCTTAATCACTGGCCCTGAATATGCATTAATTACAATGCTGGAGTTTTTATACAATTGCAGAAAAACACGGGAACGCTGCCAAGAACGAATAGGTCGATGTGTCGATCGATCAATTCTGAAGAATGCTCAATTAAAAATTTAATTATCCGGTTAATTATATACCGATTAAAGGAAGATCGCCGATTATAAGATGTTACGTTACAGAGTCGTTTGACTCGTTTGGCATTTTCGTAAACATCGATATCCTTCTATTTATAGCCTGTTCATAACTAATCAACCATAAATAATATGACATTTAACAACTTTAAATACTCGTAGGTGGTGCTGACTGGAAGTACTCGGGATATTTTACTATTGTGGACGGACGCCAAAAATGGGGACGGGTGACTTGCGTCCCCAGTGCCTTATTAATTCCAGTGCGTCACACATAACACAATACTGCATGCCTGGAAATTCGCAGTCTTTTGTTATTCCACTCGTTTACTGAGCCTAGATACATGACAATCATCAATAAAACCAGTATATGTGAGCTCTGTTACTCATTGTTTTTGCAGAGCTCCAAATAATTAAATATCGGAAGTATCCGAATGGGAAATGGGAATCATACTGCAAACATATGGTAAAAATTAAAATATATTCTTGGAATTTAAATCGTACTAGGACAGTAATGTATCACTTTGCACGCGCCAAGGGTAGGACTGCCATCTCGGACATTGCCGAAACCGGGCAAAAAGTAAAAAAACCCGGACGTTAGAAATCGCGTTCTCGCCCCGGACACTAAAGAAAACCATTTTTAATTTAGAAATATATTATTTTGCTAGGGATTGACTTGAACCCAAAAATGTCCATGTTTATACCGGATAGTTATCAAAATCCGGACGGATGGCAGTCCTAACCAAGGCTCACTTCAGAAATGAAAAATAAGTTCATGCCTCGATAATATAGTTGTTATTCCTCCCAGGGTTCAGTTATACATAACAAAGCTCAATTAGAGGAACTTTGCTCTCGAAGTGCTCCAGAATAACAAGGCTTGCGTATATCCAAGGACGTCGACCCCTTATTTGATATTCATTACAGACTTGATAAAACGTTTTGTGGAGCCGTTACCAGGGAACAAACGGAAAAAAGGGCAGGTGCACAGCGACATGCATATTGTGTGTTGTGTGGGAGTCCTGCGGGTGACTTGGCCTACTAGTTTGCCAGATCCCTAATTTCTGAACTTATTACGATGGGATAAGGTTCAGAATGGCACACATTTACCAAATTGTACCTGTAAAGGTCAACAACAATGCGGCGGCCGGCGGGCTGCGTTGTGTCACTATCACTATAATCTTGTTTAAAGGGCATCTACGTCATGGCGTTTTCGTGGTACACAAATGTGGAAACTAAAAAAAATATTGTTAAGAAATATAATTTTATACTGTTTGTTATTTTGGAAGCTAAGACAGCGCATGGGTTGAAAAAATATAAACAAAGTGGACAACACTTTCATATACTTATCTAATTACTTCGCCCACCAGTGCGGTGTGAAATAGTATAGCAATTAGATACTTCTACGGCGATTGATATACATACTATGGAAACTCGAAGCATAAACAAACTTTTACTGGACCGAACTACGGGACCTCGTTGTTTACAGCGCAAGGATGCCTCGGAAATAATATTCTATTCATTATTCAATTGCTTTGTTTCATTGTCTAACGACAATTGTTCGTTGGGAAGCTATGAAAAACAAGTACAGGATTGAAACAACATTGACATTCATACCCATATTTTGCGATTGTTCCATTGCGGGGCAAAGGTCTCAAAGGTCGTCTCTTGATATACGTTGTCCTATCCTATTGCTAAGAGAGGGTATCTCTCAAAGTTTCCCTTTATTCCTGATTTTGTGCTTCTCCCGACCAGTTGCTAAGGAAGATATCGTAATTCTTCGGTGTCTGCTAAAAATCTATTTCGATATCTTAGTACCTATTATACTAGTTCCATAGAAATGTTGCTTTTTTTGGAAGGTCAGACTCAATATATCAGACATGTGAGTGAACTCGGACACAACTCCTTATTTACAGAGGTTATTACCGACATTATCATTACTTTGAAACACTTGAGCTTCTACCCGATGATCGATTCGCCAATTACTATTCTGGCCCTGACACTAATTATATGAATAAGGTAGGCTGGAACTCATTTTCATGTTGAGAAGTCTTGTTTGTTAGTTTCTTCAATTTGTATCAACTAACGTAAAATTATGAATGTGTAATTATTTCGACACGCGAGTTGTAGCATTACGTCTGTCCTCAAAAGACTGTGATTACCAACAGCAACGCTGACTGATGTTAAACCTTATCTCCTTTCAATAAAGTTTACGAATGGCCAACAAGCAGTGCTAGCGATGCATGGCTTCGTATCCCTGGTGTGCCAACTTCCGTCGTGGGTTAACGACACCAGTCTTGCAGACGTTCATTATTCTCGATAATTTTAATGGCCGGCTTTTAAGTCATATTAACCGGTGCTACGTAATCTCCTCGTCCTCTATAATATTGTCCTGATGTTATTCATACATTGTAATTCATTGTATATACGCAAATACACGTGTTTCTTTCTCTATTTAACGCTAATTTATACTAACAACATGGGCAGATAGCTGTTTAAACATACCTATTGCTCAATAACGCTCTGAAATATTGTGGATTTGTAATTAAATTGTAAAGTATAAGCTAACTTCATTGTAACATATTGTTGCTTGTGACTGTAATTTGTCGTAGCAACACACAACATGCAATCGCGGGCTTAAATACATATGCTAATCAAAACATGACAAGGTGACTTTTGCAAATGGATTAAGACGTGTGACTTTTCGGACTGATCGTACAATCAACAACAGCTCTCTTCTATTCTTACTGCTTCTCGCCGACTTCGACCATGTATTCCACTTTAGAACTGTCGTACGTAGTTCAAAACTATATTAATAAACGTCTCTTAAAGAAATACCTAACCCGTTAGAGATCCCCAATTATCTATTGCTGAACATGTTTTCGTAGACGAATGGTAGCTCGTATGTTTTCATCGGATTTCGACGACCTTAACCTTAAGCCAGGTCGATACGTCGAGTAAAGCCCCCGACCCCGCTTGCATTTCTCCAGGAAGAAATCTGCCATTTACTAGTCTGAGAATGTTATTACCTTCTCTTATAATTGCTTTCTGCCAATTGAGTGATTTCAGGCGAGGGAATGTTATGATAACTAGATTGCTGATTTTAATGTTATGATAATTAGATTGCTGATTTTAAAACGGCTATATTTTTCAATTGTAATCACAATCCCACTTGCATTTCTACAAGAAGCTGAAGCTAGAAATTTGCTAGTTTAAGAATATTACCATCTCATTCTAGCAGATGGGTAACTACTTCTTGCTCTTGCATAACTATCGGATTGAGTGACTTTGTTGCCGATTATATCACTGAACTTCAGCTATATTTTGCAATATAATTAATTATTAGACTTAGATATTCTACCTGTTATCTAGGTCAGAATTCTCAAGACAGTGGTGTTAGGCAAGCTAGCATCAGTAACGTCATTCGCAGGCAAAACTAAACACTTGTTTCATTGAGCGCCCCACGGCATCTGTGCAAACATTATTGACCTTCGTTGACACGAGACGAGACGCAAACTCTTGCAAACGCCATTATATATTAACGATCTCGTTAACGATCGGTCTTTTGATAGCACGCCTTGTAAATATTTGGAAATACCTATTTCAAATCGTTTTTCAGGGAAATCGATACATTAGCCCTCGCCTAACGCTTGGCTTAAGTAAGCTTACAGACAACTAGAGTTATTAAGATATAGCATAGTGAAATAGGCAATAACAGTATAATAAGCCGTTTCATCTCAGTCATCTCCGCTTACCACCCATGTTCCCGTGGCCATTAATGACGCAGCGAACCTGCTGCCTGTATTAATTTAATTCTAAAAGTATTTTGCAAGTGCCTCAAAGGCGACAATAAGCATAACGTTAATGATTTTACTTTTCTGCGTGACCTTTACTTAGCCGCTCCAGAGTTTTTGTCGCTTTCGTATACACCAGTTTGCATTTCTACAACGGTGGGCCGGGTGGTGCCAGGATATCTATAGACGTTGTCACTAATTATTAGTGCATAACTCTGGCAGGTTATCAAAATGCAAATATCGCTATTATCCTCGGCATATTATCTTCCTCGTTTCGTGCACGATCTATTTCTGCGTTATCGGGTAATGATAACAGTGACCATTGATACGTAATATGTTATAATCATTCGTAGCCCTCGCGAATTCCGAGTTCACGCGTACCGCAGGCAAACTGTTACCAGCCGCATACACTTCGTTTTCCAACAAACCTTGGCTAGTACCACGAAAATCGAACGATTGCGGATTTGTATCTTCATCTCTGTCACACTTGCTTATTAGAGTGACAAAGAGGTTTTTCCGTCAATGCCGGTTTTCGATGTTCGTGGTAGGCATGCTTATATCGTATCGTATTGTTTTGATACAGAACGAAATGATAGTTAGAACGTTCGAATTGTTATATGCTTAAGTCCTTTTGGAGTTGGGAGTTTTATACTTTTGATGACTCTCGTTGGGTTTTGTGTGTTCGCACGAAGCGGGCATTACCAAGATGGCGGCGCTCGCGTGGCGGCTGCCCGGTCGTTGACGCAAGCCGGCGAGTCTATCGATTCGCGCCGCGGGGCAACGCGCGCTGACATCTGGTGGCCGTGTATGGAAACTGAGTGTCAATAAAGTGTTCATAGATGGCGCAGTTATCAATTTTATTTCGATTCAGTTTGTCAGTTTCTTATATGGTGTATAAGGCATATTTTATACTATAAGGACTATAAAATTGTATGCCATATTTAACAAAGGAAGATTAAAGCGAAATCAAATGAGATGAGAATGAGAGTAGCTTCTTATACCTAGATGTTTCTTCATATTCAATATTTTTTATAAATATTTTATAATAAATAACTTTTAGAAGATCAAAATATAGATTATTCAAAGATTTTATAGCTAATCAGCTAAGTACTAAACCTTCCCTGTATAGCTTTCATCTATGGACATTACTAAAATTAAAAACAAGAAAAAACTCGTGAAATAATCTTATTGCAAAGGTTGCTCAAGAAGCAAAGGTTGAAATTGCAATTGCCTTCTCTTAGATTTCTATGTCATATAATATATTTGCCACTACTTACATATCTTTGCCATCATTGGCATCTCTTTGCCACTATTGACAATGTCTTTTTTAGTTCTAAATTCTCTAACATATTACTTCGTTTGTTACAGTGCAAGGACTTCGAGAAAGTGGGCGCGACAGTGGCGGTGACGCCATGCGACGTGGTGGAGGAGGCTGACATCACGTTCTCTTGCGTGGCAGACCCCCAGGCAGCCAAGGAGGTACCTACATCCTACTACTCGTGGAAACCGTAAATGTCTTGGTTTTCGTCGTTAAACGCAAAGCATAGGTACAGATAGGAAATGCCCCTGGGACAGTCAAGTGTATAAATATGGTGGAGCGCATCTTACACAAAAATATGTCCCATAGCACCTTATGCCGGTGTAATAAGAGCGTAGTACCATGTTTATGAGTCGATTACGTCGAACCATATTTTTGCACTTGACTGGACATCGCCTAAGGGCCATGCCATGAGGTCGGCGACTATGTCTGTCCGTCTCTCTATCTTCAGTCATGCGAATTAGTGCTATGCTCTTCACATCTAACCAGTCTCTTATATTTTTAGTCCACAATTTTAGACGACCCTAAATTGGATTAACTTACCTTAATTAAAAACTCAACTAGTGACATAACGATACGATCATATTAGTGTAAAGGAGTGAATTTCGAGAACTCTTTCCTTGAGGATTATTTCAAGTCCCATGATCCTTATCATAACACATCTATACTAAAATCCTAACTCTCATACTATATTGTAATTGAACAAAGGCATTATACTCGTAAGCTACTTCCTACTTAAAATGTAGTAACTACATATTATAATAAGTCCAGTAAGACCAAGGAAAGTGACCTTTCCAGTAATTAGATTCATGAAGACTTCTGAAAAGCGTAGCATGACGGTGACAATGACAATATTTCCATTATGATTAATTTAATTCATTTGCAATTCTACAAAGTGTGTAAGTAGTCATCGAATTTAAACTATAGAAAGTGAGACATTAATATTATAGTAAACTAAGGATAACACTCACTTATTTTAGTCGTCGTCGCGCAATTTACTCGACGCTTGATAATGGAATCCTAAGATTTCCGAATCGTGTCGCGCGACTAAAAATACGTTTGTGTAGGTAGTAATTACAAAGCCAACATATACGATTTTAAGCTAACATGGTCATTTGCATTATAACTAATATTTGAAACGGGATAATTACCATGTATGTTTGTTTTATTGAGCACCCGATATTTCGACACTTTTGCAAGCGTCATGTCTGTTACGCTTACAACAGTGTCGAAATATCGGGTGCTCAATAAAACAAACATACATGGTAATTATCCCGTTCCAAATATTAGTTATATAGCCAACATATTTGATATAACTGAAACATGACTAGATGTTTGTTGTCTGATAAATAGATGTTTCATTATTTAATTCAATGGAGCACCTTAATGTCAATGCCCAGTCAAAGCGTAACAATATGTAAACGAGGCCTATAACATGAAGGTAAAGGTTGCGACGACCTTCCGCGTAAATGGGTCACTGGGACTTGGGAACTTGAACTGACAGGGGTTAGTGGATGTCGCGGCAGGTGATTAGTGGCGTGATGGTTTCATTTGGCTTAGTGGGGGGAGACTCAGTATGATTGATTGTTTTAGGGAGTAAAGGGAAAAGATTAAGAGTTGAGGTACGAATAAATAGGTTGTGAGACTTTGGAAAACTTAGTCGTAGGTGAACTACCGAAGTGATGGTAGTACCTACGTAGGATTACAGGGATTACTCTAACAGCTATATATCCTGGCCTTTTTCTGGCTTATGCCTTTGCCACGGCCCAGGGAGTCCGCTTTTGTCCGCTTCCCAAGATTTAGCGTAAGCACGCTAGTTTTAAGAAGCGACTGCCATCTGTCCTTCCAACCCAGAGGGTAAACTAGGCCTTATCAGGATTAGTCCGGTTTCCTCACAATCTTTCCTTTATCGAAAGGCAATTGGTGAATATCAAATGATATTTCGTTCGTAAGTTCCGAAAAACTAGAAGGTACGGCTGGGTTTGAATCCGCGACCTTCGGATTGATAACCACCAACGCTCCGTCACCCACCCCCATCCATGTACCCTGGATCTAAATATCTAAATAAACCAGTTTCATTATACAAAACTGATGATATCACAGCCTAAACATGAAACCAATGTAGGAGTAAAGATAGGAATTTGAAATTGGGAAATAAAGTATTAACGTGCACTACAACTACTATTTAAAACGAGATATTATCATTTATATGTATTCTCGAGCTCTCGATATTTAAAATACTTAGTAATTACAATGTAAATTACCATGTTCACTTAAAATCGTATTACGTTCACTAGTCACTACTTTACTATACAGATCTCATTCTTAATTGCAACATAATTGTTATGTTGCGAGCCGAACAACAACTGAACATATCAATTATTTATATATACCGTAACGATATTTTAATGCCTCTATTTCCCAATGGTCAAATAAAATAAGGAAACAGATAATACTGCTATTCCGCCCTAGTTGAACAAACATGTTTCTAATGGGTAAGAAATATGATGCATCATGCAGGTTCTGTCAGGAAGCAGAGGAAACTGCGATACACATCCTCTGCTCCTGCGGACCACTAATGCATAAAATAAGTATCCTCCTAGGTCACAACTGGTCGACGCGGTAACTTCAATACCCGAAAGCAACAAATAATATTAATTCCGCAACTATAAAATTATGATTTATTATTATTTGCCGAAACAGCAAAGCAACTTTGGTAATGCCTGATTTGAATCAGACAGACGATTTGACAAAGACTCCACTTAAGAAAATTGCGTTCCTCTAAAATTCACAGCTAGATTTAATGTTAAATAAGTTATATTGACTAAAGAACAGGATGGAAGTAAGACCTACATGACGCCATCTAGCCTAGCCTGAAAAAAGTGGCAACTTTATATAGACATCTGTCCTATAAGTACTTATTTGCGCATCCTTAGTGGATGTTGAAATACCGTCGCCCCAAGGGAGTGCCTAAAAGCCCACGAGCCGACGGGGTGCCTTCGTGCCCTATATGCGATAAACTAATGGCATTGCTTTGTCCATCAGAAAAACGTTAGCGTTTATCGTAGCCAAATAACCTTTTTGGCTATTTCTGGAATCGTGAACCAAATAAATACCTATTCTTCAAACAGATTTGATTACGTATCCCTCAGTCTATAAAACTGATCAAGTGGAAGTCGGAATCGCGCTCTATGGGTTCCGTACCATCACACGATTCTTAACTAACCGGTTCTTGCGGTATACATACTTTTTAATTAATTATAATTTGCATTAAGTACTTATTTGTTGTTATAGCTGGCACCGGAATTCCTATTCAGTGTAAATTTCAGCCGTCAATCACGGTTAATGAAATAAAGCTCTGTGGACAGATAGACGGAGAGTTAGCTAAGCCCTTAATTTGATAATGTCCGTCAGGGCGGACATACCCTTTGCCCCTCTTTTTTTTCCTAACCAGAATTACTACGATTAAGGGCTATTAGTACGTAACCGTAAAAAGTATTTACATTCTCTTTCATAACTGTAATAAATTATAAATAATCCTAAAAACCGTCGTAATTTACATATGGTTAATACGGCGAAGTGCAGGGAACTTTATGCCCGCGGTAAAGGTTAAAGTAATCTAGGTTAAGTGCTAGCCGTCTAGTACACGTGGCCATTAAGCCTGATGTAGGTCTCACATAATGTACTACACTACCTGTCTCCATTTATATTTAATGTGAAAGTTGAGAGACATTATGCTTTCATATTCATTGTTATAACTAAATTTAGGTAGTTCATTGGATAGAGAATGGTCTATCTCCTTAAGGTTTTTAATTTGTGACGGGAACAGCGAACGTTAGAAAAAAAACTTTACCAATGCTTCTCGCATTTAAAAGTCGGTCGGTCATTTCTTACTTTACAGACCTCAGTACTTAATCTACTATTGGGACAATCCATAATCCATGTAAAAGTAACGCGAGTCACGACTTCATAACGTGTTTATTGGAATTACAGATGAAGATATAATATTACTACATAGTATAAAACAAAGTCGCTTCCCGCTGTCTGCATGAATGTATGCTTAAATCTTTAAAACTACGCAACGGATTTAGTTGCGGTTATTTATTAGATAGAGTGATTCAAGAGGTTTATATGTATAATACATTGCACCCGTGCTAAGCCGGGGCGGGTCGCTAGTTCAATATATATCTAGGGAATGTAACACTTATTTAGACATAAATTATCACTTAAATTTGTATCATCAATAAAGGGAACATGCAATAAACTGGGGACTCACGTTACTCTTGCCGTAGATTATATATATATTGTGGGATAATTTTACAAATCTTAGTCCCACTGTAAGCTCAATAAGGCGTGTGCTGTAGGTACTAGACGACGATATATGTAATAGATAGATACATTACATACTTAAATACATAGAAAACATCCCAGGAACAAATATATTTGTATTTAAACATAATTATTAAACGGGTCTAACGCGAACCGAAATAAATAAACCCCCGAAATAGATAATTATGTTTAAATATGTGTTCAAATCGCGAAAGTTTTAAATGTTAAATATATTTGTGATAAACACAAATAAATGCCCTGACCAGGATACGAACCCTAATTGACCCTATTAATCTGCCAAAAGTACAATGAATATCTAATACAGTATATCTAGCCAAAATTACAAAGCATATCTAATACAGTAGGTACAGTCATCCAATTGGAACCCTAGGCCACTGTAGGACTATGTCACAGTGACGTTATAAATCAGATTGTATGAAATCTCTTGCTGCTTGTCATTTTGACATGGTTCTAGAGTGGCCTAGGGTTCCAATTGGTTGACTGTATATCTGTAATCTGTGTCATGTTATTTGCAGATGGTGTTCGGCAACTGCGGCGTGCTGCACTGCCCGTCGCTGGAGGGCAAGGGCTACGTGGAGATGACCAGCATCGACGCCGACACCAGCCACGACATCGTCGAGGCCGTCGGCGGCAAGGGCGGCCGGTACCTCGAGGCGCAGGTACCCATTCATCATTCATTACAGCCAAGAATGAATGAATGAATGAAAAACATTTATTTGTGACATCACAGGAAACAACATAAAAAACAAAAGAAAAAGACAAACAAGGATTAGAATGTGTGTGCATCACAAAATGGACCCAACTCAGCATATTGCCAGCCAATAAACCGGCGCTGGTCTTCCGTAGGGCCCAAATGGTGATGCCACGACAGATAACACACAATGCTGCAACAACTTATCTAACAGAAATTACATTAAAAAACAATAACACAAAAATAATTACAACATAGAAACAAAAGAAAAATTTAAAAACTAAAAATTAAAAAACTACAACTGGATACATGAACACAAGAAGTAAACGAATCACACAAACACAGAAAAAGTTACGCCTTCCCTGAACGCCCACTGCTGGAGGCCTCACCCAAAGATTGCCATGACGACCGGTCCTCTGCTACTAGCTTCAAGCGGGTTTCCGTGATTTTGACCAGGTCATCGGACCAACTTGTGGGATGGGGTGTTTCATTTTCCAAATGTTTGATTTATCTTTGACTTCGCTTTTCTTCTTGGTTCTACCACTATACAGTCTACATACCAAAAATCAGGAAAATCGGGCAATATAGATAGAATATAGATAGTAAGAACATAATGTAATCCGAATCAAATTGTAATCCGTTCCTTTGGATAAATGAATATTGTATAGAAAATCTTTTTGAATGCTGTGGGGTAGATATCCCCGAACAGAACTTATCAGTAATATGTATATACAGAATACCGCGTGCAGACTTGGAGGTTTTTTTTCACAGGCTGCACGAATTACTAAGTACTTTAATCAAAAGATTTCCTAAAAGGCGAATCGTTATTTGTGGAGATTTTAATATAGATCGCCTGAAGTCTCAACTAGAAATAACTAAAGAATTTGAGCGTGTTTTGGAAGTGTTTAATTTCAGATTACAAATTACGGAACCAACAAGGATAACAAGCCTCTCAAAAACGTGTATAGACAATATTGGCATAAATTTTAAAGATTCAGGTAAAGCAGTAGTTCATCATCTAAACCTGTCCGATCATTCGGCCCAGACGATAAATATACCTTTAAAAACAAAATATTCCCCCACCTTTTGGTACATCGAAAAACATGACTTTACAGAATCTAACCGTAACAAATTTCAGGAAGCGTTAGCCAGCTTGTCATTTAACGACGTGTTTTTGTGTAATAAGGCAAACGAAGCATTTAACACACTACATGACTACTTGCAGCTATTTTTCAAATTGTGTTTTCCTGTCATGAGAATAAAAATACAGGCAAATAAAAAATCAAAATGGATTACACGAGGCATAAAAATATCTTCGAAAGCTAAAAGACAAATTTTCTTGGAATATACTCGTGTAAAAGACAAGGGTACTAGAATACGTCTAAAACAAAAACATAATACATATTCCAAATTACTAAAAAAATGTTTAAAACAAGCGCGAAAAATTACTAATACTAAAACAATAACAAACTCTGATAATATAGTGACTGCTACATGGAACATCATTAATGAAAATACCGGTAAATCTTTTCATAAACAAACGATTGATCGTATTAATGCAAATGGAAATGTCATCACAAATAGTACTGATATTGCCAATACTTTCAATAATATCTTTACACAATCCGTAGATCCAGCTGACCACGCTTCCCCTCTTGCCCCAGAGTTGTTGAAAACATTAGGTAGTTCAAACTGTTCATCGGTGTTCTTAAATCCCACTGACTATGTCGAAATAGTCAAAGTTGTCAGAAGTCTTAAGAATACAAAATCAGTAGGATACGATGACCTAAGTACATCATTGATAAAGGACAATATCGCTGCACTTGCAGAACCTCTAAGTCATGTCATAAATTTGTCTATGATTGAGGGCGTCTTCCCCGATCGGCTAAAAGTTAGCATCATTAAGCCGTTATTTAAAAAAGGAAATAAAGAGAATTGTGACAACTATAGACCTATTGCCATTATACCAATATTGTCTAAAATATACGAAAAAATTTTATACAGACGATTGCTTAACTTCCTCGAGAGATATGAAATTTTGAATACCAACCAATTTGGATTTCGAAAACAGAAATCTACCACGTTAGCTATCTGTGAGCTAATTAAAGACATCACGACATATAGAGATACAAGGACACCTGTAACAACGATCTTCATGGATATGTCCAAGGCCTTCGATTGCGTCTCGCATAGCATACTCTTAAGCAAACTTGATCACTACGGCATACGAGGGAACTGCTACGAATGGCTACGGACCTACCTTACGGACAGACAACAGAGAACTGAAATTACATCGTACTGTGCAAAGACAAAATCTCTATCAAAAATACTCTCCGACCAATCCACTGTAAACAGGGGGGTGCCACAGGGAAGCATACTTGGGCCATTATTATTCTTAGTTTACATTAACGATCTCCCTAATGTTACGCACAACAAGGTCCTTCTTTTTGCCGACGACTGCTCCGTAATCATTCCCGCTAATAACCCCGAAACTTACCAATTAGAAGCAAACTTAGCTTTTAACAATATCAACACCTGGTTGCTGAACAACAAACTGAAAGCCAATCTAAGCAAAACCAAATTCATGGAATTCTATGCTCCCCAAAGCAATGCTAAAAATTTGGTAATTGAGCACAATCAAGAAGCCATAGAAAGCGTTCAGAAAATAAAATTCCTCGGAGTGATTCTCGACTGCCATTGTAACTGGAGAGCACATATTGAGTACCTGGTCGGCAGGCTTTACAGATTTGTGTTTGCTCTAGGCAGGATCTCTCAGGTGGTATCCCAGGAATCTGCTCTTTTAGCATTTCATGGTCACATTATGTCAAACCTGCGCTATGGTCTTGTTTTATGGGGAAACTCCACATTTGCTCAACAAGCGTTCGTTTTACAAAAGAAATGCCTTAAAGCAATCTGTGGCGCCAAACAGGAGGACTCTTGTAGACCGTTTTTCAAAAAATTTAAAATCCTTCCTTTACCCACACTGTACATTTACGAAATGTGCCTCTTTGTAAAGGCTCACATAAGTCAGTACCAAATTATGAAATCTAACCCTAGGTCAACTACTAAATCTCATGGACTTAATATCAGTTATCCATGTCATAACTCGGCTCATTTTGAAAAATCTATTCTCTTCATGTCCATCAAAATATTCAACCATTTGCCAGATGACTTAAAATCTTTGGATTGTCCAGGTTTCAAAACTAAACTATTTAAGTGGTGTCTACAAAAAATGTTTTACACCGTAAATGAACACTTTGAGAACACGCACACCAATGCCTATTAATTGTAACTATTTCTTTATTTTTATTATGATTAGTATTAGCTTGACATTTAAGAATAATTAATTACCTATTGTAATTGAGTCACTTTTCTATATGCATGACATTGATTTATTATTATTTCATTATTTACTCTCAAATATTATTTTTAACTTGACATTGCTATATTTGCTATAGGTACTTTAATTATTTATTTTTAACACTTTTCAATGACATGCGTATTGAGAGTCAAAATATTGTACGCCACACTCTGGCTGATTGTGATGTAACTAAACACTAACCCTACCACCATTTGTAACCACTCACATTCAAACAATAAATAATTCGTATTTCGTATTTCGTATTTCGTAGATTAAATCTGTGCTTGTAAATATTGCTTTACTTTTAAGACTTGTTCTAGTGCATATTGTATGTCTATAGAATAAATGACTATTGACTATTGACTATATTGTCAGTTTTCCCCGATTGGTATATATGCGTTTAAGATAAGCTGAACCCGGAAGCCGAGCAAAGTCTGAAAAAATACAAATATGAAACATCCTATTGTGGGAGGTCTGCCCACACTGCGTCTTCCGGTACGTGATCGTCAGTACAGTAGTTTTTGGCTCCATCTAGCAATTTTCTAGCAATGTGCCCAGCCCGCTGGCACTTAAGTCTAGAAATTCTGAGAGCAATGTCAGTGACTTTTGTTCTCTTGCGTATCTCCTCATTTCTGATTCAATCACGCAGCAAAACTCCGAGTATTGCTCTTTCCATCGCCCTTTCCGTGACTGCGCTTTTTGGTATTGTCATTTTTGGTCCCATCGCCAACACTCAACTCCCTATTGCAACGGCATAATGTTAACACGTTTTTTAGAGGCCGATTATCGCCTGCCTGCCCCTCCCTCGACTCCCTGAATTTCCTTTCGTCGATAACACGGGGCGAGGCGACCGATCGGCCCCTAAAAAGGTGTCATGTTAAGCTAGTGTAAGGTCTACCGGAGTTTAGTTAACGATGCTGTTGCTTGTGCAGTCGCCCATTTAACTATTCAACCTACTTTTTTATAATTCTAGATCCAGGGCTCAAAGACGCAAGCGGAAGAAGGCACCCTGATCGTGCTGGCGGCCGGCGACCGCTCGCTCTTCGACGACTGCCAGTCCTGCTTCAAGGCCATGAGCAAGAACTCCTTCTACCTCGGTAGTGGTCCACGTCTCCGATGCGAAGCCAGGCGCTTGCCCGCTCACGGATTTGATGCCGCACTGCTAGTTAAAACCACTATATGCTTGGCTTTTTGTTTTACTTTCGAACTAAGCACGAAAACTGCTCTTATAGTTTAACTTTGATTTTTTTAACTTTGGAACTAAGCAGGAAATCCTACTATAGTTTAACTGGCCCGATTGTCAGTAATAGAAGAAAAAAAAAACTATCATACCTCATTTCAGGGTGGATTCTCTCTGATTATGTACGAATTGGAAGGGATCTTGGCCAAACTATATCAAAATAAAATAAAATATATTTTATTCAAAATAGATTCTTACAAAATACCTTTTGATATAGCCCTCACTGCTTAATCAGTTAGGCGCGTAGCGACATCTAGCATAAAAATAACACAACTCTTGAATTTTTTTAAACTGTTGATATTTATGAATTTGTTAGTCCTACTACTGTGGCGTCCAGTGCCCGTTTTTTATATGATTCGGAAGGAATTGCTAAATATTTTAACATAGAAAAGACAGAATATTATATCTGATCTTAATAGTGAACTTGTATGCTAGATATTTTCAGACTTTTCTAAAGACTCAACACAACAAAATAATTACTATTCTTTTTGATTAGTGCATTCCACAGGGATGTGGTTTGACACAGATTGTAACCCTAAAATCTCATCATGGAAATTCACTTTTTAGCTTAGTCTAATTTTAATTTGAAATTCTTATTATAATTTTTTTATAGTTTAATATTTTGCTTAGAGTATTGTACCAAATTCCGTTCTCCCTGCTTGTTGATGTGAAAGTTGATTTAACTGGAAAGCTTATTATATATGAATAAGCTATTAAAAATAATATTCATCAGACAATGGACATCAGAGAATTTACAGGCATAATTTTACACATAGTAAAAGTAAAACCTGTACTAGGTAATGAATCTCTCGAGGTTTTACTGCCACTAATTACGTTAGATAAGATATAATGATTGTAAATAATAATTGCAGCTCAGGGTTTATGGTTTACTAGAAAAAAACGTTTATTATATTGTCGGCAGTGCGGTTTCAAATGGATATTTGTAGTTATTTTTGTACACTTTCTGTTTCGGTGACGGCATAAAAATATTTTTTTCACTGTTAGCGGGCAATGCCAAGCGCTTATAGAATTAAGTGTGCATGTTTATTTATATATTTTTTTATTTTTCAGTCTAGTATAGATTTTCGTGGTAAAGTGTCAGAACTTAACGAATTTAACAGATAATAAAGTCAAATTAGCTCCCGGTTTTCTTACTAACTTGTAAACACTAAAAGAACTTTCGAATTTATATATATTATTTTTCCCCAAATTTTTACTTTTGCATAGTTTATGTGTTACTATCATAACACATTCTTATTTTTATTTAAAAAATGTTCTATTTATACATTTATAAAAATTTGGTTCGCTTCCAATTTGCCCCACCTTACTTTTATGTTATTTTAAACGGTACCGTAAATTTGTCCCTCCGTCTTCGCAGGTGATATCGGGAACGCCTCCAAGATGAACTCGGTGCTGCAGGTGGTGGGCGGCGTGTCGCTGGCCGCGCTGGCCGAGGGGCTGGCGCTGGCCGACCGCGCCGGCCTCAACCAGGCCGACCTGCTCGACGTGCTGGCGCTCACCCCGCTGGCCAGTCCGCATCTCATCCTCAAGGGCAGAGGTCAGTACACTCCGTCCTACAAGTGGTGAGCGGGTCGCTGGCCGCGCTGGCCGAGGGGCTGGCGCTGGCCGACCGCGCCGGCCTCAACCAGGCCGACCTGCTCGACGTGCTGGCGCTCACCCCGCTGGCCAGTCCGCATCTCATCCTCAAGGGCAGAGGTCAGTACACTCCGTCCTACAAGTGGTGAGCGGGTCGCTGGCCGCGCTGGCCGAGGGGCTGGCGCTGGCCGACCGCGCCGGCCTCAACCAGGCCGACCTGCTCGACGTGCTGGCGCTCACCCCGCTGGCCAGTCCGCATCTCATCCTCAAGGGCAGAGGTCAGTACACTCCGTCCTACAAGTGGTGAGCGGGTCGCTGGCCGCGCTGGCCGAGGGGCTGGCGCTGGCCGACCGCGCCGGCCTCAACCAGGCCGACCTGCTCGACGTGCTGGCGCTCACCCCGCTGGCCAGTCCGCATCTCATCCTCAAGGGCAGAGGTCAGTACACTCCGTCCTACAAGTGGTGAGCGGGTCGCTGGCCGCGCTGGCCGAGGGGCTGGCGCTGGCCGACCGCGCCGGCCTCAACCAGGCCGACCTGCTCGACGTGCTGGCGCTCACCCCGCTGGCCAGTCCGCATCTCATCCTCAAGGGCAGAGGTCAGTACACTCCGTCCTACAAGTGGTGAGCGGGTCGCTGGCCGCGCTGGCCGAGGGGCTGGCGCTGGCCGACCGCGCCGGCCTCAACCAGGCCGACCTGCTCGACGTGCTGGCGCTCACCCCGCTGGCCAGTCCGCATCTCATCCTCAAGGGCAGAGGTCAGTACACTCCGTCCTACAAGTGGTGAGCGGGTCGCTGGCCGCGCTGGCCGAGGGGCTGGCGCTGGCCGACCGCGCCGGCCTCAACCAGGCCGACCTGCTCGACGTGCTGGCGCTCACCCCGCTGGCCAGTCCGCATCTCATCCTCAAGGGCAGAGGTCAGTACACTCCGTCCTACAAGTGGTGAGCGGGTCGCTGGCCGCGCTGGCCGAGGGGCTGGCGCTGGCCGACCGCGCCGGCCTCAACCAGGCCGACCTGCTCGACGTGCTGGCGCTCACCCCGCTGGCCAGTCCGCATCTCATCCTCAAGGGCAGAGGTCAGTACACTCCGTCCTACAAGTGGTGAGCGGGTCGCTGGCCGCGCTGGCCGAGGGGCTGGCGCTGGCCGACCGCGCCGGCCTCAACCAGGCCGACCTGCTCGACGTGCTGGCGCTCACCCCGCTGGCCAGTCCGCATCTCATCCTCAAGGGCAGAGGTCAGTACACTCCGTCCTACAAGTGGTGAGCGGGTCGCTGGCCGCGCTGGCCGAGGGGCTGGCGCTGGCCGACCGCGCCGGCCTCAACCAGGCCGACCTGCTCGACGTGCTGGCGCTCACCCCGCTGGCCAGTCCGCATCTCATCCTCAAGGGCAGAGGTCAGTACACTCCGTCCTACAAGTGGTGAGCGGGTCGCTGGCCGCGCTGGCCGAGGGGCTGGCGCTGGCCGACCGCGCCGGCCTCAACCAGGCCGACCTGCTCGACGTGCTGGCGCTCACCCCGCTGGCCAGTCCGCATCTCATCCTCAAGGGCAGAGGTCAGTACACTCCGTCCTACAAGTGGTGAGCGGGTCGCTGGCCGCGCTGGCCGAGGGGCTGGCGCTGGCCGACCGCGCCGGCCTCAACCAGGCCGACCTGCTCGACGTGCTGGCGCTCACCCCGCTGGCCAGTCCGCATCTCATCCTCAAGGGCAGAGGTCAGTACACTCCGTCCTACAAGTGGTGAGCGGGTCGCTGGCCGCGCTGGCCGAGGGGCTGGCGCTGGCCGACCGCGCCGGCCTCAACCAGGCCGACCTGCTCGACGTGCTGGCGCTCACCCCGCTGGCCAGTCCGCATCTCATCCTCAAGGGCAGAGGTCAGTACACTCCGTCCTACAAGTGGTGAGCGGGTCGCTGGCCGCGCTGGCCGAGGGGCTGGCGCTGGCCGACCGCGCCGGCCTCAACCAGGCCGACCTGCTCGACGTGCTGGCGCTCACCCCGCTGGCCAGTCCGCATCTCATCCTCAAGGGCAGAGGTCAGTACACTCCGTCCTACAAGTGGTGAGCGGGTCGCTGGCCGCGCTGGCCGAGGGGCTGGCGCTGGCCGACCGCGCCGGCCTCAACCAGGCCGACCTGCTCGACGTGCTGGCGCTCACCCCGCTGGCCAGTCCGCATCTCATCCTCAAGGGCAGAGGTCAGTACACTCCGTCCTACAAGTGGTGAGCGGGTCGCTGGCCGCGCTGGCCGAGGGGCTGGCGCTGGCCGACCGCGCCGGCCTCAACCAGGCCGACCTGCTCGACGTGCTGGCGCTCACCCCGCTGGCCAGTCCGCATCTCATCCTCAAGGGCAGAGGTCAGTACACTCCGTCCTACAAGTGGTGAGCGGGTCGCTGGCCGCGCTGGCCGAGGGGCTGGCGCTGGCCGACCGCGCCGGCCTCAACCAGGCCGACCTGCTCGACGTGCTGGCGCTCACCCCGCTGGCCAGTCCGCATCTCATCCTCAAGGGCAGAGGTCAGTACACTCCGTCCTACAAGTGGTGAGCGGGTCGCTGGCCGCGCTGGCCGAGGGGCTGGCGCTGGCCGACCGCGCCGGCCTCAACCAGGCCGACCTGCTCGACGTGCTGGCGCTCACCCCGCTGGCCAGTCCGCATCTCATCCTCAAGGGCAGAGGTCAGTACACTCCGTCCTACAAGTGGTGAGCGGGTCGCTGGCCGCGCTGGCCGAGGGGCTGGCGCTGGCCGACCGCGCCGGCCTCAACCAGGCCGACCTGCTCGACGTGCTGGCGCTCACCCCGCTGGCCAGTCCGCATCTCATCCTCAAGGGCAGAGGTCAGTACACTCCGTCCTACAAGTGGTGAGCGGGTCGCTGGCCGCGCTGGCCGAGGGGCTGGCGCTGGCCGACCGCGCCGGCCTCAACCAGGCCGACCTGCTCGACGTGCTGGCGCTCACCCCGCTGGCCAGTCCGCATCTCATCCTCAAGGGCAGAGGTTACTACACACAAATAGTATATTAAGAGAGTCCAACCCTCCAGTGGCGCCCTCATTGGGCCGAAGTGGAATGGTAGGGTATAGAGAAATGAAATGGTTTATTAGAAAACAATCAGCCCAATGAAGGCGCCACTGAAGGGTCAGACGCCGTCTTAACATAGGTAACGCATGTAAGATGAACTCCGACCTTCAATTGGTAGGCGAAATATCGTTATCCCGCGATATTTCGCCGCACACGTAATGGCAAATAATTGTGAATAATCGAACTGACGGACTAAATAACATTTGAAACTAGTCGTCATACGTGTTGTAACCGTATATTTAACATTCCAGCAATGATCGAGTCGTCGTACTCGACGCACCAGCCGCTGTCGCACATGCAGAAGGACCTGAAGCTGGCGCTGGCGCTGGGCGACGCGCTGGAGCAGTCGCTGCCGCTGTCCGCCACCACCAACGAGATCTTCAAGCACGCCAAGCGCCTCGGCTACGCCAACCACGACGTGGCCGCCGTCTACATCCGCGCGCGCTTCTAGCACCCACACACACACACACACACACATGCAACAACATCAATAACTACAGAAATATACACGATCATAGGATTTTGACAACACCGTCTGGGTACTACGTAAATGATGTATAGCTAACCTAGCCGGGCGTTTTTATTTTTCGTTGTTCCCTTTTTTTTATTGGAGATATTTATGTGATTTCTACTCTCGCGACCTCTTTTGATCCTAGGAGAGGAAAAGTGTCCCAATACATCTTTCAATCATTCAATTGTGCTACCGTCCTATTCTGGCAGGGTCGCCATGTGGAGCGGGAAGTAACGCAACAAGTAAACACCGCGAGTATTGCGTAAATACTGACATTTATTTAGGAAATCGAGACTTATTTATACTTTAAGTATTTAGTAACATGCATTACGAAATGGAAAAAGATCTAGGGACACTTCTAAAAAAAGTCGGGGACAACAAAAATAAAACGCCCAACTACTCATTCGGTTAACTCTGACCGATATAGCTAACCATTTGGTTATGACACCTTGCTAAATAGTCCAAATCGGCGGTAAAAAACCGAACTAATCTAAAAGAGCCTAAACATCATACTTACAGACATTCAATAAACCGCCTATGCCTTATTGATAAAGTTAAGTCGAACTAATGAAGCAATAAGGGCGTGGTACACTTTGAGATAACCATTGACGAGCGTCACATTTCTTTAGTCTATGACTAATTATGTGGGAGACGTCGCAGCTCGCCTGCTTAGTAATCCGATCATGGCCCAGACGACCCTTATACTTACTCTGTTTATTTATTTAATCAACATACATATAGTCAATGAGTGTTTATATCTCGAGATACACTTAACATACGAAATTTTACAAGTTCCAAATTACACATAAGACTTAGTAAATTTACCTAAATAAACTGTTAGAATAATTTGACTAAGATTTGACGATTGTTGTTAGTTCAATAAATAACACAGTGAGAATAAGTGGACGTCAAATTGTTTCAGTCCATTTTCATAATGAAACTTGGGCTTGTATCTCGTAGTCTAATGAATAGGCTTCAGTACGCCTACTACGAACATCGAAAATTGACATTGACGGGAAAACCTCTTAGTCACTCCAATATGCAAGTGTGACAGAGATGGAGATACAAATCCGCAATCGTTCTAGTTTCGTGGTATAGGTGTCGATACGAGTAGTCTGTTTCCTGTCAAAATTCAATGCATTTTAATGACAATTTTGGGTAAGCGACCCCACTGGCGGCACTACTCAAACTTATTTTATGGTGAGTTAAATCATAAACTTGCCAATGACTGGTACTCTAATAGTTAGTGTCTATCAACGGGTTGTTTACCCTACATTGTTCCAGTGAAAAATGCGTCGTATTTAAACCCATAAAATCAATGTTAATTGGCTATGCCTTATCTAGTTTTATACATAAGGGATGTGTGGTATCATTTCTGCTGCTCGTATCAAATGTGCATCATTTCCTTGTAAATATGTAAAGGCTGTTTGCCGACTCGATTTTAGGATCAAATATCAAAATCAATTGAAGCTTATGATTATCATTATATTATAGCTAATGTCTTTTGTTACATGAACTTGGTGGATATTGTTAGCTTTCTATAGTAAACTTTATGATACAAGTGTTATCTATGATTCATTAGTATGTTTTACCTTACTGTTCAATTATATGTTTCGGACAGTATGAGTTTTGGATTGTAAAAGATGCGTAGTTGCAGAAAAATTACAGCGATTTGATTGCTCTATATGATCGTGTACAGCCATCAGTAACATGGGAGCATAATATCTGAACGCCTCTATTGTCACAGCGATACAATGTTGTTCAGATACTTCTGAGCCGCTCTTGTATATCTGATAGTGACGGTATATTTGGCACTCTCAGCGCCACTTGTGCCAACCAGGGTTAGCACCTAACCCGGCGTTAAATTTCCAGGTTAAAAACGTATATATTGGCACAGGTTCAACGCCAAAGACTGATCAACAGAGCAACTTAGACATTCAAGATTCATATGGTTCATCTTCAATGTAGACACTTCGCTGATGTCGCAGTTGTTTTTAACATATTTGACTCCGCGTTAGATGGCTTACCCCTGTTGTTGCCAGTGGCCCTGACTGTCATATTTATTGCTAAAATACTGTCAAACTCATAGCACATTTCTTCGACTTTACGCATCCATTACTCTCCATTAGCTTGGTATTACAGATTCCTAAAGTATTCATAATGTGACTGCTCAAGAAATCCTGACAGAATCTTAAGGCGATGTACGGACGAACAATCTTTGAAATTATGTTTCCAATGCGCGCATCCCGTAATATTAAAAAACATAGGTTAGTCGAATAGCGTCACATACAGTGGCCTTAGGCGTGGACAGACGTGTGGTCTTATAACATCATTTCAAGTACATTGCATTCTCAAATTCTTAGTTACTTCATATTGTTTTAATCATTTGACCTTATGAATAGTTCTGTAGGAATGCATTTAATATCATAATTCTTCCCAAATTAACCTGAGGTTTGTGAATATAACTTGAATGAGTCAAAAGAGTTATAGAAAGTATATTTTACTTTTCATTTCACCCTTATTTTTTTTGTGTAGATGCATTTTTCAAACCCGGAATCAGTAAGATTGTCTCGCATCAAGGCTTGACTACGCGAAATTAAAGGATGAATAACAAATCAAATTTAATATGATTTTCGTTTCAGATTACGAACGAATTAGTAAATTGTTGTACCACATATGATAAATGTGTTAATATTATGTGTTATTAAAGTGTATTATAATATATTTCCACCTGACCTCGACTCCAAGCGAAGTAATTAAGACATTATTTTAGTGCATAGTTTTTATGACAATGAATTGAATCACACTTTAGTGACGTGGTTTCTTGTACACTTATTTTTAATTTTGGTTAAGTTAAGCACTCGTTTTAATGTTAATAATTATATGTCCAAAGTAAACATATATTTGTATTTTATTGTTTTTTTACTTCATTAGCATTGTTCCCATAGTCCTTTCATCCTTAGATCTCTCTAGTTTTCCGACGAGTAATAATATAGACAAAAGAGAAACAGGATTCAATATTTTATATTAAACTAGTCACAAAATATACGAGGGCGAGTAGCGCCATCTAGTTTAGCTCTCAAAAACACTTCTACGATGTCTTCATAAGTACCATCATCATCATCATTCATAATAAATAGACACAGTTCCTTTCAAGAACAGGTTAACAAAGAAAAGGTTAAAACATGCATACAGGTTAAAATTTTGTAGGGTCTTGAATTTTACTTTTTTTCTTAAATTTAGGATACCGACAACTGGTCGAATCGGTCTAGTGCCCTTCGCACCTTGGCACCGTCAATTTGAAAATGTCTAAAACTGAATCAACAAAACCAGGATGAATGTGGAAAAAAGTGGTTACGTAACATTTGATCATCAAGCTACCTCTACCGTTTCACCCTTGATGACTACCACAGTTATGCTGGATGTTTTCGCAACTCGACATCCATTAAGCCTTATATGTGTTAAAACGAGGTAGCTCCTCAAACCACTCGAGCTATTCCTGAAAACCTAGCGTCGTTTTTAGGTTTATTTAGTCTGTTTGGACGATTCTGAATACCATTGAAGTGAGACGCGGAAAAATGATTGGATATTTGATACGACATGACCACTTTTTCAAAGCTATTCTGGAGGGAAAGATAGAAGGCAAGAGAGGTAGAGGCAAACCATGACGAAGCTACATGGACCAAGTGAAGGAAAAAGTAAAAACCATGTCGTATCAAAAGGTCAAAGCGCTGGCGCAGGACAGAGAGAGCTGGAAGATACTCCACCGACAATGAGTGAAAAACTTTATGATGATGATGATGAGTCTGTTTGGAGTCCCTAAATACCTACTCCTGTTTTGTTGTTTCCTCTTTTTCCATGCTGGGTAAAACCCGCATTATAGAGGTGTTTGTTTAGTGTGCAGTTAGTGTCTTCAGTAGGTATGGTTCTCGTTGCGACGACCATGCCAACCAGATGGAACCATGTCTAAACACTATCTACCACAAACCAACAGTTGTATAGTTCTATATTTTCCATAGCTACAGCCCGCCTAGCGGGCTGGGCCAGTATCTGAGCAGTTACGCGCGCCCACTAGGCGGGTTGTTGGTCGTGAAAGTGTCAAGGGTGAGCCAGCGACTGTCGGTAATGACAGCGACAGTATATCGCGGAAGCTGACAGCGGCATCAGCGGTCGATAGTGACCTTCAACAGATACGGTTTACGAGAAAGCGGCTAAAAATACGCTGCGCTGTGATTTACTTGCGGCCGACACGCAAAAGTGTACGTTTAAGCGGCAGGGCCACAAAATAACTACTTTTAAAACATGCAAGTGACCGAAGGACGATGTTTTCCTATATATAATAATAAGTAATATTTTTCATAATTTGGATACCACTAAAGAGGAAAAAATAAATCAACCCAAACCACATACTTTTATAGTAATATTACTGTTATTACTAGCGCCATCTAGTCACTTGGTCAGTTGATTAATTTCGAAGACATCTCATAGGACAAGTGTGCTTATTTTTATTAGGTAAAGGGTACAGGGTACCACTTTATCGCTTGTTGATAAGGTTCATGATTAAACAAAGATTTATGGCATAATGGTATTAGCGCCTAATGTGGATCTTTTCGGCTACATACAGACAAAGTGATACTTTTTAGCTTTGAGGATTCATAAGCCCCACTTGCGTAGGGCATTAAAAAATTGAGTTAGACTCATTTGAGTGTTCCCCTCCACGGAAATCTTTAGTAAAAGGCGAAAGATTTATTCGTGTTGAAGGGAAACCAGAGTACCGAAAGATGTGATGTCGCGCGACCCCATGTTTCTAGGAAAAATCTTAACACCGCGATGTACAAAAATTCGCGGCCGTTACAGCGACATCTAGTGTGAAATTCGAAAACTCGAATAGGTACTAGGTATGTTTTTATTTGTTTTATTATTTTGTTTCTTAGATCCATCAACAGCAAATACATAATAGATAATTTATTAAATAGTTATACTTATATACTAAGTAAGACACTACATAAGAACTAAAGAATGTAACTTAACTAGGAGAGGACACTGACTCCTGTAACACAGGTTTTTTACCTAGCACAGAAGTCAGGGCTTCAACACACTTATGATACGATGTTTCTGGAAATAAATATATTTTATTTATTTATTTTTTATAAGTATATCTTATCTAAGAGAGAGAGAGAGAGAGATATATACCTATCCGGATTCAGAATGTTTGCGTGAAATGTAGAAATAATAATAATATAAATATTGTGGGACAATATTACACAAATCGACCTAGCCCCACGGTAAGCTCAATAAGGCTTGTGATATGGGAACTAGCCGACGATATATATAATAGATAGAAACATATAAATATATACTTAAATACATAGAAAAGAGCCATAACTCAGGAAAAAGTAATCGTGATACACAAATAAATGCCCTGACCAGGACTCGAACCCTGGACCTCCTGCTTCGTAAGCAGGGTCACTACTGACTAGGCTAGGAGATCGTTAAAAGGAGAACGTAAGAAGACGCAGATGGAAAAAATAAACTGCGAACCATCAATAACACGTCGTGGACCGTGGTTATAGTTACTCACAGTCCCCGGGCGCTCCTTTCGTCGCAGACGTCGCAGGTAAAAAAACTACAAAAATAGGGGGACAAGCACGTCTACCACGAAAATCGAACGATTACGGATTCGTATCTCCATCTCTGTCACACTTGCATATTGGAGTGACAAAGAGGCGTTCCCCTCAATGCCAGTTTTCGATGTTCGTGGTAGGCGTGAAGGACTTGTTGACAGAGTGTATATACGCATGTATGTACGCAGACGAAATAGGTAATTTATATCGTAAGCGACGGGCTCACAGAGCACCTTGAGTTGGTCTGTGTTACAGAAAATATGAAGCCGTGACGGGTGGCTTTTAAAGTGAAACAATGTTTTCATCGGTTTTGTTATAAAAGCCTGCGCAAGTGTTATTTCAAGCGTCAAACTTTAATGAAATGATGACGTTCACAGTATATGCTACCAAAATGCAAACTTAGCTTAGGCGGAATGACTACCGCGAGTCGATTTTCCGCTAGGGGCGCTAGTGGAACGGGGTGCCACTAATCCGCATCCCGCGAAAAGGCAGCCCAAAAATCGGCGACCCAATAATTGGCGACCACGATGTACATGGATTATTGGGTCGCCGATTATTGGGTTGCCTTTTCTTGCGTCGAGCAATCTCGAAGCGGGCCAATAATCTGCAGCCCAATAATCCATGTATGTCGTGGTCGCCAATTATTGGGTCGCCGATTATTGGGCTGCCTTTTATCGGGTCGGACAAGCTCGGTAGCGGGCCAATAATCCGAAGCCACAGTTTTTACAGTACAATAATCAGCAACCCAATAATCCAAAACCAAAAAAATGGATACGAATTATTGGGCTGCCGATTATTTGGCTGCCTTTTATACGGACTCGTGGAACGTGGGCCGATGGCCCCGCGTGGTGAGCGACAATGCGGTAGCTCCCGTTGAATTAATGTTTTCGCGAAAAGGCCTCGCTGTGCTGACGCTCGACTGCGGTCGGTTTGTCAGCCGCGGCCGCGCGGTATAAAAATTGTACGTCACGCGGGGACGAGAGGTCGCAAACGAACGAAAAGAGTTACGGGTGTGGGCAACCTTTGGCGGGCATAGCATTATTATTTATGTAGGTACTTAGGCTACATAGGAAGTCTATGCTTTTTTTTTAATTTTGTGACGAAATGAATTAAGGAATATCGAATTAAAATTAATAAAATTAAAGGCCTTCATTTTGCCTTGCTGGTGGCACTTAAATATTAGCTATTCTGAAAAAACACAATAGGTATCGAAAATTTTGCTAAAAGTTCCGCTTATATTAACACTTTTTTTTTATTTCTACCTGTAGTGCCGACTATACGACATCATCCACATTCTGCCGCCTTTAAAAATATCGCGTTTTTCGCTATTATTGCTGTCATATAAAAACTAGTATATGCAACAGCTCATAATTAGTTCTTAAAATTCTCGGGTCTATTATTACAAAGCTCGACTACGTCTCGCTTTATAACAGCGACCCTTGAATTTTAAGAACCCATATTATATCACTGTTGCATAAACTACTATTACATACAATATCTGATACTCACGGGAGTTTTCATTGATATTTTATAATAAAATTAATTAAAATGACTTTTTTGAAGAAGGCACCTTTTAATTCAAATAAGTCATTTTAATTAATTAATATTGTCTTCTGTTAACACGATTGTTATTCATTGACGGCCTCCTAGCCTAGTTGGTAGTGACCCTGCCTACGGAGCAGGAGGTCCCGGGTTCGAATCCTGGTCAGGGCATTTATTTGTGTGTTTATCACGAATATTTGTTCCTGAGTTATGGATGTTTTCTATTTCTATGTATTTAAGTATTTATATGTATCTGTCTATTATATATATCGTCGTCTAGTACCCACAACACAAGCCTTATTGAGCTTACCGTGGGACTAGGTCGATTTGTGTAAGATTGTCCCGTAATATTTATTATTTATTTATTTATTTATTTATTGAAATTAAACACTTCAGAACGGATTAATCGCGTTTACTACGCTTACGATTGACGGGGAGAATTCGCATTCTCTCAATCATCATCTTAACCCTGTGAAAACGAGTGCTGTAAAGGGTTCAAAACGCAGTGTCATGGTGTTAATAAACGCGATTAAACCGTTCTTATTTTAATAAATAATTAATTGTCTCATAAGCCCCGCTAGTACAGGGCATCAAAAATAGATTTTGACTCATTAGAGTGTTCCTCTCCACGGAAATCTTTAGTAAAAGGCGAAAGATTTATACGTATTGAAGAGAAACCAGAGTACCAATTATTGTGATGCCACGCGACCCGATGTTTCTAGGAATAATCTTAACACCGCGATGTACAAATATTCACGGACGTTACAGTGACATCTAACGTCGAATCCGAGGACTAAAGTTGATGCTCTATTGTTCACCCTTAAGCCACGGTACACGGTATTATCAATGGTAAGTACACATTTATACAGCAGGGAGACCTTTTGACCCCTTAGTGCTCCAGCACGTTGCGACGGTTAACTATTCCTTAGTTAACGCTTTGAATACTATATTTTCATTGTTTCTTTTGACATGAAATAAATGATTAAAAAACACTATTTTTGCAAATAGAAAACTAATTAAACGAATTAAAAAACCTGCACCCATACGGGACGCAGTTATGCGAAAGAGGGGTTACGCAATACTGCCATCCCGTTCTGGTGTATAGCTACGTCCCGTATAATGGCTCATGATGGCCCATTGTGTGAAGCGGCCATAACGAATTAACTGTACTAAACAAGACCGCGAGTCGACTTTCCGCTAGGGGCGCTGGAGGAACGTGGGTCCTGCGGGAACATTTCAAACGTCACTTTGACAATTCTCTCATACTGACACAGGACCCACGCATGTGTGGCGCCGCCTGGTGAGTGACAATACGGTAGCTCTCATTGTGTGGTGGTCACTGGGCGTTTCATTCTGCTGATTTTGTCTGAATAACATGCCTCAATGTGCCTCATTATTGATTAGCCACGTAACCTACAAAAAAATAAAAATGTTGTGCACGCCTGTGACATAATCGTGCAACATGCAAAACCGCGATAACGCTTATTATGAAGGTAAAGTTCAAGAAAAAACCCGTTTCGTACCATTACAGTCGCAGTCCGCCGCCCGCCGCGCGACTTAATCTGAAAACTTACTTACTTTCATTTTAGCCAAACTGCAAAACTGTGATCACGTGGAATTGCGTTGTTGAATGATAATCATATATCGGGTGTCCAGTAAGTAACGGACAATCTTCAAACCCCAATTTTTTTTTTTCATTTTTCATTTCATTAAAAATTCAGAGAGAGAGATATATTTGCACTTTTCATAATTTTAGGTTTTTGGTTTCTTATCTAACTGTACCTAATGATCATGGAAGCCACAAATGAAAAGATTTTTACTTTCTGTTTTTTAAAAAATATTCTAACTGACCGACATCAAAGTGTTTTCGTAGTCACTGTGTTTTGTGATCAGGCCTCAATAAAATAAAAAATAGAAAATGTAAGAAAATGTTAGCATTTTCTACAAGTATAATCGCCTGGGGTAAAAAATAAAAATATGGAAGTAGACACGGCCAGCTTTCTAAATTATAGCTTGCTTAATGGTGATTCATAAATGGTACAATAAGTGCTACTCGTATACAAGCTTTTATTTCACTTGCAAGGTATGCGTGTTTGTGTGTTTGGGGTCAAATCTTGCAAGTTGAATTTGACTTACTTCCCGTTATTCGAATAAGCTGAAACTCCACATGCTTATGAAAGTTATGAAGGTTGAATGCCAATACAGTGATGGTACCAAAGTACAGTCAGCGATAAAAGTTTGTCTAAAAAATTAAATTTTTGACAAATAACTGGTACGGCCTTTTTTGTGTACTTACACATAGTATAGAAAATGTCTTTGATTTGACTTCGGACGTCATGAGGCATAAATTAATATGTCATTAGGTTTACAGTTAGATTGTGGTTAGATTAATTATTATTATATATAAGTAGTTTTATATTTTTTCATTTTAGCCAAATTGTGAGTGAAAATGTCGTTCCTTACGGAGTATTTCGATGAGTACCGGGCGAAACCAATTAAGAAAACTAAAATGTGAGTATTATAGTCCTGTTAACTTGTACATTACCTATACTCAGGTGTGTTTCTACTGCAGAGACGAACGAGGGTGTGTTTTCATTAAATAAATAAATAAATATATCACACAGGTCGACCTAATAGTCCCAAACTAAGCAAAGCTTGCACTATGGGTACTACACGACGATACACATACTATATAGATAAATACATACATATATACAATGAAAACGTCCATAACTCAGAAACAAACATTCGTTATAAATATACCCAAATAAATGGTCTTACCAGGATTCGAATCCGGCCCCTCCAGCTTTGCAGGCAGCTTTGTAGTTACTACCGACTAGGCTAGGGAGGCCGTTAACAATTCCTTGTAGCGCTACACCGTAGCCCATAACATGTGCTTCCCGCTTTATAGCGAACAGCGAACATGCCGTGTAGAGGTGTAACGACAATGTGTCGTGATTAACGCTGACTGGGTTAGGAATCAATAGAATCACTTTACCTATGCTCACCGCAAGATATTCTTAAGATATTGTAGGTATCTACACTTAGTTTTCGAATACGAAATTACGAATATCTGAAAAAGTCGTTAAATGGATACAGTATACAGTAAGTGTAACTTACCTAACTAGTTAACTACCTACCTCACCTTCCTTAAATCTAAAATAGGTCCTTGAGGCATTGTACACACGCGTTCAGACTTGCATGGGCAGTTTATGAATGAATTCATTCATAAATTGCCCATGCAATTCTGAACGCTATAGTACCTAGAATACTGGCGGCATTTCTTTCTATAAATATTTCTAAAATAAATGGACATTGAAAACAAGTTACATTGAAACTTTTTGCAGGTGTCGTCCTGAGCTGCGATGGGCGAAGCTCGAAGGAAAATGGTTGGATCCTAAAAAGGGCGGTGCTGAGGAGGTAGCTATTGTATACCACTTTCGACTTTGGGTATCATTTATTTATATATAATTACAATCAGCACTAAGAACTAAACCTTACGTGCTAATTGTCGTATTATTACTTACTAGCTGGTGCCCGCGACTTCGTCTGCGCAATATCTTTATAAATTGTAGCCTGTGTTATTCTTATATATATATACTAGCTGTTACCCGCGACTTCGTCTGCGTAGTATTATAATGTTTGGTAGTGTATTTTTATTAGCATAAGTATTAAAGACCAAATTGACTTGAACTGTAAATTGCTAATTAAATTCCGGGGCCGTATAAACAAACAACTAACTTGCAACTACAGTAACCTGTTTTTCTTTTTTCTAATTAATAATTCTGGAAATACCAAAAATGCTGGTGATCAATATTGTAATCTGATTTGGAAAAAATTGGACTGAATGTTTTTTCGACAAACATTTTCTGTTTATTTTTTCTCCTAATCACAATACGATACTGATTACGCATTTAATCGAATTACCAGCATTTTTGTTACAGCTGTATGTATATTTGTATCTACCACATATTAATCTTTCAGTGGTTAGATACGCTGTAGATGTAGTAGAAAGTACGTCCAAGTTTACATAAATTATCTTTTTATTAAATAAGTAATCAAGGCCGAGTGTTTTTGATCACGGTTTAAAACACTGTCTTAAGCTCACTGAATTTAACCCACGGAATGTCATTCGATACATGATTACAACTTACTTCCCAGAGTGAAGAAAAACATTGCGAAGATACCAAAATAACTACGTCGCGCATATAAACTTTCATTAGGTAGGTAAGTATATATGTCTTATCCAAGGACGATCCTATGATAGGATATAGGATCGGCATAGGCCTTTATTCGCATGTACCTACTCAACATAAGGTGAAAACAAAACTGCTGTAAAAAAGTGCAATGCACAGGATTGAATTGACTATTCACTTGCTTCTGTCCCCCTTTGCACCTCTATAGAGGATGATTTTCGTAACAAAAACTATTCTGTCCTTTCCTAGGAGTCAAAATATCCCCATGCCAAATTTCACCTTAATCCGTTCAGCGTTTTTAATTTAGTGTGAAGTGGCAACAGATAAGATTTCATCAAATTTACAATATAACCATCGCATGGAAATTTGTCATGATGTAGGTATGTCATCCGCGTGTACAATCCATGGTGGGTGTTGACAGCCATATTATACTACACATTGACTTGCCGTCTTTGTAGTGGTAGGATTCCGGCTTCCGCGGCACTAAGACCTCAATGATATTGTCCTGAGGTCTCTTCAGTCAGCGGGTGTTCATTCCGTTCTGGAGCCACTGGGTTAATTTTTTCATTAAACTCAATTTATATCATTCGGTTACGCATTTAATAATCTTAGATATTATTTGACAAAATAAAAATTCAGACGAATTGAGAACCTCCTCCTTTAGAAATATTGAAGTCGGTTGAAAACCAACTAAACTGTTAACAGCGCCATCTACCAAATCTAGAAGACTTTACGACATAGTATGTTTCCCACTTTCCCAAGAATGAAAATGTTAGATGCAGCTCTAAAGAGCCTTAAGTAGTTCTACATGTAATATATAGATGGCAGTGTAATAAACACAATATTAACGGGAAAATGTACTTTTTATGTCTCTGCCCATTTCTTTCGATAAACTTATTAAATGTGTGCACAATTTTATTCAAAATAAGGTCCGCCGATTAGCAAAATACATATAGCAATAAAACCATGGATTTAACGTGGCATATTTACTCACTTCATATCTAAGCAAATAGGTGGCGCCAGTGTACAGTGTGTAGTGTGTGTTTTAAAATATTACTTGGAATTTTGAACATTTTTATTATTGTTGCAAATAATCTTATGAAATTTACCATAATATGCTTCTTGAAAGGGAAATCCATGTAGTAGCATACGTTTAAAGTATTTGAAGCATATAAAGTTTGCATAAGTTACAAATGTTCTACATCACGATATCGAAATTTCAAAAGCACGTTGCATAAATACAACTTCCAACTTACTAAATTTAATACTCTATTGCAACTTTCAAAAACCCTATAAAATTTCTTCGCTTATAATATTAGTGTTTTTTTTTTTATATAACATTTAAAACTTTCGCGATTTAAACACATATTTAAACATAATTATTAAACGGGTCTAACGCGAATTAATTTGTTTACCTTATTTACCGACGTTTCGACACAGGTTTCACTGGTCATGGTCGCGGCTGACTGATGTCCCAGCAAAATGTCAAAACAGAGATTTGTGTAATCTCTCTCTGGTGGGACAGGAAAGGGTTCATAAAAATCACTTAATTCCTATCTTATGGTTCATTTGATGGTATTTGTGTTCAGCTAGCGCCACCTATGGTCGGTTACAAAAACGAAATTTACTCAGATGTTATAAAATTGACAATCGTATTGTACCATCCCTCTCGGTCTCCTATATCAAATATTTGGGCGAGCAGGATGGCACTATACTATACGACGGTATTTCGAACATTGCAGCAGCTTTCAAGTTTTGTACAATAAAAGCCGTACCGCTAGCGCCATCTATTATGAGCAATGCAAACTATACATATGTAAAAAAAAAAAATGTTACGAAACCGGATAAAAAGTATCCTAAATGTTACTCCGGTACATAAACTATTACCATACCAAATTTCATAAAATTCTGTCCAGTACTTTTTGCGGAGTTAGCGAACAAATTCACAGACAGACAGACAGACAAAAATTCTAAAAACCATTGAAAGATATTTTATCAACGTTTCTGATACGCCCCTACGTATTTTTTTTTAAATATATTTATTGTACAGATTTTTTATTTCTACTCTCTTATTATATGTATTGATTATTGTAAAGTTTCATTAAAATCCATTCAGTAGTTTCTACGTGAAAGAGTAACAAACATCCATACAAACTTTCGCTTTTATAATATGAGTAGGACTTACTATATCATCCAAATTTATCTTCCCCGCTCGATGCGGGCGTTCAAGGAATATAGAATATGGCCTTACATGATTCCAGAGAGTGTGGAGTGATGAAGAAATCGAGGCTTTCATCAAGAAGACGATGAAGAGTCTTCGAGGCCGGTCTACTTACTTCAACGAGTACTGCGGGCATCTCGACCCTGGTGAGTCATTAGAGAGAATTAAGATAGAGACGGAAATATGTAGTTTGTCTACACGATAGGCGTCTATCCGACCGGCGACGAGAAAACGACTAGATCGACAATCCTTGCGCCAGACGTGTAGTCGCCGCAGCGTATAAGGTGCTCATAAATAGTTTCAGATGAACACGCCTGTATTGTTACAGCAATGAAGTGCATATTTTACGCACCTTGGCTGTTATTTATTTAATCGTATGGCAGAGTTACACGTCGAATACAATTCACAAATCAATTTTCAATTTCGGTCTGCTAATGCCTTCAACATTTATTTGGCAAATTCTGACCGAGACCCCCAAATCTCTAGTCTGGGAAGTCATTGTAAAATCTCCGACAGTAATCTATGATAGCAGTAGTGTATTCGATCGTTTTCTGTTGCTGCGAGGCTCTGAGGTAGTATTCGAGCAGTGCAGCAGCCAAAGTTGGCTGTTATGATACATGGCGACTGAAGTTATGGATACTGCATGAGTAGAATAAAAGCAAATGTGCAACGTCACTGTACAGTCACCTGCAATAGTACGAGTATATGACGCTATGAAGGCCGCAAAAATATGTGGCACGCTCTTATGGCGGTACAAACAAGAATGCGTCAGATTATTTTGCAGCCTTCATATAGTCCTATACTATTGCAGGTGACTGTACACAGTTTCAAGAAAACCTTTAAAGAGAAAACAGCCCTACGTAAAAAGCATGCTTTGATAGTTCTTAATCTTAGCCGTAAAGATGATTTCCAGATATCGCCACACGTCCATTCAAACCGCGCGTCAAGAAGCTTCCCCTCTGCAGCGAGCTAGAGAAGGGAGTGGCGGAGGAAGCCGCCCCCCCTCCCCCGGCCGCCAAGCTGGCCCTGAAGGACACGGAGGTCATGAAGATGGCCAAGGAGCTGTACGAGCAGGACATGGACAAGCCTACGCTGGAGCCGCTGAAGACGCATCTTAGAAGTACTGTGGCTCTTTATATTTAACCATTTTCACGCCAATGACGCACCACAAGTTCAACGCCAACCGATTAATCCTTTGACTATTTAATGACTTTGCCTGGCAATGTCTGAAAAAAATCTCCAAAAAAGTCTGTCGATGTTTGCGGGGGAATGGTACGTCAAATATATGGCTATTCGTATTCGCCAGATAAACGTCAGTCCAGTCAGTAAGATTGTTTATCAGATGAATTTGGTAGAGGAGTAGGCCTGTCAATTGCTACTCCGTTTGGTTGAATACTCAAAGTATTAATCGGTCACAGACCACACAGTTCAGCTGACTATTTATAGCAGAAAAAGTTGCTTAATTTTGCCCTTGTAAATTCTATTAAGTAGGTATTTAGCTAATTACTCATACTAGGAATTAATAAGGGTAGGTTGAATGAATTCATTCGTAAATTGTATTGCAATTTTGAACGCGACTGCACATGTAGGTATCGATTGCAGTTTCCAAAGTAACTTGATAAGCTAAACAATTTTAAGCATGTTGCGATACTATGTTAATTATCTAACTAAAATTACCGTCAATCTAACTTGGAAATGATGTAAACAAACCGCCATATTGATAGTAATAACCTCACTTTTAAAATCTCCAAGATCAAGCTACTTGTCTTATGTTTTGTATGTTGTTACGATTTCAGTAGTGAATCAGTGGTATTTGATGAGGTAGTGTGAAAATACAAGGAGAAACAGTGACAAAACATGTGACGCCTTTTGTTTACATCGTTAGTAAGTTCCTAGACAGAGATTTTACTGAATTTGAATATAATTACAAATTAAAATAAGGCTTAAGAACTTAAGTATCTGCTTGAAACTTTCCGCGCTACTTTAAGTTATATAAATATACACACATAAATAAAGCTTAAGCGATGAAAACATTATTTAATGTAATTGAAATTACTTTAATATCTCGGGAAACGGTATAAAGAGCTCAACGCGAACGTTATTTAGACGTTAAGTTTATTTGAAACGGTGTCAACGTTTATATGATGTTTCGATTTGTTACGCTGCGCGCTGCGGGGATGCGAGGTGAGTGATGCTGATGATCATCGAATAATCGTCGTTATTTATGAACGAATAAATAAGAGGACAGACGACGTCGGAGTATACATAACGCGTTTATGGGCATTTTTATTTTTTGTTGAAAAATATTTTTTTGCTAAATTGAAGTTTTTTCTCTTTTCTACTCAGTATTGCTAGCTCTTTCAATCCTAGTAGGAGAAAAAAAGTATCTTAAATATTCCATACATTTTTCAAACTTTCCATTGCGCTACCGCCATACTTAACCTATGAAATGATGGTGGCGAAATGGAAAACAAATCTTGGGACACTTTTTTTATTGAAAGAGCTCGCGATTCTGAATAGAAAACAATTTAAAAAATTCAAATTTTTTGAAAATGATTTTTCTACCTACAAAAAAAGCCCTTATTCCATCGACAAAAAAAACAGATAATGTTAACCAGTCAAATCGGTCAAACACACAACGATGTTTCGAGTCTTCTTGGTGGACTACACCAAAATAAAGGGCTATAAAGCTTGATTTTCTTATTCAATCCTTGAGTATTGAGTACTCCTTCTCTATTGCATTGTATGATAAAAATAATTACTACATGTCCACAAGCTCTTAACTATTGACCACAGGAAAGAAAAAGTGTATGTTCAGCTGAACTGTAGAGCCAATTTTTCCTGTGGCCAAAGTGTGTGTGTTTTAGAAAGACCCTTTAACATTTGTAAAGTCTACCGAAACATCGTTTTCTGTTTGACCCAAATATACACACTTCATTTATTTATACCATAATTATACTACTAAGTTAAACCATAGTAAAATTGTAGGTATGTTTACTTGTTTTGAGCGATTAAAATCGGTACATCCGTTTCAACTTCTTTTGAATAGGTACAAGACGCTGCCCAACCCGAGCTCGAAATGAGAGTGTACACAACTACACACTAGCGTTTTTCTCAGCGTTTTTAACGCAGCATGCACGCAGCGCATGCGGTTATTAATGGAAAAGTTATCGCAAATGCACGTCGCGTTTAAAAACACATTGGAAAACGACGGCAAAAACGTTGTAAGCGCCGAAAAAAATAATCGAATCAATTCAATTGGAAGCAATTCAAGACCTGCTTTAGTGACGCCATCTAGTATGGGCTTTAGTTTCGAAGAAATGCGATATTGTACAGTCACGTCTATTAATATGTAGACATTTCGGAACTTATTACAGGGGAATAAATTTCAAAACTCAATACAGGTTCATATATATTAATGAAGCCGACCGTATAGACATTTGTCCGTCCTGTTCTTCCATGCTTTCATCGTTACAATGAAATGAAAATAAACAAGCGCCGGATTCCCTTACCATAAATCAACGCGTGTTCTCAATCAGCGAGGGTAATGTAAATTATCCGCGATATTGGCTGTGATAATATTGGTAATGCAAACAAAGGCGTGTAAACATTATATTATTACTCTTTTATCGCTTTATTTACAGTAACGGATGTATGCAAAGTAATGCGTGATGGGAATTAAGGGTGCAGAGTTTAGAATATAAAGGTGTTTTGGGGCAACATAGTTCGCAATGGTCTGGTATCTACCGAGAACGGTTGCTTTTGAAAATATGGTAACAGTGTTTTATGAGTGTTTCTCCCGAGTGCAACTCAAGTCGCGTCGCGTCTCGTTATGTTCGAACTGTGCTGACTTTCGGAACGATTACATTAGGACTTCACTAATCCGGCCAGGCAAAAGTCCTTGTAGTTAGATATGGCTTAGGCTCCTAACTTAACTACCAGGTTCCAGTTGAAAATCTACGCACTGTGGTTTAGGAATTGGTAGTAATATACTTAGACCTCATTCCTCAAAAAATATAGAATAGAATAGAATAGAATAGAATACTCTTTATTGCACACCTCGGTACATGAGAAAGAACAAAACATTTACAAGGTACAAACATTTGATTAACACAGAGGCAAACAACAGGCGGTCTTATCGCTAAAAAGCGATTTCTTCCAGACAACCTTTGGGTAGCGGAAACATTAAAAACGTATCCTTGAAGAGTAGGCGTTGCAAAAAAAAAAAAAAAAGGATGAAATGCACTTAACAATCACACAAATCAAGCAAAACAATAAACATACACATATAAGAATAGTATAAATAGACATACATAAACTTACATAAATATATATATATAATATTCTTATAACAGTAACATACAAGCCATACAGTGAAAAAGAAGCAGATAGAAAGACAATAAATGATAGGTAAGTCTATATAGTATATATTACGGGAGAGACAGGTAATGCTCTTTAAGCAGTTTTTTAAAAACAGCAAGAGATAATTTCTTTGATGATATTAAATTGCAACGGCTCGGGCATCATCATAATCGAAGGTGACAACATCACTCTGTCTGACGATAACTGCCCGATGCAGTCGAAAAATGGCACGGCTATTGTGATAAAAATACGTGAGTGTTAACTGTTGCAATTTAATATCGGCATGACTCACGAAAGTTTAAAGTATATGAATATTTCTTTGTTGTCTCTAATTTTTATTCCAAGAATAACGCTTACTCTCAGATAGTAACGTCAAATTACTATGGGATTTTGACATTAGTATCCAAGAGTAAGCGTTACTCTTGGTTAAAAAGTTTGGTTAAATCCAGCCTAAGAGCGATATTTTCTTTGCAGTATATGGTTACGTCCGCCCCTGCCTCTGGAAGACGGGCATCAGCGACTACCAGAACGGCGTGGCGCGGCTGGCGTACGAGATGGTGCGCGACGACCGCTTGCCCCGGTACCACAAGCACAACGGCTGCCGCCCGCGCTGGGGCCTGCCGCCAGAAGGCGTGCGCCAGCCCGAGCTGGATGGAGCGCCTTTTGATGGCGAAAGATTGTTCTAACCGTGAACGAAATAATCGAATAATGTTGTGTAAATTACTTACAGTAGGATTTTCATGAAATTGTTTTGCTTGGCTAAATTCTTAGTCCTCATAATGCTAACCAAGCAAGCATAATGGTTGCCGGTTGCGGTGGGGCCGGTCGCCAGAGAACCTCAGGCAGACGCAGTTGCGTGGAATGCTTTTGATGGAGAGTTAGTATGAACGAAATAATGCAATAATAGGGTGTAAATTACTCGAAATAGGATCTTCAAATAATCGGTTAATAATAAGTTTTGGGTTTTTTATAACCAGAATCACGAGGAATATTGAATTAAATAAGAAAAAGAGTGTCCGTTTTTTTTGGTCAGTTTCGTAACGCTTTTTCATACATTTTGTATGGGCAGTTACAAAACTAACAATCTTTTTTTTTTGTATGGAAAATCGAGGATCCATTTAAAAATTTTTTTTTTTGGTGCACTGTTTCCGAAAATGCCCAAATAAATGAAATCGTTATCGTGAGATCGTGCCCGAATGTTCAGAAGGCCTAGTATAAAATTGTACGACATTAACTTCTCGACCGCGTTAGCGTATCGAGGGGTCAAAATATGAAAGTTGCCGGATGATTTAAATAAACGGCCAACATAATTTGAACTTAATGTCGTACAATTTTATACTAGGCCTTCAGAACGTTATCGGTACTACGCGTAGTATGGTTGCCCACAGCGCAGGCGTTTGCTACCGGTTACCAAACTCTAGATATACAATCGAGTTCATAAACATATGAGCATTTCCAGGACTTCAAAAATGTATGTACACCCTCAGGACATTGACAATAAGGTGTAAGTGTTTACATATTATGCATTTAGCTGCTCAGATATTTATGAACTCGACTGTACTAACCAAAAAAGAATTGCAAACTTTCTACATAACATAAAATTAAATGTTGTGTGAAGTACTTACCTACGAGTATGTTGTTAATCTGTGAGAATAAGTATCATAATTAAAATTTAACGTCGAAATATTTACGATGTGTATTAATGTAATAAATAAAGCTTGTTACATGGTTTTTATTATTATATCTAACATGTTCAGTTTTTCGTTTTTTACTAACAAACGGAATGAAGTGAAAACGGATATCTATTTTAGTTCAGTCTAGGTCTAGGCTAGACCTAGGCGAGGTGCGAACTGATGAAGTGAAGGAATTTATTTAGACCTACATTTTTATCTTCTCTCAAAACTAAACACATGTTTTTTTTAATACTACGACGGTGACAAACAAGCATACGGCCCGCCTGATTGTAAGCGGTCACCGTAGCCTATGGACGCCTGCAACACCAGGGGTGTTACATGCGCGTTGCCGACCCTTAAAAAAAAGGAGGATTCACTGTGTTGACAGCTAAACGGGCCAAGGGCTTTGCTCCGTGGGTCCTCAGCTGTCAACACAGCGAATCCTCTTGGAGCTCTGGCGACCTTACTCACCAACAGAAACACAACACTATGAGTAGGGTCTAGTGTTATTTAACTACGGTTTTTAAGGAAGATCACCGGGTTACAGGTCCGGATATTTAAGCGACGTTATAGCTCTACATATTTTTATTCATGACAACTAGCGATGTCAGCATAAGTAAGGTGAATTGAATAGGCTAAAAAAACTATGTGTGCTTGGTGTGTTGAACAAATAATACCATTACAATTGTAACTTAATACTGGGTCTTATTGCCGGCAGCGCCTTCTATGCCTCACCTACCTTACCTACACTAAAGGGCTGTAAAACCTGATGATTTAATAAGATACGACTTTTACCATACCAAAGTCAGTCTAAACAAACATAAAATAAACATAAATTGATGCGATTCCCGAAACGTGCGAACAGCATCGGTGTGATGAGAACCGGGCAGTTCGGTACAAACCAGGAGCCGATGACAGACGGCTTGCCGACCGGATGATTCGGCTTTTAATAGAACACTAATGTTAGCTGTAACGATTGTACTCTACAGGTTATGTGTCAGTGACATAGGACACATATCGTCCGTGGGGTCAATCAGGGTAACGAATAGGGTTTTATATGTCACATACCCTAATTGAACCTACGGTCGACTTTGGTTGTTTTATCAACCGGACTGGGAGAGTCTGTGTAACGTACAAATATTAGCTATCAGATAAATGTCAGTTCATACAATGAGTAGAAGTCAAACCACGTTATTTTTTCTCAGCAAATGAACTGTTAAGAGGGGGCAGAGTGTTTTCAACGTAAACGACAGTTACGGTTAAGACTGTGGCGTCCTCAATTATTTGCAAAGACATACAAGATGCATGTAATTATTATCTCAAAGAGTGTGTCTACCATATTCGTATATTCATAATCTACAATAATGTACAGTTTAGTAAATATGTCTACGCAAAGACGCAGCAAAATTGAGAAAAACGCGTGTCAGCGTTTATGCCAAAGTGAATGAAAAATCATTTGCTTTATTTTTAAAAACTAACTCTATCCAATCTCAAATATACAAGCTACTGAATTCGTATAGTCTCATTACATAATACTGGTTCATTAATTAATTATGATTTTTTTAAAACGTCCTAAAAATCCGCCATACAAAATTACTATGGAATCTGATCGTTGAAATATAACAAGTGAGCAACACTCGAAATAGTCAGTCGGCCCCGAATGTTCGAAGCGACACCACGTCTCTCTGCGGAGCGTCTACATCTTGAAATAAATCGATGTTCATTGTGTACGTATACTGCGTTATAGGTAGCAAAACGGTATAAGAATTTTTTTACCATTTTTTGTGTTTCCAAAGGAAATATGCAATAGCAACCAGTTCAAAATGAATGACATACAGAGTTAGTTTCGTTTATACCTCATTGTATATAGTGTCACTTGGACCGTAGAAGATGTCCAAGGTCTGATGACGGAGTAGAAAGGTGGCCACCGGAACTCAGGAAGTAGTCGATGTAATACCCCCGTGTTTGGACTCATTTGTATTGTTTTGGCGGGCACTTGGACCGTGACTGGTGTCCAAGGTCTGATGATGAAGCAGAAAGATGACCGCCGGAACTCAGGAAGTAGTTGATGTAATACCCCCGTGTTTGGGCTCGTTAGGTTTGTTCTGGTGAGCACTTGGACCGTGAGTGGTGTCCAAGGTCTGATGATGGAGCAGAAAGATGACCACCGGAACTCAGGAAGTAGTTGATGTAATACCCCCGTGTTTGGGCTTGTTAGGTTTGTTCTGGTGAGCACTTGGACCGTGAGTGGTGTCCAAGGTCTGATGATGGAGCAGAAATATGACCACCGGAACTCAGGAAGTAGTTGATGTAATACCCCCGTGTTTGGACTCATTTGTATTGTTTTGGCGGGCACTTGGACCGTGACTGGTGTCCAAGGTCTGATGATGGAGCAGAAAGATGACCAGCGGAACTCAGGAAGTAGTTGATGTAATACCCCTGTGTTTGGGCTCGTTAGGTTTGGTTAGGCGAGCACTTGGGCTATACATGGTGTCCAAGGTCTGATGGTGGAGCAGTAAAGTGTCAACTGGTACTCAGGAACCAGTTGATAGAATACCTTCGTGTTTAGACTCGTTAGTTTTGATTCGACGAGCACTTGGGCCATGCATGGTTTCCAAGGTCTGATGATGGAGCAGATATTTACAAATATATTAAAAAATTATAAATTATATTTATTACATTAATATTTATAAATTTTGTAAGGTTGACTCCGATTTGTATAAAAATCGATATCTGAGGATCCAGCGGGGTGATTAACATGAATCTTGAGTCAAAATTGTAAAATATTGTTAAAACCGACGCCATCTTGGATTTTGTAAGATCAACTCCGATTTGGATAAAAATTGATATCTGACGATCCGGCGGGGTCCTTAACATGAATCCAGAATCAAAATCGTAAAATATTGTAAAAAGTGACGCCATCTTGGATTTTGTGAGCTTAACTCCGATTTGGATAAAAATCGATATCTAAGGATCCGAAGGAGTGATTAACATGAATCCAGAGTCAAAATTGTAAAATATTTTAAAAACCGACGCCATCTTGGATTTTGTAAAATCAACTCCGATTTGGATAACAATCGATATCTGACTATCCGGCGGGGTCCTTAACATGAATCCAGAATCAAAATCGTAAAATATTGCAAAAAGCGACGCCATCTTGGATTTTGTGCGATATAAACTCCGATTTGGATAAAAATCGATATCTGAGGATCCAGTGGGGACCATAATATGAATCTAGGATCAATATTGTAAAATATTGTAAAAACCGACGCCATCTTGGATTTTGTAAAATCAACTCCGATTTGGATAAAAATCGATATCTGACTATCCGGCGGGGTCCTTAACATGAATCCAGAATCAAAATCGTCAAATATTGTAAAAAGCGACGCCATCTTGGATTTTGTGAGATTAGCTCCGATTTGGATAAAAAATTATATCTGACGATCCGGCGGGGTCCTTAACATGAATCCAGAATCAAAATCGTTAAATATTGTAAAAAGCGACGCCATCTTGGACTTTGTGAGATTAGCTCCGATTTGGATAAAAATCGATATCTGAGGATCCGGCGGGGTGATTAACATGAATCTTGAGTCAAAATTGTAAAATATTGTTAAAACCGACGCCATCTTGGATTTTGTGAGATTAACTGCGATTTGGATAAAAATCGATATCTGAGGATCCGGCGGGGTGATTAACACGAATCTTGAGTCAAAATTGTAAAATATTGTTAAAACCGACGCCATCTTGGATTTTGTAAGATCAACTCCGATTTGGATAAAAATTGATATCTGACGATCCGGCGGGGTCCTTAACATGAATCTAGAATCAAAATCGTAAAATATTGTAAAAAGCGACGCCATCTTGGATTTTGTGAGCTTAACTCCGATTTGGATAAAAATCGATATCCGAGGATCCGACGGAGTGATTAACATGAATCCAGAGTCAAAATTGTAAAATAATGTAAAAACCGACGCCATCTTGGATTTTGTAAGATCAACTCCGATTTGGATAAAAAATTATATCTGACGATCCGGCGGGGTCCTTAACATGAATCCAGAATCAAAATCGTTAAATATTGTAAAAAGCGACGCCATCTTGGACTTTGTGAGATTAACTCCGATTTGGATAAAAATCGATATCTGAGGATCCGGCGGGGTGATTAACATGAATCCAGAGTCAAAATTGTAAAATAATGTAAAAACCGACGCCATCTTGGATTTTGTAAGATTAACTGCGATTTGGATAAAAATCGATATCTG
Source organism: Lathronympha strigana (assembly GCA_949128165.1). Taxonomy (NCBI): domain Eukaryota; kingdom Metazoa; phylum Arthropoda; class Insecta; order Lepidoptera; family Tortricidae; genus Lathronympha; species Lathronympha strigana. The sequence goes on along the minus strand of OX421917.1, from coordinate 19,187,719 downwards.
AGGATCCGGCGGGGTGATTAACACGAATCTTGAGTCAAAATTGTAAAATATTGTTAAAACCGACGCCATCTTGGATTTTGTAAGATCAACTCCGATTTGGATAAAAATTGATATCTGACGATCCGGCGGGGTCCTTAACATGAATCCAGAATCAAAATCGTAAAATATTGTAAAAAGCGACGCCAGCTTGGATTTTGTAAAATCAACTCCGATTTGGATAACAATCGATATCTGACTATCCGGCGGGGTCCTTAACATGAATCCAGAATCAAAATCGTAAAATATTGCAAAAAGCGACGCCATCTTGGATTTTGTGCGATATAAACTCCGATTTGGATAAAAATCGATATCTGAGGATCCAGTGGGGACCATAATATGAATCTAGGATCAATATTGTAAAATATTGTAAAAACCGACGCCATCTTGGATTTTGTAAAATCAACTCCGATTTGGATAAAAATCGATATCTGACTATCCGGCGGGGTCCTTAACATGAATCCAGAATCAAAATCGTCAAATATTGTAAAAAGCGACGCCATCTTGGATTTTGTGAGATTAGCTCCGATTTGGATAAAAATCGATATCTGAGGATCCGGCGGGGTGATTAACATGAATCTTGAGTCAAAATTGTAAAATATTGTTAAAACCGACGCCATCTTGGATTTTGTGAGATTAACTCCGATTTGGATAAAAATCGATATCTGACGATCCGGCGGGGTCCTTACCATGAATCCAGAATCACAATCGTAAAATATTGTAAAAAGCGACACCACCTTGGATTTTGTAAAATTAACTCCGATTTGGATAACAATCGATATCTGACTATCCGGCGGGATCCTTAACATGAATCCAGAATCAAAATCGTAAAATATTGCAAAAAGCGACGCCATCTTGGATTTTGTGCGATAAACTCCGATTTGGATAAAAATCGATATCTGACTATCCGGCGGGGTCCTTAACATGAACCCAGAATCAAAATCGTCAAATATTGTCAAAAGCGACGCCATCTTGGATTTTGTGAGATTAGCTCAGATTTGGATAAAAATCGATATCTGAGGATCCGGCGGGGTGATTGACATGAATCTTGAGTCAAAATTGTAAAATATTGTTAAAACCGACGCCATCTTGGATTTTGTAAGATCAACTCTGATTTGGATAAAAATCGATATATGACGATCCGGCGGGGTCCTAAACATGAATCCAGAATCAAAATCGTAAAATATTGTCAAAAGCGACGCCATCTTGGATTTTTTGAGATTAACTGCGATTTGGATAAAAATCGATATCTGAGGAGCCGGCAGGGTGACTAACATAAATCTCAAGTCAAAATTGGAAAATATGGTAAGAATAGACGCCATATTGGATTTTGTAAAATTAACTCTGATTTGGATAAAAATCGATATCTGACGATCTGGCGGGGTCCATAACATGAATCCATGGTCAAAATTGTTAATTAACGTCAACACTGACGCCATATTGGATTTTGTAAGATAAACTCTGATTTGGATAAAAATCGATATCTCATGATCCGGCGGGGTCCTTAACATGAATCCAGAATCAAAACTGTATAATATTGTAATAAGTGACGCCATCTTTGATTTTGTGATATTAACTCCGATTTGAATAAAAATCGATATCTGACGATTCAGCGGGGTCCATAACATGAATCCATAGTCAAAATTGTTAAATAATGTCAACACCGACGCCAAATTGGATTTTGGAAAATTATCTCTGATTTGGATAAAAATCGATATCTGACGATTTTTATCCAAATCGGAGTTGATATCACAAAATCCAAGATGGCGTCGATTCTTACCATATTTTCCAATTTTGATTCTAGATTCATGTTAAGGACCCCGCCGGATCGTCAGATATCAATTTTTATCCAAATCGGAGTTGATCTTACAAAATCCAAGATGGCGTCGGTTTTAACAATATTTTACAATTTTGACTCAAGATTCGTGTTAATCACCCCGCCGGATCCTCAGATATCGATTTTTATCCAAATCGCAGTTAATCTCACAAAATCCAAGATGGCGTCGGTTTTAACAATATTTTACAATTTTGACTCAAGATTCATGTTAATCACCCCGCCGGATCCTCAGATATCGATTTTTATCCAAATCGGAGCTAATCTCACAAAGTCCAAGATGGCGTCGCTTTTTACAATATTTAACGATTTTGATTCTGGATTCATGTTAAGGACCCCGCCGGATCGTCAGATATAATTTTTTATCCAAATCGGAGTTGATCTTACAAAATCCAAGATGGCGTCGGTTTTTACATTATTTTACAATTTTGACTCTGGATTCATGTTAATCACTCCGTCGGATCCTCGGATATCGATTTTTATCCAAATCGGAGTTAAGCTCACAAAATCCAAGATGGCGTCGCTTTTTACAATATTTTACGATTTTGATTCTAGATTCATGTTAAGGACCCCGCCGGATCGTCAGATATCAATTTTTATCCAAATCGGAGTTGATCTTACAAAATCCAAGATGGCGTCGGTTTTAACAATATTTTACAATTTTGACTCAAGATTCGTGTTAATCACCCCGCCGGATCCTCAGATATCGATTTTTATCCAAATCGCAGTTAATCTCACAAAATCCAAGATGGCGTCGGTTTTAACAATATTTTACAATTTTGACTCAAGATTCATGTTAATCACCCCGCCGGATCCTCAGATATCGATTTTTATCCAAATCGGAGTTAATCTCACAAAGTCCAAGATGGCGTCGCTTTTTACAATATTTAACGATTTTGATTCTGGATTCATGTTAAGGACCCCGCCGGATAGTCAGATATAATTTTTTATCCAAATCGGAGTTGATCTTACAAAATCCAAGATGGCGTCGGTTTTTACATTATTTTACAATTTTGACTCTGGATTCATGTTAATCACTCCGTCGGATCCTCGGATATCGATTTTTATCCAAATCGGAGTTAAGCTCACAAAATCCAAGATGGCGTCGCTTTTTACAATATTTTACGATTTTGATTCTAGATTCATGTTAAGGACCCCGCCGGATCGTCAGATATAATTTTTTATCCAAATCGGAGTTGATCTTACAAAATCCAAGATGGCGTCGGTTTTTACATTATTTTACAATTTTGACTCTGGATTCATGTTAATCACTCCGTCGGATCCTCGGATATCGATTTTTATCCAAATCGGAGTTAAGCTCACAAAATCCAAGATGGCGTCGCTTTTTACAATATTTTACGATTTTGATTCTAGATTCATGTTAAGGACCCCGCCGGATCGTCAGATATCAATTTTTATCCAAATCGGAGTTGATCTTACAAAATCCAAGATGGCGTCGGTTTTAACAATATTTTACAATTTTGACTCAAGATTCGTGTTAATCACCCCGCCGGATCCTCAGATATCGATTTTTATCCAAATCGCAGTTAATCTCACAAAATCCAAGATGGCGTCGCTTTTTACAATATTTAACGATTTTGATTCTGGATTCATGTTAAGGACCCCGCCGGATCGTCAGATATCGATTTTTATCCAAATCGGAGTTAATCTCACAGAGTCCAAGATGGCGTCGGTTTTTACATTATTTTACAATTTTGACTCTGGATTCATGTTAATCACTCCGTCGGATCCTCGGATATCGATTTTTATCCAAATCGGAGTTAATCTCACAAAGTCCAAGATGGCGTCGCTTTTTACAATATTTAACGATTTTGATTCTAGATTCATGTTAAGGACCCCGCCGGATCGTCAGATATCAATTTTTATCCAAATCGGAGTTGATCTTACAAAATCCAAGATGGCGTCGGTTTTTACAATATTTTACCATTTTGACTCTGGATTCATGTTAATCACTTCGTCGGATCCTCGGATATCGATTTTTATCCAAATCGGAGTCAACCTTACAAAATTTATAAATATTGATATAATCAATATTATAAAAGTGACGTTTTCTGGGTAAAGAAAGATACCACATTGTCGCTTATTGATAAGAATGATAAGGCGCTTCTGTCATAAAGAATCACTTGGAAAACCTTATCAACAGGCGACAATGTGGTACTTTTACCAAGAAAACGACACAATTTTTTAACGATTTCATAATATGTGACGTTTTGCGGTGAAAGGTACCTTATGGACGATCGGCGCTTACGCTGTTAACAAAGACGCTGATAATAATGCGCTGCAACGCGACGTAAGCGCCGACCGTCCATAAGGTACCTTTAGCCGTAAATAGCCACATATGAAATCATAAAAAATGTGCTTTTATTTAGAAAAAGGCACTTTGCCATTCTGCCGGTTGTCGATAAGGCGCGAATGTCATAAATATTAGTTTAGAAATGAACCTTATCAACAACCGACAGAATGGTACCTTTCTTTAGTACTAAATACAAACACAAATAATAAAATCATTTGGAAAAACCGAACAAATATTAGGTGAATTAATACAATATCTGTATCAAAGGATTGAAAAAATGAGGAATTCTAAGATTTCTAAGTTATAACCTTTTAACGCCCGAATAATGACGCGCCGGTGTAGTAGTGTGCGTGCGCACACGCACACAGATAGCGAGCAGTGCGGGGCCGCTAAATGCCTATTTCGTGTCCGCGGCAAACACTCTGCCCGCTCTTTGAAAGTGTTATTTTAAACGTCAAACTTTTATGAAATTATGACGTTTACTAAACACTTTCACATTCTGTGCTATCAAAATCTAGGAAACTTAGCATAGACTACGCCAGATCTGCCAATAAATGTAGGGTCAATTTGTCTGGCGGATGTCCAGAGGACATACCCACTATAGAAATCTAACGGTTCGTCAGAACGTAATTTGCCCGCTTATGTATACAGCCTGTGGCGTATCTATCGACTTATAAATCAGATTACAAAACAAATCGATAGAGCCAACCTGCAGACAGCATGTTGCCTAAATGTAATAAATTTAGGAAGGAAACCCATTTTATCATCTCGTATTAAACATAAACTTATTTAATGATATCACCATCCATCAAATTTATGAGCGAATATATTAATTATTAATGCTTGTAAATCTCGGTCGTAAAGTTTATTTCTCAAATTCCAGGAACAGATCATTTGCAAGAAGATAAACAGGACGATTGGAATTTATAAGTTTTCAATTTGACGTGTCTCGCTCGTATTTGGGTGAATCCACTATATCCTGTTGTTCTTCTCTCCCGTCAGCCAGGGGACAAATGCAGCACAGCTTTTTAGAAGAAATGTTGTAGTATGTTCTACTGACATGCTTGGTAGATGGTCCTACAATGGAAAGGGAGCCCCGTAACCATGGCTATGAGTGACAAGCAATAGTTGATCAACCCATTTATTTAATGGTGCGTATTAGATTATCGATACCTAAACCTAACCCGAAAATAATAACGCGTGCGAAGCCGGGGCGGGTCGCTAGTAATTTTATATTTACCTACTTAAAAATACAAATACAAATCGTTTATTTCCTTGAACAAAACAATGAACATAAAGTACAGAATTAGGCACTGACAAAGGAAAAAGGTATGGGCACAGCTTAGCTGGTTTTAAGCCCATCCAAGGTCAATCAAAGAGGGAGAAATTACAATTTAGGTATAATAAGGCAATGAATAGAATGTAGGTACACAATAATTTTTATAAGAAGTAAAATTACAACTACTTACCAATTATTATACTAAACAATGGCTGAAACTTACTTACTTAAGGTTGTTTAGCGTCTATGCGGTCACATAGTAGCACATACCAGGTAACAATGACTCACCAGGTCAAATTATATGTTTTCCGATTCATGAGAGTAATCCAAAATGGATACCTACTCTTTACTCTTAATCCTAATTTATTACAAACCTTAATCCCCGACATGCCGCCACCAGTTAGGTGCCACATCTTGAATTATTCCAAGTCTAATATCTTCCTTTTGTACTTCACAAAGAGCAAGCACTTTCATGTTCACAACTGGCTCTGTATTCCTATAGCTTATTCAGAGGCGATCAGAGGAAAACTAGTTTAGTACGATTCATACCTAAGACCTTCAGATACCTTAGTAGCAAACGCCAATTTCTTTGTAGGTATAGGTATTTCAACGTAGATAACTACTACTAATAAATATATACATTCGTTGGTACATTGTGTATGGGTGGTAAACAAGAAATTACGAACAATACGAACTAGTGTTAATTTATTTAAACATAATTATCAAACGGGTCTAAGGCGAATTCACTTATTTACCTTATTTACCGCGCGCGGGGGGATATTGTGAGTGTCGCGTGTCGGACTATTGACAATAATTAACATATGGTTTGTGGGTAGTTTAAAATTGTATGTTTACCCCAAATTTCTACATAGACTTTCCGTTGGGTAGTTACACAAATCTCTGTTTTGACATTTTGCTGGGACATCAGTTAGCCGCGACCATGACCAGTGAAACCTGTGTCGAAACGTCGGTAAATAAGGTAAATAAGTGAATTCGCGTTAGACCCGTTTGATAATTATGTTTAAATATGCGTTCAAATCGCGAAAATGATACAAATTTTATTATTTAAGTGTTAATTTAATTTTAGAACGAGTTCGTAATTCTTGTATCGCTCGTGATACATACAATAGTTTTCATCACATTTTCGAGGAAATAAATCATATTTGCGAAAATTATAATAATTTAATAACATCGAGCTGGTCCGATCTAATGAAAGAGTCAGAAGGAGTATAGTGCAAACCGTAAAGTCCCGTAAAACCAGACTATTTATTTAGTAAAATACTAAAATTACAGCCAACCACTAATATGTGCTTTTAAAAATAAAATTTTCGACTAATTTTATTATATTGGTCCCTTGAGTAAATTCCCTCAAATAGCGTTGGAAACAACGGCTCTGAATTTGGCATGGTGCCAGGTTCATTGTCAACTTCTGCTTGGATAAAATATTAAACATAACCACCATATAAGTTTAAAGAATTTAAGACGTTATTTCAGATTGTTTAAGATTGAATTTGCGATGGATTTGTTTAGACATTTGTGTGGTTTTCGTTTTTAAAATGATTTTGTCTTATTTAGGTTAACTCGTGAGGCTCTTTTTGTGACATGTCCGGGTCCGAGCAAGGTCAAATGCTTAATTAGAAGTGTGTTCAATAAGTTTTTTTGATCTTCATGTGTGTTATCAAGTCTATAATAATTTTCCTGCGTTTGTTTATCAGACTTCTTTGACAGATTTAACAGATTAAGATGACAGTAAGCCTAAATGACCGAGCGAAGCAAATAGCCGCGTTTTCACCTCTACAAACTCACGTATACAATGTATCATCGAAATCGTTAGACCCGTTTCCGAGATCACCGAAATATCTTTGCCGGTTTCCTTTTATCTACGTTATACAAAAGTGCTACGCCGTAGAGCTGCTGTAGCAACATGAAAGCCTTGCGTATAGTTGCACTGGTAGTGACTTGATATAATACACTCAAGAGCAAAAATTTCGGGTCACTAACATTTTTTTGTATAGCTCGGACGAATAGAGCTACTAGACTTGGACAAATAAATTCTCTATTAAGGATCAATTTATTGTAACACGCTACCTGTATTATTTTGTTTTATGGACAGATAATGGTCAATTAACCGAGTGTAGTTTTGTGGAATAAAACTTTGAAGGGACGCCATTACATAATGTTTCAGAAAAAAGAGGTGATTTGTCGATAAAATTCATCGTACTATACTTGGTGAACAGCTCCGACGTAGGGCCTCCTAGCCTAGTTGACTGACCCTGCCTACGAAGCAGGAGGTCCCGGCTTCGAATCCTGGTCGGGCATTTATTTGTGTTTATCACGAATGTTCTTGAGTTATGGCTGTTTTCTATATATTTAAGTGTTTATATGTATCTATTTATTATATATATCGTCGTCTAGTACCCACAACACAAGCCTTATTGAGCCGTAGGACTAGGTCGATTTGTGTAAGATTGTCCCACAATATTTATTTATTTATTTATAAGTGTACAAACACGTTTTTTTTTATATCATTTATTTGCTAGAATGGTGGTCGATACAGATGTTACATTAAAATAATCAGTCCAGCACAATTCTGCCGACTCGAGGCAAATTTTTATTAAATTAACCTACTTATTACTAATTATGCATGCATGGGGCTATATTTATAGTTTGTGCAGTTATATAATGCTTAAAGACTATGTCGAGTATAAATGTTAACAATTATAGTACTTATAAAATAGACTGCATATTATTATATATCGTATCTGCATTGTATATCGGTAGCATATTTAGAGTAGTATCTCTCTAGCCTAGCCTACGCAAAGTGACATCATCACATCATGGATGAGATGTCATAAGAACTCGTATTGGGGCCCATCAGATAGCGGCGCCAACGTATTACGTTCCGTATATACGATCAATCCGGAATGTAGCGGGGAAGAGAATAGGGCAAGTTCGGATATTCTATTAAGCATTAATAATGTTTTTAGGGTTCTACCTCAAAAGGAAAAAAACTGAACCCTTGTAGGATCACTTTGTTGTCCGTCCGTCTGTCTGTCAAGACCCTTTATCTCGGCAACGCGTAATGGTAGCGGTCGTCGCTTGAAGCTGTGAAAAACCAAACCTCTACATCAACGCAATCAAAAGATACGTAGGCGTCTTTTGTATATACAAACGACGCGTACAAAAAACAATTATATATAAATAATAAATATAAATAAATATTGTGGGACAATCTTACACAAATCGACCTAGTCACACGGTAAGTTCAATAAGGCTTGTGTTGTGGGTACTAGGCAACTTTATATAATAGATAGATACATATAAATACATAGAAAACATCCATAGCTCAGGAACAAATATTCGTGATAAACACACAAATAAATGCCCTGACCAGGTTTCGAAACCGAGACCTCCTGCTTCGTAGGCAGGGTCACTACCGACTAGGTCAGGAGGCCGTTATATACAAATATACATGCATACATAATATTTATTTGTATGTATGTTTGTTAGCACACCTCGAGGATCGTTGGTCAGATTGTCGGTGAATTCGGCAGATAGTTAGATGAGATAAATAAAACTTTTAAATTTTAATATGAGGTAAATCGGTCGAGGGGTTCCCGAGATATAGGGGGCCGCGAATTCACATTCGTGGCAAAGTACTAGTCTAATTGTGTAGTAGAACTTGGCTGGCAACGCTGTATGCAGGCATAGTCAGGTGTATCACGCACTATACTAAGACCATGCCTCATCGGTGACACAGTACGAATGACTTTACAGCCAATTTTAAGGAAAAGTAAGAGCCCGGAATCCTGGGTTTTTGCTTTTATGAGGATTGGGGTGAAATACCTGAAGAAATAATAGGTTCCTAACCAGTAGATCAAGCAAACAGTAGAAGAAAGAATCAACTTTTAGAACGACACCGATCTGTCCATGATATTAAAACTTCAATCTAATATTTCGCTTAGTTTTCAATAGAAAACTCCCGTGAGTATTAGACATATTAATATACTTATATCGGGTTACTCAAGTCTATAAAGTCGAAAATAGCTCGACATGTTTCGGAACGGTCCGCGTCCCATAATCATAATCAGAAGCGCTTGCGTCGATTGCTCTGCGCACACTATTTCACTAAGGACAAAAAAATTATCCATGCTAAAACTAACAGAGATATTTTTGGCAAAGCCAGAGACGTAATACGAGTAAGTGTTGGTCTAAAAGTGGATTAGCTCTGCAACCAATTGAAAGTCTATAAAGTTGCTAAGTACAGTTTGGGATACCTATAAGTACTTACGGTACCTACCTACACTAGTGTGATAAGATAATGTGTGTACAGACTGAACCACACGATGATCAATAAATTATACTATGCTAATTTAATTAAACAGATAAATCTGCAGATCTTGCCGCTGTCACAGACGTGACGAGTTTGTTTGAATGTATATTTACGCAGCAGCAGTTATTAAGTGCAATGTGTTTTGATGATATGAGATTTGTGAGAGATGAAATACTAGTAGATTTTTTTTAAATAATACGACAGTGACAGCCGGAGCCGCGAATAACTTTACTAGCGATTGTTTGCGTTCACACGACATGATAAAGGCCTTTGTCTACAGATGTGGTTATGAACCGTTGATCTGCGGATTGGTCGCTGTAAGCCTCACAAATGTGGAATTACAAACACGACAACTAGCCCTAGCTCAAGAGTTCCAGGACAGTATCTCGCAGTTGAAAAAGACAAGTGTCATTGTCTAATCCGAACAGTTAGAAAATGCCCTGGGGCGGTTTAGGGTTAAGACGTCATGCCGAACATTGTAGGTCCGAAATGTCCGAATTACACATAACAACGTAAAGTAACGGATTAAATCGCGTATATTAACTACATCAAATCGTATTTTATTTGATTAGTATCCAATAATAGAATAACGTTTAGTCACTTCATGTGATTGTTTTTCTACTCCAGCACTTATATCTGTCAAATAGAGAGATATTGAAAAGGTATACATTATAACGTCTATGATATTCCATAAGAATATCGCAAAGCTATGCTCCTATGGATTTTCATAAAGCATATTGAAACTGTTAATTTTTTTAAATTTCTATAGTCGGCATACGACATCTTCCATATTCTGCCACCATTCAAGATTTCGCTTTTTTTCCTATTTTTGCTGTCGGTGAAAATCTCTGGTCTATTATTACAAACAATATAACAGCGACCCTTGAAATATAAGGACCCCTTATTATGTCACTGTTGCATAAACTACTATTAACATTTGCATAACATTTGTCTATCATGTCGGTTCCTATGAAGTTCTAGTATTCTTGATGAGCTATTGATGACGTGTTCATGATGCAAGAGCCGAGAATCGCTGAACTCCCTCCTAAAATAGCTGATGTTGTCACAAATAAACTGCATTATCTTTACCGCCCCACAAATAGAACCCGCACGGTTATAGCTAACTGCAGCTAGCCGATTTATTATTATCACGTAATAAAATAGCTAAATGACCACGCTTTTAGACGCAACTGTACCTACTTACTGGGTTTATTAATATTACGCGTGAAAATAGTATTTTCGTGAAGTTGACTGACTTGTATCTGCGGTTTCATGCTCACGTTGTAAGTAGATGTTCTGAAAATCGCCTCTTAGACTTGTCTCTATCTCTTTCCTAAAGCAGGCTGTAGGGAGACAGTGAGCGAGATAACGTCTTGTTTATAGATAAGTAATTTGGCTTGACTCATTGGGATCGCATGGATGATGAGATTACGCGTCATCGGCTTGGCTTTGACTGGCTTGCTATAATAAGAAAAATGTCATATCTGCTCGCGGATTGTATAGTCGCATATGACCTTTAAGGACTATGGTACGAGGAGACAATTTCACTAACAAACATGCAATGGTTTACGATATGAATACAAAATTACAGGAAAACATGTAGTGTGTTTGTTTTCATTACTTTTATATGTAGAAGTTACAACCTCACAATTTATCGCCTTTCTTTCCATTCTACGACACGACTTGCTTGCTACTGTTTGGGTGTTTATATCATTATAAAAAAAGACAACCCTCTAACTTACAAGTAAATTAAATCTTAAATAATTTAAAAATCCTACTTTAAAAACATTCAAAAATGGCCCTTGAGGCAGTATGCCCAAGATGCTGGCAACATTCCCTCGCTGTATGGCTATGTTTAACCGTTGCGAGAGAAAGCTACCAGCTCTCTGGTCACCGGTGACCTCGACCAGACGCTTGGCTAGATCTTAAAAAAAAGAAGCCGAGTGCTCGGACCCCACGGCCCGAGGGTCTCGACACCAAATGGCAAAAAATGATAAAACAACAAGATAGAAGTGACGATTATGAAGTTTGTTTGTTCTTCGTTGCCATGGTGACCGCAAGGATGCCTTTGGACACCGTTGCTCATTTCAGGATTGACGTCGAAGTATGGTATGGGCGTCTCTAGTATCGACCTCTTTGGTCAATATACTTTCATTAGCGTTAAAACCAGTATACAGTTATCTCAGTAGGTAGGTCAAAGGTCATCATCCATGAGCAAACTGAACTATACATTCTAGGTGTGATTATCGTGCAATCACTGAATAATTCATGAATATGGTGATAAATACAGATAGTATTTACCCTGCATTGTAGTATAGATAATTAAAAAAACCAGTTATACGTAAAAATCGTAGACATTGCCTAATTATACGATTTTAAGCTAACATGGTCATTTGCATCATGACTTATATTTGAAACGGGATAATTACCATGCATGTTTGTTTTATTGAGCACCCGATATTTCAACACTGTTGCAAGCGTCATGTTCATGGAGTAATCTCAATAAAACAAACATACTCGTACATGGTAAGTATCCCGTTTCAAATATTAGTTATATTCCCTATTTATTTCCAAGATCAACAAACAGCCTAACGTGACGTGGCGTGGCCCGGCGTGCAAGGTGTTGGCCGGCCACGAGTCGAGGTATTTGGCGGCCGCCCCGGTTATATCACCTTCCCAGAAGATAGTAAACAGGTCGACAACAATGCTGTACTTGCAAGCGTGCATGCAGTAGGGTTGCCATACGTGCCCGTACGCTGGGACATGTCTATGAAACGAAGTAGAGTGCGATTGTGCCAATTTTCATTCTACAAAATATTGTTTGTCGGCACAACATATTTTCCTCTTCCAGTCTCCCGCAGTCTTGCATTTCTCGTCACTCAGCACATTCTCTTTGGATTTAAAATTCTCTTTCGCAAAATGGACAATTTCGTTCGTGGGACGTGGTAACCCTTCAGTGGCAATGGCAGCTTCGGCCCACCTGAAAAAATATATAACGTAGAAAATATGTTAGTCGTAAGATAACGGCTTAGTAACCCCATGGCATCTGACATATCTAAGTAAAGAATTAAATAAATAACCTTCTCCCACGGTAAGCTCAATAAGGCTTGCGATGTGGGTACTAAACGACGATATATATATAGATAGATGCATATGAATACATAGAAAACTTCCATAAATCAGAAACAAATATTCGTGATAACCACACAAATAAATGCCCTGACCAGGATTCGAACCCGGGATCTCCTACTTCGTAGGCAGGGTCACTACCGACTAGCCTAGGAGGCCGTTATATGAGTTCTCCTCTCTTTAACGTATGATCCTCGTCTATGGGTAATTAGGGTAAAACGAAAAAGAAAACTCAAAAACATTAAAGTGTTTTTGGTGGCGCTAGTATGCCAAATTCCCTTTCGGTTCCAACCTCTTTTCCTAACAAGCTTTAGTAGGTGACTTACTGGCCTCATGCAATAAGAAACATCAAATATTTAAAAAAACAGAAAATTGTATTGTCATTCTGTCTATGTTCTCGTCTGCTTCGCTATAATATTGTTACAATCAAGAAACATTTTGAAGCCGCTAAAATATTTCAACGCAATTACATATACTTATACATATATACAATCACGCTCGTCTCATTATATAATATATATAGTCTCCTGCAAGCTTAAAATTACTTTATTTGGTGAATTTTGATATTTACTTATCATCTCAATTTTAGGTATTTTCCTCCAAATTCTAAATTCCTGCACAATACGTTAGCAGTTTTCTTTGAAGTTCTCTACCGATTGTCGTTTTGAAATACTTAAGATTTATAAAAAGAGTTGTGATTTCCTTTTCGACTTAACTCAAATAAAATCTGAATGAAAAGTCCAAAATTCGCCGGTCACGTGTTCGGACGTAATTTTATTTATATCTACGTATATCGATGGAGATCGTCGACGTTAACCGCCAGTTTCAGCTCCGCGGGCGGCGCGCGCGCGTGTTCCATTTCCGAATAACAGTTTTCTCATTCGTTTGCATTCTAATTTTAAACAGTGTAAACTGCCAGTGTTTTGAAGTGTCTGTGAACTTTTCTATTAAGTGGATTAGATCGGGAATAAGGTTTGTTTTATTTTTAAAGCAATTTAAATACACGCATGTTTTAATAGTGAATGTTATATTTAAAAATAAGTGTTCGCTCTTTAATTCTCGGCGTTTTATGCTTTTTATAACATGAGAAGTTTAGGATTTAAGCGTTTGCGCAGGTGTGTTCGATAGATTCTCTTTGTTGCTTTGACAAATAAACATAGAATGGGATCAAAGGCGGTTTTCGTGTCTTTCCGACGGTTGTTAGAAGGAAGATTAACGGCTTGGTGCCATTACGACCGCTTTGATATCGGGCCTTGTCGATGAACGCGTTAAATACCATAACTATTAGAGCAGAGGTTCCCAACTTTTTCTTCTACTTGCTTTTTGTGGCACAACCATCTATGCGTTTATTTTTTTATTGGTAAAACTGAACTGCTTATACATTTTCATGTTTGACGAACGGACGTTTCTTTATGTTTCCTATCAGAATTAGAATTTTTAACTTTCAAACAGTGTGCTACAGACGTCATCTGCCATGTAGAAAGAGGAATCTGAATTAGAGAATAGATTGCTATCTGATAAATTATAGAGGAAAATACACTGCTATTACTGGATTCTCTTTAAATTAATAAATTTTACTTTTCTCAACATTTACAATCTCTATAAATCCAACATTAATAGAAATTACGAGCGGCAATAATTTTAGAAATAACGTGATTTTTAAAAATGCTGTACGACACATTTTGAAGGTTAAATTTTCAGCCCAGATATTATATGAATGTTATAATAGAATGTAGTCCGTGAGCTTAAAGAAACTTTGGATTTTAGAACTATATTTCGGGCATCGGTTTTCGGCATCGGCAGGGGTTTTTTGTATGGCATTTGACAGCTTAACTCCGGGTTAGCGGCTAACTCTGGGTGGTGCAAGTGGCGTTAAGGTGATACAGCAGTATCACCTTTGTGTACGATTAATTAATTTTAATTATTGGTCTAATTTTATAATCTGCTTAAGCCTGCGCATCTACGTACCTACGTAGGTATATTTCAAAAGGAAAAACTGCCGTGCACTCAGACACGTAGCCAATGTAGCCATGACACATGCTAGAGATAAATATTAGGTGAAAAGTTTCACGATAACTAGCATGAAAATGTTCATTCAAATTTATCTGCCGTTTGTCATAGTCGTTGACAACGTATCAGCTCTTTATTGAAAACTTTACTTGGTCTATTTAATTTGATATGTGGTTATGGAAATTGGAATATTAATGTAGTTTGATCAGAATATTTTCTTATTCGTGAATAGTCAGAAATAATCATACTTTCTTTTACTTTCGCTAGTACCACCCTCAAAAGACCGATGGATACTTCGTGCAGTTTTTTTATTATACTGTTTCTGATAATCTGCACGGAATTGCATTTTATTTGTCAGAAATTTATGTTTGCTGTTCATTTATATAGGGACGTATACCATTTAGAACTCATTACAGTACATAATATTGTCTTCTGTTACCGCGATTGTTATCCATTGAAATTAAACACGCATCATCATCATCACCCTAATCCTGTGAAAACGAGTGCTGTAAAGGGCTGGAAACGTAGGGTCATGGTGTTAAACGCGATTAATCCGTTCTAAAGTGTTTCATTTCAATCGTTACAGAACACTTGCTGAACTGGTAATAATATTAAAGCTTCTACTTATTTTTCGCGTCAAAAGCCATGATAATATGCATAAGGATCTGTCAATTTCTATAGCAAGACACACGTGATAGCTCGGATTTCTATAGAAACTGACAGACCGTCCCGACACGCCCCGTCCCGTCCCGTTCTAGTGTGAGTCGTCCTTAAAGCTCTTTCAGAACGAGGAAGTGACAGTAAAATAATAAATATTTAAAGTGAGTTAGTTTGCCGAACAAAATTTCGCATTAAGTAAACAAATAATAATCGAGGATTCTAATATAAGCAGGATGTTTATAAGAATAAGAAACATTTATTCGTGACGATCACACAACACACAACACATAAAAAAAAGAACAAAAACAGGAAGACAGAATTGTTGTGTGCATCACGAAATGGACCCAACTCAGCATAATAGTTTTGAAGCCAGCGCTGGTCTTCCGTAGGGCCCATTCGATGATGGCACGAGAAGTAACACATAAAAGGACTAAAAACATAACATAACAGTATAAATCATTATGAATACCAACATTTAAAACATCACAAAACCAAAACAAAAATTACAAGGAAAAAATACTACTCATGAACGCGACCATACCATCTGTCAAGCCTGCTTAGGCTATCTGTGCTTTTTGCGCAAGCGCAACTAGCGCCCAGCCACAGCCCAAACCAAAAGCAAGCAATCTAAATGGCATAGCCGCTCCATGGAGAAATTTAAATTAAAACATAAACTAAAATTGAACACACCAAACAAATATGCAAACGCATTATCAATGTGCAAGATGGGTAAACATTGTGAAGCACCGTTTACGCTGCATAATAATAACATGACCTAACCTAAAACTTGCAAACTTATAATAATACACAAAATTAAGGAATGATAAGATACGATATGGCAATGCAAAAGGGATATAAAAGTGTGGTAAGTAAATAAATATACTAGTGGTATTACAATTTATAAATACTATACTATATACAACTAGTGTCATGAGTGTGTGTGTTTATCGAGGCTGTATACACTTTTATTTTTGGGGTGGCAATACTTAGGTAACAACATTACAGTATTATTCTCTTTAACCCATTAAGCGCTATAATCACGACACGTTGACGCCTCTACGCGCGATTTTCGCTACAAAGCGGGAAATGCATGTTATTGGCCACGACGTAGCGTTAGAAATCCTTAGTGGTAATAAGTTAGTAGGCAGAAACGAGAAACAGATCCTGGCCAATCTTTATTCAAATGATTAATTTCATGTTAAAATAACGGTGACAATCTTATGTCGTTTGTTTTCAATTTTTATTTCTCTGATTCTAAACGATAGTTTCTGTGACGCGATATCGCGTCCCTGGTACTGTATGGGTTGCCCGGCGTCTAACCGTACCGTGAATAGACCGCTTTAGCTCTAACTCTCAAGCTGTCAAACTGTCATCGCAGTGTCTAAATTATTTTGACACTGGCAGTGCTGGGATGACAGCTGACAGGAGTTTTATTCTGCTGCTGTAAATAAACTGGCGGAGTGCGATTTTCATCGCACGTATCCCTTTCAAATCAATGTACCTATAGAAAACGGTACAACACTACAATGTTGCTACTTTTTATTTCTACCCTTTTCTGTCACACTGTTCACTGCGAGCTCTTGAAGCTGTGAAAAATCCAAAAAACTACGGCAAAGCCATTAAAAACATAAGCCGTTTATGTCGCATTTCCCATACATCTGCAATGGGAATCAAAATGTACTAAAAGTATAAGGTACTTGCCGTTGACCTGGAATCACGAAAGGCAAAAACCAAGAACTTGTAGCACAAGTACAAGAAAAAATCTAAAAATCATATAATTGCCGCGCAGTGAGAGTTACGTGCCTGTATGGCAGTGGGATCCCCCCACTCCCATACAGGCGCGGAACTCCTTTGTGCGGCTTTTTTGAAGTTATGTGTCTTAGTAGGTATTTCTTTATCCGCTTCCCTATTTTATCAATAGAGATTTAAGTAAGTTTTTTTTTTATAACAAATGGGCTTACTCTTGCACTAAACAGGATATGCAATAAGAAAATGGAATAAATAGAAAAGTACAAGGCGAAGTCTTAAATCCTTAGGTATCCCTGTGAGGGATACCTAAGGATTTAAGACTTATAAAGAATACACTTTATTCATTTATAATTAACATTGTTATTTAGCAAGTACAGCAAATATATCGGACCGACCAAGGTACTCACAAATATCTGAATATATCTATTTTGTTAAAGCAGTGATCAAATTTTAATATTCTTGACCCTTGGCTACTCCTATCTGATGGCAACTGTACTTACTGAAACTACTGTCTTCACTATTGACTGGCACTGACGACGACTCTGACTGACAGTGAACAGCATTTAAAAATATGACAGAAACGCATAATTAAACAGCCCGAATGTGGGTCAGCCTGTCCGTTTGTCCGTTTGATCTGCGAGATTTACTATCTCCGCTATTTCTGGCTTAATACGTTTTAATTCGACGTTTGTTCATTGAGAATTCAGAGTTGGTGTGGATATTTAGGATGGACCTTGGCGTCTGGTTTAAAGATGACTGGTTTCAGTTTCAGTGATACGTGATATTATCGTCTATTAAATGGAAAATAAAATATTGTATGGTAAGCTGGTTGAAAAAGGGAGCAAAGTCTAATTTCATACAATAGACCCTGATTGTTCGCCACATGTTTTTATTTTATTTTTGGAGTTTTTTATGCTGTGAGGAGGCAGGAGAGTGTTAGTGGCCCGAGACTTTCAATCCGAAGGTCTCGGGTTCAAATCCGGCCGGAGCGTACCTACCAATGAGTTTTTTATGTACGAATTATCATTTGATATTGACCAATCGCTTTTCGGTGAAGGAAACCAGACTAATCCCAATAAGACATAGTTTTCTGGGTAGGAAGTTCAGATGGCAGTCGCTTTTGTAAAGCTAGTGCCTACGTCAAGTCTTGGGATTAGTTGCCAAGCGGACCTCAGGCTTCCTGAGCCGTGGCATAAGCCGGAAAAAAAAACCAGCTAGTTTATTATGGTCGAGTTTTTATCGGCTATTACCGTGGTTGTCTCGTTCTAACAAGAATGCAAGTGCGAAAGAGACGCATGGTGTGATAGTGGATAGAATGGCAACCATGCCATGAGTAGGATGCCTTTTGTGCAACGTGCCAAAGCGATGGGCGGGGACATGCACTGACGTGCTCAACATGCCGTGACGAGTGACGGAAGAGAGGGAAGGCTTTTGCCCAGCGATGGGACACAAAATAGGCTTTAAAAAAAATGTGAGTGAGTTTTGTAGCTACTTATAATGTTTTCATAGATAAAAAAAAAAAAATTGCTCTGATTATTATAGGTTGGATCACGATGCCATGTCAGTGTGTAGTAAATTTTAGTAGGTACTTATTGTAAGAACATTTTATGCAAAGAGAGACTATCGCTCGTGACATCGCCTGCTTAGAACTCATTAAAAGCTCTCTTTTACGAGTATCTCCATAGGAATTGATTTCAAAAATAATTTTATTATAGTGTATTTTGACAACAATAGGGAATATAAGGTGTGTCTTATTTTCAAGGTTCTACCTACAATGATTTCGTTTTATACAGAATGGGCCAAAATTGTGTGCACTTTTAAAACTTGGATAAAATAGAAAACATATATTTTTGGTCACTTTTTCTGTAGTATATGACATATCTTTCAATTTATAATTTATAGTAGTCATCATCATCATCATCATTTCAGCCGAAAGACGTCCACTGCTGGACATAGGCCTCCCCCAAAGATTTCCACAATGACCGGTCCTGCGCCACCCGCATCCAGCGGACTCCTGCGACCTTATAGTAGTGTGCCTACTTAAAAACATGAATAAAAAAAATATTAGCAATAATAAATGATTTAATTCATGCTTTACAATTGTAGAAAACATAATGGTGTATTTCCTAAAAAAAAAAATTTAGGACCAGGATATTTATGACCATTTCGTGACAGACACTCCTGCAATCGTTTCTATAAATTTAGGGAAATTTGCTGAAGCTTTGTGTAAGGGACGCGACTGCATAGCGGCTGTTTTGCTAAAATTGTTTTCAGTTTTATGAATTACACTTGACGATGATAACACACAAAATGTGTAGTCTGTCAAAGAATCAGACTTTTTTGAGGCTAGGTACGGAATCGTTATTTTTATAAAACTGTTTTACACAAAAGCTGGCTCCTTATTTCATTAACTCCTTTATTTGAAAGACATCGAGTGTTGCTATTTGCATACATGTTTGGCCCACTATGTATATGTCTAGTTATACACACTTATTTAGGTGTAAAGCTTTAGTACGACAAGCAAGCGAGCGAAGTAACAGTAGCATAGAGAGCATCATACTGTCTTTATCTTACGCTAGTATTATCACTCCGAAAAAAGGGATAAACATAGTTTTTTTGTCCTACTGTTACTGCCGCCTACCGGAAGGCGCAGCGTGGTTAGGCCCCCCACAAGGTGGACTGATGACCTGGTGAAGGTCGCAGTCTACACGAAGGTCTACAATGTAGTCATGGGCGACTTCAATGCGAAACTAGGGGGTGTAGTTGATGGCGGTTCATATGTTGGGAAGTACGGACTTGGAGATAGGAATGATAGAGGAAATACCCTTGCAAACTTCCTTGAACAACAGAGGCTGTACGCCATGAACACTTTCTTTAAGAAAAAAGACCAGCGGCTATGGACTTGGAAGAGTCCAGATGGACAGACTACCAACCAGATAGACTACATATTGGGGAACAGAAAAGACATATTCCAGGACGTAGATGTCATAAATCAAGTAAATGCTGGGAGTGACCATAGGATAGTACGTGCTAGAATCCGCTTGAATTTAAAAACCGAACGGCGCAAACTCGTTATGGCATCACCCAAGGCAGTTGACAATGACTATATAAAGGCTCAACAGGAATACTATCAGGAGAGGCTGAGCAAGGAATTGTCTGTTGACACCACCCGTAACGTCAACGATATAAATAACGAAATAGTCTGTAAAATAAAGAGTATAGTGCAAGAAATTAAACCCAAGTATAGGCCCTCAAAATGTACTCTTTCGGCGGAAACCAAGTGCCTAATGGAAGAACGCAGAAAACTGCTGGCGGTCTCGGATCACAAAAAGGTTTCTGATATAAACAAACGCATACGAAAAGCGGTGCGCAGAGGCGTAAGGCGGAAGAAGTTTAATATCATACAGGACACAATTGAAAAATACCGTGGTCCAAAAGTGTTTCAAAAGCAACTAAACAACGGAAACAAACAGATTCACAAGCTCATTACAGATAGAGGAAACGTGACAACGTGCAGAGAGGAAATACTTAAAGAAGCAGAAAAATTTTACTCAACACTATATGCATCCTCTACGCCCGAGCCAACCATCCAACAAACGGACCCGAGGGCTCGTCTCACAAAACACAAAACGGAGGACCTACCTGAAATTAGCATGTATGAAATAAAAAACGCTTTAAGACACATGAAAAACGGGAAATCACCTGGCGAGGACAAGATTATAATCGAATATCTAAAGCATGGAGGAACCCCTATTTTAAAGCAACTGCAGTTGCTTTTCAATAAAGTACTATTTGAGGGAGTAACTCCAGAGACATGGAAGAACGCGATAGTGATCTTGCTTCACAAGAAAGGAGACATCGCTGATTTGGCAAACTACCGACCAATCTCCTTACTAAGCCAGATATACAAGTTGTTTACCAAGGTGATAACTCTCCGCCTTGCCGACCGCCTGGATATGGCTCAGCCTATAGAACAAGCTGGCTTCCGCAGTGGCTTCTCCACAATAGACCATTTGCATACCGTAGGACAAGTTCTAGAGAAGTGTAAGGAATATAATCTACCAATAGCAGTCGCATTCGTAGATTACGAAAAGGCTTTCGATTCTATTGAGCACTGGGCAGTACTACACTCTTTGAAGCGAAGCCTTGTAGACACAAGGTATGTTGAGGTGGTTAAGGAAATCTACAACGCGGCTACTTTACAAATAAAACTACACGACCTCTCGTCACCAGTTCCGGTCCGAAGAGGGGTCCGACAAGGTGATCCCATTTCCCCGAAACTATTTACAGCTTGCCTAGAAGATGTTTTTAAGCTCCTCGACTGGACAGATAGGGGTCTTAACATCTACGGTAGAGGGCTAAATCATCTCCGATTCGCGGATGATGTCATCATTTTTGCTGAGAACCTGGAACAGCTACAGGATATGATGGAAGAGCTGAATGATGCCTCTCTGAAAGTGGGCCTCCGTATGAACTTAAAGAAGACCAAGTTCATGAGTGATGATACCGAAGGTATTGAAATCAAGATCGGAGATGAGGAGATCGAACGTGTTGATCGGTACATATATCTGGGACAACAGGTTAGCTTGGGGAAGAGGTGTAACCAGGAAGTAGAGCGCCGAATAAGACTAGGCTGGGCTGCGTTTAGTAAATTGTCGGACATCTTTAAGGGTAAGATGCCCCTCTTCCTTAAAAAACGGGCATTCGAAATGTGTGTCTTACCAGTTATGGTTTACGGGGCGGAGACCTGGACCCTGACCAAAAACTTAATTAATAAGCTCCAAGTAGCACAGCGGAAAATGGAGCGTATCATGCTAGGTATTAAACTGCAAGACCGCATCAGAAATGTCGAGATCCGAAGGCGCACCAAACTTTCCGACATCGCCCAGGTCATTGCCAAGAGAAAGTGGAGATGGGCCGGGCATGTAAGCCGCACAACAGACGATCGATGGAGCCGACGAGTATCTGAGTGGAGACCTTGGCTTGGACACCGGAATCCTGGAGGACAGTTCGCGAGATGGGCCGATGACATAACCAAAGTGGTTGGAAAGAACTGGATGCAAAAAGCCCAGGATAGAGAAAGATGGCGTACTCATGAGGAGACCTATACCCAACAGTGGGTGAAATAAGGTTGAAAAAGAAGAAGAAGAAGAAGAAGGTCGCAGGAGTCCGCTGGATGCGGGTGGCGCACGACCGGTCATTTTGGAAACCTTTGGGTGATGAATAGAAAATGATGATGATGACTGTTACTGCGATCGTTGGCTTGTCAGAATATATATTCTATTGTTGACTATCGTACCAACATTCAAAAACAAATTTCAATTTGCAACATTTTTAATCAACTTCCCTCATATTGACTGCAATATGAGGAAAGTTGATTAAAAATGTCGTCTGGCTGAGGCATGTTGACAAATTCCCGCTGAACCCGTGTCAAGTGTGAACGCTGTTTACCAAACACGTCTCGGGTGCGCGGGCGCACGGTCGAGCGAGCCCGACACAAACATCCTCTTGTTATCATACCATAATACAATAGGGCATTTCACTATTTTTAAAATGATTTTTTGGGTTTCATACCTCAAAAGGAAGAAACGGAAGCCTTACCGTGTGTTTAAGATAGCAAGTTAAATGATAAATATCCTTATTTTTTAATTTAGGCACAGTACAATGCTCTTATAAATACAAATAAATAAATATTAATATAGGATAATCTTACACAAATCGACCTAGTCCCACAGTAAGCTAAATGAGGCTTGTGTTGTGGGTACTAGACGACGATATATATAATAAATAGATACATATAAATACTTGAATACATAGAAAACATCCATAACTCAGGAACAAATATTTGTGATAAACACACAAATAAATGCCCTGACCAGGATTCGAACCCGGGACCTCCTGCTTCGTAGGCAGAGTCACTATCGACTAGAAAGTAAAAAAAAAGCTACTACCGGTTTTAACCCTACACCACAGCCCGAGAAACTCGGCGTGACTTATTTTTTCAAAACAAATTAAAAAAGTAGAATAATATTTACAATATGTGGTTCTACAAGAAACCATATCAAAAGAAAATAGTGGAACAGAAAGACCACAAATAAAAAAAGAATAAATAAAATAAAACAAAGTAGAAATCGCGAAACGTCTGGTTGATGTTACTGGTGACCGAAAAGCTGGTGGCTTCCTCGCACAACGTATCAGCATTGCGATACCACGAGGAAATGCCGCCAGCATCCTAGGTACAATGCCTCAAGGCATGGACCTACTTTAGATTTAAGGTAGGTAGAGGTAGGTAGTTAGGTAAGTTACACTTATATATTTCGAAAATAAATGTTTCTTATTAAATTGAACAGTTTTACACGATATATACAAACATTTGAGATATGATTTCTTTCGTGAATGTAATGCACGAAAAATATATGCATTACATTAGTAGTCTCGCAGGCCGTCACAGTTACTGCCCTTGGATAAGTCGCCGAGTCTCATCTTGATCCAAACCGCCCTGTGACCCGATTGACCTCGGTTTACCCTAGCTGCTGACTCAGTCGATAGACTCAGGATGCTGTCTGCAGGACCCTGCTGCTTATCAATTGAGTCGGCAGCGCTAAGTATTGTGCTTAAAGTCAACGCACGCTAAAATTAGACGGAATAGTCCCTATGACAATATTAGCAATCGCGTATTGTTGTAAGCCGTTGTTTTAAGTGACGCAGATGTGACACCGCTGTGATCGCAAGCATCCATAGACTACTGTAACCGCTAACATTAGGCGGGCAGTATTCGCCAACACAGTGTCTGTAAACACGTGAAATATACTTAGTTGCAAAAATAATAAAGAAATAGAAGGACTAATAGTAAACATATACCTGATTATACCTATAAAAATGTTATTATAAAATTACGGATAATACTTACGTATTTTTAGTCACTACGCGTGACATGTTTCGGACATCTTACGATGTCATGTATATCGCGCATAGTGACTGAAAATATGTAATTTAAACTTTTGTGAGCCATACTTCAGGAGTCCGCTGGATGCGGGTGGCGCAGGAGCGGTCATTGTGGAAATCTTTGGGGGAGGGATAATTGATTTGATTTGATTTCAGGCCTATGTCCAGCAGTGGACGTCTTTCGGCTGAAATGATGATGATGATGATGAGTCATACTGATATTAAATTGCAACGGTTAACACTCACGTATTTTTATCGCAATAGGCGTGACATGACATGTTTCGACTGCATCGGGCAGTCATCGTCGGACAGACAGAGTGGTTATGTCACCTTCGCGGCTCGGGCATCACACTAAAATCTTACTTGAGTGTTATCCGTATTTTGTTAAGCAGATTGTGTTGATTTAGGTTTCAAGCGAATCCCTTTTATAACCCTGGAGTGCGGGTACATATTTAACCGATTTTTAAATGCGGAGAGCATTTCTTAAACTTTTGCTGTTTTGCTGTTCCCATAACAAATATCAATAATCAAAATGATTAACCTTGTTTACATAGGTCACTAAGTCACTGAACTTATAAAACATGTTTTAATGAATCGCAAAAATACTTTTATAACAGTTTAGTTCTTTCCATTCTGACTTTACTATTTCTGACTGAGTTCACCCGCATACCCTGGAGCCTAAATGGTCTCGGACCGTTCGGTTTAAGACCAACTTACTCCCGCGGACGCTCCGGCTGTGGAATGAGCTCCCTGCCGCTGTTTTCCCAAAGGACTACAATATGGGGTTCTTCAAACGGGGTTTGGCAACGCGCATGTAACACCCCTGGAGTTGCAGGTGTCCATAGGCTACGGTGACCGCTTACCATCAGGTGGGCCGTATGCTTGTTAGTCACCGTCGTAGTATTTAAAAAAAACTATTTCATTTATACGTTAGTTAGTTGTTATTTATAGTTCATAGTGCTATCATAGCGTTGTATGCAAGAGAGTAGGTACACTATAAGGTTTGTATACAGGGGTTTACAGTAAGGATAACCCGGTGTTGTCAAAACAGTGGGTTAAAACAAAACACGGTGAGTTCACGCTATTGTTCTGTGTTCTATTGAAATCATATATCTTACAAACATCACGGGAGTGGAGAAATGGTAATACATGGAAAGAAAACAAGGTGAGACAGTCCTGTGGTGTCTAACGACGTCGCTGACAGCTAGCTGTCTCATTCGCACATGCTTAAATTATATGTTTCTTTCTTAGTCAAAAAAGATAACATTTATTTTCAGTAAGTGCAACTTACCTAACTACCTACCTCTACCTACCTTAAATCTAAAATAGGTCCTTGAGGCATTGTACCTAGGATGTTGACGGCATTTCCTCGTTGTATCGCAATGCTGATACGTTGTGTGAGTAAGCCACCAACCAGCTCTTCGGTCACCAGTAACATTAAATAAAATACATAGTTCTCAATTGCAAGTACCAATGTCAAGTGCTCGTAGCAGGTCCGTAGAACCTCGCCGAGGTGTGGGTACGGGGTGGGGTGTCTTTGACCCGTGACGTGGGCTACGAGTGTCAAAATGAAGTCAATGTAATGTTTCAGGGCGTTTTTATGTGTTGAAAACTTTTTTTTGCTAAATTGGAAATGTTTCTGCGTTTTATATTCAGAACCGCGAGCTCATTCAATCCTAGTAGGAGAAAAAAAGTGTCCCAAGATTTGTTTTGGTTTGGTGGCGTAATCCAAAATTTTTTCACAAATTTAGTATGGCGGTAGCGCAGAAGTAGGAAAAATGAATGGAAATTTTAGGACACTTTTTTCTCCTACTTAGATAAGAAAGAGATCGCGATTTTGAGTAGAAAATAGATAAAAGTTTCCAATTTGTTATTCCAATTCTAATACATAAAAATAATAAATTAAAATACAATGTTGTCTAAAAAATAGACAATTTAAGATGGAATTTGCCAAAAAATGCTGATCTTTACAAAATGGCGCAATATAACACGGCGGCGGATCGTAACAACAAGGCGGTTTAAAGGATGATACCAGCACTAAAAAAATAAAACCAAATAGGGAGTTATGATGTGAGGCTTTTCATTTTTCCCCTTTTTTATTTACCCCACCTTACGTTAAATGTCGAGAATTTAAAAAGCGTTTACTAATATAAAAATTGATAAATTATTTAAATTAAATAACCTTTGGCTTCAGTGCAAATCAGATTGGCAGTAATATAAAAACTATGTCCTCCCTTGGGGGTGGTGGGACTAAAAAGCTAAAGTTTTTAAAGGGTCGGCAACGCGCATGTAACACCCCTGGAGTTGCAGGCGTCCATAGGCTACGGTGACCGCTTACCATCAGGCGGGCCGTATGCTTGTTTGTCACCGTCGTAGTATAAAAAAAAAAAAGCTAGTATGATTCTCTCTGACCGTGCAATTCGATACTAACCTAATTATATTACATTTCCCTACACCACTCCACACACTAACTTCCTTATACTCACCGTAAGCTCATGTCATCGCCGCGTTATAGGAAGTTCTTGGCTGCAATCGCTCTGTCGTCTTGGCACCTCGCCCGACTTCGATATTATATATGCTCGCCTTACCCCTATTGAGTTTAGGTTCAAAATGCTATATCTTTGACGTGTGTATGCTAGCCACTGGTGATTTATGCGTCCCTAGTACCAGGAAGACGGAGGGAATCCCGAATCTTCTAGGGATAATCGTTATGTTTTGTGAATTAATTGATACAAATACGTCAAAGCTTGGGAAGGAGCGTTGGTGGGGGATTTTCTAATAAGCTAAACTAATATGGTCGATTTTTTATCATTTATCACCGTGACTGTCACATTATCACAAGTAAAGTGCGAAAGTGTTGGCTATCCGTCCAGAACACAATATTATAATTCTTACTTGTGTCACTTAACTTCAAACTCGGGTAAATTCATTCGACCCTCTCAGCAAATATCTATCTTATTACGTTACCTTTGGGATGCTGCGGATATTCGTACCCAACTATAAACATAGGTTGTATATATTTATTTTCAAATTGAAAAGGTAGTTTGAAATGTCCTCGCTACCCGCTAACAGTGGCGCCACCGCGTATTGTTTAGACATCGTAAACAGTTTGACGATGGCGACCTTCGGCCGATTGTTTGGTGTTTGCCGAATTGCCTGCATTTATAGCCTCGTACACGCGCTGTGGTTTGCTAATGATTGCATGATACGCTGTTGCACCTATCATTAAACATCATATCTTATTACCGACCGGTACCTGTTAACACAAGACTGCAATCTATCTAGCACCTTTATATGGGCGGTCGTTACTGGGAGGCGGACCTTTAAATACCGCTTTTTTCGTATATCGTTATTTTGATATTTTTATTTCGTAACGAACTAACGATATACTTTAGGATGACTCACACTAGAACGGGACGGGACGGGGTCTGTCAGTTTCTATAGAAAAAGTCACGTGACATCCGAGGGCTCCGAGCTATCACGTGATTCTTTCTATAATTGACAGGTAGTTCCGTTCTGTCCTAGTGTGAGTCATCCTTAACGCTTTTATAACGATATACGTTATACCGAGTGATCAAAATTAGATCAATTTGTAAGAATTCGAATGCCCTAGAACGTAATGGCGCGCAATGGTAAAATGCACTTAAGTTTACGACTTCTCGATGGGCATTAGGGTATCTGGCGATGCTGATCGTAGTTTAATAGGTTTTGTTAGAATTTATAGTGAATGTTTCGCAAATGTTCTTAGAATTTCTATGATTTCATGCAATAAATTAGGTGGTGGTGACGTCTAAATAAATAAAGATCAATATAGCAGATGTTTAGTTCATGTGTTTGGTGGGTGATGGTATAGCGACCTGTCACTGTATTTTTTATTTTTTTTTATAATATATATAAAATACAAAGTCCCACAAAACAGTTTTCACTGTTTGACTGTGGGATCGTGCAGTCTCTACTCTCTTATATTTATATTATGAATTTATGATATACTTATTACTATCTATATATATATATGTCTTAATATTTATTTTATGCAGTTTATAAGGTAACTACGTAGTATTTTTAATTAATTGCTAAGTGGAACTGAGTTTTGAGCAATTTCGTTCGCAGACGTCTCTGTTTTTACAAAATTAATTCAATTTCATGTTGTTCCTACTTTTGGGAATATAAGCAGTGAGTTTAAGTATATTTTGTTTTTACCAGCTAACAAAATACACAAGTGACCTGATCCACCCACTCCTCAGATGTTTGTATGTATATGAAATTATCGTATAATATATTGCCAATAAACTATGCGGTTTATAAACTGAGCTTTATTAGTTTTCATGGATTCAACTGGAAAAATATAGCTCAACATCATGCAATACCTGATCTAACTGTTAAACCGTGTGTACATTGAACATTTATTTTAAAATAGTATTACTACTCTAATTTAGTGAATAAATTATAAAAAACAGTTCGTTAAACAAGGAAATCAATAAAAAAAGACGTACTTAAATCAGTTCGTCCAAAATAATTCTGAAATAAATAATTCATTTTAAACTCAATAATGTAGGTCCAACATTGAAGAGTACCTAAATATGTTATGACAATATGTTGTATTGTTTTACTTTTCCCATTGTATAAAGTCACGGAACTGCGTACTATGTGTGGTCACGGATAGGTATGGTATTTAAATGTGAAATTGATCTAAGAAATTTTTTATTGAAAATTCGTATCTCCGCTTTAATATGCGAATGAGCGAAAGAGACGCAGATACGGTGTTCACCATAGTTTATAAGGGCCTTGACACACTTGGGCGATTTGAAAGCGATTTCCACACAAACGCGGTGACGCCGCGGTTTCACCTCCATACAAAACTCGCTCGCAAATCGCAAGTGTGCAACAAAAATGTTGTACTAAATTTCCCACTGAGTTACGAAAATCGCATACGATTTCGTAACTCAGTGGGAAACATTGTGGGACATACTGGGAAATTGGGTCTATCTTGAAGAGAATAAAACACTTGCTTCCTACTAAATCTGACGCGAAAAAAAAACGACAACAAAATAAAAATCCGCCCATATACAGTGTGAGTGTACCTACTTAATCACATATTTTTGCACGCTTCTTGTGTGGTAGGTAGAGAAAAAAACACCCGTCAATTTAAAGTGCATGCCTTAGTATACTTTCGACCTGTCTAATTGAATTTAGTATTAAAATAATTTAGGTGCATATTTATGTTGGCTAATGCAAGTATCAGAATGTTGACCTTCGACTGAAGCCGAACATATGGCGCTTTCATTTAGATTTGGTTTCCATTTACATTTAGTGTTTTATGTGTGTATAGTGTTTACGAAATGCCAAGGTGTAAAGTAATGCTGATGAGCATATTTTTTTTTGTTGCCTTAAGTGCATACTTACTTATATTTGATTCACTTTGCAAATGTCTAGTAATGATTTCGTCCTTGCGTTATTTGACACTACAGACGGATAAAATAGTTTAAGGGCAATTATTAAATAGGGGAGGAACACGTTTTTAGTAGGATGTGTAAGTAATAAGTAATGCAAAGAGAGGCTATGACAGGACAGACGGTAAAAATGCTTTTCATCACACCTGCTCGTAAATGGTGATATGCAAGCAAACTTAGACTTAATGAGCTGTATTAAGCCCAGGGCCATTATGGATTTCCATACTACTTTACCGCCCGCCCGGGCCTCCCGGAGGACCCGCGCTTACGAAAACGCCGCTCACCGTAGTGTACCGTGGACTGGGCTACTATCCTACCACTAATAATTTATTGTTCATTTATCTGCATAGTAAGTTTATTTATTTCCTCGCAAATGGGTTGAAAAACATTGTATGTATCACGGGCTATACAAGAATTACGTACTCGTGCTAAAATTAAATTCACACCCGGTCGTAATTTCTTGTCGGCCCTTAAGTATTAAGGGCGGACAAGAAATTTGGTGTGTTAGCTATCCTTCTCATCGATGCATTTAGATTTTAAACTTCATTTATTGCAGCTAGTTTGGTAATTACTAGTAGAATTGTACGAACATTCACTACTCTTGGTTATTTCAGCCGGCACCCCATTGCGAGGATCTGCCATTGACTCGGTTATTCTTGGCTTTATACACCGCAAACAACTTCACTTCATATCTTCAATTGACTCGTAGTACACGATATACACACAGTTTTATTTGACTTATTTACTATGCTATGATAGTTTGTATTTCAAATATTAACTAGCAATATTTGCGCATATTTTTAATGTACAAAAATAGTGTTATTGCTCTATAAATAACAATTTAAATACATCTTGAAGTCCGATATAAGTACCTACTTATAAAATTATTCATGTTTAATGTTGCTACACGATGTGCGCTAACATGTCGCCAGTTGTAAATTCCCGTCAATCAAAAAAGTTACTTGTGAAAACTACCTACATACAAAAATATAAAAATAATTAAATACAAAAACAAAGGTTGCTCTACAATGCCCAGAAGGGCTTATAATACATTGCCTAAAGAGCATTCTATAATTAAAATTCAAAATTATAAAAACCCTGTGAAGATTAAAATACATACAACTTACGAAAGCTTCCCTAAGTGGCTTATGGGGCAGAAAGAAGCGACAAGAAAACTACTCTATTTTGCCTCTTTTATCTGTTTTCAATCTTTTCAAAGTTCACACTAAGTTCTACCAGTGCTGTGTCCTTCTTGACCTTTGATGAAATGTAATACAGGATCCCAAGCTGGTGGTCCCGAAAAGCCATCCTCTCTTTAAAATTAGGAACCTTCTTGATTTCAATAGCCTCGCCTAGCTTGATTATTTAAATAAATTGATACTTATAAAGTTATTATTATTAGCCGACGCAACATCGCAGGTTTAATGTTGTTCTTCGCGCCGCCTGCGCATGTGTGCTACAATGTTGCCAATCGTAACTTACAACCGTATGAGCACTAAAGACATTACAATTAGGATTTTGCGGGTATTCCTGTACCAATAACGCGTTGTTTTTTTATATCTCTTTACAAATATTACAACCGTGTCACACGCACGCTTCATTATTGTACGCGTAGCAAACAAATACAAGCGTGTCACATGTAATGTGGCATTCTTTGTGCGCTGTAAAAATATTGCTTTGGAGCTTGACGCTTGACGCTCCGCTGGACGCTCTGCTGGACGCTCCGCTGGACGTTCGCCACTAAGGCCTTACACTCACGCATCTGATGGCATTCTTTGTTCCCGCATTGTCAATCGAGTCCATTAGAGCCGTCAGTGAACCATCTGCGCAAACGTCTTCGCAGAGGAAGTCTGAATACAAGCTAATGCAGCTAAATTTAGTCCGCTTTCTTCCATCGGAGAATTTATTGTTTGCATTCAGACGGTAAATATAGCTGTTTATGATAATATGAGCGTCCGGTGGCGTCAAATGGGCATGATTCAGAAACTGGGGTTCTAACATTGTCTTGAGCTATTTGGTCCTGATTATAAAATAAAACCAAGATGTCAAGAACATTATTATAAATTCAAAGAGATGTCACATACTACAGAAAAAGTGACCAAGGCCCGCAGTGCTCAGGGCTGGGATCGAACCAGCGACCTCCTGCTTTCGCGGCAGACAGTAACCACTAGGCAACCCGACCACATCGACCAGAGTCCGAAATTTCCTAAGTCCTAAGGTATATGCAGTCCTTTCTTATTTTGAAACGCTTTAGGTACAATTGTAACATAATCAAGGTCTATAATATCTTTCAACAAGGAACAATAATTAATAATCTCAAGACAACGTTCTTGCTCGGTGTCAAGAACAAAAGTGTGGCGCGCGGTCTCCCTTCCACCACAGGTTGGTGGCTCGAGAAACACGTCGAACTCACTTTGCTCGCTCAGGTGTGACGTCAACAGTCGTCACCAGGTATTGCCATCCCTCGGCGACAACATGATGCCTTGATTTGTAATTAATAAGGGTAGGAACTGACAGACAGGACAGCGAATCCTCCTTTTTTTAAAGGGTCGGTAACGCGCATGTAACACCCCTAGGGTTGCAGGCGTCCATATGCTACGGTGACCGCTTACCATCAGGCGGGCCGTATGCCCTACCTCTACCTACCTTAAATCTAAAATAATTAATTAATATATTTCATTCCTTTAACTTTTTTAATTCCTAACATCAGATTCAAGTCTTAGCCATCAATAATAGTACATTACATACCAAGGCCGTTTTAGTGGGAAATGTCTCGGATCCCATGTAATTGTCGGCCGAGGCGAAGCCGAGGTCGACTAACATGTGATCCGAGGCTTTCCCATTTAACGGCCGAGGTTTGTATACTATTTTTCTGCCCGACGGAGCCGGCAGGCGGCAATTTAGTTTTGCGTAAAATGGCGCTTACCGGCCGGAGGACTGAAAATAAAATTATTAGCTTCCTTAATTTGATTAATTTCTATTCAAAAAATATACATCCAATTAACATAGATGAGCATATTTTACAGTGATTTAATCATAATTAATCACTAAAATTCCGTGCTGCCACGTGAAACTAGTAATATCGTATTTATAGTAATGTTGCCACACCGAATGCTTCTTTCATTAGCAGCAGTGACGTCTGCAGCTCAACGCAATGACGTCACCACTTGAACGGGAACTGTAGTAACGGCTGGAAAGGAATGAGGTTGAATTTTTTTGTTACAGAATGACGAAAACAAGTTTTTTTTAATGATTTTTGAACATGAAGTTGATATGACGCAGCTTAAGAGCGCACCAACCTTTTTCCAAGGACGGCATTTAGCGCGCCGAGCGTGACTCGCTATCTGTGTGCGTGCGCGCGCACACTACTACGCCTTCGGCCCGTCATCACTGCTATGGCAAAAGTCGGTAACTTAAAATTCGACATTTTTGTAGTCCTGCGATGCCAACGATGAATAAAATCGTCTTAAATTCAGTTGAGATTTTGTACGATATTATTAAACTAAATGATATTCTAATAAAGTTGGTATAGTAAAAAATGTACATGTGCGTTTTGGATTTGTTACATTCATTTTTTTGAGAAAACTAGGATGCAGGTGTTATCGAAGATCTGATGATGGAGCAGAAAGGTTAGTTGACATAATACCCCCGTTTCTGGGCTCTTTACTTTGAATTTCGCGAGCACTTGAGCCTTCGGTGGTGTCCAAGGTCTGATGATGGAGCAGAAAGATGACCACTAGACCTGAAGAATAAGTTGATGTAAAACTATCGTGTTTGGACTCGTTATGTTTGTTTCGTCGAGCATTTGGACCGTGAGTGGTGTCCAAGGTCTGATGATGGAGTAGAAATATGGCCACCGGAACTCAGGAATTAGTTGATGTAATACTCCCGTGTTTGGGCTCGTTAGGTTTGTTTTGGTGTACACTTGGGCCGTAGGTGGTGTCCAAGGTCTGATGATGGAGCATAAAGGTGGCCACCGGAACTCAAGAAGGAGTTGATGTAATACTCCCGTGTTTGAGCTCGTTAGGTTTGTTTTGGTGAGCACTTGGGCATAGGTGGTGTCCAAGGTCTGATGATGGAGCAGAAAGGTGGCCACCGGAACTCAAGAAGGAGTTGATGTAATACTCCCGTGTTTGGGCTCGTTAGGTTTGTTTTGGTGAGCACTTGGGCCGTAGGTGGTGTCCAAGGTCTGATGATGGAGCAGAAAGGTGGCCACCGGAACTCAAGAAGGAGTTGATGTAATACTCCCGTGTTTGGGCTCGTTAGGTTTGTTTTGGTGAGCACTTGGGCCGTAGGTGGTGTCCAAGGTCTGATGATGGAGTAGAAATATGGCCACCGGAACTCAGGAAGTAGTTAATATAATACGCCAGTGTTTGGGCTCATTGGCATTGTTTTGGCGAGCACTTGGATCGTGAGTGGTGTCCAAGGTCTGATGATGGAGCAGAAAGGTGGCCACCGGAACTCAGGAAGTAGTTGATGTAATACCCCCGTGTTTGGACTCATTTGTATTGTTTTGGCGAGCACTTGGATCGTGAGTGGTGTCCAAGGTCTGATGATGGAGCAGAAAGATGACCACCGGAACTCAGGAATTAGTTGATTTAATACCCCCGTGTTTGGGATCGTTAGGTTTGTCTTGGTGAGCACTTGGGGGTCAGACTATACCAAAGGGGGGCCGATTTTGGGATTTGGGCATTATACCTACGGCCCAAGTGGGTTGGACTGTAGCAAAGGGGGGGCCGGGACTTGGATCGTGAGTGGTGTCCAAGGTCTGATGATGGAGCAGAAAGGTGGCCACCGGAACTCAGGAAGTAGTTGATGTAATACCCCCGTGTTTGGACTCATTTGTATTGTTTTGGCGAGCACTTGGATCGTGAGTCCAAGGTCTGATGATGGAGCAGAAAGATGACCACCGGAACTCAGGAATTAGTTGATTTAATACCCCCGTGTTTGGGATCGTTAGGTTTGTCTTGGTGAGCACTTGGGCCGTAGGTGGTGTCCAAGGTCTGATGATGGAACAAAAAGATGAACACCGGAACTCAGGAATTAGTTGATGTAATACCCCCGTGTTTGGACTCATTTGTATTGTTTTGGCGAGCACTTGGACCATGAGTGGTGTCCAAGGTCTGATGATGGAGCAGAAAGATGACCACTGGAACTCAGGAATTAGTTAATGTAATACCCCCGTGTTTGGGCTCGTTAAGTTTGTTTTGGTGAGCACTTGGGCCGTAGGTGGTGTCCAAGGTCTGATGATGGAGCAGAAAGATGGCCACCGGAACTCAGGAAGTAGTTGATGTAATACCCCCGTGTTTGGGCTCATTTGCATTGTTTTGGCGAGCACTTGGATCGTGAGTGGTGTCCAAGGTCTGATGATGGAGCAGAAAGGTGGCCACCGGAACTCAGGAAGTAGTTGATGTAATACCCCCGTGTTTGGACTCATTTGTATTGTTTTGGCGAGCACTTGGATCGTGAGTGGTGTCCAAGGTCTGATGATGGAGCAGAAAGATGACCACCGGAACTCAGGAGTTAGTTGATTTAATACCCCCGTGTTTGGGCTCGTTAGGTTTGTCTTGGTGAGCACTTGGGCCGTAGGTGGTGTCCAAGGTCTGATGATGGAACAAAAAGATGAACACCGGAACTCAGGAATTAGTTGATGTAATACCCCCGTGTTTGGACTCATTTGTATTGTTTTGGCGAGCACTTGGATCGTGAGTGGTGTCCAAGGTCTGATGATGGAGCAGAAAGATGACCACCGGAACTCAGGAATTAGTTGATTTAATACCCCCGTGTTTGGGCTCGTTAGGTTTGTCTTGGTGAGCACTTGGGCCGTAGGTGGTGTCCAAGGTCTGATGATGGAGCAGAAAGGTGGCCACCGGAACTCAAGAAGGAGTACTCCCATGTTTGGGCTCGTTAGGTTTGTTTTGGTGAGCACTTGGGCCGTAGGTGGTGTCCAAGGTCTGATGATGGAGTAGAAATATGGCCACCGGAACTCAGGAAGTAGTTAATATAATACCCCCGTGTTTGGGCCCGTTCGGTTTGTTTTTTTTTTACCTTCATTGCAAAATACAAGAAAGTACACCACCTACGGCTCAAGTGCTCGCCAAGACAAACCTAATGAGCCCAAACACGGGGGTATTACATCAACTACTTCTTGAGTCACGGTGGCCACCTTTCTGCTCCATCATCAGACCTTGGACACCACTCACGATCCAAGTGCTCGTCAAAACAATACCAATGAGTCCAAACACGGGGGTATCACATCAACTACTTCCTGAGTTCCGGTGGCCACTTTTCTGCTCCATCATCATACCTTGGACACCACTCACGGTCCAAGTGCTCGCCAAAACAAACCTAACGAGCCCACACACGGGGGTATCACATCAACTACTTCCTGAGTTCCGGTGGTCATATTTATGCACCATCGTCAGACCTTGGACACCACTCACGGTCCAAGTGCTCGCCAAAACAAACATAACGAGCCTCAACTCGGGGGTATTACGTCAACTACTTCCTGAGTTCTGGTGGCCACCTTTCTGCTCCATCATCAGACCTTGGACACCACTCACGGTCCAAGTGCTCACCAGAACAAACCTAACGAGCCCAAACACGGGGGTATTACATCAACTACTTCCTGAGTTCCGGTGGTCATCTTTCTGCTCCATCATCAGACCTTGGACACCACTCATGGTCCAAGGGCCCGCCAAAACAATACAAATGAGACCAAACACGAGGGTATTACATCATCTACTTCCTGAGTTCCGGTGGCCACCTTTTTGCTCCATCATCAGACCTTGGACACCACTTACGGCCCAAGTGCTCACCTAAACAAACCTAACGAGCCCAAACACGGGGGTATTACTTCAACTACTTCCTGAGTTCCGGTGGTCATATTTCTGCTCCATCATCAGACCTTGGACACCACTCACGGTCCAAGTGCTCACCAGAACAAACCTAACGAGCCCAAACACGGGGGTATTACTTCAACTACTTCCTGAGTTCCGGTGGTCATATTTCTGCTCCATCATCAGACCTTGGACACCACTCACGGTCCAAGTGCTCACCAGAACAAACCTAACGAGCCCAAACACGGGGGTATTACATCAACTACTTCCTGAGTTCCGGTGGCCACCTTTCTGCTCCATCATCAGACCTTGGACACCACTCACGGTCCAAGTGCTCACCAGAACAAACCTAACGAGCCCAAACACGGTCATATTTCTGCTCCATCATCAGACCTTGGACACCACTCACGGTCCAAGTGCTCACCAGAACAAACCTAACGAGCCCAAACACGGGGGTATTACATCAACTACTTCCTGAGTTCCGGTGGCCACCTTTCTGCTCCATCATCAGACCTTGGACACCACTCACGGTCCAAGTGCTCACCAGAACAAACCTAACGAGCCCAAACACGGGGGTATTACTTCAACTACTTCCTGAGTTCCGGTGGTCATATTTCTGCTCCATCATCAGACCTTGGACACCACTCACGGTCCAAGTGCTCACCAGAACAAACCTAACGAGCCCAAACACGGGGGTATTACATCAACTACTTCCTGAGTTCCGGTGGCCACCTTTCTGCTCCATCATCAGACCTTGGACACCACTCACGGTCCAAGTGCTCACCAGAACAAACCTAACGAGCCTAAACACGGGAGTATTACATCAACTACTTCCTGAGTTCCGGTGGCCATCTTTCTGCTCCATCATCAGACCTTGGACACCAGTCACGGTCCAAGTGCTCGCCAAAACAATACAAATGAGTCCAAACACGGGAGTATTACATCAACTACTTCCTGAGTTCCGGTGGTCATATTTCTGCTCCATCATCAGACCTTGGACACCACTCACGGTCCAAGTGCTCACCAGAACAAACCTAACGAGCCCAAACACGAGGGTTGTTTAATGTAGTAATGTTTTGTTTAGTTGCCCAATTTCATGATAGATGGCGCTGTTACATCGGCTACATCGCGGTGTTAAGATTTTTCCACGGTCACATATATAGTCAAATAGAATTTCGAATAAAGGAGTTATAAGTTGTCAAGTGAAGTGTTTAATTGTAAATAGTAGTAAGTGCAGTGCAGTAGTGAGTGAACATTGGTCCTTCGGAACCTAGGATAACCGTGAGTACAGTGACAGTGGAAATGTGATGTGTCAAAGACTTAGTTAATTTTCGCGGTAACAGAGACTTAGAATATTTCGCGTAAAAAATAAAGATAGTGCAATTTCGGGTGAATTTAGGACTTAGAAAAATTTGGTTCGGATTTGGACTTAGACGAATTTGTGAATTCATGGACTTAGCCGATTTTCGGTTGAAAAATGACTTTGAAAATTTGTGCTGAAAAAGTAACTTTGAAATAAATAAAGAATTTGGAATCTGTCATTCACTTAGTAGATTTTAAACAAAATGGCGAATATAGCATCACAAGAAGAACTTTTTAGTCAGATTCAAAGGCTTTACACAAATCATAAGAAGACTTCGACAACACGATACACCGCAAGTTATTTGAAAATACGCGTAGAGTCGCTTGAAGAGTACTGGAATCAATTCCTCTCTGAACACCGAGAAATTTTGAAGGCATCAGAAGACGTTGATGAAAAAAAACAACTGAAAGCGCTCTACAATAACGTCGAAGACTTTTATATGGAGTTCAAAACTATTTTGTTGGAACTGACGGAACCCATTACAACACAAGTAGTTGCCTCACCTGCAGTAACTCATGCATCTCAACCTCAAGCTGTCACAAAGAGTAAACTCCCACCGATAAATCTCCCCTCATTTTCTGGTGATTACCAAGAGTGGATGCACTTCAAGGATTTGTTTACTTCGATTGTCCACAATGAGCCGGGACTGAGTGACATACACAAACATCATTATTTGAGATCAAGCTTGAAGGGTGAAGCAGAACAAGTCGTCCGTCATTTCGAACTCACAGCTGCCAACTATGAGAAGGCTTGGAACGCCTTAGTTAGCCGCTACAGCAACAACAGAGTGATTGCCAATACCATACTGAACCGTCTACTTAACCAAAAGAAACTCACTTATGAATGCTCTAAAGGCCTCAAGGATCTTCTTGATACTACAAATCAGTGTCTCAGTAGTCTAGCAAATTTGAAGATTGACACAACTACTTGGGATTCAATTATAGTGCATATTGTGGTATCCAAGTTAGATAATGAAACTCACAAAGCTTGGGAGCAATCACTTGGGTCATCTATGGAGTTACCCACCTATAAGAATCTCATATCATTCTTAGAGGGACGATTCAGAGCGATGGAGATGGTACAATCATCGCAAAAGAAAGAGACTACATTTAACCAAAAACCAACTACATCTAAAGTAAAGAATGTAAGCTCTTACAACACTAAAGTAGATACGGAATGCACATATTGTAAGAAGAGTCACTACATCTGTCACTGCACTGAATTCGCACAACTCGACGTGGACAAACGCAAAGAATTCGTCAAACACAACAACTTATGCTTCAATTGCCTTGTCCAAGGACATTCCATACGGAATTGTAGACAAGCCACAACATGTAGAACTTGCAACCGTAAGCACCACACGCTTTTACACTATCAGGCTTCGGAATGCAAGCCACTCACTATGGAGACACTCACAGTACCTGATGACACACCAACTAAGCAACTCACAAGTCTGAAGGTTTCACTAAACGACAAGCAAGTAATACTTGGCACAGCACAACTTCTAGCAAAGAACAGTAGCAGCTCTCTCATACCTCTCAGAGCACTTATTGACCCATGTTCACAAGGGAGCTTCATTACAGAGTCGGCGGTACAACTACTGCGATTAAAAAAGCATATAGAGTCAGTCAGTATCACAGGCCTTGAGGGTCAAGCAACAAAGTCACGAAACTTCGTAAACTTGGAAGTCCACTCACCGATAGACACTCACTATGTCACGCAAGTCAAAGTTCACGTAGTCACGAAGATAGACGGATTGCTACCCGATAAAGAGATTGACATCTCACAATGGCCTGGACTCTCTGAATTGCAACTTTCGGATCCTCACATGCAACAACCGGGACCTGTTGATGTTTTACTAGGTGCCGAGGTCTATGCTTTTATTATCCTGGATGGTCTTCACAAATATGATAATGAGAAAGTCGTTGCACAAAACTCTAAACTGGGATGGTTCGTCTCTGGAGCGTCGAGAGCAAGTGACCTACCACTTCGGAACATTGTAGTACACAAGGCACACGTGGAGGTAGATCAACTCCTACGCAAATTCTGGGAGACTGAAGAGTATAAGCCACACGAGAAACCTATGACACACCTTGAAAAACAATGTGAAGAGCACTACAAAGAAACTCACTATAGACAAGACGATGGTCGTTATGTCGTACGTTTACCCTTCAAAGATGATCATGAAAAGAACTTGGGAGACTCTCGATCAATCGCACTACAACGCCTGTTCCATATGGAGAAGAGATTTGCACACAAACCTAAATTCCAAAAAGACTATGCTGACTTCGTCAAAATCACTTAGAAGATGTAGACCCACAACACAAGCCAACTCACAAAGTTTACCATCTTCCTCATCACGCTGTGATAAGAGAATCCAGCACCACAACTAAGCTTCGAGTGGTCTTTGATGGAACTGCAAAGCCGTCAGATGGCTCGTCTCTTAACGATGAACTACTCATTGGACCATCACTGTTACAAGACCTGCGAGATCTCATTGTTCGATGGCGCACTCACAAGATCTGTCTACTCGCAGATGTGAAACAAATGTATCGACAAATACTTGTTGACAAAGAAGACGTTGATTATCAGCGCATACTATGGCGCTCGTCTCCTCAGGATGAAATAATTGAAAAACGTTTGTTGACTGTTACGTATGGCACGTCATGTGCTCCGTTCCTCGCTATTCGCACGCTGAAGCAGCTTGCACAAGATGAAAAAGAGGAATTCCCAGACTTGGTAGAAGTCATTAGTAATGATTTTTATATGGATGACTTGCTCACAGGTGCGAATGACGTGGAACAAGCGACTACGTTACAGAGTCGTATTTCACAAGCTATGGCAAAAGGTAAATTTGAAATGCACAAATGGGCATCCAACAGTCCTGACGTTCTGAAGAATATTCCTAGCTCAGAAAAAACGAATCAACCAAGTGTCGAGATTAAGCTTGATGACACCATAAAGGCTTTGGGTATTAAATGGAACTCACATCGCGATGTCTTCGAACTTAAGATAGATATTTCAGAACCTACAGAACGCTTTACCAAAACGTCAGTACTGTCGGATATTGCGAAATCATATGACCCTTTAGGTTTTTTAGGGCCTGTGATTATAACTGCAAAGATATTTTTACAAAAAACTTGGTTGAGTGGTATTGGTTGGACAGATGAACTTCCTCTTGAACTTGCCACAGAGTGGTCAAACTATAGGCACCAGCTCTGTCACATGCCGACTTTGTATTTAGATCGATGGCTTCACACACAATTTGACGGCAAGGAAAGAGTGGAAATTCACGGGTTCAGTGATGCCTCTTGTTTAGCTTACGCTGCTGTCGTTTATTTGCGATCTATCACGCCCCACGGAATCCATGTTTCACTTGTCATTGCTAAAACAAAGGTGGCACCAGTGAAACAAATCTCTGTGCCTCGCTTGGAACTGTGTGGCGCGGTATTGCTTTCGAAGTTACTCAAAGACGTTCAGCACAGCCTTCGATTACCCGAGGAGTCTGTATTTGCGTGGACAGACTCAATGATTGTCTTGGCGTGGCTTCGAAGAAACCCTAACACTTGGAAAACGTACGTAGCTAATCGAGTCACTGATATTGTTAATAATGTAAGTAGTGGCCGGTGGCACCACATCAAATCGGCAGACAATCCTGCGGACGTTGCATCGCGTGGCATTCGTCCTGACCTATTTAAAGATTGCGAGTTGTGGTGGCGCGGACCAAATGTACTTCACCAAACGAATGACTTCGATGACTATCGCTTTCTCTCTCTTGATATACCAACGATACAATTAGAAGCCAAAGAAAATTTGAAAGGCAAAGATAGTAAGATAGTTGCACTTCACACTGGTGTATCGAGTGAGAGTGACGATCGACTTGCACATTTGGCTAGATACTCTACCCTGACTAAATTGATTCGCGTTACGGCATATTTGTTGCGTTTTGTAAAGTTGTGTAAAGCGCGTATTGATGCCAAACACAATAAAGTAATGCCTGAAACTTTTCCTCAGCATCTCACAGTCCAAGAATTGAGACATGCCACAAACGTTTGTATTCGACTCTCTCAAGAGTTTTGGTTTCAGGAAGAATTACAAATGCTGAGAAAAGGTCAAAAGCTTCCGAAATCTAGTGTATTGACCCCACTTGTCCCGTTTATAGATGAAAATGACATCATGCGAGTTACAGGACGTATACGTAATGCTAAAGTGCACTTCAATACTAAGTCACCTATCGTTCTCACTTCGAAATGTCACTTATCTGCTTTGATTGTAAATGATGCTCACGTTCATTGTTTGCACGGAGGTCCTCAACTGACTCTGAATGGAATTCGTTGTAAATATTGGATAATCGGTGCTAAGAATTTAGTTCGTAAGTTAATTCACAAATGCATTCCATGTTTTAAACAGTCTGCAACACCGATCAGCCAATTGATGGGTCAGTTACCTGCGGAAAGTGGTTATTAGGTCGTATAATAGATAAGCATTCTGGTAGAGATGGTTTAACACGAGTCGTTACGTTGAAATTTAAAAATGGTATTTTTCGCAGGCCAATAGCAAAAATTTGCCCTCTACCTCTGGATCCTTAGCTATTTTATGTTAAGAAGTTTAATGCTTTTTAGTTCATTGAAGAATTAGTTCTATTTGAGTTTCACTGTGCAATTTAACTTTATGATTCTTGATCCATGTTGATAACGTCACTAGTTTACATGGATCTTTATAAAGGACAATTCGTCCTTGGGGGCCGATAATGTTTAATGTAGTAATGTTTTGTTTAGTTGCCCAATTTCATGATAGATGGCGCTGTTACATCGGCTACATCGCGGTGTTAAGATTTTTCCACGGTCACATATATAGTCAAATAGAATTTCGAATAAAGGAGTTATAAGTTGTCAAGTGAAGTGTTTAATTGTAAATAGTAGTAAGTGCAGTGCAGTAGTGAGTGAACAAGGGTATTACATCAACTACTTCCTGAGTTCCGGTGGCCACCTTTCTGCTCGATCATCAGACCTTGGACACCACTCACGATCCAAGTGCTCTCCAAAACAATACAAATGAGTCCAAACACGGGGGTATTACATCAACTACTTCCTGAGTTCCGGTGGCCACCTTTCTACTCCGTCATCAGACCTTGGACATCTTCTACGGTCCAAGTGACACTATATACATATGAGGTATAAACGAAACTAACCATGTATGTCATTCATTTTGAACTGGTTGCTTGCTATTGCCTATTTCCTTTGGAAACACAAAAAATGGTAAAAAAATTCTTATACCGTTTTGCTACATATAACGCAGTATACGTACACAAAGAACATCGATTTATTTCAAGACGTAGACGCTCCGCAGAGAGACGTGGTGTCGCTTCGAACATTCGGGGCCGACTGACTATTTCGGGTGTTGCTCACTTGTTATATTTCAACGATCAGATTCCATAGTAATTTTGTATGGCGGATTTTTAGGACGTTTTCAAAAAATCATAATTAATTAACGAAAAAGTATTATGAAATGAGACTATACGAATTTTGTACCTTATTTATTTGAGATTGAATGCAATTGGTTTTCAAAAATAGACCAAATAATTTTTCATTCACTTTTATCTAAACGCTGACACGCGTTTTACTACATTTTACTGCAACTTTACGTAGACATATTTACTAAACTGCACAATATTTTAGATTCTAAGTATACGAATATTGTAGATACACTCTTTGAGATAATAATTACAAGCATCTTGTATATATTTGTGAAGAATTGTGGAAGTCACAGCATTAACCGTGACTGTCGTTTTTGTTAAATTTACTCTGCCGGCTCTTAATTCTTAATATTATTTTGTTTTTTATGTGATAACAGTTTATTAAATAATATTTTAAACGGGTCACTCACGTAATTTAGTCGATTTTCGCTCGACCACCCGCGACAGAGGCAAGTCGTACACTGCGGGCTAATGCCCTATCTGCTCTGCTACTTGCAGCTGGCGGTGGTAGCGGCGCGGGGGGCGACACGGCGGACGATCTACCCTCGTTCTCATTATCGCTTTGGCGAACCGGGTTGCAAACAACACTCACTACGTCACTCGCTAAGGGCACGTTCACACAGTCCACTGACGCGGTACCCAAAACCGTTTTCCAACTGGGGGGCACTGACCAACCACAATCACGGTTGAAGTTCGGATGACGACTTATTTCAATAGCCTCCCGTATTTTCCGCTGAACCGCAACCAATGT
This sequence comes from Lathronympha strigana, assembly GCA_949128165.1. NCBI lineage: Eukaryota > Metazoa > Arthropoda > Insecta > Lepidoptera > Tortricidae > Lathronympha > Lathronympha strigana. The sequence goes on along the minus strand of OX421917.1, from coordinate 19,143,551 downwards.
CTCAGATGAGTGTTGTTGCAAAAAGCAAGAGCTTGTAGCACAGGTACAGGAAAAAATCCGATAACCGTATACTTGCCGCACAATGAGAGTTCCTGACCTTTGTACGGAACCCTCTTTAGGCGAGTCTGATTCGCACTTTGCCGGTTTTTTGCTATTCGCTCCGCCTTTGTATTTTTCTATTTATTTGTTTTTGTAAATGCATATCCTGTTTTTTTCAATAAAGTGTTTCTTACTTACTAACCAATCATAGTGGGATAATACAGTGTAACCATGTAGGTACAGTCGCCATCAGATATATAGGAGCGTCCGAAGCGTTCAAAATATCTGAACAAGCCCTCTAACGTCTTGACAATAGAGGCGTGTTCAGATATTTATGAGCACCTCGGACGCTCCGATATAGGTTGCGTAACTTGGAATTTGGAATAGATTACAAATGCTCGGTCAATCACATTCGATAGACGCGCCATTTATTTACACTGAAACGTCACTCGAAATGAGTACCTATTTTTCCACCCCGCCCACTTCCCTGCGCACCTCTCACCGATGCCCAAAAATCGAGTCGCCACACTGTATAGAATACATCCCTACGCTGTGTATCCCTTCGGTGTAACCGTTATTTTTACGGTCGCTATTTCACGAACAGAAATATGCGTGGTGTTAGGCTCTAAATACAAGGATTGGGGTAAATAATTCAATGTACTTAGAGTCGTACTTACGCTTTTACGTAATTTACAAAATGTTTGCGGCTTATGTGGGCTAACAAGGGTGTTATTTAAATCCGGCTTTATTTCAATTAGATAAATATGGTAGTGTTTACTATAGAAAACCTAAGCGGTCGTGTGTAAGTGGAAAAATAAAGGTGTGACAAAAAAAGTTGTTATATGTTTTTTTTATTGAAGGATGGATGACTGAAGTATGATTTTCAGAAAGAAAAACACGAAAAAAAACGGATTTTCACGGAAAAATCTCTCCGCACTGCGACCCCTGATACCAGGCGATCATGAGCTACGAGGATTGTGTGTTGCGGCGAGGGTACGAACCCCCGGGGGCGGGGCGTGGGGTTCAACAGGTGGCCGCCGAGGGCGGAGGTCAAGGCCCTAGCGCGGAAGGATTGTTCAATATTTGAAACGGGGTGCCAGGAGAATATGAAACTGAGGGAGTAATGTTGGAAACAAAAAACAAGGCATAAAAATAAACCCATACTAGCCTTTGTAATAGTACATTACATACCAAGGCCGTTTAAGTGGGAAATGTCTCTGTCGGATTGCATGTAATCGACTAACATGTGATCCGAGGCTTTCCCATTTACCGGCCGAGGTTTGTATACTATTTTTCAGCCCGACGGAGCCGGCAGGCGGCAATTTAGTTTTGCGTAAAGTGGCGCTTACCGGCCGGAGGACTGAAAAAGTTGTTATTACTATCAACCCCGTTTTCACTAGCTTAGAGATACGCAAGAGAACGCAAAGAATACAATGACACTGCCAATGACACGATAGCTATAATGTGACTTTTGGATATGGTTATTCCTTAGGATTGATATCTATGTAATATTAGGAACCTGGCTCAAACCTTTTCTACGTTTCACCTTGTACAGTCAGTGACTCTACAAATTGACGCCAGTTATCGAGGTAAACAAATCTTTTCGCGACCGATATTGGATTAAACCACAATTATATCGAGCGGTGGCAATTTTCATAAACCTTAATTTTCCATTTGACGAACTTAATCAATGAACTAACGAGACCCGTAACAAATATTTCAGCATTTTCAGCGATTTGATCGTTTCGCAAACGCGGAAGTTGTTTAATATTTGAAACGAGATACCAGGGCAGCTGAAACACACAGAAGCCATTGCGTTGGTTGTGAGGGAGTTAGGTTCCTCCCTCAAATGCCTGCCCGGGGTAGAGGAAGGCTAGAGGGGATGTGCAATACTTTCCCACTCTGAAAGGGAGGGGCTGTTAAGTAGGTACTGCGCAATAGGTATTATAGGTGAAAAACCTTCTTGTATGTAGGTGTGATATTTCGAACATGATTCGAATAATTATATGTACAACGTGTGTAAAATTTTAACGCAAACAATATAAATGCCTGGCTGAATACAACTACAACTACATACAAGAAAGGATTAATATATGTATAATCCTACGCCGGTTCAGACCACGAAACGGAGCCATGCTGTTACGTCGCCTCAATCTTAGTTAATTAATTAATTATGTTTGTTTTTGTGTTTATATTTAATAATTTGTATTAGTCTTAGTATCGTGACGCATTAATGTCGTGTTAACTTATTGAATAAATAAATAAATAATAAATAAATATAAGTTTTTTACCTATATTGGTATAGGGTACTTGTAGCTGTACCAGTGAATAGAATCAGTAATTTTTGATTTAAAGTGTTTATTTGTGGTAGGTAGGTAAGGGTAGGTTCCTATTATGTTATAGGCATTTTGAGAGAACATTTGCTTATACTGCTATGATCTTATGATTTTGCGGCCATGAACCGTGATTTGAAATCATTCGTCAGCGTAGATTAGATTAGATATCTTTATTTCGTATTGAATAATATGTTATTTAGTGTTCTAAATATCACAAAATCACAAAATAATCGCCAAGTGTATAAAAGATTAATAATAACAAATTGCATTTTGGTGAAGTAGGCAACTTTCTTAGCGTCACTTTCGAAGAAGGTCACTTTCTGAGGACATCACTTTCGAGGTTTGCCACTTTCTAAGAACACCACTTTCGAAGAAGCACACATTCTTAGAACGTTACTTTCGAGTTAGGCCACTTTCTGATGACGTCACTTTCTGACTACGAGTGATGCAAGTGAACGATTTGCCAGAAGCGGTAGATGGCGACATGTTCGTTTTAGCTGATGATGCCTGCGACATAATAACTGCTCAGGACCTTGACCGCTTAGAAACATCGATAACTAGCGACGTTCACAAATTACTTTACTGGTTTTCTGTGAACGGACTAGTTCTCAATGTAGCAAAGACACAAATTCTGCATTTTAACCTAGGTGGTAGACCACCAAGACCGCTTGCTATCGTAATAAATGACACAACCCTACCACAAACAACATCTGCCAAATTCTTAGGTGTAACAATCGACTCCGCACTAAAATGGGATACCCAAATTGACCAAGTTTGCACGAAATTGGCGGGAACCTGCTTTGCACTGAAAAGGCTATCGCTCGTACTTCCACAAGCCCAAGTGCGAAACAGTTTTTCAAATTCAAATTCAAATAATTTATTTCAAGCAATTACAGCTCATATTGATAAGAAAATAATAATAAAAAATACAAACATAACATCAATAAAACTACTTTGCCCTCTTTCACTCGGTGCTAAACTACAGTCTAGAATTTTGGGGAGTAGCCGCTGACTGGCACCGCGCTTTCGTACTGCAGAAACGCGCTGTCAGAACAGTAGCCGGCGTCCCTCCCGGCACACCCGCCCGACACCTATTCCAATCTCTGCAAATTATGACATTACCATCGCAATACATTTTTAATATAGTAAAATTTGTCAGAAACAATATTGACTCTTTTCCCTACAGACCGAGTAACCTCAGAAATCTAAGGGACAGAAACAGAGGAATACTTATGTATGTATGTATGTATGTATAAGCTTTATTGTACAATAACACAAGAAATACAAGAAACACAGTAACATAGACAATTTGATACAACAAAGGCGAACTTATCCCTATGAGGGATCTCTTCCAGTTAACCTTTGAGGAAATTAGATAAAAACAGGCAACGATGAAAGACAAACTAAGAGCAAAAATTGTACAGTAACAAAACTTCAAATAAAAAGTAAATATTGAATACACATTGTAACTACACTATAAATAAATACGCAATAAAAAAAAAATATATAATATTTACATATATAAATAAACACTAAACATCAATACATATATACACATATTAAATAATAAATATATATATAAACTATTAAACAGAGCATAAAGGACAAACTCCAATCAAGGGTCGGAAAGCCACAACTTCTTTAGCCTCTCCTTGAGCGATGCTGCAGATTGCGATTGCCTCACAGACACCGGCAACTCATTCCACAACTTACGATACCCAATACTTATGATACCCAGATGCAGGCTAACCAAATCTGCCAAAATGATCTACACCATAGGTCCTAAAATATACAATGCAATCCCTGATTGTATTATTAATGAATCGAATGATGACTTATTTTATAATAAATAAAAAAAATGGCTAGTTAGAAATGCTTTCTATAATATTGATGAACTGTTTGACATAAAAATTGATTTAGTATACATTATAAAATTCTAATTCTAATTTTATTTTATTATCTCTTCTTTAATTTAATATTGTATTTAATTAACCTTGTCGTATGTAGTAATCGATTATGCATTTTTCCAGTTTGACGTGTAATATGTAATACTATTATAAATAAATGAGTATGAGTACGCCACTTTCGACGATTAGCGCTTTCAATTATTTTGATAAGTACTTGAAGAATGTAAAATTTGTAGATATCACGGAATTATGTGCAAGGAATTATTTCTATAAACTAAAACCTAAAAGACCAAATAATAACCTATATTTATCTCATAAGATATATTTAAAAAAATTAATAGTTTTCACTTTGGTCACATTAGTATTTGTTTTTAAATCCTCTGTTAAAGATGGAATTACCTTAATATCCCGTAATATGGTACATTTACCTTATGACTATGCGCCACTTACACCACTCGGGGTCAGCTAACTAACCCAGAGTTAAGCATTTTTTAAATTGTGGTATTCGTCAGCCAACGTCGTGTTAGTCGGCAAACCCAGGTGGGTGCAATAAACCCTAAATTGTTAATAGATTATTATTATACTTACGTTTTAATACGACTTTATATGAGAAGTTCACGGGGTTCACAGCTCCAACGCGGAAGGGATGTTTAATATTTGAAGGTGAGTACTAGGGGAACAGAAAATAAATGGCGTTCAAACTGTGCATAAGGAGGGGTTAAGGGGACTTTCCATCCAAATCCAATATATTTTAGGTTATAATATTTTAATTTTAATATTAATATCAGGTCATTAAATAGGGAAGTATCATTCTTACTGATAGTGTCTAACCTACACTATTTATAATAGGTAACCCATATTCAATTATCGTTCGGTTTTCGTTGATCTTAATTAAATATTACCTAACAATTTAACGACGAACATCAACAAACTATAAAATAAATTCCACCGCATACCATGAACCATTCCGATCCGGATTTATTTTAAATCTGACTAATTCATAGAGACAACGCTGTTTATAACCTCGTTGACTTTAAGCAACTTTGAAATAGTTCTTAATTATCAATGCCAATAGCTATTTATGTTATTGCTTCTTAAGTAATAAACTTTTGGCTTCCACATTAGATTAACACAGGTGTTTTATAAACTTTAGGTCACACAACTTGTCTGTATGTTATATTCAAGTAGGTGCCTTCTAAGACTTAGGAACACCGGGGATCCATAAAAACCCGATTGCATGATGTGTCTTTGAAATAAATCATAACTGTATTTAATATAATAATTTCCTACGGCGCACGGCGCCATGTTATTGTCTTTCCTGTGGTCCGTCGTGGACACAGAGCACTTTGACAAATCTTTGTTAGTTCCGTTGAAATGAAATGAAATGGAAAACTCCCGTGAGTATTAGACATATTAATATACTATACTATATTATACTTATGGGGCGCGGACCGTCCCGAAACATGTCGAGCTATTGTCGACTTTATAGACGTGAGTAACCCGGTCTAAGTATATTAATATGAAATGAAATGAGCCAACATTATCTTCAAAGTGAAACGTTTCACTAAACCATTTCGCGATTAAACTGTTTTAATTTATAAAAATCCAACATCGGAGTCAGAAAGTCTCAGGGGAAGAATGTAATTCCGGGCACATTCACATTCGACGTGCGTAGGCCTTGACGATAGACATAATAGAAGACGACTGAAGCGTACCACAGTTGATACTATAACATATTCATTATAAACCCTATGGCACCGACATAAGGTCCATACATAATTCATGGTATTAGTTGAAGCGTACCAACGCTGACATTACAAACATACTCATTATATACCGTATTGCAACGACATAAGACTCAAACATAGTCAGTATGTGCTGAAGCGTAAGATGACAAATGTCGTTCGGGGTCGATTCTGACGTCACGCGATCTCGATCACATTTTTGGGTGAGTCGAGCGTTAATTTGAGATGGCACACGATTGGAATCGATAACTGATATCTGGAAAATTGTATTTAGTAATGATTTTTAAGAGTGGAACGTCGTTTAAAGTAATAAAACCATTTGAAATAAATATATTATTAATTAAGCGTAATAAACGATAGTAATTATGGTACACAAGCCGTAAATAAAAGCTAACAATAACATAATTAAAGATAAAAAGTGTAACTACAAGAAAAACTTACCTCCAAGGTAAGCATACTTTTACAGAGCTATGTTGCTTGAAGATTGCAAGCTTAAGGTCCTCGACATATCGCTCTGACATTCGTCTCTCTGCATGCCCTAAAGGTTGACTGGTAGAGAATGCTTTAAGGTATTAAGTCCGCCTTTTGTACCTCAAGATTTTCTTTTGTGCAATAAAATTTTTATAAATAAATTAGTGAGACATATGTATTCAACATGCTCTGTGGATGCTATGCCGAAGTCCGAAATTCAGGACAGAGTCTGAACTCTGGGCTAGGACCACGAAAGTCGAACGATTGTGGATTAGTATCTCCATCTCTGTCACACTTGCATATTAGAGTGACAAAGAGGTTTTTCCGCCAATGCCAATTTTCGATGGTAGTGTGGTAGTAGGCTGTTGAGGATTGTCGTTTGTTACTCAAGATGGCGATGGCGGCTCTGGAATAGTTTTTTGTTTGGAAAATGTTGTTTAATGTGTAATATTGAAAGCTAATTGTGCAGTAAACTAACGAAGGATTATGCAGCTAATGAATAATCCTGAAACGAGTTTAATCACTCCTTTAGTCATCTAGCGGCAGTCCTGGGGTCTCAGACCCTGAGAAACTATATGGAAGTGTTATAGCTATAAACTTAACATATAGCGAGGCCAATTACCGAACAACGTCGCCCAAGTGGCATTATACTATTCTATTTATAGAATATGCTCAAATACGTGACACTGGCAATATTGTCCAACACTCGGACAGAAGCCATTATTTAAAAGAAGAAGAAGGAATGCTGTTCTCTTTTCTGTACTCTATCTGAACACAGCTGAGTCTATAATGCAACCCTTTAACGTATATCCGGCCATATACGTTTACCATAATTATATTGATCCGGCGGATATGCTCAAACGTATAAGGCCTGCTTAATGCGGTAAATCGTTTAACGGAAACCACTGCTACTATTTTTAATCCTTTTAAAAAGATCTACGGAATGTATAATTTTTAATTCGCTAGTTTTATATTATAAATATATCGGTCTGATGAATGTGTTTGTGTATAAAATCATGTAGCGTGGCTTGCGATTTGTCACTCCACGCGAGCAGCAAGGAATGTCTGACTCAGGGCTTGTTTCCACTTGTAGTTTGTGTGTAAAATTAAGTCTAGTGTTACTAAAAACGAGTCTAGACTGGAGTCCTCATTTATACAGTCGCCTTCAGATACATCGGGTCTGCCAAAGTAGTCACAAATATGACAGATTGAACAGCGTGCGTAGCCAAGATGCCAATCGCTCACGCTTAATAACGTAGCGCAGCTACCTCTCTATATCACTCTTCCTTATTAGTGTGACAATGACAGTTGCGTTTCGTTAGCGACTGAGCGTGAGCGATTGGCATCTTGGCTAGGCACCCTGATCAGATCAGGGGCGTTAGGCGTTAGGTGATCGTGGTATACCCCCATGATCATTCCATCCTTGCCGTATCCGGGAATGGTGACTCCATCAACAGTTATTTTCCGGATCCGGATAATGGAATACTCGGATAAGAGGTTAGACTTACGAGATCGAAATATTAACTGCCAATTTAAATCCCGTTCCAAACTGGTCACATTTGTCAGTTGTACTGCTTCCATACTTTAGTTAATCTTCCGTGGATTGGTCTAATGATCAAGTCACGTGATGGTATTCTTTGATTACGTTCTGTATATCCCCATACAGAATACTAGAGGATTCGAGTCAGTATATTATTTATTTATTTATTTATTTTAAACTTTATTGCACATTAATACCTTAAGGCATTAATGCCTTAAGGCATTCTCTACCAGTCGACCATAGGGCCAAACTGAGATTTTCAAAAGTGGGTGCAGTTAGAAATTTAGACACAGAGAGAGCAGAGCTAGTAAATTACCTTATTTACAACATTACATTTCTAACATATTTAATACTAAATTATAATAAATAATACCAGTTAAACATATATAATAGCAATACATACATACAAATATATATATATATATATAGAATAGAATAGAATAGAATACTCTTTATTGCACACCTCGGTACATGAGAAAGAACAAAACATTTACAAGGTACAAACATTTGATTAACACAGAGGCAAACAACAGGCGGTCTTATCGCTAAAAAGCGATTTCTTCCAGACAACCTTTGGGTAGCGGAAACATTAAAAACGTATCCTTGATAATAATGCATATGCATATCAAATCTTAAATTAAAAATATATTTCTTATTTTAAATTATATCGAATTCGTCAATCGAATCGAAATCGTTTATTGCGATTCTCTCAGCCATAATCTTAACCCTGTGAAAATTAGTGCTGTAAAGGGCTCGAACAGTAGGGTTATATTGTTAATAAACGCAATAAACCCTTTTAAAGTGGTTATTCGAAACTGTGTTGTTGTAGTAACTCAAATGTATAGAAAACACTCGAAATGGTGTGTTACCTCAATATACTTCTGAAGGTTTATTTTGGCATTAAGTCCACCTATTGCAATTGGCATTTGTACATTAATGTAAAGTTGTAATGAAGTTAATTCATATTATTTATTATACCGAACGGCCCGTCACAAAGCAACATCACCTTCGTTTTCTGCCGCCCTGGTGCTGAGGTTCAAATATTAAACATCTCTTCCGCGTAGACTGTGACCCCTGTGACCTCTGTGACCTTTACGCTATAGTAGGTACACTAGGTCCAAAACTTAGCTTAAAGCCTTCTATGTATATACACAAATAACAGAGTATAAGGAAGATGTTCGGTGTATACTGCAAATAAGGAAGACTGACACTATTAATAAATATTCGACACGTATTTTTCCTTTTGTTCGTCAAATGAAATATGACGGAAATACAGTGTATTAAAGTTTCGCGTGACGTCACAATTAGGTACAATTCTTACCTAATGACGTCACCAGCCCCCACCCCAGAACTTTGATGTTCTTCATCTTCGTCAACTTTAGTTATCTTGAAAAAGGAAAAAATACGTGTCAAATAATTATGGATAATTTCTGACCTTCAACCTTGTCGTCATCTGTATTCCAGAAGTTGAGCTTGACTTTTCCGTCCAAATCCGGCCAAATTTTCCGTCATTTTTCAGTTTTTTGCCTCTGACGGAAAAGTCATTCAAGTTCCTATTACCTATTTAACCACCTATAAAAGGAGCATTTTGCATTTTTGGAAAAAATGCAAAATGTAGCCAGGTTTTTCAAACGCTTTGCATGTCGTAAACTGTACACAACTACATGCAAGAGGGACTTTATACAAGTTTTCATATACCTGTGTTGCACACAGGTCTACTAGGGCCTCCCTAGCTCCGCCTACCTCCAATCACAACTTGTGGCTTTGGCCTCCTAATTGCTTCTGCTGCCCTAGTACTTAACTTCAAATATTTAACATCCCTTCCACGTTGCACCTCAATACAATACAATAATAATTAAATTTTACTGAAAAAACCGATTTCAGTGGCAATTGCTTTCTTCCCCACCTATTTCAGTAAATTAACCCCTTCAGCACTAATCACGATACGTTGTCGTTTTGCCTCTACGAAGCATTTTTGCTACCGATCGAAACCCATATTATCGGCTACGGCGTAGAGCTACGAGTATTGCTCAGTGGAGTCAGTGGTGAATGAGTTAGGAAAGAATCGAAACCAAAATTTACGTAGATCAGAATAATTAAATAAACAAACGAGCAAACATATGTACCTACTGATCGGCGTAAACATATTTTGAATTAAATGTTCAGAAAATCTTCCGAACAAACATTCTTAACAAAACAATAATTCGAACCTTCAAATAGTGTGGGGCAACTTGGTCTTGCTCTTCCTTCTCTTTGAGCTATATAAATGCCAAAGTACCGTTATGCAATATGCTCGCTTGTCTGAAGCGCTTGATATATACCTAGGCACACTGTCTGGTACCACCCTTTCACTGCTGATATGCTCCTATTGATTCCTGCAACCCTGGTGTTCGACTGAAGTTTCAAAACATCCCTTCCATGTTAGCACTGTTTCAGGAGAGTGTGTGACTTTAGTTTCAGGTCTGTTGTGCTCTTCGGATGCTCGTAGAACGTCGAAACCGTTCATTTTATAAACTTCTTAGTTAAATATCTGAGTAAAAATTTCTTAAACCTGATAAAATCTTTTATCACATCGTAGTTTAGTTATAAACAGCAATTAACTGATTACGCGGTTTATTTTGACGCGCCCACCTACTGTCGCCTTTGAATTTTTCGCGTGCTCTGGCAATTAGATCTATCCCGCTCTCCTTTGCTGAAGCATGCGGTTTCTTAAAGATGTTGCTGTGGGTGCGTAGCCAAGATTCCAATCGCTCATGCTACATAGTGTATCGTAGTTATCTCTCTCTATCACTCTCCCGTATTAGTGCGATAATGACAGTTGAGTTCCGTTCGCAAATGAGCGTTAGCGATTGGCATCTTGGCTACGCACGCTGTTTGAACTATTTAGAATCCATAGTTCGGTTTTTACTTCTCACTATACATATATCGTAATGTTTGTTCATGCAAATGCTTTATTGTAATGCTTATTGACTTGTAAAAGTGCGCTTGAATACATTTTTGAATTTTGGTACTCCTTATGAAGCGTCTGTAGTAGGTATACATGTTAACAACTTGCACTTTGTTTAAATTTCTAGGTATAGCTGGAACACGCTAAGTATCCCTACCAAGTTGTACGTCAAATATGGTAATTTCATACAATGTCACTGTCCAATGTGCCAAACCAATGCAAAGTTAGCGTGGTCGCACTGTACATTTCATGTATGTATGAAAACCCCTATATATAAATGTGAAAATAGGAAACACGCTCGACTGAAAAGAAGATCTATACTTAGGTCGCTATCTAGTGCCACCCTAACCCCCTCTCCGCCGGAGTTCTCTTATTGATTCCTGCGGCCCTGGTGCTCACTGAAGTTTCAAAACATCCCTTCTATGTTGGAACTGTTCAGGAGAGTGTCTTTCAGGTCTGAAATGCTTTTAAGATGGACCATTTTCTAACTAGCACTTACTTATATGTATAAAGGTTTAATTTGAAACCGTAATCGTTACGTTTTAATATAAAACTTTTCGACTAGTACGAAACTTCACCGAGGGATAATTTTTATTCCTTTATTAAATCAAAATGTCTTATGTCCGAAAAAATGTGTTTTTATTGCCTATTATTTTGAAACCGATTACGATATCTTACTTACACGGTATAAATATAAATTAAGAGTAGGACTTTAAATTTTTATTCAATTTTTAACACATTTAGCGATCCAACTTTTACAGCTATCAGAGACATATCAAAAATACTCCAAATTGGCTCTTAAATGTCCCATGATCAGTACAGTTACTATATAAGTACTCACATTTTTTCAACACCTATAAAGGCATACTAATTGGGGTACCTCTTGGGGTAATTTATTTAAATCATACGTTTATCAATAAACACTATTTTAGGATATCGCGTAACGGACAGCCAATTTGCTCAAGTGTGCCTGATTGGTGGGAGCGTTGCTACCCTATCGCGTACACTCCTAACGTAACATTCGTTCGTACAAACACAAACAAATGAACATCATTTTATCCTACTTGTACACCCAGTGTATGCGTTCCGTCGGTGTGGAAGTCTAGGTTCACACAAGCACATAGCCTTCTGCCTCCCCTAACGCCTACGCCAAGCGTGAACACTTCTATTTGTTTCTGCACTCCTGGTTACACGCTTCAAATTCGAAACATCCCTTCCGCGTTTGATGTGCCCACGTGACTGTGGTAAAGGGGTGGTAAACGACCGGGCATACTCGGAACAACGCTGCTATTGTGTTTCGCGGGAGGGTGGTTTTAGATAATATTGCACTGTGCCAAAAAACGTAATAACTAGTATTAGAGCCTCGATTTTGATAGCACAGACTGAAAGTAACGTCATAATTGCGTTCACAAATATATTCAGGCAACTCTGCCAATCAATAATATCAAAATCGAGGCAAACATAGCTTGGTCTGATTCTAGTAGTTTTCTATTACTCCTATGGATACACTCACACCGTACGTGAGGTGAGACGTAATTTTTTCAGCAGTTTCATTAAAAATGGGAACTTTCATTGAACAAATTTAAATTAGTACAACTTGATAAACATCAACTGTTTGTTATTCTATTGAGTCCCTTGTCCGACAATTTAATGAATGAGTAGGATATTATGAATATATTGGGGAGTCAATCGAATTAATTAAGACGCGGATGACATAGGTTACATAAGTATACCGACATTGAAAGAGTAGAAAGTTTTTTTCAAAAAAAGCTCTGGTTTAAGTTTATAAAACGATGTGCTGGTTTTGCTACGTCCACGATATCACGATCGTTACTTTTAATCCGCCGACGCTCTTCGCGCGGAGCCAATGCCTAGGTACGCCAATGCCTCCACCCTGGGGTAGGGGCTTGTCGCGTCAACCAACACTCCTGTTGGTTTCTGCAGCCCTGGTGTTCAGCGTCAAATTCAAAACATCCCTTCCGCATTGGCACTTTGCCTTATATAGCAGGGTATTTGAACGCTACCTAAGCATCGGATTTTGGGAGACTCAAAACATTTTAAAAGTAGAAAGTTAAAAAAAAGTGCATCGCGCCGTCAAATATCACAGTTTGTCGATGTTTACAACTCTTCTATGCACTATGTTAAGTTTAAATCAAATTAAGCATATAGATAGACTATATTTACGCGCATAAAAATAATATATCTGAATACTTTTACAGTCAGTCAGTCAGTTCTAGTGCTACTTTACGACACCGGTGATAATAAGCACTTATCTAACATGTACTGTAAAATGATGTACGATATAATAATATGTACGTGCGTTGTACCGTAAATAATTATTATGAAATTTAGAGCTAAGTTAAACGTTTTGAATAAGAAATTAGAGCGCAACTACAGGTTCCACGCATAGCTCTACTTTTTTCGTTTTCATACAGACTGAGTCTTTAATACTAGCAATTCTATCAAAAGTCAAAACACATTATATCTTAAAATAATTTAAACCAATTAACAAAGAAACTATGATTTAAATTTTAATCACACCTCAACCAACCATACGCTCAACAATATATTTATGAGTCATTATCATTCATTCATTTTTTTAGTCATTGTCATTGAAATTAGCTGGCGTGAGTGGCGGTGAGTCAAGCAGCTAGACAGTAACACGCATGTCTGTCAGTCTGTACTAACGAGAGTCTCGTGGTGATGATTCTGATGCGTATGTACGAGTATTGGGTCTAATCATAGCGTTAAGGCTTGGCTATACGCAGCGACTTTGGGCAATTGGTGCAATAATTGACACAAAAACTGTATAATAAGCGTTTACTTAGTGCAAGCCTGTTTTGCCGTCTTAACGCACATGCTTATTTGTGCCGTTTTGTGCGGTATACTGTTTTGCCATCTTAACTTCTATGCATGCTTGTGCAAATTGGGATTTTCGCGAGTATTATTGAGCGTGTAGTCGGACCCTTAAAGGAAAGGGATACGTTTCTGATCGAACTCGGTCTTTATCACTGAAAAAAAGGGGTAGAAACAATAGGAATAAGTAAATATTCTTCTTCTTCTTCATACAATGTGAGATTAAAAATTTAAGTACTTAAAACACCTTAATGATTTGGCAGTACACTCGAGTTTATAAATATGTGCGTAGCTGGATGCATAATATATGTAAACACTTACACCTTACTGTCAATGTCCTAAGTGTGTACAGGTATTTTTGAAGCCTTGGTAATGCTCATATATTTATGAACTCTACTGTACATTTACGTAAACGTTTGATATGTTTTGTAAAAAGTAATAGTTCAGGGCCGAAAGGGCAATTTTGCTCAACGGACCGGTAACCATGCGTGTTTACTTGCATGTTTGGAAGCACGCATGTTATGTTAATTTTGCAGAACGTAATTAGTTGAATGCACGCATTGTATGACTAAAGGATGACTCACAATAGAACGGGACGGGACGGGACGATGTGTCAGTTTTTATAGAAAACGCCACGTGACATCCGAGGGTTCCGAGCTATCACGTGACTCTTTCTATAGAAATTGACAGATCGTCCCGTCCCACCCCGTCCCGTCCCGTTCTAGTGATTCATCCTTAAGAAAAAGTAAAGTAAGTAAAACTGCCCTTGAGGCCTACTTGAAGAATAAATTTTTGAATTTTGAAGAGCGAGCAGAAACTAGGTCTTACTGAGATTAGGTCGTGTAGGTTATGACTAGGGCTGCCATCTCGTACATTGCCGAAACCGGACAAAAAAGTTAAAAAACCCGGACGTTTCATTAAACTCGCGGTGCCTCCCCGGACACTAAAATCAATTTTTAATTTAAAAAATATATGCTTTTGCTAGGGATTAACCTGAACCCAAAAATGTCCGGGTTTACCCCGGACAGTTTTAAAAATCCGGGCCGGACGCACCCCGGACGGGCTCCAAACTATGACAAATCCGGGAAAACCCGGACGGATGGCAGCCCTAGTTATGACGATTTAGTAAATATCAATATCTAAATTTTGGAAAAGACCATGGTAACCGGTGGTCATAGGTTAAAAGCTCACCCGCAGCAGGTTCGGGACTTATTTGCGAAATACCACTTCATGTTTACCATTAGTGTTTTAACCTACAATTTAATGTAAACTCATTCCAGACATTTTGCAAATGTGACTTTTCGAATAGGTACTAATCTTCGAGCTAGAATAGGCCTTAATGCACTGCATTATGGATTAAATTAGCTTCAAAAGGTCATAATTGATGGTGTAGCACTGATGTAGAAGTGCGTCACGGTGGTAAATGTGTCATCGCACGTATTTATTTTGGCGTAGACTAGGTTTGCATAACCTCTGTGGTTCCAGGTCTGGGTAAAGTGTCTGGGTGAAGGAAAATACCGTGATGTAATGTCATTACAATTTCGTGTTTAACGTATGAAACTCACGTTTATTGTATCTAGAAAAAATATTATTGCGTATTGAAAACCAATTTTCCTTTATGATTTAGATTCCTAAAAAGTAGAACACGAGTTCAAAATGTTAGCAGTAATTAAAACGGGTCACTCACGTAACGTTGATCACATCATACTCTATTCACCGAATTTCATGATTCGATCGAGTCGGGTCACTCACGCTAAAATCGGGGCAAATTCTAAACATTGCATGAGTGACCCGATTTAAGTATAGATTTTTATTCTATCATGTTCTGTTTAACCTCTTTAAATTGCGTTCACATAACATTTTACATAAGACCACACAAACCGTTTTTGTATTTATTTATTTAAACTTTATTGCACAATTATATTAAAGTACAAATGGCGGACTTAACGCCTTTAGGCATTCTCTACCAGTCAACCATCGGGCTAAACCGAAACTGTTAATATAAATGAAAACATTATAATATCTTACACATTCAGAATTTTCCTAGTCATTCCCTTCACATGTAGAAATCAAAGCGGCTAATCATGTCGAGTGTCGAGTGGTTTCATGCTGTGAGACTCGAGTGCTGACAGACCGAATAATATAGATAAACAGTATTTTAACTTCACGCAAACGCTTTCTAAACAACGGAGTGTATTTAAAAAAGGTTCTTGTTTATGTAGTGTTATTTGCTGTTTAAGAGTACATTACAAAAAATGCTGTAGGCTTTTCTTTCTGCGAAAACTGTGATGTGTTCTTTATTTAGAGATTGTAAACAAAAAACACCATGTGGTGTGGTAATTTTAGAACAATTTGTGTTATTTTAAGTACCCAATCGGTAGAATGTATACAAATAAAGGTTCTGTACAATTACCGTTTTACGGTACCTATGTAACTATATACTTAAACATCTTACAAGTTAAATCATTAGCTACGTCTCATCAATCCTGCTCAGACAATTGAACAAGGAGCGTTTATTAATATTTCAAAATACTGTTAATGATATATGTAACAGTGCAATTATTCCAAGAAACTCATATTACGCTGGACACATGCGGTGTTAACTTGGCAGACTACAGAGTCAGTCTCTCGCCTTGATAAATCTTATTTTATTGGTATGACGTCATAGTCACGTCACTTTTGCAACGTCACTTTATAAAAATAACAACCAAGAACAACACTTTCATGCCTATAGATATTAGACCTAATCTTAGAAAGTAAACTTAAACGACTTAAATCAAAAAGTAATTAGTAAGTAAATTAAAGAGATTCATAAACAAAATGTATAAAGGCCCTGTTTTAAGCGGGCGAACGAACGCGATGCGAAATGTCATAAATGTCAAAATAACAAACCGATGATACGTACGAAAGTATCCTAGGTGAGTGCGGTGCCGCGTCGCATTACTTTGTCATCGAGTAACGATCGCCCACGTAGTACACTTCCATATATATCAAAGATTTATTTAGTGTCTTGTAAATGAAAGTCATTTTTTAAACGAGTTGAAAAGTGGTGAAGTCAAATAAAAATAAGGAAAACATTAACAAAGTCACTAATAATCATATTTTCTTATATTTACTGGGATAATGGTTTACAATGAGCTTTGAATTTGCTCCTTTTTCGTAATAACAAAAATAAAATATTATATTTTTGCTCCGTTTTTTTTTTGTTTTTAAATTAGACATTGGATTGGGCTTTGCTTTTCTTTGTGTAACCAAAATTCGAAATGTATGCATATATATAAATGAACGTGATTCAGTTGAACATATTATTACATAGTATACATTGATTAAATGCATTAATACATTAATATCTGTTTACAATTCAAGATAAAGATGAAAGAGACGATTCTCAGAGCAAATGGCTTAGCTAATTGAGTGTCAGTATAAATAGCCATAAGTGTTCATGGACATGTGGAAATGTATGGATATGTAATACGCAGTTACACCACCAGTGTTTCACCAGTTCCTTTTTCATGAACTTGGCTTGACATGCTGCGTCTGTGTGGACTCCCAAACCTGTTAAGATTGTATAAGCAGTAAATTTTATAGGGTAAAATCATCATCAACTTCCTAACGTTTTCCTGGCGTTTACCACCCCCGTTGCTTGTGATCAGTGTGTCAAAGTTGTGGCGCCAGCATAAGTTTTTACGAAAAGTGCAATCTGACCTCACACTTATTTACAGACCAAAAAAAAACATAAATTATGAAATAAAAGTACCTACTTAAAAAATCTAAAAGTACTACTAAATACAAATAATTGAAACTCAATCTTTTTAACGGCAGGGCACCCATCATGCAAGCAGCATTACCGCGCTGAATTGCGATTGCAATTCTTTGCGCGAGGAAGCTGCCAGCACGATGGTCGCCTGAAGCCTCTCTCAGCCTCTTGTTTAGCTCCTTGAGGACCTCAAGCGCACTTTTTCCCCAAGGCCCTAGTGTCTCGACGCCAATATACATATATATTATTTACAGACCTATTAACTGGGCTAAGTGGCAGCTCGAAAAAGGTGTATGTGAAGTCTCATATACGATTTGAATTGTTCCCAAAATGCCGGAACAAAACGTGCATCGATCTGCTACATAATCGAACAATTTGGCATCTAACAGCCACATGCATCACTGCACTATTTCGGTTGCATATCTCATTCTTTACATGTCCCGTACATAATAGGATTCTATTTTAAACTGCATGCGGCGTCCGTCCATCAAATGTGGTGGATAGACTACTACACTTAGACTCCGCGTGAATACATTATCTACAAAATCGTACAGTCACCACACACACAATAGGAAAGTGTCTCTCTGCAGCGCTATTGTCATTTGTAATTTCAATATTATAACCTAGAAACGTAAAAACCATGAGTTAAAAATTTAATATCCTGTATGTATATGTATTAATGTTACGAAGCGAAGAAAAGAATTGATACTAACTGGGAATGGCACTTACTAAAATGGGTTTGGGAAAGCAATAGACGTTTGATTGTAGGGCCCTTTTCTGGCGTTCACATCGTACTTCTTTTTTTACTGTTGAAAGGGTGGTGATTGCACTGATATGGAATAATATAAAATTGGTAATGTATAAAGAAATAATGAGTATGTGTGGTCATGGTTTAATGCTTCATCTAAGAGGTAATCTGTGGTACTGAAGCTTGATTTAATAGTTTAACCTCAATCTGGAAGTAGGTGAAGATCTAGAAAATAAACATAGTTGTTTACGGATACCGCGTAAGCAATAAGATTCGGAACTAATTGTTCTTTTAAACTTGATTTTTACCAGCTATTTTATAAAACAATCTCTAAACGATTTGATAATTGATTGTTGAAAATCAATAGCAGTAAAATTATTATCAAAAATATTTATGGTGTAACGGGGTCTTACGGGTCACTTATATACCCATGCCGGGTTATCTTTTTCGCAGAACTTTCATAAATGAAATGAATAAGATAGTATGTGTTCCGTTTTGCTGCATGTGGTGATTTTTAATGTTGTAGGGTATTACTTATATAAGTAAGGGTCACTCACGTTTACACAGTCGGGTAAACCACGTTTTTGCTGTTCGGGCTTATCATTATGTATTAATTATTTATATGAATAATATTTAGTAAATGTCAAATTAATTAAGTGATTGGCCCATTATATTACAATAATGATTTAATGTATATTTATAAAAGACGAACTTGATACCTTTCTCAACCAGCCGATATAGTTACTAATGAATATACCTACCTAGTTTAGTCATGTCGGAGTCCCATGAGGGGTTTTCATATCCGTCTTTTGAAATGTATACTACTTTGATTACTAAATTTTTTAAACTATTTACACCTATAATAAAGGTATTTTATTACACTCCATTCCAAAGAATTAAAAAACACACTTATCAAAGTGACAGGTGTTATGAGAGCAATTGACGTACAATTTAGAAATTGCAAATGCAGTGCCAACATTATACGCTAAGTTGCATCTCTATACACAGTTATATAAGTGTCTATCAATAGAGGAGCATCTTGTTAAAAGGGCTTATTTTAGGACGCTTATCAATACAAAAAAAAACATTCACACCAATTTTAACACTGATATTGTATTTAAATTGTTTACGTTAAATTTACTGTTT
This sequence comes from Lathronympha strigana, assembly GCA_949128165.1. Classification (NCBI taxonomy): domain Eukaryota; kingdom Metazoa; phylum Arthropoda; class Insecta; order Lepidoptera; family Tortricidae; genus Lathronympha; species Lathronympha strigana. Next base: position 19,124,059 of record OX421917.1, on the reverse strand, counting down.
GAAATACAAAATGAACAATTCGCTTGGAATTTTAATTTCTCGGCCATACACAGTGCAGTACAGCTAGGCAGTGTAGTGTACGAGTAAGTATGTAGTATGGTAAACAAATACCATCACACTTCTAAAGTTTTATATAAAAAAACGAAACTCATCTCATTCTTTGCAGCGATACTGCTTTAGTAAAAATAAAGCATGAGTCTCCATGTCCATGCTTCAGTGACAAGGTCCCTAGCCAAACTATACGAGTGTCTGTCATCTACAATAATGATAACTCACGTGGTTTCCTTGTATGGAGGTGTCATAGTTTTATACAAAAATTTAATCCGAATCTAAGGCTTTATTATGCTAAAAACGAATGATACAGAAGAACAATTTTTATTAATTTCTCCCTGCTCCTAACCAAAAATATTAAAGATTGCTTAATAGCCGACCATATACGTTGGGGCAATCTGTCGGATCGGCATAGTTGGTATGTCCCACGGGCATCAGCTGGACATATATGATATGATATAGATATGCCATCGAATGTATATCGCCGATTATTACTTTGGTTAAATTCGATTTATGACAAAAGCTACTCACACTTAGGATAAGTATAAGTTAAATTACTGTTATTGACAAAACATATTCGCCAGGTTACAGCTCTATGTTTCCAGAATCTTTGAGAAAACCTCTTAAGCGTATGTATAATTCTGCTTGTATACAAACGCTAAAATAGGAATATCCCGATATCGCGCGGGTGTAAAACATTATTTTGGTCGCCGGCACATTCGTGCCAACATTCTCTGGCATTCAGAAACCGTGTACGCTAGCGATCAGTAGGCCAGCGTGTAACACGAGGAATTAAAAGCTGTTTCCAATCAAAACAATACAGTTTAAAAAACTCAGATAAATAAATGTACCTTTTTTCACACGGGCTCGCTTTCAATGCAATGCGACATGCGAAACGGAAATCTACAGCCCCCCTCATGCGGGTCCTATCGATAAATGAAACTAAGCAACCGAGAAACGTTAAAAAATTATTGACAATACATGATAGGTAATTACCAAGAAATATTTTTCATATAGGCGCATGATAACAGAATGTAAATAAACGCCCAAATACCTCTTCGACTGCTTAGACTTAAATATAATCAAATTCATCATGTACATGGCATTAACTGTATTGTGTCGTTTTCAGTTGCGGCCATGGCAGCGGCGCGCGCGGTTAGCGCCCCGGTCCATTGCGCGAGAGTTTCCCGTCACGCTGGCTGTTTGTAGCCGCGCAACTGCCTTCCGTGTTTAAAAAATATAATTCAAGAATGGAACGGAAACCGTAACTCCAGTGACGAAAAAAGTGTGACCAGCCAGTGTTTTTGAGTTTGAATGTCAAATATGGAATAGTAATAGAAAATTATGATACAATTTAAACAGTGATTTTAAATGTAACAGTGAACAAATATAGTGTGTGAATCATGTAAAGTCTTGTGAAAGTAACGGGACGCAATTTTAAATCCCGATCAGTGATATATTAGTGATGAAGTAGGCATCATGGGAATACAAGTGGAAAGTACTGTCAATTATAATAGTAATTCATGTAAGTATTATTAGTATTTTATGCTTCTACAGATATAAACCTAATAAATCAATTGTTATTTACGAGTATGATACAAGTGTCAAAAGTAGGCTTTTCCCGAATAAACGGCGGTGATCTAAACCGACACGAGTCGGAAAGAAGCCTACATTTCAACACGTGTATCGTGCATCATTTTACAATACATATGCTCAGAAAATCTCAATTTTAAGGGTAATGTTGTGCCTAGAAAGTGAGTTTTATTTTAGGTACTTAAGTATATTCATATTTACCTACTTCACTGTAAAATATATGTTTTTATAGAAATATACTGTTTTAACTAGTTTTAATGTAACAATGTAATCTTACAGGGCAGTATGTAAATGTCTAGTAAATGTCTTCATAAAAAATATAAACCTTGAAAAATCCTTTGATTCAAACAACAATTAATATAAACGTAGCGACCAAGGTCTGTCCGGACAGACACTCCCGATTGTAAACACTAATATTAAGTCATCACCTTTAAAAACTTCAATGTTTCTCTTTCTTATGAAGACAAAAATTGTGTTATAATTTGTTTTGGATGTTTAACGCATATCCATCATAATTTGTGACACTTTATAACATAAAAACTTCACAAATTATACAGGAAATGTGTCGAGCACCAGTAATCAGTGTTCTATTTCAGAACGTCAATAAAACGTTATTTATTTTTATTTTCGTAAGTTCAATGTCGCATACGCACTCGGCCTAGAGCGTCGGCAGCGCATTATTTGAAATTAGAATATCGGGCGGTTTAAATGAAATTTAAAAATCGAACGGCGTCGGCGCGACAGTGGCGACATGTAAAACAAACACGTGGCGGATTTTGGGGCAAATAATGCTAAATGGTGAAAAGTTATGACAGTTAGTTTCGTGATTGTGGCATTTGCATTATGCGCGTATATTTTATGCGCATGATTGACTGACGTGTTGCAAATTATGGAGGTAATTTTATAGGTGGAATAAAAATTCTATTAAATCATATTTAGAACGGGTCACTCATGTAACGAATTTCGTTCGACTTTCGCGTGAGTGACTCGCGGGAGATTTATCGTTAAAATAGAACACCTCGTATAACATATCATTCAACAGAGCCCATACTATACCAGTTTAATCAATAGTATGATTCACATCAAGATCAGTCTCATAAACAGTTATTTTAAAAGCGTTTGATGTTGAAGAAATCGATAAAATCGATGCGGAAAAATGATGAACGACACTCTTTGATCATCTAAAGATAATATTTCTGTATCGAGAAGAGTTCGTTCTTATTTATTATGAATAGGTACTATAAAGATTTACGGCTCAGGATTACGGCTCTCGACGGTAAAATACTATATTCCTAGTATGGTCAAGGAAGCCATTTAAATCCTTAAATGTAAGTATTTTAATCGAGATGATAGCTTTCAGCCTTCGGGGGTCTCGTTTTCAGTGATCCTTAAGTTCACAAGTCGAAAAAAGACAATACAATGATACTTTAAGTGTGGTGTGTCGTGAACGTGATCGAGTTGCAAGTGAGAAAGCGGATGGTAGTAGTGCCGTGACAATACGCAAAATAAGCGAACCCGAAAGAGGGTAGATCGCTATCTGCGTTGACCACAACTAAAAACTTGCAGCACGACAATTACTCCGAGAACATGGCGCTTGCAACAGTGCCGAAATATCGGGTGCTCCATAAAACAAACATACGTGGTAAATATCCCGCTTTAGATTGTAGTTTTAATGCAAATGATAAAATATTTCTAACCCTTGGATATGTTACTTAAACCTAAATAAACAGAAGGCCTAGTATACATTTTTGACATGTAGTTCTAATTATGTTCGCCATTTAAACTATATATTCTAGCCTAGTCGGTAGTGACCCTGCCTACGAAGCAGGAGGTCCCGGGTTCGAATCCTGGTCAGGGCATTTATTTGTGTATTTATCACGTATATTTGTTCCTGAGTTATGGATGTTTTCTATGTATTTAAGTGTTTATATGCATCTATCTATTATAATAACAAAGATAAGACTGGTGCGGAGCCTTGTCTTCTCGATCTTTCTGTAGGCGTCGGAGACCTGGACCCTTAAAAATCTCACCAGTCGAAGGATAGATGCATTCGAAATGTGGTGTTCGCGCAGAATGCTCCGGATCTGATGGACTGAACGCCGCACAAACGCGTCTATCCATGATGAGCTTTGTATTAAGACGAGACTCTCTACTATTTGCACCCAACGCGTGGTTAGTTTCTTCGGCCACCTGAGCAGAGCTGGTCCAGAGAGTATGGAAAAGCTTATACTCACAGGAGGAATGGCAAGGAGGAAAAGGAGTGGCCGTATGGCTACGCGTTGGGTCGAAAGAATAACATCGGCGACCAAAGCAACGCTACAGGCCAGCATGCACCAAGCCCAAAACCGTTGGAGAGCGTTGGTGAAAAGGTTTCCAGCTCGTCACGTCCCTCAGACATGAGGATACGACAAAGAAGATCTATTATAATATACCGTCGCCTAGTACCTACATCACAAGCCTTATTGAGCTTACCGTGGGACTAGGTCGATTTGTGCAAAATTGTTCCGTAATATTTAATTATTATTTAAAAAATTACCATGTTAGCTTAAAACTCTCATAATCTCTGGAGAAAGCAATCTGCCTCTTTACACATTTGGATCGTGACATTCGTGACTGTTATATTACGAAGGAGTCGCTAATAGAGTCACACAGTACGTCGTCGATTCGCAAAATGGTTGTGACACTTTCGACGTGATAAGTGCAGTTACATCAAGGGCATACCCATATGATGGTTACATCTCCATTACATTCTTGAAAAATAGTAATTCTATTGAAACTACTACTTTCAGTAAAAATATGAGTGTATACAACTTACTCAAAAATATGGGGTTTTTCGAAAAAGGAGTGAATGGGTCGGAGTGAATGGGTGGGAATGGGGTGACATGGGTAGGCGTCCATACGCTACGGGTGCACTTGACTTTACCTCAACAGCAGCTTTCAAGCCAATACAATGCTACAGCAATTTATTCACATACAACTTAAATAACAAGAAAATAATGACTAAAAATAAACTTAAATAAATAATAAAGATAAAATACAATTAAATTTAAAAACTAAAATCGTGTGTGCAAAAATACAGGCGCAAATCACCCCACCAGGCGACGACAAAGAGCAACTATCACTCCCACCGCTTAACAGCTGCCAGGCGCCCTGATTCATTAATAATGATAGTATGTTTCACTAGAAAATGTCATCGATCTACTAATTTGAAACCTATGCATAGTAGCCAGCTCTGCAATAGGCAGAAAGCATTAGTAGCAGAAAGGTCGTATATCTGGAGACTGTAGATGGCCTGGTTGGTCAGATCGTGAGTGTAATGTTACGATGGAGACGCTAATACGGTCAGACGTCGACTCTTGAACTAGTTTCGATGTAAATTGTAACGGATGGATGCAGTAAACACAAGGCTGTATCCATTCTCTATAAAATAAAAGTAATATATTATCATTTTCAATAAGCATCAATGTAATCTCAGCAATCGCTTCGTTGTAGAGTGTAATAGACAAAGGACAAACAATTTAGTATAGATTTTAACTACGAAAGTCTCGTGAGACTCGAACATACTTAAAATATTTAGAATGGGTCACTTCGTCGTCCATGACTTGCCTCTGTCTCGAGTGGTCGATTACAATCTTCGTTCCGTGAGTGACCCGATTGAAATATTGACGATAAATCTTGAAATTTGAAACATTATATTTTACAAATTTTAAAGCGTCGCTAGTAAGAATTTAACAACTAAATGAGTTTTAATAAGTTCGATCATTTTTGATGACTTCAATTTTTTTTGCAGAATTAAAATCTTGGCGAAAATTTAATAATTCGTAAAGGATGACTCATACTAGGACGGGCCAGGACGGGGCGGGACGGGACGATTTGTCAATTTCTATAGAAATAATCACTCGAGCCCTCGGAGGTCTCGTGACGTTCTTAGAAACTGACAGATCGTCCCGTCCCGTCCCGCCCCGTCCCGTTCTGGTGTGTGGGAATCCGTATATTGTGCACAGCACAGATTGTTCACATCTGTCTTTTATGTTACGCGACAGTTGTTCTTAACATTAATGATACAAATGCTCACTATTTTAATAATCCCACAAACTATGTTGAGACCGGTGTTGACCTATGTATGTCATTCGATAGCAGAAATAATATTAAGACTCCAGAAGGGCAAGCATGGTTGCCATTTTATCGGCTATCACGCTGTGCGTCACTTTCGCACTTACATACTCGTACTTGTTAGACCGTGACAGCTATAGTAATAACCCGACCGTATTAGACTGGCAGAATCCTTAACTTTTTTTTTGTTTACAGAGACTTTGTTTTCCTGTCTGTGTACCTATATATCTGCTTCACGTTCTTATAGTTGTAACTTACGTGTTAGAATCTAATAAATAAGTAGGTATACTTATGTAATTGCTATACCCTATTCAGGGTGCATGTGATACTTTTAATTAATTCTGTAACAGCTATAGTATGTACCGTGCTTTGCAATGAATAAATGATAAATGATAAAAGATACTTACTCGTATACATCGACACTTTTGGAAAATCGGTAGTTCTACACTTTGTCAGTAGATATGGTATTGTGGCCTAGCCTGGGACCACCAAAGCTATCAGCAATGGATCTAATCATCTTCTTCTATATTTCGGCTCGGGAGCCTGGAGTCCGCTTTGGCAACTAATCCCAATATTTGACGTAGGCGCTAGTTTTACGAAAGCGACTTACATCTGACCTTCCAACCCAGAGGGTAAACTAGGCCTCATTGGGATTACTCCGGTTTCCTCACGATGTTTTCCTTTACCAAAAAGCGATTGGTAAATATCAAATGATATTTCGTACTTAAGTTCCGAAATCTCATTGGTACGAGCCGCCAGGATTTGAACCCGAGACCTTCGGATTGTAAGTCTCGCGTCATACCACTGGGATACCAACGCTCTTCTCACCAATGAGTCTAATCACGTAATCATCTAATGACTATTCAAACTGTTTCCCTTGACATCACGCTCACAACATGTTTTGGCGTAGAATTAAAAATGAAATTCCTGCCCGCTTTGTCAGTGACACCTAACATATAGCCACAGAATTAGACACGCTGGAAACAGCGGTACAGGGGATATTTATTAGCCCCGGTGTTCTTAAAGGCCGGATTTATCTGATGTCATTGAACCACGACGTGCGAATTGTGATATACGTGTGACACCACTATTTTTAAATAGTTAATGAGGAAGTTTTGGGTCCGTTTGATGTCGCAATCATAAGTAATGATGATGAGGACGTTGAACTTGGCTTGGGTCAGGCGAGTTGAAAAATTAGCTGCAAAGTGTAACAAATACTGTTCCCATCACTGATCTGGTAAACCTGGCTTACATTAATATATAGCTTCCTGGCATAGTTGGCAGTGACCCTACCTACGAAGCAGGAGGTCCCGGGTTCGAATCCTGGTCAGGGCATTTATTTGTGGGTTTATCTCGAATATTTTTTCCTGAGTTATGGATGTTTTCTATGTATTTAAGTATTTATATGTATCTTTCTATCTATTACATATATCGTCGCCTAGTACCCACAAAGGCTTATTAAGCTTACCGTAGGACTAGGTCGATTTGTGTAAGAATTCCCCAGAATATTTATTTATTTATATATTGAACATTGACTTATTAAAGAAAAAATGTGTCATTTGCGATCTTTGTGCCAATATAGCGAGGTCTACAGCACGCCTACCACGAAAATCGAATGATTGCGGATTCGTATCTCCATCTCTGTCACACTTGTCCGAAATGGGCAAACTGTTGGATCTAAACTTTATTTTATATTATGACATCTGAATGTACACAGTTTAAACAATAAATGACATCTTATCTTATCTTATCTTATCTTATCTTGCTTATTGGAGTGACAAAGAGGTTTTCCCGTCAATGCCAATTTTCCATGTTCATGGTAGGCAATGCCTAAGGCATGCAGCTCACAGAGTCACTAGTAATAATCACTACATTAAGACCACCCGTTCGAGAAATGCACCCATGTTTGTTGTATTCCTAAAGCTTGCAAGACATGCCCCATTTCTCCTTTAGTTTACCTAAACCCAATTAAGTCCACAAGCAACAGGAAATTGGTTACCAATGTTTGTAACATGGACATGACGTTTTAGAACCTTGTTACAGCAAGTCGACGGTATTTTGACGTCAATTTCCTGTGATTTTGTAATTGCGACCATATTGCGACTGGGTTGTGCGACCTGTAATTTATGTTAATTGACTGCACTGCTGTAGTACATATGACATAAGTGGATGTTGAATGGAATAGGTACCGTAACGTAATTTGATTACAAGGGATAATGGGATGAATAGGCTAGTACTCATATCAAATTTGGCACAATAAATTATCATTTTCTATAGTATATGACTTAAGAACCCAATATTGGACTGCCGGCCGGAGGGCAGGTTTATTTCAAGGGTTACTTAATTATTTCTTGTTACTAGCTGCAATGATTACGGTCTCCTGGGTCACTTTTAAAATTATGGTTTTATGGTATTAAAAGTCACAAAAAATTTTTTTGCTAGTTATATTCCCTTTCCATGATGGGTCATTTATTTATTTATTTAAAGCACAAGACAGAAAACTGTATACATGGCGGACTTAATGCCAAATGGCATTCTCTACCAGTCAACCATAGGGCTAAACAGAGACATTTAAGTTGGTGCAGGAAATAATTATTTTAAGGGAACAATCAACTGTAACAATGAATTCTAGTAACAAGGCTATAGCTACACATACAATTAAATATATTACAATATATAATATTCAAATAAACTAATACATACTATTCATATATCTAACGGATGGAGAAAATTACGTATATTCCTCAGTAAGGAGATGGTGGCGGAGCAGTCGTTTGAAGACGGGTTTGCTTGGGGCTTGTCGAATAAGTACCTAGAGGTAGCGAGTTCCAAAGACGGATTGCCTGAACGGCGAAAGAGTTGGACATAAAACCAGTACGGTCCAAACCACCAAGACCAACCACCACCACCAACCACCAAGCCACCCACAACACAACCACTTGGGGTACCAAGATGCTGCATAACATACTGCAACGTTACATCTACTGTGGTACATTTGTCCCCTGGCTGACGGGGCAGAATAACACATGAAATAGTTGAGTCACCCTCAAATCGCATATTCCATTTTCAATACTTTCAATTCAACTTCCATTGCGATTTTTGTAAAGTACGCTATTTTGACAATCAATCTTGCTTTCTGTGTCTCAAATTGACATATCGGTCACGGCCCGGCCCGTCCCGGCTCGGTTTAGTGTGAGTCATCTTTAACTATGCGACCCAAATACCTACTAATTGTATAGGACAAGTTATGCTGTGACCCAGCAAGCCGCGCCATAAACGCTGTTGGCAGCTTCTGCAGATTGTTCCAGAATAGGCGCGTGCGCATTGCTGGACGATGATTGTATGCAAGAAATTTGACGTGTATTGTACAGTCAAGTGTAAAAATATGGTGGTGCACATCTTACTCAAAAATATGTCCCATAGCACCTTATGCCGGTGTAATAAGAGCGTAGTAGCATATTTATGAGTCGATTATGTCAAACCATATTTTTGCACTTTACTGTACGGGCCAAAGCAACGTTCCGATGGGGTAATAAACCGAGCTGTCAACAAGGATGCGGCTAAAGTCGATATTGCTTATCGATGAATAACCCTTGCTCGATGAAACAGTATTATACATCTTCATAATAATAGCTATTGTGGATAACCAAGGGCTAGCATGGTTGCCATTTTATCGAATATCACGCCATGCGTCACTTACGCGCTTACATACCTACTACAGGAAAGATACGGTTTTGACAGACATTCAATTAAGAATAGCTCGGTTTTCTTAAATAACGTTCGAATGGGATATCAAAAATCCTAGAAACTTTTCTTCCGGAAGTAGGTAAAAAGTAAAAAAAAACTTTAACTATGTCGTTTTTTTTAATTTACGGTCTAGTAAATATAATTTTCATTTTTGAACATGGGGGCATATTTGTTTTCAATGTGTTAAAGCGGAACCGAAGAAAACTTATTCACGTAAAACCGTTAAATCTACAAAATGCACAGGTAATATATGTGTTTTTTCGCTTCGTTATAGTTAAAGAATGGTCCTGACACATTTTAAACGACTAAAAAAACATACTTACTTACTTACTATTTTGGCTCAGTGATCCAAAAAGAATCTTGGCCTCCGAGACGAGAGCATGCCACCTGACCCGATCCAGCGCGGTTTCCTGCCACGAATTGGCATAGAGCTGGCGCAGATCCGCCTCCACGACATCACCCCAGCGGTACCTGGGGCGCCCCACCGGTCGACGCCCGGTTGGTCGCCCCACGTACGCTCCTCTAACTGCCCGATCCTCCCCCATTCTAAGTAAGTGACCGAGCCAGCGAAGTCTGTGAGATTTCGTTTCGCCGATGATATTGGGCTCAGCCACTAACTCTTCAATCTCGGCGTTCTTCCGGATCCTCCAGGTGCCATCGTCTCTTCTAACAGGTCCCAGGATCTTTCTAAACACTAAAAAACATATATACGTTAAAATCTTACAAGAAAAACGATTGAAAATGTGTGTACAGTCAACCAATTGGAACCCTAGGCCACTCTAGCACCATGGCAAAATGACATGCAGTAAGAGATTTCTTACAACGTGACTGATAGCGTCATTATGACATAGTCCTACAGTGGCCTAGGGTTCCAATTGGTTGACTGTACATATTTGTGACAATTTGCATGTAATGATACGATATACCCGTTACGATAAAAAAATCTGAACCCTTAAATGCATGATGATGCATTTATGACACAGAAACGAGACAAGTGACAATCAAGTTCTCTTGGAATGTAGACTTTGTCACATCGTCGTAAGTTCTTAATTTGAAATGAATTTGGTTGTCACTTAGGATGGTTTAGGATCAATACTGTTATTTCATGCATTTAAGGGATAATAGACTAGCTGGTTTGCGACACGAGTAGTGCTTGCCGAAGTTTTTAATTATTTTAAAAAGTTATATAGAGTCCAACTATACTAAGTTTTCCTCAATTTTGATAGCACAGATTGTGAAAATGTTAAATAAACATCATCATTTCATAGAAGTTTGACGTTTAAAATAACACTTGCGCTGTCTCTAATATCATCAAAATCGATGAAAATTTTGCTTGTCCTAACTCTATTAAACGTCACGATTTCTCAAAACGCATTTCCGCCGCCACCTAGCGGAAAACGGTCGAACTTGTAAAACTCTTGTGAAGCATCCCGACACCCGAACGAATCAAAACAAACATTCCCTTGGCGCGCTTACATAAAGTTTTCCTCATTCACCGAGCGAGCGCTAGATGGCAGTAGCTCGTACAGGCTAATTCTGTAACAATGTTCCTCGCTTTACGCAAACAATAGCAAAATATGTATACCTAATATGTATAATGCAACATAAAAAAATGTTTATTATTTATATTGCGAAAACTCCGTATCAAAAAAAAAATACACAATAATATTGAGATATGAATCATATGAATTAGAAATTTTGGTTTTTTTTGTTCACCGTGCGTGTGATAGATGGCGTTAGGATCTGCAATCGATTTTCATTTATGATTTTGATAAACTCTTATAGACGGTGTAGTGTGTGTAACCTAAAATGATCTCAGGTTGTTTGGATTAAAGATGATAGTGCAATGCGAGGTAATAAAGAGTTACGAGATTAGGAAAAAATGGAGTCGTTTATGTTATGGCAGACGTTTATTTTTGATTCGGAGCGTTTATACTCAGTTTACATTCCAATCGCTTACTGAGTCAGCAAATTCAGACCTACCAGTATTGAGCGCTCGCTTTTAACTAAAGTTGGCGGATTAAAATACGCAAATCAGTAAATGATTTTCTCGGAATACTTACCATTTAGTTTTAGTTATAACATGGAGTCAAGTCGGTACATAAAGCTCTTAATATGTTTCTACGGGATTATGAATCAATTTAGATGTTTTTCTTTTTATTCTATGGACAATAACGCTGTGATATTATCACAACTTAATTTCCATGAACAGTTGGTACCTACTCAAGACTTAATTATTGTGGAAGAGACCTCAAGGATTTTAAGTTCCAAAATTAGCATGTTTGTTTCTAACGATGACTTATGTTGGACCGGGCCAGTTGTCAATGTGAGAAATTGAGACATCTTCCTCGCGGCCTAGCCAGTTTGTTTCTTTATTTTTTGAAATTAAACACTTTAGAACGGATTAATCGTGTTTATTACCACCATGAACCCTACGATTCGAGCCCTTTACAACACTCGTTTTCACAGGCTTAAGAAGATCATCATGACACATCATCTTTGTTTTATGGTTCTTTTTTGTATTTTTTTTATTACCGTTATTCTTTAATTATTAATATTGAACAAAATAATTTAAATATGTAAGTACAATACATTTTAGAATCGGAATTCGAATCTGGTACCACTGCTCTGTTTAGGGGCCTTACCATGACTTGTTAACGCGATTCAGTTTAGGACTTAAATTGTCGCTGCTATACAACTGAGCACAGTCAAGAACCTAAACTGAATTGCGCTAAGACGTCATGGTAAGGTCCCAGAACTAGGGAATGCAACTGGTAAATATTTTGTATGAGAATTACCGGTAATTTACCGGTTAACCCGTGATTTCTATACAATTTTTACCGGTTTGCATTCCCTACCCAGAACTCTGCGTGCGCGCAGCCCGGTGTCGTAAGTGGCTCGGGAGTTGCTACACAGCGCGCCTGCGTCATGTTCGCGCGGTTACACGCTTTTGATCGATATTCATGTTTAGTCTGCTAGTACAACTAGATTTTTCGCATTTTGCCGTAAAGACAATCCATTGGGCGAAATAGAAGTGCTCGCCAGCCTTAACATGATACATACATTCTTATTTTAAGAATATGTGCAAAGGGACGAAGGAAAACATATTTATATATGGCGACACACAAAGAAATTACAAACCATGAGCCACGAAATAATCCCTGTTCGAAATTTTAAATTTTCGTGCTTTCTTGAGTCGGAATTTTGATAATCCGAGTATTGATAGGCCGGGATTTTCAAAATCGGGGTTATAGAAACAGGGATTTCAAAAATCGCGTAAGCGTTTATCAGATGTTTTTATGAAAAATTTTTAGGGGTCAGCTTCGTACTGGAGTTAGGGGATGCAAAACCGATTATGATTTGTATGCAATAACCGGTTATAACCGGTTACGCTCATACAAAAATAACCGGTTTTGCATTCGCTAACTGGAGTGCGATTCAATGTACCAAAACTGACACGCAGATTTGTTATTTACTTATTTGCTTATCGTAGAGTAAGTATATGATTTGGATATCATCTCCTCTCATGTCAGCTACTAATTTTAGTAGCTAGAATAATACTGGCCTATGGACCAGTGCTGATCTTCCGTCGGTGCCTTAAACTAATCCATGGTCTGCGACACATTGATGATTTTTTTAATACTACGTCCGTAGCAACAAGCATACAGCCCGCCTGATGGAAAGCGGTAGCCTATAAATGTCTGCAACTCCAGGGGTGTCACATGCGCGTTCCTGACCGCTTAAAAACATGTATACTACTAATAAATGTAAACCGGGCTTAATCGTGTAAATCTTTGAAAAATAACTTTCGACGCTCCTTTTTTGAAGAATCCCATACTGTAGTCCGGGAGAATCCGGGAGCTCATTCCACAGCCGGAGAGTCCGTGAGGGGAAATTCTGAAACCGCAGTGCAGACTATTTAGGTTGCAACGTGTTCGGTTGAGCATCCTGTCTATGGCGAGCGGTGCAATGGTGAAGAGTGGACGTAGCAAGAACATTGGAACTAATAAGACAATAATGGCACAGAATTATAATAGGAAATGAAATGGGCAGTTATTTTAATGATTCATACATAAAATTTAATAAATAATGACTTTGAGTAATAATAAACAAATAGTTTGTTCTCGAGGGCGGTCTGTTTTTGCCAAAAGTATGATTAACTGGCTGGCGTTGCTCGCTCATTATTATGCTTTATTAAATGCTTGCTGCATACGCGCGCGTTAATTTTCTTCATTTAATTTTCATTAGGTACTTCATTTTCTTCTTCGTATTTGAAATAAAAGAAGTTTAGCCAATAAGGAGCACCGATCTTTGATTATGACACTTACTTTTTTAAATTTATGGATGACATTTCTAGGCAAAGGCGTGTTTAGCTGACGGGTTATTGGCTTATTTAAGATTTGTTGTAAGGCAATAAAATAACAAGCATAAAATAATAGCAATAGGTACTTTGATATCATTCCAAATATTCATTGTGTAAAATGAATTGAAATATATGAAACGATTTTATATCCAATGAAAATATATACCTAAATACATTTTATAACAAACATTACACACCCCAGATCCCTCCTGGCGAAATTCACGGGCTGGTGAAATTCTTAACCCGACTCAGCTCGGACCCTATGGACCTTATGGTTGATAAAGAAAGTGGTTGAGTAGACCAGGACATTCTTATATTTTTGGGGTTGAGTTGAGATTAGTAATTGCAGTTACCGTATACGTGCTGCATTCAATAGTACGTGTTACTATTTCTAACACTGCTCACTATTCATAATTACTAACTGATACACTGAACTAGAAAATTTTACGTTATTTTGGTAATAAGATATAAGGTATCGTGTTGATTGTTAGGGAATTTTTAATAGTTGAATGCCCTCTTGCTGCGTCTTTCAACTACCACTGCAGCCTATATAGTACGTCCCAATGCTGGGGACGAATTAGCCTATTGTCTCCTCGCTGACCCATAGGATGTTGGAGAATTTACAAACAAGCAGGAATTCAAAGGAATTCCTTCCTGGATTAGCAGGTTTACCTGCTATCGTATAAAATAAATAAATAAATAAATATTGTGGGACAATCTTACAAAAATCGACTTAGTCCCACGGTAAACTCAGTAAGGCTTGTGATGTGGGTACTAGACGACGATGTATATAATAGATAAATTCATATATATACTTTAATACATTGAAAACATCCATAACTCCGGAGCTAATATTCGTGATAAACACACTAATAGCTGACCTGACCAGGATTCGAATCCGGGACCTCTTGCTTCATAGGCAGGGTCACTACCGACTAGGCTAGGAGGGCGTTAAAATCTTCTTCTAGTATCTTCCGCTATGCAGGGCGTAAAAATATCTGACATAATCTGATTGTGTCAGATACTATTGCAGATGACTGGATGTTGTAAAACTAAAAGTACAAGCCAGGGCTCAAGCCGGCGTTCTCCAAATGAAGAAGCATTCACCTGTTTCCGCGAAAAAATTCTCTTCCATATTGCTCAGAAATGGGAAACCGATGTTTTCCGAAAAAGCCAAAAAAACAAAAAACTGTGGATTAAACTGACTTCTTCTTTGTGACTGTATGGATTCCGTTTTTGATTAGGATCCCATATTCTCTTTTCTCTAAACTGAGAGCTGTGTTCATAAATACAGCAATCAACACACTTGTGTACCAACGCATCTACCCACTTCTCCGTTCTCTATATCGGGCAATACCCCAATATCGATGAAGCCGAATTCCTGAGGGCCATAAAGAAATCCTCGCTTGGGGCGAGGCCAACTGGACCGGACGAGTTATGGCCCAGGGCTGTACGTCATCGAGTATGCAACGCCAGTCTGAAGTCACGAGACGCTAACAACCGATGGTGCTTATAGCCTATCAGTCTTTTTTTTCTTCGCCAAAAATCGCATAATGAAGCGACTGACAAAACTCACAGCACTATTTTATTTTATTTTTATTTTCTTTATTGGAGAAATAACAGAAGTATGCGACAAAGTAGTATTTTACATTATAAGACATATGTTTACAAGAGTACACTTACTTCCTTGGACGCTCTCACTAACACGTATTCTTCAAATATCATAAAGCACCACTAATAAGAAATTATTTAAATAAATAAATATTTTTTTGAGCACAATTTTACACAGATCACACATACTTAAACAGATAAATACTCACTTCTAATACTTATATACATAGAAAGCATCCATAACTCAGGAATAAATCTTGAAAAATCACACAAATTAATGCCCTTAACAGAATTCGAACCTGGGACCTCCAGGCCCTCCTGCTTCGTAGGCAGTGTCACTACGAGTACCAAAGGCTAGGGAGGCCGTAAAACATTTCCATTTTTATCTTAAGAAAAAATGTTTTTTGAGAGATCAACTGATTATTGGTAGGTATCTTTCACTGTAGGGGAAATTTGCCACGTGAGGTAGAAGTGTACAATTTAAGATTACTTTTACGAAATTTTCGTCTTTTAAAGTCCAATCATTCATATTATAAATATGCAAATGCGACCGGATCAATATTAACGAATACACAATATTAATACAAATCAATTATCACTACCAAGTAAGAACTCCTCATTCTGTGAGGAAGTGATGAGCTATGGCTTTTTACTTGTAGCCAACCTTACCCAAGAACTTCGCACGGAAGCATAGATGTGACAGGGCCGATAAGGCTGTGCCGGCGCATCGCCCTGACCATCATGCGGCAGGGCGGGCTGTCGCATAGGTCAAGGAAGCCAGGGCGGGGGGCGTGGGCGGGCGGTTTGTTTACGGCGGCCGCAGTCCGCGCCGAGCCGCACGCTGCGCGAGCGCGTATCCAGTTCACGGCCGCTCTATTACCGTCCGGCTATTTCGGCGCAGTACACTAGTGTTCAGTTTCGCGCAGGTGCCCCGCGATGTGCGCGCGCTGAGCATGGAGCGCCGCTGCCGGCGCGCCGACGCGCCCGACCCCATGACCAAGGTCCGCCGCCGGGAGAAGCCGCGCGAGCGGTGGCTGCTAACGAGGAAAACATGGAAGTACATGAGCGATGCTGGGCGGAGGCTCGTCCCCGATGGAGCTCAGAACCGCCCAGAGGATGTGCCGAGAATCGAGGCGTACTTCCAGGAGGTGTGCGCGAAGGAACCCAGGTTCCTTCTATGGAGGAAGAGCTCGTATCCAGGAGCGCTGCCCAAGCCACGGCGGAAGAAACGCCCGCGAGGCGGCTCGGTACGCTGTCGGTCACCGTCCGACGATTTGCCCACACCGGCACGCCCAACCGAGCTGTTCATCCCTCACACCTCCGGCGGTCGGTTCGATATCGCAAAATTACGTCGAGACTTCTTCGCTTCTCCTTCGACCGCCGCAGTGCCGGTCGTTCCGATCGTCGACCCCAAGAAGATAGAGGAGGAGGAGGAGAGCTCTTTAGTGGATTTGCTGCGAAAGTACCTGAAACTAGAAGAAGACAAGGGCCCGTCGCGGCTCTCGGATTCAGAAGAGTTAGTTAAGACTTTGAGGAGATATCTCAAGCGGCATTCGGAGAACATCCCCGTTGATTCCGATGGGGATCCCTCTCAGCGGTCGCTATTAGAAAACCTCAGCAGATATTACTGCAGGTCACCAAACAGGGACAATATAGTGCAGGACCTGTTGACCGACAGGAATCTGTTAAAAAGACTGTATCATGATCTTCGTAAAACTAAGCCTTATAGAGGCGGTAGGAGTGGTGGCGGCGGTTATGGCCCGAGTGGCAGTGGGTTTGGTGCGCGTGGTGCTTTACGTGGGACTAGTAGGACTGAAATACCGTCGCGTTTGGGAAAAGTGGGTGATAATAGCGAATATGATGATGTGCGTTCTCCGCCGATGTCGCCGCCGCCGCTCATCGAAGTGTTTAGCGAATCTTTGGAGGATAGGATGGTGGATTGCGGTACGCAGACGTACCCGATCCCTGAGGAGATCCTGGTGGCGTTGGAGCGCGAGTTTAGAGATCGGCAGGAAGCGGCGACGACGCCGACAAGTCCGACAAGTCCTCCCCCGGAGAGGAAGCAGACACGCCGTCGCTCCAGCGTGGACCACGACGATGTGTCTCAATCCGTCAGCGACAAACTTAAGCGTTACTTGAAGATGGCTCGTAAAAAGAGCGTAGACGCTGACAAAGTTGATCGCTTCAAGCGTATAAACTACGATAAAAACTTGCGTAACATTAAGCCTAAGTCCCCAGGCGAGGTAGACGACGATGGTCCTAACAAGGGTTGTCAAACGGAGGACACGTGGATTTTGACGTACCGCGATTTGCAATTTGCGTCTGTCGCGTCGACGCCGACTTCGCCGCCGACGCCGTCGTCGCACGGGTCGCACGGGTTCCTGTCGACGCTGCTAGGCCGGAGTGGTGCTACAGTGGCTCCCCCCGCAGGTGGCATGCAGAAGTCGCGCTCGAGCAGCAGCGTGGTGTCGAGCGTGAGCAAGCGGCTGTGGCGCACGAGGAGTCGCTCGTCGAGCCGCGTCGCCGTCGCCACCTGGACGCCTCAGGTCAGTCGCATCATATTCCGTGTGAGTTTGTGTGTATTACGCTGTCTTTCCACTGAGGCATTCAGAACAAGCTATATATTGATTCTCTCCCTCATTGGAATGGCAGTCAGGATGACTGACACTAGAAGGGCCCGGGACGTGAGGGCTCCAAACTCGGACATTATTTCTATACAAATTGAGAGATCGTCACGTCCCATTCTAGTGTTAGTCATCCCTTACTTTTATTATTTCTGAGAATGACAGAAATATCTCGTTGTTTAGTTAACCTACTCGTTTAAAGGAGGACTAGGCAGCCTTACCAAAAAATATAAAGTTAATATTGGAAAGCTGACCCCAACTGTATTAAAGATTACGCTGTCTGGAACGTAATTCCGTAGTTCAATTTATAATACAATACAAATACTCTTTATTGCATACCTCAAGAAGAACACTAAAACAATTATGAACAAAAGAAGAGGTAAACAAGAGGCGGTCTTATCGCTAACAAGCGATCTCTTCCAGACAACCATTAGGTAGCGAAAACTAATAAAAACAACAGAAGTGAGTAGGAGTTGCAAAATGGTCAGAGAGGTTAAAATAGCACAGCCATTTCCACCTCTCAATTTATCAAAGACTGACCTAGCTAGACAATTGCCGGCTGTATACGTTCGCGGGGTATGTCCGCAAGACATCCGCCGGACTAATTTACCATTACTACTGATTGGCAGATCTGACCGATATACTCAAACGTACCTATATGGCCGGCTAATAGCATCTCTGAAAATGTAGCCAAACAACAGCGACAATGTTACTTTTGGAAAATTAACATTGAAGTAGACACAATTCTTTAAAGAAACTTTGAGATAAGAAATTGAGAATTTACAAAACTATAGGTGTTTAAAATCCCACCGGAACATAACATCGTCGAGCGTAGGTTAAACTAGGGTAACGGGGAAGAATTTACGGGCGTTTTTATTTTTTGGTTGTAGAAAAATCATTTTTTGCTAAATTGGAATTTTTTATCCCTATTCTACTCAGAATCGCTAGTCTCTTTCAATCCTAGTAAGAGAAAAAAGTGTCCTAAATTTTCCATACATTTTTCAAACTTTCCATTCCGCTACCGCCATACTAAATCTATGAAATGATGGTGGCGAAATGGAAAACAAATCTTGGGACACTTTTTTTCCCCTACTAGGATTGAAAGAGCTCGCGATTCTGAATAGAAAACAAGTAAAAAATTTCAAATTTTCAAAAAATGATTTATCTACAACAAAAAATAAAAACGCCTTTACATGTCCCTTACCCTACTTGAACCTTCGGTTCATAAGACACTTCCGTTTATTAGCATTACGACATTTCGGTTAAACACACCATTTCGTGTATTCGGATTAATAGGGTAAAACCAACAATACACGCTCTTGATAATAGCATTTGTCATATCTTAACATGACACATAAATATAAATAAATTAACTGAAATTAGTTTAGGAGACTATTTAAGGATGACTAACACTAGGACGGGACTGGATGGGACGGGACGGGGCGGGACAGGACGATTTGTCTATTTGTATAGAAAGAATCACGTGATAGCTAGGAGCCCTCGGATGTCACTTGACTTTTTATATAGAAACTGACAGTCCATCCCGTCCCGTTCTAGCGTGAGTCATTCTTTAAGGTCCATTACAGCACCATGAGTACCATGACAAATTAGCCGACGATACACCTAAGAAGCAAAAATAAATCTTAAAACATTCGACAGTTTCCCGGAATTTTCGTACATAAACTATTCATTTACATCAATCTCCAACGCGTCTAAAACTAAAATTCTATGTTTACTTTCGTTTCGAACAATGCCCGCCAGATTCTAACGCATAATATTTTAAATCTTTCTACATGTTATGGGAGAACACTTAAAAATACTCTTGCGTCTGGTACAACACGCGGTTACTATGCTGATGTTTGATGCTGTTTTGAATGGATTTTAAAGCGAAATAATGTTTTAAACGGCGTCAGGTTTGTCGCTGAGTAAGGGATAAAGGATGACTCACACTAGAACGGGACGGGACGGGGCGGGACGGGAAAATCTGTCAATTTCTATAGAAAGCGTCACGTGACATCCGAGGGCTCCCAGCTATCACGTGATTCTTTCTATAGAAATTGATATATCATCCCGTTCCGTAGCGTCCTGTCCCGTCCTAATGTGAGTCATCCTCGCATATGAGACCACGGTCGTAAAATCAAAAACAATGAAAACACGACTAACTTCTGTTCGATAAAAATACAATTGAAGGCTTTATTATTATTGTTTGTTTTAGAACCATTTGTGTCTAAACTCTAAAGATCTTGCATTCTTGTCGGCACTTTTTTAACAGTTCACTCGATTATTTTAAAAGCCGAAAACTATATACAATTTGTACTATAACCACAAAATATACAATTTGTACTATAACTATAACCACGAAGAAATTTCATTAATGATAAAATATCAAAAACAAATGATAATATGTGCCGTAATATATGGAAAATTATTTCTTCTGAGACTTGTAAGAATAATAAGCGCGGAAACGGTGCATTGGACGTACTGGTGAGTCGGTCGGAAGGCGAATGCGCTGAGGCGCGCGCCGCCGCCGCCGCCGAGCGGCTCAACCAGTATTACGTGTCGGCAACCCGAAATGCTGCCAAACCAAGCACTAGTGATGCTCTTGCATATCTTGAAAAATATCTGCCTTTGACACCGTTACACTTCAATTTTCAACTGTTCACAATGAACGATATAGTAAAATCTGTAAAAGAAATTAAACTTAAACAGTCAAGAGATGTGAATGACATGTCTACTCGCATACTGGAGTACCTGCCTCCAGTTTTATTATCCCTATTATTAAAGCTGTTTAATGACTGTGTTTTAGCTGGTCAGTTTCCTGACTCATTAAAAATTATAAAGGTTCACCCGGTGTATAAAGGAAAAGGAGAGATGCATCTTCCAAAGTCTTACCGACCAATATCGTTGATACCTATAGTTTCCAAACTGTTTGAGCGCCTGCTTAGTGCCAAAATCCTAGAACACCTAGTTTCAAATAATCTACTTAACGAGCATCAGTATGCCTATCGGCCGGGCCGCTCAACTGTGAGTGCGGCACGCGAAGTGGTGGCGCGCGTGCTCGGCCACCTGGATGCCGGGAGGCAGGTCGCGGCGATATTCTGTGACTTGTCGCGCGCCTTCGAGATGGTTGACCATGCGCTGCTTCTAGCCAAGATGGCAAATTATGGTTTCAAGGGCGAGTTTCATAAAACAATAGCATCATTTTTAAGTAACCGTAAACAGTGTACGTATGTTCAAAATGCAAAGTCCAACCTTGCAACCATGGCTGACTCTGCAGTTCCTCAAGGCTCAACGATGGGGAATTATCTGTTTCTCTTGCTCGTTAATGACATAACAACAGCATGTGCCGGGCCAGAGTACGTAATGTTCGCTGATGATACATGCATCATAGTCACTGCAAATAATTTCCTGGAACTTAAAGCTAAGCTGAGTGAGGCTATGCAAAAAATAACGCGCTGGTTTACGGTAAATGGTATGTGTCTAAATATCGAGAAGACTAATATAATGCACTTTCAGCTGCGCAGAATCAACAATAACAAGTTGGGGATAATGTTAAATAACACAGCAGTGCCACAAGTCGATAGCGTAAAATACTTAGGATTTGTAATAGATGCGGGATTAACGTGGTCACCACACATTGATCAAACGTGCGACAAGCTTTCTTCAGCGTCTTATGCATTGTCTAGGTTGGCTCCCAGTCTTTCTACAGAGAATATAAAGAAAGCATACTATGGCTACTTTCACTCTGTCATGGTCTATGGAGTTGACTTGTGGGCCACAGCAGCTGAACGTGACAAGGTTTTTAAAATCCAAAAGCAAGCCATCCGTGCTATAGCTGGAAAGCCTTTTGATTATCCAGCACGGGAACTATTTAGGCAGCTGAAGATTCTAACTTTGCATAGTGTTTACATTTTGGAGGCTTGCAAACACGTTCGACAAAATATGAACTCGTACATGACGCATGCGCAGCGCCTCGGTGTTGACGGGCGCCGGCCGCACCGGCTGCTGGTCCCATGGGCGCGCCGTGTCAAGACTCGCAAAACGCTCAACGTGCTGGGTGTTAAAATTTATAATGCCCTCCCAACTGATCTTAAAAATTTGCCAAACGATGCAATCTTCCTAAAACGGATAAGAAAATATCTCCTTGACATGGCCTTCTATAGTACTGACGAATATTTTGAAAAAATACCATCCCCAACCTGTACAAACAGATAATGTGTTGCAGTAATGTATTATATTTTGACTTACTTAATTTAATAACGAGAAAATTGAATCCTATTGTAATCTTTAGAAATAATTGAACTGTAATTGCTAATATACCTGTGTTCTTACTAAATGTAATTGTGTGACGTGTAAATTATATTGACATTTACCAATAAAATATCTGAATCTGAATCTGAATCTGAATCTGAATCTGAATAAGTAATAGTATTAGAGTACAGTAGCTTATCTTTCCTACATAATTATGATGTTTAGCTTGTAAAGCATATAAATGTCAAGATGACATTAACATTAGGGTTGTCACCATGCTATCAGGTGCGTATGGTGATACAACAATTTGTATAAACAAACCCTGACAGCTTATGCACTTTATGCCACCCATAGGCGGAAGATTTTGTGTTATAACTAACTCTGTCTTAGCTATGAAAAACTCGTAAATCACCCAGCAAACGTCAATTTGGCAACAAACCGACACACTTCGCAGTTGAGATAGGTCTTTAACACCCGGCACTAGAATACTTCTCTGACACTTAGGCCATAAAAATTACTGGTAGCAAATAGACATACATTTAACATATTGAAGTTACAAGCTAAATTACTAGCGGGGTATCATCGCGCGCGTAAATCATAATCCACCCGCCGACGTTTGCGGTATAAATTTAAACTATAAGTTTGCGTAAATATTTTCCTGGCGCCCGATGAGTGTTATGATTTTGTTTGTAAGTGTGTGGAATTTTGTGTTCAATGACTCTTGATTGGCAGACGGGAACTCGTTTTAAATAAGTTTGAAAATAAATTGCGTGTATGTGTGGAAACATAAGGTTTTTTTTTTGTTTTTTTTTTATACTACGATGGTGACAAACAAGCATACTGCCCGCATGATGGTCAGCGGTCACCGAAGCCTATGGACGCCTGCAACTCTGGGGGTGTTACATGCGCGTTGCCGACCCTTTAAAAAAAGGAGGATTCGCTGTGTTGACAGCTAAAGTGGCAAGCTTTGCTCCGTGGTTCCCCAGCTGTCAACACAGTGAATCCTCTTGGAGCTCTGGCGACCTTACTCACCAACAGAAACAACACTATGAGTAGGGTCTGGTGTTATTAAACTGCGGTTTTCTGTAAGGTGGAGGTACTCCCAGATGGGCTCTGCTCCAGATTTGAGTTGACATTCGTTGAGCTGTGCCCTAACCTAACACACTAAACGATATGCATCCGCTGTGCCCATACCTCTCTAAAATGCAAGTTTTATTGTTTACTAGTCTGGCTTTGAGATACTATATTTCGCTTTAAAATCGATATAAGGTTGCGCAACGTGTTAAGGATCAATCACACAAGGACGGGACGGGACGGGACGATCGGTCAATATATATAGAAATAATCACTTAGCTTGGAGACCTCGGATGTCACATGACCTTTTCTATAGAAAATTATAGATTGTCCCGTCCCGCCCCGTCCCGTACCGTTCTAGTGTGAATCATCCCTTACAAGCGCTCGGCGAAAATGGTGGGGAGGTTTGCGCATAAGTGTATCTCGGTCCCCCAACCCCAAATAAACTATACTGCACTGCTCTGTGCATTCAAGGTCAGCGCGCATTGTTCATTACGCAACCTGTAAAAAATGTCTAGTTAGCCCTTATACATTTCGATATTGATATGAATCGGTAAACAAATCAAATGCAGATAAGATCTTCACCTGAAACGAATGAAGTTAACTTTGCACTGCTGCATATTTGCGTGAGGCTATTTATAAAGGGCTATTTCTGGCGTCATTAGGACACGCGTAGGCGCCAGGTAACTGGTGAGATACTTGCGTCAGGGTTGACACGCACGACAATTCGAGACAGTTTATCACACCTGTGTGAATGAGAAGAATATAGTGGACTTTATACAGGTTTGTGGATCGGCAATCTGCTTTTGAAGCTGTTTGGATTGAAAGAGCTAGTGCCTTCCTCGCACAACGTATCAGCAATTCAGCATTGCGATACAACAAGTAAATGCCGCCAGGTACAATGCCTCAAGGACCTATTTTAGATTTAAGGTAGGTAGTTAGGTATTTTACACTTACTGTATATATTTTAAAAATAAATGTTATTATTGTGAAACTTCTACCTGTGGTACTGACTTTCCATCAGGAACAAGAATCTCACCAGTTACTTCCTGGCGCCTACGCGTGTCTTGGTGTGACTTGGAATAGCCTAGGTATTGGGTTAGGTGAAAATTTTACTTAACTGCTATATAAAAAATACACTAGCATACATTTTAGTATAAAAATTGTACGACATTAACTCCTCGACCGCGTTAGCGTATCGGGAGTTCAAATTATGTTTGCCGTTTATTTAAATCATCCGGCAACTTTCATATTTTGACCCCTCGATACGCTAACGCGGTCGTGGAGTTAATGTCGTACAATTTTTATACTAAGGCCTCTGTTCATAATTCATACTTCTGAGATCTACTGCGATAGGCCTTATGAAAAAAAAAACATACCCTGCTGTACCTAGATATACAGTGAGTAAGTCTAATACGGGCGATAAATTTAACCAAACATAGAATTCATTAGTGTTATCAATAATTAAAACATATTTTTAAGTTACACTTAATTATGACCCCATAATTAATTTTTTAATAAAATTTTCAGCAGCAATGTACTATAAAAAATTTGACGCTGACAGTTGTCAACGAATGTTTAACGCGAGTGTGTTTGCATTACATTGCGGGCCGAATTATTAACTATGTTTTTTTTTATTGCAATTCCATTTAAAAGTTACCTAATTACATTTCTTATGTCCAATACTAACCATCGTTAAGAGGTTCGCCCGTATTAGATTTACACACTGTATTAGCTGGAATAGCCCTTTATAAATAACCTCACACAAATATGCAGCGGTGCAAAGTTAACTGTGCAGGCGAGGATTTTTATCAGGGACGTTTGGTGCAGATGGTATTGAATCTTTAATGCGTTGACAGATTTGCTATATGTTCTTACGATAAACGGTAGTAGCCTTGTCTGTCATTTTCTATACAAAATATTTTGCTGATTATGGCTATTCGTACGTTACGTAGTAAAAGACATGTCAGCTCATACAATGATATATTTTTTCTGCATTTTTTTGACAATCTCACACAGATCAACCTAGACCCAAACTAAGCAAAGCTTGTACAAATGTATATACTTGTATGGATAAAAACATATATATACAAATCCTGGTATCCTGACAAAGGTATTTATCACGCATATTTGTTCACGCATGTTTGTGTTCTTGTATAATTGTATATAGTTTGTTTAGTTTGTTTTTGTGTGTAGTTTGAATGTAGAGGATGGGTCAATACCTAAATAAAGAACTATTTTATTTATTTATTTATTTTATTTATTTATATATAAGGTAAAAGTACTAGTGGTCGACGCTGCACTAGTATTCCACATGGGCACTTTATGTCAAAGTGATAAGGTTTAAATTCAATTATCGAAAAATCTTCGTTGTTCAAATTTAACCTATATGACTTTGACATAAAGTACCCATGTCGAATACTAGTACAGCGTTGAGCACTAGTACTTCTACCTTATATGCGTGATAAATGCCCTTACCAGGATACCAGGATTCGTAGGCATAGGATTCGTAGGCAGGCTACACTACCAAGGCTAGGGAGGCCGTAAAGATTTTGGCAGAGGCGAAATATTAAGAAGGCGACAGCTTTTTATAAATTCTCTAAGACTTAAGGTAAACGTAATAGAGCCGGACGAGATGGGTGTCATCTAATGGGCACTCCAGTGACGAACACTCAGACGTTTACCTTACGGTTTTTTTATACCACGCCACCACCACCACCATACCACTACACCACATACCACTTCAGGGGAGTCACATGCGCGATGCCGACCCACGACGACGATTAACTAAGTACAGTCTGCGATAATATCTTCCGTTATGATAGCTGTAAAAATATGTGACACGCTCTTATCTTATCTTATGGCTGTACAAATAAAATTGTGTCAGATATATTTGCTCGGATCATACTATTGCAGGCGACTGTACTTACTTGTTAGATATCCCTACACTGGCATCTTCCCAGGAATCGAAGTCTGTCTGACAAAAGTATTCTTGTCAGTTAAATTTACAGAAAGGTTAAGTTCGTACCTACAAAACACTTATTTAAACTTTCACGATTTTCACACATTATAAATTGACTAAAATTTTGTTTTCAAATTTCGTACCTACAGACTTAACGTTTTTATTTATTTATTTAAGCTTTATTGCACAATTACAAAAAAAGTACAAATGGCGGACTTAATGCCTTGAAGCATTCTCTACCAGTCAACCATTGGATAAAACAGAAACTTGTATTTGGTGCAGGATCGTAAACATCGAGAAGAGATAGGAAACACAAATCAACAATAATACATTGCTATAATAATTGTATAAACATACACATATAAATATAAATATACCTACATATACATACATAAATAAATAATGTACCCAGGTATAAGTATGCAGAACATCTATCACATGAGCTAGTTAGAGAGGTATTTACGTACCTTGCGCTTGAAGGAGAATTTGCTCTGTGCTTGCCTCAGGGGCAGAGGGAGATCGTTCCAAAGACGAGCTGCCTGAATGGCGAATGAGTTAGACATAAAACCAGTGCGGTGAAAAGTAATAGATAATATATAGAAAGTAATAGACTACGAGAAGTGCGTAACTCGCAACCAGGACGAGGCTCTGCAAATTGAAATTTAGATTTAAGATAGCCGGGAGCAGCCGGGTCGAATAAGATAGTATGGAGGGTGCAAAGCATTCTGAGAGACTCTTTTCTGTGAGATTCTTTGTATGTTGTTAAGGAATCAAAAACCAAAAGTCACATAACTCATAAGATCTATTTAATTTATTTAAACTGAATTGTTTTACTGTATGTAAGCATAAAATAAGTAATAGTACTAAAGTACAGAAGCTTTCTCATTTGAGTTTAGCATGTCAAGCATGCAAATGTCAAGATGACATTAACATAGGGCGTGTCACCATGCTGTCAGATGCGTATGGTGGTACATTTGTTTAAACATATAAATAATAACAAAATATTATTACTTCTATTATAAGAACACGTTTTTTATTGATTATTTATTAGTATTGGTATTCATTTGTGTAAATCTAAATTAGTAAGCCGTGTTTGAAATATAAATATATCTGAACGTATCCGTGAGGTAATGCGGGTTGTGCGAACCCTGGCAGTTTAAGCCACCCATAGGCGGAAGATTTTGTGTCAACGTAAAACGCTTTTAAATATTGGTTGGTATTTAATTTGTTAGCCCCTTGTATGTGATATGAATGAAATGATACAGAAAAAAACTGATACTTTTCTTAGCCAATTTACATGTAGTTAAATTAAAATTGATATAGGAATATCATCTTATTACAGTTATTACTTATCGAAATGAATAATTAACGCATGCGGCCTCTTAAGAGTCCACATATGCGAGCAAAAGAGAGCGGGATAGACCTAATTGCAAGAGCACGCGAAACATGAAAAGGCGATAGTAGGCGGGCGCGTCAAAATACACTGCATAATCAGATAATTGCTGTTTACACGTAAACTACAATTTCTGTAGATAAAAGCTTTTACTAGATTTAAGAACTAGTTATTACTTAACTATTTAACTAAGAATCATGTTTATAAATTCAAGGGTTTCGACGTTCTAACCAAAACCATGTAAAAAAGGACAGTTTGAAAAATGAAAGTATCGAGGCTTTTGTTAAAAATCATGTTTTCACGTTTACCAGTTTGAAGGAAATATGTTGAAGTTTTATGTGTATGAATATCAGATACCTAGTTGTTATCAATATTGAGATCTAGACGTCTGAATGATAACAATTTGGCCACTGTGGCCTCTTAATACATTAAGAAGGCACTTTATATGATATATTTGAAGACACAAACGTCATATTATTTTGATCGCTATTTCCAAAACTTGTAGAACCGTCGTATTAATCATCAACACATACTCCTGTGGGCGGTAACCAGACGAATATATATAATTTATTGTTACGCAATATATTAATGATTCACTATCTTCGTGAAAATGTTACAGTTAAAGTATTCCGAATATTTTAACTGTGCCTGGGAGATCAAATTGATTATACCGAGTGTTGCCTGTAACACGAGCAATAAATTTAATCGTTAGTTAGAAGACGCCATGTACTGAAAATTTGATCATTTTTGTACTATGACAAGAGACGTCAATTAGGCTGATGTTAAAGTTCGTTGATGATACTATTTAGTTTGTATGAAAAAGTGAAACCCTACAGATTACATCATTTTTTAAAGTTGTTGATGCTGGATTGTTGTAATTAAGTATAATCCAAAAGATCTTGAAATTTCGCAGTGTAGACTACATAATTTTTTTTTAATACTACGACGGTGACAAACAAGCATACGGCCCGCCTGATGGTAAGCGGTCACCGTAGTCTATGGACGCCTGCAACTCCAGGGGTGTTACATGCGCGTTGCCGACCCTTTAAAAAAAAGGAGGATTCGCTGTGTTGACAGCTAAAGGGGCAAGCTTTGCTCCGTGGGTCCCCAGCTGGAGCTCTGGCGACCTTACTCACCAACAGAAACACAACACTATGAGTAGGGTCTAGTGTCATTAAACTTCGGTTTTCTGTAAGGTGGAGGTACTTCTTGAGATGGGCTCTGCTCCAAATTTGAGCGACATTCGTTGTGCTAACTATATTATCTAACTGGTATTTTCTGATCGCCTCACAATGTTTTTCTTAAGCATCTCATATTTAGTAATATTTGCCCTTGTATTGTTCACCTGGAAATAGACATAAAAATGCAGAATGGTGATACATATTTATCATGAATATATCAACTCGCAAGTTCAACGTCTACTGATATTCATTACGTAGCCGTCGTAGCACTAATCATATAGACGGCGATTTGAATTTACTTATTGGTGTCGTTTTGTTATAGCTTTATTATCAGTTTTTTTTATACAAGTTATATCGTAGCTGTAATCTACAGAAAGATCCTCATACTTTCTGAGTTTAGAAAATATTTTGTGTGCTTCTCTCTTGTAAGTTTTGCTTACATAACAGTTTTATTTTTATTATTAATAATCTTTATATTTATATTTATTAATTCAAAGTCAAAATCATTATCAATATAAAAGTAAAATACAAAACAAAAGAACTTAGCCTAAAACATGTCAAATTACCTACTAACTAAAAAACTAAAAATGAATTAAAATTTACTAAATAATAAAAAGTTTTTTAATTATATTTTTGGGGGTAATTTCATATCATACGACGTAATGTAAAAGTCAACGTACTTTAATACGTTATATCAGAAAATCAAATTTTAATATTATGTTTAATAAACAGTAAAATATAGTAAAACGATAGCAGAAAGATACGGGATAAAATTCAAAATTCAAAAATGTATTCTGCAAGTAGGCGTCAAGGGCACTTTTACAAGTTAATAAGCATTACTTATTGATTATTTTATTTATTATTATTATAATTAAATAATATAAAATACGAATATGATTTGGAGATGTAAAAGCTCCCCAAGCGTCAAAATAAACACCTCCGCTCAGCTACTACTTCTAAGTACCATGTTACGAAATCGCATCATCGTAGGAAGCATCGTTCAAACTTAGAAGTTAAAATACTTCCTATATCTTAACCGTGTCTCTAACGATAATTTCATCTGGGCGTGACAGACAGACAGGCGAGACATAACATAATATTAATTTAAACGTTCGAGCGAGTTGAGAGTATAGTTGTTATGTGGTTTAGCTAGTTTCGGGGCCTCGTTAACGTTGTGAGGAGAGATTTGTTAATTGGTTGAAGAAAATGTGTGCTAACCATTGCGGTAAATAACCATTTATGAAAAAACTTCGTGTTTTAGTACAATACTTTTCTCATATTACTAAAACAATAGTAGAAAACTATTCAAACGAAAAAAGATAATTGAAATTAAACACTTTAGAACGGATTAATCGCGTTTATTAACACCATGACCCTACGTTTAGAGCCCTTTACAGCACTCGTTTTCACTGGGTTAAGATGATGACTGAGAGAATGCGAATTCTCCTCGTCAATCAAAAAGTGTAGGTACATACAAAATTAATTTTAATTTCAATGAATAACAATCGCGGTAACAGAAGACAATATTTTGAAAAAAGATAAGTTTGGTCAGCCAAATAGCGTTAGAATCCATTCAAGTATGTTAACATTCTGATGGTGATCTTTTTACGCAGAATAATAATTATTATACAGAACGTGAAGTATTGTCTGACAAGCGAAGGATCGCAGTATCAGTAGGACAAAAAAAAACTATATCCATCCCGTTTTTCGATGGAAAAAGACAATATGATGCTCTCTAATCTACTGCTACTGCGTTCGATTGCTATTAAGACTATAGTTAGAGCATGAACAATAGGAGTACGCTTTCAATACGATTTCCACTCTACCAAAAAACTCGTCTATTACTGCGTAACGTACGAATAGCCAATGAGGCACAATATTGTGTACATCACGTAATTTTTGATTACAATCTTTAAAATTATATTCCTACAAAAGATCTCTTTTTAGCGATAAAACGTATGGACCCATGGACTTTAATAGTTGAGACATCTAAGGATGACACCCATCCGATCTGTCAGTTTCTATAGAAAGAATCACGTGATAGCTCGGAGCCCTCGGAGGTGACGTGACGTTTTCTATAGAAACTTACAGATCGTCTCGGATCGGATCGGATTGGTATCAGTCATCCATTACGGTTCATTTTACATTGGACGCTCTCAGCATAAGTATTAACGACCAAATTATCTTGAAACGTAAATGGCTCAAGAATTAAAGTCCGTGACTGTGCCATCGCCAACACTGTTTACTGAGGCGTTACCATGACGTCTTAACTCGATTCAGTTTAGGACCTAAACTGAGTCGCTGCCTTTTTTAACTATGCTCGCTGCGTTCTTAACTATGCTGTTTAGGACCTAAACAGCATAGTTAAGAACCTAAACTGAATCGTGTTAAGACGTCATGGTTAGGTCCGCGGCCATTTGTTATCCCTATTTGCAAGGCCTAAGGTCTTCCAACGGTCATCCAAGTGTTACTGTTTGTACCATTGTACAGTTCTTTATTTTGGTTGACACACAGACACCGTATTATGAGAGTTCACAGAAAAAATAAGGTCACCACACATATGCACAGTGTTACTTGTACATTTTTACGATTCTATGTGCTTAACCGACTACCCTCCTATACCATGCTCACCCCTAAAACAAAGTAATTGTAAAATTGTAAAAAATTAAAATTTTCATGACAGATCGACGTGTATATATGTGGGGTGACGGCGAGTTGTTTTGTATGCTCTGTCTAGTTAAAGTTGTCTGTGGGTTGACAAGACTGTTTGATTGATGATGGTGTGATGACGTCGCGCGTTATGTGCAGGGCAGCTGTTCGTGGGCCGACGGCGCCGGGCGCTCGGTGCGGCTCACCGACACCTCGCTGCTCACGCTCAGCGAGGTCGAGCGGCGGGCGCTGCAGCAAGCCGCGCTAGCGAGGCTGCAGCAGCTGAACATTGGCACCACTGTCAAGATACCTGAAGGTAACGCTACGTTTTACTTGAAGTCATTTAGCGAACTTCATCGTCTGGCCACCTCTGTAGCGGCCTACGCACAGGCAAGTGGACATCGATGCAGCTCATCGGCACCTCGCTTGTCACACTCAGCGGCGGGCACTGCAGCATGCTGCAGCAGCTAAATATTGGCACCACTGTCAAGATACCTGAAAGTAGAGCTACGCAAAATTTTACAATAAAACTGCAAGCACGAACAAACGAATATAGGGTACACGTAATAACATGATATTAGATTAGTGTAGAGATTTGAAAATTACTATTGCCATTCTGGTCCTAGAAACAACTCCATTCATTGACCTCGTGGTTCCAGAGTTCCACATTTTTTAAAGTGTAAAATCCGTGAAAGTTTTCAGTGATTATATCCTTTTCTCGTTTCCTAATGTGTAAAGTGCAGCCACACACTTCCTCGCTGAGTCTCGGTTTATTTTCGCGCGGCGTCCTCGCTGCAACCCGAGTCGTTGGCGTTGGACCACAAGTACTTGTTGTTGTTGCAATAACCGGGATGTTACAACGGCAGAGGACATTTTTATCATTCGAAATTTAGAAATAAATATATAAAACAATGTGGAAAATAGAACACAATGTCACAGTAGGGTTAATAAGCTTAATTAGTTTACATTAACCAGAAACAATAAGTGGTTTAATTTATCGGCCTAATATTTTTTCGCGATTTACGATCACTTCCCCTTATCAAAATTTCCCAAAAAGAGACTCATCATTTTATTTGATGGCATGAAAGGATTTTGCATACTAAAATATAAGTCAGACTATGATGAACTGAAGTTATGTATGTGATATAATAAATTAGGGTAACGTTGGAGTGCCAACAGATCGTTTTGCAACGAGTAAACAAGACTGCATTCTGAACTTCCAATTGGCTTTATGAGAATCATTTATTGTTCTTTGGTGTACTTACTATCAAAGTTAGTATTGAACTTTATTTAATCTATTTGACAGTTAACGCCTATCCAAATAGCTTAATAGATTACGTTATCCGTTATGAACTGAATTTGCTCGAAACCTCACCTAACGGATCAAGGTTTCAATCGACACGGGTTTAAAATGCGTTATTATGACAATAAACTAATCATGAACTTTCTAAGCATACGTTAACCTTTACTACTTTATCACATTCCGAAAGGTCACACAGAACCCTCACAGGTGACCCAGTCCACAATGCGCTATAAATACGCCACGGGACAAGCCGGCTTTCCAACATGGCGGCCAAATAAATACGCGCTTACGCAACGATGACGCGTCGTGACGTCACTGGAGTGCTCTAGAAAAATATTTGATCGTTACTTTTATCGTTAGGTAATTGGCCACACAGACGTCGTAAATAAAATCACATTGTGTTTTCGAAAATAGAAGTTTACAAGTTATTTATGGTCGTTTTGCTGAGTGTGACGTAGATTGACGTGACGTGGCTGTGTCCCAAAATATCGTGATGCTGTTGTCATTCTCGATCAAGAATAATTAAAATTGAATGAATGTTTTCTGTTCTTGATTTGTCTGTGCGACTACAGTTAATAATTCTTGTCTGAAATAAGAGGTTCACCAATAACGATGAATTTTGCCTGTTAAGTAAGTATAGAAGAATAGAAGTTTGACGTTTAAAATAACGCTTTCTAGTTTGACGGTTCATTTGTTTGGAAGAAAGCGTGGTTTGAATTTAGAAAGTAGGTACAGTCAACCAATTGGAACTAGGCCGCTGTGACTATGTCATAATGTCGCTATGAATCAGATTGTAAGAAATCTCTTACCGCTTGTCATTTTGACATGGTCCTAGAGTGGGCTAGATTTCCAATTGGTTGATTGTACCATTTGTAACTCGTTTTTATAGAGCTAAGGTGATAAACGATAAGTTATCATGATATTTTTTTATTGAAAAATACGAAATACCTAAGGTATTCTATCAGGTGTAATCTTTCTGAGCGATAGAAATTTCAAATGTGATAAAATTTGATAAATAATGGTTTTTTTATAAATGTCAGTGGCCATAATTGTAATAACCACTGAGTCCACTCACATTTCTAATTCTATTCTATATTGGGAATTAAGTCAACAAACATGTACATGTAGACAATTACATAACTGGTTATGTTACTTATATACAAAAGAATAATTAATAGGAATAGTTGGCATCGGTCGTATATAGTGATCACATGATATGCACATGTTTGTAACTGTTACAAAATAAGAAGTCAACCTTTGCAGGCACATTTTTAAGTGTAAGCGAATTTTAATATAGCGGGATTGTATTCCATTTTTTTAGAATTTGCACGTAGGTTTTAATTGATTATTGTATTCCGTACGATGCTGTATTGTTTGGACAGTTGATTAAGGTTAAACATTTTAGTGTGAAGTGCCCAGCAAGTGTCAATACCGTGGTTATCTTTATGTGTACAGTCACCTGCAATAGTATATGACGCTATGAAGGCCGCAAAA
Organism: Lathronympha strigana; assembly: GCA_949128165.1. Lineage (NCBI taxonomy): Eukaryota > Metazoa > Arthropoda > Insecta > Lepidoptera > Tortricidae > Lathronympha > Lathronympha strigana. The sequence goes on along the minus strand of OX421917.1, from coordinate 19,089,650 downwards.
ATATGTGACACGCTCTTATGGCGGTACAAACAAGACTGTGTCACATATTTTTGCGGCCTTCACAGCGTCATATACTATTGCAGGTGACTGTACATGTATAGAAGTATGGGGAATTCTCTTAAAACTTAAACTTGGTAAGTTCAATTAGTTTTCGAAGTACGCAGTCATTTTTCAAGGTTTTATTGATTAGGATTATGATTGAACAAAGAGCATCGACTCTGGCCAACCTTCATCATTCAACTCTGTGATAATGAGTGCTGTAAAAGGCTCGAAACGTTAGGGAAATGTGGAGAATATACGTCAATCTGTTTTAAAGTGTTTTATTTTAATGAATACTAATCGCGGTAACCGTAAGTATGCTCTTATGTTTAATTAAATAAAACCTACATATGTATTTACTTTTATATAAGTCTGAGATCAATATCAACAGCCTCAAAAGCTTATTGTATTTAGCGTTTGGCCACATTGCAACAAAGTTATATAAAGGGGCGGAGAAGCCAAGAAAGACGCCCGTAGAACCCAAAGTCAAAAATGAAAGATGAAAAACTGGTTAGTCGACACTTTTCACATTTTCTGTAAGTTAATAATATGCTTTTTGTATTTAAATTTAAAGAAATGTATAGATAACGTCATGTCAAATGTCAATTAGCTATAACGATTTAAAGAAAGTATCGTGAAATATAGACGAGTTTTTAAATCGAACTACCACGTTGAGCGTTAATGGATTGATCATCATTTAATGCGCAATCAATTAGCTGTTTACACATGACACATTTGTTAGAAACGCTGCATGTGACCTAATTGCAGAAAACAAATTGGCATTTTGCGCACTGTCATATTGTAATTTAGACAAGAGAGGTTGAATATATTGTCCGGCAATTATTAACTGCTAAGTTTAGCCACAGAATAAGTAATAGTACTGAAGTACAGAAGCTTCTCTTTCCTACATTTGATGCTTAGCTTGTCAAGCATGCAAATGTCAAGATGATATTAACATTAGGGTTGTCACTTGTCACCATGCTGTCGGGTGCGTATAGTGGTACAACAATTTGTGTAAACTTATAAATATGAACAAAATATGTATCGAAACATTATTTGTATAATAAGAACACGTTATTATTGATTATTAGTTTTGGTATTAATTTGTCTGAGTATTAGTATGCGGTGTTTGAAATATAAATATATCTGAACGCACCCGTGAGGTAATGCGCGTCACTTAACTCTGTAGCTGACCGTACAGTCAACCAATTGAAACCCTAGGCCACTCTAGAACCATGTCAAACTGATAAGCAGTAGGAGATTTCTTTCAATCTGATTTAAAGCATCACTATGACATAGTCCTACAGTGGCCTAGGGTTCCAAATGGTTGACTGTAGGCACATTATTAAATGCTCACATAAAAAACCCGTCATCACGTTTGATGTGTATAATAATTTTCGACGTCAAACAAAACACACAGTTTAAAGCATTATCAAGAATCTAGGCGTAGGCGATGCTAGGCTTGTCTTAAAATAAACCTAATTCTTTAGTAACTGGTCTGAAATCTCTATTATTAACTTGTAATCAGCTGTCTAAACAGTGGGAGCTGAAAAATGGCTCCGACGTTTTGATAATTTGTATTTGAGGAAAATGTCATGGCGGACAGGAAGGTGCATAATAGTAGTTTATGCAACAGTGATATAATAAGGGTTCTTAAAACTTGAGGGTCGCCGTTACAAAACGAGGCGAAGCCGAGTTTTGTAATTATAGACCCGAGAGTTTAAGAACCAATTATGAGCTGTTGCATACCCTAGTTTTTCTACGACAGCTAAAATAGCGTAAAAAGCAAAATCTAGAAACGTGGCAGAATAGGGAAGATGTTGTGCCCACTATAAAAATTAAAAAAAAACAACAACAGTGCTAATATATTGTATGAAAATCCATAGGAGCAGTGTTCTTATGGAATACCACAGACAACGTTATAATGTATACTTTTTAAATATCGCTGTCAGTCATCTAATTGACAGATAGAAGTGCTGGAGTAGAAAAACAATCTTTTAAATATATAAAGCGGTTTATGTATGTTTATTTATACTGGTAGAGCACTCACAGTTTCTATTGACGCTATTAAGGGTAGAATTTTGGAATTGGAATATTATACATTAAGAAAAAAACCCTTAAGAAGTAAGAAAGCTTTAACTAGGAAATTAAGCTTTTTTTATACACCGTCGGTGGCAAACAAGCTTACGGCCCTTTCATGGAACACGGTCATTGTAGGGTAGCGTATGGGGTTGAAAACGGAATTGTAATTTATAATGACTTTTACGAGGCCATAGTTGCGGGTGAAGGTTAGTCTAAACAAATATAATAGTCGCTTTTGGTCGGAGTTCCTTTTTATTGACGGAGTGGGGAATGCTTTTACGCATCGTCCCTCCGGCCCCGGGAAGTAAAGGCCGTTGTGGAGGGATATGTGGGGCTCATCCGCTCTTTACCCCTCTCCTAGTGAGAGGAGAGGTGGTCCTACCCACTAAACCCCACTCCGGCGTTTCTCCCTCTGTGGCGTTATGGAAAGCGCCATGAGATCACGAACATGTCACTTCGACCTGCGAGGGTTCCGAGCTAACACGTGATTTTTTCTATCATCATCATCATCATCATAATTTCAGCCGAAAGACGTCCACTGCTGGACATAGGCCTCCAAAGATTTCCACAATGACCGGTCCTGCGCCACCCGCATCCAGCGGACTCCTGCGACCTTCACCAGGTCATCAGTCCACCTACCCACGCTGCGCCTTCCGGTACGCGGTCGCCACTCGAGAACCTTTCCGCCCCAACGGCCATCGGTTCTACGTGCAATGTACCCCGCCCACTGCCACTTATTTTAGCGATTCGGAGATCTATATCGGTTAGTTTGGTTCTGCTGCGGGTGGTCTCATTTCTGATAGGATCTCGCTCATTGCGGTGCAAATGTCTATTTGTAGACAATCTTACACCAGTTCTTATAGCTATAGTTATAATAGTGTCTAACTAAACGTGCCCAGTTTTATTTGTGACGCTAATATATAAACATCAGCCGTCTCTCTGCGTGTAGAAACGGTGAAAGTTATCTCCACTTCCACGAGCATCATTAAAAAATTGGCACTCGTTCTTGTTTAGATGAAAATGCAATATTACATCAATTACAAGGACGTGGGAGTATTCAGTCTAAGGAGAGACTTTACCTCCTTATGCGTGTTTTATCGCTTGTATTTTTGGTTACGTGGCTTAAAAGGATAAAACGGAACTCTTATAGGATCATTCTTATAAAACTGACTTTCAACCCTGGTTCAAACCCCGTCGGCTCGTACCAATGAGTTTTTCGGAGCTTACGTACGGAATATCCTTTGATATTTAAGTTGTTTTTCTGCGAAGGAAAACATCGTTAGGAAACCTGCCTACAGCCGCGAAGAAATTAAAAAATCTATGTGAAGTTTCCAACCCGCTTTGTGCCAGCGTGAGGAAATACACGGTGATTATTTAATCACTGGCCAAACTCTGTACTTTGTGAATGTATAGGTCATACTGACCTTGACCTTTAATATGGGGCGAATGCCAAAATGGCGAAAAAAATATTTGCAGTACTATAAATTCCGACTGGTGCGATGCCGCCAATTCGTATGAAGCTAATTGTTTTTTCGCGATTTTTGCATTGGCTCCATAATTGTTCAGTATGACCTATAACATTAGGTTCTTAAAGTATATGGCTAGTGACTAAAAAAATCACTCTGTATTGCTCAATCCCTCGCGCGCTTGAGAAGAGGTAGGCATAGCTTGGTAGCGAGCGGGATGTATATAAACTGGATATCAATACATTTATTTTCAAAATAATATACAGTAGGTAAGTGTAACTTACCTAACTACTTACCTCTACCTACCTTCAATCTAAAATAGGTCCTTTGAGGCATTGTACCTAGGATGCTGGCAGCATTTCCTCGTTAAACTGGATTTTTCATTTATTATTTATTTTTAAAACATATTAACGTACGGTGCATTTCAAAGAACGAGTATTGGCACGTGACATTATAAACTTTCATACTACGTAACGATGTGTCACCAATATGCAAACTACACAACAAAAACATTTCAATACTTAAACCGTCATCCGAAAACGAGCCTTCATTCTTTGCTATTAAGTTCAAATTAGAATAATACTGCCGAATACTTGTTTCCTTTGGTTATGAGTCGGTTATATTTAGCAGGAATCCTCGGTATGCGCGATTCTTAGCGTTATCTGTTCTAACCACAGATCATTGGCAACTAGACGGGGAAGATAACGACATTCAGTCACCACATTACACTGCCATACAAATTAAGAATGATAGTCATTCAAATTTGGAATGATAGCGTCCCTTTTATTTCAGTTGTAACCTGAGTACTCACAAAAATTACAGACATCCAAATAATAAAAACGTAGTAGAGAGAAAGTACAGATTAAACGTAGGCTGTTGGCTTATAAATGGAAATATATAAAAATTGTTGCATTGACAACGAACAGCCTAAACAAATGTAATTGTTTTTAGTAAAAAGGTACCTTTTAAAAAAAGGTACTTTATCGATTGTCGATAAGGTGCTAATGCTATAAAACTTCATCTCGTAATGAACCTTATCTACAACCGACAGTGTTAATCTTTGGGGGTAGCATATTTGGGGGTAGAACCTTAAAATTGAGAACGCTTATTTTTCAAAAATGATTTTCATAGCAGTTCCTGTAAATATCTTGCAGACAATGTCCCGGGCTTTGCAAGTGCAAGAGCGCTTATATCCGATGACCTCACGGCTTAAACGCCTAACACAGTCTATAGGCCAGTAGTCTATGAAGCTATTGCCCGATACAGTGACTGTCAGTCCTGCCAACTGTCAAAAAGATGACACGTCCGTTGTAAACAACGCTAGTGTAAATACATGCCTACGTACAAAATAATGTACACAGGGTCAGAGCGGCGTCAAACATATCCGGCCTGAGTTTTGTCCTCTTCTGATGCATTATTTTCATTTTTTGTCTCTCTCGCACCTACTAGAATCGTATCATTCACATCAACGGCCTCCTAGCCTAGTCGGTAGTGACCCTGCCTACGAAGCAGGAGGTACCGGGTTCGAATCCTGGTCACGGCATTTATTTGTGTGTTTATCACGAATATTTGTTCCTGAGTTATGGATGTTTTCTATGTATTTAAGTATGTATGTGTATCTATCTATTATATATATCGTCGTCTAGTACCCACAACACAAGCCTTATTGAGCTTACTGTGGGACTAGGTCGATTTGTGTAAGATTGTCCCACAAATATTTATTTATTTTTATTTTATTTATCATTACCATATGATGACGGTACCTTAAGGTGCACTCATATGATTGAATTGATACAGCGATATTAGACGACATGGATGCCCAATCATAATTCGTTTGTCATAGTTTAATATAATTCTATGTCATGTGATCTTCCAAATATATTCAGTCGAATAGCACATGCCGTGCCTACTCAAATTTAAAAATATCAGCCCTAAGAGGGTACAAACAGGGTTGAAAATGTAACGGCTTTTAAACGGATGAAATCGCGAGCCTAGACTAAATTATGTACATTATACGTAATTGAATTACTATATAAAATCATTTTAAATATTTACCTATTTATCTACCAGTCTTAACCAGCTTAACCTTAAGACATGTTTATATTGTTTTGTAATTATTTTCGGCTATGGTATACCCTTTATTTATATTGTCTGTGACTACGCGTTTACGATATTAATAAATTTCGTCTGAAAATAAACATGACACGTGACAAGACAACATATGTCATATCTCTTGCATGTCGATGTGAATCACACGCAGGTATTCAAGATTGGCATCTTTTATCTGCTTTCTTCCATGCTGGCGGTTGGCACATCGCTACACCAGGTTGGTCCTCTTCCAGTTGATAATCAAGATGGCGATGGGGTCTAGATATTGTTTAATGTGTAATATTGATAAGAAAGTGTTAAGTAAACATCATAATCTCATAGAAGTTTGACGTTTAAAATAACACTTTCAAGTTTGACAGTTCATTTGCTGAGAAAAGATAACGAGGTTTGGCTCTACCGAACAACGAACAACGTCGCCCAAGTGGCAATATACTATTCTATTTAAGAATAAGAATAAGAATAGTTTATTACCTAATACATGAAAATAGAGTTACAGATCAAATACAATTACAAAACAAAATAATGCAGAACAAAAGTGACAGAAAAAAAAGTGCTTATTGTATTGGCAAAGGGTGTCAGTCTCAGCGTATGCCAGGACAAGATGCCCGGCGCTGGTTTTCAGACCGACCCCAGACTAAGGACGGTCGGAGAAAATTATAAAAGTAGGTGCATCTGTGCTCGTTATTGAATAATATCTATTAACATTCCTTATGTGAGATTTTTAATTTTAGCATACAATTATATAATAATGAACAATCAGTAATATTTATCCACAAACTTAAAAATTAAGAAAAATTTTTTTACGGATGTTCGCAACTGTATTGGTTTGCTGTGGGGTTGGTGTGTGTGTCTGTATGTATGTGTGTATGTATGTATCTAATATGTATGTGTGTATGTTTATATAATATACTGAGACTTTGATAATACTTGACATTGGCAAAAGTGTCCATCTCTCGAACAGAAGCCATTATTTAAAAGAAGAAGGGTTGGTAGGGCGGAGAAGTGATCTCGATATTATATTATTATAGTTTGTATGTCTTTCCCATCACGGAACAATGGTGTTCCGGACCTTTGGGAGGCGTACGCGGAGCCGAAGCCAACACGCAGAGGCCCTTTCGACAATTTAATGAAATGTAAGGGGTACACCGAGCGGATGTTGCACCTGCCCGAGTCATGGGACGCACGCAGAGGCAGCACCCGCGAGGGTGTAAAGACTATTGAGATTTAATGGAATCTAAAATATACTGGACTATTAGGTGAAAGTGCTGGACTAAATACTGGGTTATGGAGAATAAAATCGGACGTCTGCCTAACAAAATGGTAATCAATTTTATTTCTGGCAGACGGTGACTCGCCCACATAAGATGGGCCCCCACAAAAAGCGACATCTAGGATGGCTCGAGGGCAACACCGATATGAGGGCTGGGGGTAGAGAGGTGTGACTGGACTTTAAACATATAGCCAACTCGCCACTTAGGTTTCCACATCTACCCTCGAGAACACAGCTCTCGCGACCCCACTCTGGACGGCCGGTTAAGGCAAGCCAGAGGCGGAGGACTTGGTCGGACGACGGAGTCCCCCAGGAGCGCTCAGGTACGTGGGGTCGCTACTCCCCAACAACTCGCCACAAGCTGCCCTGCGTTGACTGATTGCACCGGTCGAAACCAGTGGGCAATGGGGTCGTCACATCCCTACGCCATTATTATAGTAATTATTAACTATACGGTTTTACTACAGTGTTGGGAAATGAGGAAAACATAGAAAATTCGTAGGAAATCCGAAGTTGACAATGCTCGAGGATCAGACAGGCGCTGGGGTAGAAAGATTCTCGAGTGGCGACCGCAACGTTGGTCCACCTCCAATAAGGTGGACCAACGATCTGCTCCCTTACCATGACGTCTTCACGCAATTCAATTTAGGACCTAAACTGAGTCGCTGCCATACAACTGAGCACAGTTAAGAACCTAATTTAAATCGCGTTAAGACATCATGGTAAGGGCCCTGAAGGCCTAGTATAAAAATTTTACGACATTAACTTCTCGACCGCATTAGCGTATCGCGGGGTCAAAATATGAAAGTTGCCGAATGATTTAAATAAAAGGCAAACATAATTTGAACTCTCGATACGCTAACGCAATCGAGAAGTAAGTGTCGTACAACTTTTATACTAGGTCTTCTGGTCAGAATGAGGATTATCGCGAGTCGATTTCCCGCTAGGGGCGCTAATGGAACGTGGGAACATTTCAAACGTCATTTTGAAAATCTCTCATATTGACACAGGACCCACGCATGAATGGCGTCGTCTTGTGAGCGATAGTACGGTAGCTCCCATTGAAACCGTTTGGCTGAGAAATCCTTGAAAGAGGTATTTCAAAATCTATTTTTTTTAATAACGTGTTTTATATTTACACTTGTATTCGTTTGACGTGAAAAATAGATAATAGCTTCGAAAGTTTTCCTACAGGCAACACATTACCGTGGTCAACCATGGCGGCGCCACTCGTCACGGCTATTACCTGCACCGCTACCTACGGTGCTCACGCGCACCTCGAACCAAACTCGACACCAACTATTGACCAAATTCAGTCTCTGTCGTTTTGAATGGGAGTGAAAGAGAAGCACTGTTATTTTAGGAAAGGTATTTTTCTATTCTTTGGTTTAGACTAACCACGAAAATCATAGTCGGTTGATTTTTAAATATATCTTCTCAGTGTAGCAGTGTTATATGTAACAACGTACATCCAGCTGTTCAAGGGGAAACCAGGCCTATTATCTTATCTATCTTATCTTATCTTATCTTATCTTAAAATAACTCGAATCGATTGTCTTTTGAAATTAAACACTTTAGAAAGGATTAATCGCGTTTATTACCACCGTTTCGAGCCCTTTACAGCACATTTTCACAGGTTCATCCATTCTACAGTGTTTCATTTCAATAAACAACAATCGCAGAAACAGAAGACAATATTACGACTGTCTTTTGTCTTGTGTCTCCGAAAACATTATCAAAGTGCTGCCTCTCAACCCGCACGCAGCAGCGCGCCCGCCGGCGCCAGTAGGTGTTATATAATACTCGTATTTTTAATTGTAGGCAACCCTAGCGTTTCTGCGGGGACAGGAGGGCCGAGGGGCATTTGTTTTTTGCGTAGGTTAGTATGACATAAATTTGGTAGCAATAATCTCAACCTAATTAGCATAGCTTGGGGTGTCTGTAAAGGGTAGCATTTTAGGGTTCCGTAGTCAACTAGGAACTGTTATAGTTTTGCCATGTCTGTTTGTCCGTCCGCGGCTTAGCTCAGTGACTGTTGGTACTAGAAAGCTGTAATTTCGTTTGAATATAGGTATCAATCATGCCGACAAGATGGTACTAAAATAAAAAATCGGAACCTTTACACGTAACCTGAGGGGGATGATTTCGTTTTTCGTTTAAACCCTAAACTGTGAGATATCGTCGGATAGGTATTTGATTTTGAAAGAAAGAAGCTTGCTAAAACATTTTTTGATAAAGTTAATATCTTCGAAAATTATCGCTTCGGAAGTTAAAAAAAATGTGTCCTCCTCTAACTTTTTAACCGCAAGTCCAATAAATATAAAAAAATAATGAAAATAGAGCTTTATCAAGACTTTCAAGGAAAACTATTTTGAGCTTGGTCAGGTTTCTTTTTTTTCAGGTCACGTATCTTCTCGGTTAAAAGGGCGTATAAGTCGTAAGAGCTGGGAAGTTACTCTCTTTTTATTGTTATGAGTATGGTGTCTATTACAACCCTTTTTAAGTTAGCCTATTTTGACGGACGGTAAACTACGGAACCCTACTTTGAGCATGGCCGGTTTTTTTATTGAAACGAGAATGCGAATGAGTTTCGCACTTGTAGTAGCTACAGTGATAGCAATGTGTCACAGGAAGCCTCGCTGTGTGGGTATTAGATAATGTGTTTTAAAATAACAACGTGTTTACTGACAACGTAATCAAATTAAACACAGGGATTAAAAAAGATCTGAAATGTTGAATATGATTATTAGTTCTAACAAAAAAAATAGTAGTTTAGGCAACAGTGGTATAATAAGGGTTCTTAAAACTTGAGGGTCGCCGTTAATAATAGACCCGAGAGTTTTAAGAACCAACTATGAGCTGTTGCATACGCTAGTTTTTAAACGACAGCTAAAATAGCGAAAAAAGCTAAATTTTGAAAGTTGGCAGAATGTAGAACAAGTCGTATGTCCACTATAGAAATTAAAAAAAACAACAGTGCTAATATATTGTATGAAAATCCATATAAGCAGTGTTCTTATGGAAAACCATAGACAACGTTATAATGTGTACTTTTTAAATAACGCTGTCAGTCATCTAATTGACAGATGGAAGTACTGGAGTAGAAAAAATAGTTTTTGAATTATCTAAATATATTAATTTAAGTCAGCCAGGACAGAAGCAGAAAGATGTAGCCGTTGTATTTGCGTTTTTACTGTTCAATAATATAACTTTTGTTAACCGCATCCAACGGAGAGCAGCTCGAATTGTCAACTGCCAACGTATTTCTGATCGGCTTGATCCCTTGGCGCTGCGTAGAGATGTGGCCTCACTCTGTATTTTCTATCGCATGTATTATGGGGAGTGTTCCGAGGAATTGTTCGGATTAATCCCTGCCGCTTCTTTCCGCCATCGCCCTACGCGACAATATTTCCACTCTCACCATTTAGATGGTTGGCAGTCCTCAACTGTGCGCTTTTCCCGAAACTTCCTGCCTCGCACAGCTAAACTGTGGAACGAACTGTCGCCAGCGGTGTTTCCGGACCGATACGACCTTCAAACCTTCAAGAAAAGAGCGTACTCCCACCTTAAAGGCCGGCAACGCACTTGCGACACCTCTGGTGTTGCGGGTGTCCATGGACGACGTTAATCGCTTACCATCAGGTGATTCGTTTGCTCGTTTGCCCCCTACAGCATAAAAAAAAAAAAAAAAAAAAAAGTACGTACTCATAACTGCTAGTCTATTATGATCGGGTTTCATCGACTATCGCTGTGGCTGTCATGTTCTAACAGGTATGTAAGTGCGAAAGTGACGCATAGTCGATAAAATGGCAACCATTACCTGTATAAATATTTTCGAAATCCCCAACCTTACGAACGAAGCTGTGAGAAACAGCCAGTATGTTAAACCAGCCAATATACAAAACTATCACTATCACTACATCACTACATAGTATAAAACAAAGTCGCTTTCTCTGTCCCTATATCCCTATGTACGCTTAAATCTTTAAAACTACGCAACGGATTTTGATGCGGTTTTTTTAATAGATAGAGTGATTCAAGAGGAAGGTTTATATGTATAATACATGCATATTATAGTAGTGAAACACTAATAATACCCGTGCGAAGCCGGGGCGGGTCGCTAGTAATTATTATTTTTAAGCAAAAAAGACTGAAAAATTAGAAAAAAAAAAATTAAAAAAAAAATTAAAATTAAAAATTCTCAGAAAATAAGAAAAGTGGATAAATTCATGTCCTCGGGCGGGATTCGATCCCGCGACTCTGAAACCCAACATCAACACTCCTATCCTGTGAGCCAAGTTTGGCGACCCCTGCCCTAGCGGCGCTTGCGCACCGAAACGCAATTTTCTATCAAAACAAGTGTCGTGTTGCGTCGTCGGGTTCCATGTTTGTTTGTGGAAGTTTTCGCGGTTTTTCTGAGTACAAATAAGATGTGATTTGTTTTTGATGAGTGACACCTGGGGATCAGCTGTTGACCGGTGGAACGAACTCGGCAACGGAATGTACATTTTTTTTTGGATACGATAGCTGATTCTACAGCAATCAAACATTATGGGAGGGGATTTTGGGATGATATTATGTATCCCAGAATTCACTTGCGTAGTAAGCTGGCAAGCTTTGTAAATTTTACGATTTCTAAGCAGACTTAAACTTTCACGATTTTTACACATTATAATTTTACTACGGGTCTTAATCTCGTAAAAGTTTTTTTTATTTTTTGAATACTACGACGGTGACAAACAAGCATACGGCATATGAATAAATCAATCAATCAATCAATCAATCCTTTAAAAAAAAAGGATTCGCTGTTTTGACCGCTAAAGGGGCTTTGCTCCGTGGGTCCCCAGCTGTCAACACAGTGAATCCTCTTGGAGCTCTGGCGACCTTACTCACCAACAGAAATACAACACTATGAGTAGGATCTAGTGTTATTAAACTACGGTTATCTGTAAGGTGGAGCTACTTCCCCAGATGGGCTCTGCTCCAGATTTGAGCGAGACGACATTCATTGTGCTGTGCCCTACGACACTAAACGATATGCATCCGCTGTGTCCATACCTCTCTCGACAACTATACACACAACACACATCTTACTTTTATTTGTAACATCATGTTGTTTGTGCAGAAAATGCTGTGGCGACGACGACGAAACCCAAAAGAAGGGCCTACCTGCTAAAGAGGAAGGCGCTTACCACTGGCTTCTTCGATCAGAAGAACGCTGAGAAGGATAAAGGTATGTGATATCAGTATTGGCAGTGTTGTGCCGAAAACATATGACCAACGAGCATACTGAACGACTGACGTTTACCTGATATAGCTATTCGTACGTTTCCTTTCGTACGAATATCAATACAGTGGATGACACTTGAAGACGGAAATTCAGATATTTACTTAACTATGAAACATGCTTAAAGTTTATGCAAATTTATGAACCGGTTCTTCCTCAAGGTTGTAAACATAAATAGTATATTACTCAAACCATTAATAAATAATTCTTATTTTCCATGACATCCCAAATTCTACCAGTGGATGACATGCAAAATTTCAAATGTCCCAGTGGATGACACTTGAAGACGGAAATTCAGATATTTACAAAGAAAACTACTTAGCTATGAAACATGCTTACTGTATGTTTATGCAAATTTATGAACCGGTTCTTCCTCAAGGTTATAGAAAACATAAATAGTATATTACTCAAACCATTAATAAATAATTCTTATTTTCCGTGACATCTCAAATTGTACCAGTGGATGATATGCAAAATTTCAAATGTCCCAGTGGATGACACTTGAAGACGGAAATTCAGATATTTACAAAGAAAACTACTTAGCTATGAAACATGCTTACTGTATGTTTATGCAAATTTATGAACCGGTTCTTCCTCAAGGTTATAGAAAACATAAATAGTATATTACTCAAACCATTAATAAATAATTCTTATTTTCTGTGACATCCCAAATTGTACCAGTGGATGACATGCAAAATTTCAAATAGCCCAGTGGATGACTATAGAAAAATGGAATCGTGTCCCAGTGTATGACAGGGCCTTGCATTAAGTTTTTTGAGGTGATTACTGATCTGCAGATAAATGTATCTGCGCAGAAACGCAAATTTATGAACCGGTTCTTCCTCAAGGTTATAGAAAACATAAATAGTATATTACTCAAACCATTAATAAATAATTCTTATTTTCTGTGACATACCAAATTGTACCAGTGGATGACATGCAAAATTTCAAATAGCCCAGTGGATGACTATAGAAAAATGGAATCGTGTCCCAGTGTATGACAGGGCCTTGCATTAAGTTTTTTGAGGTGATTACTGATCTGCAGATAAATGTATCTGCAGATCAGTAATCACCTCAATATAAATAACAATAACTGTTAGCGACGCGCTCACGAGTACCATTTAAAACTAGAAATATGTATACCTAGCTGTAGAAATGTATCGCATAGATAACTCTTAAGTACTTTAAGTTAACCATTGGCGCGCCCCACCAGTCTGCATGCATCCTCTGACGGGGCCGCCCGTAATGCGCAAATTTTCTAATTTGACACGTGGTTTATAATTAAGTTATTTTTCTGGACCTTTGTACTTTTTAAATGTCTTGTTCGTATTTTTCCGTGTTTTTGAACATTAAAAGTGTATTTTGAACTCAGTGCTTTCTCTTCAACACCAAGACCTCACCCTACCGGCTTCAGTGGTCTTCGAACCGGATAGATGTTTCATACTCCAAAAATGGTGAAAACTCGCAGCACTGTACGCAAAGAGCTCATGGAAAATCTAGAACAAGGTGCTAATAATGGTAATACCGAACAAGAAACAAAGAATGTTCCAGAACCTACGTGTCACCGTTCGGAACGAACGGCGGCGGGTAGCGGTATAAAAACCGAGCCGCGCCCTGTGCACTCGCTTGCACATTCAAAATCTAAATCCAGGTCTTCGGTATCGTCTATCGAGGCACGTAAGAAGCGATTAATTTTGGATGCCGAAAAGCGAAAAGCCGATATACAGATGCAACTAATTGAAAAAGAGCTAGACGCAGACCTAGCCGACTTGGAGGAGGAGGAAGATGAGGAAGTATACAGTTCACATGAGAAGGAGGATCGCACACGGAATATCGAGAACTGGATGGAAAAAAGCCAGCTGGAGTTGGACAAGTTGAGCGTACCGCCGCCAAATGAGCCCGTCGCAGGTGTCTCGCGAGACACGAAAGACACAATTCAAATGCTCGCTGCAACAGTCCAGCAGCTAGCCGCAGCTTCTATCCAGAACAAGCCTAACGCCAACCTATTGAGCCGCATCTGCACGCCCCGAGACCTTCCCGAGTTCACAGGAGACCCGCTAGATTGGCTGCAATTCAAAAGGGCGTATGAGGAGTCGACCGAAGTGTGCCATTTTAGTTCTAAAGAAAACCTGTGGAGACTTCGTAAATGTCTGCGTGGAGCAGCAAAAGAAGCAGTCTCAGCTCTGCTGATCAGTGCAACGTCGCCTGATCGCATTATGGAAACGCTGGAGCTACGATTTGGTGATCCAGACTGCATTATTTCTAAGCTGATGCAAGATATTAAAAGGCTTCAACCCGTCTCCCCAGAATACCAAAAGGATATAGTCCAATTTTCTGTAAAGGTGCAGAACTTCGTTGAAGCTGTAAGGTCAGTAGGTCGTGAAGAATACCTACAGGGCATGAGCCTAGTGTCCCTCATTTTATCTAAACTACCTACTGTTTTATTGTCAAAGTGGTCGGATTATAGCTTTCCTGTTATTAAAGCTGGCTTGAAGTCACGTTTGGATATATTAGCAGACTTCTTGAATACGGAAGCTATACGTATATCTACTACTTCTAATATTTATTCTATGGGTCAACGCACGGAACACGTAAAAACTAGAAGTTACGATAAGAACCCGCGCCCGCAATCTGTTAACCTGCAGTCTGTGCAAGATAACGCCGACAATAAGTGCTATTTTTGCCAAGGATCGAAACACAAGTTATCCGAATGTAAACAATTCAGAAAGGCACTTCGCAAGGTACGTTGGCAGTACGTAAAACGTAATGGTATTTGTTACAAATGTTTGGATTCCCGCCACAGCCGAGAAACCTGCCCTGCACCCGTATGCGATAAGGATAATTGTGGTCAAGCGCATCACAAGTTACTGCACTTCGTAAACAACAACGCTGCGCGCCGGCCGAGCGACCGCGCGCCGCCGGGCCGGGAGGTACCTATCGTCACCGCGGAGCCCGCCGGACCCCAGGAGTCCTCGGCGGAACCCGCCGGCGACGCGAACCCACCGACGACGGAGGCAGTTAATAACGTTAACGCAAGTAGTCGCGAAGTGTTGCTTAAAGTACTACCTATTCGTGTGCATACGGCTAACGGTAAAGTGATAAACACTAGTGCGTTACTCGATGACGGAGCTGGCGTAACAATGATAAGTGCTGACTTAGCTGCCCGCGCGGGGCTACGCGGACAACGTCAAACAATGCGCGTGCGTGGACCTTGGAGAAATAGTGTCATAACGTGCAACAGTATGGTGCTGGATATTGAACTCTCTGGTATGGACAATAAGGTTCACTCAATCAAAGCAAAAGGTGTATCTGAGTTAGATTTGCCATTGAATTATAACTTATCTAGTGTTGATTGTACTAAATATCCTCACTTAAAAAATATTGCAAGTTCAATGTTTAATGATTTAAAGCCAGAAATACTTATAGCGCAGGATAATTATCATTTGTTGGTACCGTTAAAAATTATCTTAGGTAATACTCTTAAAAATGAGCCGTCTGCTACTTTGACCCCCTTGGGCTGGTGTATTCACGGTCCCGTTCAGGTTACGCCAGCGACGCGCGCTGCGGGCGCTGCTGACGCTGACGCCGCCGCCGACGCCTACGCCGGACACGACGCGAGCGCGTCGGTGTTGTTCGTGGGTGACTGCGGCCGCGAGGAGCGCGCGCTGCGGGACCTGCACGAGGAGGTGCAACGCGGGTTTGCGCTCGACGCCGTTGGAATATCAGGTAAGCCACGACAAAACGTGGACGACCTGCGGGCAGTCGAGCAGCTGGAGCGTACCGCTCAGCTCGTCGACGGCCGCTGGATGGTCGGTTTGCCCTGGAAGGATCCTAACTGTGCGATGCCTGACTCATTCCCGAGCGCTCTGAGTAGGCTCAAAGGAATCGAAAGGAAAATGAGTCGGGATCCCGGTTACGCACAAAGGTACGTCGAACGCGTAAACCATTTATTTGATAATGACTTTGCCACAGAACTAAAGGAGACTCAACGCACTCAAAGGACGTGGTACATGCCACATTTCGGCGTTGATAACGTAAATAAAAAAAAGTTACGTTTGGTTTTCGATGCTGCGGCCACTACAGAAGGTTTGTGTCTAAACGATTACCTACTAAAGGGTCCGGATCTACTGAACTCTTTATTAGGTATCATGTTACGCTTTCGTGAGCATAAAGTAGCTGTCACGGGTGACATAAAAGACATGTTTTTGCGAGTTAAGATTCAACCCCAGGATCAGGACGCCCTACGCTTCTTATGGAGAAGCAGCCCTGCGGAACCAGTTAAGACATACGCCATGACTAGTTTAATATTTGGAGCGAATTGCGCGCCCTTCGTTGCGCAATTTGTAAAGAATAAAAATGCTTCGCTATATGAGTCATCTATGCCCGCCGCGGTCGACGCCATAGTAAATTCTCATTATGTCGATGACTACATACAGAGCCTCCCTGACGAGCGTACGGCTATCCAGATGGTCAAAAATGTCACTGACATACATAAAAAAGGTGGGTTTCAATTATGTAACTTGACTAGCAACAGTATCGCTGTTATCGATAGCATTCCAAAAGAAACCTTAGGAACTGCTGCGGTAAAGTTCAAAGTCGGCCAGCAGTTCGAAGGCGAGCGGGCGCTTGGGCTTCTGTGGTTTCCAGGTACGGATGAGTTAGGTTTTGATGTCTCGCTAAAACGTATTCCTGATAGTATAATTCGACATAAACAAAGGCCGTCTAAGCGCGTTATGTTACGCGTTATAATGTCAATATTTGATGTATTTGGGTTTTTGTCGCCTTTTACAATACAGGGTCGAATTATGCTACAGGACACGTGGCGTCTCAAAATTTCGTGGGATGACGACATTCCTGACGAAATTTATAAAAAGTGGTGCGAATGGATCGAACTACTCAAAGTAGTTGATAAGATTCGCATACCTAGATGGTACCAATGCAGCGCTGGGAGTGGGAGCGCGACGGAGAATGCATCTCCCGTCGCAGGCTGCAGCGTAGAGGGTCTACGCCGTCCTGCTACGAAAAACGTGACGCAAGCGGGCGCCCGCGCCGCGCCCGGTACCAGCGCTACGAGTGCTACGCAGGCACATCTATTCGCAAGAAATATAATAGGTACTGGTGATTATTATACAAACCTATCTCTGCATATATTTAGCGATGCATCTACTAAGGCAATGTGCGCGGTGGCTTATTTTCGCTGGATTAAAGATGATAACGTTTACGTTACATTCGTTGCCAGTAAGTGTCGTGTGACGCCGGTTAAATCCTTGACGGTGCCCCGTGCTGAGCTCCAGGCGGCTTTGTTGGCTGCGCGCTTGGCGGACACCATTAATAAGGAACATAAGCTATCGCCCGCGCGCCGTTATTTCTGGTGCGACTCGTCTACCGTGCTGCACTGGATAAATAATAATACGCGCACCTACAAAGCGTACGAGGCGAACCGGTTAGGCGAGATCGATAGCCTTACGAATATATCAGAGTGGCGTTATGTACCTACAAAATTAAATATCGCCGATATTGCTACTAGAGAGGTATTTAACTATGATTCATTTATGAATGAGTGGTTTCAGGGTCCGCAGTTTTTGTACTCGCACGAAAAATCCTGGCCGCTTAACTTTTTGGAACCTGAAGCGAGCGAGGTTTTTTCTGGCTGTGTTAATGTAAACACACAGCTAGATATATTGTGTAACTTACCTATTCCAGACCCGGAACGATTTTCTTCCTGGCTTCGGCTGCTTCGGTCAACGGCGGCTGTCCTTAAGTTTATACTTAAATGTAAAAAACTTACCTATGATGACAGTTCATTGATGGCCCGGGCGGAGCTGTTGATCTTAAAGCAGGCGCAGATGGACACTTTTGGCGATGAGATCGCTGAAATAAAAAATGGTAAGAGCGTGCAACGCAACAGTAGGTTGTTAACTTTGTCTCCTTATCTAGGTGATGATGGCTTATTGCGCGTCGGTGGCCGCATCGACGCCGCGCTGGATGTGCCGCTGGCGACTAAGAGGCCCGTCATCCTTGACGGACGGCACCCCGTGGCGCGACTCCTGGTGCGGCAACATCACATCAAGGCCGCGCATGGACACCAGGAGACAGTAGTCAACGACCTCAAACAAAGGTATTGGTTGCTGAGATTGCGCTCAACCGTTAAGTATGTGGCTTCGCGTTGCATGCTATGTCGGTTGAGGAAGGCTAAGCCGCTGATTCCGCGAATGGGTGATCTACCAGCGGCACGTTTAGCCCATCATCAGCGATGTTTCTCATTTTGTGGTTTAGATTTGTTTGGCCCGATGGAGGTAGTTGTCGGCAGACGCCGCGAGAAACGCTATGGCGTTCTCTTCACTTGCCTCACCATTCGGGCGGTTCACATTGAGGTCGTACATTCCCTTACCACTGATTCACTGATCTTAGCCCTTCGAAGAATGGCGTCTAGGCGTGGTTGGCCTAGCCATTTTTTTTCGGATAACGGCACAAACTTGCGGGGCGCTAACACCGAATTAAAAAACGCCATTAAAGAAATAAATAATGAGGGCCTAAAAACAGAGGCGGCCAACAACCGCGCTCAGTGGACATTTGTTCCTCCTAGGACTCCTCATTGGGCTGGCGCTTGGGAGCGCCTCATCCGGACGGTGAAGGTATCTCTTAGCGTCGTTCTTAAGGAACGCGCCCCAAGGGATGAAGTTTTATTGACTCTGCTAGCCGAAGTTGAAAACATAGTCAACAGTCGGCCTCTGACTCACGTTTCAGTTGAGCCGGGAAGCTCCGAGTCAATTACCCCAAACCATTTTTTATTGGGGTCCTCTTCCAATTTACCTATAGATGGACAATTTGATGACTCCGACCTGTACCTAAGAAAAAGGTGGCGCACTGCCCAAAGACTCGCCGACATGTATTGGCGCCGTTGGCTAAAGGAGTTTCTGCCCTTGCTGATACCTCGTCAGAAGTGGCAGCGGGAGCAGAGACCTCTGCGCGAGGGCGACCTCGTGCTGATCGCCGATCCTGACTCACCGAGGAACGTGTGGCCACGAGGTATTATTAAAACAGTATTTCCAGGACGAGATGGACGAGTCAGAGTCGTCGAGGTCACCACTCAAAGAGGTGTGCTGCGCCGGTCCGCGGCACGCGTCGCTCCTGTTCCTATTGTTGAATAGTGCTTCGCACTAGGGGTGGGCTCTGTTAGCGACGCGCTCACGAGTACCATTTAAAACTAGAAATATGTATACCTAGCTGTAGAAATGTATCGCATAGATAACTCTTAAGTACTTTAAGTTAACCATTGGCGCGCCCCACCAGTCTGCATGCATCCTCTGACGGGGCCGCCCGTAATGCGCAAATTTTCTAATTTGACACGTGGTTTATAATTAAGTTATTTTTCTGGACCTTTGTACTTTTTAAATGTCTTGTTCGTATTTTTCCGTGTTTTTGAACATTAAAAGTGTATTTTGAACTCAGTGCTTTCTCTTCAACACCAAGACCTCACCCTACCGGCTTCAATAACAATGACAAAGCTGGACGCTTTACCGATCGGCTCAAAATCATTAAGTACCATAAAGTCATAACATGGGTGTCATTCACGTGTAACTACACGCTATAATTTTGTCCATGTGTGCTCGTATGGCATGCCTCCAAAATACTAACATATACAAATTAATCAACTTTAAATACAAAAAATCCAAAATTTCAACATTTTAACATTCTACATGCTGCAAATTCAACTTTTTGCAAATCCCAACATTTTAGGAATTCAACTTTGTGGTCCTGGATGGTTTTTTTTCATAATTACTAATGTGGTTATCTGTGGACTTAGTCGTCCGTAGCCTGCTACGTCACAGAGGCCTCTACGCCGTAGCACTTGGCGTAGGCGGTTACCGCGTAGTCTACCAGTCTACGAATCTACGAACTAAATGATACCGATCTAAATAGACGACCGAGTTTCTTATGACGATAACTTTCATAAGTTTCAAATATGATGCCTTTTTGTAGGACTCAAATTCTTATGACGCTCCAAAAAGACTGACAACCAAACTAACACTGAAAAGACTTAATTTTTTTAAGTTTGACGACCGGTTGGCGTAGTTGGTAGTGACCCTGCCTGCTAAGCCGATGGTCCTGGGTTCGAATCTCGGTATGGGCATTTATTTATGTGATGAACACAGATACTTTTTCCTGAGTCATGAATATTTTCTATGTATTTATGTATTTGTATATTATATTTATCGTTGTCTGAGTACCCGTAACACAAGCAGTCTTGAGCTTACTGCGGGACTTAGTCAATTTGTGTAAGAATGTCTTATAAATATTTATTTAAATTTATTTATTTATAAGTTAGATCAAACTGAGATCAATTGTATAATTGAAAGAAAAAAGAGAAAATTTTACGCGTCGCGCAAGTTTGAACTTGCGATCTCTTTCGAACTTCGACCTCTACTGGACGCGGGCGAATATTTATATTTCTTTAGTTTTTTCAAACTGAGTTCTTCTTACAATTTGTACGTAAACGTCAAGTACTGACCTACTCTATCAGTAGACATACCGCGTATCAATACAGACAGACAAATTGTCAAATCAATCATCATAGACGTTTTACTACCCGCACTCATCCCGTCTAGTTGGAACGTGTGACTAACGTTTGCCGTTGCCAATACAATTACAAGTATGAGCAAGCCCCCAGTCAAAACTAAGAACATCAAAGTCATAAGCCCGTCCTTCACTTCCTTACGAAGTAACGGAAGTGTCAAAAAGAGATGAATATGTGTTTGTTATTTCCCCGATTCCATAGGTTCTCTTTTGATGCAATTCGTCCAAGCAGCCAAATTAAATACGTCGTTGTAATTTGGTGGTCGGTATCAATGCATTACAACTTAAATTAGTCGCATATTTTGATAGTGAATTTTTCAAATGTCGTAAGAGTTACGTTATTAGGTTAGACTTACGACATTTGAGAAATCCACTGCCTTTTTTAGGCCGCTAGAAACTGTTGTCATTTGACAGTTGTTGACGTTGTTGTACTACTTCCATGCTTTAGTTATCTTCCGTGAGTATGAGTACTCAATGTTACCAGTAAAGATGATACATATTGTTTTACACAGTTTAAGTAAATTGATAGATAATGAGCAAACTTTCACATTTGGGAGAATCATACGGTAGTAGGTCTTCCGTTTGATATTCAAAATGGCGGTTGCGTTTCTTGAATAGTTCTTTGTTTTTGTGTGCTAAATGTTGTTTAATGTGTAATATTTATAGCTTATTGTGCAGTAAACTAACGAAGAAGTGTGCAGCTAATGAAGAATTAATCCTGAAACGCGTGTAATCGCGTTATTGACTTATTAATCGGTTGCCCTGGGATTTTGGCCTCCTGAAATATTTATTACGTATAAGCTGTAAACGGAATAAATAGCAAGGCCAATTACCGAACAACGTCGCCCAAGAGGCAATATACTATTTATATAAAAACACTGATATATTAATACGGGACACTGGCAAAATTGTCCAATTCTCGGACAGAGGCCATATTATAAAAGAAGAAGAAGATACGGTAGTACCAAGATCGGTCGCTAGACGTCGCTGTGCCAACAAAAACTAGCTCATGAAATTGTTCATAATGTTTAGAGCGTCTTTCTTTACGTACGTGTCATTAGTAGGGATTTAGCTACGTATTTGCGGTTTAAGGATGACTCTCACGGGACGGGACGGGACGGATCGGGGTAGGGCAGGACGGCGAAATCTGTCACCGGCGTCATGTGCCCTCGAATGTCACATGACGCCTTCTATAGAAATTGACAGATTTTCCCGTCCCGCCCCGTCCCTTCGCATCCCGTCCCGTTCTAGTGTGATTCATCCTTTAACGCTGTCTGGTTTAGATTGTTTATTTCTGAGGTATTTGGGAGAAAATTTAAATTAAGTATTTTGTTGATTGCAGTTTTTGAGTGGGACAGGTTCATTCCAAACGCTAATGAGTTTGAACGAAAGAGCCATTCAAACTGCAAAATCGGATCTCGATTTAGTATTATGTAAGACGCAAAGGGAGCAAGAAACATGTGTTAAAACTAGAACAGTATCCTCCGATCCGGACTCTGCCGCGAAAAATCTATAATTGTGTTTATTCTTTTCTCTTCTCTATCAATTATTCAACAGATTTTACACCTTTTGCAGTGAATGTAGGGATAGTAATCCCGAAATGTATGCAATATCCTTCAGATTCAGATTGTAAGCCCTAGGTAGTGCCATGTTAGACCGCAGAACATTGGTTCTAAGCGCTGAGCTCGTCTGCCACAGGCAATGAAAATACTCGACCAGAACAAAACGATAAATCTCTTTGATGTATTCATCGTGCCGACAACCACGAAATCTAAATTATCTGTCTCAGGTTTACTTTTATTACGTTCTAAACGTATCATTCAAAATTGATTCGCTTCGCACGTGAAAACTAGATTTATACCTACGATTTATTATGGTTTACAAAAAAACAAGCGATATTTATGATGTTTGTTTGGCTTTTCTAACTTCTGACATTTGGATGTATCGCTGTGTTTCTTTTGCAATAAATAAAACAGTAAAAGACGCGTTGATAAGTTAATTTAACTGTTTCCAAGAAATGTAGAAAGAAACAATTGATTCAGAGAAATATGGTCAACATCCATAGTATATTTTGGCAAGGGAGTTATCACTGGAGAGTAGACAGAGATAATCATGCGACCCCATTGGTGTCACGACAAAAGATTGGTACTTATAGCTTTTTCTTCAAGAGTACTACTGGCAAAAGTCTTTGAGTCCGGCTAAGCTAAGTTTACCTTCAGCACAGTGAAGTGATGAGTAAGCGACATAATTTCATAGAAGTTTGACGATTAAAATAACACTTGTATGTATGTACACAGAGTCACAGTGGCGTTAATCATATCCATTTTGTCCTCTTCTGATGCTTTATTAATTATTATACAAACTTAACGTGGCCTGACTCTACTAAGTAGCATAATAAAGGACAATATGTCTTTGTCTATGTTCCAGTAACAAAAATCCTTGCGAAACTTTAGTAAAAAATAATACGTTTCTAGTATCTGGCCAAACGACAGGAACCCGCGCCACCTGGTTCGGAAAAAAACTTAATTTCAAGATGGCGCTTATAGCATTCAGAGGTGCGGGGGCGAAATTCCTGCAACGTGCCAAGCGAGATCAAAATATTTACGTGCTGTAGAGAATTATCAACATACTAAATAATTATCAAACGAGAAATTATTGATCAGCCATGTTTGATTTTCGCAAAGTGTTCTTGTTGTCTTTGATGCGTTTTTATGGATAATAAATGATATTCAAGGACACGAGAGATACAAAACATGTATTAAGAACGGTAAAACGTAAAACTGTATATTTATTACATTTTTGTTTCTTTCAAGTATTCTACTGGAGAGGTGATCTTGGTTTATATTATTGTCGATTAAACTGGCACCATAATCGCAATCGAGTATGCGAACAATTAATATTCAAAGAAACACGGATTTTATATTATAACATGAATTGACCGACCAGCTATCTTCCTATACTAAACCACAAGCATTATCCCAAATCGTAACACAATAAAAGCAGCAATTACTTTTTTCTATTATCTTATGCCTTCATAGTTCGTATCTGAACCAGCAGGGCTATGATGCTCTATCAAATGTCACTATGGTAATCTGCTAGTCTATGATGGTCGAATTTTTATCGTTTACCGACTTTGCTGTCACGTTCTAACAAGTATGTATGTGCGAAAGTGACGCATAGCGTGATAAGTGATAAAATGGCAACCATGCTAACCCACCAGATAATGTTATAAACTGGTAAACTGACAGATTGCGTATGTGTTACACGAACTGCGCTGTGGTTATTCTGATAAAAATGACAGGTTTACCATTTTACCGGCAAAACTGTCACCTTACCAGCAAATTACACATCAAAAATTTATCATCATACCTGCTGATAAATACCATATTTAGTCTGGAAGTGAGGTTAATTAGCTACTAAATGACAGTCTAAATTTACGACTGTATCATCGTAACCCACTCTCTTGGAACGCCACCGTTCTTATCACGCCCATCGGCAATCTTTTGCCAATCTTTGGATGCTGGCTCACTGGTTCAAAATACCACTTGCCTTTTAAGTGCTTGTAACATACGAGTACTTATAACTAGCCTCTATCTGCAATTTCGATGATATCCAGTTGGAAGTCGTTAAAGATTACACCCCCTTTTTAAACTTTGATTCCCGATTAATACTTTCTTAGTGGAGCTGTACGAATTTCAAGCAACACAGGGAAGAAATTTCACATAAGCCCCCCCCCCCTGCCCCTCCCCCTGTCCCCATCTGTCGAAGTACAAGTCCAAATGGGCATACGCGGATCTGTGTTGTGACTAGTCCGCACATAAAAATAGATCGAAGTGTGCGAGATTTGGTAGTATCGTAGTATCATTTTAATGGCTTCCGAGCCTAGTTGGTAGTGGCCTTGCCTACGCAGGAGGTCCTCCAGCCCCCCAGAGGCATATAAAATTTTAACTCTGTTTAATCAGAATAGGATTGCAATTTTGTTGTTGAAAACAAATGAAATGGAATTATATTTTCAGTACAATAGATTCCAAATTCACTGGTAATTTCTGTTGCATGGCAGGCGGCAGGTTAGTCGCCACGCGGTTCCAAAGCTTATTATCTTCAACCCACTACAGATTATAAAGTTCTTTCATATGAGCGTCTTGTTAATTAATTTATGATGTGTGCTGTTTTTTGTCATCCGAAACATAAAATGCTTAACATCAAAGACATCGCATAACTCCATGTCCATTAACATTTTTTCGCGTATAATTAAGTTTTTTCGGATGCGTGCCAGAAGTTTAGTACGGCTAGTTTAGTTTGTAATGGGAAAGGCGGTTGTAGGTGGTTTTTTATAGTTTCTATGATTTAAAGGGATCATTGTAACCGATTGTCTCTCTGGGTCTTAAGAAAACGGTCTGTTTTACCTACTTATCACGTTTTTAATTTCAACGAACTTCCAATGTTAGCTGGACTCGTTCTGGGGCGTTTTACAACTAAAAAATGTTGCGTTGCAGTGCAATATTGCGTCAAGCAATCAGAAGGCCTAGTATAAAAGTTGTACGACATTAACTCCTCGACCGCGTTAGCGTATCGAGGGGTCAAAATATGAAAGTTGCCGGATGATTTAAATAAACGGCAAACATAATTTGAACTCCCGATACGCTAACGCGGTCGAGGAGTTAATGTCGTACAATTTTTATACTAGGCCTTCGGGTCGAACTATAGCCAATACCGAAGCCTCAAAGAAAACTCAAAGAAAACCCTACCGGCTTTTCTCGTGAAATATGAATTGTAAATTGTGGCGCCGAGTTAAAAATAGCCCGGACGGCGCACCGCTCACCGATTGTTCATGTATAAACAGCATTTTTGATGTGAAGCTGGTAGTTCGTCTGGTCTAGGGCAAAAGGTTAAAATAGGGACAATAGGGATGAGGACTAGGTTGAAAATTTATCATTTTAATTAGTCCGTCAGTTAGATTATATAAAATGATTAGACACGTATTTTTTCCTTTTTCAATTTAATTTAAATTGACAAAGATAAAGAGCATCCAAGTTCCGGGGTGGGGGCTGGTGACGTCACGACTAGGTATATTAGTGACGTTACGCGATACTTGAACGCACTGTATTTTCGTCATTTTTGATTGACGAACAAAAGAAAAAATACGTGTACAATATTTTTTAATAATCTAAAAGACGGACTAAATAGATTTTTTTTCGTCTCTAGCCTATTATATGGGTCATTTATTTAAAATTGTACATCACCATTTTTGGAACATTGGTAATTTTTAGGAGCTCATTAGATCAAAGAGGAGAAAAAGATCCATTTGTTCTGTCCTAAAATTTCCGTTCATTTTACGAAAAAAGGGATGACAACTTTAAATAAACTCGTAGGTATATAGGAGCTTTGTACAGACAACTCAAACTCCATCTCCATCGCGTCGAAGTATGTTAAAATATGTTTTATATAGGCATATTAAAACTCGAATATGGGTCTATGAAACGATCCGTCAGCCGTCGATGTTATTATTTAGCTATAGTAACATTTTCACAGATAAGAAATTTGTTGTAACAAAAAAGTTTATTATCATGGTCTAAATATGCGGATTTTGAAGGGCGCTTTTAATTATTTTAATTGAAAGTATCTTACGCCTCACATAATCTTGTAAAAAGAAGATGTATATACCGCACATTTTTATTATAGGAATTTTGGTGTTTAATGTGTCATCAAGGCAAGCCCCGCCCACCACAAAATTGATGCGTCTATCCCGCGACCTCGAACACTTCCTCGCAAATTCTCTAAAGTCAGTGTCCCACCACTATAGCCGTCCTTGTCCTTCTCACGATTTATGTGGTCAATTCCTGTGTTTGGATAACCCAAAAACATTATTTTTAGTGGAACCTTGGGGCAACATTGTTTAATTGCTGGAAATAGGTGCCGATCGGGCGCGAGCAATATTTATAGTTATAAAGGAAAACATTAGACTCGCCACCTGTTTTAAATTCAACAACAAAGGTCATAACACTCTAACACTTCTATAGTGACATACGACGTTTCGGCATAGGAACGTTTTGTTGTTAAAACGTCAGCTCATTCTTAAGCTTAGCAACGGAATATGAACTTTAATCTCGACGGGTAAGGTTGTTTTTTGGGCTACGTGCTCTGTAATCCAGGTGTTCATTTTTAACACCTGGGAAGTAAACATCTGCAAGTATGATGGCCGCGTTTATAGACTAGATGTATTACAAAGATAACACTTGTCTCGTTCTGAAGCTTTACTGTCTAAGAGACCTAATGGAACTTTATTCAAGACTTAATTGTACCTAGTTTATGTTAAAAGCACACGTAATTTGGTAAAATCGCCGTCAATGGAACTTCCTTACAATGTAAACAAAAGGCGTCACATGTTTTGTCACTGTTTCTTCTTGTATTTTCACACTACCTCATCAAACACCACTGAAACCATTCACTACTGAAGCGGTCGTATTATCGTAACATAAGTACAAAACATAAGATAAATAAGTTAATTTTAAATTTTTATTAAAATTTAAAAGATAGGTTATTACGAGTACGATCAATATGGCGGTTTGTTTACATTGTTTAGGAAGTTCCATTGACACCGATTTTAGTGACGCTAGCTACAAAGCCACCTAAGAAAACAAAATGGAGGTAATATTGTCTTCTGTAGAAAATGTGTGTCTTGAAAATGGATACAAAGCCGCCTAAGAAAACAAAATGGAGGTATCAATACAGACAGCATAAGAAATGCACCATCTCACCAGTCTTTTAAATGTAAGCTGGAATCGTGGTTACTCGCAAACAATTTCTATAATTATAATGAATTTTTTCAACTGCCACTAACTATGTAAAAAAAAAAGGATAACCATATTAATTGTTAAGAATAATTTATTACCTACTGTATAAGATTTTATATAAGAGTGACATGTTTATTATTATGTTACAATAACCTACTACAAAATTGTACTGTGACTTGTACCTAAATGTTACCAATAAAAAATTTCATTTCATTTCATTTCATTTCAATAAAGCTGTGTTAATCCAATAGATCATACATTAGACAGGAACTTCAACTTGTTTTACAAGTTACAATCCTTTTATACCATGACGTCTTAACGCGAGTCAGTTGACGACGTAAACTGACTCGCTTCCATACAACTGAGCCTAAACTGAACCTAAACTGAATCGCGTCAAGACTTTTTTTTTAATATTACGACGGTGACAAACAAGTATACGTCCCGCCTGATGGTAAGCGGTCACCGTAGCCTATAGGCGCCTCCAGGGGTGTTACACGCGCGTTGCCGACCCTTTTAAAAAAAGAGAATTCGCTGTGTCGACATCTAACGGGGAAAGCTTTGCTCCGTTGGTCCCCAGCTGTCAACATAGATAGTGAATCTTCTTGGAGCTCTGGCGACCTTACTCACCAACAGAAACAACACTATGAGTAGGGTCTAGTGTTATTAAACTGCGGTTTTCTGTAAGGTGGAAGTACTTCCCCAGATGGACTCTGCTCCAGATTTGAGCGAGACGAAATTCGTTGTGCTGTGCCCTACCACACTAAACGATATGCATCCGCTGTGCCCATACCTCTCTTAACTTCTTTTTAGACGTTATGGTAAGGCCCCAGTACGTAGGTGCCAGCTCTATCAATAAACGCAGGATAGCCTGCTGCTTATCAACTGAGTCGTATCTATATAGAAATATAACATTTATTTTCAAAATATATACAGTAAGTATAACTTACCTAACTACCTACCTCTACCTACCTTAAATCTAAATTAGATCCTTGAGGCATTGTACCTAGGATGCTGGCAGCATTTCCTCGTTGTATCGCAATGCTGATACGTTGTGCGAGCAAGCCACCAGTTCTTCGGTCACCAGTAACATCAACCAGACGTTTCGCGATTTCTACGAAAAACTTGCGTGCGCTGGGACCCCATGGACCTAGAGTTTCGACACCAAAACTGTGTATTATTCAACGCAGGCGATCATTACATGGAATAGTTAGTCCCTAGGATGCAATTAGCAACACTGAAGGTACAATATTAAGTACTCGTATGTAGTCAATACAATAGGTATATACCGTCCTACTAACATTTTGGAACATACGTTTCAAGGTCGAAAATAGTATAGGTTGTAGTGTAATCCCGACTTGAGGATGACTTACACCAATCCGATCTGATCGCGTACGATCTGTCAGTTTCTATAGAAAGCTTCATGTGACCTCTGAGGGCTCTGAGCTATCACGTGATTCTTTCTATAGCAACTGACAGATCGTCCCGTATCGAATCGGTGTGAGTCATCCTTCACTTTCCTTGTTAAAATTTGCAAGACCAGGCACCAAGTCTCCATAGCATGTTTATGTATTTATGTTCAAACTGTTTGGTTTGAAACGACGCCAAAGTTTCTTTCGCAGAGAAAGCGTTTTCCTTAAATATGTGGGTCACGAATCCGCAATAATTATCGGGTGATTACGTCGAAGGTTGTAAATTATTTGGTCGGATGAGTTATTAATATGATTTAAATTCAAACGCACTTAGTAGGTGAAGTACCTACTAAAGGGTAGGTGTAGAATTATTCCGTCCTACAAGTACCTAATGGGCATATTTTTATTTTGTTGTCGTTTTTTTTTTTCGCGTCAGATTTGAATGAAATTTGGTGGGTAGGTAGAGTATCTTATTCTCTTCAAGATAGACCCAATTTCAAAGTATGTCTCACATTTTTTTCCACTGAGTTACGAAATCGTATGGAATTTTCGTAACTCAGTGGAAAATTTCATACAATTTTTTTGTCGCACATTGAGATTTTGTATCTATCTAGCGTAGAATAAGGAAGTCTCCACCAAATTTCATTCAAATCTGACGAGAAAAAAAAAACGACAACAAAATAAAAATATGCCCTAATAAAGCGTCTAGGTGTGACCATCCTAAATGGAACAAATAACGATATAAAACGGTCGTTTAGAAAAATATGTAGCACACATAGGATATGGAAGAAAAGAACTGGATACCCAAACCAAAAAAAAAATACACCAGAAAAGTACCGTAGAAACGAACTAAACGTGGTAGTTTCAAATAAATTTGTTTGGAATTTAACGTTAAACTTATAAAGTTTTATGTTTATTTTTGTGTGTGTGTTGCTGCTGTCGTCGAAGAGTTTTTTTACCGTAAATCGCCAATAAATTCCTTGTGGAATAAATTCAGTCATAAATATTTATTTTTACAAAAAATCTTTTTCTAATAATTTTATGTTTTTCAACTCGTGTTAACAAATTCGCAACAAACGCTTATTGCATATTTTCTTTTGATATCGTCATACATATCTGCAATATCTATGCTTACTGTAATCGGTAGATGAAAGAAGTTTCTTTCAGAATACGGCACTCCAGATTTATGAATGCTTAAAAGCGACACCCACGAAACATTTAGATACTTTCTAAAGGCGCTCATTTTATATTCAAAGTAGGTAACTATACGTTCCAAGGTTTACAAACGAAGTATTATTTTTTCTAAGTATTTTTAATATAAGGTCCCTTAAAAAAATTTTTTTTCGAAATCTCATAATAAAAGATATTGTATTGTACCCGTTTCGCAAACCTCAAAAACATATACTACAAATAAAAAAAACATGGCACATTTAAAAAGTTGTATCCAACGAATTCACTAAATTGATATATCTTGTTTATGAGGATTTAGAAAGATTTCGAACAGCGTACCGTGAATACAGAGAGTGCACTGTGCTGTGACTTCGCTCGTTTTATATCCCTGTTTTGATTTGCAACCACAATGTCAATGACAACTGATTTAAATTTGACACCCGCGACTGATTCTCGATCTTTAACTAGTGTACAGGAAAAACATAAGCACAGTTTTCGTGTATAATGCAGTGTTCTGATAAATATTTTGTTTAAAAATTAAAATATAAAAATAAATATAGGTAGGTAGCTAGCTACCTACCTCCACTTAATTGTTTTTTATATGTACATACAAGAAAGATACAAAACTTAACAGAGATATTTATAATTGTAAATATTAATTTATTACACAGATGTATTTAGGAAAGTATAGGAGTATTTCGTAAACTGTACACCACTTTGTGCAATAGGGTTATACATACGCAGGAGGGATGAAGGAGGGACTGGTAGGACAACAAATTAAAATACCTCACTGTGCTCACGATTCATTCTACGGGCTTAAGAATTAAGAAGTAAAAGAAGGCCTATTGGACACCAACACACATCCTATACCATCAATATATTTACAGTATTTACACGCTATCTTTAATAACACTAGACCCTACTCATATTGTGTTTCTGTTGGTGAGTAAGGTCGCCAGAGCTCCAAGAGGATTCACTGTGTTGATAGCTGGGGACCCACGAAGCAAAGCCCCCTTGCCAAATGCCAAACTATTACCAACCCATTCTAATTTCAATAGTAACCTAATAACGTGTGACACTGGAGCGAATAACAGCGAAATAGCCCATATCGCATAAAGAATATCGGTCTCACTAAAATAAACAAATGAATGAGGTTAAATGACGTCATTAGTGCTGCTGTGATCTATTGTTTGAATTAATCATGGCGTTTTCGGCGCCTTTTGCTGCTTTTAACTAATTAGAATGAACAGTTTCATAATAATAGATTAGAAACATAAAATATTGGATACTTATTGTCACAGATTACATTGGCTACAGTGGAGCTATTATGCAGAATGTATATTTTTTGCTAGGACGACACTTTTTTTTATATACTACAACGGTGACAAACAAGCATAAGGCCCGCCTGATGGTAAGCGGTCACCGTAGCTAATAGACGCCTGCAACTCCAGGGTTGTTACACGCGCGTTGCCGACCCCTTAAAAAAAGAGGATTCGCTGTGTTGACAGCTAAAGGGGCAAGCTTTGCTCTGTGGGTCCCCAGCTGTCAACACAGTGAATCCTCTTGGAGCTCTGGCGAGCTTACTCACCAACAGAAACACAACACTATGAGTAGGGTCTAGTGTTATTAAACTGCGGTTTTCTGTAAGGTAGAGGTGCTTCCCCAGAAGGGCTCTGCTCCAGGTTTGAGCGAGACGACATTCGTTGTGCTGTGCCCTACCATACTAAACGATATGCATCCGCTGTGCCCAACCCTCTCTTAAAAAATAAATAAGGAGAAGAAGAAGGTGCAATAAAGAGTTCTTGTATTGTATTTTTTATCAGGTTTTCCCTTGATTTTCCACCATTTCATCAACGCACAATAAACACTAATAAATAAAACGAACACGACAATAGAAAGTGACATAAAGGGTTTTCCCCGCTATTTATTAAACTTCTACACATTTTTCTCGGTTTCCTCATTACGAAACCCAAATATTTTCAACATTTTAAACTCGCGAATTATCCCGTTGACTCAGTGTCCAGGAATAGCAAGTTTTCGGCATCACTGTCATATAATAAGAGGTTTATCGTTTCGGGTGACATCAATAGAAGCAGACGCACAAACACCTTTATTATAATCTATTGTGTCTATTTGCGACCGTCAGGAATAGCTGGATAGGAATAGATGGCCTTTAGCGGCTATCTTTGTCCTGGTGCCTAGGGCTTGTGGTAGCGGCATCTAGCGAGATCTATAAAAACTTTAGACAAAAATCTGTTGTATAAATGGGGCGAGTTGGGACGAATTTAAAGTTCAAATCTCGATAAAAGTTGATATGTATGTGTTGTTTACTTAAAAAGTGTTTCGGTTATATGAATTTTAGTTTTTCAATGATAATCTGTTGTCCCAGCTATAGTTGGGCTTATGAGCAATGGGCGGACGGCGGATGCAAATTATGTAAAATGTAAAATAATTATGTCAATGTTTGGCATTACCGTAAGGAAATAAGGTTTGTTTTGCATCCGTCGTCCGCCGCCCATTACTTATGAGGAATAGGAACTTAGTGAAATGGGACAATTGCTAGAATCGACACAATATTACAATAGGTAGACTTGCCAAGGGAATGAAATAATTTTGTAACAATATGACAACCTGGTATAAAAATACCGACTCACCCATCTACCATCCCTCTTCTCGCCATTCATGACTTAATTTTCTTCGCAATCTCTATTCGCCTCATTTTACCTCTGATAACGGGGTCTGGCAATGAAGTAGGTAGGGAATATGAAGTGGATATGTCAAATGGCAGTTTAGCACGTTTGAATAGGTCTGCATGCAAGGAAGCAAGCTTTGTGAATAGCTACACTATGTAGCTGTCCCCTCTCTCGGCCCTGAGCGCTATTTACAAAATATTTCTGAACGTACAATATCACTGGTTGCTACTACGCGATAAATGGCCTACACTGTGCTACTTAGTAGTAAAAATCATTTATTTTCAAACTACATACAGGAAGTGTAACTTTACCTACCTACATCTACCTACCTTAAATCTAAAATAGGTCCTTGAGGCATTCTACCTAGGATGCTGGCGGCATTTCCTCGTTGTATCGCAATGCTGATACGTTGTGCGAGGAAGCCACCAGCTCTTCGGTCACATCAACCAGACGTTTTGGGATTTCTACAAAAAGCTTGCTTGAGGATTGATTGACGGTGATGAGAGGAATTCTGCATGGTTAGCACAAAATGGCCTGAATCCGAACAGTTAGAAAGTAACAGAGGCCTTACCGTGACGTCTTATCGCGATTCAGTTTACATTCAGTTTAGGCTAAGTCGTCCACTGAATCGCGTCAAGAAGTCATGATAAGGCCTCAGACGTCTGTCTCGATCGCGAGAAATTTCGCGGGCCATCAAGTCCTAATCGTGTCGTGCTGCCACGTGAGTAGGTAATTTGACCAATGAGAAATTGTGGACATAATTATTATTTATGGATTATGGAGTATCAATTTACCCACCACTAGAGAACGAGAAACACAGGAAATAAATATCAGAAAATTTTGTTGAGAAGAATTCAACAACGAGTGCAATTCCTAAAGAAACAAATAAACAATTCATAGAACAAATTGATAACGTCGATTAGGTAGGCACTTTTACTATTTCTACAATCATATTTGAAAATGATAAAATATTAGATCACGAATATCAGGAATCGTGTGGCGCATACTGAACATGAATCGTAAAATAGCAATCGTTTAGTATTGTGTCGCAAAATTTAGTGTCCCAACCAATCCAGCGAGTAACTCATAGTTTTGATCAAGGTCCAAGTCTTGCAGTAAGTTGACAATGAAACTATGAAATAATTCAATTACGGGATAATATTGTAAACCTTAAATTTCCGGCGACTAACCAATGCAATGTTGTCTTCTACTGGGTGACCTTAAAACTTCTACAATCTTCACTGCCTCTTAACTGCTTGTATCCAGTATTTTGTCGTTTGATACTGGGTTTGTTTTTAGTTTGTGAGTTGGTTTGTCTCACTTCATGCTTGAGTCTACCGTGCGCGAGAAACTTACAAACTAAAAGCGAGGCCAGTAGCCAACGCCTAAATACCTGGATGCGGTGACTAACTACAAGGAGATAAGAGTGGAAATTATAGAATGTAGGGGTTAATTATAAAGGTCAGCCATTGAAACAAGTATGCATTGGTTATCGACAGCAGTCGCCGTACACTCACTATTCCGTAA
Organism: Lathronympha strigana; assembly: GCA_949128165.1. Taxonomy (NCBI): domain Eukaryota; kingdom Metazoa; phylum Arthropoda; class Insecta; order Lepidoptera; family Tortricidae; genus Lathronympha; species Lathronympha strigana. The sequence continues at coordinate 19,055,227 of OX421917.1, read as the reverse complement.
TTATATTATTGTTTAATTTCTTCAAGGTCTACTTGCTGCAATTCTTGGACCGCGCTCTGAGAATTCCGTGTCACCAGTTGTCACCCTATTAGGTACCTAACATCGGGGGAGCATCTCCCGGAACCCTAAGTGGGCCCATTTTTTTAAACTTGACAAGACTTGAGGCTTAAACCTTTGTGTATGATGTTAATGAACCCGTTTTCTGCAGAGTCGTCAACGGGGAGCGTGTTTGGCGTGTCGTTGGCGCAGTGTGTGGAGGCGGAGCGGGCGCTCCGGCGGCAGCAGCATAGCGGCTCCCGCGCGTCCCTCGCTTCGCTGGGGGCCCTTGAGAAGGGGGAAGATGTAAGTGCATTTACAGCTCAACATATCAAAAAGTTATCTGGAGCGGCCTCTTCTTGTCAAGCACAATCATCGGAAGACTCCTTGCGATCTTGACATGATTTTAGTAGCAATACTAATTATTGCAATATCTGATCGCAAATACAGTAGACAGACATGACAACATATCTGGTTGTTGCTGCAACAGACGATTTTCTTTTGATTATTTAAAAACGCATCCAAAAATAAAACGTGATTGATGATGACGATACTAAGGTAGCATACGAGTAGACAGAACGCCCATAAAAATGCTTAATACTATCACAAGACATCCAGAAATAGAAAAAATGCTATCAATAGACGACTTTGACGAATTAAAATGATATCAATCGGTACTTGTTCATCTATTTTCTGATCTTACCTAGTCTAGCGGAGACGCCAGTTTCACGAGAGCTGTCTTCAAGTATGCTAAAGCCCCTGGTGGTGTTAGATTAGTTTAAGGCGAGGAGGTGCAAGGGATCTGAGAATGCTGGTCGTGTACATGTGAGTGCGGTTTGGCATTAGGTTGGGGCAGAAATAGTCTGCAGGTTCGCCGCCAAGACACGTAGCGGTGACGTGAGGCCACCTGGAACTGTCTTGCATTGCTGCATTATACTAAATGATTTTACTAATTCGAATTTATAAATTGTTGTTAAGCTTGGTACGGGTTTCGTGGATAATAATAGCTGCGATACGTCTAATGTCAGACGCTCAGATTCTTTAAAATTATATTGCAACATTAACGGCGTTTGGTTACTAACGCCACTATGATAAAGCAAGGTTTGAAATATAACCCAGAAACAATTGGAGTGTAATTAAGTGGTTTAAATATTAGTTACTATCAACTTTTTTTGTGGTTTAAGTATTCAATTGAATAAGCTAGACGACTTAAAAAAATACTGTACACGTATTTTTTCTTTTGTTCGTCAAATCAAAAATGACGAAAATACAGTGCGTTCAAGTTTCGCGTAACGTCACTATAAGGCACAATTCTTACCTAAGTAGTGATGTCTAATCATTTTCGATAATCCAACTGACGGACTAATTAGAATCATAGTTTTTCAACGTCGTCGTAATCCCTATTTAGATTAAAACTTTTTGAATTGAAATACACTACATATGTAAATATTGTCAAATTATCAAGCATCACATCCGAGAATATGGTATAAATCGGTAATCATAATTTTTCTTTCTCCTATGACCGAGAATCGATTGTCAAGGTCGTAGTTTCACCAAGACTCAGTGTTCTTCTACTTTTTCCATCTTCCAGATTTCGTACATATATAAAAAGTGAGCCCTTTTTCGCATTCCAATTTTCTATCCACTGAAAATCTATAAGAGTTAGAGAAACTATTTATTAAATTGCAGCATAGGGAAACATTTAATAAGAAATCTGCCGGAGAAGGAAATGTGTGGTTCTTACAGAGTGCAGAGTGACGTGATAAATACAACGTCATTCCTAAGCCCTTATTATGAGTACAATACTGCTCTCCAAACCAAAGTCTAATGCTGCTTCTTCAACCTCATTTTTCCCACTGTTGGGCATAGGTCATAACCTCATAAGGTCTTTTGACTGATCCTTGGTCTTCATGGCACCTGTTACTCCGTCTATTTCATCATCATACTTATTTCAACCCCATAACTACACAATTTCTTCCAAAAATAAGATGGTGTGCTTAGTACCTACGTATGCGATAAATACCTGGATACCTGGAGTCAAAGAAATTCACAGCACTGAGCTTCATCATCCGTCACATGGAGATAGTCGCGCAAGCTCTTGAGTAGTGCGGTAGGGGGCAAATACACAAAAGATCCCATAGTTTGAAGTTTATCTGCTAGGGTTTCCTAAACTTAAATAAGATAAGATAAGACGCGATAAATAAATGACCAGCCTTGCATCAGTGTGGATGAACCGTTAATCCCTCCACGCAGTCACGCAAGTTATTTGCGTTGCTATTGGGCAATAACCAATGACAAATATCGGGGCGTGACGCGCGCCCGACGTCAGCAAGGGCTTGTCGTGTCATGGGTTATAATAAATGACTATCGCTTCAAGATGGCGGATGCTTTGAGAGGACTCAAGTGCGTGGGCATTAGCAATTAGGTCAGAATTAAGACCAGGGGCCTTACCATAACGTCTTGACGCGATTCAGTTTAGGTTCTTAACTGTGCTCTGGTGCCTTACCATGACGTTTTAACGCGATTCAGTTTAGGTTCGGTTTAGGCTCAGTTGTATGGAAGATCCAATCCATGGTAGATCCAAAACTGGGTCGCCGCCATACAACTGAGCACAGTTAAGATCCTAAACTGAATCGCGTTAAGACGTCATGGTAGGGGCTCAGTTCTATGGCAGCTCGCGTTAAGACGTCATAGTTTCATAGTAAGGCCCCAGTTCTTAAAATAATTTAAAAATAAACCAGCTTGAAGTGGTACAGGACCTTAATTGAACATTTGACATATCCACTTCATATTCCCTACGTCATTAGCATGTCATATGATAATTTCCATGGAAATTCGTATCGAAATGTCACTTACACACGTTCGAATAGGTCTCCTTTCTGTCTACCCCTTTTGAGTTGATATCTCTCCTCCTCCTCTCCTCAGCGAAGTAGCTCACGCTAAGCGGCCGACAGGACGACCAATGCTCCGTTATAAGGATAGTGCGAAACGGGATATGTTGTCTTTTCGGATCGATCCCAGCAACTGGGAAAAAGATGCTGCAGACCGTGACTGTTGGAAGAGGACCTTGGGCGAAGGCGTAGTCGTGCATGATAGGGCGTGGTTTGACCTCCTATCCACAAGGCGTGAACAAAGGCATCAACGCGCTGCGCTCCCACCTTTACCAGGCATGATTCTTGTCTGTCATGTATGTGGTCGGCGCTGTCGCTCGCGTATCGGTCTTACGAGTCATTTACGTAAGTGCCGCACTTCTTCGGACGCTGTTTAGATCATCACTCTGTTGATGTAAAGGCCAATGATGATGATGATTGTACCTAGTTCTTAAAAGATATACTAATTTAACTAAGTAAGAACGTAGCTACTATGTCCAAAAAATAGGTCTTGCTCAGAACAAGCATGATGATGGACTTTAATTTGAACTGTTATAGTTATGTCTCCAGAGATCGGAAGAAATAACTAGCTGTTAACCTTCTCTAGTTGGAGATGTACTAAGAAAAGAAGATACTTCCCAATAACCAATATCAAAATAAATTACGGATAACACTTACGTACCTGTTTTAGTCACTATGCGCGTGTTTCGGACAAATCAAGAGTCAAGTACCGAGCGCTACCACGCAGACGAATTTCGGATCGATAGGACATCTATGGGATACCTATATTATAGGGTCCAAAATTCGACAGATGAATTTGTTTAAACCTTTTAAATCGCCTTATTTGCTCTGTGATCTTGGCTGTTGGCATTACCGTGTGTCTAATATATACAAGGGCGACAAATGCTTTTTGTCGGCGATAATCTGCCGTGCTACCGTTAATGCTTTGCTAGTTTTATGTGTTACATTTATTACACACCTACGCGAGACGAATATTCTAGCACGAATATGACGGATTTTCACGTCAGAATTGCATTTGTTGCTATTTATATGCGACAATTTGTGGAAAATGTCCGGATACTGAAAAGCCGTACTCTAGTCAACGAGGAGCTCTCATACAATGAATAAAATTATTCTGACTTAAAAAGATTCTGTTACGAGTATAGCACGAATCTTCTCACATGACTTTTACTCCTCAGGCTCTTGTTTTTCAAACAAAGGCAGTCTCTTTTATCGCAAAACCGCTCGCTACTGGGTCAGCGCGTGCCACAACAAAATTGTATTTAAAAAACTAACGGTACAATACAATACAATACAAATACTCTTTATTGTTCACCAACAAGGAAATAAAAACAATAAACATTAAACACTAAAATATAAACACTGGTAGACAACAGGCGGCCTTATCGCTAAGAAGCGAACCAGACGAAGCGAGACGGTAATGTGATAATGTGACTAATATTCTAGACATAACGTTTTGGTAGTGTAGCTAGGTTATCTATATCTTGATACTATAATACATGCCGAGTGTCGACGATAATATTTTAATTATGATGAATGCGTAAATCGGGAGACCCCCGTAGTCGAAAATACGATGCATTGTAGTTTCTATGACAAAACGCGACTAAGCGCGGCGCAATGCTGTGCTGCGCTGCAAGCCCAAATTCGTGTGAAAACATTTATAGATTCGGAAAATAAAGTGTGAGAGTTCATTTGCTTAGAAAGGATAACGTAGTTTGACTCTATAAATGAATTAGTTATGACGTTTACTTAACAATCACAGTATGTGCTATCGAAATGTATGCATGTCTCATAGTGTTGTGTAGTGTTGTGTTGTTGGCGAGTAATGTTGCCAGAGCTCCAAGAGGATTCACTGTGTTGACAGCTGGGCACCCACGGAGCAAAGCTTGCCCCTTTAGCTGTCAACACAGCGAATCCTCCTATTTTTAAAGGGTTGGCAACGCGCATGTAACACCCATGGAGTTGCAGGCGTCCATAGGCTACGGTGACCGCTTACCATCAAGCGGGCCGTATGCTTGTTTGTCACCGCCGTAGTATTAAAAAAATCAGCTTAGTCGGACTCGAGATACCTTTTCCAGTAAGGATATGAAGTTTTCGGTAACAGATGTCTCTGTTTAATATAAAATTAATTTAAACCAACAAAAGTTATAAACCATTAACTTAACAGGGGAACAGATTTGTCTAGCGAGGTAGGTTTTAGAATCTAAAATAAAAACGATTATATCCATTCTGCAAACTGGGAAAATAATTACACACCCACACGTCTCATTGATCTGCGTACCCATTACTTTGTTGGCTCGTAGATTTTACTGCACCATTATTATTTATTAGCCTGCACTAAGCGGCCGTAATTGAGACCTAAGCGGTAACTACGGCATTCCTGGCCTAGAGCGCAAAGGGATACTTTGGGCTTTAGTTCTAGTTAACGTAGTCATTTCGGTACGCGTACTCAATACATGAAACGGATTTAGATTATTAGGTGGTGACACTTTAACTAAAACTTCTGTGTGACATCATTCGCTTTTAATGACTGTAAGTACATTAGTACCTACTGTCATCGATCTTTTGGGCGATAGAGTCTTTATGTTGAAATATGTAGCACCAGTTTGGCCACCTGTTCTATGAAAGATCATTTATATTAGCTAATACCTGCTAATAAAAGTGTTATATGTAACAATGAACTACTTACAATAAATATATAAAAATAAAAAATAAAACATGTATAGTGCAGCTCCCAGGTCCTGCCCTACAAATTTAAAAAGTATGGCACAGTCCGACAGAAAGCATGAAATTTGGCATGATTTTCCGTTTTATATGAAACGGGAAAAACTGCAATTTCAGACACGAAGGTGGGGAAAAAGATGGTAAAAAATTTCGTGCACAATTTGTTTTGGCTATATTCGTGCCAAGTTTCATGCTTTCTACCAGAAATATGGTGCCATACTTCTACTAGCTAATCACTTGTACTAGAAGACATATTCTTGCTCATCACTCAAATGCTTCTTAATATTTGTCGGATTTTAAACCCACGGTCAAAAGCTTCGCAGGGCCAAAGCAAGACCATAGTTTTTCTAAAGGTATTCGCATTCGGCTACGGCAGCTAATGCATTGATTTGCTGCCATTTGTGTACTGATATCGTGAATTAAAGGTCACTCTATTTCTCAAGGAATTTGTCAGTAGCCAAAGCTGCTAGTCTATGATGGTCGGGTTTTTATCGTTTACCGACGTTGCTGTCACGTTCTAACAAGTATGTATGTGCGAAAGTGACGCATAGCGTGATAAGCGATAAAATGGCAACCATACTAACCCTGCAGAAGAGTGCAACAGAATCTCGCTGTCAAGAAAGACACCTGGGGCCTTACCATTACCATGACGTCTTAACGTGATTCAGTTTAGGTTCAGTTTAGGCTCAGTTATATGGAAGCGACTCAGTTTAGGTCCTTAACTGAATGATTTTCTAACCGTCCGAATTAGACAATGACAGTTGTGTTTTACGACCGCGAGGTACTCTTGAGTCTTGACTCTTGTGGTACGGCTACAGGAGTGCGATAACTGACACGTATGGGTAGATGTGAATGTCCACGGAATTGTCATTTTTCCATTTGTCAAACGTAGAGGATGTGGATTTACCCTTCCTTCAAATTAGTGATTTGAATTAGGCCCCAGATTCCATCACACGTTTGTAGGTCGCTGGTTCAATCCGGCTCGAAGGACCATTAAAAAATTGCATTCTTGCTTTCAATAATAAATAAAATCCATAAGTAAGTGAACTTTCTTTTTTCCGTTTATATTCTAAGGTGATTGATTTTTATTTATTATTTATTTATTTTAAACTTAATTGCACATTAAAAGAAGTACAAAAGGCGGACTTAATGCCTTAAGGCATTCTCTACCAGTCGACCATAGGGCCAAACAGAGATTTTCAAAAGTGGGTGCAGTAGGAAATTTAGGCACAGAGAGAGCAGAGCTAGTAAATTACCTTATTTGGGCATATTTTTATTTTGTTGTCGTTTTTTTTTCGCGTCAGATTTGAATGAAATTTGGTAGGTAGGTAGAGTTCCTTATTCTCTTCAAGATAGACCCAATTTCAAAGTATGTCCCACATTTTTTTCCACTGAGTTACGAAATCGTATGGAATTTTCGTAACTCAGTGGAAAATGTCATAAAATTTTTTTGTCGCACATTGAGATTTTGTATCTATCTAGCGTAGAATAAGGAACTCTACCTACCCACAAAATTTCATTCAAATCTGACGAGAAAAAAAAACGACAACAAAATAAAAATATGCCCATTTACAACATTACATTTCTAACATATTTTTGTGTTCTATTCTATTTTTAAACGACATATAACAACGACAAGACACAATAAGATTTAACATGAAAGGGCTTCTGAATGCCGTTATTTATACAACCCTCCTGCAGTCGCAATCGAAATATTACCTTTCCAATCAACGTCAATGAGCCAAAGGTTCATTGACATCAGTTTTCTGTAATCACATAAACCGTGACATAACGCATCGACTAGACTGGACGGTAGACGTGACGTAACCGATGGACATGACAGCTCGTTTGAAGTCTAGACCGAGCATTGATAGTTTAATGATCCGCTGATTCACACGTATACTGGGAGATGGAAGTTTGTTGATTGCTTTGGATTGATCTGTTGAATTACGTAGTAAAAGCTGAGCGGTTTAGATTACGATCTTTAGATAGTTTTAATTGATCATCTGAAAATCTGAGTGTGACTTTAAACTATATTTAACCATATTATCTTCTGTTACCGCCATTGTTATTCATTGAAATTAAACACTTTAGAAAGGATTCATCGCATTTATTAACACCCCATACGTTTGACCCCATAAGCCAGTTAGGGTTTTTTTTTACAATTTAAACATTTTTAATTTTAATTATAGAATTCCCGTCAGGCTATGTATTACTAGCTTTATAAGCCCCTCTGGGCATTGTAGACCAACCTTTGTTTTTATTTTTATTTTAAATTATTTTTATGTTTTTGTATGTAGGTAGTTAGCACAAGTAACGTTTTTGATTGACGGGGAGAATTCGCATTCTCTCAGTCATCATCTTAACCCTGTGAAAACGAGTGCTGCAAAGAGCTCGAAACGTAGGGTCATGGTGTTAATAAACGCGATTAATCCGTTCTAAAGTGTGTCATAAAATATACACTGGGTGCCTACCACGAACCACCCAGTTCGTTAGTTCGTCTATTTCCCTCTCTATCACTCTTACCTTTTTAAATTTTGGAAGATGAGGAGCCTAATTGACGAAGGAACGAGCGAAGTCGTTCATGGTAGGTCCGCTATCTATGTTAGCTGTTAAGTAGATAGGTAGGTTAAGTAGATAAAAGTGAGGGAGGACAACATTGAAAAAAAATGCCCCATATAAGTCTTTCACTATTTAACACGTTCACTGCGTTACGGGGGCTTTTGAACCCCGTACGGTACCGAAGTTCAGTGCGGCGCATATAAATCAAGTATTACTCGCTGGTGCGGAAGCTGTATCTTTGGTATTTTTATGTTTGATATGGAGACAAATATACCTTTGAATTTCTCGTTTTTCGCTTAATCATTGATATAACTAAAATATACGGGGTACCATATGCCCCGTACCGACCACAGCATTGCAAATTACCTTCTAGTGCGATACGGGGTTCATGGGTTCATAGAACCCCGTATAGGTTTTAGCAGGCTCGTACGGGGTTAAGTGATTAGTATCACTAGTGCATAGGGAATGCAATCTCGTTCTCGCGAGATCTCGTTTTCACGAGATCTCGGCCTTTTTTAGCGAGATTGATCTCGGGCGAAAAATGGACGAGATCTCGCGAGATTTACGAGATTAAACTCAAGCATAAAATCGTCTTACTCCTGGCGCATCATCTTACGCATGGCCACCGCGATTACCGCGAATGATATTGCTGAATGTGATGATCACAATGAACCGCTTTCATATCTTTCTGGGGCACGCAAGAGTATTTGATTGCAAGAAGAACTTCATGAAACATTAACCGCATTCAGAGAACCTAGAAAACTAACTATGAATTCGCTAGACCCATTACTCAAAAAGGAAAATAACTTGCACGAGTCCGGGGGTCAAAGGGCGAACTTTTGCAGTTCGCGGATAACTGTCTGAGATCCGTGGTTCCAACAAGCGTGGAATCCGAAAGGGCATTTTCAGCGGCTGGTTATCTGGCCAACAAAATAAGAAGCCGATTAGCCGACGATTCCTTGGACGTTTTGTGCTTTTGAAGAGCTACTTTCAGAATAATTCTTAAAAACACACTGTAAAAGTTCGCCTTTTGACCTTCTGGACTCGTATGGGTTAATTTCCTTCTGTGAACTGAACATTAGATATCTGAGTAGTAGTAGACAGTAGGTACAAGTTTTCTTTAATCTATTTGAGTTTATTTGTCAACTTAATTTCCTACATTTTAGTTTAAGACTTCTTGTTGTTTGTTTTGTTATAAAAGAACTGTTTTATTTTTCAAAGACTTCTGTTTGATTTTGTTTTGATATAATTAAGAAAAGAAGACTGATTGTTTCCTTAAAATTTATTTCATTAAGTTTAATACTTTAAAAGTTTATTATAAAAATAGATACTTAAATTAATACGCTTAACGCTGTTAAACACATGAAAATTAAAAAAAAACATTCGTAAGAATAAATGTTGATTTCGCAATAACTATGCTTTTTATTATTTTCTTCCTAATTCATTGAAATTTTGTGATTTTCTGCACGAATTAACACACAAAACTGGCAATCTCGCGAGATCTCGAGAGATTGTCGTTCATAAACTCGCGAGATCTCGCCGGAGCCCCAATCTCGCGAGATTGCATTCCCTACTAGTGCAGTCTCCATTACCAGTCTAGTTATCGGTAAATTGAAAATGAAGCGCTCCCGACGTATGTTAGAATTGTCTGTCCAATCAATGAAGAACACATATTTCAGGTTGGCGATAAGAAAAAAAAGTGTGTGAGCTGTTATAAGACATTGCGAGAAACTATGAGCAGCCGCGAAGTTGATAATAAAGTAAAAACAATGTGTAGAAAATCCAAAAAAACCACTGTGCTTAAACTACTATAATTTGGAGCATTCGTTTTTTGACGATGGCGTGTACTAATTTGTCCCTTTACAATTCTACTTTTTTTTTAATAATAAAATATGTGTTTTATTTCCCATCACTATCAATTTATCGACATAAATAAGGTGTGGCTTGCTAAGCCCCGTAGTTTCTCTATTTTAGTGCGATACGGGGACACAAAAACCCCGTACTTTCTTTTCCTTATAATTTAACACAGTTTCGTCGTATCTACGTGCGGAGTGAATATGACATAAGAAATTTCGTACTTTTTAACTTAGTAAAAAAAAAGTTGATAAAGTCATAATTTCAGGATGTTAAAGCAGTTTAAACAGACGTAGGTTTACGAGGCATTTTGTACCCGTAACGCACCACTGAGTAAACCACTACGGGGCGGATTAGGCCCCGTAACGCACTACAATTCAGGTTCGGGTTTTGGGTTGCCGCAGTGAACGTGTTAAGTGATCAGCTCAGATGGCTGCATTCAATCCGAATTATAATTTTATTTTGCATAGTACAAGAAATAATTTACGAATATAACCAAGTAACTTACAAAGTAGACCTTGTAAAAAAATCAGTTTTTTCTTCTTCTACATATTAAAAGTTCTTACGTACAATATTGTTTGATTCTCTACCAAAGTAACACTTGGGGAACAAACGATTGCCTATCTGACAGAATTACATAAATTATCAGCCATTTTGTCATATAATATATGCTGTCAGCCATTTTGGAGATCCTTGATCTGAGTTACCCCATAAGTCCCGATAACCAAAAGAAAAAGTCTAATATAGATAGGGCGTTATTATTTTCTCATAGCAAACATGAGTCTGTCAGAATAGAATTCGCGAACGTTCCATAAAATACAGCAGCTGCACAGGTGTCCCGAATCAAATGTTTATAGCATACGTGATCAAACTCACGTCACACATGCCCCCAAAAAACAACGATAAACCGAATAAGATTATGATATACAAACAGAAAAATGCTCACTAACTAGACTTTATTCCGCAGCAAAAGGGGTTACAAATAGCCAGTTAAGAGTGTTGGCGATGCTACAAACTAGGTTCGAGGTAACACGACGTCAATGCTGCGCTCTTGCTCTTGAGTATAGTGTATCACGCCGGTTGGAATGAGATAGGTGTAAGAACAGAAACTCAGGAAATTGTAGCTTTCTTTACACATTATTATATTAAGTTAAATTAACTACATTCGCGATAGAACCGTTCCATGTTCATAATAATGTGAACAAAACGCGAAAGATACGCGAAGAGTTCAAAGTGTCCCGAATACCTATCCCATGACGTCAACTGACGTCACCCGTGTCTGGTTACCTGTTCGGCCTTCCATCGTTTCATTAAGGCCACGATAAAATTATCGTATGACGCTCACACGTTACGCCTATCCCGATATCTGTCCTAAAATAACTTCTAAGATGTTTGAAATGCTCACCCATTCGCCATTCGTCCGTGAACTTTGTTTCGGCGTGTCTTTGGACGATTAAATGTGTTTGAGTTTTATTAGATGCCTTTTGGTCTGAAAAGTTCCCCAAGGTCTAAAAAATAAAACTCCTGAAAACTAACGTTATTAGATTGTTGAAGAGATACAAAGAGACATTAAATCACTTTGATCTAATAACTAAGTCCTTTACGGTTAGTTCAATTGATTGCGGTGCTCAACAAGTAAAATAGCTTCGCACCCCTAATAGTTCTTATATGTCAACGTACAGTTAGGTAAGCCCTGTTCGAGGCTATTATAGACATGGTCGATCCTAAACTTTCTAATAGGCATATATTAATGTGCACTTTATAATAAAATAAAACGACGGATAAAGGATAACTTACACTAGAACGGACGGGGTGGAGCGAGACTGGTGGATCGGTCAATTTCCATAGAAAGAATCACGTGATAGCTCGGAGCCCTCGTCACGTGACGATTTCTATAAAAACTTACAGATAGACCCGGCCCGGTTATGTCCCGACTCGTTCAAGTGTGAGCCATTCTTAACCCGTAATCTTTCAAAGAATAAAATAATTTCCTAATTAAAGATTGCATCCATTCTTGAAAAGATATTAACCGCTGAAACCAATGCGCTTTGGAGTTGGTTTTGTTGCTGCCAGCAAAAATATTTATAGGTAATAAAGATTTTTTGTTGTTTACCTACAAATCAGCTGAAGTGTTCATCTCCGACATCTGTTGGTTTATTAATATCTTCGCATCTTGTGCATTTTCGTTCGCAGTCTGGGACCGTAAAGATAAATGGTTCCTCCTAGACGTAGGAACCATGTGAACGAATTCAACATATAATAATTGTGTAACTCGGATGAGTATTGTATGCTGAACGATTCACGTCTTGATCGCTGAAAGATGTAGAAACTAGCTGTTAAAAGTCAAATTTCCACCATTGCAACCTATATGAAACAAATAAATAATTGTACCTACCTAATGCGGGGAGACTTTAACACACACCATTGAATTTCATCACAAATCCTCACGAAGCTTCTGTCATCTTTAACACGAAAGCTCCTGGTAAATAATAAACTGAGGCCTTACCATGACGTCTTAACGCGATTCAGTTTAGATTCAGTTTAGGCTCAGTTGTATGGAAGCGACTCCATTTAGGTCGTTAACTGAATCGCGTAATAGAACGTCATGGTAAGGCCTGTGATAAAGAAGTCCCGAACACTAATTGGTTAAGAGACGGGCTTAAAACCCGTGACCTCCGCGATCTATTAAGTGAATTAATGATTTGATCCAACATACACAGGAATGTAACGATTACAACTCAAAATACATTGAGCCTAATCCATTCGCTTTTGCTGTACACGGTTTGTAACCCAAAACTCACCACATTTCTTTAAATTCCAGAGTGAATCCTGCGACTCCGGAGAATGGGGATGGGCGGGTCTGGAGGAGGCCGGATGTGGGGGGCCGAAGATCCCCGGCCTCGTGTCGGCATGCCTGGCGCATCTGAGGCGGCACGGCCTCCGGACCATCGGCCTCTTCCGAGTATCGGCCTCCAAGAAGAGAGTTAGACAGGTGAGATCGAATTATAATCGAGATCTATCTAAAAGTGGTAATCGGAGATTTTCCTATGGAAATTCATTAGGAAACCTTCATATACAAGAAAAACAAATTTAATTTGAAAGTTGTTGAGAGCACCACACTTATCCGGACTAGAACATTATTTTGCCATTGTAAAAATTTTCGCCAACCATTTTATAACACGTTATATATTATCTTGCTCGGATTGTAATTGATTCCACACTTTTGAAACTGGTTGCAACTGTTGATTCAATGTTTATTGATAAAATAGAACTCTTTTAAGATTTGTATACCTACTCAATTGGCATTAACCCCCATAACATTTCCAGAAACTATATTTTAAGGTAACTAACAAGAGCTCTTACAAATACCAAAATTGGGTCATCCGAAGTGTACGAGAAACGTCTAAATCCGTCCATCTACTTTATTCCGAACACTTCGTTCAATAGGCCCGTTACGATCGATATAGATTCCGACGCCGTCCTAGCAACATGCTGTGAATAGCCTGGCCTATACCCGTGCGTTCGCAGGTTTGCCTCTTTATCGTGCACATATGCAAGGTCTATAGAGAAACAAAGTCATAGAGAGGACCTATAATGATTTTTTAACTTTATAAGTTAACGGTTTGCCCACTGGCCTCTCTGATTGCCAACAATGGAAGCGCTAATCACATTTTAAAATCGTGATTCTTTATGGCTATATAATGATCATTGATTGATGTGTCACATTACACATCAATCAATGATACCCAGGTACCTTTAATTAATAATTTGATATATCGTTCCCGTTGGATGCAGCGCGCGAGAGAGACGGCATAGAAGTTCCAAGTGAAAACTTAAATTTATGGACACCGACACAGACAATGACAAACAATGTAGGTATGCACAATTATGACTACTGTTTTAGTAAACGATCTTCATCTTGGCTACGGCTCCAATGTGTGTTTACAAATTGGGGTCAGGCAAGGTCTTTGAGGAACTCTTGAAGTGCTTTATGAAAGAAGCATGTATCGTTAATGCTTTTTAGTGATGCTAGTGGAAGAATAAAGGTATTTGATTAAGACAGTGTTAAAATGTTTAGTCTCTTTTATCATGTGCTTGATAATCTGTTTTCAGCTCCGTGAGGAGTGGGAGAGAGGCCAGGAAGCGGCGTTAGACGCGGCGGTGTGTCCTCACGACGTCGCCACGCTACTCAAGGAGTTCCTCCGGGACCTGCCAGACCCGCTGCTGTGCAGGGACCTGTACTCTGTCTTCCTGTGTACTCAGAGTAAGTCCAATTGTATGAAAAGTGGGAGATAGGCCTGTTAGCGGCTCCGCAGTGTATCCGCACGACGTCGCCATGCCACTCGAGGAGTTCTTCGCGGATCTGCCGAACCCGATGCTGTGCAGGGGTACTCCGACGTATTCACAGTAAGGCCAGCTCCGTAGAGTGGGAGACGGGCAAGAAGTGTTAGACGAGGTACTGTGACACTAAGTACTAAGGAGTAGAAACTGGGCTTGCCGGATTCATTGATGCAGGGACTTGTAATCCACCTTTCTGTATTTTGAGTAAACAGGAAGGTGTACGAAGGTGGTGACACGAAGTCCAGTAATTATAGGAGGTCGAATAGGGAATGGGTAAAACATCTAGGTTACTAACTAGTGGCTACGGTTGCAATTGGTTGCAAGTGAGATGCTGAATAGATAGAAGTGATAACAGATAGTTGCCTGTCAGTAGTATAATGTATTGTCTCTTTGATAGTGTGTACCATCTATGAAATAACTACATGACTGCATAAGTTATCGTCTTACTATTCCAGAAATCCGCAACCGCCGGCTCCAATGGGAGGCCCTTCGGCTAATAGTGCAGCTGTTGCCTGCCGCCCACAGGGACACCCTGAACGCCTTACTCTCCTTCCTGTCGCAACTGGCCACGCACTCCGAGGATGACCGGCAGCCAGGGAACAAGATGGATGCGGCCAACCTGGCCACTATCTTCGCGCCAAATATACTGCATAATAATAAACCTAATGAGACCGCTAGGTAAGACTTCTAATGAATTCAATGAGAATGTGTATTCAATATTTACTTTTTATTTGAAGTTTTGTTACTGTACAATTTTTGCTCTTAGTTTGTCTTTCATCGTTGCCTGTTTTTATCTAATTTCCTCAAAGGTTAACTGGAAGAGATCCCTCATAGGGATAAGTTCGCCTTTGTTGTATCAAATTGTCTATGTTACTGTGTTTCTTGTATTTCTTGTGTTATTGTACAATAAAGCTTATACATACATACATACATACATACTTCTTTAAATGCCTATTTCAAGATATCAAGGCATAATAGATTTATTATTAGATAAGAACGCTTCCGTCTGACGAAGTAGTTTCAAGGATATTCCGTATGAGACTTAAAGCATCAACCTTATAATGGGTACAAGTTTCTTTCTCTCAATCTTGCAATTTGTCACAATGGTGACTTCATTGTCGTCAGCTTCACATGTTCAGTACGCTTAAAAGCGTTTAGGGTAAATTGTTACTGTTTACAATGGATAGTCTGACATGATCAGGAGTCCCGCATCATCAACCCTTGCCCGAACCTTAGTACCTTATATGCTCAAGCACTTTCCACTCCTTCCACTGTTTAATATAACATTTGAAAATGAAGTGGGAATGGCTTTCTTAAAGAAGATTTGTATTAATTCTAGTGCGGAGCAGTTATCGGAGCGGGTAGACGTCATCAACGTAGTGAGACAGCTGATTGAGAGACAAGGCGAGCTGTGGACGTTGCCAGCTGAGCTGCTGCATGAAGCCTATATCCACCTCGCGCATATGGCTCCGGGTCACCTGGACTCCTTGCTGCTGCGGAGATCTGAGTAAGTAGGGTTCCTTGTCCAGGAAAAGACAATAGTGCAAAGCAGATTCCGAAGCGGGAATTGGTGGCAGTGGTATAGATCGATTCGACGAATTAATTACAGTGTCATACATTTCCGCGCCAGTGTGAATCGATCTATACATGCAACTTTCAATCCGAAGGTCGCAGGTTCAAACCCCGGCTGATACCAGTGAGTTTTTCGTAACTTACGTAGGTACGAAATATCATTTGATATTTACCAGCCGCTTTCGGTGAAGGGACATCGCAAGGCGGCTGGACTAATCCTAATAAGGCCTAGTTTACCCTGTGTCAGAGGAGATGGCAGTCTTGTTCGTAAAATTAGCGCCTACTGGGATCAGTTCATCAATCATCAATCAGCCTATTGCAGTCCACTGCTGGACGTAGGCCTCCCCAAGGGTGCGCCACAAAGTACGGTCATTCGTGACCCTCATCCAACCACTACCGGCTACCTTTCTCAAGTCATCGGTCCACCTGGCAGGAGGGCGTCCCACACTACGTTTACCGAGACGTGCCCATTCGAGAACCCTTTTGCTCCAACGCTCATCGGTGCTGCGACAGACGTGGCCGGCCCACTGTCACTTCAGCTTGCAACACCTATGGACAATGTCCATTACTTTGGTATTGTGCCGGATAGTCTCATTCCGGACTCTGTCTTTTAACGAGATACCCAACAACAACACGCTGAACGACATGTAGTTGGTGAGCCAGCCCGACCGTCATGTTCCACGTCTTGGCTCCGTATGTCATCACAGGTAGGACGCACTGGTTGAACACCCTGCTTTTTAGGCACTGCGGTACTGGGATCAGTTGCCAAAGCGATTCTAGAGAGAGAACAGATATAACCTATGCAGTCTTGATTACAGATGTGCCGCAGAAGCCAAGGAGTCGCTGGCGGATAGCGCGCAGCGGCGAGTCTGGTCGCGGGAACAGTTCCTGCACGGCGCCGCGGCCACTGGTGGGCCCAACGTTGGGACGCCCAGGTAATGGATGTGCTCCTAGTTTACCATTCCCCTCGTTCAAATGATTATAAGAAAGAGACGAGTTATGGATTGTAATTTGAGACAAAGGCAACGGAGTAAATGGCATTACGGGTAAAATGTTTAAAAACCTGTGTCGCCAGCAGCGGGGACACATAAAGATTTGAGTGTGCCCCCGTTGCTGGCGACACACATCATTTGTTGAATGCAACAAAAATGACATACATTAGAGATAAGGGGATGTCGATCAAGTGCCGCCATACAGTTGACGGCCTATCGATATTTAATTAAAACAGATTGAACAAAATTCTTCAAACTCAATGTAGGCAAGCATATGCAAAGTCTTGCTAATGCTGGAAGGCGTGCCTCATCCATTTCACGCGTCTATATTCGTAGTATTCTTCTGAACTGTTTCGAATGCATAATTAAGTAGAGGATATAAAATTCTGCCTGTTATTCGTTGTTCGGCAGATCTTTATGGCAATTTTTATCATTTCTCTTTGATATGATTTCGTATTTACCTACGTGCCACTAAGTACCTATATTATAATTCTCAGTGAGAAGACGTATTCGCGCAGTCGACGGACGCGTGAAACAGCGTCGGACACATCTTCGGGGTCCATTTCATCCGCCATGACTATTATGACCAGGTACGAAACTGACCAAATTATAGACACCAACTCATATCCTATGGCCTCCTAACCTTGTTGGTTGACCCTGCCTACGAAGCAGTTTCGGTTCCGGTTTCGAATCCTGGGCATTTATTTGTGTGTTTATCACGAATATTTGTGCCTGAGTTATGGATGTTTTCTATGTATTTAAGTATTTGTACGTATCTATGTTATATATATCGCCGTCTAGTACCCAAAACACAAGCCTTATTGAGCTTCTCGTGAGACTAGCTCGATTTGTGTAAGATTGTCCCAGAATATTTGTTTATATTTATTTATTTATTGATATCCATCTCCTATCCTGTCTAAAAATATTAAGACGTTTCGTTTCCTGTTACCTAGATTTATCCTATTCCTTATAGATTCCTTTCGACAAGCGAATATCGATATTTGTTTAGTCGATTAAAGTAAAGATTAAAGTTCGATACCTTACATACGCTAATTCTTGCTTAGTCTTTGGTTGAAATTACGTAATTAACTCTGGCAATCATCATACCTCTTTGTTGACATGCTCTGAATGGAATGCATAAATTCTGATTGATGAATGCTGACAAAAGAAATCTTTATTGCACCAGATTCTTCTTTTGCCTTGCATTTTCTCGGATTATGCCACGACTCAAGGAGCCTGGGGTCCGTTTTGGCAACTATTGAAAGATTTGGCGTTAGCGCTAGTTTCACGAAAGAGACTGCCATCTGACCTTCCAACCCAGAGGGGAAACTAGGCCTTATTGGGATTAGTCCGGTTTCCTCACGATGTTTTCCTTCACCGCAAAGCGATTGGTAAATATCAAATGATATTTCGTACATAAGTCTTGAAAACCTCATTGGTACGACCCGGGGGTCACATAAAATTACGAGTAATTTCACCAGATGTTGATTAATGATTGTAATAGGCTAGATGACAAAAAAAAATAATTAGTCCGTCTGTTAGATTATTAAAAAATATTCGACACGTATTTTTTCTTTTGTTGGTCAAATGAAAAACGACGGAAATCATCATTTCAGCCGAAAGACGTCCACTGCTGGACATAGGCCTCCCCCAAAGATTTCCACAATGACCGGTCCTGCGCCACCCGCACCCAGCGGACTCCTGCGACCTTCACCAGGTCATCAGTCCACCTTGCGGGGGGCCTACCCACGCTGCGCCTTCCGGTACGCGGTCGCCACTCGAGAACCTTTCCGCCCCAACGGCCATCGGTTCTACGTGCAATGTGCCCCGCCCACTGCCACTTAAGTTTAGCGATTCGGAGAGCTATATCGGTTACTTTGGTTCTGCTGCGGATGGTCTCATTTCTGATACGATCTCGCAGAGAGACTCCTAGCATAGCTCTCTCCATTGCCCTTTGGGTGACTTTGAGCCTTCTTATGAGGCCCATTGTAAGCGACCACGTTTCACTTTGACGCTCTTCATATTCGTCAATTTTAGTTAGGTATCTTGAAAAAGGAAAAAATACGTGTCTAATTAGAATAATAGTTTTTTCACTTTTCTTGCTCGAAAAGTTCGCCTTTGTGTCGAGGCTAGGCGACACAAAATCGCTTTTCATGCACTAGGGCATAAAGTAACATCGCAGGGGGAGCGCGCGAGTATGGATGTTACATTTTCAACGATTTAAAGTGATATAAAACCTAATATTTTCCTTACAATCGAAGTGAAAAGCAGAGTGTATACCTCGGGCATAATACCCATTTTATCCTCGGCTACTATATTGGTCCTCGTTACACTCGGACCAATAAATGGCCTCGTTTGAAATGGGTCACTTTATGCCCTTGATGTACAATCTACTATTCAACCTAGTCATCATCCCTATTGTGACACTAGTCCACTTGGCCACACCAGGGTCCGCAGCAGCGCCGAGGAGTGCGGCAGCAGCGGCGTGGTGTGCGGCGCGCCCTCCGCGCGCACCGACTCCGCGCCCGACTCCAACGACTCCGCCAGCGACTACAACGAGGTACAGTCACCTCTATAAATGTAGACTAACTGCGATATAGGTAAAATATTGCACTAGTCATTTTGCGTTCTAGACCTTTCGCGAATAACCCGTTTTTTTCATCCAGAGAGGGCCAGCAAGCTTCTTTATATCGTCCTCCCATCTGGTTGGAGGTCTATGATCCGGTCTCTTGGAACGAGGTCGCCATACTAGAACGCGTCTGCTCCATCTCCCGTCGTCTCGGCGACAGACGTGTCCCAGGCCCATTTCAGAGTAGCAACCGGTTGACCGATGTCTACTACTTTGGTCCTTCTATAATATCTTATCTATAAATATCTTCACACTTCGGAACTTCTTACAGGGAAAGGGTCAAAATCGAATGCAGATGCATATATATTTATGAAGCCGACCGTACCACACTGCCAGTGCTACCGAGTAACCGTGTAGTCCCACTTCGAAAATAACATGAGGGAATCTCGGATAAAAATAAGTGACGACCTGACGACGCGCCGGCGAAGGCCTAAGATGCCAAGCGGATAGCCTGATAAGACGACAGTTTGTCGGCACGTTCTGACAATTTCTGATAATTTTAAACAGTTCTGTCAAATGTCTTCGCATTTGGCAGCTGTCACCGTCGCGCTATCCGTGCCACTTGTCAGTTTATCAACTTATAGCATTATGTTATGACATTCGTGGATCTTAGGCCCGCTGGTATACATTTTTGCTTGTCATATTTAACATTTACTTCTCGACCGCGTTAGGGTATCGAGACTATCGAGAGGTCAAAATATGAAAGTAGCTGAATGATTTGTATAATTGGCGAACATATTTTGAACTCTCATGAGCTACCGAGACCACACCCATGGCCCCTCTTCACCGCTTCCCTCGTATGCGCCTTAAGTCATGAATCTTTCCAATTTCGTCGAAGAAATTTGGAATCGGAATGATAGACCTCTGTATTGTAGACGCTGGGTGTGTCGGACGATGACAACTACGACCACGTGATCACTGCGTCGCTGCACATCCCGGCCGCCTTCCCGTCGCCGGGTGCGGGTGCGGGCGCGGGTGCGGGTGCAGGGACGCCGGCGCCGCGCCCCGCCGCGCCGCCGCGGCGCCGCTCCACCTCCGGCTCGGAATCTTCAGGTTAGTCCATCCATCACTATACACATAGGTAGGCATTACGTATGCAAGAGTATCACATGGAGATAGGGCTGCCATCCGTTCGTGTTTCCCCGGATTTGTCCTGGTTTTATTTATTTTATTTTATTACAAAACAGACAACATTCATAACATTATTACAGCAGCTATATGTGGTAGGTATAAAATAAGAATGCCGTCCAAAACATGCATGCACAGCAAGAAAAAAAAAACAATGAGTAAAAACCTATCCTAAAATTACAAATTACATTTTTTTAACACAATAAATGAAATTTAAGTTAACAAATTAAGTAAATCAAAATTATAAAGTGTTCATTTCTTGTTATGGTGTACGATGGCCAAGAACTTCGACAACTTGCCTCCTAAATACCGCTAACCGTGAGTTGAAAATAGTTTGGAGGCCGTCAGGGGAGCGTCCGGCCCGAATTTTAACTGTCCGGGATAAACCCGGACATTTTTGGGTTCAGGTCAATCCCTAGCAAAAGCTAAACTTTAAATTAAAAATTGATTTCTTTAGTGTCCGGGGAGAGACCGATATTTTAATGAAACGTCCGGGTTGTTTTACTTTTTTATCCGGTTTCGGCAATGCACGAGATGGCAGCCCTACATGGTCGTTGTCTTATTCTTGCACATAGCTGCGTCCCTACTTACGTAAGTAAAACTTATAAACGATGTTTATTTCCAGCCAAGCGCGACTCAGCGGTAGGCTCGTCGCCGGCGTCGGCGTCCAGCGCGTCGTCGCCGCCCGCGTCGCCGCCGCCGTACGCGCTGCGCGTCACGCTCACCTCCACGGGCGAGCTGAGGCGGCCAGCGGATATCGACCGGCTTATCTCCTACGGCAGGTCAGTACTTACTTTGTCTGCATTACCACAGCGTAGGGATGTATTCCATACAGTGAGGTAACTTCATGCACGGCCAGCGGCACGGCTCGGTGGTCGTACTGAGGCTCAGGGTTGTCAAAAACTATGCGAAAGATATTAGTCAGATTGGCAAACTAATTTCCATTTTACACCCCTTAAAATAGACCGCCGAATTTTCATAGAAATTCGGCGGCATTTCCTCCCTGCCTCCTTCCCCGAGCCCCCCATCGATGACCCAGAAATCGGCGGAGTTAACCCACTGTATAGAATACATCCTTACGTATACTTGGGAGCTCAAACTTGGTCACGATTTCAATTGTTGTGTTTCAAATTCAAATTAAATTATTTCAAAAAAATATAAATATATATGTGTTTATCTTTTGCACTCGTGAAATAGTCATATAAAGGTGTAATTATGATGCTTAAAGCAAAAAGTAAGC
Organism: Lathronympha strigana; assembly: GCA_949128165.1. Lineage (NCBI taxonomy): Eukaryota > Metazoa > Arthropoda > Insecta > Lepidoptera > Tortricidae > Lathronympha > Lathronympha strigana. The sequence goes on along the minus strand of OX421917.1, from coordinate 19,033,258 downwards.
AACTTTGAACAAATTTCAAAACGATAAATAAAGAAAATAAAGTCCTTCATGGTCTATCCGGCGAGAATGAAAGACAAATTGAGTACCTATTCATCCAGTCATTGAACTGACAGCTTGTATGGAAATTTTGATTATTTGTAACGGATATATCGTGAAAGCAACAATATCCAACAAAGTATCGATGGAAATTGTCATAAATATGTAGAAACATGTTTCAATTGATTTTTTTGGAAGATACTTAGGTAAGTGTATATGTTGAGTCAGGGCCATTTTATACCTATTATTACCATTTGTTTCTTGCGAAATAACACATCTATCACCCGTGCCGTACATTTTGTAGAATTAACTTTTTTCAGTGAATAAGTTTTCTTCGGTCAGTGCATTCTTAACACATAAAAGACAAATATGTCGTCAGGTTTTCAAACAAGAAATATTTTGATTACCGTCAATTTAAAAAATCGACTAGATTAAGTTTTATTTTTTAACTTGTTACCTACTTTCGGAATAAAATTTTGTAGGATTTTTGCATATACTATCTATAAATATCCCATTCGAACGTAATTTGAGAAAATCAGGCTATTATAATTTAATGTCTGTCAAAAACGTATCTTTCCTGGACGAGCTCTGAGTACCCGACCATGTTTAAAAAACACGTCTTTGGTTACAGAGAACGCAACACATCCGACGCAAGAGCCGTCATTCTCCGTCAACACGACGAAACATCCACACAGCACGCCGTCACACGAACCAGGAACTCGCACGAGTCCTGTGACGGGAGAGAGGAACCCGCCAAACCCGCGAGAAGGACAGAGGACAAGGAGAGAAGAGAAGAGAGGGAGAGAAGGGTAGAAGTTAAGGTGGAGAAGAAGGAAGGCACGCTGTATAAGAGGGGGGAGTTGATTTCGAGCGCTCGGTCACCCCGGTCGCCGACCACATGACATATTCTATACGTGTTTTTATACATAAACGTCTATTTATCATAACCTCGTTTCACTTGACACAAATAGACATACCTAGTAATTAGCAGAGGTTGGTGGGATGACTTATTCTCTTTGTAATATGACGTATTTCAAGATTGTCAAGTTAATTCCCAATTTCCACATATATATTCTATGAGTTCATGCCAGCTGTCATTATTACTAGGTACTTAGACTGGGATATTCTACGACACTTTCGAAAAAAAGCAAATCTTAGCAATGACCGTACATTTATTCCAAATATTTTTGGTTTGGCTGTTTATTTCCTGTGCAGCTTGTCCCTCATGATGATGGCTCCCAGTTTCGATACGCCGTCTTGGTATTCCGTCTTCCCCAGCGGTGGGACGGCTGACGTTGTCTCTGTGAAACGGTTATTTTACTATACCAACTAGAATACAAAAATTCATGCTCAGTTAATTATCTAACCAAAGATTAGCCCGTACGAACGTGGCAGCATCAGAGGGTCCACAATGTTTTGCTTGCTATTGACATGTAGAAGAACAAAAGTCACCGACATAGCTCAAAAACCCCTACAAGATGGACTGAAGGACTGGATGGCCTGGTAGACGTGTAGGAATCCGTTGAATACAGGCAGCGCACGACCTATCGATGTGGCATTTTCAGGGAGAGGCAGCTATGTTCAACAGTGGACGTCTTTTGGCTGATAATGCATGATGATTGACTATATGGGACTGTCACTATTTACTGTAACAATCAAATTAGATCAACATAATGCCAATTTACAGTCCACTTCTTTCGCCTGCTGGAGGTCGTTAGACGTATATTTAAATGGTGATGCTCAACTGTTCACGCGTTTAAAGGAGAAAGTGGCGTCGATGGCCCAGCGACTACTCTACCAAAAAGTATACGATTAAGCATCATATCTACCGCATTTGGCACGAGGATCGCTGCCTCCTTGGCCAGCCTGCTTGGAGATGGTCTTGGCCGTGGTCATCCGCTGTTTGGGGGCCACACGGCACGGGTCGCCAGGCAGCCTCATTGGCTGCGCACAAGGTCCAGTGCCGCTTTCATCTGCTGCGCGCTGGAGGTTCTCGAATTGGGCGCCTGGACCTGCAAACATAAAATAATTTTGAAACACATCTAGGAGACATACGAGCAAGAGAATCGCCTTATGGTAAACGATTATTCTTCACCCATGGGCACTCGCAATACCAGCGAGTTGCTAGCCTTAACACTAAAGCCTAAAGCTTCCCCGCTTTCCTCTTTAAAGAAGGACGCTTTGTAGCCTGTCCAGCCACGCTGACACTGCGACAATTGTCACGTTTCTAACGTTATTTTGCAGCTGACATCGTCAGTGTGGTGAAACAGCGGCGCTTGAAGGTTTGAATGTCGAATCGGTAGGTATCGTTTCCTTAATCATAGCCAATAATTACGAGTAGGTAATTGACGAACTAAGTTCAAATTAGACGGCAAAGTTTGCTCCTCACAAACTTCTAAATTCTAAAACAACAAAATGCTGAGGGACCTGCAGACTAATATTGCATCCCAATCATTCCATAGACTCGCCGAGTTTTGCTCCACTGTTCGTAGGCGCTTCTCGATACAAAGCGGCAAAACCATGGGAACATGGTGACGTGTTGTGTAGCACTCAATGTGTTAAACCTGGTTGGTACTCTGGCTTATTAGATTAACCCTTAGAATGTTGCTCTCAAACACCTTTTGTTCAAACAATGGCCTTGAAATTGAATCGTTAAAGTACATTATAAGAGGGCACTGATCAGTGCTTAGACATACCACGGATTAAAAAGAGCTTCCAAATGGACAGCTCAGTGAGATCAGTTTAGTTACAAGGAACCTTTTGGGTGTACGAGACGTGCGAGTATATTCATGGAAAGTAACAAATATTTCACAAAGGTAGATGTACCGGCTTCGCAGTAATCGACGCGGTACGTTGTCTTGTTTCGGTCTCGGTCGATCCTCTGTTTCAACTCGGGAGACGCCTCATTCTGTAGGATGCTGTACAGCATCGGGTACTTCGATTGTAGCTGCACACAAAATACGATCAGATTAAGCATGGTACCGGAAGCAGATATTATAAGTATTATATTAGTTCTCTACTATTATTTGCTATTTTTTCGTATATCTAGACGTTATGATGATGGTGAGCTTCTGTATGGTCACGTGTGCAATTTCCACATTATTTATTTGTGATCGTTCTCAGTAAAAGGTACCACGTCGTCGGTTGCCGATAAGGCGCAAGCACTAGGCGTATGCCATAAAAAATCATTTAAAAACGAACCTATTCAAATTTACAAAGTGAAACCTTTTACTAAAAACAAGCTCATCATCATCATCAAGATATACTCTAGCGTTCTAGATTCTCTATAACCACACTGTACTACTTCAAATAAATTTTTAAAATCTTTCAATTAATGTTCATCACCTTATCTAAGAAGGCATTGGGCTGGTCGTAGCGGGAGGTCGGCGTCTCCGGAGCAGCGCCTACTTTCACCGGGTACAACTTAGGGTCCAGCAGGGGGCCCATAACCTAGAAAAAAAACAATGAAATTACATACCAAACCTAGATAATCAGAAAAGTTTAAAAACAAAAAAATTAAAATAATAATCACTAGTGATAAACAGACGAAAAGAAACACTAATGACCGAACATCCATGTTCACAATGAACCTCAAACATTCATCACATACTAAAACCCATTTACTGGCAAATACCTACACACATAACACTTCCCTTCCCTTCCCCTTGGACCGCCGTATGGTGTTGAGTCAATTTTGTATTCTTTAAATTTTATTAATTTTACTTGGCCTCAAAATTGGCAATAAAAAATAGGACATCACGAGAAGTAATCGTCGCGTGTAATGAGCGAGCCGTGTCTCACACCCCCTGGCGTTGCTGAGGCCCTGGTACTTTATCTCCGCGCACCGCAAGCTGAGGGAGTGCTAAGTTACGCGCAAGGTGACGTCACAAGTGCTACGAGTTCGTCTACGAAAAATCATCTGCTACGCCGCTGCGCTACGCCTCGGATTACCTTGTGAGCTCCTATGTGCCTATGTTATCCTGGTCCATTTGCAATGTTTGGTTTTAGAACGATACCCCGCTTCGCCGCTGTTGAGACCTACTTGGTGGCTCTGTTCCCCTGGTACATACACGCAATCCTAAAATGGCTGGCGTGGTAAGAGTCGACACTCATCCCACCTCATCTCACTCACACTGTCTGTACAGTCGAAGAACTTAAACCAAAAGGTCCCTAAATGTATGAAGCCTGTTTGTCGCCGTCTGTATGGCCAGATAACGCTCGTATACGTCCGTGGTCATCTCGCAAACCAGCTCTTAACGGAAGCCAGTCTCGAGGCGTTCGGTAAACTAAACACGAGCTCAGGACCAGTACCTTACTTAATATATCAGAACGTAAGAGGTTTGAACAATAATGCCTCCCCAATAATGTACTATATTTGGACAAAGATACCCCGGAACCCCTGGAGGCAAAGTAGGCGCATATGACGGAACTTGCTCCGAAGAATGACAACTCTGGGTCTTACAGATTTTTAAGCCCCATGTATATCCCTGGTTATACCTCATTGCGGCTCCAACCACCTTCCTTTCCAGGTGGTAGCTCTGGCATCTCTCCCCCACTGTACTGAGGGCAGCGGCAGTCCGGCGGTCGGCTGTGCTGCATGCATGCTCGGAAGAAGGCCAACTCTTGGTCTGTCATCTTAGCGGCCCTGAGAAAGAGATCAACGTCAATTCAATTTGTCTGTTCTAAGGCGAAATTTTACTATGAAACTCTAAAGTCTCCTTCAGTGTTGGTTAACTACCGATAAATTTAAATCTAGATTCAGCGCGGTAGGCCAGCGGTGTGCTACATTAAGTGCTCACGCGCCGCCACAGTGCGACTACCCCTATGGCGGGCTAAGACAAGGCCAAATACCTATAATGTGGGCTAGGATTTGAAGCCGGCGATTCACGAGTCCCTCTGGTGGCGCAAGAAGAAAAGAGACACGAGCCCTCACGCGGTCCGAGGAGGGGCGTCATGGAGGTTGTGGCTAGAGTATGTTCTAATTTTATATACTCGGAACCGGGAAATTCCCGGTCCGATTCAAAACCGTACCGGGAGCATGCCCTATAAATATACGGATAAGACTCACGTATTTTTAGTCAGTACGCGCGACATTTTTCGGACATCTTAGGATGCCATAATCAAGCCTCAAGGACCTTGCGTGACGACGCGCGCGAGCGGACTAAGTATCGCTTCGCCGCGCGCAGAGCGCTCGATGACAATCCTATGCCCTTATTGTAGCCCACGTCTTCCACGCCTATTACCCCATACCCAATAACTATTAAATACTTACTCCCCTCCACCGCCATGGCCCCCACCTCCTCCTCCGGCCCTAGGTAAATTTGGCCACAAGTAGTCCTTCCTATACGTAGTTAGATAGTGATCCATGTTTCAAGCTTTTTGATTCTCGCTCGACCAACTGTGTATTTTGTTCCAGATTATTGCTAAATTTTTGTACATTTTTTACGAAATTTTTTAATCATAACGTCATTGCTGACTGCGATCAGGCACTGACGTCCGTGGCTGTCGAGTTTGGATCATTTTGTATGTCTCTGGTACTAAAAAACATTATTGTCAAAAAGTTCATATAGCAATAGTACGTAAGTCAAATATGCAGGATAAACCTTACCTACTTATAGGTATAAAATTTGTGAATTCAATGAATATTTAGCATTGGTTTAGCATCCTTCGAAGTAATTTGTGTAAATGTGTACGCATCACAATGCGTCTTCATTTCCATGTATCATCATCATCATCTTCATCATCATCATCATTTCAGCCTGTAAGCGTCGACTGCTGAACATAGGCCTCTCCAATCGAACTCCAGCGCGACCGGTCTACAGCCAACTGCATCCAACGAGACCCAGCGATCCTCGCCAGGTCCTCGGTCTATCTCGTATGTGGCCGTCCCACACTGCGCTTGCTAGTACGTGGTCTCCATTTAAGGACTTTTTTGCCCCATCGGCCATCCGATCTTCGCGCTATGTGGCCGGCCCATTGCCACTTCAGCTTGCTAAGCACATATACATAAGTGCAAGTATGTACTTATGTATATGTGTAGTAGGTAGTTTAGCCGAAATACAACACTCATCATAGAATGGTTCAAATAATTAATTAATTATTTCCCATAAAGCCACGGTCAGTCTCCTTCCACACACGCACAGATTAAATCTAGTGATAAAAGAACTAGTGATAGTATGCACTTATAAATACCATACAACCGTGGTCTACAAGGTAAGTAAATATTGGACCATTAGAAAAATTTGTTGCTTTGTCAAACTGACGTGTTGTCGTCGCGTTGAACAAGACGCCAACTTTTTTTATAATAATATTAGTAACAAAATTAAATAATGTCGGTTTTCGACGGTGAGATAGATTTTAGGTCTGTGTATATGGTTGATTTTCCGAAGAAGGATAAACCGTGAGTCATTTTCATTATAATACCTTCTTGGATTTCTGTTCAATGTGGTATTGTGAGGCTTAAAAACCTGTCCCATTTACAATACAATACAATAAATCTTTATTGCACACCTCATAAAATATTACAACAGAAAAATATACATCATACACAAAAGCAGAGGTAAACAACAGGCGGTCTTATCTCTAAAAAGCGATCTCTTTCAGACAATCTCACCATTTAAACGGATATTTAAAAGGATAAAATAATATTGTATCGTGCTCACTAGACGACTGGAGTTAATCCACACAGAGGCAAAACTTCTGAATGTAGAAGCTTATTTAAAGTACTTCGGTTTTTCACAAACTCGTAGCTTACCACTACTGGGCTAAATAGCCCGTTTGTTAAATAACCCCGCTTGGCAACATGTCTGCTTCTGCTCTTCTGCCTACTATTAAAATTAAATATAAGTATTCAGATTTTTTAGCATTTCTTATTTGCATCAAACATCACCTATCAGACAAGATACCTGATTAGGTAGAACTTCGTTGGCTCAGCTATCTCATCTGAAATATATTCTTCGTTCCATGCTACTCGCCGATGTTGAGTTCTAAGATATAGTAGAAAACGCTGTTTTGTCCTTTAAAACTAGCGTGGAAAAACGCATTTTATCCACATGTGGGGCAAAGTAATCTAATTCCTATCACTTACCACCTCTCCAGTATAAGTGAGTCCTATATGACCATAGTAAATATGCGCAATCGGAGGTCACACCTTAAATTGGTCATGTGATCATGTCTTATCCCGCACTTGGTAAGCTGTTGGCAATATCTAAGTACCAGGAGCGTACCTACTCTATGACAAATTTTGAAATTGATTTTTGATGGTTTCTTTAAGATAACTTACATGTGGATAAGATTTATAATCGTATTTGGTCTGTATTTTCCTCGTAATAATGAGGGAAAAAATGTTGTATTACACTCGGCGGCAAAGTTTGTTCAACTCTCATGCCTTGAGACCGAGAGTTAAACAACAATTTTGTATAATAAATAACTATTTCCAAGGCAGCAGTTTGATGTAAAGTTTAAATTTATTTTCCGTTACAGGAAGAGCCCTCGCCGACACGCCGTCGATGATAACTGCCTGATAGTAGGCCTCGAGAGAGACTCGCTCAAGGCCCGCGACCAACCCAGGAAGAGTCCGGACGTGCTGTGCCCCATCAACTTCGAGTACTACAAGAATGCCGTCAATCGGGTAAAGAGAACACATAGTAAAGTCAATAGTTTTTACAAAGCATTAAATATGTCACACGCTCTTTATAGCGCAGCTAACAAGAGTCACATGTGATGTGTCCTTCTAAGCAGGTAAAACATTGCCATTTTATCGACTTTCACGTTATGAGGTACTTTCGCACTTACAAACGACAGCCACGCTGATAGTCGGCAAAAACCCAATCATATTAGAGTAGCAGCTAGTCTAATATGGTCGCCCTTCTGGAATTACGAATAGGTAGGAGTCCTGATTTACCGAAAACTATTGGCTTTCCTGGCTGTTATATAAAAGATCCGTTGCACCAATCTCAACTCCCAGAGGATAATATTGTCTTCTGTTACCGCGATGGTTATTCATTGAAAATAACACTTTAGAACTGATTAATCGCGTTTATTAACACCAAGACCCTACGTTTAGAGCCCTTTACAGCACTCGTTTTCACAGGGTTAAGATGACATCACATGAAGATGATCACAGAGGATATTCAGAATATTTCAGAAGTTCCGAGAGCTCCCAAGATTGCATTTTGTAGGCTGCCAGGGGCATGCATTGATCCCTTAACCTACCAACTCGGGGTCTTTACTATCGTCGCTAAGAGAGGCGCGACTCTTCATACATCAAGCTACTTAAATAAAGTATGGACATGCGCCTCTCGCGAAGTCATGCTCTTCTTTAAACTGACTTTACTATTATACATTTTCAACAGTTGAAGGATGAAGAACCAAAGCTGGTGGATATGTACATGTCCAAAGATATCGACCCGGTGCCCATTGACCACGAGATTCAGGACCTGAAGCGCACCGAGTACCTCACCAAGTACTGCTCAAGAGGTAAGGACTGACGTCTTCTAGAGAGGTTGAAGGACCGATGGACAAGAAAAAACTTTTTTACGCAGGTATAGTATAGCTAGGCCACAAGGCATTAAGCTTTTCGGTTGCTTTTAGTAAATCTTTCGTCTAGTGGCATCCAGATTCCTCCGGGCCAGTTAGCTTTCCCGCCCATTTAAGTGACGAAGACGCGTTCAGAGAGCCGTAAGGGGCGACCCCAGGCCATGCCTTCCTTGGCCATAGCGTAAATATGGCTCTGCTCTCGTTTCTCATTGAGGCTCATGATAATTGATTTCATCTAGTCTAATTTTTCATTTGAGAGAGCAAGCACCCACAATGAAAAGCCAAATAATATCTGCATATTTATACCTTTTTCCTCAGAGCTCCCGTTCATGTCAGTCAACCTGATGCGTCGCGCTCGCGCGCTGCAGACCCTGCGGTTGCCCGATGACGTCCACATACCGGACACCACCCACACTGGCTCCTACCGACACCCCGCTCCGGAGAAATATAAGGATCCACCTAAATGTCAATCTTGGAAGCCGAAGTTCGACGACTCTTTGCAGAGTGAGTATATACAGAGCTCACGTTCATGTACCAAAGTCAACCTGATTTCGCGCAGACTATGCGATTGCCGGATGACGTCAACATACCGGACACCACGTATACTGGCTCCTTTTAGAACCCCGCTTCGGAGAAATATAAGGATCCACCACACTGGCTCCTTTCCGATACCCCGCTCCGGAAAAATATAAGGACCCTATTTGCAGAATGAATATAGATAAACAGAATCCTATTAATATCGGTGAACCTAAGAGCGATTTCACATTATCCTATCCGATATACAGGGAGTAAAATATGCACTTTTTTGTGTTTATTCACTCAAGTATATTAATATGTTTATTCACTCATTTAACTAATCTACAGCGCTTAAATAAAAGTAAACGTTCACGCAAAAAAAGGCGGGCTTGATGCCTTAAGGCACCTTTTAGTAGCTATATGTACTTTATTACGAAGGTCTTAGCACTTCCTATAAAATCGACTACGTGGGACACCCATCAGCTGTCGGACCGATATTTTTGTTTGTTGACACAGTATTTATTAAAATGTATACATATATATGTAGTTCTATTTGCCAGCCAAATACATAGAGGATATGTCCGCAGGGCATCCGCCAGACAAATTACCCATACATTGATTCGATTAACGGCCTCCTAGCCTAGTTGGTAGTGACCCTGCCTACGAAGCAGGAGGTCCCGGGTTCGAATCCTGGTCAGGGCATTTATTTGTGTGTTTATTGTTCCTGAGTTATGGATGTTTTCTATGTATTTAAGTATTTATATGTACCTATCTATCTATTATATATATCGTCGCCTGGTACCCACAACACAAGCTTTATTGAGCTTACCGTGGGACTAGGTCGATTTGTGTAAGATTGTCCCAAAATATTTATTTATTTATTTATAAAATATTTATTGACTAGCAGGCGAATGACAGTTGGTAGCTCGGTAGCTCAGTTGAAAGAGCGTTGAGCTGGTATCCCAGAGTTGCGGGTTCAACTCCCGTAACAACACAAGAGAGGTATGGGCACAGCGGATGCATATCGTTTAGTGTGGTAGGGCACAGCACAACGAATGTCGTCTCGCTCAAATCTGGAGCAGAGCCCATCTGGGGAAGTACCTCCACCTTACAGAAAACCGCAGTTTAATAACTTTGTTAAGTTGTGTTTCTGTTGGTGAGTAAGGCGTCCAGAGCTCCAAGAGGATTCGCTGTGTTGACAGCTGAGGACCCACGGAGCAAAGCCCTTGGTCCGTTTGGCTGTCAACACAGCGAATCCTCCTTTTTTTTAAGGGTCGGCAACGCGCATGTAACACCCCTGGTGTTGCAGGCGTCCCATAGGCTACAGTGACCGCTTACCATCAGGCGGGCCGTATGCTTGTTAAAAGTCTATAATCTGCCCTTTGTATGCCACAGGAGACCTCCGCCGTATCCTGCGCATACGCACCCCCGAGTCGTCGTACGCAGCGTGCCACGGTCTGCTGGGCAAAGTGATCCTTGAGAAGAACCCATTCGGGCCACCTCGCGAAGAACCCAAATATGGTCTTTGGCGTACACCGTTCTACTACACGTACTATCACCTATAGTGTTAATTTGGTACTAGGACTACGTTTGTTTAATAAATTGTCACAGTTGGAGCTACGTAGTATTGTTCAATTTAAATTGACATGTCTATATTACCCTCTAGCCGCCCAGAGGCGTAATAAAAAGGTGAGGTGAGAATAGAATTGCATTTCTTTTGTTGCGTTTGGTTTTTAAATAAATTATTTTGAATTATATTTCCTATAGGATTAAAACACCGCACACATTACCTATAGGTACTCGTATAATAGTAGTTTATCTTCACACATATTATTATTGAGTGCTCTAAAATGCGTTCAGAAACGATAGGCAATGGCCAGCATTACACTAGCAGGAATTGACGGAACTGTAATTTCAACATTACCTCCTGAAAACAGTAGGTAATGAGTTTAAATTTGGAACAGCTGTCAATTAAAGTGAGTGTCTATTCTAGATTCGAAACTGTAATTTTTTTGTTGGTGACGCCATAGAGGGCGCTAGAACAAGACTCTGAATAAGAAGGAAGACCGCAATTTTGTATAAACAGGTTTGAACCGGTAGTAGTTTTTTTTACGTTCATAAGCGCATTGATGTCTAAATGAAGATATAAAAAATAAAGATATTTGTCATTTATCATGCGACAAAAAATTCCCGTTTTTGACTACCGGTTGGCGTAGTTTGTAGTGAGTGTAGTGACCCTGCATGCTAAGCCGATGGTCCTGGGTTCGAATCCCGGTATGGGCATTTATTTGTGTGATGACCACAGATACTTGTTCCTGAGTCATGGATAATTTCTATGTATTTATGTACCTATTTGTACATTATATTATTATATCGTTGTCTGAGTACCCGTAACACAAGCCTTCTTGAGCTTAGTGCGGGTCTTAGTCAATTTGTGTAAAAATGTGCTATAATATTAATTAATTTATTATTTATTTATTGCGGTAATGTAGCACTAGCACCATATGTGGGTCAAATATCGAAGAAAAACAAATTCAATACAAATAATATATTTATTTTATACATTAATCGTGTGCATAACAAAACAACTGACGTTCTAAGATAGGCGGCTTACAACCGCGACCAAACGTTACATAGCACAGCCTTCCCTCAAACGGAATTCATACATATTTACTATAAATTTAAAATAACTTGGTAACAACTTGAGGCATAAAAATATTGAAAATTACTATAGTACTTAAGTACTAAAGATTATGAATTATCGTTCACCGTCTATTTTGATTGTAAAACATAGACATACATCGGTTGAAATTGTAAACAGGGTGTAAACAAAAATGCTGGTGATCCGTGAATCTTATCACATTGTAATAAGGCTCACGGATCACCAGCATTTTTTTACACCCTGTATACATACAGTCCTATAATTTTTTTGTTTAGTTTAAATGTTCAGTTCACCTTCACATAATTCGACTAGTTCATTTCAACTTTTTTCGCCTCAAAATTGCTACCTGAAGCGTAAATATTATCATTGTTACACAATATTAATCTTTAGGGATCTATTTAATATTGTTTTAAAAATTATTATTGCAAATAATACATTAAACACAAAGTAGGGTAATACAGAGTCTTCCATCTTTTATTTTACCCCAATAATGGGGTGAAATTAAGTTTGTATCATTACCCCACTTTTACAAACTTACTCCATTAAGAGCTGCATGCCTACCACGAACATCGAAAATTGGCATTGATGGGAAAACCTCTTTATCTCTCCGATATGCAAGTGTGACAGAGATGGGGATACAAATCCGCAATCGTCCGATTTTCGTGGTAGACGTGCTGGTTGCACCACACACACAGACGATAGTTATAGTCTGACAAGCCAGCGAGCGCAGTAATAGTAGGACAAAAAAACTATATCCATCCCTTTTTTCGGGGTGGTAATACTAGCGTAAGAAAAAGACAGTGTGATGCTCTCTATCCTACTGTTCGCGCTCGCTGGCTTGTCAGACTATATCAGTGGGATGACAACTGCGTCGCCATATTTAACCTTTTCGACGCCGCGGCAAACACAAAAGCCTTCATTCCACGGAAGAATAACAAAAGCATGGAAGTAGTACGATAACTGTCAAATGTCAACAGTTTAGAGCGGCCTTGAAATTGGCAGTGGATTTCTCAAATGACGTAAGTCTAACCTAATAACGTGGCTCTTACGACATTTGAAAAATTCACTATCAAAATATGCGACCTAGTCGTAATGCACTGATACCGACTACCAAATTAACAACGACGTATTTAATTTGGCTGCTTGGACGAATTGCATCAAAAGAGATCAGCAAAATTGTTGACAACCTACGAAATCGGCGAAATAACAAACATATATACATCTCTTTTTGCCACTTCCTTTACTTGGTAAGGAAGTGAAGGACGGGTTTATGACTTTGATGTTCTCAGTTTTGACGGGGGCTTGGTTCATTCAGACGCCACCACAACCAAGTGTTTTGAAACTTCATCCATCCATCTTGACTGGAGTATCATCTTTAGTTTTGACTACAGATTGATACTCAAGATAGCGAGGACGTCTCTAGAATAGTTATTGTATTTTGTCCATTTAAAGTAGTTGAATGTGTAAGGTTGAGTTTATTATGGTGAACTAACGGAGAAGTGTGCAGCTAATGAAGATTTACTCTTGAAACGCGTTTAACTACTTGGTCATCACCCGGCAGTTCTGGGTCCCGGCTGACCGTGTGCTCTTCGAAAAAAAAACTATCTTCATTCCAAGAGCAAAGCCTTCATCGTACGTCGCTCTAAGAGCCAAGTTTTTTAAACTCACCGTACACCTGTAGCCCAAGTGGCAATATACTTTGACACTGGCGGAATTGGCCTATACTAGACAGAAGCCATTTTGTTCAAAAAAAACTTAAAGTGAACTTTATACATATGCTTACAAGGTCTATGTTCCTCTGTTGTATGTAAAGGATATATTCGTCTAGAAGACTAACGCCTGTTCAGTTCCATAATTGTGTGTGGTGCAACCTGTCCTATACGAAAGATTGTTTGTTATTGAAGTTTAAATCGGTGAACACTTATTATAGATTTTTACACATACAAAATACAAGTGTAGAAAAATGGCATCGATGTTAAAACATTAAATAATCTAAGCTCATCTTCCCAAACAATACTACTGTGACGGCGTCGTGTGGAACTACCTTATCATTTTTTTCTAATTCTTTAAAATAGCAAATATAATACCTACTATCACATAACTTTATCGACATCGAACAAATAGGTTCATCAAATTGTAACAAGTCCGAGCGTATAGTATTTTGCATACATTATTATAGGACTAAGTACATAAAAATTAAAGGAAATATCTCGATAGAAGATGAAATACATCTCCAACTTTATTGGAGTTTCAGAAGTTAACTGTTGAACGAGTCATTTTCTCAATTTATGATTTAGTGTTACTACTAGGTACAGTTAAGTGTAAAAATATGGTGGTGCGCATCTTACTCAAAAATATGTCCCATAGCACCTTATGCCGGTGTAATAAGAGCGTAGTACCATATTTATGAGTCGATTATGTCAAACCATATTTTTGCACTTGACTGTACTTTAATTACAAGTCAAAAAATAATTAATTAAATAATTTGAACAATTATAAAGCATGAATGAAATAATTTATTATTAATAATAAATGTTTTGATTCATGTTTTCAAGTAGGCACACTACTATACATATATAAATTATAATAAAAAGTGACAAGGGCTGGGATTTGCTCACCGGGGACCTTGGTCACTTTTTCCGTAGTATATGACATCTCTTTCAATTTATAAATAAGTTGATTTATTCAACAAAAAACTGGAGTCATTTTATATTTTAAACGTGACGTCACACGCAGTCCGCGGTCCGGAGCGACCTGAGGCCTATTGCATAATGACTTGTGACTTGTAATATTAGCGGAAATCTCTTTTCAATCCCTTTTACTAAAAAGAGAGTTCCGCTAATATTACAAGTTACATATGATTATGCAATTGACCCCTGAAGTAGGCGGAGCAGTTTTGGCCTTATTTGCCACACAAGGTACAGTCATATTTTGGTTCTATCTCGATATAATTATGTGAGACATTTACATTTTTTCAAGGTACAGTTACGTTTAAAAATAAGTATACTATTCGGAACTTATTACTGCGTCAGAAGTTTCACAATTGAATACATACATATTTATGAAGCCGATCTTACTTTAACAAGGTTAACTCAAATGGGTCACCTATTGTTTCTTTTTTTCATAAAAAGTGACCCGTTTCAGAGCAATGTCGCCGCAACAGTAATATTATTCAGGTGTTGTCACGCTAACACTAATATATAAGTAAGCATCTATACTATCTATGTACAATACATTAGTCTCGATCAGTCATCGCATTTCACAATATTCAATATACATATCAATTATTATATAACTATTAGGGATCTGACAAACAAAAACTAGGATAACGCAGACAAAAAAAAAACACGAAAAAAAGTTTTTTTTTTTTTTTTTCAAATATTCTTTTATGTAAGAAATTGTCAAATAATAAAAAGACTAGTATTTGCTTATCAAAACACCCTAAACCAGATATTCAATTTGATAATATCAACAATTATAGAATTTGAAAATGAACAATTAAAATTATACCAATTAACATAACGCACGATTTTAATTGTAACTTACTTTAAAATGTTGTTTTACTTGACACTGGAATCATTCAAGGCTGACAATATGTAGCTAAAATGGCAAAAATATGTGAACGCAGTCATTGTCATGTCAGACCGGTCAGATATATTTGACCCTTTGGACTACAATATCCTTGTAAGGCAGCCATGTTTTTTTATATCTATCTCGAGACACCAAGCTAAATTGTGCTACTGTTTCTATGAGGACACAATACTGAATTAAAAATTAAATTACATTACTAAGCTATTTACAAATCAGTACAAAGAAAACGCACTTAAAAAGCTAATATGAAGTGTCAACCCTAAGTTTTGCAAAGAACAGCTAAACTAATCATTGCAACATGGACTTTAAGCCGTTCGCATAAGACACTTTTTCACATAAGCATTTTTTGCAGTGGTATTTCTATGAAACTGGAATTCTTTGCACTGATTTTGCTACAATGAAATGTTTTTGGTCCTAAGCCGATTCAGTCGCTTTTTAACTATAATGTCGACTGGAAAATAATTTTGAGGGAAAAAAATAAGTGTTTTTTTTTTACACGACGAAAGTGAGTAACATTGTCTTAATGTTTTTATTTCAGTAAGCTAGAAAGGGACAGAGAAGGCCTACTGCGAATATCGAAAATCGAAAGTATGGCATTTCGCTTGTATATTGCAAGTGCGACAGAGAGAGAGATAAAAATACTTATATTATCGATAATCGCGAAATTTGTTTAAATGGACATAATTAATTAGACCTTATTTGCAAATAATTACAAGTTATTTTTAATATAACTTATGTGAGAGCTCTATTAGGAGGTATATAACTAAGGCATTTACTTCATACATTCCCAGCATGGCTGTTTTAAAATATCAAAAATTGGAGCAAAAAAGATTTTAATCCCTATTTCTGATTCACTCTGTATACAGATGATCTTAAAGTAACTTAGAAAGCGACATTTAAGGCAAGTCTTAAGAATAATGAAAGTTGCAATTTAAGATAAAGAACAGTTTGGCACTCAGTAATGCTGCCTTTTATAAGCACAAAATACGTGTTAGTCATGAATCTAAAAAATCCTGTAAAGTAATGGTGAAGTTTAAAAAGTCCATTTATGGAGCCGAATCCGATGTCGAGAAAAAATGCTGACATTGCGACAATAGGGATGACGACTAGGTTGAAAAAGTATTATTCTACTTAGTCCGTTAGTTAGATTATCCAATAGACACGTAGTTTTCCTGTTTCAAGTTAACTAAAATTGACGACGATACAGTGCATCAAAGTTCCGGGGTGGGGGCTAGTGACGTCACTTAGAGGTAAGAATCGTACCTAATTGTGACGTCACGCGAAACTTTGATGCACTGTATTTCCGCAGTTTTTCATTTGACGAACAAAAGAAAAAATACGCGTCGAATTATTTTTAATAATCTAACAAACGGACTAGTTAATTCGATTTTTTTTGTCGTCTAGCTTATTGTCACAACGTTTCAATTTTAGTTTGCAGTCGACATATGTTGCCGACATTGTCAGGCGGTAAAACAGGGACCAGCTTTTTGAATCGTTCATTTAATATTAAAAGAGGCATCAGAGCTTAATAAATTAAATGAATGAATTTAAATCCATAAAGTAACTTTACCAAACCAGTTGTCAGTTACAGTAGAGAAAACAATATCCATTTCTTTATAATAGGGGGTAAGTAGGTTAAAAAAGTACAATTTTGTGTCACTGTGCACGAATGAAAGATCCAGGTCAAAGTACAGGGAAAAATAGTACATAACACATTGAAGAATGGCGTGCGTGAAGCGGAGCGTGCGGCGGAGCGGGCAGCGGAGCGGGTAGCGTCTACATGCTTTGTACTAGCGAGGTACCGAATATCGGTTTTGGAATATTCGCAATTCGAATGGGATTACGAATTTATAATTTTATAATTGATTAATTCTCCACTTCTCTCTCAATCTTCCACTATTTCTTACACTTTGTTATAAAATTTATTTGGTATGGGGTAGCGCATTGTTATTGATGATTTCTAAAATGTAGTTCTACACTTTCGGTAAATGTCGCTATGGTAAGGCGTATAACCAAATGAAAGAAATAGTGGAAACATTCGCCGGGGTCGATCGGGTGTCGATAGCTCAATTGGCAGAGCGATCTGGGTTCATGGGTTCGAATCCAGCTCGACGCAGTTTTTATTTATTTATTATAGAATTGTAAATTTCGTTTGCAGACATGCTTTAGCGTCGATATGTTTGGTCAAACAAGTATGCAGTGACAGTTAATTACATTATTGCTATACCTAACACTAGTTGATATCAAAACTAAGCTAGTTTTACTTCAGAGCCGCTACCACCATGATTTGGTATTTAGGGAAACAGAGAAAGCGGTACTCTCAGCCATTTTAAATCAAATGAATCAAAATGTTCGCATCGAATTTTACGTTGGCGTGTTGGTCCAAATATTTGTACTAATATTTATACTACGTACGAATATTTGGGCCAACTGAAGCCAACTTTACACGAGCTAGCCTCGCCGCATGCCCCGCTCAAGATCATTCCGGCCTTACACTAACTTAGGCCTTATTACCACGCATTAAGGTCCATAATAAGAAGCTTAAGAAGAAACTGTTGGTACCTTCAAAAGACCCTGTCTCGTAAGGGTCTCATGCATAAATCATGTGTTTTAAATAGAAAACTCCCGTGAGTATTACACATATTAATATACTTATATGTATCGGGTTACTCACGTCAATAAAGTCTAAAATAGCGCGACATGTGCCCAACACGCGCATACTCACTCGCGCACACACACACACACACACACACACACACACACACACACACACATAACACCAATTACATTCAGAAGACACACTAACGCACACATTTAACTTGTATGTTGTAGTTTAATATATTTAAAAAAACTGCATTTAATTAGGTATAAAACAAATGTCTAAATTGTATACTTGAGCATATTTTTATTTTGTTGTGGTTTTTTTTTTCGCGTCAGTATTGTATGAAATTTGGTGGATTATTAATTTTATCTTATTCTACGCTAGAGAAACACGAAATCCCAATGTGCGACAAAAAAATTGTAGTAAATTTCCCACTGAGTTACGAAAATCCCATACGATTTCGTAACTCAGTGGAAAAAATTGTGGGACATACTGGGAATTTGAAGAGAATAAGGAACTCTTCCTACCTACCAAATTTCATTCAAATCGGAAGCGAAAAAAAAAACGACAACAAAATAAAATTCCGCCCACTTATGTAACGCCTTTCTATGGGAAGGAGCTGGCTCTTGAGACACAGGGTAACATACTTTGAGAGTCAGGTACCAATTATTTATGTAATACCCTAAGTTGCAATAAAGATTTATTTTATTTTTTTATTTTTATATTTCGGAACGGTCCGCGCCCATAATCATGAGTAAGAAGCGCTCGCGGCAATTGCTGCGCACACTCACTTGATTATGGGACGCGGACCGTTCCAAAACGCGAGCTATTTTCGACTTTATTGACGTGAGTAACCAAATATAAGTATATTAATAAATCACGTGAAGTTTTCCGCTACTTTTTACCAGGGATGATGCGGATATTGGTATCCGCATCCGCAACCGCGGATATTCCGCATCAAATCGATGCGGAGCTTATGCGGATGTAGAACAAGTCGTAACAGGAACGTCTCGTAGATCTTAGTTTTAACAAAATTGACATGTACCTGATATTTCTAGTTTAGATTTAGTTTAAAATGTATATTTGCATGTACTTGTACGTTAAAGCAAATACATGATATGACTATGAGTATGAGTATAAAATTAGGTACTAACGCGTTCAAAATTGCATGGGCAGTATATGAATGAATTCATTTATAAATTGCCCATGCACTTTTGAACTCGTGTGTGCTTAATCCCACATCCGCATCCTTTTTGGCCTGATTGTGATCGTTTGATTAATGCCCCCCTCCCCCGACCCTCGTCCCTCGTCACCCCATCCTTCCGGCTTAAAGTACCACATGGTGTATGCATGAGCCCTAAGCCTTATTACAACGCATTAAGGTGTACAATAGCCGTTCAGAAGGACCGCCGTGCCGCCGGCCGCTGTTGCTATGGCACCCTGAAAGGCACAACCAGGTCCTCGTGGTGTTCCACTCGCAATTCGGATATGGCTGCCGCTGCTTTCTTCACGGCATTCGCTATCTGTGAGGTAAACAAGAAATATAACCCTCTCGACAACAGTAGACTCAGAATGCTAAAACAAAACACAACCTAAAGGACCAGGGGCAAATTTGTATGGAGGCTTGCCCCAAAACCAACAGAGATGAGACTTGTCTATAAACAGGTCTTATTGTCTGAAGTCTATTGCACATTTGAGATATTCGTATTGAACGCGAGTATTATGTAAGTAAAAATATTCACAACCGCTCGGCGATGATGGCAGATCCGCGCAGCCTTTTGTTTTGTTAGGGGGGAATGCGTTACGCATACCACTCTGGTGCATATATTATGTACCAATTATTGCCTGACAAAAGTCTAAATATTTCAGTTCTGCAATGGAATTCAACTTAGAGTCTATATAAAGAAAATAATTAAATAAAAATAGCTATCAAATGAGATAACTGTCAGCTCTGTTGGGTTTGGGGCCAATTTGCACATGGTCCTTTGAGGGGTTAGGCCACGGTCGTTCAAACAGCGGTTCGGACATCGGGCGTTTAGTCGGTCTAGAATGTGACCGCGGCGGGCGAAACGACGCGGGCGACGCGGCAGTTTCCGAGGTTATATTTCGCAGAGACGTGTATTATTTTTTGGTACATTTCTACATTCTGAACGCTAACGCCCACCCGCCGCAATGCTTTGTAATGACTATACACGCGGCGAGCAAGCACGAACGCTCCCGAACATTCCCGAACACACCATTCAGACGTCGCGGGCGACGGGCCGCCGCATGCGGTTCAGAACGACCGGGGCCATAACTTCATCATTGCCTGCAGTTCTGTACCTATATCTATAACTATACCTATTAGAGACTACTACTTGTATAGAGTGTAAAGTATCTTTCGCAGCAAATTTAATTATCGATATACAGCAACAATGAAGATAGGGCACTATTGTATTTATTTTGGATAGTAACGCGTTCCTCTCTGCAGACTTACGTGTACGGATGGGCGTAGGCGGACGCGGTACGGGCTGTGTTGCAAGCTATGTCTATTATATGTTACAAGCTATGCATCACTTACTAATTCCTTGTCATCGTTGCTAAGCGGCGGTTTGGACAGCAACGCGTTCCTCTCCGCTAAGGGCACGTCTCGCAGCAGGCGGGGCGTAGGCGGAAGCGGTACGGGCTGTGTTACAAGCTATGTCTATCATATGTTACAAGCTATGCATCACTTACTAATTCCTTGTCATCGTTGCTAAGCGGCGGTTTGGATAGCAACGCGTTCCTCTCCGCTAAGGGCACGTCTCGCAGCAGGCGGGGCGTAGGCGGACGCGGTACGGGCTGTGTTGCAAGCTATGTCTATTATATGTTACAAGCTATGCATCACTTACTAATTCCTTGTCATCGTTGCTAAGCGGCGGTTTGGACAGCAACGCGTTCCTCTCCGCTAAGGGCACGTCCCGCAGCAGGCGGGGCGTAGGCGGACGCGGTACGGGCTGTGTTGCAAGCTATGTCTATTATATGTTACAAGCTATGCATCACTTACTAATTCCTTGTCATCGTTGCTAAGCGGCGGTTTGGACAGCAACGCGTTCCTCTCCGCTAAGGGCACGTCTCGCAGCAGGCGGGGCGTAGGCGGAAGCGGTACGGGCTGTGTTACAAGCTATGTCAATTACATGTTACAAGCTATGCATCACTTACTAATTCCTTGTCATCGTTGCTAAGCGGCGGTTTGGACAGCAACGCGTTCCTCTCCGCTAAGGGCACGTCTCGCAGCAGGCGGGGCGTAGGCGGAAGCGGTACGGGCTGTGTTACAAGCTATGTCAATTACATGTTACAAGCTATGCATCACTTACTAATTCCTTGTCATCGTTGCTAAGCGGCGGTTTGGATAGCAACGCGTTCCTCTCCGCTAAGGGCACGTCCCGCAGCAGGCGCGGCGGGGGGGGCGGCTGCGCGGGCGGCGCGGCGGCGACGCGCGCGGTGTAGGCGCGCACGCGCTCCGAGTACGCGCCGGGCTCCAGCGCGTACGGGCCTAGTGCTCCAACGTCTATAACGTTACTGGAATAGAGAAACGGTATCATTAAAAGAAGCCTGCTAGTTGCAATTTAAAGGTATTAAGCGCCACTTGCACCACCCAGGGTTAACCGCTAACCCGGAGTTAAGCTGTCAAATCCCATACAAAAAAACGCTTAACTTTGTGTTAGTTGGATAACTCCGGTTGGTGCAAGTGGCCCTAAGTCGTATTGATTCATAGTTATTCAGTCATAGTGAGAACGGCCTCCTAGCCTAGTCGGTGACCCTGCCTATGAATCAGGATCAGGAGGTCCCGGGTTCGAATCCTGCTCAGGGCATTTATTTGTGTGTTTATCACGAGTGTTTCTTCGTGGGTTAGGTGTTTTCTAGGCGAACCCTGGACCTCCGACTAGTTTAGAAGGCATTTCTGGGACCTAACACATGCCTACGTAGAAAACGTTCGTTCATCGTTACTAACAACTCACTGATCGCGGCTGGATGGTCAGTTATCTACAAGAAGTCTATAGCTACTTAACAATTAATATTCATATGAATCTCTTTCCCTCCAAAGACTAGAATCTCGTAACTAATAGGAAAATATGAGGTACCTTTTTACCACACTCATACGGTTTACGTATCAGCAGTGAAATTTAAATAAGATCTTTGTCCAATAAATATACACCCATCTCTATTTAAAAACTTAATATAACAATAACATTATTATCAGTACACACTCCAAGGTACACGATAGTGAATTACTATATACTATTGAAGTTCAAACACTAAATATCGTTTAATTATAGACTCTATGTTAAGGAGTTAGGGCATAATATCGTGTGTACACTGTTCTTATAGGATGTAATCTTATCGGTGGCCAGCACGTTGCCATTCTGTTTTAATAATAACGATATAAAAATTAAATACGGAAACAGTTTAGCTAAATATATTTTTTTAATATTATGGTGCATATACATGTCTATGGACGTGACGATTTAGTCTTAAAATAATGTACGAGTACCTACAATACTTATGCGTGTTTTAAGCTGTATCAATATGTAATAATATGAACCATGATATTGTACTTCTAAGTAATGTAGTAGTAATTTAAATAAAGTTATTTTGATTTATTTATTTATAACTATTACAGTTTTTGAGATATTCAAGAAATCAATTTATTATCTGAACCAGTGTAAAGGGTACACACTCTGAAACTTGTCAAACTCAACAAGTACTTTCGTTTAAATATAGAGGATGTTATAAAATATATTCATTTATTTTGGTATGAAAGGCAAAAAAATTGTGAACAAACGCCCGTCATTTTGAAAAATAACCGTGTTCTACAGAGACTTCTTCATATTAATAAAAAATGTTATTAGGTATTTCATAGATTTATTAAACCATAATTTATGTTTCCAGTATAAATAAACTCAATAGATGAAAATGCAAAATTGAAAATCGTTATAAAGTCACAATTATGGTGTTAACAAGCAAGAAAGGAACTGAACCTTCTAGATATTTTGTGTAAGCATGTAAATAAATAAATTGTAATGTCTAAATTGAAGTCTGCTGTCCGGAACAGGGTTATGTTTTCAAAGTGACGGGTGCTTGCCCGAGCCATCATATACGTTCATCATATGTTCTCTTGAATATTGTGGATGATACTTACGTGGCAGTTTCGTGGAGTATCCTGTTGAGGGCGCTCTGCTCGTCGGGTTTTCGCGGGGGGGCCGCCGGCGCAGGCGCCGGGGACTCCTGCGTCTGTTCACTCACTTCGAGGAGATGTGTCCTCTCATTTACTATGTTTTCCTGAAAATTAGGAATAACAATTATTGTCTGTCCTTATTTTATTTGTCAATAGTAAAATTGTCTCTCAATATCTCAATCAGAGAAAAATATGAATTTGTTTGATTGACACTATAAACCCGCGGTTAAATATGGAAAATAATCTGTTAATGTATACTGTTAGGCTTTGTACAGTCCACAGCAGAAGTAGCTGAGCAGATGGGTGGGTGGGTCAACTATTTCTTTTTGTTATTCTGTTCCATCAGCAAGGGGACAAAATGCAGCGCAGTTTGTTAGAGATTTTTTTTAAAGTTTTATATAGTTTGATATACGCTTGAAACTACCACACAAACAAAACATTAATTGATCAATATGCCTAATAAAAAGGAATTAAAAAGATGTCCAGGGGACCGTAATCTTGGTGACCCACCCTTGTCATCAAAAAACTAAATTTAAAATTTTGAGTAGTGAAGTTTTTTAAAATTATGTAAGTAATACATATTGAAATATATGAGGAGACATATAGTCATACTGAAAGGCCATTAACTATACAAAAATGAAATGAAGCACTGAATAAACAAGTATCAAAGATCCAATTACTGCACAACACACCATTTACTGACTATGTGTACATGTTTACCTATCGAAACACAACATCTCTATTGTAAGCAGTTATTCATGGAAATACCTCCACTTGCATAATTGCATTTGCACATACATAAATGACAAGATATATACACACAATATGATACTTTATTCCACTAACAAAAGGTGTTATTTTGAACACACTACTTTTTATCCTAATAGATTTCTAAACTGAAAACAAAACAGGATCAACAAGTGAAAGAACAGCTGGAGTAATTAAAAAAAACACATCACTATGACAAAATTAAAAGTTAAATTAAGGCTTTTACTTCCGGAAACGACACACAGTAGATCCATTTCGACAACCAATCATCACAGCTCATTTTAACAAAGAAAATACTCCTTTTTTAAATTGTTAATCAGCCATTATACACAGAGAAAACATGCAACAGCCTGTCACTGCGATGCAAAACAATGACAGGAGCCTCATCCGCTTCCACGTTCAGTGTAATCCATGAACTACGCCGATAATAAGTCACTCAACTAGGAATTAACGATAAACAATGACACAGTAAATAACTAAGTCAGTCTCGCAACCATAGCAAAAAATACCTACGGATATTTTTGTTTTTAGAGAATGCTTATTAATATTTTGACTGATTCAGCGACTTTTCGCGTTTTCACAACATTCCATGCATGTCTAACTGATTTAACACCCATATAAGCATTACCTGAGTGTCAGTCTCTTTGTGGCATAAACTGTAACAACAACCCATGACTGCGTTCTTCACGGAGTCGAAGCATGAATGCAGCAGAGAATCCTCTTCTTCAGACTGCATAAATATTCGTGCAACTAACTTTTGTGGTTAAAAATAGACCGTGAACTTCTATTTCGTAGCGGTGTTCACTCGCTCACAAATCACAATGACGGCACCGTGACTGACATAAAACGTCAAAATCGTCTTTTTTTTTTGGAATTTTATGGCCTGGTAACTAGACCTTTAAGCCAGTCAAAATCGTCAAATGCTAATTAGTTGTATTTTTCTCTTCAAAAATATTATCTTGAAAATTATGTACATTATTCGTTTAGATCAACATTATATGTTCAACGTGTATTTAAATTCATCACATAATTACGAAAAGCGCTTTTATATTGAAATTTGCATTTATATAGAATTCAATAATGTATGAGTCATGCCTAACTTTTAGAAAAATACTCTGATTTCGTTCGGAATATTATCAATGTTTATAAATCTTGCTTGGAAATCATTGACATGATGTAATCTTTTATAAGTGGCACTAGGTAATTAAGCTGCAAAATAATGTCATTAATTATATATTGATAATTTAAAGTACATATCACAACAATGTGACTTGGAAATGCTAAAATCACTGAATAAATCAGTTTAAATTGCTGGTTTAAATAGCAGCCTAACTAAACAGCAAGCGTTCTCCAAAAACGCACTACATTAGTCACTTTGACACTTCAGAAAACTAAACTGTCAAACCAGTAGAAAGCAATAAAGCATAGCTTGTTGGAATTTTTCTTCCAATTTCCATTCCAATCTAAATTCTAAACCGGAAAATATCGATAAATTAAATAAGTCTAGTTTGAGGCAGTTCTAACAAGAATTTATATATCAAGAAGATGCTAAGGTACAGAGGAAAGAAGAATGTTATAGACAAAGTGAAGGAGTTCGATGCATTTCCTAAAGTTCCGGAGGAATACGTCGACAGTACTCCCGTCGGAGGAACGTTCTCTGTAATTACTTTTTTTATTATACTGTGGTTAATCTATAGTGAAGTCACGTACTATTTAGATAGTAATTTAGTTTTCAAATTCTCGCCCGACACTGAAATGGATGAGAAATTGAGGATAAACATAGACATAACGGTCGCGATGCCGTGTTCTAACATTGGCGCTGATATTTTGGATTCCACGTCTCAAAGCGTGTTCGGTTTCGGTGAATTAACAGAGGAAGACACCTGGTTCGAGCTTACACAGGAGCAACAAGATGCATTTGATGCTGTTAAATACTTAAATTCATATTTAAGAGAGGAATACCATTCTGTATGGCAATTATTATGGAAAAAGGGTCATGGATCAGTCCGTGCGACTGTGCCAGCTAGGAAAACGAAGCCAAACAGAAGGCCAGATGCCTGCAGACTGCATGGGATACTTACGCTAAACAAAGTAGCTGGCAATTTTCATATAACTGCGGGGAAAAGTTTACACCTGCCACGTGGACATATCCACTTGAACATGCTATTTGATGACACGCCACAGAACTTCAGTCATAGAATTCACAGACTCAGCTTTGGCAGTCCGGCGAATGGAATAATATATCCACTGGAAGGTGACGAGAAAATTACTACAGAAGAAAACATGTTGTATCAGTACTTTGTGGAAGTTGTCCCAACTGATGTTGACACGGCATTTGAATCTATCAAGACTTATCAGTACTCCGTCAAGGAGTTGGACAGACCGATTAGCCATTCTAAAGGCTCTCACGGAGTGCCAGGGATCTTTTTCAAATATGACATGGCAGCATTGAAAATTAATGTGTATCAGGAAAGAGAAAACTTTCTTCAGTTTCTATTAAGACTGTTCTCTATTATAGGTGGTATTTACATAATTGTAGGTTGCTTTAACACTGTGGTATTGAAAGTACAAAATGTGTTTATTAAGAAGGCTGCACCAGTTGTGTTAAACCATATGCAGACATTTGAGAAGCCAAGACCTGTACAATTGAACCCGTTGCTAATGCAGACTGACTTAAATGTTCCTTTAAGTATAGTGAAGCAATGATAGCAAAGAATTCTTAGATGTAAGTTTATGTGTGAACTGAAATTTGTACATAAGAGATTATTTTTAACTAGTTAATGTAAAGGCCAGAGTTATAAAAGCACTTGTGAATTCCGTTATACCGTATACAAAAGGTTTTTTTTATTCTATTCATATAACGAAATTTGCAAGTGCAATGACGTAAGATTAAACCATAGGTGTCATGGAGTCAATTCATAAAAAAGTAGGGACAAACTCTACTGTCCCTTAAATATCGTGTGATAATTACTAAAATGCATTTTCAAACAAGATAATTAGTAATTTTTCAGAATAATTATCAAAATATTGCACAGATTTTCAAGTTTTTTACTTGAATTCATGCTGTTATTATAGTAAGGTATATTTTTAAAACATGTTTGGTATGAAATGCATTTTGCATGCCACTATGTTGTGTTATCAAGGCTGGTGATTACTAAGTAATTGGTAAAGCCATAAAAAAACCATTTGTTCATTTAAGTGAGAATTGTTTTGATTCAGTTAAATTAATTTAAATACAAGTAGAATGAATAGAAACTTACCATAGGTACCCACTTTTTTTTCTCAAAAAAGGTCATTTATTCATTTCTGTTGTTCAAAACACCTGCAGTTTGGTGAGTCCTGGGTCCTGTATGAACAGAGGGTCATACTGTATTTTTCTTGTATTGCCACTAAACATACCAGCCAAGAGCATGTCGGGCCATGTTCAGTGTAGGATTCCATATTAATCGTCCGTCACAATAAGCGAACCTAGAAGGGGTTTTAGTAGTTACCAATGTTACCATGACCATAACTAGCAAAAAGGAGTATCTTCGCATCACAAGTTACGAAACATACACTTATAAAAATACACTTTGTAAAAAATTACTAAGAAAATATGATTTCTTGTAAAAAAGTTACAAAAATGGCTTAATCGACGATGTTCAAAATAATTTTCCTGTCTTTATCAAGCACTACTTTCATAATTTTTGGATTTGCGTTTCAAAAGTTAGAAAGGAGTGAGGGCACAACTAGGGCTGCCATCTCGCACATTGCCGAAACTGGACAAAAAAGTTTAAAAACCCCCCGTACGTTTCATTAAAATCGCGGTCTCTCCCCGCGGTTTTATAAATCCGGTCCGGTCGCTCCCCGGACGGCCTCCAAACTAGGACAAATCCGGGGAAACCCGGACGGATGGCAGCCTTAGGCACAACAGACATGGCCAAACTATAAGGGTTCATGGTTGACTACGGAACCCTAAAAAGGGAGGTAGGTATATAGTTTTATTTTATCTAGTGTGTAATTTGGTTGGTTAGACTATACCAAAATGGCGTCTAAATTTTTATGTTACATATTAATAGTTACAATAACCTAAATTACAGAATGATGTACCTATTTAAGGTTTTTTTTACATACTGACACTTTAAAAATGTTAATGACTACTTAATTATAAATAAAAATCTATTAAGAATTCTGAGCTTTTACATTGACATTATGATTTTTTCAAGTATAGTACCTAAGTAATGCATAGGTATTAAATATCATGAATTTATATCCTTTGTATTCTTGTTAACTAATTTCTCAAGTCTACTAACGAGAATGACTTCCAATTTTTGTACATTTTGTTTTGTTTATTTTTAAGTGACTAGGTAGTTAGTTAACAAATCAAAAGATCTGCACATTTAGATGTAGCTATGTATAATAGATACATATTTCCAGTGATTTATAAATTATTTTCCATAATATCTATTTTATTATGACCTTGCTTATTGCTACAAATCTTGCTTATTTAAATATATGAACAGTTGACTGAATGTTACCAGTTTTGTCAATAAAAATGTCCCCATTACAAACTGGGCCACCATACTTCCATGCTTTTATTACTCTTACAAACCATATGACCCCAATACCTGCGGTAAAATGCATTCCCAAGGCCGTACAAATTGTTTGAAAACACCACAAGCTTTTTAAATACAATGCGGCAAAACTTAAAACTTCCCCTTAATTTTCGCACGCGGGGAGAGAAGGGCATTTTATAAACGGCCCTGGTTGGTCGTCTCTGTCTTCCCCGCATGCTCTCTACCGTACTGTCTCTTGCGCACGCCCGTGCCGCGCCGGCCACCGCTCTCGTCTCGGCCGACCACGAACACTCGCGCGGCGGCTTCGCCCCACAACGGACGTTCGGTTACGTTCCAAACACGAAATCCGCAACCGAAAAAGTTTTACAACTTTCAGTATCGGTTGCCCCGGCCCTTCATGACACAAAACAGGTACCAAACATCAAAAACAGTGCAGTGAATACAGTGTAAAGTCTATAGTGTTGTGTGAGTGAAGTTAACTTTTTTTTGCGATCACATTTTACCGTTTCAATTGAACGTTACTGTTTCGTTCGATAAAAAAGCGCGTTAAAGTCGCGTTCATCGCAAGAGGGCCGTATATGGTAAAGTTTATTCTCGGAGGTGAAAGTAGACCTTTGTTAGGTGCATAAGGACGCAGGCCAACCGCTCGCTGCATTTCGCGAGGTGAGTGGCGTTTTGGTTATTTTGCTTTAAATTTACAGTTAACTTTATCTCCGATGTCTTTATTGTAGCGTACAAATACCTACTTTAAGATATACCGTTGTTTGACTCTGGTATCAACATGTAAATAAGCAAACACGTATGAAGTGCTGACATTGTGTGCATCGTTTATTTAGTAGATAGCTGTTTAATAAGCGATACGCGTATTATGATACAAGTCTTACAACTTAATTAAAAGTCGCCACGTTAACGTGTGCGTTCGCAAATTTAAAACATTTCGTGCTGCGAATGCACTTTCCATTCACAGCATTCCGCGTCGTTACATTTCAAATGTGGAACGTGAATGAACTAGTGTTCTATTTTCGAAATGTTTTCGTTTAAAAATCCCCATTATCGTTAACGACGGTAACAGCTGAACGTTTGAAACGATGGTGCCATTCATGCCATGCACCGGCGACTGTAGGTCAGTGCCCTGTACCCTACCTGTTGACTCCCTGCCAAGCCGGTTTGCCCACTGCCGCCGGTCAAACTGAAAAAATATGTCAGGTTTCTGAACTGACATTGACTAATAAATGGTTTGTTTTTATACGCATAACGTCTGCTTGGATGATTTCGCATTATGTCAGGCGAAAAAGATGAATGATGACCAAACATACCTTCTAAAGAGTCATTAGGATGTTTTGATTTGAGTTGAAGGAAAGAAATGCCTACTTATCACACCTTGACATTAAAAGATCGTAAACCCCCGTAGTTACCTAATTGAAAAAGGTTAAGGTTTTTTGGGGAAATGTCTATCAGCAAAAACGGACGTGGCTGTCAAGACGATGATTTAAGCCCTTCAATAAGTAAAAAAAGTATTTAGGAAAACCCCGTCCATAGATGAGAAATTGTGGTGCCATAGATAATGGCCCAAAACCTTTTACGACGGTTAGGTATCTTCGGAACACAATGGAGGAGAAATGTACCATTTCTATTCTTCGCTTAGTTTAACATTTTGTTACAATCATAACAACAATTTTGTCATGAAAGCGTCACTAATACAACTTAGGTATGTTAATTTCGTTTTAATGAACACTTAATTGTTTTTTAATAGCAAGTTAATTGACTTCCTCAGTTACTTTTGTGACAATTAGGAGTGCCTTTAGTTTAAAACCTTATTAACCTATTAGGTATTGAAATATCGTAGGTCCATATTGACAACAATTACTTTAAACTAGTTCTTGGAAATGTTGACAACGCACTTGGTAGGTAGGTTTAACTTGGTTTCAAAAACGTGAGATTTATTTAAGTTCGGATCACAAAAAACGTCCTGAGCAAACTGTTTTTTGTTCGGCCTTGAGCAAGAAAGAGACAAAATGCCTGATCACCGACGATTCTAAAAACACTATTTACGAAAGTTATCTCCGTGGCTGTAAAGGATTGTGTCCAGGACATAATTTATTTAAAAAAAAACTGAAATGCAAGCGCTCGCTCAGTGTGACGTGAGATTTCGTGAACAAAATGCTTGTTTCTATTTGCTCGAGATGGTATCCTCGGGGGACGAAGCTGCTAAGTGATGTACAGCACACCGAGGGATGTGGTACATTTTGTTTTTATTATTCAGACGGATATTGTATGGTTTTTTCTGAAACAGCGTTATTTTCGAGGTTTCAAAAGCTTTGTGTTGTGCGCCATAGGGAATTTATTCGTGTTTATGCATCTTTTTCTTTTACTTACTAATACGAGAAGTTTAACTGATTCTAAGTTTATGGAATCGTACTTCCTGACTACTAACATTTTTGCCATAGTAGTCTTTTCTATGGTTTGCATACTGATTACTGTAAAACAATTTACTGTAATTATTAGAAAAGTTCAGAAGAAAGATGTTCTCGTTCTCAAACTATTCTCGTGATATTTTTATCCGTCGAATTTTTCTTTCTGAGCTTTTCTTGTGAAATTCTGTTAGCAGGATCCAATTTTTCAAAGGTGTTGACGTCTACAAATCACAGATCGATTAGTATTTAGGTGTTTTATGTATAGTATTTTGAGTATTTTCAAAGTATGCTTAGATCTACAAAGACAAACAACACAATCTCACTATTCTTGTTCTATTTCTGAACCTGTCTATGTCTTGCTCGGTCTGTCGCGTCGGCAGGATTTAGCTCTCCTACAAAATGCAGAGGCACTTCCTTTAATACCATGTTATTTATAAAGTTGAGCCCGATCCTAATCTGTTCCATCTAACTATTTTGGAGTCTAGCAAGAGCATAGTTTTAGAAAAGATCTTTTTTTTTATACTACGACGGTGACAAACAAGCATACGGCCCGCCTGATGGTAAGCGGTCACCGTAGCCTATGGACGCCTGCAACTCCAGGGGTGTTACATGCGCGTTGCCGACCCTTTAAAAACTTTAACACTCCTTTTTTGAAGAACCCCATATTGTAGTCCTTTGGGAAAACAGTGGCAGGGAGCTCATTCCACAGCCGGAGCGTCCGCGGGAGGAAGTTCCTCTTAAACCGCACGGTACGAGACCATTTAGGCTCCAGGGTATGCGGGTGAACACCCTGCCGACGGCGAGCGGTGCGGTGGTAGAATGCAGCCGTTGGCATCATATCAAACTCACGCTTGTGACAGAGAACAGATCACATGAAATCACGCAAGTTTCAGTGCCACTTAAGGAGTTAAGATAACGCAAATTCAATTATAATATTACAGTAACAGGTTTTCGGTTTTAAGAGAGGTATGGGCACAGCGGCAGCGGATGCATATCGTTTAGTGGGGTAGGGCACAGCACAACGAATGTCGTCTCGCTCAAATCTGGAGCAGAGCCCTTCTGGGGAAGTACATCCACCTTACAGAAAACCGCAGTTTAATGACACTAGACCCTACTCATAGTGTTGTGTTTCTGTTGGTGAGTAAGATCGCCAGAGCTCCAAGAGGATTCACTGTGTTGACAGCTGGGGACCCACGGAGCAAAGCTTGCTCCTTTAGCTGTCAACACAGCAAACCCTCTTTCTTTTTAAAGGGTCGGCAACGCGCATGTAACACCCCTGGAGTCGCATTCGTCCATAGGCTACGGCCGTATGCTTATTTGTCACCGTCGTAGTATTTAAAAAAAGGCATAGCTAGTCCATCGCCCAAAACACTCTTAAACCGATAGCCTATCGACTGCTACTACGCCGACGGGAGGAAAGAGGTGAAATTCTTAACTCACTATACGAGGTTTGGAAAGAGAGCTACATTAACTACATTATTTCCTTTTCCCAACAGAATTTCATCGATTAGTTTCAAATAGGCACCTACACATCCGTTAGCAAAATTAACGGATGTTTTAGAAACAACCACCGTTTTTTGTTTTTCAACAAAACTATTCCAGGGCATTGACATGCTTAAAAACAGGATGCGGGTGTTAGGGGTAATACGATATCGCACTTGTCGGTTGTTCATCGATAGCGTGGTGGTTTCTCTACTTTAGTTTGAAAAAGATGTGACGGTTCTAAAATTGTAGAAGATTTACGGTGTCTGTTGTTCTAAAGGATGTGATAGGTTTATTTTAGAAGCGTGGAAGCTTAGGAAAATATATTGGTAGCTTCTGTTATCTGGTGAGCATGTTTCTTGTAACTTCTCCAGTTGAATGTGAAAATCTTTAAGACTCGAGGATAAACTAATATTTCCAATTCCCTTTGCTATTGTAGGTATCTCATATATTGACAGTTCAAACTCCAGAAAAGGAAAGGCCTAAAGTACCTACCTGTCACTTTCGAAATCATTCTGCCAATGATAGCCCTAGTCAAGTCTGGTTGGTCTTACCTCTCTTTAGTTCCGAAATTTCTTCGTATACTTAGTCTCAACAATCATAAAAGTCGAATGACTTATTGTCCTATGGCTGT
This sequence comes from Lathronympha strigana, assembly GCA_949128165.1. Classification (NCBI taxonomy): domain Eukaryota; kingdom Metazoa; phylum Arthropoda; class Insecta; order Lepidoptera; family Tortricidae; genus Lathronympha; species Lathronympha strigana. Next base: position 19,000,262 of record OX421917.1, on the reverse strand, counting down.
TCATTGGGTTCTTAACAAGTTAAATACTAGCTTAGCTAGCTTCAGATATAACACATAAACGATTCAAGAATAAGAGTTACTATAAAACTTACTTTACGCAATATCGGAAAATGCCAACAGGTGTTCTATGAACGCAACACATGGCAAAGACAATGACACAGAGACGTCACAGCACTGGAATGTCTATCAAATACGTGACATATGAGGCCTTATTGGTTCGGTGTCTTCTTTCATTGTTGTGTATTGGTATCCGGTAAATGCGGGTTGTGAGGTATTGCTCTCGGGGTTTAATTAATTTTGATACCTAAGTAAAACAACACATTTTCGTTATGCTTGTTGTTTAGTTTACAAGGAACACAAGTTACATAAAGTACAACTATAGAAAAATAATGTAGTTTTCAGTTACCTTATTTGATACCTTTAAGAGTTAATAAACTTTTATTGCAATTTGTTTAGAAAAAATAGCTTGTCTTTAACGTTTTCTCTCATAATGAAATTATATTTTAGGTATCATTTCAAACAAATGAATATTCTGCTTTTCCAACCTTTCGCAATATAATTTTCAAAATCGGCTTTCACGAAATCCAATTAGGCACGAATCGGACCGAAGTTGTACAATTTCATTAACAAATGTCATGTAATTCGTAAAGTCACCTTTTTCAAGGCTGTCTGCAGTGAAAACCTTTATGTAATACAGTGAAATCGCACATTTAGTATTGTGTGTTGAATTTTAATTTTTACAATTGTGTTACCTAATCTGTCTGTGGATTACTTGTACTGGCTGTATGGGCATTTCGTTTTCGGTAATGAATTCAAAATTCGAATACGTAACCGGCCAGCATTATTTAAAAAATGCTTCTCCACTCTTTGCTTGAGAGAGTGCATGACTAACTTAAATTTGTTTGTCATACCATTACAATGCTTATTGCTTAGTGCTTATATTCCAGAATAGCGTAAACAAACTTAAACTCTCAGTTAGAGGTTACACGTGGAGTGTTTGCGGTTGAAAAAAGTTTGGAACTTAGACAACTCAATATTCTAAGCTGTCTCGGAGACCCAAAGCAGCCCAGATTTCAATTGTTAGAAGCGTAGGTCTTAGAATAGTGTAGGTATACTTAGACTTAATACACTCTGATTCTGGCACGGAACATAATCTCGAGATCTGTAAGTGGAGATGGGAATGTACGGTACGTTGTTAGGAGATGAGTTGAGGTTTTGTTTTAGTTAGAACATGAAGGTTGGTCGGCAAAAAAGGACGTCAGTCGTTAAGTTTTTCTATCCATTATAGGGGCCGTGTGCTTTGGTTCTGCCAGTTGTGACCTAAAAACACAGACGATTTCAAGTAATAGTCGTACTCTGAGAATATAAGACTTCATATAAGCTCCCCCGTGCTAATTCCCATTATTAATTTAGTAAATAAATTAAAGATTTTGCAGAATATGGTTTGATTTAGGGGTGAACTTGGATTGTCTTAGCATTTAATAATGTAGGGTGTGACTCTTGAACCTGGTAGTGTTCGAATCCCAACAGATAATTTATTCTTGATAGGCCAAGAAAGTTAGATAATTTCCAGAAATTAACTCCCACCAAGCTAAAAATCGTTTCCATTCCTTCATTTGGTCCTTCTCGACCTTTTGTTTCGAACGGGATTTAGCACCTTAATTTTCTTTAACCTGTCCAACATTAGGTAGTAGGACACCAAAGAGCAACTCCACTGTCACCTGATAGGATAAAACGAATGAATGAATGAATTTTTATACGCAATAAAAATTCATTCATTCAACGAATGGCTAGGATAAAGCTTACAGTTTCAAGGAATTCCATACATGTAAATTATGCAATATTGTCGGTTCTAAATAGACAGCATTGTCGCAGCCATACATAACATAATCGACCTTTTTGGTGAAATTAGCAGATTTTCTTAGCCCAAGTACATATACCCCTGAAAGGGGAAAACACCAACTGTCGAGGAGTCGTGATATATGAAGAAACTCGGCACCTCAGCGCACATTATTGCCAAATGTCATGATTTACGGTACTCCCGTACATTACCGCCTGTGTTGGAGCTACACGTTACTTAATGTAAATGTGTAGACATGATATAGTTTTGTATAGATATTCCTTCATACAGTTCAGCGTCGTGTAATTCTTCATACTGGTTCGCGATCGTTTTTTTAAAGCCTAGTTGGTATGTTGGCTTTTGCCCTGCCCTTATTTTCTCCACTCTACTCTATTGGTTCAAATGTCCGACCTTTATTTATAAAACCCGTCAATGTCGATACACCATTTTAGCTTTGCTCCGGTAGCCATCTTGATGACGTGTGGTTGACTTGTCAAAATAAATTAATAGTGCAGCTTAGCCCTTTTAAAACAGCCATTTTCGACTACGATTTTCGTTTTCCAATGGTATCGGTTCTAACCTAACCTCACGCACTCGCCAATGCGTGTGCGCCGTCGCCATAATTCTGCGTTTGCGCATGTATTTACATGTGGCGCAACGCTTTCTTCACATGTCTAGGGCATTAACCCTTAAATGGCAAAACAAAAGCACTTCTCAAAACATTCATGTGAATTCTTCATGACGGTAGAGGCCCATTTCTGATAAATTGTGCTAGGTGAGTTAGGTATGACAAAGGGCAGAAATAGCTGGCCATGTACGTTCGGGCATATCTGCCGGATCGGCTAATAAATGTATAGGATATGGAGATCAGACGCATTGCCCGACAGTACATATATGGCCGGGAAAATATCTGAACACATCAATAAAGTTACATAAAGTGTTTACATATAATTTTGTGCGCTATGTTCAGTTTGATATTTTACACTTAGGTGCTGTGCATAAGTACATAAAGCTCCTATCCGTTTGCCTCATTTTTAGATAGTTGCAGTTTTTATGCAATGCATGAAAGGGAAAGCCAAGTCAACTCCGACATGCGAATTATGATAGATTTGTCTAACTGCTAATTAATTCAGGTTTTTAATAAGATGTTCGGAGCAGCCTGAACAGTCCGAAAACCGTCCAGCTAATTTTGATTGGTCTTCCCAGCGCACGCAAGTTTTTCGTAGAAATCGCGAAACGTCTGGTTGATGTTACTGGTGACCGAAGAGCTGGTGGCTTCCTCGCACAACGTATCCGCATTGCGATACAACGAGGAAATGCCGCCAGCATCCTAGATACAATGCCTCAAGTCAAGGACCTATTTTAGATTTAAGGTAGGTAGAGGTAGCTAGGTAATTTACACTTACTGTATATATTTTGAAAATAAATGTTTTACTTTTTATTAAAACCACTTTAGTAAAAGTTGTATTGCAAAAGTTTCTGGACTTTTTTGATACAAGTTTACTTACACTTTTCTTGAAAAGTACGCCCATTTAGCGTTAATAGCTTCCTCTTTTAATCACAACAGGAAAGTTAATCTAGAAAGTTCCACAGTGTTTACCCATTCGTATCCTGTACTATTTACAGCCCCCTGTTTTCACAAGCACTTAGTATTTATAGGTACCTACCCAATAGTTAGGTCTTACTTTTTTAATAAACCTACGCGTGCCCCAACTCACAACACAGCCTACCAATACTGATACACATTTAGAAGACCTTATTCCCTTTATCGAGGGCATTATTTTGCATGGCCTGATGTCCAAATATGTTGGTTATATTTGACCAACGCTGCTGCAGCTTATAAACGCTTAAATCCAATGCTTACAGATTATTATTGCATGCAGCATCCGCATATGATTGTTGTTCCATTTGAACACTTAAACAAAACACTGTCGATGGTTCACATCTGGTGGTATATTCCCGTTGGTCATCAACTGCAGCCGAGTGGACGGTTCATTCCATACTCGGTGAAAATACAATCACAGCAGCTTCTACCTTGCCACCAGCCTTTTTGCCATCCCCCACCCCAGCGTTTAAAGTCTCGTCAGCCAGCATGTATTACAGCCCAGACGCTTACTGATTTTGATATCGAGGAGAGTTGGAAAAATGAGTGGAGCTCAAATACTGATGGAACTGTCCTGCAATCCATAGATCCCACAGCTAAACCAGACGGTTTCGATCTGCCCCGCAAGCTCTGGTGCCGTGTGAACAGACTAAGGACAGGTCACGGACGCTGTAACTACTTTCGTCACAAGTGGGGTTGGCGGGACTCGGCTCTCTGCGACTGCGGCGAAGAGGTCCAAACCATGGAGCATATTATACGACGTTGCCCACTCCACTCTTTCCCGGGATCCCCTGAAGATCTGTTTAAATTAACACCTGACGCAATCTCGTGGCTCGGGTCCCTGAATGTGGATTTGTAAATTTTTAGCTACTATTTCTTGTAATTGTTTATGTAAGCACGCCATACGATTAAAATAAATTCCATACTAACCAGTAACAGATGTCTTCGATATCCATAAGAGTTTTTAAATGTTGGAGTAGACTTCACTCTCCTGCAATCGCTAGGCAGTTACAATAACACAATGCACTGTTTAAATAAATTCATTGTTCTTGGCCCTTATACGGTATAATTTAGCACTCGATGACTTCAAAGGAGCTTCAACTTTATTAGCCTTGCGGAGGGTCGATATTTGTGTGACTGCTCCAGTTAGGATTTTGCGGAGTTCGGTCAAAAACAAAGGCAGTTTTATTTAGGGATCACGTAAAGGTTGGCACGTGTGCGTTGTGCAATCTTAATTGGTAGGTATTTTATATTGCATTGCAAAGTTGCCGCCAAGCCAGTTATTAAATTGATTGTCATCAGAATTTTCCTTATGCATTTTAAGTTGGACCATCGAAAACTGGACACGACTTTCAAATCTTAGTACAATTTCCCCTCTGCCAAAAATTTGCACAATTGTGCAAGCTTTTGTATGGGCTAACGTTTATCTGACATATTTAGTCTCCGCTCAAAAATCGGCAGAATATTTTGTTAAGAAAATGTCGGACAAGCCGTGTCCAGTTGTCTATGGTCTAAGGTACCTAGATAACTAAGGTAAGATAATATACGAGGAAATGCCGCCAGCATCCTAGGTACAATGCCTCAAGGACATATTTTAGATTTAAGGTAAGTAGAGGTAGGTAGCTAGGTAAGTTACACTTACTGTATTTATTTTTACAGGTAAGGTAACTTACCTGACCTCTTAAATACCAACTTGGAAACTTGGAACACTCGCCATGGTTGTGTTCATATGACTTTATAATATGGACAAACAATCTCACTGCCTTCACTGTAATCTCAACTTTAACTCCACACTTTAGGTTCCAAATTGCAGTGTACGTCCCCCAAAAGTCCCGATGACCTCATTAATGATGACCCATCTGAGTCAGATTACATAACAGGCTTGTCATTGACAACTGATTAGTTGCAAGGGTAATAAAACTTTGAGGTCAGAGTAAATGTTGGTATGTATAATACCTATTTCTTAGAGTTCAATCAAATCACCGCCTTTTGGTTGTCATGGAAATAAGTTAAGAGTGCTATCACAAAATCCACCCGCTCGCATTTCAATATTATTACCGCCAGTTGCGCTCCGAACGCGCATCTGTGTGCGGACACACACTACAATCAGGTATACAAACTTATTATCGCCATGCTCTTCGAACGGCATAGCAGGTGCGGTTAGTGCGAACGGGAGCGAGCATTCATTGATTGTAAGCACCGTCGCGAGGCTAATGGCGTCGCGACGCTTGACGCGCGGACCAAACATTATTGATACTTGCGCCAGAACATCAACTATTACTTGGCGTACGTGGTGTTAGAAAATGTACGAGTAATTTGTATATTTGTTTTGTGTTTATCATAAGATTAAAAATAGTTTTATTCAAACGTCAAATGTCTCTAAATAGTATCCGAAGTTATTTTGGAATTTTGTTTTCTGCCTCCGGATCCAATTCATTGTTTTCATATTCATACATATATTGGTACATTTCTAAGCATACCTAACTACTAAAAAGTTTTTTTTTTCACAATTTAAACTCAATCTGAATTCTATTTTGGGGTGGTGATATTATATTGAAGGTTACAAAGCCGATAAGATGAAAAAAGGGACGTGTAATTAAATAATTTTATTTAAACGTTTTGTAATTTTAACTGAAATCCGGAGGCATATTTTGGGCGTTTTTATTATTTGTTGTAAAAAAATCATTTTTTGATAATATGAAAAGTTTTAATTGTTTTCTATTCAGAATCGCGAGCTCTTTCAATCGCAGTAGGAGAAAAAAAGTGTTCCAAGATTTGTTTTCCATTTCGCCACCATCATTTCATAGATTCAGTATGGCGGTAGCACATTAGAAAGTTTGAAAAATGTATGGAAAATTTAGGAATTTTAAAATTTAATTTAAAAATTTCTAATTTAGCAAAAAGGGATTTTTGTACAACCAAAAATAAAAATGCCGTTTTTTGAGTTCCATTTTTTTGTCAAATATCTACTTGCACATCATCTGCTATCAGATTCCTTAGAAATAAGTTAAAGGTCTCTTGTACAAAAAATTGGTTGATCCAGTATCGGGAGGTCCAAAAAACCGGCCAAGATCGAGTCGGACTTGCCCACCGAGGGCTCCGCACAAAAGTGGCATGGAACTCTCAGTGTACGGCAGTTTCAGATTTGGATTGCGTTGATGTAGAAGTTTGGTTTTTTTGCAGCTTCAAGGGACCGCAGACCTGTGTATATTATGGTATTAATTTTAACTTGCAACCTTTACTCGTTCCCGAGATAAAGGGTCTGGACAGACAGACGGGCGGACGGACGGACGGACGGACGGACGGACGGACGGATAACAAAGTGATCCTATAAGGGTTCCGTTTTTTCCTTTTGAAGTACGGAACCCTAAAAATGTGAAAGCTTTAGGAAGTTAAGATATAAGACAACCTTACCACGAAACTTATTTTGAACGAATTTGTTCAAAATAAGTTTCGTGGTAAGGTTGTCTAGCCGTTTTTGCCAAAAACTATTAATTGCTAACATACAGTTAAGTCCCTTGATATTTTGAAGACACTTATGCCTTTTTGCTTGCACAATATTTATGTCGTATAACGCTACAAAACCCTCAATTATGCTTGGTCCGACACGCTTTTGGCCGGTTTTATTCCGGATTTTGCTCATATACCAATATGATTATCCCTGACTAGGGCGGTGGCACCAGTAATGGACAAGGAACCAGTAACGTACAGTCACTTTTATTATGAGGAAATAAGTTTCATGCATTTATTTTGTGTCAACCAATTGACAATCATATGACATTTGAATTAAGAATATAGTGTCCATCACTCCTGTCTGTCAGCTTAAAGTGTTCATAATGGGTACCGTCACCCTAATACACCTAAAATTTCTCCATACTGTCCGTCTTAATAAACACTCTGTATTACTGAAAGTATCTAGAAGGGTTGGTTGCGGTACAATCACATTCGATAAAATCATTTCAAATTTTTATTTCAAACAGGTCTATAATATAGTCAAAAATGTAAAATGCTTATCTCAGTAGTTGGTCGCGGTTTATTCACTTTTCCAAACGCTTCCAGCACGTACTCGTGCAACAAAACAAGCAAATTGTACAGTCCACAGAGAACAACACAGGTCCTACCTCTACGAGCGCGCGCGCGGTACTGAGGACTAGGCTAGCGCGGATTGGATTTTATACACCATTTGAATATTAAAAAAAAAATACGGAATTTAAACAAAAAGTGATTTTTTCGATTTCAGCATGTTTTTAAAAGAATAAACTTTAATGTTGTATACAAATCATCCCAATATTTTGTCAAAATTACTGCGAAAATCCCTGCGTTTGCAGTGTATTTTTATCGAAAAATGTGCATATTCAAAGTCGAACTAGATAGGTATCTGTGTAAATTATTGGAAATATGAGGCCTATAAGTTAAATAAAACCATGTTGCAATATTATATCAACCTAGAAAAACATGTGTTTTCATGTATCATGTTAACAATAATCGAAGTCAAACTTCTGTCTCCGTGCGCTTTTCAGAAAACAACTGCCAATAATTGTATAGTAAAAGTTAAAACATTGAGTTTTACTCAAATTAGAAGCTTACAAGTTAAACACTAGGAAATAAGCTATCAAACATAGTTAACAACTTTAACAAACAGCTCACAGTTTCTTTGTATTTCAACGTCAAAAAACAGCGTTTGTTGCTTTTCCGTACAAACCGTATTGATGGCCTCTTAAAATTATTTCATCCGAACTAGGAATGTATAATCTAGAAAGACTTGGTGAGATGCCATCTAAAATGAACCATTTATATCAGATCAAAGGAAGTTACGAAGAAATATGAATAGTTGAGAAATATTTTTTGAAGATAATTTGTGCCTTTTATCTACAGTTTCATTTATCGTGTTCAGAAATTTTGATAAATATACTCGTATATACCAGATATAGTTACCTACTGTTATTATTTAATGTGAAACAAGGTTTTTTATGTTTATTAAACTAAATTACCTAACCAAACGACCGACGGCTTAGAATAAATGATATACAATAAATATCATGGGCGAATCATACACAAAACGACTTATTCCTGCGATAAGCTCAATAAGGCTTGTGTTGTGGGTACTAAACGACCTAAGTAATAGATAGGTTCCTAAATACATAGAAAACATCTATTACTCAGGAAAAAATATTTGTGATAAACATAAATAATTGGCCTGACCAGGATTCGAAGTATTCGAACCAGTGACTTCCTGCTTCTTTGCTGTTGCTTTGCTTTTTGTTTGGGCTAGGAGGTTGTTAAACACAACTACTATCCTAGAAAATATCTATGCCTATGGAGGGCTTTTAATTATCATAGAGGCGGTTGTATGATAGTGTTCAAACTTGTTTCAAGCCGTCAAACTGCGGCTTAGCAACGGCAACTTACGTAACAAATATAATTTCATCTTTTAATGCCTCCATTTTGTAACAACTGTCTCAATTCCATCTGACCTAGAAAATTCCAGAAATTTACGTTGAATATTCATAAACACCCAGTCCCTAAGCCCTACTTATTCAGAGGCTTATTGCTGTCGCTTACAAAACCGCGAGGGTTTGTCTCCAGAAAACCTGTTTTTTTTTTTCCTTTATTTAACTTGGGAGTTTTAGCCTTTTCGCTATGCCACCCCCGTAATACAAAATAACAATGAATCTTAAATATGTAAACAACCTAAACTAATGATGAGATATAAATACTAAGTAGTTCCTTGGCATCATCAGATGTTGGTGACGCTAAAGTACTGTTACACATTCCTACGTTACTACTATTATTATTACCAACATGATAACGTCGCCGGGCCGCGCTCCGGACACATTCCGTCAGCACATGTACCACCTCTTCCACCATGTTACAGCCTGAGCACTTGGGAGAATCTGATAGTCTCATTACGTGTTTGAATTTGTTTGTTGGAATGTGTCCAGTGCGCAACCAGAATTATGTTAAACTCTATAAATCATCAACAATCCATATTAAACTATTATCTTCAAGCAGAAACGAAGGATACCAAATTTTTCAAAAAGAAAGGAGTGGAAAAATTCACCTCGGGCGGGACTCGAACTTACGACTCTGAGATACCAGCTCATTGCATTTCCAACAGAGCTACCGAGACCACACCCATGGCCCCGAATTTCTTCACCATATCCCTTGTAAGCCAGAGCTCCAAGAGGATTCACTGTGTTGACAGCTGGGGACCTACGGAGCAAAGCTTGCCCCTTTAGCTGTCAACACAGCGAATCCTCCTTTTTTTAAAGGGTCGGCAACGGGCATGTAACACCCCTGGAGTTGCTGGCGTCCATAGGCTACAGTGGCCGCTTACCATCAGGCGGGCCGTAGGCTTGTTTGTCACTAGTATTTAAAACAAGAGCCCCCCCCCCCCCCCTAAGGCGCACATACATTCCCTTTCCTTCTGAGAAATCCATATTAATTCATACTTCCATACCATACTATGGAGTATTGCTGCCATCTTTGGGCGGGAGCACCTGGATACCAGCTGGGCCCCTTTGACTCGATCCAAAGACGTGCTGTCCGAATTGTCAACGATCCCAAACTCACGAGCGATATCGAACCCTTAAGTCTAAGGAGAGACTTCGCCTCCTTATGTGTGTTCTATCGCTTGTACAATGGATTGTGCTCCGAGGAATTGTTTGATATGATGCCAACGGCTGCATTCTACCACCGCACCGCTCGCCGTCGGCGGGGTGTTCACCCGCATACCCTGGAGCCTAAATGGTCTCGTACCGTGCGGTTTAAGAGGAACTTCCTCCCGCGGACGCTCCGGCTGTGGAATGAGCTCCCTGCCACTGTTTTCCCAAAGGACTACAATATGGGGTTCTTCAAAAAAGGAGTGTTAAAGTTTTTAAAGAGTCGGCAACGCGCATGTAACACCCCTGGAGTTGCAGGCGTCCATAGGCTACGGTGACCGCTTACCATCAGGCGGGCCGTATGCTTGTTTGTCACCGTCGTAGTATAAAAAAAAAATACTATAGGTATTATAATCTGCTTCTTCATAACGTTTATCCGGCTTAAATATGCCACGGCTCAAGAGAATCTGGCGGATCCCTAACCTACTATAAAACTAAAGACTATGATATTTTAAACGTGAAAGTAACGGTTTGTCTGTCTCTTTTGTTACATCTTCACGCTTCAGCTGAACGGATGCTGGCTTGGCAAGAGGCGATTTCTCGCTCGCCAAAACCAACAGAAACAACACGGCCATGTCACAGCCATCAGTCGTATTAAAAAAAGATACCCCGAAATAAGACCGGTCCTAAAGTTCAGAGTTCACGGGATGAGGTCCCCAATTTATCCTGGTGTGAATTAAATATCACGGAAACGTGTTGGACGGTTTCCAGCTATTAGTGAGTATGCGTGGGAAAATTTGAAGTATTAGAACCTATGCGAGTGGCGGTGTTTATATTTTTATTTTTTTATATGGGATCAAATATGGGAAGTACCCTTCTGTTCAACAATGACAAAGCCGATTGGATTTGTGTTCCATATAGAGTGCTTCCACTGCTGCCGCTTCCTCCCACAATTCTTCCATTGCTTGCAAATTTTATTTTGACAAATTTCGTTTGCATTGGTGTGTCCTATTCAAAAGAATCCGTTTGCTTTACCACCAAATTTAAAAATGTTGTTCTTAAAGGAGTTCATTTGACCATGTTTCTAAACGAAACGTTCATTGTATATTATGATTAGATTTAAATTACCGAACGCGAGTGAACGAATGTCTGTTTATTTATCTCATTCACTCTTCGTTGTCACTCATAGTGAATTCGTATATCGTTCACTCTCTGTATTATTTTTAATTTATTTACTTACATATACTTCAGAAGTTGATAAAAAATGAGTTTTATTTATCCACCTAAAGGCCATTTTATTAAAACCTGAAACTTATGTACGACGGAAGAATAACTAAAGCGTGGAAGTGACAACAACTGTCAAATGTCTGTCTCAAAAACAGTGTGGAGCGGCCTTGAAATTGGCAGTGGATTTTTCAAAATGTCGTAAGTCTAACATTTTAACATGCCTCTTACTTACGACATTTGAAAAGACTACTGTCAAAATATGCAACTAAGTTAAGTTTTGCATTGCAGCATTGATACTATTTGATACTGACTGCAAAATGAAGTAAAGCGATGTATTTAATTTTGTTGCTTGGATGAATTAAGTCAGAAACAGGTCGACAAAAAATGAGACAACCTACAGAATCTGAGAAATAACAAACATATACTTACATCTCTTTTGGACACTTTCTTTACTTGTTAAGGAAGTAAGGGTGTATGATTTTGATGTTCTTACTGACAGCCCGCTGTCAGTAAGAACATCAAAATCATGCTTATGCACTCATAAACGTTTGTTTTATTGTATAACCTTACAAACATCTTGATATGTTTCCGTAATGTTTACTTACCAAGACCCCAAAGATTCGATAACTTGAACCCAATAACATTATCAGTCCACCGTAGACGTCCATTTTATATATTTTATCATGTTCCTCAATTATATCGATGCTCCAATTCCCTTAAGTCCTCTTCAATATAAAATCGCTTTAGTATCCTCGTAACTCATCATATCATATAACATTTCATGTTATCATATCATGTTTATGAAAAATGAACCTAAGTGTTTAAGCTGAAGGTTTAGATTTGTGGTTCCAATATAAGAGGGTTTTGAGTTTAGGAATTAGGTTGAAGTCGGGAACGTTTTAATCGCTTAGGGACATAAAAATATGAGGAGTTCGAAGTCGGTATAGCTGAGTAAAGGGTATTTTTAGCATTCTTAGGTTTTTATTAGGTGACTCTTTCATATCTGTCTTTCTAAGACTTTACAGCGGTTACATTGCGGTCTGCGGGGCTCTTACTGGATTTACTATATTTTAAGTCGAAAAACTAACAAATGTAGAGGAAAAATTACAAAGTTGAGCAAGAAAGAAAGAGAACAAAGTTGAGGATATGAGTTTATATGAGGTCTTGTAGCTCTGTGGTCTTGATGGTCTTATCGACAATGCGAATATCCGTCATTGGAGACTTGAAACTTATTTCATCTCGTGGGTTATAATATACCAAGTCTATGTACTTGCTGGACTTGTCCTTCTCGGACACAAGTCGGGAGTGAGGTTCTCGTCATGGGGGATGGTGGTGTCCACGAGCATTATAACAATTAATATCTCACGATAGTGTAACTTCGATAACAGCAACACATTTAACTGCCTGCAGATAGATTTTATGCCATTGCAATAAGGATGCCAGATGCACAGTTTACAATGTTGCAGATGATACCGACATAGATCAAATTAATTTACCGTAGGTACATCCAGCATTGGTGACGCAGCGGTATGACGTGGGACTTTCAAACCGAAGGTCTTGGTTCCAATCCTGCAGGTTCTTAACAATGAGTTTTTCCATCGGACCTTATGTACGAAATATTATTTGATAGTTACCACTCGCTTTTTGGTAAAGGAAAAGATGGTGAGGAAACGGTCTAGGCCTAGTTTACCCTCGAGTTGGAAGGTCAGATGGCAGTCGCTTTCGTAAAACTAGCGCCTGCGTCAAATCCTGGGATCAGTTGCCAAAGCGGACCCCAGGGCCCCTGAGCCATGGTATAAGCCGGGAAAACTCTAGGAAAAAGAAGGGGTACCTCAGAATATAAACTATCGAAATAAGTACCTACTTATTACGACCAGAACACTCGTATGACCTAGGTATAGGTCTGGCCCTTTTTCACCGGCGACAGGTGCGACTATTGTCAACATCATTATTACTGATGTTACTGGCGTTAATGGGCTACGGGCGCCGCTTACTATTGTGCGGGCTGTATGCTTGCTTGTCGCCAACATGTTATTTATAAATAAAATCGTCATTATTACCATTAAAAACGAATGCTTTTATGACGAGCTCTTGACATTTGTCGCAAGAAACACGACATATGTCACGAAATTTCGACACAGGATCATTCTCATGTCATAAACTAACGACAATTCTTTAAAACACTAATAGATCCTGTGACAATTGTAAAAGAGTCTTCACGTATAATTTATCTATTTACTGACGATACTTTATGATTTTAAGCTATTGCATAGCTTCTATCGCGGGCCTTGAGCGCGGGGACCGAATCCAGAAATTCCGTAACGAAAAAAAACCTGACGCTCCCCACTCCGACGGACCGAAACCGACTTTATTCACTTTGTTACAAAGTTCTTTATCGGGGAAAGGATATATCTCCATACGAATGTCGCTAAGTGTCATATTCTATACAAAATATTGAGGACAGTAGCCCTTATTACCAGAGATACGGCGATGTCAAATGTCAAAATAAACACTATTATTTTTTCCCGCCAGAATCAAATATGTTAAATCGATTTTGTAATCGATGCATAATATACTGGCTGGATCGAATTAAAGGCAAAAGGCGCCTAATTTTTTATTTAGACTGCGAATCGTTTTGTTTTTTTAATCGATACCTTAGTGCAAATGCAAAGTCGTACTAAGTACCATTTTAAATTTGTGAATTTAGCACGTTAGTGCACAACGGAATAAAGTGGAAATTTCATTGGCATAAGAAATATTAGTACCTACAAAGAAGTAGAGTATCGAAATATGCCTTTGTCTTGTTTATCAAATATTTTCTATTGGTATATTAGATTTGTTCCTTATTGTGATAATCACAAAGGTGATATTGCTGCGTGCTGTAAATATTTTGTTTGTGGTGTTCGAAGACGATGAATACCGTATGTTTTTTGCCTATAAAAAAGCTCTCTTTCACTGCAGACGAAAATGTACCCAAATTTATTTTAAGTTTTTTTTGTTCAGTAGTGTCATAACAAACAGAAATTAAACTTAAGTAGGTACATATTTGTCACTACTGACGAAAGTGCACAAAAAATACAAAACTTTTAGGAAATGAGTTGAAAAGTGACCAATGTGCCGGGATCCATTAAATCTATGTAAATATGATATGTTTAATGCTGTGATAAATTTGATAATAAATAAAATCACTAATAATGGTAACTTTGTAGCAGCCCGCTGTCTCCACAACCAAAGGCATGAACATGTATTGTATCCACTGGCTGGTGTTGTCCTATAGACCTAAGTTGCTTATCCACGAATGTCATCTGATAATGATAATGCTATAAGTTCATGAAAAGACAAGTTGCATGGATAGTGCGACGGTGATTGCTGTCAAATGTGAGTAACTGTATAGAATTATCAGAAATTGTCATACAAAGGTGACAAACTGTTGTCTTATTACGTTACGCTATCCGTTTGGGATCTTATCCCAGAAGGGAGCGCACACTTTTGCCGCTTCGCCACCGCTAGAGTTTCGGCAGAGGGCTCCTGCTACGTGGGAAGTGCGAGTAATATGGGTGGTCGAAATTGTGCTAACGCATGTAACATCCCACACTGAACACCGCCCCGTTTTCCACAGCACCAGGGTCACTCCATCTTGCTATCAGTGCGGCTAAACCCAGTGGCTCCAGAACGGAATGAACACCCGCTGACTGAAGAGACCTCAGGACAATATCATTGAGGTCTTAGTGACGCGGAATCCAACCACTACAAATACGGCAACTCAATGTATATATGGCTGTCAACACCCACCATGCATTGTACAAGCGGATGACATACATACCTCATAGCGGGCCCAGGGGAGTACAATGGCCAAACGCAACGATTTTGCCTTTGCGCAAAGAACAATGTCACAAAGCCAGTACGGTTTTTATATTAAATATTGGACAAGGATAGTTTATAAATAAACTCAGATTTTTTTGTACGATTACTTTTCTAAAACGGCTTATTACTGAATATGCACAACTTGATGGATTAGGATGGCACTTATTACAGTTCTATCTATATGGCACTAATGGAACTAGGTATCGCCTATATCCCCGTTAAATTGATTTGATTAAAATTATTTTAACTTTGCGCAAAAACATTCTTAGATCATGGCATGCCATTAGTCTCATTAGATACATTTTACTTAATAATGGCATCTATTTTATTTTTGTTGTCTAGCAAACTGATCTTGCGTAGCGATGTTGTCACAAAACCAGCACGGTTTCTTCAATTACATTTTGGACAAATTTCCATGCGATGCTAATATTGTAAATTTGATGAACCTGTTACCAATTCACACTAAATTAAAAACGCTGAACGGATTAAGGTGAAATTTGGCATGGGGATGTTTTGGCTCCTAGGAAAGGACAGAATAGTTTTTGTTATGAAAATCATCCTATATAGAGGTGCAAAGGGGAAGGAAGCAAGTGAAATAGTCAAATCTATAATTGCATGGGCAGTTTATGAATGAATTCATTCATAAATTGCCCATGCACTTTTGAACGCCTGTGTAAATGCGAATAAAGGCCTCTGCCGATCCTATCATAAGATCGTCCTTGGTTGAGATGAGACATAATATATACTTACCTACATAATGAAAGTTTATAATTATTATATGCGTGACGTAATTATTTTGGTATCCTCGCAATGTTTTTCTTCACTGGGGAGTTAGTTGTAATCAGGTACCGACTGACATTCTGTGGGTTAAATTCAGTGAGCTTAAGGCAGTGTTGTAAACCGTGATCAAAAACACTCGGCCTTGATTACTTATTTCATTGAAAGATAATTTATGTCAACTTGGTCGTACTTTTTAGCATATCTACAGCGTATCCAGCCACTGAAAGATTAATATGTGGTCAAAGATACATACAGCTGTCACAAAAATGCTGGTGATTCGATTAAATGTGTAATCACTAATCAGTATCGAATTGTGGTTAGGAGAATAAATAAACAAAAAATGTTTGACAAAAAAAACATTTAGTCCTATTTTTTCCAAATCAGATTACAATATTGATCACCAGCATTTTTGGTATATTTTAATACTTATGGTAATAAAAATACACTACCAAACATTATAATACTGCGCAGACGAAGTCGCGCTAGTAATTGCATAAGTTGATACAAAATGATATGCAATAGCTTTACCGCGGCAGTCCCCGAGTGCCACACGTATTTTTTTTTTTATACTACGACGGTGACAAACAAGCATACGGCCCGCCTGATGGTAAGCGGTCACCGTAGCCTATGGACGCCTGCAACTCCAGGGGAGTTACACGCGCGTTGTCGACCCTTTAAAAAAAAGGAGGATTCGCTGTGTTGACAGCTAAAGGGGCAAGCTTAGCTCCGTGGACCGTGGGTACACCCCACTCCCCAGCTGTCAACACAGTGAATCCTCTTGGAGCTCTGGCAACCTTACTCACCGACAGAAACACAACACAATGAGTAGGGTCTAGTGTTATTTAACTGCGGTTTTCTGTAAGGTTACTTCCCCAGATGGGCTCTGCTCCAGATTTGAGCGAAACGACATTCGTTGTGCTGTGCCCTACCACACTAAACGATATGCATCCGCTGTGCCCATACCTCTCTCAAAAAAGTTTTTAGTAAAATTATCTAAATGGTGGCAAATAAACACACAGACCGCGCAATGGTGAGCGGTTTTCGTAGTCTATGGCAGTCATAATTGGAATAGTCACACTTGTCAGCTTAGCTAGTCCATAGATCATAGATGTCCTCCTCAGCGATACTTTCTAATGCAAGTCAAGCAAATATTGACTAACACAGAATCCAGTCCAAACCACGTGACTCATATTGGGAAAACATCCTAATATCCAGGAAAATAACATGCTCTGACTCACAGCTCGCCTGTAATAAGATTACCAATACTTATCGAAAAACAACCTAACATAATCCCATATTACCATAACTTACGCCCTTTTTACGCGCGAGAACCTTACCTTACCTAACTATTGATATAAAAAAGCTTAAGCTTCTAAGATTTCTATATCACTTACGTCCTTTCGTGTCGTATCCTTGTAAAGGTACACCAAGCGTGGAAAAACCAGCTTTATCTGACCTCCCGACAAAAAGAGTTGTTACGTATCATGATGTCACACATATTCTGGTTTTTTGAAGTTTTGGAAGAACCTTAAGCCTTATCCGGATGATTTTGCGGCGATATTGCATGTATACTTTTGTCTCCGTATATCCGAAATCCTGCTGTCATAATAAAATAAATGGATATTAGGATTATGTTTCATTTCGCGGTCGTATGGGATTTGGCTGGAACTTTTGTACGGGTTCATTTTGACGACGAACTTAGATTAGGTTAGTCTGTACTCTGTAGGTAGTTGTATATTGCTACTGGTACCTAATGACTTCCGGTGGTAGCCCTAGCCAGAAGACATAGAAGTATTTTTTTTTGGTGCAGTTGTGCCCGCTTGGTCTTTGAAGGGAGCGCTCCCATCTTTCAATCGGTCAAAGGAACAAGTTCGGTCGTTTAGGTCTTTAGTTCGTTTAGTTCAGTGCGAATTTTGACGTCTGGGAATGAGTACCCGGGTTTAGTTCTATACAGAGCGCGGAACTAATGATAGGGTAGCTCTTCATCATCATCATCCTCATTTCAGCCGAAAGACGTCCACTGCTGGACATAGGCCTCCCCAAAGATTTCCACAATGACCGGTCCTGCGCTACCTCCTCCTGCTCCTGCGACCTTCACCAGGTCATCAGTCCACCTTGTGGGGGGCTACCTACGCTGCGCCTTCTGGTACGCGGTATCCCCCCTTATGAATAGAAGTGGCCCTTAGCAGTAGATGATTCTAAGCTAACATGGTAATATGCATTATAATAAAAATCTAAAACGGGATTATTACCATGCATACTTGTTTTATTGAGCACCCAATATTTCGGCACTGTTGCAAGCGCCATGTCCACGGAGTAACTTATTTTTTTAATTCACCTTGTTTTTAGTATCCTCCATTCCATTGATGGTTAAGTTTGTCCCCTAAAACGTTTTTATCGCTCACTTCCATGGAAAAAAGAAGTAATTGTAGTATGGACAATTCAGATAAAATGAGGGTCGAAGTGTATTGAAGTCCCCTATTCAATTAGATAAGGGCATGTCGATAACGAAGCATTGACAGACAGACAGATAGTTGGAAAACGAATAATTTGATTTCTCATTTATTTGAATGCAGTTGGGACAGGATATATCGGGTGGTTCATGTAATAAGAGCAATAAATTTAAGGCCGTCCCCTATCCCAATGACCTCGGCGATTTGAGCTTTCTTCCCCTACCGCTTCCTTTCCTCACCGGTTATACAATACCGGTTATAAGTATAAGTCGTCACCTAGGAAGAGCTGCTTGTACTAGGACGCAACTCTATAAACTACTAGTGCCATCTTATACGACTGGCCCCCGTCGCCCGCGCAGGCATCTCGAGCCGGCGTTTTCGGAAAAATGCGTGTAATAGCTTTTTTCTCGAAAAGTACAAAACCTATCCAAAAATCAGTGGATGCCTTTAAAGTAAACATAAATATAAAATGCTTGTCTTAGTTTCTTGTACTTACGACGCATAATAAGGGAGTAGATACAGATTTAAGGTAGAAATAAGCGTTTACGGTTTTTTTTTTCTCTTGATGTATTATGTTTTCGACAATTTAGTGGAACAAAATGTAGACCAAATACCTAGCTACATTATATATTTTTTTCAAGCGTTGTACTTGGAGCTGAACAAAGCCTATTCACTTTAAAAACAGTGAAATATGCCGGGTAGCCCCTTAATCGTAGATTGTACAGAAGAACGTTTGTTCAGCGACTTTTAAAAACGTTAGATTTTTATCGTGTGGTTAGATTTTTATTACACTTTAAAGTTTTTTAGAAGACGCAATGTACTGCGAATTGTATTATTCAATTATGACAATAGACGTCAATTAGGCTGATGTTAACGTACATTAAAGATACTATTTAGTTTGTATGAAAAAGTGAAAACCTACAGAGTAGGTACATCATTTTTAAAAGTTGTTGAACAAAAGTTGATAGGTTTGAGGAGTACTATCTACGGTTAAATTTATTTGCTTCTATTACAGGAAACATCCAGTATGTATAAAATTCGTCCTTTTTTACAATAATTAGTTAGTAACAATATATGTGTCTTCAAATAATATTTAATGATGATTTTCTTATTTTTCAGGTACGTTACAGCACGAGCTCACATCATTCTTTTTTTTTACCTACATAATATAATTAAGGTAATATCGATGTTAATTTGCAAATACCCATAGTTTGAAAGAAGGTACCTTAAAGGATGACCGACACTAGAACGGGACGGGACGGGGCGGGACGGGACGATCAGTCAGTTTCTATAGAAAGCGTCACGTGACATCCGAGGCCTCCGAGCTATCACGTGATTCTTTCTATAGAAATCGACTAATCGTCCCGTACCGTCCCGTGCTAGTGTGAGTTGCAAATATATAGGTATGTAAGTATTTTATCTATGTATATACTAGCGACCCGCCCGGGTTATTATTATTTCTTCTTATATTTTCTTTACTCTTTACTCTCTATCTATTAAAAAAAAATCACATCAGAATCCGTTGCATAGTTTTAAAGATTTAAGCATACATACAAACAGCGGGAAGCGACTTTGTTTTATACTTTGCAAACCCGAAGTTAGATTGTGGCACATACACATTCACCTCTTTAAAGGGGTACAGTTTTAGACAAGTATCACCGCCGGAGTGGATGAGTCACCGACCGTGACTACGGGCTGGTAGTGACGGTACTACGTGCACTCGATTGGATTGTTAAGATGTGTAGTCAACTAGGAACTAGGAACCCTTATAGTTTCGCCGTGTTTGTCTCTCCGTCCGTCTGCGGCTTAGCTCAGACCGATAGTGGGCATTTTTTTTTTGTAATTTTTTTTAATTTTTTTCTAAATTGGATTTTTTTTATCTCTATTCTACTCAGAACTAGCGAATCTGAGTCTCTTTCAATCCTAGTAGGAGAATAAAAGTGTCCTAAATTTTCCATACATTTTTCAAACTTTATACTATACTACATATGTACTAAATACCTATGAAATGATGGTGGCGAAATGGAAAACAAATTTTGGGACACTTTTTTTCTCCTACTAGGATTGAAAGAGCTCGCGATTTTGAATAGAAAACAATAAATTAAATTAATATTAAAAAAAAAAAATTATTCTACAACAAATAAAAACGCCCTAGTACTAGCAGCTGTAATTCGGTACCTACTAATATACCTACATATCAATCATAGTAGAAAGTGGGGTGTGATTTTTTTTTCAACCTAATGAAAAATATATAAAAAATCTTGAAAATAGAGCTTTATGAAGGTTTTCAAGGAAAATTATTTTGAACCATTCAAAAAATTTCCAGGAAACCTGTAGGTCTAAGTTGCATTGGACCTAGCAAATGCAAAACCGGTTATTATTTGTAGGAAAAAATCGGTTATGTCCATACATAAATAGCCGGTTTTAAATTCCTTAAATTCCACGTGGTATATGCATTCTTAAGCATAAATAATGCAAATTTGGTATAATACAAATAATAGCTTTCTTCACCTGACCACGATTTAGCTTGTCACGAAACATATATCCATTTCCATTGTCAAATTATAATTTTACAACCATCACGCACATATCCATATGTAGAAACACGCTCATATATGAAAATGATATCAATAAGTAGCATGTTTATTAATGATCCGATTGCGTTTTCGACAGAAGCGAGTTTCGATAGTAACACAGCAATGCAATAGATACGTCTTAAGTACATAGCGGTCGTGAAGGCATGCGTATTAATAAACTGGGACATACAGATACATACATACATACATAAGTATATAATCGTATGAGGTGTCAATGGACCACACACGCAGAGTGTTAGACTTTAGGAATGTCTTTATCATAAAGTGCTGTGTGCGTAGTAGGGTGAGCAAACCGGTTTTAATTGTATGGAAAAACCGGTTAATAACCGGTTATTACACGAAATTTCATACAAATGAAATCCGGTTTGCACACCCTAGTGCGTAGCTAAGATGCCAATCGCTAATGCTTAGTCGCGAACGAAACACAACTGTCATTGTCACACTAATAAGGTAGAGTGATAGAGAGAACTACGATACGCTTCTAACTTCTAAGCGTCAGCGATTGGCATCTTAGCTACGCTCGCTGTTTAGATTATTATAGATATCTCAACCGCTTAGCTACCTCTGATCCTAATCTTGTACCTACTCATATTTGTCAATCAAGAACTTGAAACCATGAGTACTCATATTATGCAGCGTCAAAAGCCTTGCGATTAGGGTGTGGAAACCGGGTTTTAATTGTATGGGAAAACCGGTTATTAACCGAAATTTATTACAAATAAAAACCGATTTGCACACCCTACTTGCGATGCCTGAAATTCTGCGAATCTACTGGAATAATCCGGCGTTATGTATATTTGTATGTACAGGACGATAACTCGAGCATCAAAAATTATTGTTGCCAAATTTTACGACGATCCAATCAATGATTCTACCGTTATTGTCGAACAAATATAGTACACTCCATTCCAGATTCCAGTAGATTCCTTCGCTCGCTCCGTCAACTATTTGACGATCACGTTTGTAGTATTCTTGATAGTGACTGCATATAAAAAGGCGAAAAAGTAGTCCAACTTAAGGATGACTCACACCACACTAGCACGGAACGGGAAAATCTGTCAGTTTCTATAAAAAGAATCACGTGATAGCTCGGAGCCCTCGGATGTCATGTGACGCTCCCGACCCGTCCCGTTATAGTGTGAGTCATCCTTTACCTTGCATTCAACAAATGGCGCCACCAACCAAAAGGATAGTCTGAAAAAACTATCTTCCTTTCGGAAGACGTTGTCTCGACCGGATTCCATACATAGTAAGAACCAAGTGAGAACCTAACGAGATTTCCTAGTGACGATAATGTCGTGAAGGCATGCATATACGCATATAATATGCGCTTATCGAGTTATTAGCCGCCCACGCCATGCGGAGACGCTTGCATGCGTGCAATCAAAAATAATTAATGAGATTGTGTGTCGGTGTTAGCCTAGTTACGAAGTGATTAGAAACTTCGGTCTGGTAAGGGATGACTCGCACTAGCACGGGGCGAGGCGGGATGGGAATATCTGTAATTTCTATAGAAAGAATCACGTGATAGCTCGGAGCCCTCGGATGTCACGTGACGCTTTCTATGGTAATTGATAGATTTTTCCGTCCCGTCCCGTACTAGTGTGAGTCATCCTTACTTAACTCAATATCACATGTGTGTGTTTTATTAAAAAGCATTTATTCATTTAACACTTATTTTTCTTTCAACAATAAATAATCAAAAGCCTACGTTCAGTCAACCAGTATTATGTCATAGTAAAGTTTCTATTGACCAAAAGGACAATCACCTTCACATCAAAATTCCTGCTTTAAAAATAGGACAAATCCCGTCTATTATTAACAGCCGCTGCACCACAGATTTGCTTTTGTTTTAGAACTATAAAGCCAACCGCCGTGAACCTCGACAAGTTTGAAAATAGAACGTTATTTTATTTTGACACGAGCGCCATCTATTATCGGGCAATGGCGTTTTAAAGGAGGCGATGAAAGGTGAATGTTATTATGGCAACGCTGCAACGCTTGTTGTTTATGTATAAAAATAAAAACAAAGTTCGTATTAGGGGTAAGAGTTACGAGTAACTAATCTATTTTATAAGTAACTAAATATTGGGCCGGCCACGTCCATAGCATGCATCTGGAAAGGTGCTGGATGAGGCAGGCTCTGGCAGAGATGACTAGACCACTTGGATGCCTTCCTTATCAACTGGCCTGATCAAACACAACATAGTGAGTTATGGAGATTCAAGGGAGAGGCCTTAGCCCAACAGTGGGACACTCACAATGACTAGGAAAAAAACCAAAAATATTGTTTCTTGTTACCTCGTTTAGTACCTATTCATTGAAGTAAGACACTACGTTTCGGGCCCTTTACAGCACTAGTTATCTAATTACAGGGTTAAATGATGACTCGAAACGTAGAGTCAGTATAATACACGCTATTTATCCGTTTCAATGTGTTTAATTTCAATGATAAGTAAATGATATAATTTAAACTATCGTGAGTCATACTGACATTAAATTGCAACGGTCAAAACTCACGTATTTTTATCACAACACCACTCTGTCTGTCCGACGATGACTGCCCGATGCAGTCGAAACATGTCACGCCTATTGTGATAAAAATACGAGAGTTGTACCCGTTGCAATTTAAAATAAGTAAATGATTTAATCTTTAGTTAGTATTTTGTAACTAATTGGGATATTTAAATAAAATTTAGATGAAAACCGATATGAATTAACGCAAAACTACTAGCTTCGTAAGTATAACGACTTCATAGTTTGACGCATTTCTAACAAACTACTATAGAAACATTTATAGCACTTCTAAATATGAAACATTTATTTTCGAAATATATACAGTAAGTGTAACTTACCTAACTACCTACCTCTACCTACCTTAAATCTAAAATTATTTTAGGTCCTTGAGGCATAAAATTCATCTTCTAAATTGAGTCTTCGAACATTATTCAACTTATAAGTAAAGCCCGAGAAAATACACACATGACCTTTCTTAATATAAACATCAAAGTTCAAAATAATATCACGTAGCTCCTTAATATGAAAAGTAGAAGCAATTTCTCTAAACATCATGTGAAAACTAAAAGTATTCTTATTTTTCATTTCGCACAAGAAAAGCCTTTTTTCTGTTTAATTTATCATATTTCGCTTGCTCAGCGATGTAATAAGAATTCTTGCTGAATTGCATTGTATATTTTAGTTTTTTGCGTCAATACTTGTATAAGTAGCTATAAATTTTGTTTGCGCAGTTTCGATAATTTTTCATGTCGTCATCGTGCTTATAAATATGTGAACAAGCACCGCTTGACAATAGAGGCTTGCTCAGGGGCCTTACCATGACGTTTTAACGCGATTCAGTTTAGGACCTGAGTCGCTGCCATACAACTGGGGCCTTACCATGACGTCTTAGCGCGATTCAGTTAAGGTTCAGTGTAGGGCTGTAGGCTAAGTTTTATGGAAGCGACTCAGTTTAGGTCGTCAACTCAATCGCGTTAAGGCCCCTGAGCACAGTTAAGAACCTGTCTTATTTGTCGCCAACCCGTGGTAAATACCATACCATTTGTCGCCATAGTTGCAAAGGTTGCAACATGCAAACTGCGAATACACATACAAATGCCATAGACTGTACGTATTAAAGCAGACAATGATGCATGTATAACGACAAGTTATCGCGGAATTTTTCCACTCGCGCGACTTTCGGCGATAGAGCGTTAAACGACTAGAGAGTTTTCGACCACGGATCCTTTTTTTCCCGTTGGGAAAATGTGTTTTCACACTACTAAAGGCTTCTTTCTGATAGGGATCAAAGTGACACTTTTCTGTTCAAGGGCCATGTGTGGTCCTTCAATCACGTGATAGCTCGGAGCCCTCGGATGTCACGTGACGCTTTCTATAGAAATTGACAGGTTTTCGCGTCCCGCCCCGTCCCGTCCCGTCCCATCCCGTTCTAGTGTGAGTCACCCTTTACCTGATGGTGGCATCGTGGTGTTGGTATGCCATTTGTACATATGTTACGAAAAACTTACTTATACGAGCCGAGGTTTGAACTGAGGACGTTTGGACTCTGGCTGCCATGATCGGGTAGCCCAGTGGTTAGGGCGTTGGCCGCGAAAGCAGAAAGTCGCTGGTTCGATCCCAGCCCTGCTCAACGGGGGCCTTGGTCACTTTTTCTGTAGTATATGACATCTCTTTCAATTTATATATAGTAGTGTGACTACTTAAAAAACAAAAAAAAACATGAATCAAAACATTTATTACATTCAATAAATGATTTGATACAAAATTATATAAGAATAGTTGTGTAATGAAAATTGTTTTTGCTAGCTCTGAAGTCTTGCACGTTTCATCAGCGGTGGCCAGTTCCATACATATACCTATATGGTACATGTATTTGTACTCGTTACGGGCCAGACACGTTTTATGCTCCTCTCCTATTATGGAGTCTATAACCTTGGACGCACGCGGCGAAGTTCATATATTCCTATATACGAGTATGTGCTATATCCATATGCATGTTGATTCTGCAAATGTTACGTACCTACTCATCACACCAGTACTATAAATGTGAATTTTTCTATGCTGATGTTTGTTTGATTTTTTGCTCTTTGACAAAAGAAGTTATACCGGTAGTAGGTATACAGGATGGAACGAAAACAGTCGTAGTCCGGTTGTACAAATAAGACAATCCTCCATTATATCTAGGTACAGTAGCCATCAGATATATCGGAGCAGCCAAGGCGCTCAAAAATATCTGAACACGCCTCTATTGTCAAGGCGTTAAGTTGCTTGCTCAGATATTTTGAGCACCTCGGACGCTCCGATATATTTGATGGCGACGGTACACACTTTTTTCTCCAGCTTTTTTTCTAATCAGAATACAATACCGGAATTCCTAAAACGGATCACACATTGAGCACCGCTCATTCTTAAATATATTATGGACTTGAATAGACCAGAAGTAGGTACCTACTTATTGAAACAGGCGTTACAGTATTGCGGATTAACGCCAGCACTACAAAATCTCCTGCATCTCCTGAGGATGTTTCGCAGAGAGGCGGAACACGTGTCCAGTATTGTATTATTGGTGGTGGTTTGTTATATTTGCGTATTTTTTTTTCCTTAATTGCATGCATAAAATACGCATGTAGGTATTACGGGTTGGCACTAACTGACTAGCATTTTTGACGGAATACCAAAGTACTTAATATTATTTTCGTTGTTAGTATGTATGGACCTATGCTATTTTGATCAGAAAACACATCCCAGGCTCATACATATATTATTTACAATATCACACAAGTATAGCAATACATTTATTTTCAAAATATATACAGTAAGTGTAACTTACCTAACTACCTAGTCTACCTACCTTAAATCTAAAATAGGTCCTTGAGGCATTGTACCTAGGATGCTGGCAGCATTTCCTCGTTGTATCGCAATGCTGATACGTTGTGCGAGGAAGCCGCCAGTGGCCTATCTCACAAAACTTACAATTACAATTTTACAAGTGTCAAGATACAAGTTTGTAATAATACAAGTGTGCGTACCACAAAATATACACTTAACAAATTTGTACTGGAAAATTCTTACAAATATGTAAATTGTATCGACAAGTCTACAATTTATTGTATCACAAATAAATTGTAGACTTTACATACTTTTCCGGAAAACGCACAAATTTGTAGCTCACAATTGTTGTGCTACATTAAATTGTAGTAATAATTATACATATGTGTAGAATTGTACCTACAAGTTGACAATTATCTAAACGTGTGTCACACCCTCTTGCTACTATACTCGTACGAATACTAGTAATTGCAGTATATTTTATCAAATTTAGCGCCTCCAACCCTTTGTACCACGAAATGTTTAGTTCAAGTAGCAGTGATAGTGAAGAAGAATTAATTGTAAGACGTCCTAGGACATATAAAGAACGTATAAATTTAAGTTTGACCATAACGGATTTTACATTTAATCAGAGGTTCAGAGTGAGTAAATCTACCATCGAATATCTACAGACTATTGGTGGAAACCTTAGACATCCGACACGAATCATATTTCATTTTTTTCCCTCCTCCTGAACCCGTTTTAAAGCGATTAAGTATCCCTTTTTTCCTGAAAAAAAAAATTATTTAGCACACAAGCAGTTTTGTACAAATTTAACATTCAAGTTTTTTTTATACTACGTCGGTGGCAAACAAGCATACGGCCGCCTGATGGTAAGCAGTCACCGTAGCCTATGGACGCTAGTAACCAGTCTTTAACAACTTGCTTTGCCCGAGCAACAGGAAGGTGTTTAATGTTTACAGTATTTTAGGATTTAATTGTACCTACACCGTTGACTTTCCGAAGATACCGAATCTCCTTTAAACTTTATGATCAAGTTACACAATCAAGCACTTATACAGTTTCAATACACTTTACGTTAATTTCTATATAAATAAATATTTTAAATTTAATTCATATTACTCGAACCCTGGATACGAAATACCGGATAAGATAAATGAGTATAAAGTTAAACTACCTTCAACATTAAAGAAGCTAAATAAAATTTTACATATTTGTAGTTGTAACATTACAATTGCCGCTTGTATATTTACAAATCAACAATCCTACAATTATGTAGCTGTCGCGACATACCTTTATTCTTTGTGATACGCATTCCCAAAAGTGACATATTTGTATACTGCAAATTTGTAACGAATACATATTTGTAATTATTGTGGTACATTTTTTTGTTTACAATTTCACAATTTTGTCGAATTGTACACTTGTAAAGTTTTGTGGGATAGGCCACAGCTCTTCGGTCACCAGTTACATCAACCAGACGTTTCGCGATTTCTACGAAAAACTTGCGTGCGCTGGGACCCCTAGGACCAAGAGTTTCGACTCCGAATGGTACAAAAAGGTACTCTATAGAACATCACTCCTCAATATGCCTACTTACCAACAAACTACAGTTAGATTAGAACATGCCTTCCCGTACACACAGTCGAAAATAACACTTACATTTACATCTACTTCTAACGCCATTACCAACACTCTACTCAACTTATTTATCTTCCCAACCGCGAGCATAACTTGGTTTTACCAAATAATTAAAGCAAAGTGAAAGGAGACAAGTACAAGAAAGAGATGCAAGAACGAAGTGTTCATTTTACACCAGATAGTATGATATGAGTATGATTATAAGATTTTTACTGTTATTATTGTAATTATACGTTTATTATTCATGAAACTAGTGATTCCCAAGCAGATAGGATGAATATTCAAGGTTATAACAGTACTGAGACGAGTGATGTAGGCTATTATGTATACCTATGTAAGTTATATTGCACTGCTTTGAAATAATAATGAAAAACTGGAACAATAATTGTTATTCGAAAACCGTGTTCATCGGTTTATCCTTTTATGAGCAAATACAAATACCAAAGACAATCATAAAACAACATAACCTGCTTTTATCACCAATTTAGTTCATCTGTGTCAAACTGTGTACATCACAAAGCGTTGCGCAAGCGACTCTCACCGAATTACGCCGGTCATCCGACGTTACCATTTGATCCCGATACCGGCCATTCTGTTATGAAATTGGCGGCCATAATGGCCTTTGTGTTTCTGATTTAGGCATATTGAAGTTTCGACATACCCAAAACGATGGAACATACTTTTAGACGGGGTATTCTTTCTTTTAATTGGGTACTTGGGTTCTTTTAATTAGTACATATGGTGCTACATTACCGCACTAGTGCTATAATGTGCGCTTTATGTGCCTATGTCAAAAATTCAAAGTGTCATAAGTACTGTAAAACATACGATACACATGCGAATAGGTAGGTACTTAATTCGCAACTCGTGACGATTACTTTATCGCCACTCATTACCAATTTCCACCTTTTAGCACTTGTATCGAAATGCACTATTATGAACCGTTTCGCTCTCACTATGTCTAATCTAGTTCAATTCCATCAGTTATGCGTTATGCGGTATCTCCCGGAACACTTTCCTATTTGCATTTTTAATATTATATATTGAGTATTCTGATAACAATACAATTTTATTTTTTTAGTAATGATTACTTATTATATTGATATTTATTTTTATTTCTTGAGTGTCTTGTGTTCTTTTTAATATTATTTACTTACCTTGATATATTATTAAGTATATCATGCAAAAATATAATTTTAATACATTTACCATCGGTTTCAAGAAAGGACATAGAATTTTGAAAACCTATTTAAAATATAGTGCATGAATACGTCGTTTTTCATTTAAAAAAATATCTGGACAACAATGTTGATAGCGTAGAAAAATTTATAAATGAAAGAAAATAGGTTCGAATCCCGCTCGATGCGGGGAATTTTTCCAATTTCCTATCAATATAGTAAATTTCGTTCGCAGTCGTCTCTGCTTAATACAAAATTAATTAAGTGTAGAAAATGCTACTTAATGTAAACGAATGACCAACAATTTGGGGTAAACGTGCCGGCTTTGCACGGGTTATTATTATACATATAAACCTTCCTATTCATCACTCTATTTATTAAAACTGCATCAAAATCCGTTGCGTAGTTTTAAAGATTTAAGCATACATACATACATACATACAGACAGCGGAAAGCGACTTTGTGTTATACCATGTAGTTTTTGATAAACCAATGCATCTGCATCTGCATGCAATTTTATTATGTGGTCCTTCGAACCGGATAAAAATAACCATGTATAGAAACAATTATATACCTATCGTATTCTGTTATCAAAATGTCTTTATTATGAAACCGGGACTTAGAATAAAACAGTCATTATGAGGTTATTCGTTATCAGTAAGTATTTTCACAACACAGTGCAAGTTCAAATGTTTTTAGGAACACAAAGAATTGCAAATTGACAATCAAAATTACACCCTTTTTACAGGCGATAAGGTTCATTTTCTCCAAGCTCTAGTTTCCATAAATCTCAATTTGAACAAATCGTCGAGTACATGTCGCAACTGTCTATCAGATTTGCATCTTAAAACACAAAGACGTATACGCCTAAAGACGCTGATACATATACGACGTTTTGTTGCTCCTAAAGTTCATTTTAATGAAAGACAATACACTATTCGCTTTGCATTTGGTCCAGAGACATGTAAACAATGAAGACGATCAATCTATACAGAAGTACGCCCTATTTATATTTCATATAACTCTAACTACTCTAAGACGATCTCAGGCTAATGCCGTTGTGACATCTTCAATAAAGGAGAGGTAAGCCTGCTTCTTCCCCTTTTAAAAAGATTCACGCTAGACACGGTCGAGACACTAGAGACGTGCGGTGCCTTGCCCGAAGTCTCGTGACTTCCGAAGGATCCAAGCCTATTGGTTTGGATCCTTGGCCTATTGGCTTAGATCCTTAGCCTATTGGCTTGGTGTCTATAGAGATAAACACATCGGGCACCTGACAAGTCATCCTTCAGGTTTTTACATCTGTCACAATCACAATTAAAGTACAACATATTGTTAATTGCATGCAAAAAATACGCAAGTAGGTATAACGGATTGGCACTAATTGACTAGCACGTTTGGCGGAATAGCAAAGTAACATTATTTTCGTTGCTTATATGGAATTCTGCAAATTAACGCCTGATTCAATACTTAACTTAAATGACTTTGCTAAATGCGTTGAATTGTGCGAGATGTAATTTTTAAGAACTAATCAATGTAATTTTATTAACCTATCAGCTCGGCACAAAATGGGTCCACCAACGTCCTCCTAGCTTAGTCCATAGTGACCCTGCCTACGAAGCAGGAAGTCCCGGGTTCGAAACCTGATCAGGGCATGTATTTGTATGTTTACCACGAACATTTGTTCCCGAGTTATGTTAAAGTTTTTAAAGGGTCGGCAACGCGCATGTAACACCCCTGGAGTTGCGGGAGTCCATAGGCTACGGTGACCGCTTACCATAAGGCGGGCCGTGTGCTTGTTTGTCACCGTCGTAGTATAAAAAAATAAATATTAAGACCAATATCTGTGTATCTGTGTGTCTTTATTTAAAAATAATTTTTTATATGAAACAAAAATATCAACTTAGTATGCCGATTGAGTTGACAGTCCTTATTGTACAAAAGTTTCAATTCCGGCATCCAATTAGATTTAGAACATGTCCAATAACATGCTTTAGTACAATGGTAATAAGGGTGGCACACAAATGAACTGACCTGGAAATCGGAGCGCGATTCAATTTAACACTTAACTCTGACAGTCGCGTTAAAATTGCCTGGGACCATTTTACATTGTTTTGGGATAGCTGGTGACATGCAGTATAGTATGGCACATCTAGTATGAAACGAGTTAAACTGACTTGTAAAAGTTTTCAGGAGACTTCTTGATAACATTTAGAGTCCGTCTGTAGTAAGTATTAAGCAGGATAGATCTAATTGCAAGAGCACGTAAAAAATTAAAAGGCGATAGTAGGCGGGCGCGACAAAATAAACCGTGAAAACAGATAATTTCTGTTTACAACTAAACTATATTTTTTGTAGATAAAAGCTTAGTTTCTATGAATGCTAATCGTGGTAAAACAAGACAATTTCTTTAAAAGGCTTGTTTAGCGCTAACTAAGTATGTAGTCTATGTCGATGGCTAAGTTCTAGATGGAGCGCTCTCAACCTCGGATATCTCAAAGAGGCTTGTGGACGCTACCGGCGACCGTAGAGCTGGCAGCTTCCTCGCCCAACGCATTAGTATTGCAATACAGCGAGGAAACGCTGCCAGCGTCTACGGTAACGGTACCATGCTGTCGGGGAATATTTATTTTAAGATGATTTATTTTGTTGATATTTGGAATAAATATATTGGCTGCAATATGAACAAGTCGAATGGCCCATTTTCCTTGCATTTCTGTCAGCTAAGCA
Source organism: Lathronympha strigana (assembly GCA_949128165.1). Lineage (NCBI taxonomy): Eukaryota > Metazoa > Arthropoda > Insecta > Lepidoptera > Tortricidae > Lathronympha > Lathronympha strigana. Next base: position 18,968,401 of record OX421917.1, on the reverse strand, counting down.
ATAGCTTTTGTGGCTTAAGTTTCCTGGAAATTAGCTGTCAAAAGTTATATACATATGTTTGGAGAGTTGCAGAATTGAATGTTCGTTTAGCAATTGTATATTTTATTATATTCTAACGGGTTAGTGGCTTTCTGTTACTAACAGTCACGGATAGATTCACAGTAAGATTTGAAAAATATTTGCTTTTCATGTTATTTGTCGTATGTTTTAGTAGGATTTTCCACTGTTTCTAGGGTGTATTTATGTTTTTTACTCGCGACAAAATATATCCAACAGCGGAATTTTTAAAGTAATTGACTTCTGGCAGACAAACGGTTTCTTCATCACGGAGATGCATCGGATGCAACGCTCCGCTCTGGTGCACCCAAGGCTGGTGTTACGTCACTCTATTGTTGCAGCTGTTTTGAGAAATTTCTGCATGCTAATGTCTTAACCTAAGGCTGCTCACACACTGTAATCTCGCTGACGCGGCGAGCAGAGTGGTTTAAACAGATTTTATTTAAGCAATCGCAATGAATTATAAATTGATAGAGATGTCATATACTATAGAAAAAGTGACCAAGGCCCCCAGTGCAAGGAATATCCGCAGAAGCTAAAAAAAAAGACACTGACGTGGCTCAAATAATAACCAAACTGAAGTTTCAGTGGGCTGGACATATTGCCCGGAGAACTGATGGCTGGTGGAGCCATCGAGTTCTTGAGTGGCGTCCACGCACCGGTCGACGCGTGGCAAGAATACAAGATGAACTGATGACCTGGTAAAGGTCGCAGCAATCCATAGGGTGCGGGCAGCAGGCATGCATATTGGTCACATAGTAAGAGTTATAAAGGATCACCAACATAATCCCCTCCTTGAATATTACTTCAAAAACTATCCGACATGAAGATGCATCATGATTATCGTCAAGTATTGTGCCGCGATGAGAAAAGAATGTCTTGCCTATCAACTCACGCGCATCTAGAACTAGAGTAATAGGTAACGAGTTGTTTGCGCAACAATCGCAACATCCTCTTTTACGTCACTGTGATGTATCGCCACTGATAATGACATTGCGAATTGTGATCTATTGACTTTCAATTTGCATATATATTGGAGATAATTATTGTTTTTCAAAAGTATACTAAATTTAAATTGGACAATACACAAGACTTGGCTGCTTAATTAAGAAGATTGATATCTTTATATTTCAGTTGATTAGCATCTTTTTAGATCACTTTGCTCTGATGATCTTTAACAAATGCGATGACCTGGAATGGTTAGATAATATTCGGAAATGATTTCAATAGATGTTGCATGAATGTGAATTTGAATAGTCATTCTAATATGAACTAATAGTGAATTACGTTCGATTTGACATCTTAATAGATAAATTAAGTATGTAGCGTCACTTTTTAACGTCGATGTGACGATGGCGGATTTGTATCTCCATCTCTGTCACACTTGCATGTTGGAGTGACACAAAAGTTTTTTTCATCACACTTGCTCGGCAATGGTGTTATAGAGCATAGATAGAGTATAGATTTTAGTACAATATAACTCCCGAGGCAGTTATGGATTCTAGTACAATATAACTTCCGAGGGAGTTATGAGTTTAGTTTATAAATATCGTACGTCATTTCACTTCAGACTAAGGAGGTTTTGCATCAGCTAAGGCTTATTTCAAATCTTCAAACTTGGCTATTAACCAACTTTACTGTGTAATTGTACTTTCCCTGTGTTTTTTCCCTTACAAGCGTGATGAAAAACATTGTATGCATCACGGTCGGTAAGAGGATTACAAACTCGAGTCGTTAAAAGCCTGCTGCGTCGGGCTTCTAACAGACTCTCTGTACTCACCTCCCTAGACTAGATGCACAATGTACTATTCCGTCAATGTCAATTTTCGATGTTGGTGGATGGCGGGCAGTACAAAGTACTTGTATTGTTTGCTATTGTTATCCCAAACCCGGTAACAACACGCCTTCGTGACTCAATACTAAAGTTGACCAACTCGTTTGATATTGTAGATTTGCAAAATTAAACTCTATTGCGTACATTTTAGTGTTCAGAATTAAACAGATTTGTGAGACGTAAATGTTGTTGAAATGGTTTAGGTACAATAATAGAAGTCTTAGGGACATGTCCGATACTAGTCTTTAACTTTGTTATTAGCTATTTATTAATATAATTTCAATATCGACATAAATAACAAATGGATACTTTATTTCAATAACAACAAAAACATATACAACTAAAAGAAAATAAATGTTGAAGTAAATATTCCCCCCTCGACATGGTACCGTAGACGCTGGCAGCATTTCCTCACTGCATTGTAATGTAATAAATGCGTTGGGCGAGGAAGCAAACAAGCATATATCCCGCATAGTAGATAAGCGCCACCAGCAACATCAGTAACAAAGATGCTGACAATTGTCACACTTTTTTCTTTTTTTAATCGTACCTATAGCAGTTTTTACCAAGTCGCTCAGCCACTAATTATAATGGTAGATCTAAGGTCTTCACCCATCGGGCGGCGTTTTGTCACCGTGGTTAAAATAGGAGCCAGATGTATAGACTCAAACATATCGTCGCTATACTTACTCAACCTCATATGTACAGCAATCATTTGATGGAAATGTCACCTTTCTGACACTAGGAATACGGGTGTTTTCTCTATCAAATGAGATTTGCAGATACGAGGTTGAGTAAGTATAGCGACGATATGAGTATCGTCGTTACAGTACGTGACAGCCCTCATCATGCTGGCCGTGTAAGCACGTCTGCGTAGTCTACGCGGGGACGTGACAGGTGACAGGTAAGGTCATCTCGATCATATGCATGTTATAATGACAGTAAATGAGGTTACAGTGATGCGCAGACGACGCTGTTTTCGTTTAAAAATTATTTCAAACTTACATTTTGGACTTTTACAATTTATACTTTCGTGAGTCATACTGATTAATAGGGGCTCGGCCCGAATGTCAACATAAAAAAATCTATTATGAATGTAGAACGGGTATATCCCGAATGTAGTTAATTTACCTTAATATACCGCCAGCTTAATAATAAGCCCATGACATATGAAACTGTCGAAACGTCAGTATATCAAGGTAAATTAACTAAGTACATTCGCGATAGACCCGTTATATGATCGTATAGGTAGTTCCACTAGAGTTGAGGTCACGCGCACAACAACGTTGTTTTGTAATGACATCGAGATTTTAAGTTTCTTTTTCCTACCGATGGCAAGTTGAATTTTAAGATAGACCAAAAAGTTTTTATGCCTATTAAAAATATATTGTGAAGTGTTTTCATTGACATTAACGTTCACTCATTCATTTCATTCGTTTAGTTTTTTGTAATCAGTACTTTATGTAGCTGTGTGCACAACCATACAATCTATACTGTGTTTATATATTCGATGTCCGGCCAATTAGCCTTGCCCATCAATTGGCATGTATGGAATGATTGCGTTCAACATGAATATACATACTGCTGTATTGGTCTCCGTCATCAACATTATCTATCGTCTTCCTAGCTTTGTGCGATTTCAAAGAGAATGTTCGTTTTGCTACCTAATCCCATTTGACGTAGACAAATAGTAATCTTAGTATAAAGAGGATACTAAGTTTTACTTGGAATAATTTAGTTATATTTTGTACCCTGAAAAGCGAGTGTTAAATGCCAATATTTCGTACATTTCCAAAAAACTTTGTAGGTACCAGTTGGGGTTCTAACCCGCTCCTTTCGGCTTGAAAATCACACGCCTTACCAACGACACTATTGCTTCATATATAGCCTTATTTACAATAATTAATTAGGTTAATCAGATATTTTGATTGTTAGCCGGAATACGTGTTTACGCCTCTCAGGTACCAGCGGGATATTTACATAATAGATTATAGACATGCCACATTACATTAATGCTCCATATAGTTAGTTTTAAGGCTTTCAGGCTACTGATATATAGGTGACAAATGACATAGGTAGGTTTATTCTGATTTGTACAAAAACAACTTCTGGTATGTGGACGATGTGGTATTGTAGGAATTTTTGTTAGATATTGAGGCGAGGCCTGTCGCCTTTTTTTAGGTATGTATGTCGGATTTTGGAATATTTACAAAGTGTACCTATAAATTACAAAGTATGCAGGTTTTAAAAGTGTATATATGTATATACTAAGTTCACTGTTTTGATTTGTTTCACTAGATATGATGAGATATTAATGTACTATTTTCTGCTTTTTTCCAGGTAATTTCTACTTCTTCTACACAACATATTGCCAGAAAGTTCACCAAGCAGTACGTAGATAAGAACAAGTTAACAATACCTAACCTCCAAATGATTGGTTTAAGGGAACCTTTCCAAAATAATGAAACAGATAAACTTCGGTTTACGTTTTAATAACGATCGCCGAGTCGCCGAGTCGCTGCCAAAAAACTAGCACTCTACTCTAGAATCGCGTTAGGTGATCGTGATAATGCCCCAGGGGCCTTACCATCAACCTAAACTGAATAGCGTTAAGACATCATGGTAAGGCCCTTGAAATGAAATTAGGCAAACGAGTTTTGAGAAACAAGAACATTTCATCAACTTTAAAATAGAAAAGAAAACAGAGCCTAAGGCTGTAGGACCCTGGCTTTCATTTTCAAAATTTCTAAGGAGCGCAATAATCTAAGCGTATATACCTATTTTCACCTTCCAATGAAAACATAATTATAGGTATAGCAGAATAAATATCTTGACAGTAGAAACTTAAGCCCTCTTGCGCACGCCTTCTTCCCACGGAGCTCTCTCTCAATAATGCGCATACGCTGTGACTGTTAATCTGCCAAGATCAAGGTTTTAATCGACTTCTATGAAGAAATGTTGCCAGATGATGCAAAATAATGGGATAGAAAGGTAGAATCGGGGGAAAAGCGGATCTGACTGCAATCAGCAATGTAACACAAATATTTATAAACTGACGTCAACGAGGAAATTGGTGTTTCCCAAATGCTAATTCATTCATGAGCTTCCTTTGTTCAACGTAGAAGTAGATTCCATTGTCAGACTAGAACCGAAATGCGACTACCTTGTTTTGATGTCTTTTCCTTTAATGGCAAATTTAAGATCAATGTTTGCAAATAATTTCTATCGAGTTAAATTAAAAATGGGCTCCGTCTAGGGTCTTTAAAATATGATGAATTTAAACATATTTTTTGCAGTATTAAAATATATCACAAGCCTTATTGAGCTTACCGTGGGACTAGCTAGGTCGATTTGTGTAAGATTGTCCCACAATATTTATTTATATAGTTTTTCATAAAACACTGCTTAAAAACATGAATTAGGTGTTGTCAGCCTCTTAATGAGTTGAAAATCAAAACGATTAAGAAATCATACCGCACTTGCCAAATTTAGGTACCCTAAGTTAGCAAACAAAACCCATTAGGAACAAGCTTCATTTAATATTGTTTCATTTCAAGATAGAAAACATAGTAAGTTGAACAAACTTTAAATTACTTGTTCAACTTTATCTTAAGTTTCAATCAATTGTTCTAGAAGTTACGTTTAATCTTTGGAAGTTTAGAAGTTAGGGACGTTACGTTAGTAAAGTAGTATCTTCTAGTTATGGTTTAATTACTACTTTCAAAATTAATGAGAAGCCACATTTTGTACGGGTTCAACGTTTTTGTTAGTTGTGCCTATTTTTTATGTTTGATGAGATGGGATGACAGTGCAGAAAATTGATTACAGGATATAATGTAGTGTTTTTGCTATACCTGGGCCCTTACCATGACGTCTTAACGCGATTTAGTTGACGACCTAAACTAAGCCGCTTCCATACAACTGAGCCGAAACTGAACCGCATTAAGACGTCATGGTAAGGCCTCAGCGTGCGTAGCCAAGATGCCAATCGCAAACGCTTAGTCGCGAACGAAACGCAACTGCCAGTGTCGCACAAATAAGGAGGAAGAGTGATAGAGAGAAATAACTACGATATTACGCTTCCGAGCGTGAGCGATTGGCTCTTGGCTTCGCACGCTGGTCTAATTCCCATCCTAAAGATTTCCTCTTTGTACCTATCCTATAGTTTATGGTTCTCAAAATCCAGCATACGCAAGGCCTACTAATAAAGACTCAGACTTTTATGCCATTGCTACCACGTGTGGTGACGGGATGAGAATTTCACCACAAAACTAAGATTTACCACTTCTCTGTTTGTGTAAAAGGCATGTACCTATTACACCACGATTAGGACAATTTAGCTTAACGTGCATACATAGAATATCAATACCAATTTAAATGATAGTACTAGTTACTCAAACGGTCTCTCGACGAGCATCAGCGCTCAGTGATGCGACAAATTGGTCCGATTTGTCGTCCCAATAAACACGAATTAACCCACTTCTTGCTAATCTAGTCTTTGTTATCTAAAACGCCTTTTGTACTGTGGTTCTATATGTATATATAACCTTTTATTAAGTGGTTAGTGTTTTAACCTTTAGATTGAGAGACGATGGGAGTTAAATGGGAGTAAATTGGTTGTTTAGTTTTCTTGTTTGTCGCCCGCTGTTTTAAGGATCACTCACACCAGTCCGTTCCGATCCGATCCGATCCGGGACGATCTGTCAGTTTCTATACAAAACGTCACGTGACCTCCGAGGGCTCCGAGCTATCACGTGATTCTTCTTATAGAAACTGACAGATCGTGCCGGATCGGATCGGATCGGAACGGACTGGTGTTGGTCATCCTTTAAGAACGTAAGGTTCGAAACTTAAGGGGATACCCATCGACAATGACCTTTGGTATGTAGGTATCCATTGGTTTTATGATTGTTATGAACTTAAGGTTTCGAATTAGGGTGACTAACACTAGAACGGGCCGGGACGCGAGCGACCAATTTGTACAGGATGTAACAAAAATGCTGGTGGTGGTATATAAAACGTCACGTGACGTGAGGGTTCCGAGCTCGGACGTGATTCTTTCTGTAGATATTGAAAGATCGTCCCGTGCCTTCCCGCTCTAGTGTGAGTCACCCTTTACAGAGGTAAAACCAATCAGATTATAAAGGTTTTGGGTTTTGAAGGGAAGGTAATAGCATTTTAATTCGTATTTAAACTTTTACAATTTTTACACATTATAAATTTACTTAAACAGGGCTTAACGGGGCCCGTGGTTCCAAAGGAAGACGGGGACAATGTCGCCCTTGAAACGTCGGAGGTTTGTTTTCAAAGTTTGTACACGATTAAGCCCTTTTTTAGTAAATTTATAATTGTAATTCGTGTAGACGAGGATTGCGTCCTATCGAGGTTTCACTGTTCAGTATATACCACGCTGACTGTTTTATATATAGCCAATCGGATTATGAACCTCCCGCAGGCCTGCAATATCGCAGCAGCTTAGCTTTTTGTCGGCCGCTAATTAATTTTGCCCGCTAAGAGCATTAGCGCTGACAATATCGCGTGAAAAAGCCTTGCAGATGTGTTGAGTAGACCATGATCTCGGAGCACAGGCTAGGACGCTGGTTTAATTAACAAAACAAAAATAAAACCTGTCAGAATTGTTGACATCCATCATTTACTAGACTTCATAGTTTTTACACATACTTTATTGGCACATATAAAAACTCAAAAAAAAAAATGCATTATTTATTTTTCAGTCCTCCGGCCGGTAAGCGCCACTTTACGCAAAACTAAATTGTCGCCTACCGGCTCCGTCGGACTGAAAAATAGTATACAAACCTCGGCCGGTAAATGGGAAAGCCTCGGATCACATGTTAGTCGACCTCGGCTTCGCCTCGGCCGACAATTACATGGAATCCGAGCCATTTCCCACTTAAACGGCCTTGGTATGTAATGTACTATATCGTATCATACATAAGCCATTTTTTTTCAAAGTTGTTCTCCACACTATTTGTTTATTTTTTTATACTACGACGGTGACAAACAAGCACACGGCCCGCCTGATGGTAAGCGGTCACCGTAGCCTATGGACGCCTGCAACTCCAGCGGTGTTACATGCGCGTTGCCGACCCTTTAAAAAAGGAGGAAGTGTTGACAGCTAACAGGGCAAGCTTTGCTCCGTGGGTCCCCAGCTGTAAAAACAGTGAATCCTTTTGGAGCTCTGGCGACCTTACTCACCAACAGAAACACAGCACTACGAGTATAGTGCTGTATTTCTGTGGAGGTAGTTTCCCAGATGGCCTCTGCTCTAGATTTGAGCGAGACGACATTGTGCTGTTCCCTACCACACTAAACGATATGCATTCCAGCAACAGGGTTAGATACATCTTCATGGCGGCGTGTTCACATATTTCTGAGCAACTTGGTGTCTCGATATTTGACGGCGGTACATTCCACAACACGCCCTACATTCACCCCATGAACCACTACCCTATTCAGAGTTCAGGAATACGTAATTATTAAATAGATCACGATCGGGGTATAAATCGTAATAAACACTGAAGAGATAGTTTCCTACTGACCCTGATTTTGGTTTCTGTGCGAAGAGAAATGAACCGTATCTGTATACTTAAAAGGTTGAGTTGAGTAGCAAAGTGGGGTAATCCGGGTACAGCAGTTTGGTCCAAGATTTAGATGGATGTGATGTTAATTTCCTTGCTCTGATTTAGTATACCACTTAATGCACATATACTATGAAGATTAATCTAAAGATGCCATTCGCTAACGCTCTAGTGAGCGTAACGGAGTTCTCTCTGTCTCTCTTTCTCTCTATCACTTTTCCTTATAAGTGCGACAAAGACAGTTGCGTTTCAGTGGATTCCGCACGCCGAAAACGATTTTTCTATAGAAAACGTCACGTGACATCTGAGGGCTCCGAGCTATCACGTGATTCTTTCTATAGAAATTGACAGATCGTCTCGTCCCGTCCTAGTGTCGTCTTTTATCCATGACTACGGGAACCGTATCCATCCTGATAGCCGTCAAAGGCGGTACTATTATCTACACGACATCACGCTTTTTCACAAGCCGAAAATTCATTCAAAACAGGAAATTCATTTCGGATACTTTTCGTTTACTTCACATTTATATAAAAAGTCGAGAGCATTTTTTGTGTCAAAACTCACTCAATCTCCTAACGTCCAAAGCGCTAAAGCTTGTCACGTGGGTAAAAAACTGGGCGCTTACCATGGTAAGGCAGGCAGGGGGTAAGACGTCATGGCGTCTTAACGCGATTTACTTTAGGTTCTTAACTGTGCTCAGTTGTATGGCAGCGACTCAGTTTAGGCCCTAAATTGAATCGCGTTAAGACGTTATAGGTAAGGGCGTACAAAATTTCAATCAGCGACGATCCATCACAGACCCGAGCTGAATACCGACAGTCGACACGTATCGCCGTCTCTTAATCCGTGCCGCTAGATGGATATGAGCTAGGTTCACCTACATAAAACTAGACAAGACGTTTGAAACACTTCCGTCTACAGTTTTCAAAACACCATTTAATGTTGAAACGCTAAAGCTTGTGTCTTAAGCCACAAACGGGATTGCGTACGAAATATCAATCAGCGGCGATCCATCACAGACCCAAGCTGAATACCGACACGTATCGCCGTCTCTTAATTTGTGCCTCACAAATGGAGCTGCAGTTGAGCTTAGCTTAGAATCTAGCTCAGCTAGATGTATTTACTAGGTAGTGTGGCACCTCATTTGTAAGTACAGTCGGTGCCCTCACATAAGTATCCACCCCACACATGCAACCGCGTAGCGCGCGTGGATACTTATGTGAGGGCACCGACTGTACCACTCATTTTTATTCGTTTGTCACACTCACACCGTACCTCATACCGCGAAAATGTACCAGTTCAAAAATGTTGCCCCACACCTCCATTTTTCATGCACCTTAAAATTTGTTACACGCCTCAATAACCTCATTTTGTACACCTCAAAATATAGACGCCTCAAAATTGTATCACAGCTTAAATTTGTCCCATAACTCTTATTTGTCAATTTCGTCATGCGGCTCAAAATTTGTCATTTGCACAATTTAACTATTCTTATTGTCGATGTTTCGATGCTGCATATCTGTCACTACCTCAAAAAAAGGATATATTCTCGAAATATATACAGTAAGTGTAACTTAACTAACGACCTACCTCTACCTACCTTAAATCTAAAATAGGTCCTAGAGGCATTGTACCTAGGATGCTGGCGGCATTTCCTCGTTGCATCGCAATGCTGATACGTTGTGCGAGGAAGCCACCAGCTCTTCGGTCACATCAACCAGACTCTCAAATGAGATACCGAAGTCGCTATCGACAGTTTTGTGCAATGGTAGTCATGGTACGCATAATGCAGGCTGAATTGGCAGCGGCTATTTGTATCTTGCGCGTGAGATAGTGTATCTACATCTCTTGGTAATTCATACAGTTAAAAAGGGATACTGTTTCACTTATAAGCCTAAGAGTAAATTCAAGTCACAACAAAGAGATTACCCAACCAAGCTCGTAATTGGTCGAAGTGCTTCTAAAACGTTTGGCATTTTATTCATCCTTTATATTATACTTCAGGTGTTAGCTCTCACAACCACTTAAATAGAACAATGTCTTCTTTGTCCTTTAATCCTGTCACTCTAAAATTTAGCAAACAATTTTGCTGTGACATCTTCATGAGGGGACGTCCATTCTTAGGCCCACTTGCACCACCCAGGGTTAGCTGCTAACCTGGAGTTAAGCTGTCAAATTTCATATAAAAAACGTTTAACTCCGGCTCAAGTTTTTTTTAATACCACGATGGTGGCAAACAATCATACGGCCCGCTTTATGAAAGAGGTCACCGTAGTCAAGTCCAGGTCACATGCGCGTTGCCGACCCATTAAAATCTTGTACACCCTTTTTTGAAGAACCCCATACTGTTACATTCTTTAAGTGTCTGGTTTTTGCGATTTTGAAACCCATTGCCCCTCTTGATGGTTTTTGTTTGGTTTTGGTCAACTCGCTCCATGTCCCGTTAATGTCCCCCATAATACTTTGAGCTTTATTAGCAGGGAGCGAACATTTCATGCCGTTGACAGACCAATGACGTCAAGCTTCATAGAGCATATTTCAGGTTTTACGTTTGATTGAATAGTGCTGTCATTGAATAGTGTCACAACTGTTAAGTTCGACGTTACAATCGAACGTTGACAGACTTTATCTGTCAGTAACTCATTACGGATTTAAAAACAACCTCTGTTTATACACGTCATTATGACGAGACCGTCGACCGGCTTGAATTGTACGCTCTACTTGTTAGATATAGAACAAATAGATGTTAAAGTAGGTAAGAAAACGTTAACCATTAATAGAAAAATTCTCATAATTTTAGACTGTCTCTTGCGAAAGAAACTATCGTGACATATAACCTTTAGCTCTGAAATCGGCTTGAGCCTCGCGTCTTTGCTGAACGCCTCACGTAAATTATGGAAGTCCCCAGTTCTCCTTAGTGCTCGAAATATTAAATTTAAGCCCGTCTCCTTTCGTTTCGTAGGCGTCACTATTAATGTTGATGGCAAGCGAAGTCGACGAACAATTTGCACACTGCCTGCCTGAATTTTCATTTATCACGTTATAATGATTAAACTTGTATAATGTATGGTAATGTGTAAATAATAGTAGTTTATGCAACAGTGATATAATAAGGGTTCTTAAAACTTGAGGGTCGCCGTTACAAAGCGAGACGAAGTAGAGTTTTGTAATAATAGACTCGAGAGTTATACCTATAAGTTCAATTCTGTCGCCTATTGTGATAAAAATACGTGAGTGTTAACCGTTGCAATTTAATAATTGTTGGAAAGTGGTTCTTTTGTTTATCAAGCGACAAAAGTGATTCTAATACGCTCCGGACAGTTTATTTAGGTATTTCTCAAGAAAATATTATTGTTGCATAGTGTCCTTCGTGAGATGAGAACTAATATTTGTGTTTGTGATATCTAATGTTTGTTGCTGTTATGTCTGTTTATTTCTGCCTGAGAAATACTGTTTTTACTTAGGAATTATTTATATTATATATTTATTGGCAACATTAATACCTTTAACAAAGAAAAAAAAATAGAAAAAATTAAATTAACTTAAATTAAAACCCCCGTACTGTTACTGTTCTGTATTATTATTTTCTCTTGTGACTGTATTTCATCTGTGTGAGGTGTGCAATAAAGAGTATTGTATTGTATTGTATTAAAAATAACTATAAATCGTATAATCGTCGTAGGGACTCGTTGAAATTACTTTAAATCCATGTATCTCACGTTTCATCAAAAACTACGATTTACATTCTGCTCTTTCCTCTCCTTGTTTTGTTTAAAATTGTTTTCAATTCAATCAACAATGATTCTATTTATACCATTTAATATTCAGTGTTGATTATTTAAAAATAAATTGCTCGCTTTCAACACTGCGCGTCAAAACAATATGGCGCCTTAAAAGCAAAATACGGGTAAACGAGTGTGACCTGATTTCAACAGCGAAGACTTAAACTAGCATTATATTTTCATATTTGTATAACGGTTAAAAAAGATAACGTATTTTTAAAGAGAAGGGCACATTGCACGTAGAACCGATGGCCGTTGGGGCGGAACGGTTCTCGAGTGGTACGCGGTCGCAGCGTGGGTAGGGCCTCCACAAGGTGGACTGATGACCTGGTGAAGGTCGCAGGAGTACGCTGGATGTGCGTGGCGCAGGACCGGTCATTGTGGAAATCTTTGGGGTAGGCCTAAGTCCAGCAGTGGACGTCTTTCGGCTGAAATGATATGAATAGTGAGGGCACAGTGAACTTTCTACTGCTCGTTCTTACCTAGTGGGAGCGAGATGTATACACTATCGAATGGCGCAGTCGCTAGGTATCGACTATGGTTACATAGAACTCTGTCTCTACCATGAGTTGCTATATCTATTATCTACAGTTGCATCCCGCTTCTACTCGCTAGTGCGAGCAAGATGCACTGACAATGCGTTGACGTAGACGCTAGCGACTATAGATATCTACAGTAGATTTCAAATTCGAGGTAAGCATAAGCACACTCATGGGAAGCACAAACATTGTACTTACCTATATTAAAGGTCAAGTCTAAAGTTAAAGGTCACGGTTAAAGGTTAAGGTTGAAGGGCAAGAGTCTGGTGGTCCATTTAACATCAGGAGGGTCAAAAAAAAAACTTTGCTGGAGTTACTTAAGAAAACACCGAAATCCCTATACAAACCGCTCTTCAACCGGAGGGTTTACCCCGAACATCCAAAACCAGAATGTCGTTATGTGCGTCTCTTTCCCTCTTAGCAAGTGCGACAAAGAGAGAGAATCTTGTCACTATAGGGTTCCAAGGTCTTCCTTGAATTCCCTTTGAGAATCGGAAGCCTGTCTATTTCGGGACTCGGAGTTAGAACGAATCGATTGGATGACCCGGATTATGAAACAATGGGGGCAAAGATCTTCCATGTCAGTGCCTTAAGCTAATGCTTAACGAATAAATCAAGTCAGTAATAGTACCTTTTTTTATTATTCACAAAACAAACATACACATCTAAAAATAAAAAATATTGATCCAGGTCTTCCGAACTTGGGTCCCCAGAACTAATCTGCTGGGCAAAATAGCGCGCAGCCCTCTGAATACCAGAAGCCTCAACCTCGGCTACAATATTACCCACCTATAAACCATAATATAGGACAGACACACGGACATGGCGAAATTATAAGGCCTCCTAATACGGTTACAAAACCCTAAAGAAGATATACCAATTGGTTTCCTGTTTCTTAGAAGTACTTTCCGATTAAGAAGTACTTTGTTACGGTAGATGTTGCTAAGCGCTCCTCTAAGGCTGCGTTTTACAAATTTTTTATTCCGAGAATAACGCTTACTCTCAGATAGTAACGTCAAATTACTATGGGATTTTGACATTAGTATCCAAGAGTAAGCGTTACTCTTGGTTAAAAAGTTTAGTTCCAGCCTTAGGCTGGATTTGACCAGTAAGACCAATTAGTAAGGCGCATACGATACGATGAATATGGTGGAGAAATTCGGGCTACAAGGTGTGTTCTTGGTGGCTCAGTTTGCAGAACGCTGGGCGTGTATGTCGCAGGTTTGAGTACCCGAGAATTTATCAACTTCTTTCTTTCTGAAAAATTTGGTATCGTTCACGTCTGTGACGAAACGTCTGTTTCTGCTAAAACATAATATTTTAAACAATACAGTTATGGATGACTCACACTAGCACGGGACGGGACGGGGCCAGACGGGAAAATCTGTCAATTCCCTTAGAGAAAAGAATCACGTGTTTTAGCTCGGATCCCTCGGATGTCACGTGGCGCTTTCTATAGAAATTGACAGATTTTTCCCGTCCCGTCCCGTCCCGTTCTAGTGTGAGTCATCCTTTAAGCTACTACTTGAGCCTTCTGTAATCCCTCAGTACTAATCTAATACCACAACAAATGCCCAAGATTCATAATATTATGTAACAGCTAGCACCACTTCCGTCAAGACGCCATTGTGCGCAATGCTTATCGTGAAACTGATTCATAGTCAATTGTTTTGAATGGACATTATCTAAGTTCAGTTTGCTACAATAATAATAAATAGTATAGTCAGGCCACACGACGAACGACCACGATTGTGACGAGAACGAGGAGACCATGGCTTGGCAAACGCAGCGTAGGATGTCAACCCGCAAGATGGACGGATGACCTTATGAAGGTCACCGGGAGACGCAGGATGCAGGTCGCTTCCAACCGATACGTATGGAGGTCCAAAGGGAAGGCCTATGTCCAGCAGTGGACTGATATGATGATAATGATGTATAGTCAGGCTAACCAATTTGTCAGCACAATAAAACAATTAAATAAAATATGCGAAAAAAATCGAAATTCAAAATTAATTTTCAATTTGCTGAACCGATTTGAATTTTTTTTTTGGTTTCTTTAAGTAGATGGTTCCAGGTTGGTCCCGTTTTTTTCAAAATCCATGAGGAACTGAGGGAACTCCTCAAATTTGAAAGGCACATGCATAGTAATTTGGGTATTTTCATGAGAAACTCGAGCATTTCTTTACAAAACCCACCAGTTTGGTGGAGCAGACCTGATGATGACGACCAGGGATGTCAAAGAGGAACTGCTCTATAATTCGCGGGCCCCAGCTGTATCTTCTGATTTGAGACATTCATCTTTTGTTTGTTACGAAATGCCTTCGAGGTAGTCCTATTTGATTTTAATTAAATTGTGATGATGGATATCATGAGGAATTAATGGAGCTGATGCTGAACCCTGGCAGTACCTTATGGAACTCAGGTTTGGTAAGACTTACGAGAGTTCTGTTTTCGTCATTCAACTCGTGTTAACGAGCAATTAGAGGAACAGTTCTCAAGATGGAGCTGATAACTATGCGGAAGATATTTACTACTTTTTTAATAATTTGGTGATTTGACACGGGGTCACAACAGGAAACGTGGGAACTGATTTAAACATAATTATGTATATTTACTGTTTATGTTAGAAAAGGCCGCCATCTTGAATTTCTTCATTTTTGATCCGACCGTAACAAAAATCGATATCTGGGGATCCAAGAGGTTCTTTATAACGAATCTGAGGTCATAATTGCGTTAAATGGCCGCCATCTTGAATTTCTTCAGTTTTCATCATATCATGATAAAAATTGATATCTGAGGGTCCGAGAGGTTCATTATAACAAATATGAGGTGAAAATTGCAAGAAATGGCCGCCATCTTTAATTTCTTCATTTTTGATCAGATCCTAACAAAAATCGATATCTGGGGATCCAAGAGGTTCTTTATAACGAATCTGAGGTCATAATTGCGTTAAATGGCCGCCATCTTGAATTTCTTCAGTTTTCATCATATCATGATAAAAATTGATATCTGAGGGTCCGAGAGGTTCATTATAACAAATATGAGGTGAAAATTGCAAGAAATGGCCGCCATCTTTAATTTCTTCATTTTTGATCAGATCCTAACAAAAATCGATATCTGGGGATCCAAGAGGTTCTTTATAACGAATCTGAGGTAATAATTGCGTAAAATGGCCGCCATCTTGAATTTCTTCAGTTTTCATCCTATCTTGATAAAAATTGATATCTGAGGGCCCGAGAGGTTCAATATAACAAATATGAGATGAAAATTACGAGAAATGGCCGCCATCTTGAATTTATTCATTTTTGATCCGATCCTAATAAAAATCGATATCTGGGGACCCAAGGGGTTCTTTATAACGAATCTGAGGTCATAATTGCGTAAAATGGCCGCCATCTTAAATTTCTTCAGTTTTCATCCTATTATGATAAAAATTGATATCTGAGGGTCCGAGAGGTTCATTATAACAAATATGAGGTGAAAATTGCAAGAAATGGCCGCCATCTTTAATTTCTTCATTTTTGATCAGATCCTAACAAAAATCGATATCTGGGGATCCAAGAGGTTCTTTATAATAAATCTGAGGTAAAAATTGCGTAAAATGGACGCCATATTGAATTTCTTCAGTTTTCATCCTATCTTCATAAAAATTGATATCTGAGGGTCCGAGAGGTTCATTATAACAAATATGAGGTGAAAATGGCGAGAAATGGCCACCATCTTGAATTTCTTCATTTTTGGTCCTATCCTAACAAATATCGATATCATGGGGATCTAAGAGGTTCATTATAACGAATCTAAAGTCATAATTGCGTTAAATGTATATCAAATTGATTGTTTTGATTTCCGTTTTCGTCATTCAACTCGTTTTAACGAGCTATTAGGAGAGCGGTTCTCAAGATGGAGCTGATGCTGAACCCTGGCAGTAACTAGTGGAACTCAGGTTTGGTGAAACATACGCGTGTGCTGTTTTCGTTAATCGACTCATGTTAACGAGCAATTAGGAGAGAAATTCACAAGATCGAGCTGGTGCTGAACCCTGGCAGTACCTAGTGGAACTCAGGTTTGGTGAAACATACGCGTGTGCTGTTTTCGTTAATCGACTCATGTTAACGAGCAATTAGGAGAGCAGTTCACAAGATGGAGCTGATACTGAACCCTGGTAGTAATATGTATGTACCTAAGTTTTAAATACGACGTAAGGAAAATTAACAAAATAAAAACATAAATTAGCAATAATTCGCTTACTTTAACTTATACCGGAAAGTCCAATTGAAGTCGGTTTTTTTTTCTTTAAAATTATGCTTTTGTCTGCCAAATGGGTTTGGTAGACTGTAAACGGATTGTAGAAACGAGTACAATTAGAAAGTATTGCGTCCGAAGAAATATCCTAATGTAATGTTAATATCCTAAAAGTGGGACAAAACGCGATTGGAACAAAAATGTTTTGGAACATAAAATGGGTAACTAATCTATACAGTCACTGTCCTGCCCTTAGCAGTATAAAAGTACGTACTAAACTAAAGGATTTAACTTGTCAAAAGCTTGGACATATTTACATCACAGTCAAAACATATCTTCAGAAATCTAAGGGCCAGGTTCGTTGAAACAGATGCTCCTAGATGAAAGGACAGTCGTAAATGCTGAAGGATTTATTGTCACCTCGTTCTGTAGTGTGGTGACCACGAGTTGTGAACTTAAAAGGACTTACTCGGTCTTAGATGACTTGTGTATTTTCTGTACAAGCGTCTTATATGTATTTAAGGATGTGTACTTACATGATGTAAGTGGACTGGGATTGCGAAACCGAAATAGACACGAGTATATGCCTATTGACAAAAGTCTGTTGGTTCCAAATTAAAATGAAATGAAGGAAATATGCGACTATTTAGTCAAAGTGTTAGTTAAGTCAATTAAATTGTATTTCGAAAATTATGCGTACTACTTCATAGTATGTTATGTTTAACATAGTAAGTTTGTAGCATACAAGAAGATTTTAATGGGGACGCCCCTAGAGTTGCAGATGTCCACAAACTACGGTGACCGCTTTCGCACACAGGTGATAAGTGTATTGGATATGTAATCATTAAAACATTGTTATGTCTGGTTTTATATATTTATTAGGAAAAAACGTAAAGAACTTAAAAAGAATCAACAGAAAACTCATATAATTTTCATGTCAAGTTTGAAACAAGAACAAAAAGAATAAAAACTATGTCGGTTTAAGACCGAATAGGTTTTAATACCGAACAATAAAGTCAGTTGAAACGTCAACCAAGGGCTAAGCTGTTGAAATATCGTTCTGGAGTTTAGTTACATTCTGTATGTAGGTAAGTTAAACAAAACCTGTTCAATTTTGCGTACTTAGGTACAAAAGGCTCAATGGTGCTCACTACCGTGAGTCGATTCGCCGCTAGGGGCGCTAGTGGAACGTGGGTCTTTCCGGAAACTTCCAAACGTCACGTTGACAATTCTTTCATATTAACAGAAGACCCACAGATGAGTGGCGTCGCGTGAGTGACAAGTATTTCGGGTTGTTTTTTTTCATTTCATCCAGGTTACTGACGACCTCTGCCTTAAAGTTTTTTAAATTGCAACAAAATGTTGATATGAATGATATGTCACCGAATGATCATGAATTGTGATTACCGTTAGTTTATAAACTAACGGGAAAACTGTGGGTTACTCGTAGGTTAAGTTAGTTTTTCTACTCCAGCACTTCTATCTGTCAATTAAGATGACTGACAGCGATATTAAAAAAGTATACATTATAACGTTGTCTATCGTATTTCATAACAACACTGCTCCTATGGATTTTTATACAAGATATGAGCACTGTTGTTGGTTTTTGTAATTTATATAGTGGGCACAACATCTTCCCTATTCTGCCACGTTTCTAGATTTCGCTTTTTACGCTATTTTAGCTGTCGTAGAAAAACTAGTGTATGTAACAGCTCATAATTGGTTCTTAAAACTCTCGAGTCTATGAACGGGTAACGGCGACCCTCAAGTTTTAAGAACCCTTATAATAGTAGACTGTTGCATAATAGTAGATTACATACCTAGGCCGTTAAAGTGGGAAATGTCTCGGATGACATGTAATCGACTAACATGTTATCCGAGGCTTTCCCATTTACCGGCCGAGGTTTGTATATTTTTTTCTGCTCGACAGAACCGGCAGGCGGCAATTTAGTTTTGCGTAAAGTGGCGTTTGCCGGCCGGAGGGCAGAAAAATGATATTATAATAACCCTGGTCAAATTATAATCGTTCGGGAGATCACAATTTAACGGTGTCATACTCGTATATACTAATTAAAATATCAATCTTTGACAAACCTTTAACATTAGATACCATAATTGAGTTAAACGCTACCGACTAATAAATCATAATAACATCAGTCATTAGAACGTATTATGACATGATTCACGTACTTAATTCTAACGCAGGTCACGTCTACCGCCAATTATATACAATGTGTCACGTGTGTTATAACAATGTGTTAGTTTGTTATGCTTCTTATTTAATCTGGGACAAACATGGTGGACATTTACATTTTAGTTTAGGTCAAGTTCAAGAGGAACTATTGAATTATTGATATGTTTTTTCATCTCAACGAATGTTATGCGTGCTTTGAAGGTTTTCCAAAGTAAAAGTCGTCGTTCTTTAGAAAATACATGTAGGTACTACAATTTAGGACGGGAAGTTTTAAACAGATGCAGTGTCTTTTGCACTGTACTCTAGATATAGGTAAACGAGTACCTGACCTCGAAGGGCCTAATTAGGCCCAGCGCCCACTTCATTAGTACAAGGAGTTTGTTAGACACGGTAAAGATAGTGAGATGACGGAAAGAACTTGTAGAAGTAAAAAATACAATACCCATATTAGAAACAACGGTAGAAATCACGTATTAAATTATATGAATACATTTTTTATTTATTTTGTCTGCTCCAGCACTTATACTCGTATGTATATCAATTAGATGACTGACGGCGATATTAAAAAAGTATACAGTATAACGTTGTCTATGGTATTCCATAAGAACACTGCTCCTATGGATTTTGATACAATATACAAGCACTTTTTTTTTTCTATAGTGGGCATACACCATCTTGCACATCCAGCCACCTTTCTAGATTTAGCTTTTTTCGCTATTTTAGCTGTCGTAGAAAAACTAGGGTATGCTCAGCTCATAATTGGTTCTTAAAACTCTCGGGTCTATTATTACAAAACTCTACTTCGTCTCGTTTTGTAACGGCGACCCTCAACTTTTAAGAACCCCTATTATATCACTGTGGTATAAACTACTATATTGGGTTACCTTTAAGTTATTGAGTGAATCTTTTTGAGTAATAAAGAAAAAAAAATCAATCTACATATTGTATGGCCAGAACAAGAATAATATTGAAAACGAACTACTTTTCTTTGCCCCTGGGTTTAATCGCGGCATTCATGATACCCTGGATGTAGGTAAACGAGTGCACTGACCTCGAAGGACCTAATTAGGCCCCGGCGCCCACTTCATTAGTACTGGGAGTTCGTTAGGCTTATCAGACCTGCAGGGTAAAAGGACTGAAATAACAAAACGAGCTGAATATACTTATTTTACATTTATGCAACTTTGGGAGTATGTTTTTATGAAAACAAAATAATTACGTATTTTTATCACAATAGGCGTGACATGTTTCGACTGCATCGGGCAGTCATCGTCGGACAGACAGTGCTGTCGTCACCTTCGCCACACGCATCGTATGTCACGCCTATTGTGATAAAAATTGAGTTTGAACCGTTGCAATTTGATGTCAGTATGACTCACGATAGTTTAAATTATATTCTCACACATTATAGGACCACGGGGGCAATGTCGCCCATGAAACGTCGGAGGTTAGTTTCAATGTTTTTGGCAACGCGTAAAAAATATTCGTATGCAAACCGGAGCTTTTTTCATAAGCTAGGATAAGAGCTTAGCTGTTTGAAGATTATGTACTTACCTAAGCCAGTGGAAACCGAGTACTGTAGACGCCCGCCAGTTCGCGTCGCAAATAAGCTTTTTTTCATGTGTAGGTTGAAGGCTTTTATATAATTGCTCAAAGAAAAGTAATCAAACCATAGTCTAATGTATCCAAAACATCCTAAATATATAGGATCAACAAACCATTCCGATTGCAAAATATCAAAGCACATTTTATACATTCCTAAAGGGTACTAATTTCACCCTCCGCTGAATATCTTAGGACTCCAGTCCTTAAAAGAAAAACTTGGACATCTTTGTGGACTTCAAAGTTCTTTTGTAATGGATTCAGTATGATAAGGTTGTAAGTAATGTAGGCAGCGTTTCCAATATATGGGCGATGATGCGTTACAAGGGATTTATTAATAATCAGAAAATTAGTCACTTTATTTACTTAGGTACCTCGTCACCATTAAATAAATAAATAAATATATGTGGGACAATCTTACACAAATCGACCTAGTCCCACGGTAAGCTCAATAAGGCTTGTGTTATGGGTACTAGACAACGATATATATAATATATAGATATATAAATAATTAAATAAATGGAAACATCCATAACTCAGAAACAAATATTCGTGATAAACACACAAATAAATGGCCTGACCAGGATTCGAACCCGGGACCTCCTGCTTCGTAGGCAGGGTCACTACCAACTAGGCTAGGAGGCCGTCAAACCATTATTATCACCGTTCGTAGGGTCGGCAACGCGCATGCAACACCCCTGGAGTTGCAGGCGTCCATAGGCTACGGTGACCGCTTAGCATCAGGCGGGCCATATGCTTGTTTGTCACCGTCGTAGAATTAAGAAAAACTAACGTAAGAAAAAAGTATGATGCTGTCTAACCTACTATTACTGCGTTCGATTGCTTGTTAGACTTTAATTCGTTTTTAACAAACACGTCTAAAGAGCATATTGTTTGAATATTGCGGTATATGGATGACTCACACTAGGACGGGACGGGACGGGGCGGGACGAAAAACCTGTCAATTTCTACAGAAAGCGTCACCTGACATCCGAGGGCTCCGAGCTACCACGTGATTCTTTCTATAGAAATTGACAGATTTTTCCGTCATCGCTACCGCTGGTGTGAGTCATCCTTTATGTTAATTTAACTTTTAGTCCTAATTTATCCTATAAGCTGCTGGAATTATGGTCCCCCTAGCTTAATTAGAGGGTTTTAAAAGTTATTATGTATGGACTATGGACCAAAAAGATAAGGCAAATTTATGAATTTTCGCACTGATTTAGGATACGTTTACTTATAGTTTTGTCCAGTTCGTCTGTCTGTGTGTCAGTAACACTGTTTTACGTTACTTAGAAACTATTTATTATATGGTAACGATATTACAACATTTACAACTAAAGGTGCATTTTGTGAGCCGCTACATAGTTTTGCATATTCATAGTGAAAAAAAAGTACTTTACAAAAAATAAAAAAAGATCATCAGTCTGATAGGTGTTTAAAAAGAACTTTAACAAGAATTTGAATAGTCGAATTTTGCTTTAATATGAATGTTCCATTTAATATCGAGTATCTTATTCTTGTATATATTTAAGGAATCCTATTTCATATAAGGCTCAACATCTTTCAGAAGTTGATACCAGAAGCAATTAAAGATTCGGTTTCATCGCTTCTAGGTTTTCAAGGCTTGAATCAATGATATACTCGTAAGCAGTTGACCAAAACAATGAAATCACGAATAATTATTTCTTTTTAATGTTACAAATACTACTTTGTTGTGGCGTGGTGTCTCCGGCTAAGGAACGAGTGTGAATCTAAGCCCGAATCAAAGACGAGGGCTCAATTTGAGCACGAGTTCGTAATTCTTGTACCGCCCGTGATACATACAATGTTTTTCATCACATTTGCGGGGAAAGAAATAAACATACTAGGCAGATAAATAAACAATAGTTATTAGTGGTAGTTAGTGGTAGTATCACAGTACAGTGAGGTGAGCGGTGGCTTCGTGCGGCGTTCGCGTGGGGCGCAAGTCCTCCGGGAGGCCGGTAAAGTAGTATGGAAATCCATTACGGCCATGGGCAATACAGCTCATTAAGTCTCCGTTTGCTTGCATATAATATTACCATTTACGAGCAGGTGTGATGAAACATACCTACTTGTGTAGGGTCAATAGGGTCATGTGAATTCTGCGTTAGGATAATAGGTGCCTATTTTGATGTTTTGATGCTTTTTAATACAAAGTTCGAACTTGAGCCAGTATTGTAAACTTTAGAAATATTTTTCAAGAAATGTTTGCTCGTTATGTAAGTTACGTAAGTTATGGCGCAAGCGAGCGTTTTAATAACCGACCGTTATTGAGTTCAGTAACAACGCCTAGAGCACTTGTAGTTGCAGTTTAGCAAGTTTTGATTCTGTTTTTATATACCTGGACAGCGGAACAGAGAGGAAGCAGAACAAAGATGAGAGATTCGGCCAAGTTGAAACAAAAGACATTCCTTTTAATTGATTAACAATTTGTCTATTTACTTTAAAACCCCATCAAAAGCCTATTAAACAGATTGAATTAATGAATGAATGAAAGTTTATTGGTTAAAATCAATATTTTATATGTCAGACATAAAAAGTATATTTACAATCATTCTTATAACTAACATATTATGAATTAAATCAATAATTAAACACTTTAGTTAAAAAAAAACGTTTCACTTTTACTTAAAAGTATTACCGTTACTGATACACTTCGTTATCACCGATAGTCGGATACCTAATCACATATACCCTAAACCCTAACATGCCACATCGATCCCATTAAATCAGGTAAAATTCCCAAAAACCCCAGACATTATTGACAAATGCTGTAGGAAAACCGCTGGACAGTAGATATTTTCTCAAAAGCTGAACCGGAGAGGATGGAATCATATTACTCTGTTGCACCATTAACTAAAGAAATCGTAAAAACATAATTTCATTCACTCCGTGACACCGGTAATCGCGTGACGACCCCTGACATGCGCCAGCGGCGGTCCCGTTAGATAGCTTGTTTACAGTTCACTGCGCGCTCTGCTAAGTGTCATAATTATTATTGTGGATCTTAGCTGCTTAGTTACTACATAACTTTTCATCTTCACTTTAGCCTACTCTTTTCACATACAATCTTCAAAGTGACGGAAGAATTTCATTCATCCGGGACACCGGTAATCGCGTGACGACCCCTGACATGCGCAAGCGCCGGTCCCGTTAGATCGCGTTTGTTTACAGTTCACTGCGCGCGCTACCAAGTGTCATAATGATGATTGTGGATTATCTTAGCTGTCTGTTTATCTTAGATCACACGGTAAACAGTTTGTTTTTTCGGCCTATTACCAGGTCGATGCTGTTGCAGGTCTTACATCTGGTGTTATAAACAGGGCCCGTAAATTTCATGCCGGCTACGTCATAATGACATATATAAACACACAGGAAGTTTTAATACGAAATGAGTTAATGACAGATAAAGTCTATCAACGTTCGATTCTAACGTCGAACGTAATAGTTTTGACACTATTCAACGACAGCATTATTCTATCAAACGTAAAACCTAAAACATGATGTACGAAGCTTAACGTCATTTGTCTGTCATCGGCATGAAAATTACGGGCCCAGGTTATAAAGTTAAGTAACAACTAGAGAGCGTCCTAATGCTGGGCAAATACCTCCATTTTTATCTTCCACTGATTGCTCTAGCGTTTTCTATGGCCCAACTAACGAAGCAGTACCAGCTGCATCCATTACTTAGTTTTTGAATCACCTCATTCTCCTTCCTGTCTGAATGGTCACTAGAATCAACATTCCTACACACAAACATACACAGCAACGGTGAAGCACTAATAAATTTACATACAAGCATAATCCATAAACATCAAACTAAGCTCCATTATTTACTAAACATATAATGGCTAATCTAAACTAAATCCCGGCAAACTGTTTATATATTGACAACTAAAGTCAACACGCGGCTAATTATTAACTTTCACGAGGTTATCACGGCTCTCTTTCTTTCATCAGCCCTTCCTCTATCTCCGTCTTTGTCGTTGCGTATCGTATCACCATTGAATCGCCTTGAACTCCGTGTGCATGAAGTGTAACGAAACGCGTTGTATTGTATTCTTATTTCTTACCGAGTGTAGGTAAATCGAAATAAAGTAAAAACTGTTATTTTGATTATTTGTTGAGTGGTTTTAGTAAAAGGTCGCTTTAATTATGTCGCTTACTGATAAGGCTCTCTAATGCTATAAAAATAATTTAGAAATTAACCTTATCTACAGCTGCCAAAGTGGTATTTTTTGCCAAAAAACTGTCACAATGTATGGTACCAACTAAAAACATGTAGATACTTTTATGTTGTACAGAGATTGTATAAATAAACAAATCAATCAACTGAAAGGAATCAAAATTGTTCATAGCTTGATGCTTGTTTTTCCGCCTTTTTCCCTCTTTTCAAATAGTACTATGTACTGTGTGTATGTAGTACTGTGTATGTGTGTAGTATGTACTGGTAAGTGACGTGTGTAGACTTTTTATTTTTTTTATGTATGCAAATAAAGCATGACAGTAAAACCAAGGCACTGTAATACTTATAGCTCTTATCCATGAGCTGATTGTCCTTTTTCAAAGCAGTTCATCGGCTATTGCATTTATAGTGGTTTCGGTAAGCATTACAATTATGCGATTGTAACCGCCTTGAACGCATCAACACGCGATACTTTTTTTATATGAAGTAAGTAATTGTTAACTTCTGTCGGAGGAAGTTGACTAGGTTAGCTCTCTTCCGCTCCAAAACGGGTAATTTACCGATGAAAGTTCCGATGTGTTACATCGTACGGATGTTTGTGTGTATTGTTAGGAAGTCGTGAAAATGCAGGGTCATTGGGTCAGTCTATTAAAGTTTCGTGACGTGAAGTAACGTGTCATTGCCATAGTCTGTGTATACTTTAAAAGCATAAGGCATAGGGCATTTTGCAGAAAATCACGTTTTGATCAGCGATGATGGGCCCTAGAGGGAAACTATAGGCAAAGATTAGAATATATTCAAAGGAGATTGCCGAGATTTGGTACCATTTATCAAAAATTTTAGAAAAACTAATTAATAACCGTTTAATTATTTACCTAAACAAATTTAAAATTCTATCGTCACATCAATTTGGATTTAGAAAAGGTATTTCTACTGAAGATGCAATTCAAGCTCTCTCCTCTCTAATAATTAAAAAAGTTCATAAAAAACAAAGGTGCTTAACTGTTTTCCTTGACTTAAAGAAAGCTTTCGATACGGTTTCTATTCCCACTCTTATACACACTCTAGAATCCATAGGAATTAGAGGCATACCACTCTCTTTACTTAGCTCTTACCTTAATAATCGGAAGCAGAGAGTTAAGATCGGGAAATATATAAGCGACGAGTGTGACGTAAGTTTTGGAGTCCCGCAAGGGAGTGTACTAGGCCCCACTCTATTTTTGATCTATATAAACCAGCTCTGTAATATGCCTATTGAAAATGGCTCTATTTTTTCGTATGCTGACGATACAGCTGTTGTGTTCTACGGAGATACTTGGGAAGCAGTACGTGCTTCTGCGGAAATTGGACTTGCTAGAATTGCATGCTGGTTGCAAAAAAACCTCCTTACTTTAAACAAAGATAAGACTAATTTCATCTGCTTCACTACTGACTGTAGAACTCAACCAGACTCCACCTTTTCTCTTAAAATCCATAGCTGTGATGACATAAACCAGTCGATTTGCTCTTGCTACGCTATAGAAAAAGTGGAATGCGGAAAATACTTGGGAGTTATGATTGACCAGAGACTAATATGGCACTCTCACACAGAGCTAATGATGTCTAGAACCCGGAAACTTATATGGACCTTTAAATGTTTAAGACACTCTGCATGTTCACAACTTCTAAATCAAATTTATACTTCTTTAGCACAATCGATCCTCTCTTATTGTATTTCGATATGGGGTGGAGCCACTAAAACAAAATTTTTACAACTAGAAAGAGCTCAAAGAGCACTGCTAAAGGTCATGTACTTTAAGCCTCATAGGTTTCCAACCGGAGAACTTTATGATCTATGCGGCCTTCTATCAGTTAGAAAATTGTATGTTTTAAATGCTGTGTTAAGACAACATAAATCCACACCGTATTATCCTATCTCTCAAACAACTAGAAGAAAAAAAACGAAAGTAATCCCTATGCCACAATCAAAGACGTCCTATGCTAGAAGACAATACGGTGCTCAATCTGCTAACTTGTATAATCTTATAAATAAAGAAATTGAAATATATCCCTACACATATAGAGAATGTAAAATAAAAATATTAAACTGGATTAAAAAGAAAACCTACCTTGAAATAGAAAATCTACTGAAAAAATGAATATTGTATTGATCATATGTAAGTGTTCTCTATTTCACACACACACACATACACACACACACACACACACACACACACACACACACACACACACACTTTCACACGAAGTGGCCTTTTGAAATCGTTATCCTTAAATATAAGTAATATATGTTAATCATCTGACCTGTTTCTCATAGGTCATATGTTATATTAGTCTAAGTTTGTTTACCAATAAGTACCTCTTAGAAAGTTTATATAAGTAAGTTAATCACTAAGGAAGAGCGGTGTTCCTTAACACAGGTATTTTCATACTTAAAAAGGGACACCAACCTGTACTATGTTTAATTTGTTTGCTACTGAATAAATCATTTTTCATTTTCATTTTTCATAGGTGTCAATAGCGACCTTTTCCCAAAACTGTTCTATTAAATTTGTTATATTCAAAACGAATTAGATTTTTTATATTGAAAATACTACGTGGGAAATGTAAGATCAATTTAAATAGTAGTTTGATGAAATTGAATACTAGTTTGATTTTTAGTCAATTCATTAACAATTATCCCCCTACCCTGAAATATACGTAAGCCCGTACGTATTTTCCCAGATATTAAAATGAATTTGAAAAGACGAAGAAAATAATTAGGTACATCTGTAGTACCTAACTAGAATAAAAAAACTCAACAAACTTGTTTTTTTTTTGGTGCGTATCGAAATACCACTGATTATCTCCGTATATAGTGAAAAGGTCAGCAGTCACTATAATTGATATTATTAATATATAGGAGGTATACATAGAGACAGATCTCTATATCGCCTTGGAATAACACGCTTTAAGAGTGTAATAAAGGTTTTATTACACATTGACGGTATTGTATTAAAACATGGCTGACATCTCATAACACTGATCTGTGTGAAACATACAATAATAGCGAGCAAACTCACATAATCTTGCAACAAGACGATTATAAGATTTATGTTGCAGTAACATTTGCCAGATTCGCGTGTTAAATGTAAAAAAACATCCTATAAATTCTATTTTTTTACTGTTTAGATTGCTATCTAGCTGCGGTCGTGGTGCAGCTACTTTAGTAAGCTAAACTCGCCGTCTATCGAACGTCCTGACAGTTTAAACAAACCGCCATATTGATAGTAATAACCTAACTTTTATGTTTTTAATGAAATCTCCAAGATTTAGTTATTGATAAATACATTTATTGTCAAAATATATACAGTAAGTGTAATTTACCTAACTACCTACCTCTACCTACCTTAAATCTAAAATAGGTCCTTGAGGCATTGTACCTAGGACGCTGGCAGCATTCCCTCGTTGTATCGCAATGCTGATACGTTGTCCGAGGAAGTTAAGTTATTTAACTTACGTTTTGTATGTTACAATAATACGACCATATCAGAAGTGAACGTCTTCAGTGGTGTTTGACGAGGCAGTGTGAAAAAAGGAGAAACAGTGGCAAGACATGTGATACCTCTTTGTTTACGTCGTTTGTAGTTCTATTGACGGCGATTATACTGGATTGCGAAGTAAAAGCAAGGATTGGAACATTTGCAAGATTACTGTGTTCACTGTATCTTTTTTTAACCAGTCTGCGGTTTCATTTAGCTGGCTAGTACTCACTGTTATATCAAGCAAACCATAAAGACTAATGGTTGTACACCTCGTAGGTCATTTGTAACAACCGTGACGTAATTGAAGGCCGATGGCGTTGTTGAATCATATATTTTAGTGGTTTGTTATAATCGCAAAACGTTTCCTGTGTTCATCAACAAGTGAGTAACATTCTGTTACTTCTGTATTAGTAACTAGACTAGTTTCCCTGGCATTTTCTTAGACCCTAGGTATTTATAAGAGGCAAGCCAGACAGACATATGATTCTGTCAGACCTCTTCGTTGTGGTTCAATCACATCATTTCGCCGCTTGTTGTGAAGAACGATTGCTTATGTAGCAACATGGCAGATTTGCCAGATTCCTGCGTTCTTTGACAAGCAAGGTTCTGCATTTCGTATCGTTTTGTCTGGTTTGAGAAAAGAAGGTCATTTTTGTGTATGTTTGTTCTGCGATTATTTCGTGAAATATTACCTACTAGGAAGAACACCAATTTTTTGGGAAGCAAATACATCCAAGTCAAGATGGTCTCGTTGAGTGATTCCTGTTTGATGTTTTTTTGAAGAACAATGGAACCTCCTGAATTTTGAATGACTTATTTTATTATTAGAGCTACTTTCGAAAACTTTCAATTTTATCGTACTTTGTTTTTACAAAATTATTCCTACAAAATGTTATATTATTATTTCGTTATGTTATTTTTTTATTCCCATCTGAAACATTCCTACAAAAAAACAAAAACCACGTACCTAAATCTCTTAATCGTGTTAATTAAAACTGACATAATCTTTGATCTGACCCTTGATCAAAGGATCAAAACTCTTAGCTCTTCCATAAGGCATTAATGAGAAAGATTTCCATCAAGATATTTGGATTCTCAGTGAGTTTGACGGACTTATCTTCCGTTCAACTGCCATTGTTGCAAGGTTTCATTTTAAATTTATTTTGAGTAGACTTTAATGAAGCTACTACCTACTATTTAAGCTAGAGTATTCAGATTTTTAAATGTTTATCCGTTATGAATATGATCTGGTTATAATACGATCGCACAGTATACCGTATTATATTAGAACCAGTTCAAATTTCAAAGTTAGAATCGACCTCTTCAAAAACAGAAAAAATAACCTTGCCTGTTTTTTTGCGTTGCATTCAATTGCTTGTTGTCATAAACAATAAGCTAAAAAATGTACCTATTATGGTTTACGACTTGAATGGCATCTTGTATATATTGTTTCAAAACTAGGTGAAGTATTCAAGATAATTATATGTCTAATGTTATTAAAAATGCCTTAACAAAAGTCTAAGTTCAAAATGAGGTGAACAAGCTAAATTGCACGAAAAATGAGGACCCTTGACACCGCCCCGGTTCCATCATAAGAGTCATTACCGCTCAAACTGGAATCTCGTAGGCATTACAAGCTTTAATGGTGTGTCTTATTCTTAAGCTTATAAAGACGGGTATCCCATGGCAAGTTTGGAACCGGGTTAAGAGGTGGCATTACTTATGAGTCTACTTTGTGACGTTAAAAGGAACCATATAGTCGATTGTTTATAAGGTTCATTTTGAGATTAATCTTTATGGCAGTAGCGCCTTATCGACACGCGAGAATGTTGCCTTTAACATGGAAGCGTCATATTTTCAGGTTGTGAGTGAATGAAGGACGAGGGAGGGAAATTCTCTTAGTTTCATAAAGAGTCCAGGCCGCTTATGATTTTTTGAAGTAAAAAGGGAAATGTAGACTTGATGCGCTTTGCATTAAATTCGTAGTAACGGGGTTAACGTGTTTATTTTATTTTTTATTCCGAGTAGGTATGTTTATTGTTTACTTACCAAGATGGCTACCGGACTGAAGCAATTAGGTACATAGTTGTATTCTGTAAAGAGTGGTTGAAAATTTTGACCAAAAAAGAATCATCTTGAAGGTCAAAACTCATTTCTCTGTATAGTCGTGGGATTGTTATACCGTGATGTTCTCCCTTGTTAGCATCTGCATGAGATTTGATTTGAGGTACTTTGAGCTGAGGTATAGGGGGTACATACTGTCGCGGGGGAGTGACGTGATTTTTTTTAGTGGAGATAGTTGAAGGGATGGTGACATAGGGTATTTTTTGTCTCTTTCTAACGCCAGCGAAGCCGCGGGCAAAAGCTAGTACTACATATTCTAGTTGTTCTTATACTACATATTCTAACAAAGAAGTGTACAAGAAGTAAGTCCATTTCGATGGAATGTCTCAATCTTATCAGTTTACTATTGTTATACAATATCCTTTCATTGTCACTATTGTTTGTAACTGCCGTTATCGACGCGAATGCAATCGCTTTATGTAACTAGTTCTGTAAACATAAACTTGGTCCAGAGCGTTGGACGTAATAGTTTATTTGTAAACAATGTAACAAGCTCAACAATGTTTTAATAGGAAATAGTACATTACCTAACTAGTGCGGTAAAACAAAGAAAGGCCGAGATCGCAGATGTTTGCGACCCGAGCTGCAAGCGAGGGACGTAAATATGCGATCAAGGGCTTTATTTATTATGTACCTCACGTGTTAGGTACATCATTTTATGCCTACACTTGGGCAGAAATCGGCCTTTATGGCCACTTGGCCAGGTGTGGCATAAAAAGGATTTTTTATACGACGACGGTGACAAACAAGCATACGGGCCGCCTGGTGGTAAGCGGTCACCGTAGCCTATGGACGCCTGCAACTCCAGGAGTGTCACATGCGCGTTGCCGACCCTTTAAAACTTTAACACTCCTTTTTTGAAGAACCCCATAGGTACTGTAGTCCTTTGGGAAAACAGCGGCAGGGAGCTCATTCCGTTATTATTATTACGAACTTAGGTATAATGTGAAATATTCCCAGCTGTCAGCACCCAATCGTAATACCAAATCCTTTGTTCGGGTGACCAAACAATCTCAAACCGTGGGAAATTAGTATTCATTTCGGTTTAACCGTCAGTTTGAAGGCCGGGTAATTAGGTTAGTCATTTTAGTCAGTTTATTTTTAGGCATCGTTGGATATTTTAACACCAACTTTATGGCCATTAAGGTTTTCCATTAGAATTTTGTGACAATTTATTTTTCCTTAGTTAATTACGAGTACGTAATGTAGTGTAATGTTTTAAGCTGTTCACTGTAACTTCAAAGAGTAGGGTTCTTAAACTATTACTTCTTTCTAAAAAAAAAAATAAGGTTATTTGACCGTAACATCACATATCTATTGCAACTGAACTCCATAGCTTTGTTTATGTCCTTTTTTTCGTTTAAAGAACGCGTATTTATCTAATGACATCTCGTAAAAGAAAAAAATAGTTCTTACGCTAAATATGTGACAAAAACTACTTAAATTTCTCCATAAAAATAACATAAGTATGCCAAGTCCATACGTGACCCTACAACTAGGGTTGCCAACTATTTTTGTGGGAGTTATAGTATTTTCCAAATAAAAAAGGAAAATATATAGTACACTGTAAATAAATATAGTACTTTAAGACAACTCTTTATTTTGGGGTAAACTAAGATCAAATATACTTACCAGCATTTTGTAAACAACTCCTATTACATAAGACTACTTTTAACTTGCAACAGCGTTCAGGTTATTTGGAATTTTTAATATTCATTGGCAGAATGCATGATCCAATTAGTGTGACCACTCAATTTTCACCTCCACCCTCCACCGCCACCATCAGTTAGAGTCAAACCACGTTATCTCTTCCATGCAAGTGAACTGTCAAACTTTAAAGTGTTATTCTAAAAGTCAGACATCTATGACAAACAAAAAGTGGTTTTTAATCCTATCACTTATGTCTTTAGAAACATTTTCTAAGTTTGTAAGTATTATTTTTGTCTCATAGCCATAAAATGCTCCTTTTTGCGTTGCTCTAGTGCATTATTTAAAGTAGCCATGATTTTGTACACATCTATTACAGTAATATTATTTCCTTCTAGTTGTTTCAGAGCTTTGTGAAAATTGTGTAGAATGTGGCTTGTGAAATTCATATAAGCCTTAATTTTATTCTCTCCTTCTAGGTATCTAATCTGTCAATTTCTATAGAAAGAATCACGTGATAGCTCGTGAATTTCTATGGAAATTGACAGATTTTTCCTGTCCCGTCCCGTCCCGTCCCGTTCTAGTGTGAGTCATCCTTTAATGTTTTAGCAAAGTTCTTTAAAAAAATATATTCTGGGACAATCCTCATACGTCCTAGTTCCACGGTAAACTCAATAAGGCTTGTGTTGTGGGTACTAGACGACACAAGCCTGGTGGGTACTGTAGATGACGATATATATAACATATGGATACACTTAAATACATAGAAAACTTTCATAACTCAGGAACAAACGTGATAAACACAAAATGCCCTGAGCATTCGAACCCGGGACCTCCTGCTCCGTAGGCAGGCTACCAACTAGGCTAGGAGGCTGTTAAAATAACATACGAGGCACTTGCAGGTACCGTATCTAAAAATAGAGCGCATCTCGCAACTTCGCCTTCGGTGCTTAAATTCGCGTCCTCAAATTAACACGGTGCCGAAACGTCGTCATTAGCACAGTGCTGCCGTGCGGTGGAGACGCGAAACTTGTTGCGAAAGTGCTATTGTTAAGACCTGTGTTTTGAAGTATAAGTAGGTACTCTGTATTTCTCTCCCATTGAAGTGTAAAACAACGGATAAGTTTAAGGAAACAACATCAAATTTTAATTTTAAAATAAACAAGCATACGGCCCGCCTGATGTTAAGCGGTCACCGTAGCCTATGGACGCCTGCAACTCTAGGGGAGTTCCATGCGCGTTGCCGACCCTTAAAAAAAGGAGGATTTGCTGTGTTGACAGCTAAAGGGGCAAGCTTGGCTCTGTGGGTCCCCAGCTGTCAACACGGTGAATCCTCTTGGAACTCCGGCGACCTTACTCACCGACAGAAACATTTTATTTAAAATAATTTATGGTAGAGTGTTCATTAAATTTACAATCTTGTTTTTCTTGTTGCAGGTAAGATTTTTTTCCTCATCACCTTGGTTTGTGCAACTCCGTAAGTATAGCTTGTTTGTATAATAATAAACTATCTAATCACGTTCTAAACCAGACTATGTATATGAAAAAGAGTCGCAACTGCGGCACTTACGGCGTATTTTTTTCGGCTGATTGGGTATCCAGGAACATACAACAAAATAGCTAAAAAGACAACAAATTATCTGTGCTATATTCGTTTATAGGAAGTAGGTATATAAATAAATAATAATAAATATTATAGGACATTCTTACACAAATTGACTAAGTCCCGCAGTAAGCTCAAGAAGGCTTGTGTTACGGGTACGGGTACCCAATACATAAATACATAGAAAACATCCATGACTCAGGAACAAATATCTGTGTTCATCACACAAATAAATGCCCTTACCGGGATTCGAACCCAGAACCATCGGCTTAGCAGGCAGGGTCACTACCAACTGTACTAGTACGAGTATGTATGTCAGTATATTTCCTAATCGTTCGCGGTCTGATTGGCATCGATCTTGAACAATCGAGCGAAGGTCACAGGAAACAGGCGCGGGCGCATCGCATGTGTTACTCATATTGTATGTGTCTTTGTTGATACACATACCATTTGTGTGCCATTTCGTTACTACAGCTAAAATAGCGTAAAAAGCAAAATCTAGAAAGGTGTCAGAATGTGGAAGATGTCGTGCTCATTATAGGATTTAAAAAAAACAGTGCTCTTATGGAATACAATAAACAACGTTATTTTTAATTGACGGAAGTGCTAGAGTGATCTTCTTCTTTTCAATAATGGCTTCTGTCCGAGAGTTGGAAAATTTTGCCAGTGTCACGTACTCACGTATTATCAATATTTCAGTAGATATATTATATGAATATAATAGTATATTTCCACTTGTCTTCACCAATAAAAATGATCCATTTATTGACGATACACCACGATTTTATTTAAGTTATCGAAATGGTGGTATCAAATTCCATACAAAAAAACGTCCAAGTGTGAGTCGGACTCGCCTACCGAGGATTTCGCACAAAGGATGCTCCCCTATTTATAACCTTCGGTACTTAAAAATACAGGTGGCACGGAACTCTCAGTGTGCGGCAAGTATACGGTTTTCGGATTTTCTCCTGTACTTGTGCTACAAGCTCTTGCTTTTTGTCAAATTTCGTGATTCTAGGTCAACGGGAAGTACTTTATACATTTTGATTCCCATTGCAAATGTATGGGAAATGCGACATAAACGGCCGTGTCTTATCTTTTGATTGCGTTGACGTAGAAGTTCGGTATTTTACAGCTTGAAGGAACCGCAGACCTGTGTATGTATTCATTCTAACTTGCTACCTTTACGCGTTCCCGAGATAAAGGATTGACAAACGGACAGGGGGACAACAAAGTGCTCCTATAAAGGATGACTCTCACTTGAACGGGACGGGACGGGGCGGGAATCTATAGAAATTGACAGATTTTTCCGTCCCGCCCCGTTGCGCCCCGTCCCGTCCCGTGCTAGTTTAATTATCCTTAAGGGTTCCGTTTTTTCCTTTTAGTTACGGAACCCTAAACACGCTTAGCCCCGGGTGGTCCAAGTGGCCCTTAGTAAGGTTGTACAGAGACCAAAATGAAAATGATCCTTCCGAATCCAACTGGACAGTCAGACGTAACGTTCGCTAATCAAATTACACAACTAAACTAATCCGATCGCCATAATCTGGTTAGGTCGTCGAATGGGGAAGGTGTCACTTTGGGTTAGGGCCGTTTTACACTGGGGGTCCGAGTGTTTTTGGGTAGCGATGGCATTCAAGTAATCGAAATGGACGCACTGTTCAAAATACATAGCTGCACACATAGATATAGAATAGAAGAACTGGATACCCAATCAGCGGAAAAAAAGGTATTAAAGTGCTGCAGTTGCGGCACTTTTTCATATAGTCTTGTTTGGAACGTGAAGTTTCGTTAAGTGCCAACAGCTTGTGCAGTGTTGGTAGTTCTGTATTAATTTGACACTTAATGTTTACACCAGTAAGCTCTTTTTCGTATAAAACATTTATCGTTAGTGTCATCATCAAAATTGTTTGCTAATGTCATTCTGACGCACATTTTTTGACGATTGTGTTCTGCTTTGTGTATCTATTTTATTTAATAAATCAATGGTTGCACACAATACTTAGTAGTCAGTTCGTAAAGTATCGTGTATTTTAAATTTCGATCGCTCGTGTCTCGTATTTGCAGCATAGGTACCATTTAATCGGTTCTATATGTATGGAGAGAATTGGATACTTAGTTAACAACAAATCATAATATCGGGTGCTCAATAAAACTTAGGTACATGGTAATGATCCCGTTTTAAATATTAGTTATAAATGTTATAATACTTAGTTAATAGTTTCTTATAATATTTTTTCATGTCTCAAAACCAATAGCGTAATGTAAAAGTACCAGCGCCCGACGCTGCACCAGTATTTGACATGAGCACTTTATGTCAAAGTGACAAGGTTTAAATTTGAATATAGAAAAATCTTCGTTGTTGAAATTTAACCTATATTACTTTATGTCAAAGTAATATAGGTTACCTATATTACTCTGGCATAAAGTGCCCGTGTCGAATACTGGTGCAGTGTCGAGCACTAGTACTTTTACCTTATGGTAAAGTTAGGATTTAAAAAAAAGAGTGTAAGTAAGTCTTGTGTTAAGATTCTCTTCTCGTAACTAAAAATCGTATGTAAGACGGGGCTGTTATTGAACTTACCCAGTGTAAACCTGCCCTTATTAACCTGTATGTGTTAATGATTCAGAGGGGTTTTAAGTTAATTACCTTTGAACATGTCAAGATATATTATACTAAGTGTGAAATGTAAACAAGCTTCATCTGAATTTCAAGACTAGGAACTTAGTGAATCTGACATCTTTAAGTCAATTTGGCCAATGTTGTACCAAATTCCGTGTTTGTATGAAAGAGCATTTTTACTTGAATGACAAAATGGTACCTAAGCCGTGGAATTGAATATCGTTGATTTTTAAATTATTATTAATCCATCCAGGTTTAAATCCCGGGTCCTTTGTTGAAAACATATGATATAGCTTCTAGTTGAAAATAATCTTTAAATATTATCTAGAAGGCAGGTATCGTAACGTAACGAAGTAAGTCTGAGCTGTAGGATTGGCGGAACGCACCTTAAATGTTTAAAATAAGAAAGGATTGCATATACCTACTTAAGAAATTTCGCGGTTAGGGCGTCTGCCGCGAAAGCAGGAGGTCGCTGGTTCGATCCCAACATTCCCAACCCTGCTAACCGGGGGCTGAGGTTATTACGATAATAATATGGAGGTTTGTTCACATTACTAGCAAGTTGGATTGCAGGCGATTTTACGATGTTGGAATAGTTTTAACTATGACCAGTCCCAGTTCAGCAGCAATTCTATTTGTATTCTCTTCTCACATTCCATCGACTATTCCAAAGCCCATCAAAACCGGCTGACTCAAAAAGCAGCTGCTCCGAAAACTGGAAACCTTTTAACACGTTGTTTCGCTTTTAGTGCAGTTGCAAAACTATTTTATAACCATTTCTCCTGGCGCTAAGCCAGCGACGCCACAGTTACAATATTACCAGTACTTTCATTTTGGGCGTGACAAATACAGTCCGGAGAAACTACTACAAAACATCATTTAACACGCCGAAGAGCGACTAACCAGTCGCTCTTCGGCGTGTAGGCCGTGTAGTAAGAACACCTGGATACAACCGCAAAAAAAGTCTCTAACCCACTTGAACCAGCGTCGCTCGCTCAATCCCAATCATATCATGTGAAAGACATAAACTTAAGGATGACTCACACTAGAACGGGACGGGACGGGGCGGGACGGGAAAATCTGTCAATTTCTATAGAAAGCGTCACGTGACATCCGAGGGCTCCGAGCTATTACGTGATTCTTTCTATAGAAATCGACAGATTTTCCCGTCCCGCGCCGACCCGTCTCGTCTCGTCCTAGTGTGAGTCATCCTTTATTCAGATTTTTCCAGAATCGATAATTATTTCTGCTCTTGACTAGACAGGTCTACTCGTACCTAGTTAGGTTAGGGCCTGTTCTTGCTGTGTCCTCCGGGTCATGAACTCAACAATATTTCTACTTCAGTGGCTATCAGTTCTACTATCATGACAACTACAAGCAATGTACTATAGCGTTCAGAATTGCATGGGCAATTCTGAACGCTATAGTACATACCTCGCCTACTACTTAAGTCTGGATACCCATTCAGTATTAATTAGTAGTCGCCACTGTCGCTAGTACTTGATTCTGAATTCAGTCAAATCGAGACCATGACACATCATGTTCATAATAATAGATTCTGAATGTGGACTACCGGTATTAAGTGCATTCTGTTGAATTATGGAAATATAAATTCCGATCCCATCGTGTAAGTTATTAAACTGCTTACACAAATTGTGGTTGTGTCCACAAGTTGCATCAATCGCGCTGTTCCTGGGAACCGTAAAGATAAAGTCTGTCCGTCTGTTCCGCCTGTGCAGTGGTGTTACATTCGTTTTGTATTTAGTTAAGTTTTGCTTAGAAGGGATAACGTGGTTTGACTCTAGCCATGCGTATTTTGTCTACGTTCGCTAGAAACAGTGTGCTTACCATGAGTAGTACCTATTACGTGGCCGAATTCGATAGTGGCTGCGGCGTTCCCCCCGAACCACGCCACGCCACGTTCTACTATGTCCGTCTCGCTCCGGCCAGAATAATTATAGGCGCGAGACGGGCATACTTTCGAGCCGCAGTCGCTATCGAATACAGGCGTGCAACTCATGGTAAGCACACAAAGATGGACCACTCATTCCGTACCTCTTACGAAAGGTTTTGATTAGACCCATGATGTTCATGCGTGACATGTTGCGAATGCATCGGACACTCATCGTCAGACAGACAGAGTGGTGTTGTCAGTGTTGTCACCTTCGCGGCTCGGCAAAACAGGATATGCGTTTACAAAATGGAATAAATAGAAAAAAAACAAAGGCGAATTTATCCCGTGAGATCCATATAATGATATCGTATTAATAAATTACCGCAGATTTACAATTATTCAGCCAAAAAGCAATATGAATATTGCTAAGACCTAATTTCCTAACTTGTCTGAGTTGTCAGTCAGGAGTAGACAGGAGATGAATTGCCTAGGCGTCGAGGCTGAGACTGAGAAAATAGATGACGTAATCAGTTTTACTTATTTATGTAACACGTTTTACTGTAGGAGCTTTATTTTGTTTTGACCCGGTTATGTTTCAGTTCAGTTTTTTAAGATAAAATGGCTCTGTCCAGTGGGACAATTTCGCCATTTTCAAGGTATAATGCCTCATGGCCTACAAGTGTACGGTGAGTTAAAAAGTAAGCTCTTAGAGCGACGTTGTACGGTGGAGGCCTAGCTTCTGCCTTTCCTATGTCAAATTTAGTCAATTCAAATTCACGCGAATAGATGGCGCTGGTGTACTTACCTGTTTTTTTTTTTGGTATTGGTTTGGGTTTGGAGAGGAGCCCTCCAGTTACCACATGTGATAATCGCCGAGACTTCCCCAAGGGAAGTCTCGGGGGGAAGGGATTTTGCCAGTGGTCATAAGGACCTTCTGGTCTTTGCGTCCGCAGATGCAGATTTGTTAAGCACAATTTCCCCTATGTTTCACCATAATTGGGAGTGGGAGAGAGAGAAGGAGTATTAAAATATTAAAATAATGAAATAAAATATAAAAACAATATTATTTTGATAGTAGTATTATAATAATTACATCTACCCTGGGTCGAAAGGGAACCCGGTTGAAGGGGTGGGTTCAGCAGAGCTGTTTTTGAGAATCTTGGTTTGAAATATGGCCTTTTCTGTTGGCAGGGTTGTACCACTTTTTTGTGTGAGTGTGTGTGTAGTGTTTGTTTTAGTTTGTGTTGTGGGATATTTTAGATATCCACCCTAGGTCCTCTAGGGAAGACAGTGAGGGGGGTGATGCTAAAGTCCTGTATTTTTAGTGTTAGGTTGTCATCTGGGTCTATTACAATGTGTTTTGGTCTTCGGTTTTTCTACTAGCTAGTGGGTTGGGTGTGTATTCTACTGTCTTGTTGATAAGTTTGTTCGGATTGTGGGCAGCATTGTCAAAGTACCTCACCTCCTGGAGGTTGTATAATTGGTTCAATGTATAGGTCCCTGTGGAGATCGGCTACTGGCTACTCTGACATATTTAGGTGCTCCTACTGCGCTCCGCAGGAACCTATTTTGAAGTAGTTGGAAACTTTTCAGCTGTTTTTTAGACGAGTGGGCAAATACTACACTTGCATAAGTCATCACAGGTCTTATGCAAGTTTTGTATAACGTGAGTTTATGTCTCGTGGACAGGCGACTCTTTTCATTTGTTAATGGGTGCAGCCTCCCCATTAGGAAGGCAGCTCTGTTTCGTGCTTTTGTGATGTGATCTCTGAATAAGAGTCGTCTGTCCAGCGTGACTCCTAGATATTTTGTTTTATTGGTCCATGGTATGGGTTTGCCCAACAGACCTATCTCCTTGTGTTTTCCAAGCAGGGATTTGTAGTTAGCCTCTTTTCTGGAGAAAAGAATGGCTGCGCTTTTATCGGCTTTGACCTCTATTCTCCAGCGGTCAAACCACTCTCCTAGGGAGTTTATGGCTTGCTGGAGAAGAGAGGTCAGCTTGTTTGGACGGTGGGATGATGCATATATTGCTGTATCATCAGCAAACAGGGAGTAGTGTACTCCAGGGACCATTGGCATATCGTTTATGTAAAGGGCGAAAATGGTGTACCTGTGTTTAAATGTTCCTTATTTTAATATAAGTGGAGAGTTGGAGACAGTTACTCATATTTCATATGTTATACATAACTTTAAATTAATCATACTATCTATAAATTCTAAATATTCTTCTAATTTTAATACATACTGTTGCCAGTAAGTAATTTAAATTGCAATATTGTAGTATAAAAGTGTAATCACAGCTTTCAATATATAGAGTATTATGCCAGATTACGTAGGCACTAGCAACAAGATATACAGGACTTCAATTTCAACATTGTCGTATTTTTAACCGGTTAGCAACAAATTTAAATTAAGTTCAGAAGGTTGTAAAACTCATTTTTATATCCCTGAAGCATCTAATATTTTTAAATAACTGTCTGGCAAGTTCAGAATCTAGACCAGTAAGTAAAATAACTCAAGTCCCGCAACTTTCCCAAAGGAAGTGAAATTATAAAATACTGTACAAAGTTATGATGGACTTGTTTTATACTTGTAAGTTGTAGGGCCTCTGTTGGAAGGCGACCTTCAAAGTCTTGTACTTTGCAAATGTTAAAACACTATATAACCCTCTTGTTTATTCAAAGTCAAAACGAAAACTGAACAGATTTCAAACAAACAAAAATATCTACGTTCGTGTATTCAATATAGGTTTTTAATTATACCGGGCGTTTCCTGTAATAGTAGCAAAAAATTAACCGTAGGTAGTGCTTCTCAAATCTAACAACTTTTTTTCAACAACTTAGAAATTACGTACGCTATGGGGTTTCTCTAAATTATCGCCGAAAGTAATTTTGCCGAACATCACTTCCTAACCACTTTATCGCAGAATTTCATTTCGCCGAAAGATCAGTTGCCAACGGTAACGTTTCGCAGACGTATCTTTCGCAAGTGATTATAATCCAACCAAACCTAACCTAGTTGGCAAAGGAAAATTCGGCCAAATGAAAGTTGGCAAATAATATGTTGGTATGCCAAGTGAATTATCTGGGAAAAGTTGGGTGGCAGATGTGCGAATCAAAATCAATGTATTATACATACATAACTTACCTACTATGGACATCCGACGGATTGATCAAACCTATAGTCGGGTATGTAACTTGACAGGTGCCATCGCCAAATGGCCGCTGCAACCGCAAAGTTGCGAATAAACCAGTGAATTCTGCTTATAAAAAAACATATAAACGTAAAATCTTCAATTCAACTTCCAACCTGTTGCAACATGTTCCCAAAGATAAACAAAGCGAGTCGCAGTCGTGGGTGTAACGAAATACGCCCGAACGAGGCAGAACCGTATACGGTATGTGTCGCAACCGCATGCGACGCTGGGCACGAGAGGAAGCGAGAGCGGATTCATAAGCATAATAGCGGGTATCGCCAAATGATTTGAGGATACCGTCCAGACGTGAACTCTGTTTTTAACTCTCGAAGGACTAAGAAGGTTAATATTGTCTTCTGTTACCGCGATTTTATTTGTGTTGAATAGTGTTTATTCACACCATTTCGAGCCCTATACAGCACTTGTTTTCACAGGGTTAAGATGATGACTGAGAGAATGCGAATTCTCCTCGTCTACAAGTTAGCACGAATCATCTAACTCTGTGAAAACGAGTGCTGTAAAGGGCTGGCTTGAAACGTAGGGTCATGGTGTTAATAAACGCGATTAATCCGTTCTAAAGTGTTTAATTTCAACTAAGAAGGTTGTTACTTGTGCATTCCACGAAAATCCCTTACGAAATACTTTTGCTTTGTATGGCCAAGTCATGAAATATTATCAGAGACACAATCGCTTTTTAAGCGTTTTCAGAAGTAATAGAGGAATCGCATTTTGAAAGGGACAAGGGCCTCTGTGAATTTTAAGTCTGATGCGTTTCTGTGTTTGTCTTTGTCAACGTCCGAAGAGGATGAACGCATTTCTCTGTGCTTTTTTTAAACGAAAGTCTTATTATTAAGGGTAAAAGCAGCTTAAATACGGACTAGACGGTCCATTAAACTAAAATCCGGACAGCTTACAATCATTGCATATAGTCGTGAGAGATGGATTTAAAAGATGAGGTTACATTATATTTGTGTGTCAAAGGTTTCTCTTTACAAACCGATAGCAGTTTTAATGCTCATTGCCAGTGCCAGAACTAGCAGGACAGTGTAGTGTCGTCATTACAGATTGATTTGTGTGTAGTGTGTGAGAAGTTCGTCTGTTTGCACGTTTCTCTCCGCAGAAAAGAGACAGAATAATTTGTACGGTTAGATTTCGATTTGCCGTCTCCCTTCCAAGGTGGAAGCACGTGGTGCTGAAAGCGCTTGAAGTATGAAGTCGCAGCATATTTCTCTACACTTGCCCCACACCTGGTATACAATTACGCGGTACAAGCGTCTTCGTTACTAGATAGCCTTGCACGTTTGCCCGATCACTTTGTTTTTCATTTTAATTCGTGCTAACTTGTAGCGAAAACACCTTCACTGACTATTTATGTACGTTAACTGGTTGTAATAAGGGTTACGAACGGACACTGGTCACTGATATGCCGGATATCGAAATAGTTGCGCAGTGAGGGCCCGATACGATAAA
Organism: Lathronympha strigana; assembly: GCA_949128165.1. Classification (NCBI taxonomy): domain Eukaryota; kingdom Metazoa; phylum Arthropoda; class Insecta; order Lepidoptera; family Tortricidae; genus Lathronympha; species Lathronympha strigana. The sequence goes on along the minus strand of OX421917.1, from coordinate 18,925,264 downwards.
TTAGTTTGCTCCTGTTATGGAGCTCACATGGTATACTCGTACATGGTAAATACATTGTTTAACATAGTACTTATAATATACATACAAACACTATAAAACAAAAATGCTCCAGTAGACTCAGAAAAACTGCACGCTTCGCTTGCTCGGCCAAATATGCGTAGATTTAAAGAAATAAACCGGATTTTCACTTTATAATTCCGATCATAATCATAATTATGAATTAGGTTAGTTTTAATGCGTCGACCTTCTCATGTCAGTTCTGGTAACAATGTGGAGATTGTTTTGGCATACCTAGTTAATGAAAATTATATTTTAAGCGTGGGATTTTACTATGAAATTATTAATTAATTAAGGTTGGAATGTTATAAAACAGAAAAGTAGATGAAGCCAGTGCGTAGTTTGTAGACCTATTCTAATTTATTATCATAAACATAGAGTATTATTTAAAGTGTTTAAAATATTGTAATTTATGACCAAAAGTGATGTGTCAATGAGGGGTGCCACTAATCCGCATCCCGCGAAAAGGCAGCCCAATAATCGGCGACCCAATAATTGGCGACCACGATGTACATAGATTATTGGGTCGCCGATTATTGGGCTGCCTTTTCTTGGGTTGAGCAATCTCGAAGCGGGCCAATAATCGGCAGCCCAATAATCCATGTACATCGCAATTATTGGGTCGCCGATTATTGGGCTGCCTTTTATCGGGTCGGACAAGCTCGGTAGCGGGCCAATAATCCGAAGCCACAGTTTTAGCAGTACAATAATCAGCAACCCAATAATCCGCAACCAAAAAAATGGACACGAATTATTGGGCTGCCGATTATTTGGCTGCTTTTTATACAGACTCCTTAGATCGAATGTTAAGGCAGGTCGGTTTAGGTACGACGACGAGCGAAGCGAGGAGGAGTGTTAGGTAGAACTGCGACCTAACAGCCAGAACCGACTTTTTTCGCATCCCGCGAAAAGGCAGCCCAATAATCGGCGACCACGATGTACATGGATTATTGGGTCGCCGATTATTGGGTTGCCTTTTCTTGGGTCGAGCAATCTCGAAGCAGGCCAATAATCGGCAGCCCAATAATCCATGTACATCGTGGTCGCCAATTATTGGGTCGCCGATTATTGGGCTGCCTTTTATCGGGTCGGACAAGCTCGGTAGCGGGCCAATAATCCGAAGCCACAGTTTTAGCAGTACAATAATCAGCAACCCCATAATCCGCAACCAAAAAAATGGACACGAATTATTGGGCTGCCGATTATTTGGCTGCCTTTTATACGGACTCTCAATGAGGATTACCGCGAGTAGATTTTCCGCTAGGGGCGCTAGTGGAACGTGGGTCCTGCGGGAACATTTCAAACGTCACTTCGACAATTTTATCATACTACTGACACAGGACCCACGCATGAGTGGCGCCGCCTGGTAGCTCCCATTTAAATGAGGCGTGTGTTATTTTGCTAGAATAGTTAGGCGTTTCAATACAAAAAGTACCTTTACAGGAACGCGGCTTAACGTAAGAACGTAATTAATTACATTAACACACATCACGTCATTATGTAGGTATGTGTTTTACTATCAACGGTATTTTATCTTTCCTACATCCTACAAAGTGGGTTTATAGTCCGCGTGATGTTACTAGGCTATTAATGGGAGCTACCTACCGTATTGTCGCTCACCAGGCGGTGCCACTCATGCGTGGGTCCTGTGTCAATATGAGACAGTTGATAAAGTGACGTTTGAAATGTTCCCGCAGGACCCACGTTCCACTAGCGCCCCTAGCGGAAAATCGACTCGCGGTAATCCACATTAAACTGTAAGGTCTTAGCTTCATTTAAATTAGGTTCAAATCATAACTGTCAAATGTTGGTTATTACGTTACGCAGACTATATCTACAGTCAGCTGCAGAGTTAAGTGACCCCCTACATGGCCTACATAGAAAGTTTGTATGCAGCTGACTGTGCATATGTATAATATTACAGATTGTTTTACGACCTAGGTTTAATTCTATGAAAATACAGTTCAAATTGAACTGTACGTCTACAACTTATGGTGTAATTTTGTCTGGTTTTAAAATTACAGCTGCTCAATTCTAAACCTTATTTCCATCTGAAAGAGTCTAGTTTTCTTTGAAGCTGAAGACATGTCACTAGAGCTAGGTACTAATCGATACTGAAGTCGAACAAGATGACTCACAGACAAATCAAAAGGCAAATATCGTAAGACTAACGCAAGCTAATTTGAATCTAAAAATGTGGTGATAAGGTGTAAAATGAAAGTGCCACATTTGATTTAACGAGTCTTGTTGTGAATGAGTTGGTCATTCACGTTACGATGTATTTGTCAACATGTTTTATGTTTAGTTTGTTTAACAAAGTCTCTTGAACGAGTGATGGAAATCGTAAACTGAGATCTAGTCATATAAGTGGTAGTAGTAGTAATAGGAGAATAGAAAAGTAAGCGTATTAATATAATTCAGATGTATTTTTATATTAATTGAAATACTATGACTCGTTGCAGTTTGCGCTGAATACATATATTAGAGACAACCGTCAACCAAAGTATGTTTGTGTGCTGTATTTCTATCTTGATAATAGCCTTCTAAGACTGGTAATAGTCTATATAGTTAATTATAAATTAAGTTAGGAGAAGTAAAAGGTCCCCATCGTCAAAATATAATACTTACTAATTGGATTTGGAGGTGTAAAGGCTCTCCAAGCGTCAATATATGATGTAACAGCCAGTAACAGCATCGCCTTGCATCGTGCAAACCCCTCCGCTTTTAAAAACACTTAAAAGTTTCACAGTTAATTTGCTTGGAAGCGATAACGTGGTTTGACTCTAGTTAATGCATTCTTAACAAAAAGACTAGACCAACAGCAAGAAACGAATCGGTTCCCTCCTAGAATAGTTTCTAAGTGGAGTTTTTAGAATCAACGAATAAACCAGCAGGAGATCCACGCTACAGAGCCGTGAAATTAGACTACTTGGAACCAGTGAATCAGTATAGTTATGCGGGCCCTATTCGACTTGGTCATGTCGTAAAAAACTGAGACAGTTTTTGAGGTAGTAGAGCCCATCTGGGGAAGTACATACCTCCACCTTTCGGAAAACCGCAGTTTAATAACACTAGACCCTACTCATAATGTTGTGTTTCTGTTGGTGAGACCTTACTCATAGTGTTGTGTTTCTGTTGGTGAGTGAGGTCGCCAGAGCTCCAGGATTCACTGTGTTGACAGCTGCGGACCCACGCCACGGAGCGAAGCTTGCCCCTTTAGCTGTTTTTGTATGGAATTTGACCGCTCAAATCCAGGTTAGCGGCTAACTCTGGGTAGTGCAAGTGGGCCTAAATATGCGTGTCAGTTTCTGATACATTTTAGCGAAGTAGGTCACTTTCTTAGGACATCACTTTCGTTTCGAGGAAGGTCACGTTCTGATGGTGTCACTTTCAAGTTATGCCACTTTCGAAGGACACATTTTTAGGACGTCACTTTCGAGTTAGACCACTTTCGTTGTAAGCCTTCTGATGACGTCCCTTTCTGACTACGCCACTTTCGACGATTATCGCTTTATGTTACGGTATACCTGCACGAAAATAGGATACCAGCAATCAGATTATCTAAACCAGTATGAACACTTATTTACCCAATTTCTTGTTGTTTGTTATGATCATAGATATAGAATAAAGGAACTTTACCCAATGAATTAGCGCTTTATAGGCAACCGATAAAACGGTACTTTACCACATATTCATTCATAGGATATTAAGAATTCCCTGCTCCATATGTGACTCATATTTTATCAATGATTCACGAACACAAGGCGTCTTGTTTATAAGCAAACGTATGATAAAATGTCTTTAATTCCAAACTGCATCAAGTTCACAAACCAGTCTTGCCATTTTACCCTTACGGGACGGCTTATTAAGTCCAGAATCCTAACAACATAACTTGGAAATAAGTTCTTGTATCTCAAAGATTGTATGTGCAATGTGTTTGGATCTCCGTTGACCTTCGCCTGTACAAGCCTACGCTTAGAAGATGGTGTTCGACGAATATAATATGTATGTTAAGGTTTAAATAGATGATAAATTAAAGCGATTATTATCTACAGCTGTAAAAGTGTGGGTAGTCGTTTATTGTGAGAAATCTTTGTAAGTACATGTATCTACCTAGTAGATATGTAGTTATTAATCTTCTCTTTTATACTCCCACTAGCTTTTGCCTGCGGCTTAGCTCGCCTTAGAAAGAAACAAAATGTAGCCTATGTCACTCTCCATATCTTCAACTATCTCCACTTAAAAATCACGTCAATTCGTGCTCCGTTTTGCCGTGAAAGACGGACAAACAAATAGACACACACTTTCCCATTTATAATATTAGTATGGATTATAGCTTTGTTTCTCCTCTGGGTTATAAGGTCGGAAAAATGGAAAACTTCCCCGCGTCGAGCGGGATTCGAACCCACGCCCTCCGAGCGACCTGACCGATTTTCAGAGAGGTCGTGGTTCGAATCCCGCTCCATGCGATGAATATTTCCATTTTTCTTTCAATTATAAAATTGTACTCAAATAAGATACAAAATTAATTGAGAATTATCATGTACCTAATTGTTAAAAATGTAGACCAACTATCATCTATTTTCGCTGTGGACGCTTTTAGTCACATTTCATCTAATACCTAGACTTTCTAGTCGCACTGTAACGTTTAATATGCTCGTCTCTTGCCGCATGGTGCTGCCCGCCAAGTTCCTCAAGTGGAAACGCCAAAAAAACGCGCTTGTCGATCGCCCGCTTTCCTCCACGGTCCGCCGCGCGGCATTTGTCAAGGCCGCTCTGGGAGCTGAGACCAATCCGTTTACTATTTAGAACAATTTCACTACGTGCAACTAACAGCTTCCGAATTCAATTTCTTGAATATGCTTTCTAACTAATCAATACGGGGTTTCTAACTAATAAACCATGTTTTGTATTAAAATTTAGCTCCCCATATTTTGGCGATGTTGCAACACTTGTAACCGCCATGCTCACGAGAAAACTGAGTTCAGTTTAAAAAAAAGGCTTTTGTTCAGTGAGACAATTTGGCCAGTGTCAAGGTAATTTGCCACAATGTACGGTGAGTTAAAAAAATGCTGTTAGAGCGACATTGGTAAGGAGGTAGCTTGACCTCAGAACTGCCGGGTGATGACAAAACAATGGTAAGACGCGTCTCAAGAGTAATTCTTCAATAGCTGCACACTTTTTCGTTAGTTCACTGCATAATACGATACGCTATCAATATTACACATTAAGCAACTAAACATCTTCGCCATCTTGAGTATCAAACGGAATTCCTGAGAAAACGGAAGTCTGCAGGCAGGTTGACACTTTAGGATAGACGTAACGATCTACTTTACCCACTTTCTTCGTTTGTTTATGAATATTAATATGGGTTTAATAACTATCAGGCGGGAGAAGTAGAAAAATCTAGGCCTTTTTATTTTTAAGCGAAAATTTGATTGTAAAAAACTGTAAGATTCTGTAACAGCCGTTTATGTTTTGACTTGCTATGAAGAAATCGATGTAAAAATACAGATTTATGTGTATCTCTAATCTAAGCCTTTCCAAAATCCATCCTAACCAATGGGACTGTTATTTCCTGTCCAAATAAACTTTTTCTTATTTTATTCGTCCCCGGGAACAATACGTTCGGAACAAATACGGAAAATATACGTTCCCAGGAGGCTTGTGGCTGAATTGTGGCTGAATTGTGGCTATGTTTCCGTTAATAAGCCCTCTGATAAGATCTATTATCTCTGTCACTTACCGAATACTCGCGTCAAAACCAATAGTAGTAGCCATAACAAAGGATTAGTTATTTATTGTTTGTAGTTTACTTCTCGCGCTTGAATTTCGGGTTTCAACCTGAGCAAGTGCCCTTTATTGAGGCACGACCCACGCCATTTTTCGGAGAACCTAGGTTTCCATCATGGAGAACTCGAATTGACAGCGCGATAGTGACCTAACCTTTAACGCCATAGCCCAGCGCTAGTTCCCACGGGTCCTATACCTATAGTCCTTATAGATGGAGACCTAGGCTCTCCATCTTCATCACATGCCTGGTATTGTAACGTAATATAGGTACGCGATTAAAACTGTAAACTTACATAACAAAGTATCAGGAAAGATTAAATTTATAAATGATTTTTCTATTATAAATTGAAATAGGTGTGAAAGAAAAATGACCAATACTATCGGAGCCCAAGCCGAGGATCGAACTCGAGTCTTCAGCTTACGTGGCTAACGCCATAACCACTATGCTGGCGAATTTCTCGGGTTTATGCAATCTTAGGGAGGCCTATGTCCAGCAGTGGACGTCTTTCGGCTGAAATGATGATGATGATGATGATGATGCAATCTTAGTAACAGGCAAGACGCCCGTGGCCATTCTCTAAGTACAATATCTCTCTCTCTCTCTCTATTAGCAATGTACACACGCGTTCAAAAGTTTAAGGCAATTTATGAATGTTTTCATTCATAAATACAAATGGAATTTTAGACGCGATAGTACCTCCATACTCTCCATTAATTTTTGTATGACGCACGTATTTTTATTTCTCTTGTCGTGACATATATCGATCGCGACTGTCAATCATCATCGGAGAGAGTACTGTTGCCGCTTCGCAGTCAACACTCCATTCACTCAGTGTCACGTTTTTAGTCGCCATAGAGTCCGGTTGACACATATAGACACCAAGCTTAAATTTAAACTGGTTTGTTCTTGTAAAGCGATGGGAATACCAGATAAGATGCTTAGAGAGGCTTTATTGCAATATTCACGGTACACGGCGCGAACATTCCTAATACGATTACGCTCTGTATTCTGTACCGTCGGTATAGATGTAGCTTGGAAAGTTGGAAACGATATGTGTATTGTATTGTGACCTAAACATCCTGTTTAAGCTTAGAAAGGACTCTTTCTGGGGGTCAACATAGGAAGTAACTTTACATGTGTCCCAAATATCCGAATATACAATTTAAACAGACTTTTGTAATTTGTTTTGAAAAAATAAGTCCCACAGAGTTTCTTGCCGGTAATTATCTTCTCGGGCTGTGGTGTAGGGATATAACCGGTAGTAGCTTATTTTTTGACGTTCTTATGAGCATTGTAATGTGCCTAAATTGATAAATAAATATATTTATAATTAAACTCTCGTGAAAAGTTGACTACACTCTGTTGGACAATGATCGACCGACTTAAGGATGACTCGCACTAGGACAGGACGGGACGGGACGGGACGATCTGTTAGAGCCCTCGGATGTCACGTGACGTTTTCTATAGAAACTGACATATCGTTCCCTACCGCCCCGGTCTAGTATGAGTCATCCCTTAATCCAGAGTATCCCAAACATGTCACGCCAATTGAGTAAAAAATACGTGAGTTTTAACCATTTGATTCAGTATTCATTCGAATATTTCGTATTATGCAAACTGAAATGCATTAAATAAATCAATTTGTCATTTCAGTGGGTACACTACATAATTCCGAAAAACTATATGCTAAATTTTATATTTCCGATTTTGAATATCCCGATCAATCAATACTCCGATCTTCAAAATTGGGACTCATGAAGACAGAAATATTTAAAATTCCGAATAGAAAATTTTAAAGTTCCAAATAGAAAAAAAACCGAATTTTTAAAATACCGAATGTTAATCGGGATTTTAAATAATCGTGCTTTCATGAGTCGGAATTTTGACGATCGGAGTTTTGATATACAGAATTCGGGATTATTTTCCGATTTTCAGAAAATAATATTCCGGAATACTTGGGTGATTTCCCCATTTCAGTAAATGCATTTTCGGACCTGTACAATTAATACAATTAATTTGTTATAGATAACTGGACTTTTCTTAGGAAGATGATGTATGTAATTAGTAAAACGTTTGTTTGATATGTCACTTGCTTTTTTAAACTTCATCCTACAACTAGGTACGGAACCCTAAAAAAACTTCGCATGGCGTCACATCCGCGGCAGACAATACATAGACAACCTCCTTACTCTGCCAACGAGACGAGCCCATTCGATCGACGCGGAATTTCTCGTTACGTATCAATGAAAACTGCATAATCGGTTTGTTACGAGATTTCTGCTCACAATAAGAACATGTTGACCATTCTACGTCCCGTCCCGTTCTAGTGTGAGTCATCCTCAATTGTTATTTCGCCGGATAGACAGAGTGGTGTTGGCACCTTCGCTAGACTCCGTTAGACGATCCGACAATTCAGACTCCCGCAACGACGACGCCGGATTGCTCGAATCCGCCTGCTTCGGCGCGCGCGACCCGTTACCTGCGCCGGTCTCGGGCTGTGATACCCAAGCCGCGAAGATGATAACACCGCTCTGTCTGTCCGGACGATGACTGCCCGATGCAGTCGAAACATGTCACGCCTATTGCGATAAAAATACGTGAATTTGATAGTTTAAATTATATAGTCATATACCACCTCAAATACTAGACAGGGCATACAAGACAACTCGTTGTGAGTGTCCATGGACGGCGTTAAGCGCTTACCATCAGGCGATTCGTCAGCTCGTTTGCCACCTATTTTTGTTGCTTTCCCGCTATCTATTTTTTTTTCGGTCTTAACAAGTAAGTACCTGACTTTAATGGAGATCTTCTCCATTTTGGGATGCGATTATACATGTAAAATAAGCCGTTTTTGCTTTTCTTGAAATCCGTTAATAACCTAACACAAACTGGAAACAATATCGTTTGCACAACAAATAAACAGTTGGCTAAACTTCCAACTGTGTATTAACTTAGTTCTGGAGTGGAAACAAATCTATACGTGCCCAGACTACCAAGAAGTTGTTTTATCGGCTAGATGTGACTGATTTACTTTTACTTATGTACGATTTGGTTACATTATATGCTGGCCATATACGTTCGGGCATATCCAGATCTGCCAATAAATGTATGGGATATTTTTCTGGGGGATGTCCAACGGACATACTCGCTGTGGAGATCGGATTGCCCGAGCATATATCGCCGGCAGTATAGTTAAATTGAAAGTTTCGTGACAAATATTTACTGACTTAAAAGGAACCTTATATAATAAATATTTGTCCAACCGTGATGTACTCATTAAAATTAATAATTTCGTCATTCTAACGAGTGATGTAAAGGACTTAAAACGTTCAGAATGTAAATGGTCCATTTCAAAGCATTTTCGAATTTTCAGTGAAACGTTTACTGTTTCGCTTGTTTAAATTGATAAGATTGCTCATTATCGCACTAGTGCGGTAATGTAGCACCATATGTACTGTAATAGTACATTGTGCATCTAGGGCGGTAAGAAGGGCATTACTTACGAGGGTATATTGAGCCCGACGCCGTAGGCGGAGGGCTTTAAATGACCCGAGTTAGTAATGCCCTTACTGCCCGTGGTACACACAATGTTTTTCATCACATTTGCGAGGAAATAAATAAACTCTATACAGGTAAAGAAACAATAATGATAAGCGGTAGTGTAGTTGCACAGTCCACAGTACTCCGGAGTGAGTACGTGCTGCGAGCGCGTGCGGGGCGGGTCCTCCGCGAGCTCCACGCGGGCGGTAAAGTAGTATGAGAATCCTTTAAAACCATGGGAATAATACAGCTCTTTAAGTGTAAGTATGCTTGCATATAATATCACCATTTACGAGCAGGTGTGATGAAAAATTTATTTTCTTTCTTTCTTCTTCAAATTTGGCACGTAGTTCGATGAGATAAATATAATATTTAAGTTTGAATGTGAGCCATGTCGGCCTAGGGTTTTCCGAGATATAGCGGTTGTGAGTTCACTAGTATATTAGGTATACTTTAAGTATGTCTCACGACATATTATCCTGCCCATTCAGTAAAAATATTTCAACTAATGTATATTTTGTTTTTTCCAGGTAAGTTTTCCACTTCTACGCTGCATGGTCGACTCACTTTACGTAAAGGTAACAAGCGAGCGGGGATATAAAGTCACCGATTTTAATAATAAAGATTTTTTTTAGGTAAGTTACACTTACTGTATATATTTTAAAAATAAATGTTTTTTACTCGGAATTCATGTTTACAAACCCCAAATCAACAACTTTTTTAATCAGATAACTTAGGCAAAGACATTTTGTTTTTTTCTTTATCAATTTTCTCCCTCTCTTTTGTTGTCTAAATCGTTTGAGCTCTTCTTACACTTTTGAATGAGAAACCCTATAAGACAATCTGTGTTTAAACACAAAATTATATTGTCTGTCGGTCTCTCTAGCCTAATTGGTAATGACCCTCCCTGCGCAGCTGGAGGTCCCGGGTTCGAATCCTGGTCAGGGCATTAATTTGTGTTTTCAACCGACTTCAATATTTCTAAAGGAGGAGGTTCTCAATTCGTCTGTTTTTTTTTTAATGGATGTTACCTCAGAACTCCGTCATTACTGAACCGATTTGATTTTTTTTTTTGGTTTCTTAAAGTAGATGGTTCCAGGTTGGTCCCGTTTTTTTCAAAATCTATTTCTGATGATGGGATCCATGAGGAATTGAGGGAACTCCTCAAATTTGAAAGGCACATGCATGCTGATTTGGGTGATTTCTTAAGAAACTCGAGCATTTCTTTACGAAAATCATGAATTTGGTGGAGTGGATCTGATAATGAAGACCAGGGATGGCAAAGTGGAACTGCTTGGTAATTCCCAGCTCTATCATCCGATTTGAGACATTCATCTTTTCTTTGTAAGGTAATACCTTCAAGATAGTCCTATTTGATTATAGTTCTATTTTGATGATGGAATTCGTGAGGGATTGAGAGAACTCCTTAAATTTGAACGGCACATCATCATCATTGTGATTAGAGGGTGTTCATAATTAGCTTACGCATTTTCTTACTGTGGCCATCATTTTGCTGGATGTTGATAATCAGGGATGGCATAATAAAACTGCTCGATAATTTACAGTCTGTCATCCAATTTAACACATTATTTTGTTTGTTTTAAAGGTCTACAAGGGAGTTCCGTTTGATTATACTTCACATGTAATGATGGAAGCCCTGGGACATTAAGAAAGCTCCTCAATTTTCGATCGTACACGTGCGGTGTATTGGATATTTGTGAAGTAAACTGGCTAACTCAAACAAATTCAAAATGTCACTTTTACCGGGAACCAAATGAAGTCGGTTTTTTTTTCTTAAAAATTATTATCACGAATATTTGTTCCTACTATTACTATACTACGTATTAATATATACCTAGTTGTGGTATACTATACACGAGTATAGGTACGAACCTATACGCTTGTATCGTTGTGCAGCGATCGCATTCCAGCGTAGACCATAAATAGTTTGTGGCCCTTCCCCACGTGCCGCATATAGCACCACTAAGTATTAAATATACTAGCGGTTTAAACAACCCCTTTACGACATCCAATTATGGATACTAATATTTTATTAGAGAAATAAACTAGTGGTCCCGAATGTGAACCTGCGAACCCTTATATATCGACAACCCCTTGAAAGAAATAATTATTTATTCGAAACACACAATAATAAAATACGCTTAAAAATAACAGAATTAAAAGCTAAGTTTTATAGGTGGTTTCTGAGGATAACACTCAGAGTGTCACTGAGAGCCACTGACTCAGTATGTGTCGTAGAAGCAGAATAATAGTCTTTCGTAACGGCCCATACAATAAATATGTATGAAAAAATACGTTACGAAACTGACTAAAAAAGGGACACTCTTTTTCTTTTTAAAATCTATTAGTAACTCTCGTGATTCTGGTTATAAAAAAACCCAAAACTTCTTTCTGAAACACATTTTTCTGAAAACCTGGGCATTTTACTAAAACGGATTACACATTATGTAATAGGTATGTGTAAAGAAAACGATCGAATACCTACGTATCATAACATCCATTTAAAAATCAATACTTCATGCATATAAAACTGACCAATTCGCAATACATATGTCCGATTCCATCAAACCACACTCAAACTGTGTCAGGTTTTCAATCACCACTGAATATAACAAGGCTGTACTATACCATCCACATTCTTCAAACTACAACGGCTTAACTTCCACTTTCACACTATCCAAATACCAACCCTATCTCGTTATCACAGGGTTGATTTTCCTTTCAAATTTAACTGGAAATGTAATGATTTTAATGGGATGTGTCATATCAATCTGGTCCATCGCGTGGCGGAAATCAAATCGAGTTTTGATTGTATTTCCTACACCTTCACGGTTTTTAGATTGTATCTAGGCGTTTAATGATTACGAGTATGTTACGTTGGGATCATTTAATTTATTAAGTAACACTTTGTTCACAAAGGGCTGCCAAGATATAGGACATTCGAAGCGAACCATTAGTATTTTCTAGACAAATTTACAAACTTAAAAACAGATATTATATTTCCAAGGAAGTCTTTCAATAGAAGCGTCTTGCTATAGATTAATACTTATTGTAAATGTTCTAAATACTTTTAAGGTTTCACCATCTGGATAACTTGTGCGTCCTATATGAAAAAACATAGTGCTAGAAACGGATCTATATTGGAATTCTTAAAGTTTTTTTATCCTATTTTTGCATTCCTTAATATTTTTTTGAAATCAAGTGTTCTCACAAAATGTTGCAACAAGCGTCGCGTCGAGCCCATTAGTTCCATTACCCAACTGTGATTACATCGTTTTCTGAATTACAAAAACAATGAATTTCACATCGTTTCGCGACCTTCAGAGTTAATATTGTTAACAAAGTGGGAACAAAATTAATACTATGTACACATATAATTTAAACTTTCGTGAGACATACTGATATTAAATTGCAACGGTTAACACTCACGTATTTTTATCACAATAGGCGTGACATGTTTCGTCTGCGTCGGGCAGACCTCGTCGGACAGACAGAGTGGTGTTATCACCTTCGCGGCTAGGACATCACGCCACATGAACATTTCACGCCTATTGTGATAAAAATACGTGAGTGTTAACCGTTGCAATTTAATATTACTATGTACACATCCAGGTTAGAATTTTAAGCTAAAACTGTAGAAAGTATAATCGAATGATCGGGCATGTTTCAGCCCCTAAATAGCCTGGAAGTAAGCTAGCTTTGTGTACGCTAAGATAGACAGAATAGTTAGCTTACCAGCTTACTAATACCAGCGCTTGCTATCCTGATTTAAAAACACGTGTATTCTGTGCATTAGACATTTTTCAGCTGAATTGATGATGATGTTCAAAACTTAAACTTCTTCAGAGTGAAATACCAACGGAGGTCAAGCCGAGGATCGAACTCTGGTCTTCAGCTTACGCGGCTAACTTCCAACTTACTAAATTTAATACTCTATTGCAATTTGAAACTTTCAAAAACCCTCTAAAATTTCTTCGGTTATTATAGTGGGATATATACCTAGTAGTGTTACTACTTTAATAACAAATCAAAATTTTACTTAATTAATTTCATTTGTTCCACCAAAAAGTTGTCTGTCAACAGTCTTCGAATTGAAAAAAGCTTTGCACCCTCGTGCATCCAAATCAAACATCGCAATCTAAAGAGTGAATCAGCATCCATTGGAATTCCCATTTGAGCTGGGAATGCAGGCGTCATTCCCGTTCAACGATCGCTAGCGAGGTGCTCACCCACTCAGGTCTGCGTAACAGTTTTGCACTACCATTATTAGGCTTCCGTAACTCAAAACGCAAAAACGGATCACTTGTTGTCCGTCCGTCCGTCTGTCTCTCAGTGTGCGGCAACTATACGGTTTCCGGATTTTCCTGTACTTGTGCTACAAGCTCTTGCTTTTTGCCAAATTTCTTGATTCTAGGCCAACGGGAACCCTATACATGATTCCCATTTCAAATGTAAATGCGACATAGACGGCCGTATCTTTTGATTACGTTGACGCAGCGGTTTGGTTTTTTCGCAGCTCAAGGGACAGCAGACCTGGGTATGTGGTGTTAATTTCAACTTGCTACCTCTACGCGTTTCCGAGATAAAGGGTTTTGACAGGCAGACGGGCGGACGGAAGAACAACAAAGTGATCCTATACCTAAGGGCTTCGTTTTTTTCCTTATGAGGTACGAAACCCTACAAATAACCAAAATGGTAATTCGTGGCATAGACAGCCAGTCGTCGCGAAGGTAATTTATGCTAAATATTGCGCAATTAACAATTTTCGTACTTCGAAATGTCTGGTTACATTGGTTCGCTGGTTAGAACAGTAACCAGTGGCAGAATACACAGCCTTCTGAGGCTGTTTCTGAGAGGAAATAGCGCGCAGTGATATCGATGCAGAAATGAGAGTGCATTCGCGAGTAAAGAACGCAATTGCATACGTAAGAATGTGATAACTTTGACAAAAATAAAGTTATAAGTATTACGCAATTGCGTACGTACTTGTAATAGTTGAACGAGCAAACGAAGGGAGCAAAAGAGCAAGTTTGTATGTAATAAATATAAATAATTAAAAAATTGTGGGACAATCTTACACAAATTGACTTAGCCCCACGGTAAGCTCAATAAGGCTTGTGATGTGGGTATTAGGCGAGGATGTATGTAATGTATGTGTGTTTGTTTGACAATATCTTCTTGAGTATAGTTGATCGGATGGTTTTGAATTTTGGCAGGTGGAAAAATGCGATATAAATATTGATTATAGTCGAATATCAACCAAATTAGTCGAGGGGTTCCCGAGATGTAGGGGTTCACGAGTTCGTGTTCGGAGCAAACTTTTAAGGCCCAATTACACCATCCAGGCTTGGTTGGACTTTAACCTGGAGTTATGTTATAAATTGAAAGAGATGTCATATACCACAGAAAAAGTGACCAAGGCCCCCGGTGAGCAGGGATTCGTGCTTTACAATTGTGCCGGAGTTATGTTGCCCAACCCAATATAAAAAAATTCTTAACTCTGGGTTATGTGGTTAATTCCGGTGCAAGAGGTCCTAGGTATAATTATTATGCTGGTTTTTAGTAAAAAGGTACTTAGTCGGTTGCTTATAAGGTTCATTCATTGTGCCATAACAAGAATCTTTGTGCCATAAGCCCCTTATCGGCAAGCGATAAAAATGGTACCTTTTTCTAAAAACAATCAATGCAAAAAAAGTTCTTATACGTCTTCTTACTTCTAGTTTTTATACGTGTTACGTTTAATCAAAAACGTTGTAACAGAAGAAAAAATAACATTTCTTGTATAAAACTTAACAAAGAGAAAATCCCGGGCGCTAAGTACGATTGTTTATAAAAAACGATAATTTTAAATTTTTTTAAAATATATACAGTAAGTGTAACTTACCTAACTACCTACCTCTACCTAACTTAAATCTAAACTAGGTCCTAAAAATAGATTAAAATAGATTTATAATATTACTCTTCTGAGATCTTAATTTAATTTAGGCGTAACTAAGACTGTACCTTCCATCCATCAAATCAAGGTTTAGGTCAGAAATAGATTTCGTTCAATGACCTATCTGTGAGTTTGATGCTGTTGACTTATTCGTCATATCATCTTGCTATATATTAACTTCCACGTGTATTCTAGTTTTTTTTCTTGTGGACATCTTTTATCGGCTTGTTGTATAGCATGTCATTAAGCTATCCATTTTCTTGTATTGCTGTAGATGTTCTAACTAAATAAAAGGGCCTCAAGGACCTATTCTAGGTAGAGGTTGGTAACTAGGTAAGTTACACTTAAGAGTACTGTATACATTTTGAAAATAAATGTTCATTCTGAATAAATAAAAAATTATAAAATAAACGGCCCGCCTGATGGAAAGCGGTCATCCGACCTTCTAGCATGTGCCCAGCCCACTGCCACTTTAGTCCAGCAATTCTCAGAGCTATGTCAGTGACTTTGGTTCTCTTGCGTATCTCGTCATTTCTGATTCAATCACTCATGGTAACCGCCGGAGCTGAAGGAGGAAATTCCTCTGAAACTGAGCGCGACCATCTAGGTTGCTGCGCAACCGCCATCAGCGTCGTTTGATTATAAAATCAACCAAGATATTTGTATTAACCCATCAAACGCCGGCAAAAACCGAGGAAACTCAATCAAACCTTGAACTCAACCGTTACAACTTACAACCTTACATAATACGTCCGATCACGCGAATCTCGACCTTGGGCCGGTGACGTAAGGATCAATACGACCGCGTTGCTATTGCGGCCGCAAGTTCATTGGCTTCGGCAAAAAGTGTATCGTGGAACTTCGTTGTACTTAAAATGCATTGCTACAGACATGTTTGGAGTAGATCACGCAACCCCTACGTGCTTATAGACAACATTATAATGTACCTATACCTTTTAAAAATATAACATTTAGAAAAAGTGACCAAGGCCCCCGGTGAGTAGGACTGGAATTGAACCAGCGACCTCCTGCTTTCGCGGCAGACGCCCTAACCACTGGGCTGCAGCACTAGGTTCGATTCCAGCCCTGCTCACCGGGGCCAGGTAGTGTGACTACTTCAAAACATGAATCAAAACATTTATTATAAACTAGCGACCCGCCCCGGCTTCGCACGGGTTCTAATTATAGATATAAACCTTCCTCTTGAATCACTCTATCTATCTATTAAAAAAAACCGCATCAAAATCCGTTGCGTAGTTTTAAAGATTAAAGCATACATAGGGATATAGGGACAGAGAAAGCGACTTTGTTTTATACTATGTAGTGATAATAAATAATTTAATTCATGATTTACAATTGTATAATATTTTTTTTCAAAATATTTACAGTAAGAGTAACTTACTTAGCCTACCTTTACCTACCTTAAATCTAAAATAGGTCCTTGAGGCATTGTACCTAGGATGCTGGCGGCATTTCCTCGTTGTATCACAATGCTGATACGTTGTGCGAGGAAGCCACCAGCTCTTCGGTCACCAGTTACATCAACCAGACGTTTCACGATTTCTACGAAAAACTTGCGTGCGCTGGGACCCCAAGTTTATTAAATATCGACTGTCTATTAATAAGCTCTAAAGCTCGGAATAGAGGTAAATTTACCAGCGTTCAGATGGTTGAAAAATATGTCGCTGGCGAGTGCAGTAGGAAACCTGACTAATCCCAATAAAGCCTTGTCGCTTTAGTAAAACTAGCGCCTACGCCTCTTGGGATTAGTTCCCAAAGCGGACCCTAGGCTCCCCTAGCCGTGGCAGAAGCCGAGAAAACTCTAGGAAGAAGAGATCTTAGAGATCTATCCAGATATATGTCTATAAGTTTCACAGACAATGTTGTGATCTATATCGCTGTATAATTACTTCATTGTCGTGTCAAAGAGACCTGGTTTATGACCTGGAGATCTAAAGAGTGACATACTTACATTGTGAGTATGTTATTATAGATTCTAAGATCGCGTCTAGTTAATTAGCGGGAAGCTTTGGAGACTTATAATGATAATGAATCAATTAAACGGCTGCCTTAGCCTAGTTGGTTGTGACCCTGCCTACGAAGCTGGAGGTCCCGGTTTCCTGTTAAGGGCATTTCTTTTAGTTCATCACGAATATTAATGTTCATGAGTTGTGTGTGTTTTATATGTATATAAGTACGTGTTTGTCTATTTAAGTAAGTATGTATATTGTCGCCTATAAGCTTGTACGCTTTGCTTAATTTGGGGCTATAAGTAGGTTAATCTATGTAATATCGTCCCGTAATATTTCTTTTTAAAATTAAATAAGAACTTAAAACGCAAACAGAACCTATTGAAATTCATAGAGTTTTCTCCAACAAAATACCTATCGCCACGACTTACAATATATGTCTCTCACAGACATTTTTTCCGAATATACCAAAATTAGTGAACTTCAAACTTGAACATGCTCTATGATTAATGTTTATTCAAAAAATGTTACTAAAACATCTTTTAGCAACAACTTTTTTTCTATTTATGTTTTTCCCCATTATATTATTTTATATAAAGTCGTTTTTTTTTAAATAGACGGTCCCACCACTCTTTTTTGAAAAACGACTACGAATTCGACTAAAACTTTACTTTAAAACTTCTACTTTTATTTACCTTTCTAACCCGATCATAGACAAAGACTGCGCTGTTTGAAGCCGCTTTCTTCTGCGCAGTCGGTTAAAAAGACGGCGTAGAAAATTTGCAATACATTTAAAAGCTTTTAACTAGACCTGACAGTAATTAATGGATGGGCAGTGTTACACGTGAGTATTTAATTGTTATTGCTACTTGCCAATGGTAAAGGATCCAATACCCATGTAGGGGAGAGCGGGGCTACAAGTTCCGATTTTTATTTAACCTCGAAAAATGTTAAGAACACTCGACTTCAGAATTAATATAATGCGATTAAAATCAACATACATATCTTAGTTTGATATTAAGATAGTTATTTAGGGCATTTTTTGCGAAATGTTTTAATTATTAATTTTTTAATGCCTAAAGTCGGAAAGCAACAACTTACCCCGACTTGGGGCAAGTTGTTAACAAGCCGGGGTAAATTGTTACCGTTCCTGTTGAAGCTGTTATTTGTTAAATAAAAACCAATAAATGACAAAACTGAGCCTGTTTATTTAAGCACTAATCAACAGTATCGTATCATTCTTGACACTGAACCCATTCTTCTCCAGAGCGTGAAACAGAGTAACTGTCACAGCACACTAGACAAAAATACTCCAAACTGTCCTCTTAACTTTCAGAACTTTCACTACTCGTTTGTAAAACCTGTCGCTTAACAAATTTTCCTTTTCCCTTTCCTTTTCAATTTCCTTTTCCCTTTACTTTTCTTTTCCACTTTCTTGCTTTGTTTTACCCTTCCCTTTTTCTTTGTATTTTCTCACTTTTTCATTGCCGATGCTTTCTTTCCTTTTCTTGCTTTGCTCTTCTGCTAAAGCTAGTTTTTCTAGAGAATCAGTTAAAAAAGCAGACTTTCTAAGACGTCTCTTGTTTGTTCCAATCCTTGGTGGTGCCTTCGGAAGAAGACGAACTGTTTCTGGACAGAAAGGGCCTTGATCTTTGTGTTCTTCTATGATACCTGAAGATGCAGGCAGATTAATAACCCCCAATTTCGCGTATTTCGCGTATAAGTCCACATGCTACAAAAGAAAAATTGCAGTATTTATATTCCATTGTTTGTATAAATCAATTGGGGCAAGTCGTTCCGAGGTAACAACGTGCCCCCAAAAAAAGGAACATCTAGCCCCAAACACACTTGTTGAAAACAGTGATGATGTAGATTAGATTATGAAACATATGTAATTTAGGCATAGTGAACCGATACAGTAGACAAATGATTTAATTAAAACACTGAAATACAAGAGGCTTATCATTAAAATTCGCGAGAAAGACCAAAAATACCAAATACGAAAATATTTACTTACGTGAACCAGTGACACACGTGCTGTTATACCGATGTTTCGGGTGCCACTGGCCTGCTTAAGATGGCGGCCGACGGTGCGCCGTGGCATTCCGTTTCACGCCGTATTTACTAAATATTGTTATGTCTTTTCCTCCCAAAGTTATTTCAATCGGAACAACTTACCTCGGTAACATTTAGCCCCGCTCTCCCCTATATATATACGAGTATTATAGGTCTTTATACATTTACTTTATATACAGGTGTATAACATATTTGCCAATATACGAGTATGTGTTTTTAAAAATGAATTTTTTGGTGGAACATTTATACATACAGTTATTTTCTGCTTTTTAGGAACTTTCCAAATTTAAACCAATAACCATTATCTTACGTATCTTGAAATGGGTAAGTTCGAAAAAATTTGTACGATTTATTTGTGTCGGCAAAAACATGTATCTGCACTGCGTGCGTAGCCAAGATGCCAATCACTCACGCTTACTAACGTATCGTAGCTACCTCTCTCTGTCACTCTTCCTTATTAGTGTGACAATGACAGTTGCGTTTCGTAAGCGACTGAGCGTGAGCGATTGGCATCTTGGCTACGCACCCTGAACAGCATTGATATTCCGCACGAATATAGATACATTTTAAAGTGAGCAAAATCTGAATATCATGAGAATAAATTACGCTTTATGGCCATTGTTTCAAAGTTTGGTTTTTTACGCTTCAGCAAAAAGGGGAACCCTAAAATGGACATTGACCGTTCGATTCAGATCTCGATTAAATTAATATGTCCTTTATTCATAAAATTTGGAAAAAGTCTCGCCTCTCTCTAAAACATACGACGAAACTAGACGAAAACACACGATGAAACACGATGTTTTCGCATACGTTTCGAAATCGTCATTGGTACTACTGGTGCTTCACACTAAAAATCCCAAATTTTGGAAAAAAAAAAATATTGAAAAAAAATTAAAAAATTATTTATTCACGACAAAACTTTATATTAAATACATTTTCTTCTGCTAAACCACAACGCTGAAAATCTCGGTACTCGGCATACCAATCCACGCCTGGGAGCAAACCCTAGTAGGTACCTATGAGCTAGGGCTGGGCAAAATACAGGCTTTGCTATACTTAAAATACAAATTACAATATACTATTCTGCATGTGTAGTGAAATCTATTATTGTTGATTTGTGTTTCCTATCTCTTTGTGTTTCTGTTTTATCCAATGGTTGACTGGTAGAGAATGCCTCAAGGCATTAAGTCCGCCATTTGTACTTTTTTTTGTAATGGTGCAATAAAGCTTAAATAAATAAATAAATAAACCTGGATAATTGAGACCTTGATAAATGGAATACCTGTATAATTGCAACGAAATTTCCGGTCCCGGTGCCTTGACAACGATAACTCTTGAGAACATGCAGGTTGTATGCAACTAAACTCATGAGGTAATAAATCGTCATAAGATAGGGTGAAACCTTCGTCCCTTTTATTATCGTTAATATCTATGTCACTTCTATTATCTATGTCATTTTGATTGTTGACAAATGTCATCATTGCAGATGCTCTTATGATGTGTTGCGTCACTGTTATTGTCAAAAACTGTGCAATAATAAATACACCATGTTTAGTTTTGTTATCGATTAATGGAAATAACTTTTACTTTTAATTTTTAACTAATTTATGTTTATTAGTTAATAATTTTATGTTAACTGAAATTTCAGGGTTTGTTCAATGGCTGAGGTCTTATGTGACGTTTGCAGGTTTAAGGTACCACTTTATCAGATGTCGAGGTGTTACTTCCATAAATATTCATTTGAAAATTAACCTTCAACAACTGATAATACCCATATTATCATTTGTTGATAAGCTTCATTTTAAAATGAATATTACTAATATTGTCTTCTGTTACCGCGATTGTTATTCATTGAAATAATGAAATCAGCAGGGTGACCCTCTCGGCCCAGCAATTTTTAGTTTGGCTATAAATCCAATCATCCAAAAATTGAAATCAAAATTCAATGTCTGGTACCTAGATGACGGGACCCTAGGAGGCAACGTAAATACTGTGCTCTCTGACTTGTCTCTCATTAAGAGTAGTTTCAAAAATATTGGTTTAGAACTGAATTTTGCAAAATGCGAACTCTTCATTCAAAATTCATCTTGTATTTTTGCCGATTTAAAACACAAATTTGACGATCTGGCTCCTAATATCAAGTTAGTAGACAAACGTTCTCTTTGCCTCTTAGGCTCCCCTATATTTGAAGAATCTTTTCCCGACTATATTTCTAACTCGATATCAAAATTCAAAAGTCACACGAATCGTTTACTCGAAATTAGCCCTCATTATGCTCTTGTGATTCTTAAATTCTGTCTTTTTGTCCCTAAATTTACATATGTGCTCCGATGCTGTCCTTTTTGGAAATATCTAAATTTACTATCACCCATAGATGATTTGATCAAAATTAGTTTAGAGATGATTCTAAACATTCAGCTCAATGAGCCTTCCTGGTCTCAGGCGTCCCTCCCTATTCGGTTCGGGGGTTTAGGAATTCGCAAAATTTCCAGTGTGGCATCCCCAGCCTTTTTAGCATCCACTCATAGCACAGCCGGTCTCATAGGAAATATTTTAAGGGCTTTGCCCACAAACTATGAGATCGCAAGCTTTGAGGATGCTAAAAATGCTTTTAAAATTGCCTGCCCGGGCAAAGACTTTCCAGACAACCCAAAATCACAAAGGAGTTGGGATAATGTTTACTGCGATTTAACTTACAATACTCTTTTAAATAACTCTTCAGGTCCAGATCGCGCGAGGCTTTTGGCGGTCGGATCCCGGGAAGCTGGTTACTGGCTTCATGCCCAACCTTCGCCCAATACTGGTACTTTCTTGGATCCGGCCTCCCTTAGACTGGCGACTGGTTTGCGACTGGGGGTTTCGGTGTGTGCGCCACACTCATGTCCTTGTGGCACAGACGTGGACCGACTGGGACACCATGGATTGTGTTGTAAAAAAAGTGCAGGCCGTTTTTCGAGACATGCATCTCTTAATGATATAATCCGTCGGTCTCTTGCCACCATCAACGTGCCTGCTCTCCTTGAGCCGACTGGCATTTTCAGGGATGATGGCAAGAGACCTGATGGGGTGTCCTTGGTTCCTTGGAGTTTGGGACGGATGCTAGTGTGGGATGCTACCTGTGTAGACACGCTGGCGCCGTCCCATCTCCAACGAACTAATGTAAAAGCGGGCGGAGCGGCTGAATGCGCCGAAATTTTAAAACGTAATAAATATAAGAGCCTGGGCAGAGAGTACCTTTTTGTACCATTCGGGGTCGAAACTCTTGGTCCATGGGGTCCCAGCGCACGCAAATTTTTCGTAGAAATCGCGAAACGTCTGGTTGATGTTACTGGTGACCGAAGAGCTGGTGGCTTCCTCGCACAACGTATCAGCATTGCGATACAACGAGGAAATGCCGCCAGCATCCTAGGTACAATGCCTCAAGGACCTACTTTAGATTTAAGGTAGGTAGAGGTAGGTAGTTAGGTAATTTACACTTACTGTATATATTTCGAGAATAAATGATTTTATATTGAAATTAAACACTTTAGAACCTTTGTTTTTATTTTTAAATTATTTTTATATTTTTGTATGTAGGTAGTTTGCACAAGTAACTTTTTTGATTGACGGGGAGAATTCGCATTCTCTCAGTCATCATCTTAACCCTGTGAAAACGAGTGCTGTAAAGGGCTCGAAACGTAGGATCATGGTGTTAATAAACGCGATTAATCCGTTCTAAAGTGTTTAATTTCAATGAATATTACTATAAAAAGTCCCCAAGCTTTAACCGAAAAATCATATGACGAACAACCTTTTCCAGTAAATAAGGTCGCAGGTCCCCTGAAAGTACTTTTATTAGTATGTCCTTTAAGAAAGAGTGCCCTTTGAGGAGGGGAAAGGCTGATATTAAAGCTCCCGTTTCATTTGGGTTAGCCTCAAATGCCGCCATTAAGGTACTGACGAAGATATTAAAGTGACCTAAAGCTTAGAGATATAAAGTTTAGTAATAATCGATCAAATGATGACTTTTAATATACGGGGTGTAACATTACCGAACCATATTTCAACAGCTGATAAGGTCAATGACCTTGAGTACGATGCAAGTAAAGAAATTTCGAAATTCATAGCAATATTTTTATACTTGTATGGAGCTAGGTGCATTTTCGATCAGCTGTTCCATACAAAGTGAGAAAGAATATTTTAAATTTCGAAATGTTTTTTTTATTAATAAATAAATCTATCGTATCGTTATATGACACCTAAACAACAACTTTGCCCCCTTGTATAATGAATAACTATTATTCCTTTAGTCCTATTAAAATAATTAGTATTTCTTCTTCGTCGGTTAATATTACAGAATTTTGCGTCACAGCTTTCAAGGACCAAAATACATTAGCAGCGCTAAGTGCCATATTGTTTTTGAGCCTCCATTGTGAGATCCATTACATTAATTCCAGTATTTCCAGTCTCAAATGGATTGAGAATTGTTTGGTATTTATTTCGAGTAATTTGTACAGTGAAACATATTTAAAAAGGCAGTTTAGTGCGTAGTCCAAATGTAATTGTTTTTGTAAAAGGTATGTATTACTTTATCGTTTGTTGATAAGGTTCATTTCTAAGTGAATATTTATGGCGTTAGCACCTTAGTGGCAAGTGACACAGCGGTACCTTTTACGGCTTTTACTATAATCAATCACAAATATGCAGTATGTTCTTGAGCATTTGCTTTAACTTCGTCATGTGACTTGGTATAACTAAGGAAACAGAATGGTATAGTTAGTTTTATTAAATTCGTTGTTTTTTCTCATACAAATTACAAGTTGAGTCAACCGCTAATGTAAAACGGACATTAGAATTGACTTTACTAAGTAAGTGACAACTATGACAAATGAATATGATGATGTCGAATACTCATACTCCATTTACACACATACAAATCCCATATGATATGAGATAAAATTAAAGTAGTAGTTATTTTGCAAATGGAGCTAATTAGAATACCGGAGTCTTTGAGAAATTAACTTAATTTAAGCTAAAAAATGCTCCCTTGAATTTAAAGCAATTGCTCAAACACACGTTGTATATAATTTATGTATAGTAGAGTGACTACTGACTACTTTAAAAAAATTACACATAATTAATATTAGTCGTTATGATATTCTCGGAAGATATTAAAATGTATGTTTAGACTAAGTCAGTTTGAAGTGTTAAAACCCATCTGTTCATCCACCTACATTATAATCGAAAATGGCAAAGACTGCGGCATCAAAAATAATTCTAATAACGTAACATTTGCATGAATTTCAATACCTTTCTCAGTAACCACAAGCTATACTAAACCATGTGACTGAGAAAATAAAGTTCAAAATGAGTTTTATGGATACGGAATTTCGCTTAATATCACGCAATGGCAGAACTCATCTGAGATTCAGCATTCAATTATTTTGTACTCATTACGGATAAGAGTTGGACAGATTTATTAAAACGATATTTTGTTAGTTAGATATGTTTTCATACAATTTGGATGCCAGGAATCGATAAGATATAATTATATATACCTTCAATAAGTCCTCAATGCTTCAATAAGTCACAAATGCTTTAGCAACGCTGTTTACAATACCTACGCGGATCTGTGTAAAATGCGATCTAAGTGTAATTTGTTAGTATAAATATATCATTTTCTATGTGTCGCCAGACAAAGAATGAAGGACTTTGGTGCAGGATACCTCGAGCCAAAGGGACTTAGAGCACAACCACTGAGCTCCAACATCCGTTCGCATGGATGTTGCAAGCTTCTGAGTAGTGCAATAAATTACACGAAAGATCCCCATGAAGTGTATCCACTAGGGCCCCTGACCTTAGATAAGATAAAATCATTTTCTATGTTTTAGTGTCGTCATTACTATAAATTGAAATAGATGTCATATACTAAAGAAAAAGACCAACCCCGACGAAGGCCAATCCGAGGATCGAACTCGGGTCTTCAGTTTACGCGTCTAACGTCATAACTCATAACCACTAGGTCAACTGGTCTTATCGAAATGCCGGCGAATTTCTCAAGTATATGCGGCCTCCTAGCCTAGTTGGTAGTGACCCTGCCTACGAAGCAGGAGGTCCCGGGTTCGAATCCTGGTCAGGGCATTTATTTGTGTGTTTATCACGAATATTTGTTCCTGAATTATGGATGTTTTCTATGTATTTAAGTATTTATATGTATACATATATCTATTATATATATCGTCGTCTAGTACCTACAGCACAAGCCTTATTGAGCTTACCGTGGGACTAGGTCGATTTGTGTAAGATTGTCCCACAAATATTTATTATTATTTTTCGTTTATTTATTTTCTTCCTTAGGTTAGGATTTTTACTATACGTATATAAAAATAAAATACAAAACAACATATAAAAAAAAAAAACAATACTAAACAAATATACATTATAAAAAACCTAACCTAGAGTGCCGCCGGCAACAGGACTGGGCCCAGGCTGCCGGTGGTTAGGGCCGCAAAGAGAGGAACCTTCGGACTATGCGCGCAGTGTCCAGTATTATTATTATTATTATATGCAATCTTAGTAACAGGCAAGACGCCTGTGGTCATTTTTCTAAGTACTTACAAGCGACGTTGTATATAATTTATATATAGTGTTACTACTAAAAAAAAAATTGATTCGTGTCAACAAAAAGTTCTCGTCATTACTGTTTTTTGTACCTATGTAATATTTGAGAAGAGCTCCCGTGCGCAAATAGTGACAATATTTTTGTTGTAAGAGTTTTCGAATACTTCGCTATGCAAATTTGATTTGACACATGCTTATCGCGGCATGAATAAAACTTCAACTGTCTTTTAAACCGCTGCTTCTTGAAAACGTGTTTACTAGAACTTTTAATTAACCGACTTCAAAAACAAAAGGATAAGTTCTCAGTTCGTCGGAATCTTTTTCTTATCTGGCCAATAGGCGCAAAAGAATGCAAATTCCTCGCGAGCCTTTGATTCTCGCTCCAGCGAGCATTGTCGTTGCGATCATCCGCGGAAACTGGGGCAGGTTACAACAAAGACGGGCCGTGAAGTAGGAACACGAAAATACGATGGACTTCTGTGTTCATTGTGTAACAGGGGTATTTCCTAGCATTAAAATAAATTTAAAAATATAATAATTATTCTAAAAAGCGTTTTATAAACTCACATACTTCTAATACATTAATGTCACTTACATCATCCGGGGTTAGCCAAGTAACCCGAAATTAAGTGTTTGTGAAATTTCAAAAATAAAGGAGTCTTTAAAGAAGTGTGAATCCAGAGGTCTTGAAGTCGTTCTTGCGTGGATCCCTGGGCACAATGGAATTTCTGGCAATGAAGTGGCGGACTCCTTGGCCAAAAGCTCTGTTGATGCAGCCTCTATAGATCACTTAGCTGTTTTTCCTTCAGATGTTCTTTCCATTGCTGACTCCGTCGCTAGAGAGACCTGGCAACGCCTATGGAGCTCCTCTAGGCTTACAAAGGGCAAATATTATGGTGAGATACAGCCAGACATCCCTCTTAAACCTTGGTTTTGTCGAGCGAAGGGGTTCAACAAACGGTTCACTTCCACCATCTGCCGCCTCCGCCTTGGTCATGTGTGTACTCCTGTTTTTCTGGCAAAGATACGGGTTAGAGATCACTCTCTGTGCGAATGTGTTCTTGAAGAAGGAACCACCGACCATATTTTTTTTAAATGCTCAAAATTCAATTTTTCACTATACGACATATTGCCTAAACATTCCTCGGCCTATCAATTTTCATTCACTTCTCTGTCTTTCCGGACCCTCTCTTATTAAATTGCTGGCTCAATACATTCAAATGCATGAAATTAAACTGTAAGGGTGTGACTGTAACACTATGGTTATTCTCCTTTTCCTCTGTATGTATATCCCTAATTAACACTTTAACAGTAACTTCGCGTTACTGTCTGCAACATACATGTGACGCACGTAAGTGAATAAAATAGCATGTAAGCAATAATGTACTATAAATAACGTATGTTTAGTTTTACTCGCTCTCTCTTGTATTGATTATCGACAATACAACATATCATCCATAATGACCAGTTTTACTTAACCTCCACTCGACCCTCCAACTTCATCATATCTCATGGCGACCCTTACCAGTAGAACCAAGGAGGAGGATATCACCACGGAAGACAGAAAAGCAATTCAAGACTGAAAATTCAAGATTACCTTAATGAAGATCGGCGCTGAAGACTCAAAATTACGCTTATGAAGAACCGCACAGAAGATCCAACATTACTGTTATGAAGATTGGCATTGAAGAAACCATATTTAAGAAGGAAGAACACGACCGATGTTGAAAACCGCGTCAAATAAGGAAAAGAAGAAACACATATGTCCTACATATAATACTACGAAGAAGAAGAGCGTTGTCCAGGGTTTCCCGGCTCGCAAGTCAAGAGGTGTCCAGGGTTATCCCGGCCCATCAGCAAGAGGTGTCCAGGGTTATCCCGGCCCATGTTCGAGGGAGTCCAGGGTTATCCCGGCCCGCATTGCATCGTCATCGGGAACAGCGACAGCGAGTGCCACATGGAGGTTGCCGGCCGCGTCACGCGACATCCGCCCGCCGCGCGCGCCGACCAGAATGCAGCGTCGACATGACCTACTTACCGCGGTACAGTGCCTGCTATTAATGTAAGTTAATTATAATTATATTATTATGTTTGCTGTTTTGTCATGTAATTAGGGATCCTTAGATATTTTAATTAGCCTTTTTCTGTTGAATTTTATAGTATGTTAGATGAATTAGAGTCCTTACGCGACCAATTAATTAAATTAAAAGAGGATATCGTAAAATTAGGCCCTGAGAGGCGACAGAAGGAAATCGGGAAAAATAAATTACGAGTGTCGAATGATTTATATAACCGCGCTGCGGATATTGTGTCTCTGTTTAGGGAACAGCACGCAAATTTTAAGCCGTCGGATATACAAGCGGCCAGCGAATTAATAGAAGAAATAGTTAAGGTTTACCGTAGGATTAAAGAATGTCTTTCCCATCACGGAACAATGGTGTTCCGGACCTTTGGGAGGCGTGCGCGGAGCCGAAGCCAACACGCAGAGGCCCTTTCGACAATTTAATGAAATGTAAGGGGTACACCGAGCGGATGTTGCACCTGCCCGAGTCATGGGACGCACGCAGAGGCAGCACCCGCCAGGGTGTATAGACTATTGAGATTTAATGGAATCTAACATATGCTGGACTATTAGGTGAAAGCGGTGGACTAAATACTGGGTTATGGAGAATAAAATCGGACGTCTGCCTAACAAAACGGTAATCAATTTTATTTCCGGCAGACGGTGACTCGCCCACATAAGATGGGCCCCCACAAAAAGCGACATCTAAGATGGCTCGAGGGCAACACCGGTATGAGGGCTGGGGGTAGAGAGGTGTCACTGGACTGGATTAAAGAATTATTATTACACTTTGACGACGGAACGCAAACAGAGGTAAAAATGGCTAAACCTAGTTTTGACGTTAAAACAGCTATTGCCTTATTACCCCTCATGACGGGACAGGAGGATTCTACGAAACAGTTAATTGATGGTATTTTAATGTATAGTTCTATTATTAGCAGTGAGACTCAACATATTTTAATTGAATTTGTTTTGAAGACAAGACTGTCGTCTAGTGCTAAACTTAGGTTAAAGACGTCATACCGTAGCGTAGAAGCCCTCGTACAGGATATGCGTACATTTTTATTGCCTAAGAAATCGTCGGAGTCTATTCAGGCACAGCTATACAGAGCTAAACAAGGTAGACGTACCATAGAAGCTTTCGGAGCTGAGATCGAGGATCTTTTTGTCAACTTGACCATCTCTCAAGCCGACGGAGATGACAGTAGGTACGAAATACTTCGGCCACTGAACGAAAAGTCAGCCATTAAACGGTTCGCTGACGGGTTATCAGACCCAAAATTGAGCACGATCATATCGGCTAGGCAGTTTTCGTCACTGCCTGAAGCCATTAGGACAGCAATCGATGAGCATATCTCATCGCCGCGAGATGAACAGGTCCAGCATTTTAAACAAAATCATTCTCGCAATACTCGGACTTACGGGAATATAAATAATAAACCCAATCGTTACAATATGGATAACAGATCTCATGTAGAGAAAAATACGTTTCCAACACGTTATTATTCTAATAATAACCATAACGCAAATATTTCGCCACACTTCTCGACAAATAGAGCTACGCGGCCACAGCAATTTGCTGACCGCGCATCCAGCGTTCGCCGACCTGTGCACGCGACTCGCGACACGCGTTTAAATGCACGTGCACATCATATTACACAGTTAGGAAATAACAACAATTCTAATAGGCAGTTTTTTCGTGACTAACATGAATAGTGCGATATTTAGCTATAACAAAAATAATTATAGTACGGTAACTTGTAGTGTAGGTAATGGACATAAATTAAAACTTTTAGCCGACAGTGGCGCAGGACTTTGTGCTATTAAGTATGAATATTTACAAGATAAACCCGAACTTATTTCACAAATACAAGGATATACAATTACTATCACAGGAGTTTGTGGAGATTTAGTCTCAGAAGGATACATTTTATTGGATTTAAACTTTGATGGTTTTATTTGCAAAGGAAAGTTTCATGTTTTTAAGAATATGCAATGCGTAGCCGAAGCTATTTTAGGTGAAAATTTTTTCTTACGTTACAATGCAGACATAAGTTATAAACATAATGCATTATTTTTAGAGGACAAAGGTCAAACTGTCTCAATACCTATGAACGTGTATTCTAAGTGTAGTTTTATTCAAAACATACCACCGCGCTGCGAAGTTATAACTCACATCGCGTCACAGCTCACCGATGATTGCGTAGTACTATCGGAAGAAATGCAAGAAGGCGTTTTTGTAGCAGGTGTCATTTCAAGACCGGAGAAAGGTAAAATACCAGTACGAATATTAAATACGACAGATAGGCCAGTTAGGTTAGATTTATCAAGTTTGGAAGTAAACAGATTATGTAATTTTGATATTTGCCATTTTGACTCAAGGAAAATTAGTGTTGACAGAATAAAAACATTGTTAGATCTTTTAAATTTGGACAATTATTTAAATAAAGAGGAACAGTTAAGCATAGAACAAATATGCGCAAAATACGCAGATGTTTTTCATCTGCCCGGCGACAAGCTAACTACAACTAACTTACTACAGCACAAAATTAATTTAAAAGAAAATTCAAGCCCGGTATACGTAAAGCCCTACAGGATACCACATGCCTTACGTAATGAACTTCAAACTCAGATTCAAAATATGCTCGATAACGATATAATAGAGGAGACCACTTCTGAGTGGTCCAGCCCTGTTTTGCTAGTTCCCAAAAAATGTGATAAGTTAGGAGAAAAGAAGTGGAGATTAGTTGTCGATTATAGACAGCTTAACAATAGGATACAGGATGATAAGTTCCCATTACCCAATATAACGGAAATATTAGATTCCCTTGCAGGTAGTATATATTTTTACCTGGTACCTAGAGGATCACCAGCTGCTGAGTGACCAACAATACGGTTTCCGTAGGGGTCGTTCGGCTGGTGATCTTTTAGTTTACCTGACACATTGCTGGGCACAGGCGATAGAGAGTAAAGGTGAGGCACTGGCAGTTAGTTTGGATGTAGCGAAGGCCTTCGATCGCGTTTGGCACAAAGCACTTCTTTCGAAACTTCCATGCTATGGGCTCCCCGGGAAATTATGCGAATGGGTCAGCAGTTTTCTAGCAGACAGAAGCATTAAGGTCCTAGTTGACGGTGAATGCTCAGACTCAATGTCTGTGAATGCTGGTGTCCCTCAAGGCTGTGTGCTATCACCCACGCTATTCCTCCTGCATATCAATGACATGTTGCAAACTAGCGGCCTTCATTGTTATGCTGATGATAGTACGGGTGA
Source organism: Lathronympha strigana (assembly GCA_949128165.1). Lineage (NCBI taxonomy): Eukaryota > Metazoa > Arthropoda > Insecta > Lepidoptera > Tortricidae > Lathronympha > Lathronympha strigana. Next base: position 18,893,938 of record OX421917.1, on the reverse strand, counting down.
TGCCTCCTACACCGGCCGCGCCAATATTTCCCGGGAAAACGTCATTGAGAGCCGGAACAAACTTGTGTCCGAAATTGAGACCTCCCTAAAAGAAGTCTCAGATTGGGGTCGACTTAATTTGGTCCATTTTAACCCTACAAAGACACAGGTTTGCGCGTTCACCGCAAAAAAACTTCCGTTCGTCGCGTCACCTCGTTTTGAGAGCACTCCCCTATCTGCCACAGCCAGTATTGGAATCCTTGGCGTTGACATCTCGAGTGAAGTCCAGTTCCGCGGCCACCTAGAGGGTAAGGCCAAATTGGCCTCGAAGAAGCTCGGTGTGCTCAATAGATCGAGGCAGTATTTCACGCCGGCCCATCGCCTACAGCTTTATAAGGCGCAGGTTCGCCCGCATATGGAATACTGCTCTCATCTTTGGGCAGGGGCACCTAAGTACCAGCTTCTTCCTCTAGACCGCATCCAACGGAGAGCAGCTCGAATTGTCAACTGCCAACGTATTTCTGATCGGCTTGATCCCTTGGCGCTGCGTAGAGATGTGGCCTCACTCTGTATTTTCTATCGCATGTATTATGGGGAGTGTTCCGAGGAATTGTTCGGATTAATCCCTGCCGCTTCTTTCCGCCATCGCCCTACGCGACAATATTTCCACTCTCACCATTTAGATGGTTGGCAGACCTCAACTGTGCGCTTTTCCCGAAACTTCCTGCCTCGCACAGCTAAACTGTGGAACGAACTGTCGCCAGCGGTGTTTCCGGACCGATACGACCTTCAAACCTTCAAGAAAAGAGCGTACTCCCACCTTAAAGGCCGGCAACGCACTTGCGACACCTCTGGTGTTGCGGGTGTCCATGGACGACGTTAATCGCTTACCATCAGGTGATTCGTTTGCTCGTTTGCCCCCTATAGCATAAAAAAAAAAAAAAAAAAAAAAAAATTTTCAAAACTTGATCTTTCTCAAGGTTATTACCAACTAGCTTTAGACAAAGAATCCAGGAAGTATACCGCGTTTACCACCGATAAGATGTATCAAATGAAGCGATGTCCCATGGGACTCCGAACAAGCCCTAGTGTTTTTTCTAGACTTATGACTATAGCTATGTCCGGATTAAATTACAAACAATGTTTCATATATTTAGACGATTGTATTGTAATAGGAAACTCTATGACTTCACACAACCATAACCTTATTCGAGTGTTAGAGCGATTGAGAAGTACAAATCTTAAGTTAAATCCTTTAAAGTGTGAATTTTTGAGAAAAGAAATAATGTACTTAGGTCATAAAATTACTTCAAATGGAGTGGAACCCGATCCAGCAAAAGTAGAAGCATTACATAAATATCCAAGACCAACGAATACAGATGAGGTCAAAAGGTTCGTGGCATTTGCCAATTATTACAGACGGTTTATTAAAAATTTTGCGAATATCGCTTATCCATTAAATCAACTTTCTAAGAAAAATGCAATTTTCAACTGGACCCCAGAGTGTGAAACAGCCTTTGAAAAATTGAAAAAGATACTTACAGGTCCACAAGTCCTAGATTACCCTGATTTTTCTGAAAATAATGTATTTACCTTACATACAGATGCTTCAAAGATAGGCTTAGGAGCAGTATTGTCTAATTCCAATGGCAAAGTAGTCGCGTATGCAAGTCGAAACCTTAAGCCAGCCGAAACGCGATATCCAATTATAGAATTGGAATTGCTAGCTATAGTCTTTGCAACAAGACATTTTAGACCATATCTCTATGGGAAAAAGTTCAAAATTGTAACAGACCATAAACCTTTAATTTATCTTTTCGGAATGACTGATCCTTCGAGTAGATTAACCAAATTTAGATTATATTTAGAGGAATTTAATTTTGACATTGAATACATTCCGGGACGAAACAATGCAGCTGCAGACGCATTGAGTCGTTTACCGATGAATAGTGATGATTTAAAAAATATTAGGTCAAACGTTGTATCAGTCATAACGAGAGCTCAATCACGGAAGTTACGCGCGCAACAACAACAACAACAAACTTGTGATCAAGGTAGCTTAGTTACAGATGATCCCGCACACGATAGGCTTGATCAACCTAGAGTGGTGGAAATCATCAAAGCACCAAAAAAATATATTGAATTAGTACTAAACTCTAACTATAAGACATGTCGAAATGGAATAATGAGTAATAAAGGAAATTTTTGGTACGTACCAAGCAAATCGTGCATGTATCTAACATCCCGATCGTTATCTACCGTAGGCGTGTTAGCGAGGGAATTAGAACAATTTTGCAAGGAGCAAAACATAAGCGAAGTTATAATTATAAAGAATAATCGAAATGCACAAAAAGTAAATGAATTTTTAGCTAGCTATAAATGTGATATTCCTAGGATCCTAGTAACAAGAGGTATTACAAAAGTATACGATAAAGACGAAATAAGAGTTATTTTAAATGATTTCCATCTATTACCCACCAGTGGCCACGCGGGGGTTAATAGAATGCTTAATAATATAAAACAATACTACTTCTGGCCAAGAATGAGCCACGATGTGTACGAATACGTTAAAAAATGTGCACATTGTCAATACAACAAGCACACTAATAAATACATTAAGGAACCAATGGTGATCACTTCGACACCAAGCTCATCTTTCGAAAGAGTTTCTTTAGATATACTTGGACCTTTAGAAATAGATAATTACAACTATAAGTACGTATTAACAATTCAGTGTGAACTAACTAAGTTCGTGGAAGCATACCCCTTAGAAAGAAAAGACACTGAATCTGTAAGTAAAGCATTTGTAAATAATTTCGTTTTAAGATATGGCATTCCAAGCGACATTATAACGGATCAAGGTACCGAATTTATGTCTAGTGTATTTAGCGATATTTGTAAATTATTAGGTATTAACAAGCTACACTCGACTGCTTATCACCACGAAACCATAGGAGCGCTTGAAAACACGCACAAAAACCTAGGTGCATATCTTAGGATTCAATGTGGTAACAACCGTACCGATTGGAGCAGTTGGGTAAGTTACTGGTGTTTCTCGTATAACACCACCGTGCATACCGAGACACAATATACGCCATTCGAATTAGTTTTCGGCAAACACTGTCGTTTGCCCAATAATTTAATTTCTTCTGTCGATCCTCTCTATAATTATGATAGTTACCCTAAGGAATTTAAGTATAGGTTACAAAGAGCTCAATCAGAAGCTAGAAATAATTTAATGTCTAGTAAATTTAGTAGAAAAATAATATATGATAAGAAAATGAATTCTGTTCAATATAAACCAGGAGACTTAGTACTTTTGAAAAATCAAGTAGGCAATAAGTTAGATTCTATTTATAATGGACCTTATGAGGTTATAGAAGATATGTCACCTAATGTTAAGATATTAAAAAATGATCAAATATATATAACTCATAAGAATAACACTAAGTTCTATTCGCAATAAAAATAAGTTAATTTTATTTTAAAATAAATAAGTAAAAAAAAAAAATGTTAATTCAAATACGTATGTCACATTTTTTTTTCTTCCTTTGTGGGGGTGAAGAGTAACTTTACGGGGAGATGTAGTATATCCCTAATTAACACTTTAACAGTAACTTCGCGTTACTGTCTGCAACATACATGTGACGCACGTAAGTGAATAAAATAGCATGTAAGCAATAATGTACTATAAATAACGTATGTTTAGTTTTACTCGCTCTCTCTTGTATTGATTATCGACAATACAACATATCATCCATAATGACCAGTTTTACTTAACCTCCACTCGACCCTCCAACTTCATCATATCTCAGTATGTTCTACTTTTCTTCTTTTCCCTACTAACTGTGCTTCTCTTCGCTTATTTGTGTACATCCTGTTTTGTCTGTGTTGCTATTATTGTTAATATATTATATTTTGTTCTAGGTTCCCAATCCTTCCCTATCACATATTACCGTCAAAATTTTCACCGTACATTCTCTGATCGTGTCGGAAGTCAAAAAACGCAGACATTGGCAGAATACATCTCACCACAAGATGTGAAAGCCACTCTAGGCAAAAAAAAAAGTGTTTGTGAGTATAGAATTTGACAGCTAACTCCGGGTTAGATGGTCAACCGTGGCTCAAGTGGACCTTAGTAAATTTAGATATTTACATATAGTCCGTCAGTGGGAATTGGAAAACATTGGATATTCCTTTTCCTTTTTCCAAGGAAACAAAACTTACAAAAAATATGTGCGGGATTGATGACGCATGGCGATATGTACGCAATATTTCAGTATTTTTTATCATCCTCAACGGACTATGTATAAAAATTCAAAACACCATCTCAGAGACTTTTAGATTTATAGCGCTGTGCCAACCTTGCCAAATGAAATCAACCGCCAAGGTATCATCCAACTTTAAAAAAGCAAAATAGCTTTAAAAAGCATCAAAGAGCTGTAAATGCTGTAATGAATAATCCGTTCAGTGGAAAAACTGATTACCGCTCATCAATGCGATTGCTTTACCCATTCGCAACTGAAATTGGTTTGAATTCGGGAGACACCGAAAAGCGATTGGTAATATCAAATGATACCCATTGGTAGGTACTAGCCGGGGATTAAACTCACAACCATCGGATTGGAAGTCGTACGCTCACAGCTGGGCCACCGGCACTCCCTATAGGATCTCACATATCTGAGAGTTTAATAACAACTTGCTTGTACTTGATTAGGTAATATGAATTGTTACATACGCTGTCGTCTCCTCAATTCCTGCTGCTCTCCCAAAGGACTACAGTATGGGGTTCTTAAAAAAAGGAGTGTTAAAGTTTTTAAAGGGTCGGCAACGCGCATGTAACACCCCTGGAGTTGCAGGCGTCCATAGGCTGCGGAGACCGCTTACCATCAGGCGGGCCGTATACTTGTTTGTCACCGCCGTAGTATTAAAAAAATTCAAGACCACTCCAGGGTGCGTTGACAAGATGCCAATCGTTAACGCTTAGTAGCGAACGAAACGCAACTGTCATTGTCGCACTAAGGAAGAGTGATAGAGAGAGATAACTACAATACGTAGCGAGAACGAATGGGATCTTGTCTACACACCCTGTGTGCTTACCATGTGTGTACGTAGCTGTCGATAGCGACTGCGGCGTCCGGGTTATGTCCGTCTCGTTCATACCTGAGTAATAGTAGGAGCGAGACGGACATACTTTCAAGCGCCGTCTTTCAAGTTTGAGGAACAGTCAAGCATTCTCGACTTATAATTTGAGTTTCGAAATTCCCTTGCTTCAATACTTCAATAGTCAAGTAAAGTACATCCATAATATTATACATGCGAAAGTAATTAACTAATTACTGCCAATGTTTGTTTTTATCTGAAAGTAGATGGTGGTCCCATTTTTTTCAAAATCCATTTTGGATGATGGGATCTATGAGGAATTGAGGGAAATCCTCAAATTTGAACGGCAGGTGCATTGTGATTAGAGGATGTTCATTATTAGCTTGGGCATTTTCTTACTGAAGCCATCATTTTGCTGGAGTGGACCTGATGTTGATGATCAGGGATGGCATAATGAAACTGATCGATAATTTCCAGTCGGTCATCCAATTTAACACATTGTTATTTTGTTTGCGACCTTGGAGGTCTACAAGGAAGTTCCGTTTGATTTTACTTCAGATGTAATTATGGACGCCCTGAGACATTAAAAAAGCTCCTCAATCTTCAAACGTTCACGTGCGTCACCGCATGGATATTTTTGAATTAAACTGGCTAACTCAAACAAATTCACACTTGCACTTTTTTTTTAATACTACGACGGTGACAAACAAGCATACGGCCCGCCTGATGGTAAGCGGTCACCATAGCCTATGGACGCCTGCAACACCAGGGGTGTTACATGCGCGTTGCCGACCCTTTAAAAAAAGGAGGATTCGCTGTGTTGACAGCCAAACGGGCCAAGGGCATTGCTCCATGGGTCCTCAGCTGTCAACACAGCGAATCCTCTTGGAGCGCTGGCGACCTTACTCACCAACAGAAACACAACACTTTTACCGGGAAGGCCAAATGAAGTCGGTTTTTTTTTCTTAAAAATTATAATAAGTCAATTCAGAAACCACAAAGGTCTTCGACATCTATTGAAGAACCCTTAAGATCGCTTGAATTTATTCCGAATCTTATAAATGATTTCTGTCTCTCTGTTTTTCAATGCTTTTGTTTTTGAAATTAAGGCAGGGAATTTGATGAATTATTCCGCGAAATTATGACAGTTTAGTAAAATTTATTGTATTGAATGGTATAACCTATTTGCTGTGTTCATTGCTGGCATCCTTAGTATAATTGTTTCAGAAAAGACAATTTATATTAATTGCATTAGCAATAGTACAATACTGAAATTGTTTTCTGAGAAGAAGGGAGTCTGACGATTAGGTACTGACTGCTGGTGATTCGTTTAATTGTTAAGCCCTTCCCTTTTTATTACACCCTGTATGTTAGTTATCGATTTGACGTTGGTACCAAAACAGACACATGGATGTGAATTTAGGCGGATATGTAAATTTTTTATACCTCGGCACAAGAATACGGCCCGCCTGATGGAAAGGTGTGGTGGTGTCACATGCGCGTTGCCGACCCATTAAAAACTAGTACACTCTTTTTTGAAGAACCCCATTCTGTAGGTGTGGTTCTTCGGCAAAACCTCGTCAGGGGTCATTCCACACCCGGAGCGTGCGTAGGAAATTTCTCTGAAACCACACAGTACGCGACCATTGGCAGGTGGCAAAGTGTGCGGATGATGATGCGCATGTTCCTATGTGTCAAACGAAACGTAGAGGATAGGATAAGATAAGACAAGATAAGATAAGATAATATGCATTTATTCTCAGAAACTGTGTACAAATATAGGTTTTATATATTACAAAAAGTTCCAACAGCTTGCCCATTCCGGGCGTACAATAATAAAAACAAACACAAACACAGATTACATTAGTACAGTCGAGTTCATAAATATATGAGCATTACCAGGGCTTCAAAAATATCTGTACACCCTTAGAACATTGTCAATAAGGTGTAAGTGTTTACATATTATGCATTCAGCTGCACAGACATTTATGAACTCGACTGTACCTAAGTAAATTAATACGTCTTAATCTTAACTATTTTTAAATCTATAGGTAATATTCATTCAAATTATAGAAACACTTATATATTTAAAAAAAAAATATAGGACATTCTTACACAAATTGACTAAGTCCCGCAGTAAGCTCAACAAGGCTTGTGTTACGGGTACTCAGGCAAAAATATATATAATATACAAATACATAGAAAACATCCATGACTCAGGAACAAATATCTGTGTTAATCACACAAATAAATGCCCTTACCGGGATTCGAACCCAGGACCATCGGCTTAGCAGAGGGTCACTACCAATTACGCCAACCGGTCGTCAAAATATGATATTAAGGGGCTACCCGGCATATTTTACTGTTTTTAAAGTGAATAGGCTTTGTTCAGCTCCAAGCACAACGCTTGAAAGACGCTAGGTATTTGGTCTACATTTGGTTCTACTAAATTTTCGAAAAACAATTCATCAAGAGAAAAAAAAAACCGTAAACCCTTTTTTCTACCTTAAATCTGTATCTTCTCCCTTATTATACGTCGTAAGTACAAGAAACTAAGACAAGCAGTATATATTTATGTTTACTTTAATCGTATCTACTGATTTTTTAATAGGTTTTGTACTTTTCGAGAAAAAGCTATTACACGCATTTTTCCGAAAACGCCGGCTCGAGATGCCTGAGCGGGCGACGGGGGCCAGTCGTGTAAGATGACACTAGTAGTTTATAGGGTTGTGTCCTAGTACAAGCAGCTCTTCCTAGGTGGCGACTTATGCTTATTGACGTATTGTATAACCGGTGAGGCAAGGAAGCGGGAGAGGAAGAAAGCTCAAATCGCCGAGGTCATTGGGATAGGGGATGGCCTTAATATGATGTTGATATCCCCTTCTCTCAAATTAGTCTAAAATTATACTAATTCCCTAACTTACTTTTAATTAGCGCAAGGGTCACACATTCATAGTAGTAGAGTAAGCATCTCTGACATACCTTTAAAAAAAAATTGGGAGAGAGGAAACCTGCTAATCCTGCCATTTATGGACATGGAACTGTGTAAACGTATCGATTCCCACACCACGGACTGTTTTTCGGCTACAGATAATTAACGTTCGTTTTTATTTGCAGGTCGCACCGAGGCCGTCACCATGGCAACTGGTGGTGCAACAAACCCCTGAACTAGCGGGTGAGTACCCTGTAGCATTCCTTCACACGCAGTATGGTCGGCAACAATAGTAATTTGTGTTACAAGCGATCAAAATGATATGTTTCTGGTGAGGGCGTACATTGAATTCCGAATGAAGCGATGGATTCTACAATAGAATCCCGAACGTAGTAAGAGATTCTAAAGAAGAATCCTGAGCGTAATGGGTTATTCAAGCGTTAACGCCCAAGACGAAAATAATTTTGATACCGTGTGACACATACTGCTTTTCACACCAAGTAAGAGGAAACAAACAAAGCCGAAAACAGCGTCATTCAACACCACGATGCCACTAGTTAATGCCCGAAAAAGTAAAATTGTGAACCTTGACCAGAAAGGTGCCACTTTGATCCCTCCCAGCAGGGAAGAAAAGTGCCACTTTAATCCTCCTATCTTGAACAGAAAAAACCCTTTTATAAATAGGTGGTGTGAAAAAGCTATTTTAACCCTTAAATGCATGACGATGCATTTATGACACAGAAACGAGACAAGTGACAATCAAGTTCTCTTGGAATGTAGACTTTGTCATATCGTCTTAATTTGAAATGAATTCGGTTGTCACTTAGGATGTTTTAGGATCAATACTGGTAATTCATGCATTTCAGGGTTAAAGCAGAATTAAAGGATTCCAAATGTCTGAGAAAGAAAGGAAAAGTAAAATGTAGGGTGGGACTCGAACCCGCAACTCTGTGATACACGCCCATCGCTCTGCTAACTGAGCTACCGAGACCACTGGGGCCCGCTTTGGCAACGAATCCCCAGATTTGGTGTAGGCGCTAGTTTTACGAAAGCGGCTACGACTGACATCTGACCTATCCCAGCAGGCCTACCACGAATATCGGCATTGACGGGAAAACCTCTTCATCACACAAACTTGTATGACAAACGAGTGTGTGTGACAAAGACTCCCTCTTTACAGTTCCATACAAATTTTCGAACGTTCGATTTTCGTGGTACTGGTCCAAAGGGCGAAGTAGGCCATATTGGGATAAGTCCGGTTTCCACACCGAAAACCGATTGGTACGAGTACCAAATGACATTTCGTACATAAGTTCCAAAAAACTCATTGGTACGAGCCGGCAGGATTTGAACCTGAGACCTTGGGATTGAAAGGCGCACGTCTTACCGCTGAGCCATTATCGTTACGCCACTAAACCCTAAAGCTCAAATTCCAGGACTAAGTCATACCAGGAATCGATAATCAATAAGTACGTGGAAAAGCAAAGATGAATGCTTTGCGAACCTTTTCAGTAGAAATGTTGCGGAATTTAAGGAAATTGCTTTTACAGTATGTAGGTTTTAGCTTATTTGTAAAACGCATATTGAGCGCTGTATTTCGCTATTTTGATTCAAGTTGTGTATGTGCTGCATTCGATTTAAGGATGACTCACACTAGCACGGGACGGGACGGGACGGGAAACTCTGTAAATTTCTATATAAACAATCACGTGATAGCTCGGAGCCCTCGAGTGTCACGTGACGCTTTCTATGGAAATTGACAGATTTTTCCGTCCCGCCCCGCCCCGTCCCGTCTTCTTTTATACTGCTGATAAAATATTATTTTTCTGCGGATTGTTATTTTCGAATTTATATGTAGGAAAACCTCTTCACTACAAGATCCGTTGCGTATTTATAAATTTAATTTACATACATACATTATTACATATATACAGACAGCGGGAAGCGACTTTTTTTATACTATGTGGCAGTGGCGGAGCGTCGAAATATCTTTAGGGCAAGCCGGAACTGATTTGGTCTGCTTTATCTTTGAGTCTTTTAGAAAAAATATGCTAAATTGGCTCACGCAAGGGAAGCCGGCGGAATCTACCTAGTTCTACGAACGCCCCGCCACTGCTATGTAGTGATATTGATTAAATATCGCAATCATATCTGGCTCTAGCTATAGCTATTATATAACTATTTCAAATGTAGCAAAAAATATATACAGTAAGTGTAACTTACCTAACTACCTACCTCTACCTTTAATCTAAAATAGGTCCTTGAGGCTTGTACCTATAGGATGCTGGCAGCATTTCCTCGTTGTATCGCAATGCTGATACGTTGTGCGAGGAAGCCACCAGCTCTTCGGTCACCAGTAACATCAACCAGACGTTTCACGATTTGTACGAAAAATTTGCGTGCGAAAATATAATACTATTTAACTGTTTAAACCTTTACGTTCTAAATACATAATATAATTATGTTAATGGCGTAGCACATTTTAATATTTTGATTTAAATTTCAATTTTGTATAATGAGATACTGAGGTAATCTACTCGAGTTTTATTATTATGTTACGTATATTGCGTTTATATGAATATTTTAGATGCATCAAGCTTGCAGATAAATTTGAACCTTATGTCGCAAATGACTGAGTTCATAATTGTTTTTTGAGGTCTAGAAAGTCAGGTTTACAATGTAAGCAAATTTTGATATGATTTTGATTGAGCTGTATGTTTGTGGGTCGATGTATAATTTTTACTTTTTGTGTGTATAATTAATACGCGAAGTTATTAATTATTTTCGAGATTATGTATTTTATGGAACTTATGTGTGTTAATAATGTAATTCTAGGTCTGAAGACTGGCGGATTGATGATAGTAGCGCTGTACGTTATTCTTACGAGCATTGTATATAGGTACCTTACTTAAGTTAATCTAGTTACTAAATGAAATAGCTCTACTGTTTTTAAACAATATTAAAACCGGTATTCCTTGATATGCGTCACAAAATCGACCAAGTAGGTGTATGAGTTAAAGTTACACTCCAAGAGTATGTCTTAAACCGTTCTACAATTTTTGTATCCGGTTATATGACTCGTATCAACGACCGGTTGGTGTAGTTGGTAGTGACCCTGCCTCCTATGCCGATGGTCCTGGGCAGGGATGTTGCGAATATTCGCATCCGCATCCGCAACCGCGGATCTTCCGCAACTTTTTCAAAATCCGCATCCGCATCCGCCTCCGCATCAAGTCGATGCGGAGCTGATGCGGATGCAGATGTGGGACAAGTCGATACAGGAACGACTCGGTAATGGCGCACGTGCTAGTTAAAGTAGGCAATTTCACCATTAGGTACCCAATAGGAATATTGTTACTTTTTCTTGATTCGTCGATAGTGCTCTTGCGTTCTTGAAGGATAGCAACAAGAAATGACGAGTTTGTTTATTTTGATTTTAGTGTTGACATGCTATTGTAGTACGAAGGGTGTCGTATAAATCATATAATGAGAAGTTAATAAGTAAATAAACATTGGGAAGAGTGATTAGCAGTGCTGCGGGCCTTATTTATGACCCGCTGAGAAATCGTCTTAACCCGGAAAAGGCAGCAAAGTTATTGTTTATTAAGTATAACTCGCCTATATTTAGGTATGTTTAAATATTAAACTGTCCTTTTTTCAATAATTAATACAAAACTTTAATATAAGAGGTTTTTTTATATACCTACATAACATCCGCATCCGCATCCGCGGATGTGATCCTTTTAATGTCCGCATCCGCATCCGCATCCGCGGATGTCAAAAAATCAGCATCCGCAACATCCCTAGTCCTCGGTTCGAATCCCGGAAAGGGTATTTATTTATGTGATGACACAGATATTTGTTCCCGAGTCATGGATGTCTTCTATGTATTTGTATATTATATAATTATATCGTTGTCTGAGTACCCGTAGCACAAGCCTTCTTGAGCTTACTGCGAGACTTAATTAATTTGTGTAATAATGTCCTGCAATATTTATTTATTTATATCTTCGGGCAAGCCTTCTGATTGGCACAGTTGATATATCCACCGGGCATCCACCGGACAAAATTACAGATCCGACGGATATGCTCGAACGTTTATGGTCGCACTAACCTAAGCCAAAATGCTTTTAAAAAACATTATTTTATTTCATACATCTAAACGAACCCGTACGTCATCTCTAAAATCATCAGCTGAGTCAACATCCTCACATTGTCTAGCACATAACAACATAAGCCCGCCCCAAATAGTGAGGTCGCCGCGTGTCCTAGCAATGCCGTTTGGACACCTGTGCACATCTACCTCATTTCACCACATGTGCTTTTAAAATCCCAATGCCAACAACTCGAGCAAAACAAAAGCATGACTATCCTTTTCTCGAAGCCACTGTAATTATTAAATAAATAAATAATACCAAGTGGTTGAGTAAAACTCATGGTAACCACAAAGGAGTTTCACTTAGCATCGAGTCGATAGCGACTGCTCCATCTATTTTTTATACTGATTGTTCGAGAAAAGGGAAAAATCAAATTTAGAATGCCTGTACACATTACCACTACATTATGCTGTTCTGCCTTCGCTAATTTATCTATACTATACGTAAGTTACCTCGAACGCGTGCCTATTTGTGGCATGGTACCTCTCAGGCGTAAATACCATTTTTTTTATAGTTCTTGTAAGTAGGAAAATTATCACGCCCAAGTACAACGATAAAGATGTCAAGCATTAAGAGTACCGACAATAGGGCCATTTATCACGAAACTGAAGTGTCTCGGGAACTCGGGAACCACTTTACAGTTACCTCCCCTAAAGGACTTAGGAGCCAATTACGTCGGTTATTAGTTTTTCCACTGAGACATTGCGGTACCAGCAATGTTGCCAGTAGAATTTGAAATGATGCGAGTCTGTCTAAAATTTGCTAAACATGTTTTAAACTTCTAAGGTCCATGGTCCTACCTATAGTACTTATTAGTTCAAGGAAGTGTTTAAAAACAGTGTCTAATTCCTTTTATTTAATATTATCTTCTGTTTCCGCCATTGTTGTTCGTTGAAATTAAACACCTTAAAACACTCGTTTTCACAGGGTTAAGGGCTCGAAACTTAGGGTCAAGGTGTTAATAAACGCGATTAGTCCGTTTGAAAGTGTTTAATTTCCTTTTATTTACTTTAATTATAAAACCATTTTTCCTTTAACCTTATCAATGCAGTTGTTGACATGTTGACGCCAATACAAGAAAATATACAAAGATTTCGAACATGCCAAAGTATAGGCCAAATAATATGCGAACAGCTATTGTACTTGTCACATCCACCAGTTTATATTTACTCGAATGCGCATTATACCTATTTTAGCCAGAAAAATGGTTACGAACGAAGCAATCCAACCGAACGACCTTCAAACCTTCAAGAAAAGAGCGTACTCCCACCTTAAAGGCCGCACAAACAACGCACTTGCGACACCTCTGGTGTTGCGGGTGTCCATGGACGACGTTAATCGCTTACCATCAGGCGATTCGTTTGCTCGTTTGCCACCTATAGCATTAAAAAAAAAGCACTATAATTTGATAAACCAAATATACAAAAAATATTCCAATGTCAAGGGGCGCAAAATAATGCCAAATCTGGCATGAGTTATGCCAATTTTCGCATGTTTTATGCGAAGTTGGCAACAATGACCGGGAGCTCATAAATTTATGAGGGCTGCATTAAGAGGCGATCGCGACACACCTGAGTCATGTAATTAGACTGTTGGTTCTGAGGGTTTTTGTAAGCCTAGTCATTCAAATGAAGTATGTTTTGATATAAATGTAAATGATCCTGTATCTTCTGTAATGGGCATACTTAAATCTAAAGACATGAGTTACGATGTAATGAAGTACGTCTGGTGCAGAACGTCTGTCCCATTTATTTAGATTTTTATAATTATTAGATCTTGTTCTTGAGTTATGGGTGTTTTTTATGTATGTATGTATTTTTCTATTATATATATATCATTGTATAATATATACCATAACTCAAGCCTTATTGAGCTTACTGTGGGAATAGGTCGATTCGTGTAAGATTGTCCCATAATATTGATTTATTATAATTTAATTAATAAATTGGAGTAACATCTTTCTCTATTGTATTTTTTTTTAAATAGAGCTTAATACGACACGTTTTCGTTTCGCCTTCGCGAAGCTTTTTCGCTGCATATCGGGAAACTAATGTTGCCGGCTACAACGTGGTGCTCCAAGCTCCATGGTTCTTCCACGGCCGGATTGAAACGGCTTGCGGTCGCGGGCCGTAGTTTGGAGACCTTGTGCATTAGGGTTCCGGGTTCGAATCCTGGTCAGGGTGGTATTGTGTGTATTCGTGTGTTTATCACGAATATTTGTTCCTGAGTTATGTATGTTTTCTATGTTTTTAAGTACTTCTATGTATCTATCTATTATACACATTGTAGCCTAGTGCCGACAACACAAAGCTTATTGGGCTTACCTTGGGACTAGGTAGATTCGTGTAAGATTGACCCACAAATATTTATTTCTTTATTTATTAGGATCACTACTTATATGCTTTTTAACCATTTAGTACGATATAAGAAAATATATTGTTTCACATAATAATTCCAGACGTAGATGCCACGTTTAGCCTTATTGTTTTATGTATAATGGAATGCGCGTCATAAAGATTTCCAAGGCTCAGGGTATTTGTGCTTAGGAGCTCATGTTTTCACCTATATCAAATATTAATGTCTACTTTGAGAGACAAAGGCGTATTTAAATTTATTAGACGAAGAGGCAAGAGCCCTTTTCTGGGAAATAATTTGACGGAAAAATTCGAGGCTTGCGTCTTTTCTAAGATTGCCCCAACTTTTAATGCTTATATAAAAATTATGAATTTTATTAAGCTAAAGGTCGGGATGTTGAAAGAATTGATGTTAAAATGAATCTAAAAATTAAGCCTATTCCTGTATTTGTCAATTAAATTACGACAGTTTACACAATTTCATCTCAGACAGCGGTAAAACGTATACGTTGCAAGAGTTTAAATGGGTACGCTACAAAATGCCGAAAAGCTATATTCCGACTTTGTAAATCCCAACCTCTCAAAACTCCGATCACCAAACTTCCGATTATTTCAAACCGATTTTTAAAATTCCGAATAACATAATACCGAGTCAGTATTAGATTAGGGATTATGTGAATCGGAATTTAAAACATTCGTGGTTTTTAGTCGGAGTTTTTATTATCGGAGTGTTGATAGGTCGGTATTAAATTCGGAATTTTGCTACAGGATTTATAAATATTCAGGATTTTATAAAATTGGGATTATGAAAATCGGGAAATAATATTTCGAAATATTTGGGTATTCCCGACTTTAAATAGATAATATAATGAAACTAAGTAAAATAATGTGCAAAGAAGGAAGAAGGTCTCTTTTTTTTCTTTTTTCTCTGTAACAAGTTCGGAAGATTACGTTTACAATTAAATAATTAACGAAATTCGATGTTCCACAGTAATGTCGCTGATTTCCCGGGGGCCTTACGCTGAGACTAACTTTTGTTTTTTATGCTAGCCATACTTCCTGAGTTCCTACATGCTATAAATAGGACATATGAATTGAAATAGAATTGAACGAAAATAAATGTTCGTCATTAATGGCTTTCCGAGTGGATATGTTTCAGTAAAAAAGGACAGACACCATCACAACATTATTTGTTGTTTCGTTAGACTAGATACAAATCAAAATAAATAAAAAGAGATATGATATTAACTTGCAACGGTTAACACTCACGTATTTTTATCACAACAGGCGTGACATGTTTCGTCTGCGTCGGGCAGACATCGTCGGACAGACAGAGTGTGAGTGTTAACCGTTGCAATTTAATATGAGTATGTCTCACGAAAGTTTAGATTATATAAAAAAAAAGATATGATTTCTATTCTATTACACAATATGACGTGTACCAAAACGACATTTAGTATGTGGAACGTCAGAAATATATAATCGCATAAAGTACATTTAATTATGATAGAGTTTCCTAAATTTATTACGACCAAATCGAGGAAGGTCATATATCTACCTACCAACTACCAAGTATTTTTAATTTTTTAATTTATTTATTTCAAAAGAAACTTAGGTGGTAGTTATACAAAATATATCGCCAAACTGAGGGCAGTTTGTTGGAGAATAGTGAACTCATAATTATTTAACTAACTACTGAAGTACTGAGATCATTGCAGTTCAAGATTAGGTTTCCTTCAATACCAAATCGATTACTTCAAGACTAACATCCTGTCTATCAAAGATTTTAAAATTTCTTTTAAAACAAGAACCAAACAGTTTCTATTCCAAAGCATTATTATTATGATACCAATAAAACCTAAAGGACACGCAAAAAATGCGGAAAACACCTTTACTACAAAAAGCCTAATGTCCTTTCTACACTTCCACTTTAGGTTCCAATTTCGCCATTTTTACATGTCCATTATGCCCTTTAGATCTAAAAGTAAAGATATCTGCATCGCGAAAGGATGTAACTAGAAACTCCTTTACCATAAAAGTTCCTCTACGTTAATAACGCTTATTTACCAATGTATAAGGTACATTTTCTCAAAAACTATACATGTCCCGCTCGCACGGGGGCACGGGACACAGCATCCGTATCGATCGGAGGCGTGACCTTGGCCTTCAGCGGGTAAACCTGACCTCGCGTGGGAAAATACCCTGCTCCTGGGGCATGGGGGAATTTTCCAAATTACCCTGTTACGGTTAATTTAAAGTATTCCGCAGTGGACTTTTTTGCAGACTAAAAAACAAAGTATGACGTGGATTAGGATGTAATTGTTAAAAAAAAACGTCATTGATTCAAAGAGACGTGTCTTATTAAAAGTTTTTTTTTATTGTAATCACTCTCAGCTACAGAGCTTGCATGATAATGCCACCAAAACATTGGTTCGGAAAAAATAAGAACCTCTTGGTGTAAAGATACCAGTATAACAAATAATTTTCAATGAAAAGAGTCTTTTTTATACCGCGCTTTACAAACTTAGTTTGTTACACAACGTAAACCCGCAATAAAACAACGTCTCTGTTACCTAATAAGGAAGTCAATGACAGCGAGGGGAAGGACGACACCCTGCCCCACTCCTACCCCCTCTGTATAAACACGCGGATAAATGAGGCTTAGATACCAAATTACAACTGAAGACTTATACGAGCATTACGGTCAGTAAGGGTTACGTTCCCATTTAATCAGCCGAACCGACAATGGATAGGTCCCTCTGCCGAAATCATATGATCAATTTTCATATTCATTGACTGTATTTTATATGACATAGCTATTTGTACGTTACGTACGAATAGCCATAAATTTGAGGTTACCTAACCGCGTAAAAGTCGGCAGACATTTTTGTATAGAAAATGACAGACAATTCCAGTCCGGTTGGTTAAATGATCTAAGGTTAAGGTAAAGTTAAACGTTAGGCTAAAAATTACTTACGCTAGACCGGGACGGGACGATAATTATGTGATTTTCAAAATGTCAATAAAGTTGAACTTGTTTGCCGATATGCCAAAAATTTGTCCTGAAAATAGAACATTGGGCCTAAGGAGATAAAATAAATGCGTATTTCAGTTTCGGGACGATGTGCAATATGATGTAAAGAGCAAAGTCAGGTTATGAATCGGTATTTCATTGAAAAATTACTTTTCATTTCTCTTGCTCGAAAAGTTCGAATTTAAGATTTGCACTGAGACCAATAAATAGCCTCGGCTAAAATCGGTTACTATAAGCCCTTGTCATACAATCAACTTTTGTGCCGCTATGCACACATAAATTATTACAAAAAAAAATCACATTAAGAAATTGACATGCCTATTACATTATGTCATGGACTAAGTGCCGTCCATATATAAATCTCACATGAGAAAATATAATTTGTTTTCGATGAATACAAAGAAATCGTGTAAATGGCGACTTGCCTTGAGACAGAGAGGAGAAACATTAAGTGTAATTAATGGATGGAAAACAACTGAACAATAAAAATAACAAAAAACAAGACGCTGTGGCTAAAGTGTATCGCAGTGTAGGTACAGTCAGCCACACAGCAGGACAAGTTGTTATTAATTATTTATTAGTATTGATATTAAATAATTAATAACAACTGCTTAAATTAAAAATAATTTTCCGATTCATATTTTGTTCCTATTTATATGTTTATACAAATTGTTAAATACACACCTGACCATATGGTAACACCCTAATGTTAATTTCATCTTGACATTTGCATTCTTGAAAAGCTAAACGTCAAATGTAGGAACTCTTGCAACTTATAAGTAAGCAGTTGACCACAGCTCGTAATTATGCATCGCCATTATTAACTAGCCAAACAGTTAAAAAGTCGAAAGTCGTTAACATGTGCAATTCCACACGGTTGTGGGACGAACTGGCAACCTAAATGCTGCTCGTGTCATACCGAGGTCCCGGACAATTTTTATGGCCTAGGCCTTCAATAAACGACGCCGTATAACATTACTAACCTCCGCGCTCTCCGTCCTGCTAGAAGTCGTTAAGATTGCAACCTGATTTACAATACAACTAATTGCGGTACAAACGAAAATTCTTAATCCCATAAGAGCCATAAAGTAGTAGGTACTATTATAAAACCTTAACGGAAAGTACAATAATTACAAATTAAGTTATACTCCACAACCTAATTAGGTATTTACCTTTTTATCGAAATGTGTAATGAAAATTGACAAATTCTCTCGAACGAGAATAAAAAAGCCTGTAAGGCAGTATTTTATTTTATTTTTTTTTAAACCCTTGACAATAAAAGTCTTAAACGCAGTTGTAATAGTGTTGTAATACACCAGTGATACCTACTCCTTCAATTTTAACTCACTAGATATCGCTCATATGAATCGGTGTTTAAAAATTAAAATTGTATTATTTATTGAAATTAAACACTTTAGAACGGATTAATCGCGTTTATTAACACCATGATCTTACGTAACTAACGTACGTAACTAACTTTTTTGATTGACGGGGAGAATTCGCATTCTCTCAGTCATCATCTTAACCCTGTGAAAACGAGTGCTGTAAAGGGCTCGAAACGTAGGATCATGGTGTTAATAAACGCGATTAATCCGTTCTAAAGTGTTGTATTATTTGTTAATTTGGGAGTTATGGATTGTAACTCCCAAATTTCCCCAATTTGCTCTCGTTTTCGTTAAACTCAAGTGCCTCAACAACGGTTCGGGCCCGGCCGGCAATGACCTAAATGCAGGCCCGGACGAGTCATATGCCAAATGCCAACTTCCAAGGCTCTTCCCACTTTTACGATCTTCTTCAATGCCTTTACGATATATTTTGTTATACCACGTCGGTGGCAAACAAACATGTGGCCCGCCTGATGGAAAGCGGTCACCGTAGCCTATGGACACTTGCAACTCGAGCATGCCTACCACGAACATCGTAAATTGGCATTGACGGGAAAACCTCTTCGTCACTCCAATATGCAAGTGGGACAGAGATGGAGATTCAAATCTGCAATCGTTCGATTTGGCACAGTTCAGAGATACAATATAATAGGACGAATTCACTGAATTCACAAAGTTATGCTCGGAACCATAACAGGATCCCTTTGACCCGAACAGGAAGGTTTATTTGTTCCTGTAATCACAAGCGTAACTTTAAATAAACACAACCTTGGCTCCATAAATCCCAGTTGAAACTGGGTCACTGCCGGGACCCTGGAACTGCAGTTGCAACTGCACTTTCAATTCTCGACCTAGTTAACATTAGTATAGAGGGGATTATTGCATACACCAGTTAATGCTGTACCGGATGTCGTAAATCGGAGTACACCTACATTGTTTCCCGTAAAAACTAGCTTAAATCTTGTAGCTAAAAGCATCACGAAAAAACAACAAAATGCAAAAGAAACAACACGTTGCAGTGAAAACTTTCTATAAAACGTGTAAAAAAATCGTATTTTACTATTCCCATTAGGAAAAAGTAGGATAAAATTGACTTGAAACAAATTCAAGTCGTACTCATCCAAATAGGTCACTTTCTACTTTAGTAATTATTCTATTTTAGTATTAATATGATATGACACACAATAGTAACATAACATTTATTTTCGAAATATTTGCAGTAAGTGTAACTTACCTAACTACCTACCTCTATCTACCTTAAATCTGGCGGCATTTCCTCGTTGTATCGCAATGCTGATACGTTGTACGAGGAAGCCAGCAGCTCTTCGGTCACCAGTAACATCAACCAGACGTTTCGCGATTTCTACGAAAAACTTGCGTGCGCTGTTGGTGCGCTAGTTGATGGTTAATGAGATCTTAGGTGGCTAATGTAGCCTACGGCAAAATTGTACGTTGGTCATTAATGTGTGTCTGTTTGTCTGCAGGCTGGGAGGCGGATGTCGGGCGGCGGCGCGGGGCTGATGTCGTGCGTGCGCGAAGGCTCGCTGGAGCCGCCTTACCGACCGCACACCGACACTACTAACCATGGTAAGTCTGTCTGAATGTCTGTTTCTCTCCCTGTCTGTGTCTTTCTCTGGCTGTCTGTCTGATGGGATGACGGGCGGCGCGAGAAATGTCGTGATCGCGAGGGCTCGCTGGAGCTGCCTTGCCGACACTACCAACCATTGTAAGCAAGGCAAGTGAGCCTTCATCTCACTCAACTACTAAAATATAAGACAATAAAGGAGCATATATCATGGTCTACTCTTACTAGTTATGCTCGAAAGCGCTGGAATATTTGATGCTTGGCTATATTAATGGGTGTCTCTATAGTAAAGGTATTCAGAGTGCTATCACTGCCATGGAACTAGCACAATTTCGCCTGGCCAATTCTATAGGCACTTTTTGCTATAGGTGAAGTTGAGAAGATGCTGACACTCGGGAGATACTATGGAAGGGCTCTCACCTTTCAGCTCTTCCTGAAAGAAGGAAAGGGAAAGTTCCTATCCTCTGAATCCACACCGGCGTTTTCCGCACGGCCTTTTTTGGTCACGTCATGAGATCACGAACATTCCAGCGCGACAAAAACTATAAACACTAATACATTCGGCTAATATATCCCGTTCTCAAATTCCAGGCGAAGGCCGCACGGGCAGATTTCTTCGGGGGCTGCGTCGCATGTTCAAGAGACGCGGGAGCGCCACAAGGAACGCCTCCCCCGACCCTCGCAGCAGTTCCACGGGAGAACTGCTCGCGGCTGACCGGCAAGCTAGGAGAAAGTGAGTAGACTATACAGGCTGGTCTTGCAGATGTGTTGCATGTTCAAGACGCGAGAGCGCCACGAGATACGCCTTCACCGACCTTCGCAGCAGTGCCATGGGAGAACCGCTCGCGGCTGAGCGGCAAGCCAGGAGAAAGTGAGTTGACTGTACAGGCTGGTCTTGATGTGTTGCATGTTCAAGACGCGAGAGCGCCAAGAAATCGCCTCCACTGGCCTTCGCAGCAGTTCCACGGGGGAACAGGAGACTTGTTCAAGCGTGTTTAAGTGACATTTCGAAGCGAGTTTCCGTAGAAATAATCAATATGACATGATAATTGCGTAGGGAATATGAATTGAATTGGATATGTCAATCGTCAGTTTAGCACGTTCGAATAAGCCTCCTACCCGCGGCTGAGCGGCAAGCTAGAAGAACACGCAAGAAGAAACGACTCTCCTGACTGCTCCGAGCACAAGTCACCGCGACTGACGTGACAGCGTGAGCATATATCAAATCGCACTTGATGTACTTCATGTAGGTATGAAATCGTGTATCTTTTGACATGTTATCCTAAGGCGACTGACCGTCACAGCAGTTCCCCGATTAACCGAGAAAGCGATTTGATTGGTTCTCTAAATTATCGCCGACAATCATTTTGCCGAATACCACTTCCCAACCAACTTATCGCAGAATTTCATTTCGCCGATTTTTCGTTTGCCAACTGCAACGTTTCACAGACTTATCTTTCGCATATTATCATAATCCAACCTAACCTAACCTAATTGGCAAATGAAAATTCGACCAAATGAAAGTTGGCAAATAATAATTTGGTAAATGTTGGTATGCCAAGTGAATTATCGGCGAAAAGTTTGTTGGCAACTGATATTCGGCGAAATGAAATTCGGAGAAAATTTTATTTATTTTTATTTTTTTATTTTTATTTATTTCCACTCTTACAACTATTCTTACAGGTGTTACGCCCAAGACAATAGTGCAACTATTTTAAAATCTTACTTATTACTATAACTTATTACTATAACTTATTACTATAACTTATTACTATAACTTATTACTATAACTTATTACAAATAATGCAGACTTCTTGAATTCATCCAGAGAACAAGTAAACAAGTCGATGTTCTCCGCCAATCTATTCAAAGTCCGTACGGCGCGCGTCATCGGAGCCATACGGAGCAGGTTGGTGCGCCCGCGCGGCGCGGCGAGCAGCCGCGGGCGGTGGCGCCGCCATACGTACTTATCGGGCACAAACATGCCGACATACCTCAACACCTGGCTGTTATGTATCTTGCCTCTTATTAACTTAAATATGTAAGTTGCTAGACAGAGCTTATTTTTACAGGCTTTAACTTATATTTACAGGTAAATAGAATACTGTTCCAAGGCGGTTTACTATACAAACTTCCTGACTTTACTAACGCTTCCAAAACAGGCTATTCAAGGTATTCAGGCACCATTTGCGCACTGCTAACTCATAGCGCATTCTGCACATAATCTAAATTGCTAATTCATCTAATACACCAGTAAACGATCCTTTCCCATGATTGCGTTTCTAGGAATAATTATCCGAGGATGCGTAGCGAGGAATGTGATTATGAACTAAAAATACTAGGATTCGCTAATCAAGTGAATTGAAGTGTTTTTATTAGTTCTTAAAAAACATCCCTCTTAAGTATTCTCTTCTCCGGTAAAGTAGCCTGAGTACACATTGTCTTTTTTACCTGGCAGGGGCTCAATGCACTGAGCTTTGGAGCTTATGGACTGTGAAGTGGGATGGTAACCTGGGGAAAATCCAGGACCATCCGCCACGTCACACGATATTTACTACTCTGGAATACGCCTACTGACTTTGCGCTCCATCCAGAGAGATCGGTTCCAAATCTGAGGTGTACACATTGTCTGACAGACTGGCTCGTTAGCAGAGTATTCAAACTACAGTATAGTTAAACCGCGTTATTTTTATCTAAAATCGTTTTTAGGGTTCCGTACCTTAAAAGGAAAAAACGGAACCTTAATAGGATCACTTTGTCCGTCCGTCCGTCCGTCTGTCAAGACAGCTTATCTCGGGAACGCGTATAGGTAGCAAGTTGAAAGCAGCATAATCCCAACATGACGTCATCAAATGTCCACAATTCATGTCTAAAATTCTACTTCTACACGCAGTATCCCTATGGATTAATCCTTAGTTTACAACAACATCAAATTCACAACATAAATGGTAATACATTTGCAGTGAACCGCCTGTTTAGATGAAGTGAGCATTCCCCACAGTACAACTTGTTGCCAAAAATTAGTTAGTAACCAATTGAACTTTCAGCTTCTACACTATTCCCTAAAGCTTTTGAATTAGGCTCTAATCTAAGTGTCTATTCCTAACAGTTTGTACTTAGCAATAAATTGCTCTAAATTGACATTAGAGAGAATGCTGCTGTAAAGTTCAATCCTAGAGGTGTGATTCCAATAAATAGATTATTGTAAAACCTTTTAGAATGTGTTTCATAAACTAAATATAAGTACTAAAATGTTTAATTAATTTTTCATCACACCTGCTCGTAAATGGTGTTTTTATATGCAAGCATACTTAGACTTAATGAGCTGTATTAAGCCCATGGTCTAAAAGGATTCTCATACTACTTTACCGCCCGCCCGGAACTCCCGGAGGACCTGCCCCCCACGTAGTCGCCGCTCACTCAGGAGTACTGTGGACTGTGCTACTACACTACCGCTTATAATTATTGTTTCTTTATCTGCCTAGAAAGTTTATTTTTTTCCTTGCAAATGTGATGAAAAACATTGTATGTATCACGGGCGGTACAATAAATACGAAGTCGTGCTAAATTAGCCGATCGTATTTTGTTAACTTTTAATTGTTATTCTTGAAGTTAGTTATTAACTTAGTCAGTTACTTCTATTTTAGTTTATTTTAAATGTAGTCAGGCGCCCTCTCGTGAGCGATAATACGTAACTCACATGGAGTCTTGTCCAGATATATTTGATGGTGACTGTATGCGTCTGCACGGTGGTGTTCTCCGTTCTCCGGTTCGGTTATGGACTTATCTAACTGATGTGTAAAATTTTCCAGAGAGGGCGCCTACGGCAGCGGGCTTTCGGTGTCGCACGACTCCGTGTTCACCGGCGAGCGCAGCGACGAGTCCAGCGACGAGCGCCCCACTCCGCACCTCCCCACTTCTCACCGGGTATGTATAAATTATACATATCTATATTGTTGTAGTGGTACGTGCCGACTAAGGAGCGTGCGGCTTTGCGATGAAAGAAACAATAGGGCGTTTTTCTTTTTTGTTGTAGAAAAAGATTTTTTGCTAAATTGGAATTAGGAGAGTAGTAGTAGTAGGAGAAAGAAGTGTCCCAAGATTTTATTCCATTTCGCCACTGTTTTTTCAGAGATGGTTGATGGTATGGTGCAATGGAAAGTTTGTAAAATGTATGAAAATTTTTGTATACTTGTTTTTCCTACTAGGATTGAAAGAGCTTGCAATTGTTAGCAGAAAACATATAATTTTTTCCAATTTAGCAATTTAGACAACCGAAAGGAACCAAATAGTTTTTTATGTTACACAACACTGTCTATCTCATCAAAAACTGTTCAATCTTCTCCCACCTTACCTTATAACAATTTGACAAAATACATGCATAGAAGTCTAGTCTCTAAAGTGTCTAAAAAAGTTACGATTATTTTCCAAAGTCCTTTTAAAGTTATAAAAATGTCGCTCAAGGAGTTTCTCCTTCGATATTCGTCGTCGATATGATTCTACTAGTAAATTGGTCAATTGAATTGCCTGGTTTTATTCTTAGATCAGTGATCCTTCGCAACGCATACTCTTTTGCCAGTAACTATGAAAGCCCTAGATCGGATGTTCAATAGGGATGACGACTATGTTGAAAAACTATCATTTTAATTAGTCCGTCAGTTAGATTATCGAAAATGATTAGACACGTATTTTTTCCTTTTTCAATTTAACTAAAATTGACGAAGATAAAGAGCATCAAAGTTCCGGGGTTGGGGCTTGTGACGCCACTAAGTACTACTCGTAGGTAAGAATTGTACTAATAGTGACGTTACGCGAAACTCGCACTGTATTTTCGTCATTTTTGTTTGACGAACAAAATAAAAAATACGTGTACAAGTGTATTTATTTATTTAATCGTATGGCTACAAACTAGTCGCTTACTATTATTGCTACCTATGTACCATAATTTTAAATCTAGCTTCTTCTTCTTTCTCAACCTCACAACAAGATAACCGAGTCGCTTATTTCGAATGTGAATACAAGTGTATTAAAAAATAAATAATGTAAAAGACGGGCAAATTTTTTGTCTAACGATAGCCTGATAGATTTTTCAAATAATTTTAAAAGTGTACTGTTTCATGGCTAGTTAAAATAATTTATTTTAAGTAGGTACATACCACATTCCGCTTCTAAACATAACCTATATGTAGTTAATAATTAAACCTTCACTTAGATATTTAGTAATACTTTAATTTACATTGTAACTAAAGCCTGAATTTATCGGTGACTAATAATGTCTCAGGGTCTTATTCGGTCGACTGAGCGTTCATTATTGAACACCTTTACGAGCGATAAACTTTGAGAAGGTCAAGACAGGCATCGTAAAACTTTGAGAACGTCTAGGCTTACATGAAAATTAAGGTTGGATAGGAGACATGGTATGGGTATATTTTACTTGAGTATGTAAATATGTTGGAAGATTTTTTTTTGTTATGTTGCTCCCACGTCCCACAATAAATGTTATATTACGTTATACAACACGATAGAGTCAAACCACGTTATCTCTTCCAAGTAAGTAAATTAACTGTCAAATTTCTTCTTTTAAACATTGGCTTCTGTCCGAGAGTTGGACAATTTTGCCAATGTCAAGGTATATCATAATATCAGTTTATTGCCAGCTGGGCGACGTTGTTCGGTAGTTGGCCTCGCTATTTGTAAAATTTATAGGTATCAAACGTTAGAAATATTACGTTAACGTTTCTAGTGAAGTGCCTTATTTTCTTTCTCGCGTTTTGTAAAAACAACAGTCGATAATTCAATAAAACAGATTAAATTTTGTACAGAATAGAAATCGGCAACGCGCGTGTGACTCCTCTGGAGTACAACTCCAGGCTACGATGACGGATAGACTGGTCTCCCTCCAAATCCTTAATACCGTTTATCCTAAAATCACTTATCCTAATGATCATAGTCCTTAACAATTATTTTCCATATCCTAATAACGTTTGTCCTAAAATCAAATAATCACTGGTCCTAACTATAACTAGTCCTAATGATCATCATCCCTAACGATTATAACGATTATTCTCCATAATTTAATGATGTTCTCACACAGACACGAAAAGCTACTAAGTTAACCGAATAGGACAAATCATTATGACAAACAGTATTAGGAAATGCAGTAAACACTATAGTGATTCCCATATAGATCCAGGCTAGACAGATGGGCAGCAGGCTTGTTTGCCCAAAAACACGATGGAGTATTTAACTCAAATAAAACCTACTTGAAAACTTATATTATTGCATCAGCATTTCAATGCTCCACACTTCAGAAATGCAAAATAATACGCACGAGGAAGTCAATATTACATTAGTAGGTACATTACATTTAAATAACTCCCGTCATTTATGCAAATAGAAAGTCATACATGACTGTCAATAGCGTGATTTGTTAAGAGAGTATTTATATTATTACATGCGTTTTCCTTGCTAGTGTAGTCATACGTAACACAAGAAGCTCTCATACGATATATTCGAGTACTACTACTTACCTTCGCTAAATTTGCACTGATTCACACACATGGTAGTGACATTACGAGTATATGAAAACTTAGCAACACGGGCTTCTAACAGTTCTAACACACTGAAATGGAGACATCAAAGCGACATCTTCCCATAGAAATTATTCTGTCACTTTTTGGGGGGAAAATGTTCTTCAGGATGGCGATGGCGTCTCTGGAATTGTTTTTTTATTTTTGTCCGATGTGTAATATAGTTAGCTGATTGTGCAGGAAACTAGCGAAAGAATAAGCATGCAGCTAATGAATAATTAATCCTGAAACGTGTTCAACCATTATTTTAACCAAGCGGCAGGCTCGAGACCTCGGCTCAATGAGAAACTATCTGTTACGCTGATAGTAGATAGGTTTAGTTGTAAGTGCCAATTGAATGGCTTAGGAATAAATGAAATTAAATGAAATAGTTCCTCACGCTCTTTTCTACGCTGACTCCCCTCCCCGTGTTACTTGAAGTATGTTGTATTCTTCAAACTTGGCAGGAAGACTTAGCGTGTCGGTCGTCTCGCCCCGTGTAATCGACGAAAGGGAACTTAGGGTGTCGAGGGAGGGGCAGGAGTAGGCGATAATCAGCCTCTAAAAAACGTGCCATGTAAGCTTTAACTTAGCGTATTGTCAGTCTACCTGTGGATAGCCTAACTGGAAGAATTGTTTATATTCCAATATAGTACTAAAATAATAAAATAAGTCCATAACAATTTTAATCGAGATAACGGTTTTAGAATCTCGTCTACTTGGAATCCGGTCATTAATAAATGTAAGCGTATTCGAATATCACATCAAAAATAGGACATCGTGAGTGTAGTGTGTCGATAGAGTTACATCCCTAGTGCGCAAAATGTTCAGTTGATAATCACGACCAAATGCGGGTAGTTTGTAAAACCCGCGCAGCTACAAGATGTTGATGTCAACCTTAGCCAGTTTTTCTCCGACACCACGGGGACAATATCGCCCTTGAATCGTCGGAGGTTCATTTTCAAAGTTTTACCTACACGATTAAGCCCCGATTTAGTACATTTACTCGTATAGTGTCAATAATACGCGTTTTCATCTTAATACTCACCTCACTTCATACAGTCCACCACCATTTGCCGTCATCTATATTGCCATTATTTGTAAACCTGGCAACCCTACCTACACACATAAGTGTATGTCTGTATACAGTGCATCGCACTTAGCCGAGTGAATCGCCGACGAATCTAATTGAATCCATTCTATTTGTGGACTGTGGAAGTTAGCGGCTGACAAATAATTAAAACAAAAGTTTCGTATTTTAGATGTTGAAATAACGCAGCCATTTTGTTTCAAATCGTTTTATTATACGCATTTAAGGGACCATTTAATTTTGTTTTTGCATAGAGGTATGATTACGCTTAAAGAGTACCAAAGTGAGCAAAAGGGAAGTCATCTTTATATGAATATTTCACAAGTGACACACAACAAATGAAAAACGTGACCATTTTTGAGCTCCCAAGTCTCACCCAACCGTTTGATGATGCGAAAATATGAGGTCTTGATAAAATGAAAAGTTATATTTAAGAGATGTAGTTGTGTGTCTTTGATTATTATGTTGCAAAAGAAAATATTTAACGAAATCAGTCATATTAATTTCGATATCAATTTTCTCTATGACAACTTTGTGTTTTTTGTCACATTTTCAATGTTTGACAAGCATTCTTGTGTGTTAAATGAGTATTATGTACGAAATTTTAGTTGATATGTACCAATCGCGTTTCGGTGAAAGAATCATAGTACCTAAGGAAAAGAAACAGGACTAATCCAACCAAATCTTAGTGTTAGGTTACCAAGCGGACGCAAGGCTCCCAAGGCAAGGCAAGGTTTCCTGAGCTGTCTCAAGAAAAGTCAGGAAAAAGGCTAGGACCAAAAAAGCAACAAATAAATAATTGTTAAAAAGGTGTGTTAATTTCATAACCCAAGGCCAATCAGAATTACTTAGCTTTACTAAAATTACCAGAAGCCCTTATTCGGCCTTAAAGTATTTTTCCTTGTAGGCACCTATTTTCCGTATTTCAATGGATATTTACCTCAGTAATTAACCAGAGCTATACTGTTAGATACAATTATTTCATTCAAATAAATATTATAAACAGTTTCGTTACTATATAGAAACTGGTAAGATATCATGGGGTACCTACAAAGAAAAGACTTTTTATTTCTTCTATTTCTACCCCTAAGGGGGCGAAGTTGGCGTTGAAATATTATAATACACAGACCGAAGTTGCGGGTGATAGTAAATTGTATGCTTTTCATGGAAGCATGTATTAAAATTGACTTAGGCCAACCAAATATCGATGAAAACACTGTGTACACACGAGGGTCTATTCAATATTCATTCGTCCGACACAAAGTAAACATGTCCGTAAAGTGTACGAATACCAAAATCGTTATATCAATAATGTAACATGATATTGGCTGTGATATAAAATATATTTTATACGATTGGTAGGCTTAATTCTGTTTGTTCTGCGAAGCAAAATTCCCAGTAGCAATTTTCCCCGTTTTATATTACCAATCGTTTACCGCGGTTTATATTCATTGAAATGAAAGACTTACGGATAAATCGCGTATATTATTTAACACCATGATCCTACGTTTCGAGCCCTTTACAGCATTCATGGCCACAGGGTTAATTAAATCAATCCTTAGTTAACGAGCTCTGTAAAACGTTGTCTTAAAAAACGCGATAAATCCGTTTAAAGTGCTTTATTTCATTTAAGGGGCTACCCGGCATATTTCACTGTTTTTAAAGTAAATAGGCTTTGTTCAGCTCCAAGCACAACGCTTGAAAAAAATATATAATGTAGCTAGGTATTTGGTCTACATTTGGTTCCACTAAATTGTCGAAAAACATAATACATCAAGAGAAAAAAAAAACCGTAAACCCTTTTTTCTACCTTAAATCTGTATCTACTCCCTTATTATGCGTCGTAAGTACAAGAAACTAAGACAAGCATTTTATATTTATGTTTACTTTAAACGCATCCAATGATTTTTGGATAGGTTTTGTACTTTTCGAAAAAAAAGCTATTACACGCATTTTTCCGAAAACGCCGGCTCGAGATGCCTGCGCGGGCGACGGGGGCCAGTCGTATAAGATGGCACTAGTAGTTTATAGAGTTGCGTCCTAGTACAAGCAGCTCTTCCTAGGTGACGACTTATGCTTATAACCGGTATTGTATAACCGGTGAGGAAAGGAAGCGGTAGGGGAAGAAAGCTCAAATCGCCGAGGTCATTGGGATAGGGGACGGCCTTAAATTGAAACTAATCGCGATAGTAGGAAACAAAATATTATGTGGTTCATATTTTGAGCAAAATTTCTGATTAAATTGCAATATACGATTGTGAGCTTACTCCGTGAACATGGCGCTTGCGACAGTGCCGAAATGTCGGGTGCTTAATAAAACAAACACATGGTAAATATCCCGTTTTAGAGTGTACTTATAAATTTCAATATCAATAGTAAATTACTACCTACTACTAGTGACCGTTAAGTTAGGGATTTCTGGACGAGTTCGATGTAGACTTTCGGATAAAACAAGTCCTGAGGATTGTAGTGTTTTTCTCAAACAGTGTGAGGAAATATTAAAATGAAAATAACTACTGGGTTAATAATGGTTTTTAATTTACTGCCTTTTTTATATTTGAACGAGCTATTCGAGCACCATATTAAACCGCACTTAAATATAGAACCATAAATTTAGTTTTCTCCAATATGCTCGGAAATGTTCACATTAATGTAGCAAAATTGGTACGAAAAGAACCTCCTTATGTACCAACTAGGGTTTCTGATTTCTCGGCCCATTTGTATTCTCGAGTTTCGAGAAATCTCGAGCCAATTTCTCGAGTCTTCTCGAGTCTCGAGTCTTTTTTTGGAGGATAGTAATTTTAATGTTTTTCGGATACCACCGTAAGTATTCATTGTTAAAATATTGTTACCCTTTTAAAGGCAAACCTCTTAAAATAAACCAACCTATAACGACATCTTTTTACATGTTTTCCTTATATATAACT
Organism: Lathronympha strigana; assembly: GCA_949128165.1. Taxonomy (NCBI): domain Eukaryota; kingdom Metazoa; phylum Arthropoda; class Insecta; order Lepidoptera; family Tortricidae; genus Lathronympha; species Lathronympha strigana. Next base: position 18,862,823 of record OX421917.1, on the reverse strand, counting down.
TTTTATAACTATGAATTGGCGATGAGGTTTGAATTAAGCATTTTATCCAGTCTTAACCGCTGAAGAGTTAAGACAGTTATCCTTTAAAGCACTTGTTGTCACTGGGCAGAACGTGATCCCCATTCGATGGGCTAACAAAACGGAGTACCTATTCAATGTATTCCTTACACATGACATAGCCGATGTCCAGCACGGCCAAAAAACATGGCAGTCTGCCTCCATCGAATTAATATAAGCCATTGAATAAAGTTTGAAAATCCTCTCATTCTCGCCAGGTAAAGCGATACTTCTCTAGATTCTTACGCGTACCTATATATTCAAATCAATAGGTTCCTAATTTCAATAGTGAGGAAGTTTTTCTGTATCACCAGCTTGGGATCCTGTACATTATTACGATTTAACACGAGAATCAAGTTAAGTACAGGACTGGAAGATTGTTACGTCGATTGTCTCAGAATAAATAAAATATAAAAGGAAAAAATACGGAATGAGTTTCAGTGTAGCTTCTTTCAGCATCAACAGAATCTTCTGTTAGGTACCTACATGCTTTTGTAAGATGTTTTTCAGTGGGCTATTTCTGAACTTTTAACAGATATCATATTTGTTATAAAATATATAATATTCTGTAGATATTGCACGTTGTTTGCAGTTTCAGATTCCAATTTCTGATAGAATTATCATCGTCACCGCTGACTTCGTCCGAGTCTTAAATAGTTGACATTTCGGGGTAGTTCAACCATAATAAGTTTAATTTTTGTAAGAAAAATTGATAAATAGACAGCTGGAAAAGTAGTTTTGATGTAGAACCAGAAGTTGAGCATTAAGGCTGTCACGTCCGAAATTAACTTTGATGTTCGGTCCATCAGAAGACTAGATACTTCTTGACTTCCGGTAATTTTTATCTCATCTAAAATGTTGCTAAAAAGTGTAGCTAATTTTTGTTGAATTCAAAAAATCGTGATTAGAAGCCCTTGTCACGACTTTAACACAGAACCAACTTACCCTACTGGGGCCCTACTGTAATGAAGAAGTATTACTTATAAAAACAAAATAGTAAAAGTTCTGTGTTTATTATTCTCAAGTTAATTTTCTTTAAGTCTAGTTGCACGGGGCGTGCCCGCCGCGCATGACTCGAGAATTCTCGAGTCATAGACATTTTTTTCTCGTCTCGAATGAAACCAAAATTCTCGAGTTGTCTCGAGTTCGAGAAATCTCGAGCAGAAACCCTAGTACCAACTCAAATTAAAAAAAATCGAATTCATTATTTTACTAGCCAGTTTTAGCGGCCAGGAAGTTGTACTAAAATCCATTACTGAATTGTTTTTTTACTTTTTAAATAAATATTTGGACTATCAATATTGCAAACAGCCAAATATACTTTACCCGCGACCAAACGGTCTGCACAGACGGGACAATCTGATTGACATCAAATTGTCAATCTGATCATATCGTGCTTAAAAATACCCCGTCTGGGCTGGATTTGTAGTAGTGTAGTAGTTCTAGAGAGAAGGAGATCAAATGCTTGGTTGTCTCGTGCTATCGCGAGTTGCATACGGCTCACTGTGCAAGGTCGTGTAGATACGGCTTAATAAAACTAAAGACAGTTCAACTTTTTTTATGAACACAACTGTGCATTAAAAGAAAGTTTAGGCGGGAACCTTATTTTTCCTTTCAAATCTTATGCAAGAATACATTTTATTTCAGCAGAAAAGCACTATATATACCTCGGACGGAAATAGAATTCGGCTCTCCGGCCTCTGCAATAATGTACTATTTTTTAATATCTTAAATAAAGTCTGACAAGCAAGCGAGCGTAAGTAACACTAGGATAGAGAGCACCATACTGTCTTTTTCTTAGTATTATCACCCCGTAAAAAGGGATGAATTTGGCTTGGCAGAGTATATGTTTGTAGAATCTAGTGGTAGTTGGCTGTATGCAATTTTTCCTTTGTCAGTTTAATGTTAGTAAGTAAAATTAAAAAGTTAGAGTAGCGGACCATAATCTTTCGCTCATACTCACATCGTCATTAAGTAATAGGGTCATAAACAAGAAACTTGTTTAAATTTCGTGATATTAACGCATACATTTCCGAGCATGTTTGAGAAAAAAGCTAGCACACTGCTGGCAAAAGCTCAAACTTTCAACACTGCATTAGCTAAAGCTTTAAGCTCAAAGCACATAATGCAAGAGCAGGTGCAGGCATTTGCATCCAATATGGGAATTAATTAAGCAAGAATGCTAATTTCTTTGTTAAACGGGTCAGTGGCTATTTTCAGATCTAAAATAAAAACGCCGTTCAACGAACAAAAGGCACACACAGTTTTGTCAGTTTCTCCTTGAATTCTCACACTACCTCCTCAAACACCACTGAAACCATATACTAGTAAATATTATCGTATCGTATCGTAACCTTTGACTTGGTCCAGAGGCGCGCTGTACGAATTGTCGACGATCCCAAACTCACAGTCGGTATTGAACCCTTAAGTCTAAGGAGAGACTTTGCCTCCTTATGTGTGTTAGTTATGTATTATCGCGATCAAAATTGTATGGGCAGTTTATGAATTAATTCATAAACTGCAGATATTTTTATGCGTTTGTCAACTTTGCTTATTTGACCTTGAATAAAAAGCATAGGTCATTCGCTTAGTGCTTCCATATGTGAGATAGTTAAAATACTGTTGAAAGAAAATCATCACATATGGGTTTAAAACATTGACGTTTCGCGGCGAAAGGTATCTTCTCGACGGTCGGCGCTTACGCTGTGTAGCGTCGCATTAGTACAATCGCACCGTTAATAATTACTTAAGTGCCAACCAACCGTAAGTTACCTTTTTCTGCGAAACGGCACATGTGTCTGTATCAAAATGGGGCATGTTTAATTGCGTAATGTTATAAAGACGTTTAATCTTAATTACCGATCAGATGACAAGTACAGTAAGGAGTGTAATTAAATTTAATTACAGTTACCACTTAAAGGGGTGGTTTAATGTATCATTATCTTACAGTCATTTAATTTGAAGACAATATCAAAGATTACTTAGAACACACCGATTGAAACATGTAATTCTGTTGGTTTCCGCATTTATATTCTGACTACCGAAAAAGGAAAGTAATTTTTTTTCTCGGTATTAATTCTCTGACACGCTCTACAGCCTGCATCACAGAACCGTATCGAAATAGAGCTAAAAAGTGTATGTACAGTGAACCAATTGAAACCCTAGGCTAGTAGGACTATGTCATAGTGACGCTATAACTCAGATTGTAAGAAATCTCTTACTGCTTGTCATTTTGACATGGTTCTGGAGTGGCCTAGGGTTCTGATTGGTTGACTGATATTGCAGGCTCGGTTTCCTTTCAAATTGATGAATTTTTGGGATTCCGTACGTTAACGTACGTTATATCACTTCTTAGTCCGTCCGTCCGTCTGTCTGTCCAAACCCTTTATCTCGGGAACGCGTAGAGTTAGCAAAGTCTGCGGTACTTTGAAGCTGTGAAAAAGCCAAACCTCGACTTCAACGCCGCTTATATCGCATTTCCCATACATTTTCAGTGGGAATCAAAATGTATAGGGTACTTCCCGTTGACTTAGAATCACGAAATGTGACAAAAAGCAAGAACTTGTAGTCCAGGTACAGGAGAAAAACCGAAAACCGTATAATTGCCGCACACTAAGAGTTCCGTGCTACGAGTATTTTTAGTACTTAAATGGGGGAGGGCGCTAGCATCCTTTGTGTGGAACCCTCGGTGGGCGAGTACGACTCGCACTTTTTTGTTTTATCTCGATATAGATATGTGGCCTGAATGGTTTGAGGGATTTCAATGACTTGTTTTATTTAAGGCGGGGTTTTAGGAGAATTAGTCAGTTAAAAGCGACTTAAAGCTATCGCCTACCTTAAAATAGATTATTGATCAAGACAACCAATAGAGTTCAAAAGTTCTTAAACGACATTTTATCCAATTTCCGGTTTACTTAAAGCTCACAAGGCACTGACCTCTATAAAAACACATCCTTAACTTAATTCGGCAACCTTAGAAGCAATGCAAAGCAATTCCTAACAACAAAATGTAACAACTACTTTAAACCTGCATAAATTTTATACCCACTTGGATTTAATGCTATATTTCGCAAGCGACCGAAAGATAAACGTGACAACTGCCTTTAAGTTCCTTATATCTTTAAGACCTTTTAGGTTTTATGGTATTATACACCGTTGCTCCACGCTCTCTGCGCTGGCGCAGTCCAAACATATTCGCGTGTGTGCCAGACGTGTTCTTTTTTATCCACTTTTTAGCCGAGATGGGATGAGTCACGAGTGGGTGCGCGCGAGTGGTCGATGTGAAATTTGAAATCGGAATCAGTGTTGTGGCCAGTGATATTGGTGTTTATTTTATATTTTGTTTGTGGTTGTTGAGGACTGGCTGGAAAAAGCTGGCTGGAAGGATTTCAAAGCACTAAAATACTCCTTTGGATACCAATTTAAAACTGTTCTGCGTGGAATTTGAAAATGGAATTAGTGTTGTGGCCAGTGATTATAAAGTGGCTGGAAGGAATTCAAAGCACTATAAATACTCATTTGTTTAACTAAAGCAGAAAAGCCTAGTCTTCTCAGCTTTAAAAGTCTGTGTTCTTAAAAATAAATAACCGGCTAAAAGCTAGTCGTACTCGCCCCACCGAGGGTTCCGCAAGGATGCGGGGCCATTTATGACCTTAGGTACTTTAAAATGGCGGCATGGAACTCTCAGTGTGCGGCAATTATACGGTTTTCGAAGTTTTTCCTGTACTTGTGCTCAAGCTCTTGCTTTTTGCCAAATTTTGTGATTCTACGTCAACGGGAAGTACGCTATACATATTGATTCCCATTTCAAATGTATGGGAAATGCGACACATTTTTTATTGCGTCGACGTAGAGATTTGGTGTTATTACACCTTCAAGGAACCGCAGACTTGTGTATGTGGTATTAATATCAACTTGCTGCCTCTACGCGATCCCGAGTTAAAGGGTCTTGACAGACCGACGGACATCAATCCTATAAGGGCTCCCTTTTTAGGAACGTGCTCTGTTTCCTCTTTCTGAACATGATTTTGAATAGCATTACTATACAACATTCTTATAATTTCTAACATCATATGTAAAAAATCAAACAAGTCCTATTCTACAGTCTCAATCTTCCGATCAAATAGGCACACACTTTAACACTAAGTGCTCATAATAACATCGCCAGATATTTATAAGCACCTTGTCCGGTCAGATATTTCTGCAGTCATCTGCAGGTTTAAATTGAGTATATTTCTGTTCGATTGCGTTATGACTCATGTTTTGCCGGTTTTGATCAATATTACTGTCTGACATTGACGTTCATTTGTGGGCAGACGGGAAATGAACGCGGATGCTTATGTTACACCCGTGCATAATGAGACATTTCGTTACCTTTAAAAGGAAAACTAGATCTCAGGAAACCAAGATGACATGTTTGCAGAAAATTACAGGAATTACAGATGCGCCCGAGAAATCATGTACACACGCGTTTAAAAGTGCATGGGCAATTTATCAATGAATTCATTCATACATTGCCCATGCAATTATGAACGCGATAGTACATACCATTTCGATATCATTGTCAATAAGCGATTGTCACTTGTGTTATTAGTGATGACTTACGGCGCCAAAACGTAGTCCCTCACTATCGGCCTCATCTCAAAACTCAAAGTCGCTCAACGAGCTATGGAGAGCAGTGATAAACTGCTGAAATGATGATGATTTCATTAGCCATGCAGTGAAATTATCTTGATCCTAAATTATTTTCATGATTTGGTTAAATGCTTGAGAAAAGAGTTGTGACCTAAGTACATTGCGTAACAAAGAAGTATGTAACTTATATCAGTCTGTCTACGAAACAAACATGCCAACAATTTGACAACTTGATTAGATGGCCCTGTATGACTTTCTACATGCGGTAACTATGATTGTCAAATATCATTGTTTGACAAAAATCCTACAGTCATACCACGTTAGGCATCTCTTCCAAGAAAATTAACGGCTTCCTAGCCTAGTCGATAGTGACCCTGCCTACTAAGTAGGAGGAGCCATGTTCGAATCCTTGTCAGGGCATTTATTTGTGATGCAATGTTCCTGAGTTATGGATGTTTTCTATGTATTTAAGTATTTATATGTATCTTTTATATATATCGTCGTCTAGTACCCACAACCCAAGCTTCATTGAGCTTACGGAGGACTAGGTCGACTGTAAGATTGTCCAATAATATTTATTTATTTAAACTTTAAAGTCTTATTTTAAACGTCAAACTTCTATGAAACTGACATTTACTTAACACTTTTACAGTTTGTGCTGTCAAAATCTAGGAAACTTAGCATATACGAACTCTACTCTGAAACATAATGAATAAACGCCATCTAGTAAAGCTGTCAAAAAACGGGCACTAATATTTCTCAGACTTAACGTCTCTATTGCTCCATTCTCTTTGATTATCTATATGTGTATATGTATGTGTACAAAATAGTAGTGATCTATTTAAGCGCGTAATCAGAATGTTCTGTATGTAAGTACTATACGTTACATTACAAAAAACTATTGTAAAAAAATCCGTTCGTCAAATTTCGAAACATTTGAAGAATTTCTAGAAATACCGTTTCCAGTTATTTCCAGTAGAAGGCAGCACTAGACGTAAGTCTGAGCTGTAGGATTGGCGGAACGTAAAGCGCAAAATAAGAAAGGATTACATATACTTCGGAAATTTCGGACTCTGGCTACCGTGATCGGGTAGCCCAGTTGTTAGGGCGTCTGCCGCGAAAGCAGAAGGTCGCTGGTTCGATCCCAGCCCTGCTCACCGGGAGCCTTGGTCACTTTTTCTGCAGTATATGACATCTCTTTCAATTTATCATTTGAAGAATAGCTATAGGTATCAATTTTACCAGCGGTTCTGGCTATGCCTTGTCTGCCAATTTCTATATAACGCAACTGCTTTTTAAATTAAGGTTTTATGGTTGTATCACAAATCAGCATTATTGAACATTTTGTATGTTATTAACCTTTAACAAACGCCTGTCGTTCGCCGCTAGACCGGTTTCGTACATTTAATAGTAACCGTATCGAGATTTATTACAATTCGGACATACTTGAGCGCGTATCCTAATAATATGTTAGAGCGTGCGCGCTCACTGTGAACGTTTCAAAAGGTTCGTTAGTAACATAAACCGTTAAATAATAAGAACAGTGTGCGTAGCCAAGATGCCAATCGCCAATGCTCTGTCGCGAACGAAATGCACCTGTCATTGTCACACTAATAAGGTAGAGTAGAGTGATAGAGAGATAACTACGATACTTTTCGTAGCGTGAGCGATTGGCATCTTGGCTACGCACACTGTTCCCGTATTAAGTTACTCGAGCGTTGTTGCCAAAAGGTTGCCTTGCCTATTTTTTACAAAGTTAAAGACATTTGCCGTTATTCATAAAAGCATATCAAACACAGTTTAGCTAAATTATTGTTTGTCCTTATCTGTCAGTTGGACATTTACTCGAACACATGATTTCAATAGAAAGCACACAATAATAGAGTAGTTTATAAGTAGTGCAGTATTGGCAGTATTGCAATGACAAACGCAGCCTTGTATGAACTTCACTACATAATATAAAACAAAGTCGCTTCCCGCTGTCTGTGTTTGTATGCATAAATCTTTAAAACTACGCAACAGATTTTGATGCTGTTTTTTAATAGATACACTGATGAATAGGAAGGTTTATATGTATAATAATAACAACCCGTGCGAAGGGGCGGGCCGCTAGTTAGTCGATATATTTCATCTGTCTCTGTTTAATCCAATTAATTACAAAAATGCAAGTACCTTTAATTACTTAAAACGGCCATCAACGCTTACGCTTAGAAAGCGAATTTTACATTGCCAGTCGTAATACCCACCGTTTCGGTCTTTGCCCATATACTTTCCAAAATCACTCTATGTAAAAATATATTTAGCATTCAATAGTGGCATCTTAACGCCGGTAGTGCGTACGTGTGTTAAATTGATTGATTGTCTCTAGTTTAAAAAAAAGTTTTATGTTTGTGTTTAAAAAAAATAGTTTGTTGTCTGTGGTTTGGAAAATGGCGCGGTCTTTGAGGAGCGCGGCGGCATCCGTTTGGAATTTGGTGTGGTTGATAGCCACTAAGATATATTTGGTAATTTATTTTGTATTTAATTGTAGACAATATTTAAAACAGTCCGTTTGCCGAACCAATCGCGCTCTCGATGTTCCGCTCAAAGTCGTTCATCGATTGAATTACTCTTCTTTGTGTTTGTGGTAGAAAAAGCTTTTTAATTCGCTGCTTTTCTGACTGGACCTTCAAAAAGTGGTAGTGGTGATATATTTACATAATTGGACATGAATAAATAAGCACAGCAAAGAAATGAAAAATAAGGATATGGTACATATCTGAGGATTTCTTATTTACTTACTGGTCAAGGTTTGTACACCATTTTTCTGCTCGACGCAGTCGGCAAGCGGCGAATTTGTTTAGCGTTGCGGCCTGCAATTGGCTGCTTGCCAGAGGGCAGAAAATAATTTTGTCCCGTTTAACCATAAACCTATTTAACAGGTTGTCAATAATGTCAATGCACAGGACAGGCCCTTGAGCCTGGGCTTACGAGCCTAAGCCTAGGGATATAGGCCAGACAGCATCCATAATCTAGGCTTATACAGACTGTTCGAGTTTCAAAGATAACGGTATTGGAAATAGGAAGGAACAAAAGTAAAATTAAAATATTGTTGCAGTCTTGCACAAACCGGGATTATTCAACTAACCTGGAGTTAAGCCTTTTTATTATGGGATTTGACAGATAACTCCGGGTTAGTTCGCTAACCCTGGTTGATGCAAATGGCGCTTATTTATTCGCCATATCTCTCTCTCTTCAAGTCGTATTCCTCAATTCTGAGGGTCGTGAAACCCCTGCTTTGAAAGCCACTTATCTCTTATCATAGTACGCCACCTGTGCCTGTCTTTGGCCTCATGGAGTGCATTGTAAAGCTTGGTGTTTAGTCACGTGAGACTTGGTCTGACCATCCGATAGGACTGCGACGATATTTGTCTGATTTTTGACCCAATGGTGATATTTTTTGGCCTACATATGTATGTTTAAATCACAAAAACTACCCGAGTAAAAAAAAGTGTGAGGGGACTTAAACAAAAAGGCCCCAAAACTGCAAACTCATTACGCTTCATCCATTCGTCCACTTACTTATCACTCTATAAATGAACTTTAGAGACAAAGATGTTCATTGTCGACTTACCTCTTTATCACTACAAAATGAACTGTAGACCACGATGTTCACAATGTGGACGTGCAAGCGTGGCGCGTGCCAACACAACCGGTCTCGGATTGCCATATCGTACGCCCACTGCCCGCAGAAAAATCGCCGGTGTATTTTATATGCATAACAACTTCATCGAAAACCAGTCATAACTTTTATACGATGAACAACTAAGAGTGTAAAAACGATTCTCTCATTTACAAATAAAAACCGCATCAAAATCCGTTGTGTAGTTTTAAAGATTTAATCATACATACAGACAGCGGGGATCAACTTTATTTTATACCATGTAGTGATGAAATAGAATCGATTGTAGACCAGAGACCACTTATCCGACTGCCAAAAATAAAAAAGAGCTATGCGTATTTCTACATGTAACGATAAAAACAAGCTAACAACTTGAACGTGTTACTTAGACGACCATAATAAAAACAAAGCGACAATCGCGGCACCCATCTAAACCTCTAAAATAAAAGTAAGTAATGACCCTCAGTTCACATCAGATCAACGTACCATTGTTTATGGGGTCTGAGACCGTCTAAATTAAAAGAGAACAGCGATTGAGCCACTTGCACCACCGAAGTCAGCCCACTAGCCCTAAGGAATTTGATAGTTAACGGCGGGTTAACTAACTTGAAGTTCAGCAGGTGCAGGTGGCGCATTTTTTAATCGTCCAAGTACGAGTACTTTGACTCGTGAAAGGATGAGTCTTTTTTTTTGTTTTGTTTTTTTATGTGACAACTGTTATAAATGGAAACAGTGCTTAAATGACGTATCGGCGTATGTTAAGAACAAATCTGGGTTAAATGTTACAGTGGCTCAAATGAAAATGAAAGTACAGAAGGAATACAATGCTTTTAAAATCTTTGTTCCTAAGCACAAATTGAGCTTATTTTTAAGTGATGATTTTTGGCCTGAAAATATTGCTTATCGTCGTTTTATTGAATTTGGCCCCAAAAAGCCAAATACTGTGAGTAACTCCGTGCTGAGGCCGCCCAACATTTCGAATGAATAATTACACAAAGTTAATTACTTTTAATTGTAAAAATGTTGTGAGGTCAATCGAATGTGTGAGAAGATTGTGTAACATAGCGGATGTGATAGCGCTGCAGGAGACCTGGTTGCTTCCTCATGATCTAGCGTTCCTGGAAAACATAGATGACCGCTTCGCGGCAACAGGTACGTCAGCGGTTGACACGTCGGCTGGTGTGCTGCGGGGGCGTCCCTATGGCGGAGTCGGGCTACTATGGAGAAAAGACCGGTTGCCTAATGTGCTCGTCGTACCGTGCAGGAGTGTGCGTCTGGCCGCTATCAAGGTACTGTCGAACAATCGTTCTGTCTTAATATTTTCAGTGTACATGCCCACCGCTTGTAACGATAATTTAATTGAATTTATAGAATGCCTAAGTGAAATAAGTGCCATAATTGAAAGTCAAAGTGTAGAATCAGTGTTTATATTAGGAGATTTTAACTCGCACCCCGGAGAACTTTTTGCTACAGAACTTATGAATTTTTGTGAAGAACAGTCTTGGTCGTGTATAGATATTGAAAGCCTGGTGCCTAGTACATACACGTTCGTGAGTGATGCGCACGGGTGTCAGCGGTGGCTGGACCATTGTCTTGCCACCAGCGCTGCGTGTCAAACAGTGCACGGCGTGTCAGTGTTATACGACACATACTGGTCAGACCATTACCCTCTCCTTGTGGAATGTAATCTTGCCATAATAAAACCTAAGATTGTCAGCCATATTCCTATTAATAATAAGGTTGCATGGGGGGAGCGTGATGAGGCTCAAATTAGACAGTTCAGTAAAATATGTGATTGTAAGCTGCGGGAAATCGATTTTCCTCCAGAGTTAAGTGGATGTGCACATAAAATGTGTATGAACAACAGTCATAAAACGATTTTGGAAAATATGTACACAATTATTATAGGCACATTAAGTGAGGCATCTGTGAATAGTTACAATACTAAGGTCGTAAGACGGGGTAGGTATATTACGGGCTGGAACAAGCATGTCCGGGGGGCTCATGGGAAGGCTAGGCTTTGCTTTCAGACCTGGGTATTGCATGGCAAGCCTACTGCCGGCCGTATTTATGAGGAAATGTGTGAATCCAGACGACATTTTAAATCAAAATTAAAGTGGTGTCAAAATAATGAACAAAAGATAAAAATGGATATCATTGCCCAACACCATTTTGATAAAAACTTTGGAAAGTTTTGGAAATCCACTAACAAACTCAACCATAGGTCCGGGCTTCCCGTGAGCGTCGCGGGTGTGACTGACCCTTGCGAAATAGCAAACCTATTTAAGAGTAATTTCCAGGTCAATTCGCCACTGGGTCAAGCGTCACAGGTGTTTAACGCTGAGGACTATCCCCCCGAGCTGAGTGTATCATTCACCGCTAAACAAGTGTCATCAGTGATTAATAATATGGTCCGAGGTAAATCGCCGGGGCATGATGGACTCAGCATTGAGCACCTGAAGCACGCTGGAAAACATCTGCCCAGAGTACTTGCCATGTTTTTTACGCTCTGTCTGAACCATTGTTATCTGCCCGATGAATTAATGCGGACTGTTGTAGTCCCAATCGTGAAGAATAAAACAGGAGATGCCTCAGACTTGTCTAACTATAGGCCGATATCCTTGGCCACCACCATTGCCAAGGTGCTGGACGGTCTACTTGATGCCCAGTTAGATCAGCATATCCAGTTAAATGACGCCCAATTCGGCTTTCGGCGTGGGCTGTCCACAGAGAGTGCTATCTTGGCCCTCAAGAATACCGTCCAGTACTACACCAGCAGGAATACACCGGTATATGGTGTCTTCCTGGATTTATCAAAGGCATTCGATCTTGTATCATATGACATCTTATGGGCCAAGTTACGAAATGAGACAAGTGTACCTAGGGAAGTGATCGCTCTGTTTAAATATTGGTATTTACATCAAAATAATGTTGTAAGATGGGGTAACAAAATCTCGAGTGACTACAATTTGATGTGTGGGGTGAGACAGGGTGGGCTGTCTTCCCCCAAACTATTTAACTTGTATGTCAACCAACTCATCGAGGAGCTGAGCAGTACCTATGCCGGATGTCGCATTGACGGAGTCGCCGCCAACAATTATAGTTACGCTGATGACATGGTGCTGCTCGGCCCTTCAATCGATGCCATGAGAAGGCTGACAAAAATATGCGAGTCCTATGCTGTGGCCCATGGACTCAGGTATAATGTCAAAAAGAGCGAGGTGATGATTTTTAAAGCTGGTAGAAAAAGTTATCCAACTGTACCGCTAGTGGCACTCTACGACGTCCCCTTAAATTTTGTCACTAAGTTCAAATACCTGGGTCACTGGGTAACAGACGACCTGAGTGATGATTTAGATATTGAGCGAGAGCGTAGGTCGTTGGCTGTCCGATGTAACATGTTGGCCCGCAGGTTCGCGAAATGTACTGTACAAGTAAAGACTACACTTTTCAAAGCGTACTGTCAGTCATTCTACACATGCAGCCTGTGGACCAACTATACGCAGAGGGCATACAACGGCCTACGTGTCCAATATAATAACGCGTTCCGGGTGTTGATGGGGCTGCCGCGATTTTGTAGTGCCTCTGGTATGTTTGCGGAGGCACAAGTTGACGGCTTTGCAGCTATAATGCGCAAGAGGTGCGCTTCTCTAATGCGTCGCCTGCGCGGCAGCCCCAACAGCATTCTGAGCGTGTTTATGGAGCGAGAAAATGGCCCCACGCTCAACCATTGGCAGAGACTGCATGCAGTCGCCGTTTAGTTTTAAGTTTTAGTTAGGATTTTTAAATAGTATGTCGTACTAACACTAGTAATAAGATTTTATAACCATGTATGGGCTTTTAGTCTGAATTAAATGATTTTTATTTTATTTTTTATTTTTATTTATTTTTATTTATTGAAACACGTAATTAGAAAAACACAAATAATAATTATAATGACGACCCCATCGCCCTCTGGTTTCCACCGGGCAATCAGTCAACGTAGGGCAGCTCGGTGTACCCCTTACATTTCATTAAATTGTCGAAAAGGCCTCTGCGTATTGGCTTCGGCTCCGCGTACGCCTCCCAAAGGTCCGGAACACCATTGTTACGTGATGAAGACATACAAATAATAATAAAAACTTCAATGAACTAAATTAAAACATAGTAACAAATTAAAGCAAACTATACATCAAAGAAACATCTTTAAAAAACCATAAGTCAAAAACTGTTACTAGTGATTTTGATGCCCAGCATTAATATTCTTCACCATAAGAGAGTAGGTACCTCTTACAAATAACCCGAGTCAAATTACTTTAAGGGCCGACTTACTATGGAAACCCGACTATGGCCTTTGTACTGAATACCCTAAGGGATACGTTAGATACTTCAGGTTAAATACTTCGAGTTATAGAGGCTTTGAAGGGAAGGGGAAATTCATGAAAACCCTCTCATAACCTTTTTACCGGTTCAGCATGGCAAACATGTGTTACTAGGCTGCTTTGCCTGCTTTATACGAAAAACTAATTCTATTCAGCCACCTTCCCAGTGTTATCAACTTTAATTTACTAATACTCGTACTGACTGGAAACCACAAAAACATGACAACAAAAAAACTCCACTTGCCTTCAGATGGCAAATGGGGTATTAATTATTTATTACGGCCCTTGTGCGGTAATCACCATTACTGTGCAGCTGAGCAACTCCGGAACCATAGTGGGAAGTAACTCATGTGAGAAATACCCCGATCAATGAGTCCTATGAGAAAAAAAAGTGGAATAAACTCTCTTACTTTCCGGGCATAGTGACGTCATTATTAGAATTGCATTAAGCTTGATACAACAAGAAAGGGCATAAATTCTAAGAAAAATGGCCGAGTCTGACAAATAAACCAGTCACTTTGAATTATCAAATCTCCACTTTTGCCAACAAGACTCATCGCATAAATTATCCAACTCTCTACTCTGTAGCACTCCGGTCTATACTGTGTAGAAATATGCCAACGACGGAGTCTAAGTTGATTGGGAGAACACACACGCTTCGCTCGCTCGTTCGGATAATTCCCTTAAAGTCTTCTTTGATTGGCCTAACTATTCAATTACAAATTGCATCGTTGTAAGTGTGCGATGAAAGATTATGCTACACATCTCTTTTTATCCAACTATGTTGAAAAACATGCATGCGTTTCGTGCCTGTCTAGAATTCTTTATTCCATCGGTTCTGGATGGTTCATTAGATTTGATTTGATTCTAGAAGATTAAGTGTTGAAAGTAATGCCGTGGAATTCAACTGTAAGATTGATGTTGATTAAGAAATCTTTAAGCATAAAAATTGTTTCATTAAGGCGATTTATACAGAATGTAACAAAAATGCTGGTGTTCCGTTCACAACCTGTATAGTGACACAACGGCTAACGGGACGACATATTTTAAAGTAATATCTTATTATAAAGTAATATTAAATTGACGCCGCTCCAATGTATACAGGGTGATTTTGGGGTTGCAGCAAGGATAGAGGCATGATACAGAATGAAAAGATTCAATGAATCGGATGATGTTTGTCATTCACTTTTTATCGCTAATATTGAGAATGTTTTTGTTAGATTAATACTTAAGTAGGAAAAAATCTAACAATTAGGCCACCCTACTTTAAAACTTGATGTGATGTGATGTCCTGTCGTTTTCCATAAACCGTTACCACGATCGATAATTTTAGTTACTTGAAAAGTAAAAATGAAAAAAATATTCTGTTTTGCTCAAATGGTCAGTATTTGATAACGTTAATCAGTTGCAGAGTCAGGAAAAGTGGTCCTAGAACACGACGCAGAAGTCACCCTGTATATTTGAATTTGAACCTTGTTTTACGGATAACGAGCTACCTACAAGTCTTACTTAAGTCTTAAATATCGCTCACACATGATTGTAGTTCTGAAAGAATTCCATAATTGCAACAGCTGGTTTCATGATCCAATCATACGTTTCCTTCATGTATTTAAGAGCTGTTTTGAATTTAAATACTTGAGCGAGGCTGTGCGTTAGAGGGTGCGTGCACACATACATCCTATTGAACATGTGATTGGTTAACATCTGTAGTTTAGAAATCAGTGACGTTATTGCAAATAAAATCGTGTACCTACAGAGTACAGACCTGTAGCGTTATTCATAAACGCACTTCAACCACAGTTTAGCTAAATGATTGTTTGTCCCTATCTGTCACTTTGAAAATCGTGTTTGTCAGAATGGGAGAAAACATAATTTAACTACAGCCTCTGTTAACTTTTTTATGAATATGGCGGTTAAACGTTGTTTTCACTTGGTTTATGGCATCTATTGAGATATAGGTATCACGGAATAAAAGGAATAAAGTAAAAAAACGGCCAAGTGCGAGGCGAACTCGCCCACCGAGGGTTCCGCACAAAGGATGCTCCCTATTTATGACCTTAGACTTAAAAATACTGGTGGCACGGAGCTCTCAGTGTGCGGCTTCAGTGTGTGTTTATTAACACCATGACCCTACATTCATGGTGTTAATAAACGCGACTCTTATGTTAAAAGGGCTCGAAACGTAGGGTCATGGTGTTAATAAACGCGATAAATCGGTTCTAAAATGTTTAATTTCAATTAAACCAAATCCCAAATTATTTAAACATACTACTAAACCAAATAGTATTTAATCCTCTATTGTGGTATTTGTGGTTACTCTTTTGTTTTATTAAATATCCTGGCACTCAGTCATCGTTTATAATTAGCTGAGACAAACAACTGTTTACCGGGAATCCGGCACCTAATTAACCGGTAAAACAAAATGTATTCAATTTATATTACGACGCGATATTTATAACGGCGCGCGCTTCAAAGAGGGGCGTATTTACCTTAGGACCAAGGGGGCCAGGACCCTGGGCGCCAGGCTGCCTTTTCTGGGCGCCCTTTACTGTGAAACAGCTTAATGGCCCGAGGCGCCAATCTTAAAAAAACGCCTCTGGCTTAAAAGTATCTTACACATTTTTTTACGAAGCCATACGAGCGTGTGTTTAAAATTGAAAATTTTTTTTATGCCACACTTGGCCATAAAGTGCCTTTTTCCGCACGCTACGCGTACGGAATAAGCCGATTTCTGGCCAAGTGTAGGCATAAAATGATATACCTAACACGTGAGGTAATAAATAAAGCCCTTGATCGCATATTTACGTCCCTCGCTTGCAGCTCGGGTCGCAAAAATCTGCGATCTCGGCCTTTCTTTGTTTTACCGCACTAGTTAGGTAATGTACTATTTCGTTGTTTGTTGTGAGATACATATTAAGTGCATATTACCAGAAATGTTCTATTGCAAACCGTAATAAAAGATAAAAAACCGGGCAAGTGCGAGTGGGACTCGCCCACCGAGGATTCCGCACAAAGGATGCTCCCCCCATTTATAACCCGAGGTACTTAAAAATACTGGTGGCACTCTCAGTGTGCGGCAATTATACAGTTTTCGGATTTTTTCCTGTACTTGAGCTACAAGCTCTTGCTTTTAGCCAAATTTCGTGATTGTCAACGGGAATTACCCTTTTGATTCCCATAGCAAATGTATGGGAAATGCGACTTAAACTGCCGTATCTTTTGATTGCGTTGACGTAGAGGTTTGGTTTTGTGTATGTGGTATTAATTTTAACTTGCTACCTCTTCACGTTCCCGAGATAAAGAGTCTTGACAGACAGACGGACGGACAACAAAGTGATCCTATAAGGGTCTGTTTTTCCCTTTTGAGGTACGGAACCCTAAAAGTATCCGAAAAATACCTCACGTGATTTGTGCATGAGCCCTAGATAGAATTTTTGATAGGGCATTGATGGTTTGTCCCAATTAATACTTACATATTTAACACTTACAGCTGATCGTAATGACCTTTAATACCTACACAATGAATGATCAGAGAATATGATTTCGGCTTAATCATTACCGCTGTGATAAAATAGTACTTTAGCTAACTAGTGCGGTACAACAAAGAAAGGCCGAGATCGCAGATGTTTGCGACCCGAGCTGCAAGCGAGGGACGTAAATATGCGATGAAGGGCTTTATTTATTGCCTCACGTGTTAGGTACATCATTTTATGCATACACTTGGGCAGAAATCGGCTTTTTCCGTACGCGTAGCGTGCGGAAAAAGGCACTTTATTGCCAGGTGTGGCATAAAGAAATTTAACGTGTCAAGTATTTAACTTGTTTCGGGCTTACCTGGACTAATTTAAAATGGATAGGTAGTTTATCAAAATGGCGTCAAAAGCTACTAAATACCCGTAGATAAATGTTATCTTTAATCCCGGTATTTTGGGTACCTCATTAGACCTTATTATGCACCGTCTACCTGAACCCTTAACATTATTGTTTTACACGCATATTTTCAATCATTAGGTACCTACTTAGTAATAATTCCAATAGTTTCCTGTGACTCAGACGACAAATGACAAGGATATTCAGTGCTTGGTAGTCCGTTCAGTAAGTCAGACGCATTAAAACAATTTCGAATTTGGAATCCTTATTTTCGGCCAGTTGTTTTTTTAAAGTGACAGTTCAAATACTTTCTTTCCAGCCAGTTTTTTCTTTTCGGTCAGTCTTGTTTAACTAAACTTTTTTTAGTGGCTGTTGGAAGTTTTTAACTCTGTGATTTGTGATGATGCTAAGTTAAGTTGGTGAAGTGACCAGTGAGTGTTATGAGTCGATCATGGAAGCGGCGATTCTGTTGGGTGACAGAAGGGAAAATCCACAAACTATGGGTTTGTTATATTATCTTTGTTTATTTAGTGTTTGTATAACATAAACTGTTCGTTCTTGTGAAAGTGTAGGACCCTTAGCTACTTGCACAAGTTTGTTTTAAAATACATAATAAAATACCTAGAAATCCTAGAATCCATAGAACCTTCGCGTGATGATGATAGCCGAATGCAATATTTGTGATTTTTCACGTCATTGTGATTAAAATACCTTAGTTTTTACCGATGTTTTAATGAAAGTATTTAATATTAGGGAGAGTTTAAATTGTTTAAACATATTTTGAGTAATATTCCTAGAAAAGCCTGCTAGGTCTACCATTTATTAACTGGTTTACTAAACTGCGTAGCTTAAAAAAACCACTTAGTCAAATACCTATTACTACACCAAGAATATTTCCTTCTCTATATTCTCATTATTATTACACATTAAAAATACTATGATTCACTTTTAGCTTGATATCGTTCAAAGGAAACACGGGATTCAGAAAACAAAAGTCGTATCTACCTAGAACGGTCTATAAATTTAAATTTTTTTATCATATAAATGTTATCGCTGAAAGGAAATGTGGACCTTAGTGTAGAAAGGTTACATCTACTGTTTTATAGCATATTAATTATGACTTTTATAATTTAAGTTTAGATATTACGTTGTTTGTGTTTTTATCAGTTTCCGCTTGCACTTTTTGTTTCATTTTTATTCTGATGCTAAAATATGACTATGTTCTTGGAAACTAATAGGTTGGTAAAACAAATCGTTTATTTGGCAGTTTTTCGTTCAATCTTATTCCGTTTTTTTTTCAAATTGAAACAAAACTGTTTCAGTCCTTATAACGTTAAAAACCATATTTGTTTGCCTCAAAATTTAGGTTTAAAATGTGTTTTTACGAGTTTTTCAGTACATGTGTAACAAAAATGCTGGTGATCCGAGAAACGCCGTAATCAGTAGCGTGAAATGAGGAAGTTTTTTTTTATGAGGATACAAAATAGTACATTTCGATGCTAGTGCGGAAAGTATGTCATTACTTCACGAGTCCCGAGGTATCTTGACACGAGCCGTAGGCGAGAGGCAATACTCGGGATGAGTGAAAAATGACATGTCCGCACGTGTATCGAACGACGTTTTTCAATACAGATGCGAAAAAAAATACATAAGAACGAATTTGAAAGTTTTTTATTATTTCCGTAACACTAGGTAACTAAACTATCAAGAACATCTTCAAAATGTTTATCTTATCTTCTTTACTTTCTCATTTTCAATATCATAATCATTATTTCTCATTAACAAAATAATAAATCGCATGTGACAAATCGTATCGTCATGTCTAATAGACCCTTCGAACATGTTTACCTGATTGAAAAACGCCTCTACTTTGACAGACGTTTCGTTGGCTGTTCCGTTTCATACACACAGATTTATAAGAACTGTTTTCAATGTTAATTTTTCTAATTAATGATCATTATTATGATGAAGAGGTAATATTAAAAATCTTTAATATTTTTGCGTTAATAGTTGGTATTTAGTTGTATTACGTCTCAGCAAAGTTAACTAACAATAATACTCTTAGGTAAGCAGTCATGAATTGGAACAAAACAAAATTTAAAAAAATTTGAAAAGTTAAAAGCACTAGTTCGCAAAAACTAACTTTGCGCACGCAAAACTGCCAAAAAAGAGCACTTTTTGAGCAACTGTATTGAAAAATATGTTTCCTATTTTTTACCTAATCATCGGAATACCTACGTTACAGAAGGCCTAGTATAAAAATTATAATAATTGACGGATAAACCTCTTTGTCACTCCAAGTAATTTGCAAGTGTGACAGAGATCGAGATACAAATCCGCAATCGTTAGATTTTCGTGGTACTAGCACTGTATCTTAGGATGATTATCTCGAAAGGTGTTGTTAATTTAATTACTTTCAAGAGAATCATCCGAATTCCAGCAGGATAATTCTCTTGAAAGTAATTAAACGTCTCCAATGTTGCTTCTCGAAGCTTCTTGACTGGAAAATTTGAACTAACCAGTAGCGCACTTTATCAGCAAATTGTAGTTATACCACATGGCTTAGTTCTTCTTTTCTCCAACAGGCGGAGCTAGTGGCGGCAGTGAGGCGGCGCGGGCGCGGCGACGGTAGCGACGATGACGAAGACCTAGGGCTCCCCCGCAGTCCGCCCGCCTCCCCGCCTACTGACAAGGCTGACAAGGTAAATTCAAGTCTGTCAAAATGATAATAAGGTGCTAAATTCACTGACTACTTATGGAGTGATATTAGCCTTAAACACTCAAACAACGGATTGTAGCTATAAATAGTAATTTAGAATGATTCTGATTCTTCTTGAAAAATTCGAAAAAGAGGGTCAAATCTTATCACCTTGCACAATTTATTCTGCTAAAATTAAACTAGAAATAAAAATTTCAACTTGGATAAACATGTAAGTAAACGTGCGCCTAGCGACATCTAATGTTTAGCCACGGTACTACTTAAAAACCGCGCGCACCTACGAGTAGCTTCACTTGTCTAGGAATTGTTTAAGCCAGCTTTCTGTAGAGGGCGCTACATGTAGTTTGGAAAAGCCATGCCCATAATTTCTCCTTATCAAATAACACACAATTGTTGTCCAACCAAATGCACTAATATTGTATAAATAATCATTTGCATAGATAAAGCGATAGCTGATAATGTAGTCATAATTATGTTGGACGTGATATGATATGATGATATCTTATCATATCATTATCATAATCCGCTATTAAAGATATTATTGTTGCACTTGTTTATCTACTTACTAAAAGAATATTATTTGTTTTGTTTTAAATATATTTAGATTTCGATGATTGACATAATATTTGACACACACGATTCACAAAATTGAACTTATATCACAATTTCGTTATCTTTTAACCCCTGAATCTTCGAGCTAAGTGGGATAGAACCAAGGCTAGATCGGATAGTAAAAATTCCGCATAATCGAAATCTGGTTTAATGGGAGGACACCTAAAAAAACTAGACATCTGACACAATTTAATGTAGGTTTATATAAACACTGAATTTAAAAAACATTTGAAAACGTCGACTATTTTGTTTAAAGTTTATGCAGTCTAAAATTCGGATTGTTGAAAAGAAATGCGTAGTAAAATCGGGAGCGTTCAGATTCAGAAATTGAGCGTTCGGATAAATTGAAGGTTCGGATCACGCGTGAGTTTATGTCTGTATATGTGACAGTTTGTTTGATTGATATACATATCTGGTTCTCCACTTTACTTATACATTTTATTCTTTCACTTTATCTACTTTGCAAAAAGATAATTTGAATATTTTAATAATTTGAAGATTTGCATAATTGATGCATTTTATAAAATTACTTACTAAAACAAAACAACACATAATCACGTCATTTGCAGCACTTAAAAGGCAATAATTCATTAGTAAATTTATTTGTGTATTCAATATTAATGCATTTATCAATTAACAGCTAAAGTATTAAATACCTGTATGGTGACGTCACATATTTATTACCTACCTATATATTCAGTTTTGTACATAAAGGAGTGCTATTATTGTGGTTATTGACGAGGAAAATAACAAATACAAGTATAAGGAAATATTTTCATTTACTATAGGTACTTACTAACAAAGCTGAAAAAAAGAATGTGATGTGTAAAATTGTAAAAAATTATACTGCAAAAACTAAACTGTGTAGAAATATCGACAAAACGGATGCATTCGGATGTAATTTCAAATATAATGAAATAATATTATCACACTTAAAGGGATTTAAATACAGCAATTAATTTGTTTATAAAAAAGGACTTAGGGTTTACTTTTCATTAAAAATTCCACGATTCTCGCACAATAGACGCGATTTGAGCGACATGAGGCCAAATCCTCATGAATGTAGCTACCTAAGTGCCTAAGTATATTTTCGTTAAAATTGTTAGTCGTTATTATCCCAAGTCTTTAATACTTTATTGGGAGCATGATCATTATAAATAGCTTTTTCTTTATCATCATTGTTACTAATAATCCCATGATTACACGATATGGTTTTCTGTTATCTATCAAAATTTGTTGTAGTAGGTAGGTACTTAGTACAAGGGCAACCCGGAGAACCAAATTATTACATAAATATTTGTATATGGTAACTGTACAAATCATGGGACATTTAAGAGCGTATTCGGAGTATTTTGGATATTTCTCTACGTGTAAAAGTTGTTCTGTTAAATGGGTTGAAAGTTGAAAGTCCTACTCTTATTTTATATTTACAAAGTGTTTTGTGTAAGATATCATTATTGGCTACAAAGAAGTAGGCAAATGAAAACGGCTTTTTTGGACCGATAATGGGATGTCTCAGTGAAAACTAGTCTAATATCACTAAATATAAACATTTCTGCAGTAACAACTGATTGCAGGTTTACCTCGATTCATGGTTAACTCAATGAACAAAACACATACTGGTTTAACAAAGGAATAAGAGTCGATTTACAACTCATTCTGAACACCATATATACGTACGTATGCCTACCTTGCATACCTAATTCCTCAGAAAGGAAAAGTGAAAAAATTGATTACCTCGGGTGGGACTCGAACCCGCCGCAACTCTAGATACCAGCAGCTAAGGTCCGACCGAGATCTCGGTCTCGGCAGTCTCGCCCAAAATTCGAGCCGAGATCTCGGTCTCGGCTCTCGGCCAAAAAGGGCCGAGATTCTCGACCTTGGCCGAACCTTCCATGTAGACACTTTTTGCAATTTTGGTGGGTATTTTAAGCAATTATAGTGTACCGTGTTATCGTATGTAATGCAAATTATAACCTTTTTTTCTCAAGCTTTGACTGTAAATGTTGTGTTTTAGTGATGGCTATATTAAACAGCAGTTTAATTCTTGACTATTAGGTACATGTTTTTTGTGGAAAATGCGCGTTTTTCGTATTTATTTTAAATTCTCGGTCTCGGTCTCGGCCGATACAAAAAAGAAGTCTCGGTCGGACCTTACCAGCAGCAGGTAGAGCAATGAGCGGGTATCTCATAGTCGCGGGTTCGACTCTCGTCCGAGGTCATGAATTTATCCCCTTTTACTTTCTTTCTGAAAAATTTAGTATCGTTCGCTGAAGTTTCTGCTTAAAAATACTTGCGTTATTTGTCACAAATCGAACAGTACCATGCAAAGCTATTATTTTCGAAAACCACAGATACGTAAATACGTACATGTACAGAGGTACATCGTTATCAAGTACTGTAAACATGTGAGAAGAGAAGACAATAGTTATTGTAACGACGACCTCGCTGCACTTTCACCGTTGCATCCGCGCGATGCACACACCGTGGCATTACTGACACTGGATGTGCCATAACAAATGGATCCTGGGGTTTTTAAACTACAGACCGGATCCGGCCCACGAGCTATTTCATTTGGCCCGTGGAAAACACCCATTCCATCCATCCATTTCCATTTCATTAAATATCCAGCCAGGTCCATTTTGTGACACACACAGCATTTTTATTGTGTCTTCATTTTATGTCTGCACTGCTTTGTGATCGTCGCAAATGAATGTTTTTTTTTATAATGATAATCTTACACAATTGAAATTAGACACTTTAGAACGGTGTAAATAATAATAAACAAATATTTGTGGGACAATATTACACAAATCGACCTAGTTCTTACTGTGGGACTAGGTCGATTTGTGTAAAATGCTCAATAAGGCTGGTGTTGTGGTTACTAGAGATGACGATGTATATAATACTTAAATACATATAAATACTTAAATACAAGTGTAGAAAACATCCATTCCTCATGAAAATAAAATTGTGATACACACACAAATAAATCCCCCAGGATTGAAAGCCGGGACCTCCTGCTTCGTAGGCAGGGTCACTACCGACTACGCTAGGAGTCCGTTAAAATTCTTCCTTTCTCTCCAATAAGTAGTTCAATGGAAACCAAACAATTTGTTTTTGACGTACATAATGAACAAAAACTTTATTATCAGACAATTACAAGTCCATAGTATGGTTAGCAGCAATATTGACCTATGTTAGCAACTATTTACTACATATAACCATGAACGTTTCCAGTAATTCGCGCGCTTGGTCGCAATCGATGCAACCGCACTTTGGCATTGTAGCCAGTCGACCGTTGATCAACGGTACCGTGTACCACTGCACACGTATTATTATTTATAGAACGGGACGGGACGGGGCGGGACGGGAAAATCTGTCAATTTCTATAGAAAGCGTCACGTGACATCCGAGGGCTCCGAGCTATCACGTGATTATTTCTATAGAAATTGACAGATTTTCCCGTCCCGCCCCGTCCCGTGCTAGTGTGAGTCATCCTTTAGCGGTCATTTTTAAAGGGGAAATGGGGATACAGATCCAACACGCAGGCTGTTTGGAGAGCTTTGGTGTTATATTGAACGCGTGTTGGAACCCATTCACGGGTAAAACAATAGATACCCGTGAACCGGTCTCAGCAGGCATTAGACCTGTTATAAATGTAATGGAAAGAGTTCTGGTTTATGGATGGAGTTTAAATGGTCAATATAACTGGGCTATTGTAAAGAGGTCCGGACACCTGCCATAACATTGATAACATTGCAATACACAGTGTTATTTGGGCGGATTTTTATTTTATAGTCGTTTATTTTCGCGTCAGACTTGAATGAAATTTGGTAGGTAGGAAGAGTTCCTTATTCTCTTCAAGATATACTTAATTTTCAAGTATGCCCCACAATTTTTTCCACTGAGTTACGAAATGTTATCGGATTTTAGTAACTCAGTGGGATATTTAATACAAAATGTTTGTAGCACATTGGGATTTCGTATCTATCTAGCGTAGAATAAGGAACTCTACCTACCCACCAAATTACCCATACAAATCTAACGCGAAAAAAACGACAATAAAATAATAATATGCCCACCTACGAGTAGATTAGCGGTGACTAGCCTCTTATTACCATACCCTCTTTATTTCCATAATGAACGATGCAAAAATAATCATAGGAATCAATACATAAACAAGATAATCATTATTAAAATATAATCTCTTACTTCTAATAATCAAATAAAATATACCATTACATAATAAGATTTCTAACTGTCAATTTTATTAAATTCTATTATTAAATCTATTTATAAAAACTCAGTATGGATCTCTCAACGGGTAAAGGCCTCCTCCATTTGTCTCCATGTCTGTCTATTTAGCTTTTGAGTTCCAATTTCCTCCGGCTATTCTTATTATGGCGTCAACCCATTTCTCTCGGTCTACATTTTTCTTTTGTTTATTTTGCTTGCACACGTATATTATAAACTAAACTTACCTTAACCGCATACGAATTGTTTTAAAACAAACCTAATATAGTCCTTTAACCTGAAAACGTCACCTCCGTGTCCCAAAATCTAAAAACTTATCGCTCGCATATGACCTATGGAAATTAGCCCTATGACACGGGCGACCCTGGCCACTGTCAGGGCTGTTAAATATTAACGCCATACATATTTAATTAAATGTATGGCTTCTACGTCAGACGTGTTTGTATTGATCATGCAGCTTCGTGACTCATGTTGCTAGACTTAGGAATATTTATTAAACTAGAGTCCGTCTTTGATAAGATAAGATAAGATAAGACTGTGGAAGTGGGAAGTAAACGTCATAATTTCATAGAAGTCTGACGTTAAAAATAACGTTTTAAAGTTTGACAGTTCATTGATTGGAAGAGATAACTTGGTTTGACTCTATGTACTATTGCGTTCATAATTACATGGGCAGTTTATGAATGAATTCATTCATAAATTGCCCATGCACTTTTGAACGCGTGTGTAGTAGTACTCTTTATGATATTCTTGAAAATGTATTCTGCCAAGATTCTCCGGCTTGCCCATTAGATCTGTCTGATGTGACGTCGCTAATAAAACCTTAAGTTTTTTGTAGATACTTATGCATTTCCAAATAAATATTAATATTAGTATCATCTTAACTAATTTTTTTTATACAATAACAATTAGGAAAAAGCGGGAATACAATTCTAGTAGAGATTTTCATGTAAGACCAATTTTAAACCGCCAAAAAGGGGTATAATCTTTATGCATAATGGAAACTAAATATTATCACAAATGAATACCGTAATAATAAATAAAAACATCCTACATTATGTAAGCAAATCCGAAATATTTCCATCATCCAAAATTGAATCTCAATATTGTACCAAGCCAACTACCTAAACTATCCGATAAGGATTTTTTTTATCTACAATATATCCATATAAGCACCTGGCTATATTACCTACGTCATTACCTTATTAAGGCTTCCACACACTCGTTGGATTTGTTCGTCATTCAGCCAGTCTTCGTTCGACTTTGGCTAACTCCGCGCGCGTTAGAAAAAAAAACTCGCGCGCTTTCAAACGGTGCAAATATTTAAAATTGGAACTGTGATTTTAAAAAGTTAGGGACTATAGTGTTGTGCTAGTGATGTGAACTAATTTGTTAATAGTTTTACGGTTTTTATTTTTTATTTACTTTTAAAACATTTCTTTAAATATTAACATTAAACACTTTGGAACGGATTAATCGTGTTATTAACACCATGGCCCTACGTTCAGTCATCATGGTAACACATGAAATAGAGTGCTGTAAAGGGCTCGAAATGGCTCGAAATAGGGTTATGGTGTTAAAAATCGCGATTTATCCGTTCTAAAGTGTTTAATTTCGATGAACCGCGGAAAAAGAGGACAATTTTTTTAGATATATTTCAATGTTTTATTTAGGATACCAATTAGATATAGCATAGTCTGGAATACCAATTAGTCACGGGGAAAATGTAAAAATTCATATTTTATATGAGTGCAAAATACAGTACAATTTTCCAACTTGCCGTATTTTTCTATTGACTAATATGGATTGCCAGATTGTGTTGGATACTTTCTGCATACAAAAATAATATAATGTTTCTTACGTCCAACAAAAATAATTACCTAATATTAACATTAGTTTCTTGCACATCGCGTTTAAATGCTAACTTTAGACCTCACACCCTTTTTAAATTTCGAACACACAGAACCGTTTCAACATGCGTGTGTGAAATTCACACTTCATAGAACTACGTAAAAAAGTGACAAAGAAAGTTATAGCTAATGCGTTTCCTAGTGTTGATTTGTGGATAGTGTTTGATAACGTCAGGTTGATGTTTAAGGATTTAATTGACTGTAAATTTTGTATTAATTAAAGTTTTTAGGTACAGGCGTGATTATTGGGTACAACATTAGTACGTTAATTTGATTATTATCGTGATCGGATTTTGTGTTACAGGATTACATCAAAATAGTTGTAAATGAAAGGCGAGTGTGAGTTAATAACATCAAGAGTATTTAATGCCTAATTTGTCACAGTTAGATACACTGCTTTACATAGGTTCCATGGACTCAATGATGCGATCAAGCCGCATATTTCGACCGCCCTTACGACTTTAATGAATGAAAACTTTTCTGACATCTGTCACGCACCCATAGCTTTTTAAATTATAAGACAAGCTTTCATATTGTTCGATATCAAATAACGTGTGAGTTGCGTGCGACATTGTTCGCAATTTTCTCATAATTTCAACCTACTCGTCATTTCGATTGATATTAGAGGTAGAATTGAGGTCAAATCAAATTTCCTTATTTTTGAGAGATGTTCGTTTGAATAAATAATGTTATCGAGTTCAACGTTTTTATTTTGCTAAAGTAACATTAGTAACAGTAACGGTTACATTTTCACAGATAAGATATTTGTTGTAAAAACTTTGTTTGTTGGGGTTATAGGGTTAATTATATCTGGGTATATATACATGCTAATTCCTTTGTGTGCTCAGAATCAGTTTTTAGACACCCTCCACAACATGTCATGGGTCTACCCATGACATGTTTAAAGTTGCACCGTTTTCAACCAATCTTAGCATGTCCGTCCGTCGTTCATCCGTACATCTCGTGTAGTCCATTAGGTACAGTGCGACCAAAAGAGGGAGACATTTCGGAGGGCGCAACTGAGTTTTAGCAGACAATATTGTATATTGTTTATCTCATTCTGTTGCATAAGTGCAAGTAGTTTGCTGTTTGACAGATGTTTGTTGACGAAAATAATGACATACCTATTTGAAAAGTAAACGGGTGCTGCCAATGTTTGCGTTTAGTTCCACCTTATTTGATTTCTACCTTTAATTGTCGAATTGTACCTACATTTGAAATATTGTTTACACTCCGGTAGTACACGAGCTTGCACACAATAGTACATTGTGCATCTAGGGCGGTAAGAAGGGCATTACTCACGAGGGTCTATTGAAGCCCGACGCCGTAGGCGGAGGGCTTTAAATGACCCGAGTTAGTAATGCCCTTACTGCCCGTGGTACACACAATGTTTTTCATCACATTTGCGAGGAAAAAAATAAACTCTATACAGGTAAAGAAACAATAATGATAAGCGGTAGTGTAGTTGCACAGTCCACAGTACTCCGGAGTGACTGCGTGCTGCGAGCGCGTGCGGGGCAGGTCCTCCGCGAGCTCCGGGCGGGCGGTAAAGTAGTATGAGAATCCTTTAAAACCATGGGAATAATACAGCTCTTTAAGTGTAAGTATGCTTGCATATAATATCACCATTTACGAGCAGGTGTGATGAAAAACATTTAAACTCCGACAAGATAGAGTATCGAATGCCATAGGTACAATAAAAAAAAACAATCCTATTCACTTTCTTCCCACATGTAACCGCTAAACGAAAATATCACGACTATTTTCTACTTAACAGTTACCGTAATTCTAGCGGTAGGAAAATCGCAAAAACGTGAGAGCCACACCGATTTATAGAAAACTCGATAATTGAATAATTCCAGAGACAATTGTTTACATCACTACTTTTACTATTGATTTACTGTTCTTTTAACTGGCATTTCTTCGTTAAATCGATTGTGTGGAACTAGCAGTTTGGTTTCTAATTGATTATTGTAGTTTCGACGTAGTTTTTCTTTCCCTTTCCTACAATAATAGGAAATCATTTCATTACGTACTTCGTTTTAAAATATAGAGACATTTTAAAGGGCGTAGTAATTTTTTAATTAAACGTTTTTCACCTAATGTAAAGTAACGTCAGAGCTTAACAGAGATAAAGCTCACAGGACCAGTAAATTTATAAGTCCATTATACATTATTTAATCTTGCTTTAAAGTAGTTTAAAGGCACTTTGATGGTAGCGAATTCCATTCTGTATCATTTCGGCTGACGATGGTAAATCATTTTTTTAAATTATTTTCTATACCTGAGCAATAAACGAAGCAAAGGAATAAACAGTAATATGCCTTTATTAGTTACCTATATATTATTTACTCTCTATATAACTTGACTACTCTTGTAATTTCATATTCTATCCTTTGCCTCAAAGCCTCGAAGGATACACTAATAAAATGCAAATGTGTACTAATATGGCACGGTAGCAACCAACTGACAATGAGCGGAAAGGAATCGCATGTAGAAAGTAGAAGTCCCCTATAGGATTAAGCAATACAACTCTATATTGGGGTTATTGATGTGAAAGTGGTAATAGTATATGGCTTCCCACTTGAAATTGACAAAACTAGATTGATAATAATCATGACACATATGGCGACGAAAATTATATGATATGGTATACCTTTGCACCGGTATGGCAAAACTGCTAGTGTTGCCAGTATGGCAAACAAGTCAATGTTGTTGATCAACAACATTGGCATGGTCACAAGATTTTTGGGACAAACAGAGGATCTCGCAAGCCTTAGAGAAAACGCCACCGAGTAGGTACCTGAGAAGGGGTAAGCTAAATGTAGGACTATTTTTATCATTGTATTTTAGTATGTAGCCAAAATACCCAGTGACTGTTATGCCCTACGATAAATAAATAAATTTGCCTGATTATTTGATTTTTAGAAAACAGTACAACAAACAGAACAGAATAAAGGACTACAAACATAAATTAATAAATAAATTTGGCAGTAAGATTTGTTTTGCGCATAAAAGAATAAATGAGCAAACGGCATCGTTACCTAAAACCGGTAAATAATCCCAGCACTGTCCTATTTATTTCTGCTGTCAGTGAGTTTACCTTCAACCGCATTTGATTCGGTTCACTGCCGAAGCCTCGCAAGTGTAGAAATTGGTTTATATTGTAATCTTCTTACGTTGCTACATATAAATAATAAATATTCAATATCGTGGGAGCAGACCCGGAAACGTGCGAAATGCTTAATACTATTAAATTTGTGCGTCATTGCACGGTTTCTTTATACTTTTCTTGTTATAAATGTTTATGCTATATTATTTTATAGCTTCTGGTATTGGTACGTGTTTTGCGTCACTAATGCGCTATTTTCTATTACTAGTTCAGGTTGCACGTTCAATTAGTTAATTATCTTAGTACTTCGTGCAAGTATTGGTCTTGCGGTCTCTCGACGGTTCAGATTTATCCCAGTGAGTAATGAACAGAATTTAGTGTTGGTGAATAATAGTTTTGTTCTCCAACACAATTAGATGACTGAAAATGATATTAAAAAAATATACCTACATTATAACGTTGTCTATGGTATTCCATAAGAACTTAAACGATACTCCTATGGATCTTCATAAAATAAATTAGCACTGTTTTTTTTATATTTCTAAAGTCGTATTCGACATCTTCCACATTCTGCCGCCAATCAAAATTTCTTATTATTAATAATTGGTTCTTAAAATTCTCGGGTCTATTATTAAGAACGCTTATTATATCACTGTTGCATAAACTTAAAATACCGTTCCTTTTAAAATTATCAGAGTAAAAAAAACGTTAATGACTTCTTGTGTGTGATGTTATCCAAACGTCCATGTACTAAACACCAAGCTACCATGTTCTGTTGTACAACTACCAACGCAGCCAATGCTTCTCTTTGTTTCAAGTAGCATCAAGCCTTGAGCAGTTAAATCTATAGGCTACCGGATTCAGCAAGGCCTGCACCACCATAAATCGTTTATATATTTCGAAACAACGCGTTAGGATAATTACCGTAATGCCTATTGTACGTTTGATAGCATCGTGCAAAAAAATCGTGCGTTGCACAAGCAATGCCACGAAACGTTTACAAGTTTAAATCGTTCACGTGATCACACACGCATTTGCGTAGTAAATTAATTATATATTCCGTCTAAGTCGTGTTATTCGCAGGATTAATATTATAAATTTTCTTTGGCTTTTAAACCTAATTAGAATAACTATATGTATTTTTTTTTAATTAATTTTATGATCCATAAAATCATGTTTAAATGTGTGTAATCGTTATTCTCAATTATTTAGTCGAGAAACTGGCCAGCTACACCACTTTTGCTGATCAATAAACTTAATGATAGGAATCTAGGTTTGTAAACATATTTGTTCTGATTGGCTGGCTTCGTAATTATCGGGAAATCACTCAATTTAGTAGTGCATGTTTTTAAAACATCGTTAGAAAGTGATAAGAAGGTTAAAGTTACCTGTTTGATGGCTCTACCCTAAAGAAGTAATCTATTCGATAAGGTGATCAGATCTCAGGGTTAGATTTCTTTTATCTACAGCAAAAACTGCACCTGAATCTGTAGCAACCGCTCGTTAAAGCAAGGTGCTTGACGAATGTCTTTCATTAAGAGCCGATTCAACTGAAGGTTAACGGCATTGTGACAATTTAATCGACGACTACGCGTGCATTTATCAATTACGCGCCTACGCCCGATAAGTGACAGTTCAAAAACCGAGCGGCACACATCGGTTGCGAAACCGGTAATTTGTGATAGTGGCACAACCCTAGTCGGAAGCTCGTCCGGTGCTGCAAGGTTTGAAAATGGAACCGACCGAAGCGCAGACTTTGATGCGTGCTGTTTTCGCGAAATTGCGAAAATATAAACGCACATAAAAAGTTTTGTTACTTAAGATGAAATAGCCCTTATCACGTTGTATTACGGTTCAAAATTGTCAATTTACAAAAAACGGTGAGGTACTGTTCTTTGTCCTGTCCTACAAATGAGAAACATGTATTTTAAGATTTGTAGGATATTTACTTACTTATCTGTAAGTAGTATTTTTTTGTTACATTCTTATCAGATTCATATCATATTCAGATCATAAGGTCATATATGTACATATAGTACTGTACTTAAAAATAAAACCGATTTTTGAACGAACCCCAAGAAAAAACTAGGGGCTAGAAAATGTTCACTCGTTTCCCAAGTGTGCAGTAGGTATGCTTAAAAACTCCGGTTCGCCGGCTCGTACTGTATTAGGCGTTTTTCTACCGATTGCATATCTGCCTAATGGTTGAAGATTACTTCAGAACTATTGGTAATCTTTTGTTTTATATTCTTGACGCCTCGCTAGGTTTTCTTTGCGTTGGCAAACAATGAGGTAGTTTTAGACCATTTGTATTATGAGTAGATTACATAGAATCATCTCATCATCATCAATCATTATCAATCAATGGTCATCAATCATCAGTTTAGATTTTAAACCATTTTTGTTGTTATAATTTTATATGTTTATTTATTTATTTGTATGTCAGCGCATAGTAAGTAATCGGTATTTATCGTCGTTATTCTGTGTTGTGTTAAAAAATGGCGGATAAAAAAGAACACGCATATCATTTCGCGATTAATATTTAATTTATATTTTTCGTAATCAGAACACGATGCTGACCAATCACACATTTTAAACGCTGTAACTTCCTTAATTGAACCAAAACTTTG
This sequence comes from Lathronympha strigana, assembly GCA_949128165.1. NCBI lineage: Eukaryota > Metazoa > Arthropoda > Insecta > Lepidoptera > Tortricidae > Lathronympha > Lathronympha strigana. Next base: position 18,830,000 of record OX421917.1, on the reverse strand, counting down.
AAAATATTGCTGTAATATAATTACACAACAAACAAAACTTATTAATAATTTTTACTACACAAAACTTAAATTAACCATTTACGTGTTTTTCCTTATACAATATTTACTTATATAAACATGAAAATTGGAAAATCTTCATGACCCGACCATTTTAAGTTGGTCTCCACCCACAGTCTATACCATCGTCACAATCAACTATTTATAAGCCTTATCACTACGGAATAGGGTCTAAGACTGGTTAGTCAAATAATAATGAGAGGTCAGGGAAATATGGCGACCGTAAATGCTCCCGCGCATGCTTTCTAGACTTTCCATGGTTCAATTGTTTTACGGTTAAAGATTGAATTTACGATAGAACGGTAACAGTACATGACATAAGCATGTACTACAAAGTTTGTTAAACTCTACGGTGCAGATATTAATCTGAATTACACTGATTCAAACGATGTATTCACACATACGTAAACAAAACAAAGCTTAATCACGAAATACGCCACGAAATATGCGTTTTGTTTATCTACCTATATTTAATCTGAATTGATTACAACAAAGAAATTTCCTATGATGGAGTGACACTTTCCACATGTAGATAGATAGATAAAATCTTTATTCACACCCACAACATACATGGCATAAAGCACAAAAAAATTACAAAAAGGACATGCATGCAGTTTAAACACTAAAAAACAGAAGTTAATAACAAAAATAGCCATGTGTCGTGGCAGAGAATAGGCGCTGGCTCAGCATTATGATGCGGCTAGCCACATCGCTGGTATTCTGCCAGGACCTTTACAAACTAAAACTACAACTACCACGTGCAACGCTTAAAATTAAACAAATAAATATAAACAATAAAAATGTAAATGTAATGTAAGGAATGTCACTGCACCAAAAGTAAGTAAGTTAAAAAATTGTGGGCGCTTGCAAATAACACTAACATTAAAGGATGACTCACCAGTCCGACTCGATCCGATCTGATCCGGGACGAAATGTCAGTTTCTATATAGAAATAATCACGTGATAGCTCGGAACCCTCGGAGGTGCCTTTTGTATAGAAACTGACAGATCGTCCCGTATCGGATCGGAATAACCATTTCGACTATTTAAATAGCGCATTCAGGTTGGTTTCGTTTAGGAGCTGTGAAGCCACAGCCTGACAAAGATTCGCATATCCATACGTTCAAAATTGCATGGGCAGTTTATGAATGTATTCATTCATAGTTACTGCCCATGCATTGTTGAACAGTTGAACGCATGTGTACCTATACGATTTTTTTTATACCACGACGGTGACAAACCAGCATACGGCTCGCGTGATGGAAAGCGGTCACCCATGAACGCCTGCAACTCCAGGGGCCAGGGGGTCACATGCGCGTTGCCGACCCAATAAAATCTTGTACACTCCTTTTTTGAAGAACCCCATACGGTAATCTTTCGGGAAAACCTCAGCAGGATATTTATGATATAGGGAGGCAAAAGAGCAGACGTATCGCGTGATGGTAAGCGATTATCGCCGCCCATGGACACTTACATCACCAGGGGGGTCACATGTGCCATAATTATACACATCGTTTTTAGCTAGACGATGAAAATGTGTGACGAAATGTGTCTAATTGTGTCATGAAATGTAAGAAACTTATCCAATGATGAAACAAGACTCATTGTCTAGAAAGTAGCGTTACTAATGTGAAACCTTGAAGTTTAAATGTCCAGCACAAATCAATGATGTCTGCTAATTGTTAAATAATTCCTAATCAATGTTGCACGTAACCTAGTCACTATGCAAATTATTTTCTGTATTTATTTCGGGCCTTGATTTTTTCTTTAAGAAAATAAAAAAAAATGCATGACGAAAGGGGGTTATCTGAACCGAGCAGATGTATATATATATGTATATATATATATATACAGGATGATTATTCTATCACCAGCCAAAATCTACATAGTGAATGTGTAGGTCATACTGACCAACTTTTATTATGGGGCCGAAGTCGAAATCGCGAAAAAAAATTGCCTGTTTCATACAAATTGGCCGCATCACACCGGCCGGAATGTAATAAATCGAATCTTTTAAATCGATTTGATTCTTTTTATTGCAGCACTTAAAAGTTAACAAGACACTTTAACTTTAACATAACAATGTTTTTATGTTAGAATAGATTAAATAAATAAACCGACTCGTGTGTTCTTGATATTATCAGCGCAAATCGATTATTTTGCTATCGATCATAATAAATAGCTTTAGTGCTTACAGCACAAATAGACCTGATAGGTCAAATCATGTTGTTATGAAATGTCGAACCGCCTATACAGTCAAGAAGCTTATATATAACCCAACTGGTGACTGCTTAAATAATGATTCACCCTAGACAGTGCCGCGGCTGACAAAGTGTCAATTTCATGTACATAATGATGTCACATTTGAAATGCAGTTTCTAGAACGCGATTAATTAATTATCAGCACAACGAATATTGTCTCGCTCAAATCTGGAGCAGAGCCTATCTGGGCAAGTACATCCACCTTACAGACAACCGCAGTTTAATAAAATAGACCCTTCTCATAGTGCTGTGTTTCTGTTGGTGAGTAAGGTCGCCAGAGCTCCAAGAGGATTCACTGTGTTGACAGCTGGGGACCCACGGAGCAAAGCTTGCCCCTTTAGCTATCAACACAGCGAATCCTCCTTTTATCTTAAAGGGTCGGTAACGAGCATGTAACACCCTAGAGTTGCAGGCGTTTATAGGCTACGGTGACCGCTTACCATCAGGCGGGCCGTATGCTAGTTTGTCACCGTCGTGTACTTTTTTTTCAAAATGGAGGGAATTAGTACAAAGGTTCTAAGCGCCAGAGACCCCCCAACGGCACCTAAGCCGCCCGAGGTATTTATGGAATTACCATTACCATCTCACATGGTCTACAGTATAATGAATGTACCATTAACATTGTCCTACACTGCACAGAGCGTAAATCCCCAATGGCAGTCATTGCAAAATAAGGTATACACCCGGTGACGTAACAGGGTGTGAAACTCTGAAGCATGGAGGTTATAATACAATTACATTACGCTTCTTAATTACGTTAACTGTGTTGTTTGATGGTGTAATTCGTCAGGTCAAGGGTCAGGGTAGTTAGTTAACGTACCTATGTATAACGTTGTATATGTATTAGATTAGATAAGATAAATATAATCTAAAATTCGAATATTAGCCAAACCGATGAAGGGGTTGCCGTGAGGGGTCGCATTTTGCAACGCTATCTATTTAGGTACCGCGGTATGTTAAGGCCGTTGATTAGTAAGTAAGACCCAGACGACAGTTAGAAATAAACAATAGAACCTTTACTTCGGTAGGTATTACCAACTTCATTAAGCGACTCCACAATCCTCTAATTCATTAGTGCCATCACCATCAAATCCCCTAGATAAAGTCACATCGATCATTCGTGCGCTGACCGCATCCAATGGGTTCCTATGACCTATAAAGCCCAGGTCATCAGTTCATCTTGTTGGTGGCTGTCCCATGCTGCATCGACCGGTGCTCATCAGCGTAGTACAGAACTATTTACGATAACTGGCGCGGTATGTCTATGAAATTAACGACAGTTTTATACATTTTCCGCGCCGTAAATCGATTTGTACTAATTAAACTTTTCACACTCTTTCAGTTGAATTGCAAATATAGCTATTTTTTTATTATCAAGGTGCTACCATCAAAGTTTTCGTCTGGACTTGGTATGACAGTGTCTATATTTTAGATGTAAAATATTTGATTTTGACAACCAGCCTGCAGCCCCACCCAAACATACTCTTTATTATATATCACATTAAAGACTACTTCCCTATAAACTATATCACCGACCTATATGTTTTATCAATTCACCCAAGCAGGAAGAAGGGGCCTGTCAATTTGTCCCAACGATACAATTTTAAACGTCATATAAGCTTAGAAACGACGAACAACTTAAGCTCTTTCGGTTTCAATGAACTATGTTGCAACGCACCGGTCCCATAATGGTATGCAATTTATTGATTTGTGAGTAAAACGTGGGTTTTTGAGTGTTATGTGTGCGGTGGAGGGTAGAGAATTGGCTAGCAAGTTATGGTGCCCGTACTTGTATGAGAAAAAAAATATAGTAGGTAAGGATGTTCCCATCAAGTAAATTTGATGTACAGTCAAAAATATATTTTATGCCACACCTGGCTGCGCGTACGGAAAAAGCAGATTACTGCCCAAATGTGGGCATAAAATGATGTACCTAACACGTGTGGTAACAAATAAAGCCCTTGATCGCATATTTACGTCCCTCGCTTGCAGCTGGGGTCGCAAACATCTGCGATCTCGGCCTCTCTTTGTTTTACCGCACTAGTTAGGTAATGTACTATTAAAGTTCAATTGCAAAAGAGCTTTCTCATTCTATCATGTTGAAATTATAAAAGAAATGCAGGATTTGGTCACTTTAGTTAAGTAAAGGTAGCAACGAAGTTTAAAAACAGGAAACAGTATAGTTCCAGTGAAGAAAATTCTTTTTTTTTAAACACGTGAACGTCGTGTGAATGCACTGCATACGTAACAGATAGTGAATGATGACTGATAATACAACTCTTTTCTCAGATAAAACCGGAATTATCTCGAATGTTGATAGCCATTTCACTGATAGGTTACCTATTTCTTAGCTTAGCTTCTTCCTTGAAATTATTTTTCTCTGTAGCATTAGAACCGTTTGTGTGTGCATGAACATGTGCCCACTGCAGAGATAAAACAAAATATTTTCCTACTACTTCTACTTCTATCTATCAATTAGATGACTGACAGCGATATTAAAAAAGTATACATTATAACGTTGTCTATGGTAGGTATTCCATAAGATCACTGCTAAACGATGCATTTTGTAACGGCGACCCTCAAATTTTAAGAACCCTTATTATATCACTGTTGCAACTACTATTCAGACAGAATTCAATGTCTGAAAACAGGTAGAGAATGTCGCATGATATTAAGACCGCCTTTTGTACATTAAGCATATTTTTTGTGCAAGAAAATAAAAATAAAACAATATCTGCACTTGTGATTGCGCGTGACTGCGTGTTTATTTTCTATTATATTTAAAGGCACTAAAATAAGTGAACCGAAAAACAGTGAAAGGGCTAAAGGTAAAGTGTAATGCTTGATTGCGAATCATAACCGCAGAGAACTTTCTTTGACCCAATCTATTACCTGTTTTATAATAATGCTCTGAAATGTTATTTAGATTTAGATAACAACTTCGTATTACATATAAGATTGCCTCATTAACAAAAATACCAATTAATAAAATAATATAATATTCAAGGTAATATTGTCTTCTGTTACCGCTATTGTTATTCATTGAAATTAAACACTTTAGAAACATTGAAAAAACGCGATTAATCCGTTCTAAAGTGTTTAAGTTCAACAAATACAAAATAGTTTATTAGGTTTCACACATACTCGTAATACACAAAACATCTGGCTGGAATCTCCCGTTAAGTATAAGGATACTTTTTTCGGGACACTCTTTCATTATAAAGAATGGTACAAACCAACAAACTATACTTAACTTTTTGAGAAAAGCTATTATAGTTGAATGTCTGTCAAAACCGTATCTTTCCTGGAATACAAGCCCTTGAGCACCACTTGATGTAAGGGTAATTACAACAGTGACGCACACGCATTTATTGCGGCGGCACAATAAATAAGTCATCATCATGTCATTAGATAACGGCCGATCAATAATGTGTATGTGATTAATATGTGAAGTGTGCATGTTAATGGCTGTTTAAGTACGGTGTGATATGGACTGCTCTTTGATATTGGTTTACAACTGATAATTTACCACAGATTTGTAACAGATGTCCATACAATATAAAAAATCAACTGCGAAAGACCGGTAATCATCCCATGATTATTATATCTTATTTCATGCAATTAATTTATCGTTTTCATTCGCATTAATCGTCACTTCACTTTGCAATATTCATATTTCAATGTCATATTTTGCAAACGAACGAAAGTGAATTTCATGCAAAATACACTGGCGTCCATTTTTAATGGCCAAGGCGACATGTTGGTAGTAGGTACATTAGTGTATAACTAATGATCGGTAGTAAATTACTATATTTACTAATGTGCGTTTGTAATTGGTTTGTAATTGTTACGAAAAACGTTTGGTAATGATTTGTAAATGACAAGTAACTTGTCACTGCCTGAATGGAAATAGATAAGTCTTGTTTAACGACTAAGGCTGGATTTGACCAAACTTTTAACCAAGAGTAATGCTTACTGTTGAATACTAATGTCGAAATCCCATAGTAATATAACGGTATACTATCTGATAGTAATCATTATTCTCGGAATAAAAATTTGGTAAAACGCAGGCTTAGTTAAGTTACTTATACCTTTACTCATATGTGGGTGGATTTTTATTTTGTTGACGTTTTTTTCGCGTCAGATTTGAATGAAATTTGGTAGGTAAGAAGAGTTCCTTATTCTTTGCAGATAGACCCAATTTCCCAGTACCTATGTCCCACAATTTTCGTAACTCAGTGGGAAATTTAGTACAATTTTTTGTCGCACATTGACATTTCGTATCTATTTAGCGAATAAGGATCTCTACCTATCCACCAAATTTTATACACATCTGACGCGAAAAAAGGCAACAAAATAAAAACATGCCCGTATATAAGCCTAAGCCCGAGACTTTGTCCGCGTCGAAGTCAACAACGTTCAACTCCAGTATATAGTGGAGAAATCGGGGCCACCGTGTCTCGGTAGCTCCGTTGGTAGAGCGATGTGCGTGTGTCCCACAGTCGCGAGTTCAGGTCTCGCCCAAGTCCATCAGTTTTTCCACTCTTCCGTTCTTTCTGAGATAAATACCTAAACAATTTACATAAACAGATATAATAGGATACCTACTTCCCTGTATCATTTATCTCATGAAAATTTATCAGCTTTATCTCGATCAGCGACATTGCCATTGACGTTAAACCGTTATCGAACGATATAATAATGCATTTGAATTTCGAAGATATCGTCATTGATAATATTGATATCTGTTTCATCTTTGTTTCAATTCGTTAATTCATACGTTGCGTTAGTTAAAGAAAGAAAAAGGCGACCATGTCACAGTGACAACTAATGTTGTAGCTATATAGGGATGTGATATTATTTTCACTGTGACCAAGTACTACGAAATGGCACATTAAAATCCGTTAATTGCACTTGCAATAGTATCTTCCTCTTATGGCTATGGAATTAAGATTTTATCAGATATTTATGCGGCCTTTATTACATAGCGGAATATATGTACTATTGCAGAAGAATGTGCTAATATCATTAGTTTTAATTAAACGTTTTTTTGTGTGCAGAAGTATCTCACCTTTTAGTACATTTATAGAGTAGATAATAGTGAAACAAAATAGTGATATATATTAAACAAACTGTGATTAAGACAATGTTGTGAATAAAACGGAACTTTGTCAAGATGATGTTGTATGTAACGAATATCTCTGAGGAGGCTGTGAAGAGGCCACCGCGCAGGAGGTACATCAGTGCCAGAATTAAGGTCAGTAGACAGACATACATACATACAAAATATGTGCTGTATTTTAAGAATCCTTATTTCTTTAAAAATGTCAGCGATTTAGTAAAATTTCGGTGTGATTTAAGGTAAATTTATTTATCTAACTATATAAAACAAGGATATTGTGATCAAACCAACGACTGTAACGAAATCAACAAAAAATTTAATGGAATGTACTACTGCTTACGGAGTGAAGGACACAGTTCACGAAAGAAATCATATCAAATGTTTGTTCATCGTGTACAATCGTAAAATTTTGTTTTACTAAACCTAAACTTACTAAACTTTTACTTAATTAACGTGTGATTATATTATTAATATCAATCTAAAACAAGGTTGGTGAAATTTAACAAAAAAACATACAAATGTCCCTATAGAGTTACTGTCACATTACCCGCACGCCTCTTCGATAGGCGATCGGGACATGACTAGACTGGACTATAATATAGGTACATGCATAACGTAGTCTCCCTAATACACCGGAGCGGAATAAAATTCAAGGTTCATTAAGTTTGTAGATTAAGTTTACATAATAGTTATTATCTAGTTTAGGCTAATCCCTTGTTAGTAGAGTCAAGGTTGATTGATATACCTACGTACACACAATAGTCTCAGAATTAAGGAGGATGAACGTGTTGGCTTTAATTCTTAAATTGGTTCAAGGTCTCTTAGAGATAAAAAAGTAATCTTATACCTGTGTAATGAATGCACTATTTAACTTTTAACTTGATAGTGAAATAGCTGTAGTAGGAAAGAAGATTACGAAATTGTATGTTAACTAATGTTGAGTGGAGATCCTACAGTATGCTAGCAGTCGTACCATGGTCGTTCATTGTGGGGGGCTCCGCCCCCCGCGCGCCCTCTTGTAAAAGAAAAAAAAGTTAATCAATTGCTTAATATGTCGGGCCCAAGAGTATAATTCGTGTTATTCTTGTTTTATGATGAAGAGGCATTTCACGAGTCTTTTACGAAATGCGACTCTTCTTATACTTCTAATATTATAAAGAGCATCATTTTCTAATAATGAGTAATGAAAAAATCTAGTTATCGCATGTAATTAATATTATAAATCTGTTAAAATTAACTAAACCTTTTATCTCCGTGTAGAAATATCTATGCTCGGTTTCTACCATCAAAAACGTATAAACTGAATGGATTTCTAATCTAATGGTCCATTAACTTTCCAATCATGGACGAATTAGCAGATTTACATCCTTATTGTGTTGCGGGAAGTGCGAGCCAAATACGAGTTCTGAGGCTGACAGTTTAATTTGAGCAGGAAACTTGGTTGTGGTCAAGGAAACATGTTTGTTGAAATATTTGCTAATGTAGATTGTTCTTTTTAAATGGAATTGTAGATTTCGGATTTATATTCCTACATTTATTTTAATTTTATTAACATACAGGGTGTAACGATAATGCTGGTGATCTCTTTAAGGGCGTAGTGAGATCGTAGATTGATTAGAAAAAAGTAAGAGAAGAAAAAAAATCCCTATCGGCCAACCCTTCATATAATTTATTTTTCGCATCCAATTTTTTTGTATGATTGCTTCATCAGAATGCATTAAATAGGTACTGATTACACCCTTAAACGGATCATTAGCATTTTTGTTTCAACCTGTATGGACACTTCTCCATATATGGTATGTAATGTCCATAAAAAGTTCTTGGTCCTCTAATCTTGTTTGTCAATAATAGAGGGCCTCGTCTTGAAAAACAGCATGCTAGGCGTTTTTAAAGGATTATCAGAACCTTTTTAACATTAGTCTCTCTAGAAAAAAGCCTATAAAAATATTAAGAATTAACTAGTCTAAATGCTTAACGCATTCTTACGTTGAACATGATGCAAACGTTCCGGCTGAATAGTTCACGAAACGTATAGTTATTTAGACATCCGGTCGGTAGTTTACTGACATTGTGTAATCTCTCGTCGAGAATGGGAAATAAATTCGCGTGGATGTTTATAAGGGTGAATTAATGTCGAGTGCAGATCATATAGTACTATTATTCGTTCTCCTCCTGTCGACTGCAAGTTAAATTGAGGTTGTTTATTTTTTCGGGAAGCCCTGCCCCACTAGACCCCCTTACTATCTTCTCTGATTTGCATTCTTAACCTTTAATATGCTTAGGAGCAGATCTGCTCCTTAGCACTTTGGACTATGATTTAATATTTCAAGGTCAATTATTTAATATCAAATATTTGACAGGTGCATTCAAAAGGTTAATTTACAAAAAGTAGCAACGAACCCGGTCAGTCAGGTTGAAGCTAGCAGTCATGCCGTGGTTGTTCTTTGTGTGGGGGGCTTCGCTACACGAGCGCCCGCTTATTGTGTTCTGATTCGCATTCTTAATCTACAAAATATTACTAACGAACCTACCCGAGTGAAGTTAACAGTCATACCGTGGTTGTATTATTATGCGTGTGCGTTTTATAAGTGACCAGGACCTGATATTAACTCGCACTTCAACATTGAAAATATTAGCTGTTTTCCGCAGTCCTGTCTTTAAAGAGACAAGCATCACGCCTCACGCCTCTGTTCTAAAAATGTGTAGGCAGAACATATGAAACTGTTCAAGTTTCAGAGCTACTTCTAGGGGTTTAACAACGCATTTGTGATTATTTAAACCTTTTCGGGGCCATCTTACACATCAAAACCTACACTCAGACGCTACATCACCGAAGTGTCAAAACTGAAGAGTTTTCTTTAAGGTCTACGTTGCTCTGCGGTCTGTGACCGATGGAAAATTATCAGGCCAACATTACACTAGCGTATCACAAACAGTTTTCCCAAGTGGGGTTTTTGTGGTATACTCCTCCTATAATAAGTACTTTGAGATAAGTACCTAACGTTGGAAATTTAGCACTATGACTCTCCATTCCCGTTAAAAGAAGCAGAGGCAAACCCAAACCAAGATGGAAAGACGTAGTGCTAAAAGACATAGAGAAATAAGGAAAGCTAACCCTACCACCATGTGGGATATAGTGCTTGAAAGAGAGCGAGCCACTGAAGAGCCATGTCAAAATGACAAGCAGTATGAGATTCCTTATAATAGGGATGACGACTAGGTTGAAAAACTATTATTCTTATTAGTCCACCAGTTAGATTATCAAAAATGATTAGACACGTATTTTTTCCTTTTACAATTTACATAACTAAAATTGACGAAGATATAGAGCATCAAAGTTCCGGGGTGGGGCCTTGTGACGTCACTACTAGGTAAGAATTTTACCTAATAGTGACGTTACACGAAACTTGAACGCGCTGTGTTTTCGTAATTTTTGATTTGACGAACAAAATAAAAAAATGGTATACACTATTTTTTAATAATCTAAAAGACGGACTAAATATACAGTGTGTAAGTCTAATACGGGCGATAAATTTAACCAAACATAGAATTCATTAGTGTTATCAATAATTAAAACATATTTTTAAGTTTCACTTAATTATGACCCCATAGTAAAAAAATTTATAATACTTTCAGCAGCAACGTCACTATGACATAGTCCTACAGTGGCCTAGGGTTCGAATTGGTTGACTGTACCTACTTTGAGATATGAACCAGTTAGAATACTTTTTTTTTAATTTCCAGCGGCACCATGCGGGCATATCGCAGTCATCCTGCAGCGATGGCTCCCTCCTCAGCGTGGGCTCCTCCGAGATGGACGAGGATTCCAGCAGCTACCTCCATGACCACTCCAACCGGAGCGACCACTCGGACTACAGTAAGTACTTTAAGGCCCACTAGCACCAGTCAGGGTTCGACGTCTATTTTTTTAAATACTACAACGGTGACATACAAGCATACGGCCTGCCTGATGGTAAGCGGTCACCGTAGCCTATGGACACCTGCAACTCCAGGGGTGTTAAATGCGCGTTGCCGACCCTTTGAAGAAAAAGGAGGATTCGCTGTGTTGACAGCTAAAGGGGCAAGCTTCGCTCCGTGAGTCCTCTTAGAGCTTAGAGCTTGAGTGGCGACCTTACTCACCAACACTGTGAGTAGGGTCTAGTGTTATTAAACTGCGGTTTTCTGTAAGGTGGAGGTACTTCCCCAGATGGGCTCTGCTCCAGATTTGAGCGAGACGACATTCGTAGTGCTGTGCCCTACCACACTAAACGATATGCATCCACTGCGCCCATACCTCTCTTACTACCCCGGGTTAAGCTGTCGAATTCTATACTTAACTCCGGGTAAGTGTATATAACCTGGGAGGCCGCTAGAGCGGGACGTAAGTATCTATTCGGAGTGTGCGAAGCATTAAACTCCATTTTAGAAGGATCCCATATTGTAGTCGATCCAAACACATCTGTAAGGATCTCATTCTACAGTCGAAGCGTCCAAGAGAGGAAATTCCTCTGTCACCGTATAAAATAGGTATAATGCTACTGTACAGATATAGTGTATCATGTTTCACCGTCGTATTTTGGCGGAAAACGGCAATTTGCTTCAGTAAATGGGTGCTTTTTTGTTGTAGAAAAGTATTTTTTACAAAATATTGTTCATTCAATCTATATTTCTAAGGTATACTAACGCCATCTATCGTAATTTCCAGACCTGTCGGAGCCGGCGTTAGGCGTGGCGCCACTGTCGCACTCGGCCGCCAAACACAAGATGGCCGTGCGCCCGCGGCGGACCCACGGCGCGCCCAGGCGGAAGAAAAATAATCCTGTGAGTTTGTATATACGAGTATGTTTATTTATTACCAGCGTGCGTAGCCAATCGCTCACGCTTAATAACGCATCGTAGCTACCTCTCTCTATCACTCTTCCTTATTATTGTGATAATGACAGTTGCGTTTCGTTAGCGAATGATCGTAGGCATCTTGGCTACGCACCCTGGTGTCTCCGACCATGGGGCTTTATATCCAGGGTTTGATTTTACTCTCCAAATCGAGCTTTTTTTGTATGTGATGCTCTAAGAAGCGGCGAATAAAATTAAAATAGCATGGAGATAAGAATTCCAAATTCAAAACTACGTTGCCAGTATTATAATTACGTGTCAGTAATTGTTATGTGTTTGATACCTCCCATAAGTAGCGTAGCGAGACCTAAATGTTTTACATCAGGGCTTGTTTCTACTGTCTTGGTTAAAAGTCTGCCAATACCTTTTGTGAACACCCCCTTTCTGGCGCAAAATGGGCTGCCAGGTTAGAGTGGTTTTCGCGAACCGCGAATTAAATTATATCCTTCTGACGCACTTAAAGATGACTCACACTGGAACGGGCCGGGACGTGGCCGGGACGTGGCCGGGACGTGGCCGGGACGTGGCCGGGATGTGGCCGGGCCCGGCGGGTCCCGTTCTATTGTGAGTCATCCTTTACACACGAATTAATAACTGAGACAGATTGGCGAAACTTCGTTCACGATTCGCGGTAGTTAAACCGTTTCGCTTGCGTGTAATAGGCGCGGCGTATCGCTGACTACCGTGTTGTGATTTAGGTTATAATAGAGTTATGGTATTTTCAGATTGCCGCATCAGCCTTGCCAATAACGCCCGAACTGAACGAAGAAATGATACGAAGCACTACTCCTGAAGTCATCCATAAAACCTCAGAAGTTGTTACTGGTATGTATTCAGCGGTACCTAAGAACCTTAAACCTTGGAATAAATGGGACAATCAGTGACATGTTTGTATTGGTATTTCCAGAATCATTCTCTTCATCGACCAGTACGAAACATCACGTGATCGTGAACGCCCAGCAACAGCAGCTGACCCGCGAGCTCACGCGCGTGCTGGAGAGTGACCGCGCGGCCGACGCGCGCCTCAAGTCCTCCTCCCTCCCCCCCGGCCTCGCGCTCTCGCACCTCACCGGCGCGGGCGCGGGCCACGCCCCGCTCTCCGTCCCCGCCCACAACACCCCCCGCTCCTCCATCAAGCGCTCCAAGTCCAGCTCCCAGGGCCAAAACCTCAGGGACGACTCCCCCAAACCACACGTAACCTCTAGTGAGACCCAGATCGGCTACTCTCAGGAACGCGTCACCAAGTACAGGTCCGATAACAAGTACGCCGAAGAATCTTGCCACGAAAAGAAGTCTAAATCGGAGAAGAAAATTGAGAACGAGGTCATCAGGTCGTCGAAGAAGGAGGAGTCGTTCTTCAGTCGGCTGCTGTTGAGAAAGAGTGGAAAGAAATCGAAGAAAGATCAGACGGACGGCGAGGAGACTAAGAAGTCCAAAACTGAAAAGTCCACGGCTCAGTATAAAACTATGGACACGGAGCGGAGCGGTTTCGTTTATGTTGACCACGGACAGGGGCACAAGCCGGTGCCCGCCGAGAGAACCCACAGATCTGCCGGACAGAAGGTGTTCGCCAATCAAATGCATAAACGGATGGACAATAAAGGGGCCTACGTCCAGGAGGGAGTCTATAAAGACGTTTACAGCGCGGCCAAAGTGCCGGGCGTCGAATACAATATAACTGATCTCAAAATCGCTGAAGAAACCGACAAAATGCTGAACCAAGAAATGAAGGCTCGCCTCAGCCGCCGCGATGACTTTAACGAGAAAATGGAACGCTCGAAACGAACGTCCTCCAAAGAAACTGTTGAAGACAAAAGGGAATCCTTCAGTTTGAACCACGATAAGTCTAAGAGACCCGCCTCGGTTCAGAGACTGATCGACCCGTTTTCCTCAAAAGCATTTATTAATAACGAGCTCTCTAGCATAGCTCAGGAGGAGAACATTTCGCCTACTCTAGAGACCTCAGACGAGGAGCCCCCGATCAGAGCGCATCGCATGAAGAGCGTCCACAGCGACTACATGTTTCACAGCGGCAGCATGCCTAAAAATATCCCTTATTTCAACCACAGCGTGGTGATGTCGGCATCAGTGTCGCCTCCTAAGAACATTCTGCATCAGAGTTCCGAAAACGTGAAGCATATACACCGATCTTCCGACCATGTTTGCGAGCTCCGCGACAAACACGAGAAACGCGAGACAGCTCACCGCGCCTCTAAGACTGAAGAGGCCTACGTGAACTCAGGACTTCGATCGCTCGGCGACGAGTACGTGGAGACCAGAAGCAGCATTGGCAAGTCGCACAGCTTCCGTTACGCTTCGGAATCTCCGTCGATCAGCTCTCAGGAGAGCCAGATGCCGAGTCTGCCGGCTATCGTTGGCATATCAGAGCCCTTGCTCGAAAGCTGGGAGGTTAACTACAGGAGAAATGTGACCGAACGTCACGATTATACCAAGAGAGTGTCCGCTAGGAACTATAACATCCTTCACGGCACTGCCGAGGCGAACTATGACAGTTTACCTAGCACAGACAGTAGCTATATGGACAGCCTCAAAACTGACATCCATGATGACAAGAAGCTCTTTTCGAGCAGCATCCAAATAGGCATGGACAGTCATAATCATAAGAGAGACAGCGACATTTCTCAGATAGAGGCTAAAATCGATGATATAATAAGTTCGCCAAAGCCAATTATGGCACCAATACTCAAATCTAGCTCTTTAGATAGTGTTAAGAGTAGCCCTGAAAAGCAGGTAGAGGATAGAAGGAAAACTATTTCTGTAGAAAGCGCTTTGAGTCAAGGGGGAAGGATCAGCAACAATATGATTCAAAAAGAAAAGCAAGAGGCTGAAAACTATGTGTCTGTGACTATGATCAACAAAGAAAATACTCCAATTCAGATCAAAACTGATGCTCCCAAACTGAAGAAAAGTGATGAAAAACTTCAACAATCCGGTACTACTAAACCTGGAGTGCCAGAATTCATGAACATACAACTAAACAGAGTTGACGCAAAACCGACTACTAACGTAGTACTGACGGCTAACGTAACGCCAAAGAAAATTGATAGTCCACAAGTCGAGAAAGACATTGAAACTTTCGAAGTAATTGAATGCAAGACTCAGAGGAACTCAGTCGTCAGCAAAACCGAGAGCGTGACCGAAAATACTCAACTGGAGTTAAAGAGTTCTCCAACTATAAGTAAGAAGGCTGTGCCCCAATCGCCACTTACTCCACAAAGTCCTTCTACTCCAAAAGCATTTTTCAAACGCAAATCGACAAGCGTCGAGATGCAAGATAGACCCGAGAAACCGAGGACAAATTCTTTAAGCACCGACGGGAGCACGGAGAAAATTTACGACAACATATCCATGGATCGCAAATCACACTCCAGCTTTGGAAGCAAGAGCTCCATTCAGAGCACTGACAGCAACGACATCAGAACACCTGACAGGAACGAAGAAACAGTCGTATACCGCAAAAAGCCTGTAATACTGTCTAAAGAACTCCGCACTAGTGAACGCAGAAACGACAACGACGAACCTGAGCTCATGAAAGTTTTCGCCAGACGCTCTTTAAAACTCAAGGATTCCGATGCTGAGACTCTAGCTGAGACTATAGCGGAAGGTTTAAAAGATGATCACGACAATGCTACCAGATCCAAGCTCCTCAAAAATGAGTTTAACGCTTCTATTAAATCTAGAGATAGCGACAAAGAAAACGATGACACATCATCTAAAACCAATGAAGAAAACAGAATGGTAGACATCGCCGCTCGCGTCAGCCAGTTTGGTGCACATTACCAACGAAGCGTCAGTATCAACAGCGTTTCAAATCCAAAAAGAGAAAGCGCTCCAGTATACAAAAGCGAAGCGATCAAATATAAAAAAGAAGTATCTGATTCCACACCTGAAAAGAGACTTAGAAACAGAACATTTCCAGATCCCTCAAACGATAGGGAGGACATCAAGAACATGACCAAATCTGAAGCCATGGCGTACAAAGCTGACACTTTAACTAAGCGCCCGTGGCAGAGGAACGATGACAAGAGATTATCGGTTGAGAAGGAAAAGAGAGAGAGTGCTGTGATAGAAAAGGAGGGAGATAAGGAGGAAGGGAAGGAGGGAGGGGAGGCGGACGCGTCGCCGCAGTTCAAGGGGATCCTGCAGATGCGAGCCGAGTGGGAGCGCAGAGCCAAGCAGGGGATGACCAAATAAATGGTGCTATTTGAAAGGTAAATACCAGAAAGATCAGGCTGGGCGGGACAATGTGTCACTTTCTATATAAAGCGTCACGTGATAGCTTGGATGTGACGATTCCTCTCAAAATCGGCGCATTGTCCGAGCCCGGTTTAGGGTGATTCATCGTCTGTCGTAACCGTCATGTTGTGATTGCACGATATATACAGTGTCCCACGGCGATGCCACATGGAGGGAAAGTACCTTAAATATCATAGATAGGATATTTTACTGAAAGAAGACTATATTTTATTTTTCAGACTTAGTATAACTGCATTTAAAGTTTTTATTAATTTAGCTTGTCTCGCCCGAAAACCCAACCAGATAAATAAATACTAAAAAAAAAAACTTTTTTTTCCTTTTCCACTAATCGATACTGTTAATACCCGTTTTAAAAAGTCTCAAAGAAACACTAAGTCTTACACTCGTATATGCGACAAATAATACATAAAATTGAATATTTAAAATGCAAATAAATTTTGACCCTATAAAATTTTCAAAAAATTAGTTTTTTTATTAATGCAGTTTTACTAAATTTTAAAAATAAAATAAACTCTTCTTTCAGTATAATCCTATCATTGATATTTAAGGTACTTTCCCTCCATGTGGCATCGCCGTGGGACAGCCTGTATACTTGGCGATTTTAAAGCACATGTGATGTAGGTCGCACAACGAATTATAAGCGCTCTGTGACAACGGTGGGTTGGTATGCACAAAATCACATCTTGCTTCCAGAACTCCAAGGAGATTGTACTGCACTACTCTGCCCATTCAAGGTCAGCCCATAACTCATTGCGCGACCTGTAAAGGGGATTAGAGACTTTTCTTCAAAACATAAGTATAAGGAGAGATAAAGTTACAGGAGTAGAAAGATGCCATCACAGTTCCACAGTCCCACTATTAGGCACATACCTCTGTTGCTCGTGAGGGATTGGGCTCTCCTATTAAAGACCAAGTCCTACCCAGGAATACAATACAATACAATACAATACTCTTTATTGAAAACCTCACACAGATGAAATACAGTTACAAGAGAAAATAATAATACAGAACAGTAAGGGGTAACAACAGGCGGTCTTATCGCTAAAGAGCGATCTCTTCCAGACAACCTTTGGGTAGTGGAGTACAGATCAAATGAAAAAATGTATTAGGTGGCACAGAGATTAACCCTTTGACCGCCGTTGTCACCTATACAAGACAACGATAGTACGATACACTAACGCCGTCGTCTTGTATACAAGACAAAGTTTCAACCGCTTACTAAATGGTAAAATAATAGAATTTAAAAATTATTTTGTACTCGTGTCAACTTGTTGACCCTTTGTTTTTTCATACATTTACTTTTTAAGCAGGTATATGAATCCATTGTTTCATGATAAAGGATTTAAAAAATATGCTTATAATTTCTACATTTTTCCGTGTCACTGTCGCCGTTGGCATGTATAAAAGACAGCTAGGGATGGGAAAGTTCAATTGATGTGCAAGTTTTTAAAATGAATATGTTTTCACGAATCTGGTTTTATTTAAGCGTTCAAACATTTAATTGCCAATTATTGTCATTGTTGGTAACTACTCGTAGTAAGTAGGTATATGTAGAAAAAAAAAGGCATAATAATGGATAAAGTTTAGGCAGCTTCTTCAGTAAATTGTCCATTGCGGTTTATTTGCCGAATAAATTATTGACCGCAGTGACAGCGGAGGTCTACATTTTAACTCGATATATATATATATATATATATATATATATAACCGATATATACAGTATGTATCACAACGAAGAGCAAACCTTAAAACTGGTTGACGGGGAACTCGAGTACAATGTAATGACGTGCATTTCACGTGCCTAAATACATGTTTTATGGCATAAAATTACTAAATGAATTACTCGAAGACCATATTTTTGCAGTCGGTTAATGGTTTTTGTAACATCCTATAGGGTTTGTTTACGTTTTTGATTTTTGACAGTGCATGCGTATTGCGTACTGTTGATATGTAGCTAGGGGCAACTAATTAACATTAACGTTGTTATGTCAATACACATGCGCTTTGAGTTCTGTTTATAAGTAACCTAGGTAATTATTTTAATAATGGCTGTAGTCATAGGCAACGCGCAAGCGCTTTGTTAACTATTTGTTTGTAACTAGGTAAAAATCCAAACTTCAACAAGGTTTGACGCCTGTCTGTCAGTTGGTAATTTAAGAAATGTCATTTATAAGATTGTAAACAAATAATACAGGGAGGTGCAACACAATAATAATAAATGTATATTTTTATACCTCACGTAAAACCTGTCGTATTTTTTATGAATTAGGTAAGTACCATGCTCATATTTATGATCTAAACATTAACGGGTTTCTTGTTTTGCCTTTCATTCTGATACATACTGTATATATATATATATATATATATATTATTAAATCCACCTGTTAGTTTTCTCCGAAAACCCTCCGGTAAGTATGCAAATTTATCGAGACACGATGCGCGTCCCTAATCTTATGGTTTATAAAGTTTACGTACCGACAAGCGCTTATGCCGTTGACTCAGACGCTATTATTACTTAACTCGCGCGTAAACAGTATTTGTCAGTCGGAACTAAAGACGTGCCCTACGCGCCGTTGACATGTATAGAAGACTACTCGTACAGACTAGTGCGGTGATATTACTTCATGATTCGATAATGTTTAGTTGTTGTTTTTCATGATAAAGTCCTTTATTTTCAACATTTTCTTGTATAGTAAATCTGTTTAGTTTAGAAATTTTGAGAGAAATCTAAGTTTGGAAATAAAAAAAGGCAAATTGAGAAGAATTCCACCTTTAATTATGAATATCGATATCACTATTTGCAATCCCTAAACTTTTTATTAGTTGTTTACTTAAAATTTGCTCTGGCGTGTGAGTGAGCGTCTTGGCGAACAGGGTCCGGCGGCCAAAAGGTTAACAAAAGCACACAAACAACACACACAATAAATATACATACCAAAATAATAATACGATAAAACATACATACATACATACATAAACATACATACATAATAAATACATACGTAAACATACATACATAATATATGTATACATAACGATGAGTGAAGAAGAGAAACGACAGTGTCAAAGAAGAAAAGCTAAGGAAGAGACAGATAGTATTCCTTGAGTTTCAACTTAAAGGCTATAGTTATAGTTTGTTTAGGAATAATTAGTTCAATGAAATTTAAGCTTTTATAATTGGAAGAAAGGTGCGTATCTTTTGTTTCATTTCATTTTAAAACAAAAGGAACTCGACTTTATTCCCTACACTATTGATTTCAAATTCAAATAGCAATTACTTTATATATAATTATATGGTGGGCCGCAGGTGACTATTGCCTTTAACCGGGTTGTACACACTACACACAGTTATTGAATTTCTTCGATGATGTATCCCGGTTTCTTCACGATGTTTCCTTCACCGAAAAACAACTGGTTCATACCAATGACATTTCATACATAAGTTTCAAAAGCTCATTTTTACGGGCCCGGGTTTGAACGTCTTACCGCTGTGCTAGTTGGACCTAATATTCGGACTACTAATACTTTTGGTACCTACGTCGACTGCTTTCTTTAGGTTTTTTTTTACCAGAAACTTCTGCGAATTGCTTAGAAAGAAGCGAAAAGATATGGTTGGTAAATTCGGGGCCACCGGGTGTGTCGAGAGCTCAGTTGTGCAGAGCGATGGGCATGTTTCCCAGAGTCACGAGTTCGAATCTCGAGCACACGAGTTTTTTCAATTTTCCTTTTTTTCTAAGAATTAGGTGTCATTTTATTAAATATCTAATGCTATCATTTTATTTTCAGAGTCCACAGCGGACGGACGTCATGACCGCATTACATATTATTAAATTAACATAGATTACAATTAGCTTAGACATCGGCAAATTAATGTTATTCGTATTAGAAATCTATCCAGCGTTGTTATGACAATGTATTTTCGAGTGTTATTGCAATGAAATAGCTAATAGTTCTATTTTATTAAAAAATACTATTGTGTATTAAACATTTCAGAACTGTGAAATACAAATTTTATTCCTATAGTTTCTTTTGTTGTTTTAATTCTCTCCTGACGTCACACCTACCTATACGAAAACAGTTAAATTGTTAAATAGGTGCCTAACACTTTTACATTTTGTGCTTTCCAATTCTATGAAACAGCATGGACTCTACGAATTTGTTGGCAAACCCCCTAGAAGCTAGAATTTAAAAGAAAAAAACATTGTTGCCCGTTTTCAAGAGATGGCGCTACAATCACGAAAACAGCGAATACTGTGATATCTGTGTCTGTCAGGTGGTGTTGAATATGGATGAATATATATTGCATACGAATAAAATAGTAAACCATATTATAGTATAAACAAATAGTGCAGAACTAAAACTGAATCTTCTTAAAATTTGAAGAGGATTTCAACCCGCAACGCAAAGATAGGAATAATGACATTAACTTACCAATAGATGTCACTAGTAGTGTCTTTATCTTAAGAATAATAAAAACTGTAGTTGGAATAATTTTCGTAAGTAGCTTTTATTTTACTCATAGTCATCATCTATGAGTAAAATAAAAGCTACTATAGTATAAAACAAAGTCGCTTCCCGCTGTTTGTATGTGACCTCCGATTGCGCATATTTACTATGGGCATATATGTATATAGGACTCACTTATACTGGACTGGTGGTAAGTGATAGGAATTAGATTACTTTGCCCCACATGTGGATAAAATGCGTTTTTCCACGCTAGTTTTAAAGGACAAAACAGCGCTTTCCGAGCTAGTGAGGGGAAATAGTTATTTATTATACAAGGGGGCAAAGTTGTTGTTTAACTCTCGGGCTTATATTGAGACCCGAGCAAGCGAAAGATTCCAAAATTGAGTCACGAGCGTAGCGAGTGGTTCAATAACTGGAATCTTGAGCTTTACGAGGGTCACAAAAGGCACGAGATATGAACAAACTTTGCCGCCGAGTGTAATACAACATTTTTCCCCTCACTATTGCGAGGAAAATAGACTACATACGATTATAAATCTTATCCACATGTAAGTTATCTTGAAGAAACCATCAAAAATCAATTTCAAAATTTGTCATAGAGTAGGTACGCTTACCAAGTGCGGGATAAGACATGATCGCATCACCAATTTACGGTGTGACCTCCGATTGCGCATATTTACTATGGGCATATAGGACTCACTTATACTGGACTGGTGGTAAGTGATAGGAATTAGATTACTTTGCCCCACATGTGGATAAAATGCGTTTTTTCACGCTAGTTTTAAAGGATAAAACAGCGCTTTCCGAGCTAGTGAGGGGAAAAATATTTTTTTAGCATTTGACCTCCACAATCGGATATAGCCGTGATCAGCTACAGCCAATAGCTTTGCCAATTCAATACCCCTTACGCAGCAATCTGTAAAGTTAAATTTTGCTTGGGATGACTCACATTAGAACGGGACGGGACAGGGCGGGACGAGACGATCTGTTAGAATAGAAAGCGTCCCATGACATCCGAGTGCTCCGAGCTATCACGTGATTCTTTCTAAATAAATTCACAGACGTCCCGTCCCGTCCCGTCCCGTCCTAGAATGAGTCATCCTTCTCGTGTCGATGGCTTAATCGCGATCGCTTGGCGTCCGGAGCACGGCATATTCGCCGTCTGACGTTCAAAAGTTTAACAACATTTCCAACGTATTCGAGAAAGGTCTAAAAATGTTGAATGAATGACTAGTGGTTAAAAAAGTAAGCAAATTATACCGCTACATTCTCAGCCTATCAAGGCTTATCAAGTACACTGTTGGCTGCATGCCAGATAGGCTTGCTCGATGTGATTCTAGTCTGTACAGACTGCATAAACTTATGCTTAAGCAATTTAGTTTAAAATTCCTTGAAACCTATCGAAGTAAGTACCTAAGAAACCTATTAACACATTGACTGCTAGCGAGTGCTACGCGCTACGCTCGTAGCCGATTCCGCAGAGAACTCCCCTAGCGGGTTCCCAGCACTCAATGTGTTAAAGGACTCGTGGGAGATTTGGGAGATCGAGAAAAAGTCAAATTATAGTTTGACAGCAGAATTTTATTTTTAATCCATCCTCCCTTTTTTAGGGCGAAAAAACAAGGGAGACGTATAAAAAAAGAAAGGATGGTTTTGGTGAAGGAAAACATCGTTAAGAAACCGGACTAATCCCGATAAGGCCTAGTTTACCCTCTGAGTTAAAAGGTCGCCGTCACCGCTAAACAAGTACCTAACTACATAAGATATTCCAAAACAATTCCAGTAAAAATAAAACAATCCCAACCAAATCCCTATCCCTACTTGTTTTTATTTTTGTAGCAAAAGTAGGGTTCTTATGACAATGGAATAAGGTACGTAATTGTATGCACATTTTTGAAGTACATCCAGCTGTAAATATATGCACCTCACTCTAAACTCTTAATAGTGTTAGTGACGTAACGTACGATTTTTCGCACGAGATCAGGGTTCGAAATTGCATTCCCGATTCATACGTCGTAGTGTAGATATTTATGATGTTGTGTGCCCTCAACCAGTAGCAATAGCTCCCGAGGCCAATTTGCGATGTAGTTATCTATTTACATAAAATGACAAATCAGCATTGCCATATGAAAAAATCCATAATCGTACTCCCTATAAGTTTATAAATCTAATTGTAACCACATATTTTTTGTAAAGTATGAAAATAAATTATATTTTATATACACATCTTAAAACAATCTATAATAAGAGCATTATAGATTCGGACCAGTGTGTCCCCCACAAAATAAGGGCACCCAAACAAGGGGTGTCCCACGCATGCGCGGATCCCCCAGACTAACCCCAATACGCCAGCCGTCTCCATTTTTATTTCATTTATTTCCCGTTTTATCCACTGCCGTCTCAGTGGCCAGTTCAAAGACATTAATAAGACAATTAAAAGACTAAGTGAAGTGACCATTTGACTGTATAAAGGTGATAAACCCGCGAGTGGTCTTACGTAATATTTTTTCGGGAGCTTGGTTAGAGTGAGGTAAGACTAAGACGTATATTAACCAAAAGAAAAAGATATTAAAGTCCTTTACTACACTTAATCTAGTTAGCCATCGGTTTAACTTTTAAGATATCTGTTGAAATGTGTGTTAAATATTTTTGTTGAAATCCTCTTAAGATTTTTCTAAGAAGCGTTCAAGTACAAAATAAAACGACGTATTTTAAGATTCACTCTAAAGCTTTTTTCACCCCTTCATATTTGAAGATATTAACGCTAATATGCAATCAGTCTCCTTATGTTTTCCTCGAAATCTAGTAAACTTAGTAAGTAGATGATATAAAATGCGTATCCCGTACGTTTACTACTAAACTTTAGTCGTTTCGATATTGAGTCGGAAATGTCAACGCACTTAAAGTCGCTTTCATATGGGTGTTGGGGGAGGTTTGTTTATTAGGGGAAAAAACGGAAAAGTTATGTTACGTACGAGATAGGATCGCAATATGTTTTCTTGTTATATATTGTCTATATAGGTAGGTACCTACTCGATTTTGTAAATCAAATATGCTTCTACTGGGTTCGATTATGTTACGGATAATAAATTTCCTGTAAGTAAATCAATATGCATGTATGTTAAGTTTGTGATATCAAACATGTACCTACACTACCTACTTACTCGTAAGTAAGCCGGAGGTGATTCGTTGTAATGTTTCAAATAAAACAAGCACTGTAATTTAGAAAAATCGATGCTTCGCCACGAAATGAAGACAAGAACGGGGCATAAATATAACTCAATTCCTAACAGCTTCATTAATTTTAGGGGCTTGTCCTCTAATTAGCTTCGGCTTGCCCTATAGGTTTGTTTGACTCGAGCTGACCAATTCGGTCCACAAAAAAACAAAACAAACAACAAAAAATATTATGCAGCATCTAAAAATGGACCCAACTCAGCAGTCCATCTCAATAGTCCAACTGACGGTTGACTCATTCATTGAAATATTACAAATTTTACAAAAGCAATGGGAGCTACCGTATTGACGCTCAGCAGGGGGCGCCACTCATGCGTGGGTCATATGTCAGTATGAAAAAATTGCCAAAAGTGACGTTTGAAATGTTCCCGCAGGACCCACGTTCCACTAGCGCCCCTAGCGGAAATCGACTCGCGGTAATCCTCAGTATCTTGGCATATAAGAGGCCTGATGCCTTTTTAAAATACTTTTCTGCCCCGCGGCCGGCAAGCAGCTGCTCTAATTGCAGGCTACGCTAAACAAATTCGCCGCTTGCCGACTGCGTCGTCCAGAAAAATTGTGTAGGTACGTCAGACCTTGCCCAGTAAATAAGAAAGCCTCAGAGAAAACGATAAATAACACTGACAATGTACTAAAGTCATCAGCATATTTAAGGGTATAAGGACTCTAAACGTGATATTGGCCTATAAGTCATCGTACTATATCTAGTTAGGTACTATAATAGCCTAGATCTAGACTGTAAGCACTAGTGACGTCTTTGGCTCGCTTCCAGATAACTTGCAATGGCGCTTACAACACGAAAAACTTATGATATGCTTTGAATGGTGTAATCAACAAGAACGGGGCATAAATATAACTCAATTCCTAACAGCTTCATTAATTTTAGGGGCTTTTGTCCTTAGTTATTGGAAAAGCAAGCCAAATTAGCTTCGGCTTGCCCTATAAGTTTGTTTGACTCGAGCTGACCAATTCGGTCCACAAAAAAACAATATTTAATACAATCCAATCCAACCAAAGACCAGAAAAAGAAGGTAGTTATATTCGAAGAATCAGTTGTTATATACACATGGTGATTATATTGAGACAGAATTATAATAACAACTAGCTGGTGCCCGCGACTTCGTCTGCGCAATTATCTTTATAAATTGTAGCCTATGTGTTATTCTGATGTATAAGGTATATTATTCTGAAGTTTCATTAAAATCCATTCAGTAGTTTTTACGTTAAAGACTAACATCCATACTTACAAACTTTCGCGATTATAATATTAGTAGGATTTATCCGAAAATTAAAAAAATAAAATTATATAAAAAGATTAAATTTATTAATTTATATTTAAAGTAACCTACTCGTTTTAAAGTAAAGTATCATCTGTTAAAATATCGGCAAGTAACTAATTTGCTATTAGGTACGTTATATAACTCAAACATAAGACACAACTCTCCTTCGGCAGTTGGCAAAAAAAAGTGTTTTAAGTAGTTACTTCCGTGTTCACATTAAAATAGCCTTCCCTAAATTACTCGTAATTGTTTATTAGCGTGCGTCACACAATTAGGCTGAAAATGAAGTTATATGACGTCATTATGACCGTGACGTCGTTTGACACACCATTGTGTTTATTCAAGTCAAGATTTAGTTCCTAAAAATTTAGGTAGACTAGGTTTCTGCTTCGAGGAAGCTTGTCTGAATGGTGGAGCTAATTAGTGGGATACGAAGACGCGATTGTGTTACAAAAGAGGTTATTTTTACTAAGTGTTTATTCACAGTGGCTTTTCATTAAATTGTTAAGAGAGCGCAGGGCGTCCAGTTGCCCTGGGCGGGGGGGGGGGGGTCTGTTTTCTTATAGGAAAAGCTTCCCAATTTCTTTAAATCCATAGTATCATCGTTGTGGTCATACTAATTTCCCAGCTTTTGGTCTCGAAAATTCGATGTACTCATTTTTTGCTCCATCACCTAAACTACTATTATTTATTCTGTGATTCAACTTTATTTAATATCTACCTTTAATTGAGAACTGTTGCTCTGTTTGCCAAAATGAGAGAGGTCGGTCCATCGTGTTATAGCGCCCATATCTTTTACCATGGACATTTCTTTGCACCACCAATATTTACAAGAATTCCTCAATAGGTATCCGAAGAACTTCAGGATTGAAAGATTCAATCGATGTCCATGGAATTACACTTTGGACTAAATGACGCGGAATCCGTAACTAATTTTATACGTGCATGGTCAAAATATCATAATTACCGATATTATGGACAACATATACTACTAGACAACGGAATCTTGCCATTCGTCTCAGTAGATCTCACTTTCCTCGTGAAACTATCTTTTTCACAACAAAACCCCCGGGTCACTAACATTGACCCTTTTCCAGTTGACCACGTGCGTTCAAGGTACAAAACCCCAATGGCATAACCCTTATTAGCATATATATAAGGCATGTTTTCCTTTGATACTTTAAGCAGTTTTTGCATACGCTTTTAAAGCTTAACCAATTTATTGTTCAAATCTGATTCGGCAAGTCGTGAGCTGTAAAAAAGTTGTTGTTGATCCGATTTAGAAACCTGGATAGGATTTTTTTGGCAATATTTTGTTGTCATTTCAAATTTTATTTGATAGAACATTTGGGTCAAACACGAAACAATGTTGGGAGTCTTTCCGGTGGAGAAATACACAAAAGTACTTTTTTTATCTATGTTTTGACCTTTTTAAACGTATCCTGCGATATCCATACTAATATTATAAATGGGAAAGTGTGTGTGTCTGTTTGTTTGTCCTTCTTTCACGGTAAAACGGAGCGACGAATTGACGTGATATTTAAGTGGAGATAGTTGAAGGGATGGAGAGTATTGGAGAGTGACATACGCTACTTTTTGTCTCTATCTAACGCGAGCGAAGCCGCAGGCAAAAGCTAGTCTTACATAAACTTTTCTTTCTTGATTTACCACTTACAGCAAAGTCCTATTTATTAATTGACTCACAAATCCCCCCATTAAGGAAGAACTTGAAAACGGCCGAATTCGACCATAAATTTAAAAGCGCGGTTTCGGCATTTACATAATGGTCCCATCAATAATCATTCTGCTGTATTAAAATTTATAGACGAATACAGGTGGGGGTTTTTTTATGTCGGTGGACATTTAAGTTATTGGCGAAGTGGAGATGTTAGAAGTTTGTATGAAACGGTAAATTCAACTGACAAAGTCTAACCTCAGACTTTTCGAATATACCATAAATTCTCAGCAATTCGAATATACCATCTTGTGTCACTCCTACAACCGAGACATATTAAGTTCAGTGGTTGAGACGAATGAAGTGACGTCTCATGTACCTACATACACTGTGTATTTTGTAGGTACATAGGCTGTCTAAAAAATAGACATTGAATAATTACCTAAGATAATTAAAAGTTTTTGAAACCAATCAAAATATGTTTATTTTTGGCCTCCAATGGAGATGGTCTTTTTCTTTAGTACCTATCTGACATTTATTGCAATTTATAAACCTATGATAGTTAGTAATAGGATCATTTGTATCCGTCCCGCATTCACAGCTAATTTCTTTTGAAATAACTAAAGTGACCGAGTTGATATTTGGCACTTTCATGTAAATTGGTGAGCCAAAAATATAAATAAATATTATAGGAAATTTTTACACTAATTGACTAAGTCCCGCAGTAAGCTCAAGAAGGCTTGTGTTACGAGTACTCAGACAACGATATGTATAATATACAAATACATAAATAGATAGAAAACATCCATGACTCAGGAACAAATATCAGTGTACTATCGCGTTCAGAATTGCATGGGCAGTTTATGCCCATGCAATTATGAACGCGTGTGTACATCACACAAATAAATGCCCTTACCAGGATTCGAACCCAGGACCATCGGCTTAGACACGCCACAAATACGCCAACAACCGGTCGGTATTGATTTGCCCTGTGACAAGGTACGAAATGGCACATAAATAAAAATCCTAGACTACCACTAAATTATGTGCAATTTCGAAACGGTATAAGTACATGAGTAAGCTAGTAAATATT
This sequence comes from Lathronympha strigana, assembly GCA_949128165.1. Taxonomy (NCBI): domain Eukaryota; kingdom Metazoa; phylum Arthropoda; class Insecta; order Lepidoptera; family Tortricidae; genus Lathronympha; species Lathronympha strigana. The sequence goes on along the minus strand of OX421917.1, from coordinate 18,801,636 downwards.
CAGACTCCAAACTCGGACCGCCGACCTCAAAACTACAGGGTGCGACCGCGGCAGACAGATGGCCGGCGCTTTAATGGGACTTCCGAACACCCTGTATATTGATGGCTTTAATATTGCTTACTTGCAATGGGGAGAGTCGAGCAGTAACTTTTCCCTGATATATAGGAGAATCAGTTGAATGAATTGAAAACGTTTCAATGGAACGAATGAGCAAATCAATTTTTGGTGAAAACCGAAATATAAAGGCAGAAGTTTTTAATTTGCCTGTACGAGTATGTGATTACGCGTTTATTCATCTAATTAGAGTCAAACCACGTATCTTTTCCAAGCAACTGAACTGTCAAACTTTAGTTTAAACGTCAAACTTCTATGAAATTAGGAAGTTTACTTAACATTTTCAAAGTCTATGCTTTCAAAATCTAGAATACTTTTAGCAAAGTCGGACTCTATGTATCAATCAAATCTGTTTTATAAACTTATATACTTTTTTATAGACCCGTTGGAGTCTATCGCGAATTTAATTAATTTAATTAATTTGTTAAGTATAAATCTTCTTCGAAATGAGATACCTCTGAAGTTGAGTTCTGATCTAATGATACTTACATCACATGACTTGCATCTTAGTAATATTGGTGTTGTCTTTGCTAACTGGAGGATTTACTCTACCCAGAAACTACCTATTTCCATTGAAGGATGACTCACACCAATACGATCCGGGACAATCTGTCAGTTTCTATAGAAAGAATCACGTGATAGCTCGGAGCCCTCGGAGGTCGTCTCGTTTTCTATAGAAACTGACAGATCGTCCCGGATCGGATTGGTGTAAGTTATCCTTAAAGTAGAGAAGAAAGATTATCTAGAAGGCAGCACTAGACGTAAGTCTGAGCTGTAGGATTGGTGGAACGTACCTTAAACGTTTAAAATAAGAAAGGATTGCATATACTTCGGAAATTTCGGACTCTGGCTGCCGTGATCGGGTAGCCCAGAGGTTAGGGCGTCTGCCGCGAAAGAAGGAGGTCGCTGGGTCGATCCCAGCTCTGCTCATCGGGGGCCTTGGTCACTTTTTCTGTAGTATATGACGACTTCAATTTATAACTTATAGTAGAGGTCAACAAATACAACCATGTTCCTTGCCAGCACTACCTTGTTTACGTTATACCCCCGCGCCCCTGCGTGCCGTCCGTTTAAAACATTTGACATACCGCTATCAAATAACCAATAATCATGCACACACGTGATCCACAGCCGCATGGCATGCATGCGTTAATGCCAGACCCGTGTACATTTACTGTACCACCCTTGTCGCGCGCCCATTATACCTACTCCACCTATTATGGTATGGCTATGGTTTTGTGGAAATGGGGACTGCCCAGCTTTTGCTTGAGCAAAATTATAATTAAGTATCGGAACTTTGGGTCCACGGGGTCCGGGGGAAAGTATTTTGTAGAAATCGCGAAAAGTCTGGTTAATATAACTGGTGACTGAAGAGCTGGTGGCTTACGTAAGATCGATTCATGTAGGTATGTAGTAGTTATAGATCGATTCATGTAGGTATAGGTGGCATAAGAAACATGCTGTCATAAACATGAGCCCAAAAATATCCTCCGTTTTGTCTTTAACATTACGTTAGCATCATATGCATTGAAAATAATATCAAAAATTGCCTCCTGCTAGGTAGATTTGTGACGGACGCGCTATCCGGGATGATTTATTACGTCTGTGTTTGCAGACTTCAATCGGAATGGATTTCAGCGCATATTTGAGTTATCCCTGCAAATATCAGATATGAAACTGTATTCATATCGAAGTTAATGGAGGTAAATGCAGGCTGGAATTCGAATTACATGACGATGGAAAGGCCAGCAATTTATTTCGAATTGTACCTATCCGTTTGGTTTCATATTAACTGTTTAAAGTACTTAAATGCCTTTGTTGTGCCAATTCAGTAATCGACGATGGAAGTGATCTAGTTGGGCCGTTAACATGACGTCTTAACGCGTCTCAGTTGACAACCTAAACTGTCTTTGCATACAACTGAGCATAGTTGGCCCCAGTTGTATGGCAGCGTCGCAGTTTAGATCTCTGAACGGTCACGTGATGTTTTCTTTAGAGACGCTGTCTAGCGCTAGCCATCCTTTATTGTTTAGTTTCTTTTTTTAACTAATGAACTGACCGGCGATTGACTCTAGTCACACCTGACGGACAATGAAGATGCAGCTATAATTTTATTTTGTGAATGAAGTGAATCTATTGATATCTCACTCGTTGAAATTCTTCAAACCATGAAGACTGTAAATAGTCGTGGTAGGTATATACATAAATAATCACATTTTTACATACATATGTAAAACATAACAGACTGCTGTCACGTCCGCGACGCGCTCAACAATCAGTCATAACAGATGTAGTGCACAATATTTTGCCCTCGTGTTTTCACGGATTCGTTCGAAATATTTCAGTCAGTGTCAGTGTACTAAATGAAATGCGATTGAAGTAGCATGACAGATACGAGCGTTTCCGAGAAGGTAGTTAAAGTTATGATTATGAGTAGGTAAAACCTGTCAACTGTAGCCACAAGCATATATACTGTAAACAATTAACTGCAACCTTGCGACCCTACACATACAGAGGCTAATAGAGTTAAAGTATCGTTGTCAGTATATTGACTTTGAATAAACGCTTGGAATTGCGAGAAATCGTTTATTTCTTCTGATTTATTTTTCGGCCTAAAGGTGTGAGCCAATTGGTCGAGTGTACTATTGCCGGGCATAGGTCACCCTTCTTTTCCAAAATCTGACTCTGCCGAGTATAAATTCCCGCCAGTTTTGTGTGCATATCTTCTGGTTCATCTCCAAGCGCCACGTTACTAAAAACTGAAAGAGCATTTTTGTAGAGAGCATTGTTGCATCAATAAAAAAAACATATCCCTCTTCACTTACTTGTTTCTGGTGGCTGTAATCACCAGCTTCTCCTGTATTCTCTAGACAGAATTGGTAAATATTTACAACGGTATAAGTATCATAATTATGTTAGCAGCTGACTAGAGTTAATCGACTTAGGCTGCGCTTTACCAAATTTTTATTCCGAGAATAACGCTTACTCAGATAGTAACGTCAAATTACTATGGGATTTTGACATTAGTATCCAAGAGTAAGCGTTACTCTTGATTAAAAAGTTTGGTCAAATCCAGCCTTAGGAAATTGAACTAAAAGCGTACCTGCGTGCTGTTAGATAAACTCCACTTAACAGATATGTGCATGTGTTAGTAGATAAAACTGCTGGCGTTTTCACCAAATTAATCTACTGCCAATACTGCACATACCTTCACTTGACAAACGACTGTTTTCACTATTAATATCCCGTTTGCACTAACAATGGACGCGGATCTCGCCGGGCTGTGGATAAACCGACTGGGCGAAGTGTGGCTGTACATTGGGATCATAGTATTGCTGTTTAGGTTCCTAGTTAGGCATATTATTATATGGGATACGGATTACTGATGCGGATCTCGCCGGATTGTCGGTAAACCGACGGGGCATAGTGTCGCTGTTCATTGGGATCGTAGTATACCTACTACGCTGCAGCTTAGGTTCCTAGTTAGGAATATTATACAATACAATACAATACAATACTCTTTATTGAAAACCTCACACAGATGAAATACAGTTACAAGAGAAAATAATAATACAGAACAGTAAGGGGTAACAACAGGCGGTCTTATCGCTAAAGAGCGATCTCTTCCAGACAACCTTTGGGTAGTGGAGTACAGATCAAATGAAAATTTTTATTAGGTGGCACAGAGATTAACAAAAGCACACAAACAACACACACAATAAATATACATACCAAAATAATAATACGATAAAACATACATACATACATACATAAACATACATACATAATAAATACATACGTAAACATACATACATAATATATGTATACATAACGATGAGTGAAGAAGAGAAACGACAGTGTCAAAGAAGAAAAGCTAAGGAAGAGACAGATAGTATTCCTTGAGTTTCAACTTAAAGGCAGTTATAGTTTGAGCACGTCTTACGTCAAGGGGAAGAGAGTTCCACAGTTTAACAGCCTGGAAAGTAAACGAAGAATTAAAAAACTTAGTAGAAGAAGAAGGAACGGATAGTAGTAAGTTATGAGAGCATCTGACAGAATTTAAGTAAGTAAAATGTTCTTTGAGATAGCGGGGAGTTGCAGGGTTAAAAAGTATAGAGTAAAGGAGAGAGAGTATATGAGAGTTACGACGATGACGGATAGGAAGCCACTTGAGTTGAGAACGAAAACTGGAAACATGGTCATATTTGCGTAACCCATATATGAACCGGATGCAAACATTTTGAAGACGCTCAAGCTTGTTTAGTTGCTCCACAGAGAGATCGGGATATTATGATATGGGATTCGGAGTACTGATTTTTGTGGTAAGTACCAACTGTTAAATACGACCTGAGACGGCATAAAGTGGGATGGAACAGCCGTTTATGTTAAGTATGTGAGCGTCCCAAGTGACTGAAAAAAAAACTATGCTATTTTGAAATAAAAGAAACGCCAGTGTGATAACAACCTGACATTTTCAACCGCTGTACGGTTAAAGTCTAGACTAGACACATCAATTCTCTATTTAACCTAATGATCGTGGTTGGACGGATGTCGGGTACTTAAGTAGCTGGCTGGTGATAAACATGTCTGGGTAACGGCGTGACAATGCGGCGGAGACGATTTTCTTTTAAAGTTTATGCTTTTTAATTTGTGCGCTGACTTGACTGTTGTCAGGAGATATTTGTTGACAAAATGTTTGAATGTGTATGTAGCGTTGAGTAGATACTAGGCACGAAAGCACGATGCAAGTGGGAACATTATGAAAGTCGAATTTTTTATTTATTTTGTTATTAGATAGGTGCGTTTTAGATCAGCATACAACATCCATACAAAGTATTTTTTATTTTTTTCACTTGTATTGTACTAAAGGTCATTAACCTTTTCAGCTGTTGAAGTACCGTTCGGTACTTTTGTTACAACCTGTATACTAAGCATTCTTCTCTCTCTATTTCAGTTCGGCGCTGGCCCAATGAGTTAGATGCTGTGCGGCGCTATCTGGACCGCCGCGCCCGTCTCCCTCCGACTGGCGGAGGCGCTGCCCGCCGCGCGCCCTGTGCTCACCGCGCTCGCGATGCACGCGTCGCGACAGGACGATGACTCCAGCTTCATAGGTTAGTGGAAATCTTTTCTATAGAAGTAGAGCCACTTTTCAGACCGACCAAGCGAACCGCCAGGTTAGATACTCTAGCTTCATACTCCAGTGCAGCGCTGAGATATAAAAGTGGAGTATCTGGACCGCCGCGCCCGTCTCCTTCCGACTGGCGGAGGCGCTGCCCGCCGCGCGCCCTGTGCTCACCGCGCTCGCGATGCACGCGTCGCGACAGGACGATGACTCCAGCTTCATAGGTTAGTGGAAATCTTTTCTATAGAAGTAGAGCCACTTTTCAGACCGACCAAGCGAACCGCCAGGTTAGATACTCTAGCTTCATACTCCAGTGCAGCGCTGAGATATAAAAGTGGAGTATCTGGACCGCCGCGCCCGTCTCCTTCCGACTGGCGGAGGCGCTGCCCGCCGCGCGCCCTGTGCTCACCGCGCTCGCGACGCACGCGTCGCGACAGGACGATGACTCCAGCTTCATAGGTTAGTGGAAATCTTTTCTATAGAAGTAGAGTCACTTTCCAGACCGACCAAGCGACCCGCCAGGTTAGATACTCTAGCTTCATACTCCAGTGCAGCGCTGAGATATAGAAGTAGAGTATCTGGACCGCCACGCCCGTCTCCCTCCAACTGGCGGAGGCGCTGCCCGCCGCGCGCCCCGTGCTCACCGCGCTCGCGATGCACGCGTCGCGACAGGACGATGACTCCAGCTTCATAGGTTAGTGGAAATCTTTTCTATAGAAGTAGAGCTACTTTTCAGACCGACCAAGCGACCCGCCAGGTTAGATACTCTAGCTTCATACTCCAGTGCAGCGCTGAGATATAGAAGTAGAGTATTTGGACCGCCGCGCCCGTCTCCCTCCGGCTGGCTTTAACTAACTACAACCTAAACTTTGTTTTAGGACACTAACAGTTGCTCCAACATTGAACAAACGGACATTTCCATAACGAACCCTCTTTCCCGAACTTCCCAACTTGACGAATTTGCAAGTAGCGCAGATTACCATCCTATAGATCTCACATTCATGATCTAATATGGTGAAGGCTCATAATAATGAATTTAAATTGAAATTAAAACACTTTAAAACGGATTAATCGCGTTTATTAACACCATGACCCTACGCTTCGAGCCCTTTAGAGCTCACGTTTTAAAGTGTTTTAATTTCAATGATTAACAATCGCGGAGACAGAAGACAATATTGTGAATTTAAAGTCCCTAGAGATTCGGTTAACATCACGTCACCTACGTACGGATTGCTATCTATAGGTATGGCAACTTACATCAAAATGTAAAGTATTTCAACAGGTTATCCATGAAAATGGCACTTAACAGACAGCGTCCCTTTAGCGGAGGCTTATAGTTTATAAGCCCTACTTTCGGATCTATTGAGAATCTGCAGTCACAAAAATATCTTACTAAGCTTCAGAATTGTATGAACTAGGTGCTCGCACATGTAGGTAAATACCTTTTCAAAGATATAGGAACATTTTACTTTCGTCGTTAACGCAGGATTCCTCACGAAGTTTTCCATTATCGAAAGTAACTGATATCTATAAACTGGTGTTTCATACAAAGATCCAAGTTTTTTTAGCACGAGTCCTGTAAATGCACCTTCTAGTAGTAATAACAGATCTGTGTAGGGTCACTCCCGTCAACTGTTATCGAAAATCTCATGTCAACGCACCCGTTCCAGAAATTTGAATACGGAACATTATAATGTCGAACAAGTTTGGCCTTAACTTGGATTTAGAACTTTAATTCCATAAATTAGGTTAGCTTTTAGAATGACACTGTAAACAACATATGCTCTTATAAAAAGTTGGTGTTTTGTTTTTACTTGAAGTTTCGTTTGTGAAATTAGTCTTTAGTGTGAGGAGTTAAGGTTGTTTTTAGAAAAGCATGTACTGGTTTTGAGAATAGTGTTTGAATATATTTTTCGTGCTTACAGCTGTTGAGTTTATGCATGTCTTAAAAAATGTCTGAGTATCAGACTGCTTAAGTTCAAGAAACTATACTGATCATGATTACAAATTGTTTATGGTTTCACCGACAGGCAATATGAACTAGGTTTTAAAAAACAAAGAAATACCTACTTAAAATATACTATTTTTAAATACCTACCTAAAAATATAATAGATCACACGTATCACTCGTCATAAATAATAATAAATAAATATTAAGGGACAATCTTACACAAATCGACCTAGTCCCACGGTAAGCTCAATAAGGCTTGTGGTGTGGGTACTAGGCGACGATATATATAATAGACAGATACATATAAATACTTAAATACATAGAAAACATCCATAACTCAGGAACAAAATTATTCGTGACAAACACACAAATAAATGCCCTGACCAGGATTTGAACCCGGGACCTGCTGCTTCGTAGGCAGGGTCACTACCAACTAGGCTAGGAGGCCGTTCATATTTCGCACCCTTACGAGGTTCATCATCAGGAGTTATGCCAGCCTATAAGCGCCTCTAAGAACACTGAGGTCTGCTCGCTTTGAAAGGAGGCGCGCGAAAATAGGTAACTAACGGTAAAGGTAATATTCGAATTAATACAGCCTTTCAATGCAGCATTGCTGCCGCCATCAATGTAGCAAGTGTCAAAATAAATTCCCCATTCCTTGCAGCAATGCAGTCGGTAGAATGCTACGCTACTATGCTTTTAAACCCGAATGTTACATATACCTACCCATTTTTAAATGTACCCCATTACCGAAATGAAAGGTAACAGAACTAACCCCAATAACATATTAACCCTTATAATGACCCACCGTATTAACAAACATCGAGAGGGTTATTCTCAATACGCGTATAAGGTTTTATTGAAGTAAATAAGTTATTAATTTCAAATAACTATTTCAGATATAACTAATAAAAAATAGGTAGGTATAACGTAAGTTACCTACCTTCATCTAAAATAGGTCCTTGAGGCATTGCACCTAGGATGCTGGCGGCATTTCCTTGTTGTATCGCAATGCTGATAAGTTTTGCGAGGAAGCCCGCTATTCCGTCACATCAACCAGACCTTTCGCGATTTCTACAACAAAACTTGCATGCGCTGGGACTCCATGGACCAGAGTTTCGACCCCAAATGGTGCAAAATGGTACTCTGTGTCCAGGCTCTTATATTTACATATATCAATATATTTAAAAATTACCTTTTATCGTTTAAACTCTCCTCGAACAACTAGATTGCTTGTATGCATGTTTGTTTGTATGACACTTTGACCGATTAGGCTCGTATCTGAACTTAAACATCTTATTGTCTTATTCTGTTACCGCGATTGTTATTCATTGAAATTAAACACTTTAGAACGGATTAATCGCGTTTATTAACACCATGACCCTACGTTTCGTGCCCTTTACTACACTCGTTTTCACAGGGTTAAGATGATGACACTCATGCCAAATTTCGCGACTATTCGATGATAGGAACTGAAGGTATCGTCAAAAAAACATACATACAAACGCTGGAGGTTCCACTCTTCCACTAAACTTGGGGGATTCGCTCACTTCGTTTGCTCGTTGAACTGTTAATAATTATTAATTTTGTGACATGATTGATCTGTAACCCTGTTTTAAATAATAAATTTCATTTCATTTTATTTCACTGTTTGGGCGGATTTGCGCGACATATTTGAATGAAATTTGGTAGGTAGGATGAGTTCCTTATTCTCTTCAAGATAGACGCAATTTCCCAGTACAGTATGTCCCACAATTTTTTCCACTGAGTTACGAAATCGTATGGGATTTTCGTAACTCAGTGGGAAATTTAGTACAATTTTTTTGTCGCACATTGGGATTTCGTATCTATCTAGCGTAGAATAAGGAACTCTACCTACCGAACAAATTTCATACAAGTCTGACACGAAAAAAAATGACAAGAAAATAAAAATGTGCCCGTTTAGAGAAATTGAGAATAACCCGGCCCAAACGCGGGTCACGCGACGCGCTATCGGCAGACATCGCGGCGCCGCGTTGTATTCATACACCGACGAACTGCTTAGTCACTTATGACCGCCTGGTACTTTCGTTGTATTATTTTTAGAGTACTCATGCAAGTTCAGTAATTAAAACTAAGATTTTCCTAAAAAAATGCAATTAATTCAAACACGTCAGTCTATCGAGATATTCGAGATCCTTGGGAAAGGCCTTTTCCCCTCACTAGCTCGGAAAGCGCTGTTTTGTCCTTTAAAACTAGCGTGGAAAAACGCATTTTATCCACATGATTTCAGATTATTTATTGATAAATACGAAATATTTACAAGTCAAAAATAAATAATATACACATTAAAGCGAGAAAAAGTAACCACAATTCAACGAAACATTAATATGTAGTTAATTATATAATAACACAATTTGTACAAGTAAATTGCACATTCGTCAAAACATTCATTTGCACTATCAGCGTTATGTTTGTATAAAGTTTCGCAATTAGCCTATTAATTACTTATTATTTTCACCTTATTATTCACGTTCGCTATTCGATAAGTGTGCACACATATCAAGTTAAATAAATCAATTTTATCTCAATAAATCGTCTTTCGTGTTCCAATCTAACATCAAGAATCTATCAAGTAAATGTGAGAGTTAGCAAGTGCTCGAACATTATTGGTCCTTCGAATCGTCTTTTGTGCTCTTTTCACTTGCGTATTGACTTGGTCGGCTTCCCACAAGCGGGTTCCACCGACTGGGTTGAGAAAGCAAATCTAGTGGCAGAGCACGAAGATCACTGAACCAGCAAGCATCATTTATCAAGACATCAAGTTAGACAACAAGGTCAATAATAAAGCAGCAAGATTTACATACGTACGCGAACAAGCAAGTAGAATATCAAGTAAGTGTAAAGTGAACACGACATCATATCAAGAAAGGCATCTAGCAAGTCATCGCCGTTTATTAAGCAGTTTATAAAGCAGTTTTTTCCCATATTAATAGTAATCAAGAAGCTATAATATGGAGGATCTGCATCAAAATCAGATTCAGCTACGAAATACGATCAATCAAGTGAAGGTCAATTTCAAGAACGATGGACAGGATCGTAAAACTCCAGAGTACATCAAGAAGAGGTTAGCTTATCTAGACTCGCTTTGGGAGGAGTTTAACAGCAATGACAGAAAGTTACGTGAGTTTAATAATCCAAACCATACCTACTTTTTCGACAATCTTTGTGATGAAACATATAATATCTACTTAGAAACGAAACTCTTGATTGAAAATTCAACATCTTTATCGGCCACGGAAATAGCCAAGCCAGACACGCTCGAGTTATGAGTGATGTGTTAGGGTCAATGGGTTTGTCGATTGGAGAAACTCATCGACACTGTAATAAGCTTTATCAATCAGTACTTCCTTAAGTTTTTTACTGAATATCGCGTTTGTTGGCAATTCTTTGATGTTTAGGGGGACACAGTTATATATATATATATGTGTGGGGCAAAGTAATCTAATTCCTATCACTTACCACCAGTCCAGTATAAGTGAGTCCTATATGCCCATAGTAAATATGCACAATCGGAGGTCACACCTTAAATTGGTCATGTCATCATGTCTTATCCCGCACTTGGTAAGCTGTTGGCAATATCTAAGTATCAGGAGCGTACCAACACTACCAATACCAACTCTCTGTGACAAATTTTGAAATTGATTTTTGATGGTTTCTTCAAGATAACTTACATGTGAATAAGATTTATAATCGTATGTAGTCTGTATTTTCCTCGCAATAGTGAGGGGAAAAATGTTGTATTACACTCGGCGGCAAAGTTTGTTCAACTCTCGTGCCTTGAGACCCTCGTAAAGCTCAAGATTCCAGTTGTTGAACCAATCGCTGCGCTCGTGGCTCAATTTTGGAATCTTTCGCTTACTCGGGTCTCAATATAAGCCCGAGAGTTAAACAACAACTTTGCCCCCTTGTATAATAAATAACTATTGTCCAGCAGTGGACGTCCGCCTTCTCCAAGGATCTCCACGACGACCGGGTCGACCGCCCGCATCTTACGATTTACCGCGACTTTCAACAGGTACTTCGGTACACCTTGATGGGGGCCTTCCCACGCTGCGTCTTCCATCACGCGGTCGCCGCTCGAGAACCTTACTGCTCCATCGGCCAAATCTCATCGCGAACTTAACAAATCTCGTCTTAGCTTGATTACATCTTTACATCAAACAATCAAAAGCTAATCTCAATATGTCAGCGTGCATTTTGTAACCCCGAGGCCCTTATTACATTTCTTCACTGGTATAAAAATAAAATAAAGACGTAAACCTGCTGGGATAGATCACGATCACGACTAAGCTTTCACCGCAGTGCAGCGAATCAGATCGACTTTGTTGGGCCATTGCGTAAGATCACGACTTAGGCCAACCCATTTCTTTATGTAAAGAATTTGGGCACCATTAAACCTACGAGTATGAGCAATTAAAATGGGTTTCCTCAGAAATAATACATGGAATTGGTACATTTTGCCTTGCATCGAAGTACCTAATACTGTTTTTTTTTATGTTGTGTGTGATGGGTGCGGGAGGTTTCCCGAGGTGGCAAACTTGGATTTGCCATAACCACATCGTCACATAGAACATATAAAAAAATCGGAATCTATGTGATGCAAGCCACTTAGATGGTACGATATAAGTAACCTAGTCAAAGTTTCGAGTTGTAGTAGTAGTAGTAGTAGTAGTAGTAGTAAGCACTTTATTGTACACAAAATAAATCACAAAACAACTGAAAAGAATTGAAGTACAACTTATCCCTGTAAGGGATCTCTTCCAGCTAACCTTAGAGTTGATGAGTGGAAAACTAATATTACGATATTAGTTGTGTGCCTAATACAAAATTAAGTTTGTAATTAGTAAGATTTTTTTTAATTATATCGCCGTAAGTCAATTTTTACAGTAATGAAGCATGATCGGATGAAGATTCAAACACATTTGCTATCATTTTCGGAATATCAAAATGACGTAGGTAGGTACTAGGGCTCCGAGCAATCACGTGATGATTCTATAGAAACTGACAGATCGTCCCGGATTGGATCGGATTGGCGTGCGTCATCCATAAAAGAAGTCCTCCTTTAATACTTTTATAACAGAAACAGCGAAAGGGCAAAAAGGAGAAATTTACTCTTTATTTTAATAACCGTTCAAAACTTATTTATGTACTTAGGTAATACGTAACAATAAGTTGTTTATTATTCAAGTGTTCGCAAGTACATGAATCACGAAGCCTGAAACACCTTTCAGGCTTTCAGCATGACTCACTTCCTGGGATTTCCGTCTGACAACCCTGAAAGCAATATCTAAACCAACAACGAATAAACAAGCTAAAGTAAACCCTAACAGTGGAGCGATAGAGTTGATTTCACTTTGGATCTGTCTTCCTTATTGGCAATTTCAGAACTTATACTCCGAGGCATAACCTCAGTTATAAATAGTTGTATGCGCCGCGATAGGCGCAAACAAAATGCAACCTCTTTGTACGTGGATTTAGAGTCTAGTTTCAATTGTCTAGTATTATAAGGTGATAAGTAACTCCACTAGGAATTCATTGTAGGGCTGATGATTCCACCTTATAGCCGTATGTGGATTGTCATAGTTTTATGGTTGAATTTGTCAATGACCTTGAAATGTGTCGATTCATAGTTTTCACTGGAATCTGGGGGTTTATTCTGAAGAACAAAGCCGTCATAAACAGTGAGTAACAATTTTTTTTTAAGTGTTAGTTTATTAAAAACGCTAAATCTTTGCAGTTGCAGCTTCCATCGACTGCATTGTCCGCTAACCACGGGTCGTTTGCTTGTTTGCCATTGCCACTATTTCGGTGGTGCTAAGTTTTGTCTTCTTTTTTCGTGCGTTTGCTATATCATATTGATTTTAAATAATTCATCATCATCAACACCTAACTTGAAGCGCCTCAATTCTGGTTATCAACATCCGTTGTACACCACAATAGCGCGTGAGAAAAAGCGCATTTTACACACTAAGCAGTTCCTGAGATAGCCAGCTTTGTGACAGACAGACGAACAGACAGACGGAGCCTCCTTAGCCTCCTTCCTCCAATTTGTGTACTTCCCATTTTCCGTAAGTCTTCCTCTACGCAGTCTATCCACCGTTTTCTTGGCTTTCCTTTTGGTCTCTTTTGCTGCGGCTTCCATTTAGTTAATATCTTAATTGCTCTAGAATCTGGCATTATTTCTAAATGGCCCGCACAACGCAGTCGCTGTAACTTACAGAATCTGACTATGGTCTCCTGTCGCATTAGCGCATCTGGCTCGTGATTCATTCGCAGGCGGTATGTTCCGTCTGTTTCTCTAATTGTACCGTAGATTTATCTCAGCACTTTTCTCTCGAACACGGCTAGTTTTTGTTCAATTTTCTGCGTCATAGCCCAGGTTTCGCATGCGTATGTTACAACTGGCCTTATGATACTTAGGTAGATGACGACTTTTGATCTTAGACTTAAGTACTTAGATCCGAGAAGTTTCTGGCATGCGTAAAAACACTTGTTACCTGCCATTAAGTGAGCCCTTATTTCCTCTTCAGTTTTGTTTTGGGAGGTAAGTATGGATCCTAGGTACCTGAAGCTGGCAACTTCCTCAACGGTGTTAGTTCCGAGAGAAATTTTTAGCAATGGGGCCGGTTGGCGCGTTGAGTACATGTATTTCGTTTTGTCTGCATTGACATGCAGACCAAACTTAATCGATTCTGCTTCAAGACCAACACCGTGATCGATCATTATGGTTTTGGACCTGCTGGTGATAACAATATCATCCGCATTTGCCGCTTTTTGTGTGGTGTTATAATCGATCAGGCCGTTGATACCAAGTTGGCGAGTTGCAGCCTCCAATACCAAGTTGAATACTATAGACGAAAGTGCATCTCCCTGTTTGACTCCAGATTCCAGAATATACTTCAAAAGGCTCGGATACTTTATTTTGAATGGCAACTACAGATTTGGAGTGGGCTAGAGAAGTGTTTACCAGTCTTACCAATTTGCTTGGCACTCCGAGCAGTAACATGCCATACAGTATTTGAGATCGTTTGACACTATCGAAAGCCTGCTTGAAGTCGACAAACATATGGTGTTGATTTAAATTGTATTTGTAGGCCTTCTCCAGTATTTGACGCATCAGATGTATATGGTCAGTTTTAGAGCGGTTCGGCCTGAAACCACACTGATAGTCTCCCAGTAGTTACTCAGCGTATACACTAAGCCGCCTGTTCAGTACCTTAGCGAAGACTTTATATGCAGTCGATAGTACGGTTATGCCTCTATAGTTGCTACATGTACCTTTATCGCCTTTTTTCTTATAAATAGGCAATATGATGCCCAAATCCCATTCCTGGGCCATCTTTTCTCCCTGCCATATTTTTGATACTAGCAACAGTCTGTTTTCCAGCATGGGGGCCACCTTTTTTTAGGAGTTCCGCGGAAATAGTATCCAGTCCTGGCGCCTTATTATTTTTAAGTCCTGTAACGGCTTCCTTGATTTCACTAAACGAAGGTGGTAAGAGATCTTCTTAGACGTCGTAATACGTTAAAGTGGGTTCAGGGCTGACTTGACCGATGTTTAACAGATCTGAAAAGTATTCACGCCACCGTTTGATCACTTTTCACGCTCACTGAGAAGTTTGCCTGTTTTGTCGTGGCACGCATTTACCATGAGGGATGGTTGGCCCTTCGATGAACCCTTCGCCTTTTTTCGGGATTGGGACTTGGGACCGGCAGCACTACGGTGAGCACAGGCGGAGCAAAGTGACACCATAAGGGTTCCTTTTTTAGCATTTTGGTACGGAACCCTAAAAACAATTTAAACGAATTAAACGCGTATATTTTTCGTACATTCATCCCGACGTTTCGAACCCTTTGCAGCGTTCGTGGTCCCCAGGGTAGATTAAAAATAAAACATTAAAAATATATTTTTTCACGAAACCTGTTAAGGGTTCGAAACGTCGGGATGAATTTACAAAAAATATACGCGATTAATCTTTTTAAATCGTTTTATACAGACAGTTTTGTTTTCATGAAATACGTGTACCTAAGCAAGTTATTAATTAAGGTAAAGATCCCCGTGATTGAAATAAAATTGTTATTGTCGATATCTTAAAATTAACCTTATGTCAAAGCGAAAGGTCCAAGACTGGGTATTTACCCTATTTAACTTCTTATCACATGTATTTACCCTATTAAACATCTTATCACATCATTTTTGTCTAACGGACAACCAAAATGTCCTAAGGACAACCAAATCCGTTGTCCGTGAGTGACTAGTTGTCCGAGGGACTTTTCTTAAACTTTGAACCGTTCAGCAAAAATTAATGATTTGTTGTGTTTTATTTCATCCTTACCGTAACATATACATATAACAGAATCTAGTACGACATAATTTATTCAAATATATTAATTACTTACGAATTTGTGCCGGTGGTCCGATGGACAGACAATAAAACCACCCCGCACTCACCAATAGTACCCGACCGACTGACGCTGCGAGTGCCGTGTATTCCAAATGGCGGCTAGGCCTATCAGATTACCAGGAAATTAAGCTTGTTGTCAAGTGCCTTACTGGGCCAACTACATTTAGATTCCGTAACAAATTTATGGTTGTCCGATGGAACTGCATGACGCGGATAATTTCAAGGGACAAAATTAAAACGCAAGAAATTCATAAACGGTTTAGTAAAAATATAAGAAATCGGTGTTTTATTGATGATACTTATCCATAAAAATGATTATGTGTATGTATATCAATCCCACAATAGTATTTTTTTTCGTGATTCAAAGTTTTATGGTGCACCGTCGCAAAGGGACAATTTGACCTACTATGAAAAACCACCTTTTGGTCCTTCGGACAACCATTAAAAACCGGGTAAAGTGTAAAAAACAATTCAATGTTTCGTGATGAAATGTTACGTAATATTACTGGGAACAGAATGGAATGCAAATAAAGCTCATTACCTTTATATAAATTTGTAATATCGATCAGGGACTCTGTACGTTTGATGTTGAACACTTAAAAGTTGATTCACCCGGCTACATCCATGATATTGGGGAAGAAACAATTGAAACAGATGAAAGGAGTGACAGTGATAGTGACATTATTTCTTTCTTAAAAACCCGAAAACTTCGGAAGAAACGGAAAAATTGATTAAATCATGAAAAACATTAGATTTTTTCACATGTATGTATACACGACCTTAATTCTCTAGAAATAGAGTTCTGTATACTATACATATTTTTGGCACTTTGGTTGTATTCACAGCTGTGTGGTTGACTGTACATAAGATTTCTTACGATACCATGAAACAAATTAACGAAGCATAACAGTATTGATCTCAATATTTAATGACTCCGTCATATTACCTTTTAAATAAATAACGACTCTGATTACCGTTACCGTATCGATTTTTCATCAGTCATAGACTAGACATTTCTATATGTACTATTGAATACTCCAATCTCAATCAGTGTTGCTATTGTAAAATCAACCCTATTCTGTTTCGACTTTAGGTTGAGGTACTACGTAATAGATACGAGGTTGCGATAGTAAAGCATATCATTAGTTTACTACGTACATGTCTAAATTATGGATTTCGGTCAGTTTAGACGCCAGCTGACTTAATACATATTAGGTTAATTACGGACACGTGTAGAATATTAGGAGTTATATATAAATATTCACTTTTATTCATTGTAGGTATCATCGTTTATTACAAACTTGAACAATATAAATTACTGACTATCAATAAATTATCTTAAAAATAAAAATATCACTAACTTAAATATACCTAACTACCTTAATAAAAACAGAAATAAAAAATAAAACTAACTACCTTAAAAATCTAAACTAGGATTGCTGGGCATGGTGCCCAACACGCAGGCGGCATTCCCGCGCTGAATTGCTACCTATTGCTATCGGAGCTACCGTATTGTCGCTCACCAGGCGGCGCCACTCATGCGTGGGTCCTGTGGCAATACGAGAGAATTGTCAAAGTGACGTTTGAAATGTTCACGCAGGACCACGTTCCACTAGCGCCCCTAGCGGAAAATCGACTCGCGGTAATCCTCATTCTTTGCGCATGAAAGCCGCCTGCGCGGATCACCCGTTGCCTCCCTAAGGCGCTTACTGAGTGCTCTGTGTAACCCCCACGGCCCGAGCGTCTCGTCTCGATGCCGAATGGTACAAATTTGTACTGGATGGCAAGACAGGTATATCTGTTGGTCTTGAAACGCTCTCGTGCGTCGGCGGCCGCTCCGGTCTGCTTTGAGGTGGCCCAGAGTAGGACGCCGCCAGCGTATCAACGCATGTGGCGTCCCACACCAGCGCACGACCCATCCTCCAAGGTATTAGCGACATCCCGTCGGGGCGCTTGCCATCATCCCATGGAGCTCCAGAGCTACGGGGACGTTGGCGCTGACGAGCGCTCGTCTCAAGGTGTCGTTCAGAGCGTAATGACGAGGTACGAGACCGGTGACCGATGAGCAAGCAAGACCGTTGTGACCAAGGCGATTTACGGGAGTCCCGCAGGAGGCGCAGTTCTGCTCTACACACTAGGAGAACAGCAATGCGGATAGTTGCGGTCGATAAAGGTGCCTGTATGTGGTGATGGGTAAGCATGGAGCCAGTGACCGGACTCTGGTTTGGACGCTGCTAGAAGCCTTGCACGGTCTTGTCTGGTGAGGTGTCCACTAGGGATTTTAGTACGGCAGCGGACGCAATGTTGTCCCAGGCCTGCATCTCTGGTTTGGAGGGTTTATTTTGGTTCGGTCCATCTAGCCATGCGTTCGTAGCTTCATCCAGGCATGCAACGTCACAGTTTGCAGCCGGAGTGGCTTTCAGGATATTACCTGTGAGCTGGGCAGTGCTGTGGATTGAAACTAGGAACGCCGGCAGAGGTATATTATAAATTGCAGGTGCTATTTTTCATAACTCAGTCTAATTTAGACTGGTTTGGAAATCTTTGAATCTCAGAATATTTCATATTAATGAGCCATATAATTCTCATATAAATGAAAAAGATATGGCTTAAAGAGTCGCTCTGGTGGTCGCCCCGCTCGAGTGTCCACTTAGTGAAGGGCACTTCTCTGGAGCGGCCTTTTTACGTGTCCAGGGAAAAAAATGCTAATCTAGGGGCATCTTTAGCCTGTTCTACCACTATTACTACTTACACTATTATTATACTATTCATACTTTATGATCAAAAATTGTAATGCCGAATATAACATCCAGTGGTAGTGTCTCGCAAAATACGAGGTACTCTATGAAGACCTTTATTACCGATATTTTTTATATTAAAGATTGATTTTATTGAGTACCTTCACATAAACAAATCTTTAAAAAAATGGCAACTGAAGTCACGCAAAAGCTCAGCTTGGAAAATCGCCCTAAAAGGTTGAGTTTCATAGGTTGTTAGGGCCCGCATGGGGTGGCGATTTCTTTTTTCATGCCGTAGATATCACGCAATATTGTTCATGCTAGGTTATGAAAGAAATTTAAAAACTGATCTAGTGTCAGTCGTAAATCCTAGATGCCATATATCAGGCTATATCGTACACTGGCGTGCCGTAACCGTTAAGTCCACACGCGAGCGGAAGCGTTGGACAATGCTCGCCAGTGTACCGTAGCAAGCCCTAAAGGGACGTTCACACTGGTGATTAAATGAGAGAAAAAAACGAAACATGGGTCTTTTCTGGGACCACGGTCGAATCTCTATTGAGCAACTGATATCGAAGGTCCGATAAAGAAGATCGAAGCTTGGACACCAGGCTTTCGTATGTTAAGCATTATTCATCTACATGTTGCATTTTTAAACCGATTCTTTTAAGATTTTCTGAGCAGGTTCTAGAGTTATATAGAATTTTTGATCGCTCAGTTTTTTCTAAAATGGGTCAAACACAAAACGATGTTCACAATAATCACAATGCGGGTGAGGGTTAAAAAAAATACTACCTTTATAGCCCTTAATTTTTGGGTAGTCCACAGAAAATACTGTAACATCTTTTCATGTTTGACCTAAATGTTTTGGTATAGGTATGTGGTTAAAACCATTATGATTTCGCTAATACAAATATTTATTTTGGAGGATTCTATTAAGTTTTATCTATGCTCGCGAGGTTTAGAAATCACAAAACTAAAGGATGACTCACACTAGCACGGGACGGGACGAGAAAATCTGTCCATTCCTATGGAAAGAATCACGTGTGTAAGCTTTATCATATTATTAATCGCAGTTTGACTTACGTGAAATCACCTAGTGTGGGAACTTGGAACTAAATGTCATTTAAAAGTTGTGATTATAATTGAAAACGTGTATAACGTAAATAACGTTTAATACTTCAATCAAATATAATTGTATTTATTATATAAATTATTGTTTATATAGTTAAGATTGTTAAAAATTGTTTTCATTAAAATAAAGCCGTGTAATTGACTTGGAATCGGGTACCTGTTTCTCCGTTTCGCGCCATTATCAAGTACGAAGTGGTAGGGCGAGAAACGCGGATAACGGATTCCAAGACACAGGCGGCATTCGGTCGTTCGACTTGAAATTGTGAGCAAGTGTGATGAGTAGTAGTGGATTAAAACTATGATAAGTAATTCGGTACAGTGAAGATTGAAGTTAAATATAATATAATTTGAAGTGGCATTGTGGTTTAATTTAAATATCGTCGGTAAACCTGACATTGGGTTAACACGTGATAGCTCGGAGCCCTCGGATGTCACGTGACGCTTTTTATAAATTGACAGATTTTCCCGTCCCGTCCCGTCCCGTTCTAGTGTAAGTCATCCTTAACACCAGCATGCCTACCACCAACATCGAAAATTGGCATTGACGGGAAAACCTCTTTGTCACTCCAATATGTAAGTGTGACAGAGATGGTGATACAAATCCGCAATCGTTCGATTTTCGTGGTATAGGCCCAGTTTATTTATTTTCGTTCGTGTGACCGACCCCGTACACTGGCGGCACTCGTTGTCCACTAGAGCGGCGCGCTTACTCAATACATTGCGTCAGTGTCAGTACATTTTAATTGGCCTGCGCTGCACTTTGATACTACTCATTTCGCACGAAATGCTATAGACAATGAAAGAACACTTTCATTAGTGCGTTTTATAGACTGATAGTTTCTGCATGCGACTTAAGCACTGTTTCGACTCCATCGATTTTTTGTATGAAGCGTCACTACCGAGAGCATATCCTAGTACAAAGATATGACTACAGCCAAAGTGCCAAAAATATGTATACTGCGGGGCTAAGATGCCCAGCTGATATCCTGATAATTGCTAGATAAGACGATAGTTTGTCGGCACGTTCTGACAATTTCTGATAATTTTAAACAGTTCTGTCAGATGTCTTTGCATTTGGCAGCTGTCACCGTCGCGCTATCCGCAGTTTATCAACTTATAGCATTTTCCTATGACATTCGTGGATAACCATCTTAGGCCCGCAGGACTTTATTGCTTGAATATATTTTTGGAACTTTGTCAGTATTGATATATTTTTAGTTAACTGTAGGTACCTACTTAGTAAACCTTTTGATTCCTAAACTGGGGCCTGTGGCATATTCTGAGGATAATAATGGCGCGTCATCTGCCGTTAGACGAAATGTCGCGCTCATTCCGACTGCAATTTATGCCGACATGTCATTTACATCATACGACTTTTTAACCCTCAAAATAGATATTATTAGTGGGACGTGCGTCTGATTATTTTATTTTTATTTATTATGATTATGGTCACTTTGCTTACAAACGGATGCTGATTTTGTACTAATAAATGGGCTGATTTTTATTTTGTTGTCGTTTTTTTTGCACGTTTTCAATGAAATTTGGTGGGTACGTAGACTTCCTTATTCTACGCTAGATAGATTCCAATGTGCGACAAAGTTTTTGTACTAAATCCCAAAAAATTCCAAAAATCCCATATGATTTCGTAATTCAGTGGAATAAAATGTAGGATATACTGGGAAATTGGGTATATCTTGAAGAGAATAAGAAACTCTTCCTACCTACCAAATTTCATTCAAATCTGACGCGAAAAAAAAGGATATCATAATAAAAGTCCGCCCAAAGAAAGATTTAAATACGCTTGAAAGGGACGGGAAAGGGAAATATTCAGTGTATATTTTTCATACTACTTAT
Source organism: Lathronympha strigana (assembly GCA_949128165.1). Classification (NCBI taxonomy): domain Eukaryota; kingdom Metazoa; phylum Arthropoda; class Insecta; order Lepidoptera; family Tortricidae; genus Lathronympha; species Lathronympha strigana. Next base: position 18,780,276 of record OX421917.1, on the reverse strand, counting down.
TTAACTTTACCTCTGTGTATTTAGTCATTGATTTACATATTTTTAATTAATATTCGCTCACACTACGAAGCGTATCGTAGTTATCGCTCTCATTCACTCTACCTTATTAGTGTGACAATGCCAGTTGCGTTTTGTTCGCAACTGAGCTAGCGATTGGCATCTTGGCTACGCACACTAATGTTAGCAAATCGTGTCGTATCCGTATCGTAACCCTAAAATGGCATCCAAGGCAACATTGACTTTTACTGAATGTCACTTGGGATTGTCTGCATAGTTTGTGCGAATATTTCGTCAGTACGCAACTATTAACATTCAATATTTAAATGTGTGAATACTTGAATAGTTCACACACTTTCACTGATAAATAACAAAAGAAAGAGAGACCCGATAAAAAATTAATAAAAAGTCCTACTTTGTTCACCAGCATTTTTGTTACCTGTATAGTAGGTAATGGATCAATGCACGTAAAAGTAACGCGAGTCAAGACTTCATTCATGGTATGTAAATTAAGTTTTGAAAGAGCTTTGGAAATGTTAAATATTCATCGAACCATATCTTCATTTTAGAATGAGCGCTGTAAAGTTGAAGGATAAGTAAATAACTCTCTTATCGATTTAAATTTATTGTATTAAACCTGAATGTAATATTGTATCATTTGTAATTACCTTCTCAAAATTCTGGAATGTGGGTGGAAATTTACAACTCAAATAAAAAAAACGTTCAAAATTCGAATCTAATTTAATGTAAAACAGCTGAATGTTAACAAAAGCTTCGCCCGACCTTGCGTACTTTAGAAACTTAAACTGGCTGGATGTATTCAATGCCTTGGTTTGTTAAAAGTGAGTTTTTTAAAAGTTTGAAAGGTCGATTTTAAAGGTGAGTGCATACATGAGAGACAGGATTAAAGTATGTAGATAATTGAGTGAGAAAATCCAATTATACATATATAGTTGTTTTAAATATTTTACCGACTATATCGTAAATAAAAAGATTCAAGATTCTTTCTGGCTACCTAATCCCTAGAATTAGCGCATGCAGCTGAAAAAGCGAGATGCTTTCTAGGTTTTAAGAAAGGGTTCAGATTGGTCTGTTTTTCTCACAAAAAACCACAAATACATACTAAATGCTAAATTATTTTCAGAAATATCTGAATATTATTGACATTTATATTTTAGATTAATTGAATATTTGTGATTTTTATTGTTTATTTTTTATATAATTTTATTAATCTGATTTGTTTTTATTTGTAATGTTAATTAATATTGATTTAATGTATTGTAATAATATAACCTAAACTTATTTTAATATTAATTGTATGATTTTATGTATGAGCCTTAATAAAAAAAACAATATATATAGCATAATAAAAAAAACTATTTCATGCTTCATGTATAATTGTATATGAGCCTTGAAGCTTAAAATAAATGTATTTTTTTTTATGTACGGTGTGCGGCCTTGAAGCTTAAAATAAATGTATTTTTTTTTATGTACGGTGTGCGGTCTTTTTAGGTCTGCTTGTTTGTCGCGAAGAAGAGAGAGATTAAAGGTTTGCTTTATCTAGATAAAATTGAAAACTGATGTTTAATTTATTTTTCGAATAAACAAATAAAGGAGAATGAAATACATATTGGAAGATATACAAACATGAACAAGTTAATGAGATTTTCTTTTAAAGACTCATCCCTAAATTTCATAAGATTTGATTCTATTTGCTTAGATAATACTCGCCAAAAATTACGCGAAGAATCTCGTTTATCTAAACAAATATTAGACTCTTCAGGAATTCTGTCAAAAAATATTTTATGAGAATCAAACCAATCAGGGTTTGGAATTACTACTAATAATTCCTGTTATTAAATCAATCTCTTTGATGAGATTTCTATTCAAAATTATAAAGGAATGTAATCACAATCAAACATCAAACAAAATTAGTGGAATAGTCGTATATTATTCAGCACAATCATTTCAGTCATGGCGTAATTTTGTATTCGTGCCATTTCTGTCGAGAATGTGTTGGGGAAACAAGAACGAAGATATTTATATAATATATTCATAAGGAACAAATGTGTAGGCAATATTGAAAAGTATTTTTTTTACATTTCGCAGCGATCTTTCTGTTAGTCCTATTTTTTTAATAATTTACACAAAACAGTAACAAAAACGCATTTATAGTTAAAAGTCTCGCCTAGCCAGAAAGTTCAAGCTGAAAGCTTTTATATAGTAAGTACCTTTTCATAAAAATCATTAGGTATTTAATTTTAGAACGACCAAAATTAACTGTTTAAATTACCCTTATATCCATACTCTCTGACTAGCAGAGCTGTTCATATCCATATGAACAGCTCTGCAGCCAGAGTCATTGCCAGTTAAGCTAAAGAGTTAATGAAGTGTTTTTAATTCAAGCAAGGCCTAAACTTTTGATGTGATTCTTCGGGCAAATATAATAATTATAAATATTATTGGACAATCTTACACAAATCGACCTAGTTCCACTGTAAAAGCTGAATAAGGCTTGTGATGTGGGTACTAGACGACGATATATGAGTATATAGGTAAAAAAATACGTAGAAAACATCCATAACTCAGGAACAAATATTCGTAAAATTCCCTGACCAAGATTCGAACCAGGGACCTGCTCTGTCCTAGGCAGGGTCACTACCAACTAGGCTAGGAGGCCGTTACTTATAGCTACCTATAGTACAACTCTTCTCAGATGAACTTATTAGTTCCAGCTGTACGAGTAATCCCTTGTCTTTGTGTATTTATACACGACGGTAATTTCACAATAATTCTCCATTAGGTCGTTTGCTAATATTTTGACAGAACATCGCATAAATAATTTTTCATTGTGAATATTGGTTGTAAACAAGCGTTATTCTGTATGTGTGCACCCACCTTTAAAGATGAGTCACACTTGACTAATGTCATTTGACAAGCCAGTGAATGCGGATACATTGCCATATCAAATTATGCAGACGTGACCTTGAAGTTTAAAGATGAGTTTACAATGTCCTTGGTGAGGTCATTTGGAATGTTATAGTTCGCCTTTGTTTCAACTCAAATTATTGCATGTTGGTTGATTAAGTACATCATTAGTTATGTCGGAAGATATCAATTTTGACATTGTATTCTCTTTAATGTTTTGGTAAGCTAACGGTCTAAATAGATCAAGTCCACTTTAAAATAATGACTTGTGTAATCTGTGTGAATACGTCCCTACATTATAATTACTATTTAAAACGAGATATTTACCATGTACATTTGTTTTCATGAGCTCCCGATATTTCGGCACTGATACAAGTGCCATGTTCACGGTGTAACTGATTTGCTGCGAGTTTTTATTTTATTTTTGTTTTGGTTTTTGTTTTTATTTTATAAAATAAAAACTCGCAGCAAATCAGTTACACCGTGAACATGGCACTTGTAACAGTGCCGAAATATCGGGAGCTCATGAAAACAAATGTACAAGGTAAATATCTCGTTTTAAATAGTAATTATAGTGTAAATGACCATGTTAGCTTAAAATCTTATAACGTCCCTACATTTTTTTTTTAACGTCGTCTTATAGCGTTGGTGGCCCAGTGGTATGACGTGAGACTTTCAATCCGAAGGTCTCGGGTTCAAATCCTGCTCGTACCAATGAGTTTTCGGAACTTATGTACGAAATATCTTTTGATATTTACCAATCCCTTTTCGGTGAAGGAAAAATCGTGAGGAAATCGGACTACTTAATCCCAATAAGGCCTAGTTTATCCTTTGGGTTTGTAAGGTCAGCATGCCTACCACGAACATCGAAAATTGGCATTGACGGGAAAACCTCTTTGTCACTCCAATATTCAAGTGTGACAGAGATGGAGATACAAATCCACAATCGTTCGATTTTCGTGGTATAGGCCCTGATGGCAGTCGCTTTCGTAAAACTAGCGCCTACGTCAAAAATGCGATTAAAAAAAATATGCGATTGAAAAATATCAAACAGGAATAAATTCGTGTGGCAAAACTCAAGAATGGGAAAAAATGCGCATGGAAAAATATGCGATTGAAAAAAATCAAACAGGAATAAATTCGTGTGAAATAGAAAATACACAAACATAGGAAATTATGCTGTTGATAAAATCTGCTTCAGAAAAAACACATAGTAGAGGAAATCTGCGATTGAAAAATATCAAACAGAAATTCGTGTGGCAAAACTCATGAATGGGAAAAAATGCGCATGGAAAACACGCTATAGGAAAAATATGCTTTTGGCCAAATGATCTAACAAATCCCAGGGATTAGTTGCCAGAGCGGACCCCAGGCTCCCGTAGCCATGGCATTAGCCGGGAAAAATGCTAAGAAGAAGATTTAAACGTCGACTTAAGTATACGTCAAGTTTGGTGCAGGATTTTAAAACAAAGGCTTGTATACCTAAAATAAGTTAACCAAAAAAAAACTATTTGGGTAAGTTCAAATCTGAAATAATATTTTTATATAAGCAAATCAACGTGGCAAGGGACCGTACCACTCGAGCATAGACAGAGATAATGAGATGTTTTTTTACACTAGTGTTATCACTTCAAAAAAAGATGAGTATTGTTTTCTTACACAGCTACATGAAATTTGTCTCAACAGAATTTATGTTAAAAATTTGTAGTTTTTTTATTTATTTATACTACGACGGTGACAAACAAGCATACGGCCCGCCTGATGGTAAACGGTCACCGTACCCTATGGACGCCTGCAACTCAAGGGGAGTTACACGCGCGTTGTCGACCCTTTAAAAAAGGAGGATTCGCTGTGTTGACAGCTAAAGGGGCAAGCTTAGCTCCGTGGGTACACCCCACTCCCCAGCTGTCAACACAGTGAATCCTCTTGGAGCTCTGGCAACCTTACTCACCGACAGAAACACAACACTATGTAGGGTCTAGTGTTATTAACTGCGGTTTTATGTAAGGTGGAGGTACTTCCCCAGATGGGCTCTGCTCCAGATTTGAGCGAAACGACATTCGTTGTGCTGTGCCCTACCACACTAAACGATATGCATCCGCTGTGCCCATACCTCTCTTAAAGTATGTATAGCAGACGTAAGGCTATGTTATATTATTGCTTTTAAAGAATATCAAAAAACACATTCTTTTTTAGGCTTAGTAGTAAGTACCTATTATAGAATGTTAAGTGCTCCAGCTTGATAAATACCTACTACAATTTAATTAAAATAATTTGGATTTGAACTGCCTAAAATTTCAAGTCTCATAAATATCGGCTTACTAATGCTTAAAACGAACTCATTATATCTAACTATTACCTTTGTCTAAAGGCTTTATAATACAGCAGGTGAATCACCTTTAGTTAAATTCAAATTGACTATCATTTATTCCAACGAGACTTAGAATTTTGATTGCCAGGATACATTCCAATAGGATTCCTATTAAACCACTGACTTAAAGCTAATAACGCACCGAAAACTAATAAATGACGGCAGACGTCACTGCCTGAAAACAGAGTAGGGCGGGTGCCCCTCAGTCGAACGGCAAACGCGCTAGCGACCGCACGTCGCACAAAAATTAAAAAAAAAAACAACAGTGACTCATTCTCTGTGGTACTCTGAATTCGAATTTTGACGTTCCGCGCTTAGTGGTGTGCGGTGATCGATAATTATCGGTTTTTGGATGTTTAAGGGTAATTTAATTTTGAATTCGTTTCGGGTTACTGGTAACTAATAAATAATGATAGGCTAGGCACGGACTGTGAAATGGTAATTCGTTAAAGTTAATCCTGATTAGTTCTAGAGCGTGCTTTAAATTAGTGATGCCTTGAAAATAATTGAATCACGCAACTATTCGTATTCTTGACGCTCATTGGCTGGAATTTGCTAAAAGAAACAACACCTATTTCGATTAGTTCTTGAAAATGTACTTCAGAACCTATTTAACTTACTAAATTAGGGATTGCTCTTATTTACTTTATTGACATCTGACTGAACTTGTTTGAATTATTAGTTATTTTTGTTGTTCCTTTATTTACAAGTTCTTTTCCCATATATAGATTTACGTGCGATTGCCTTTTTTGACCGCGACGTCATTAAACATTTCAACCCCGTGTTTACCCCCTGTAGGATAATTTATAAAACATCTTTGCCTAGCTCCAAGATATTTACATGTATGTCCTGAATTTAAAGGTTTTACGGATTCTGCGTTTTCTGTCAGTCTCTATATATACAACGCGCCTATATCAAATAATTTTGTTGTTTGGATTAGTAAACGTAGAATAGTATCCAATACAAATGAAGCTTATACTAAGTTTAATTCATATAGTAATTGAAACAAAAAATAAATATAATATCACTAATAGGCTCAGACTAAAACAAGCCCGTGAAGCGAAACCTATCAACTGTGGCTAAGCCGAGTTTAGCTGATATTATAAACAATATAAACTTATATAGCTCATGCAAGAAGCTGGAGTGGCTGGATGAGGGTCACAAATGACAGTACTTTGTGGTGCGCCCTTGGGGAGGCCTACGTTCAGCAGTAGACTGCAATAGGCTGACTGATTGATTGATTGAAACTTATCACAGTCACATTTTATACCACTATGGTAAATAGGGAGTGGTACCACTTATACTAAGCCAGCGTTTTCGTGACGGTAAGCGGTCACCACCCTGCTTGGAGCTTTAAACTAGATGTTCTGATGTAACCAGCATTTATCAGGGGTGACTTTTCAACCCTTACTCATACTTGGTGGTGTGAATCGTCATACTACTGTACTCATACTGATCAACTTCTACAATGAGACTTAATCAGATGCTTATGTTATTTTTATTTAATATTCATTATTTAAACCATAACAATTAAAACGAAAACGCTGTGAATTTTCAAATTAAACTTAGACGTTCAAGTAGGTATGTATGTGTATGTACGTAAACTATCTATGTAAGACGTCTGGATTTATCCTGTAATTCAACTTTTACACATTTACCTAAAAATATGACCAGAGGTTGGAAAAACGCCCAGCATTGAACATAATAGAAAACTAAAAAAAGGATACATTATCAAATAAACGAAGTATATTTGGATAGTTGACCTTTTCTGCTGACCCTATCCAACCCAAATCATTTAGTTGTACCTATATACAAACAACACACGGGTCAGATTCTATTTTCCCTGTCTCACCCATCTCACCTAAATTTAATTAGCGGATTTGAAAGCGGAAACTGTTTATTAATTAGACAGATTTTTGTCTTAAATTATTTTAATAGCCACATTATACATTATTTAAAATAGTGGCGTTATATAGAGTTACAGAAAACGTATAAACTAAACGACCGATTAAGATTTCGAAATTTGACAATTATTACATATTTATCATTCTAATATTGTATTTTTTTTTAATTTATTAAATTAGTCTAATTTACTAAACAAGGATTTTGTGTAATAATCGAGATGAAAGGCCATCAGTCACAAAATGATCTATTACCGTTTATCTAATCTAATCGTAAAATTGCATATTAGCATTTTTCACGTCTGTAAGTTCTGTCTGTCTGTTCTGTAAGTTCGCTTTTAGCCAAAATTTTATAACTGACCACTAATTAGGATTAAGAAATGCAATCCGTTTTTTTTAAGGGAAAACGTGGTTTTTAACTGAAACTGCGGTTTTTTTCATACAAAAGCATTTAACCGTTGCCATCCCGAATTAAGATATATGGCAAACAGACTACGTACAGTGCGACAGAAAAAGGTACAAATTAAAAAGTGGCAACATCGTAGTGTCATCCCTTTCAAATCAATATCACATGCGTACTAGCATGCTTATTAGCAAACGGGAAAGTGGGAGGCGCCCGCTCCCAACCCCTCTTGCTTATAAGCATGCTTATTAGCATGCTACTAAGCACGAAGCATGCTAGTATTGAGCATGTGTATCAGTACCTTTAAATGAAAGAAAACGGGACGATACAGCTATGTTGCCAGTTTTTAATATCTACCTTTTTCTGTAATAAATCTTATGTAAAACCTGTATAGGTCTTCAATTAATTAGGGTTAAGCCGCAGGATTAGGGCGCGCCAGCCGCGCCGGCGCCGCCCGTAAGCCGCTTTGCAATAGCCCAACAGGCTTGTGGAAACTGAGGGCTTACTGTGAACCGCAAACGAGATTTTGTCTCTGTCACACTTGCGTACGAATTACAAGAGCGAGAGAGGCAAAATTTCGTTCACGGTTAGCGCTAAATTAAAAAAATATCCTACGTTTCGTAGGCGGCAATTTACCCGTGATGTCAGAGAAAGAGATTTGGTTATAATTACCTATAGCCACCCATATACTTACGGGCAATCCGTCGGATCGACATAACTATTATGTCCTCCGGGCATCCGCCGGACAAATTTATCTTTCATTTATTGGCAGATCCAGTGGATAAAATTCGAAGGGTTTCGATTTTCATCTTTTTAGGTCTTAAAAACATGACACACCTGCGAATGTATCAAAATTTAAGTATCTGAAAACTTCATGGTACCAAACTAACCTTAATTTAACTGCTGTCCCAACATTCACGTTCATTCATCATTTCCGACCGATTGTTGCCATTAGGCAGTTCTACAATGGCGGAGGGCATCGCACCGTCACCATCGGGGTTATACTCGTAACTAGTGACGGGATATTTAAGGATTACCGGTTTATTACAGGAATTTCATACTTACGGAAATATTACGCTGTCTTGATCTTTCAGTCATGTTTTTGCATAGTTTTCGAACTATTTTTGCCATTAGGCTGTTCTACGGTGCGAGGGCATCGCACTACCATCGGGGTCGTGCTCGTAAATAGTGATGTACTGTCAAGGATTACCGGTTATTTGACAGCTATTTTCAACATTATTGACGACATTGACGTGAGTAACTTACAAGTACTTATATCAAAAATAAATCATCTTTAACTAGGTCTTATGATATCTAGTTATGTTTTTTCTTATTTTAATGATTAAGGCTGGATTCGACCAAACTTTTTAACCAAGAGTACCGCTTACTCTTGGATACTAATGTCAAAATCCAATAGTAATTTGACGTTACTATCTGAGAGTAAGCGTTATTCTCGGAATAAAAATTTGGTAAAACGCAGCCTAAGTACATTTGTAAAGCACTATGGTATTAAGTAGATAGGTTGTATTCTCTTATCTCGTAGTTCGCCTTTGTACTTTACTATTTATTCGTTTTAAATAATATAAAATTAGATCAATAAAAAACATTTCCAAGAATTAATACTCAACAAGCTGGATATCGTTTTAATACCTTCATTAGCTCCTAAAGACGTGTCAAATAATCTACTTTTCTTGCCCTATTTTGTGCTATAAAGTGTCACTTACCTACTTCTCATACGAATATTCTCCCGGAATATTCCCGCGTCACGTCACTAGTGTAAACTTCGCGATCAATCATGAACGGGCCATTTGGTGTTTCGGCCACTCTATTTCCTCAGCAATCCATCATTTCCCCTTTTGCCTAAATATTACGGCTCGTGACGACGTAATAATCAATTTGGTGGTTTACGGCGGAGTGGGCATCTGGTTGCTGGTAAATTACAATCGAATCAGAAATAACCACGCTGAGGGCACGCTTACAGGGCTTACGTAAGCCCTTAGCTTTCCTTACATTACATGACTAAAAGCGTTGGTTATATTTAATCTAAATAGTTCATACACTTATAACAGTTTTATTACCCTTTTTTCTACTCTAGCACTTCTATCTGTCAATTAGATGACTGACAGCGAAATTAAAAAAGTATACATTATAACGTTGCCTATGGTATTCTATAAGAACACTGCTCCTATGGATTTTCATACAATATATGAGCACTGTTGTTGTTTTTTTTTTTAATTTCTATAGTGGACACTACATCTGCCCTATTCTACCACTTTTCTTGATTTTGCTTTTTACGCTATTTTAGCTGTCGTAGAAAAACTAGCGTATGCAACAGCTCATCATTAGTTCTTAAAACTCTTGGGTCTATTATAACAAAACTCGACTTCGTCTCGTTTTGTTACGGCGACACCAAAGTTTTAAGAACCCTTAGGTATTATATCACTGTTGCATAAACAACTATTCTATGTAAAGGGCTAAAGTATGATTGTCATTTTATCGGCTAGCACGCTGTGTTATTTTCGCACTTATAAACTTGTAAGAACATGTCAGCCACGGGGATAACCCAACCATATTAGACTATCTGGTTAACAATACCCGTTATTTTGGCCAGCGTTGCAAATTTGCAAGCTAGCATTATGATTATGGAATGCAAAAACGGTTATGACTTGTGTGAAAATAACCGAAATTTCGGTTATTAACCGGTTATTTTCATACAACCATAACCTGTTTTGCATTCCCTAATTATGATATAGGGGCAGTATTTTTCTAAGAACATAGACAAAATTTATAAGAAATAAATTCTGCTAAATAAAGTATTGTAACAATCAAAATATATCTAGTATGAATAATAAAACAATTTAGCTCAGATTTCAAATACTTAGATAAGAATACCATTGTTCTATTTTCCGGTATAATTTACAAATCTAGCATTAGGTAGGTATTGTTAAAAATCTAGCAGGTATAATTACAAAACCGCCAAAAGTAGATATTTTTTTAATTCTTATCTTATAATTTGTATAGGTAATTAAATAGTAACAATAACTACCAACCAGTACGTTCACACAGTGTTAATTAATGTAAGCACATTGTTAATTTGTAGAATTACATATAATGTAAAAGCATAATACGACATCTTATAATAACATGACACAATACCTACCAAATCATATCATATCATATCATATCATATTAGTAACTTTTTGATTTAAATATATCTTTAAATAATTTAAAAACCGATAAATGAAGGAATAATTTTGGCACTAATATCGCATCCCTAATTTCTAAAATGCATTTTTGTTTTAAATTTCTCATCTTTCACTTTTTCGGTCTTAGAATAATAACAAGTTAAGCAAAGTGAAGCCATATAATAATAAATAATAAATAAAATATCTTTATTTCAGACCAAGATCCATATTTAGTTAGTAACATACTTAAGAACTAGAGTTAAAGTAATAAGTTAAAAATGACATCAATTGAGAAATATTTTCTCAATTTTCATACATTGCCCTATAGCTATTTCATTAGATTATTATAATAGAGAAAGAGATGGAGACAGCCTATTTTTGGCTCCACTTTTTAACGCGTTGGCTTTATGGAACTAGATTTCCGGTAATTCTGTGTTTTCGGTTATATCGAAAATCCACAACTGGCCTGATAGGTATTTTAGTAATACATTTTTCAGTAACTTCTCGCAAATTATACTAAATTTTTATAAAAATCAATCTAATGTGAACGACAAAATCGTCACACATTCTAAACTTTTACCAAACATTCCACACCTATCCGTCAAAACTACTAGAAACTTGTCACTCACACCAATATGTATAGTTAAAGCCTATATTCCTCCAGAAAAATATTCCTAAGTAACTAAAAATAGGTTAATGCTGCTCCAAATATTCCTGTTGATATTCGGAGGTCAATGACCTAGCGCGGCATAGACTATAAAACGATCTTTCTACGCTTTGTGGTTTTGTGTAGTGAGGGCATACCGCGAACGTGAACAATTCGAAAATTTCGTCCTGCATCTCTTTCACTCGATTGGGTAAGTGCGATAGAGAGGGAGATACCAATTTTCGTGGTAGTAGGTTTTGATTCGTCTATATTCGTCGTGGCTGTTTGACCTTAATTTCGATTGCCTTATTGAATATGAATGAACACATACGAGTATATTATTCTGGCGTATTTTATTAATACGTAGATTAATATCGGCTTTCTTTGCGAAGGCAATTTTAGTAGTAACAACCGATTATTACAAATATCGATCTACACGGTCCATTTTTATATCAACCCGGCCAAAACACGAAGGTTGGCGAGTTGGACCCGATCATGTAGAAGGCCCATTAATTTTTCATGAAAATATCTCTTTTTAAATTAAATACTATTTTTGATGATACCAGTAGTATACAAATGTTGGTATAGTTCTTGTACCAATGGCAGGTTTCCCAAACTACAGACAGGTACGTTCCTAAAGGCTTCGTCAGACTAGCGCGTGGCGTGAGCGGGGCGCGAGCGGGGCGCGAGCAGAGCGCGATAGAAGCGGGGAGCGCGGCGCGCTTACATCGCGCGCGTGTCAGGCGCGCATCGCGCGCGGGTCACGCGCGCGTCGCGCGAGCGCGCCGCCAGCGCCGCGCGCTCGATTCACCGAGCATTTTTCTTTGCGCTGTGACTGCGCGGCGGTCGCGCCGCGCGCCGCGCGCGCGTTGAAAGCGGGGCGTGAGCGGGGCGCGATAGGAGCGCGGCGCTAGCGCCGCGCTGCGTCCAAGCGCGGGTCGCGCTCGCTTCGCGCCCCGCTCACGCCCCGCTCACGCCACGCGCTGATCTGACGAAGCCTTAAAACATTTTTATTCGTTAAATAACCGGTAAACATTACTGTAGTATACGTGTGAAAGAGAAGCGTATATCTGTCGTCTCCTACGCACGAACACGATCGCCAGGCGCGCGCACGCGCGTCAGTCTCTCTTGGATGTGAAGCGGAGTGACGTGTGACGTGTGTGACGGTGTGTGGAAGCAAGGAGCCGATATATCTTTATCATGTTGTGGAAGCGGTGTAAGTGGCAAATACTACATTTTGGCGACGAGCTGAATCGGTAAGTTGTTCTATTACAACAAATTTAACAAGGGGAGGAATAGGCCTATACTTTTAGGTTAGGATTTCGAACCGACTGTAACTAGGTGTACCTAACATTATTGCATGGGCTAAACAAAAAAGAAATTAAGACACACTCGTTTTTGCGTATCGTAGATGGAACAGTGATACAAAACATGTAGGATCAGTCAACTGTGGCGCGAATTCACCCATTGTAAAGTATACGTATGTACGTGGGTGGTTTACGGATAATTTCGTAACAAACATAAACATTTATTTATCAATTTTATCATTAAATATCATACAACGCAAGCTTAGTTGACTACTTACACCTTTAAAATAAAGAAAGGCCAAGCGATAGGTATGTAAACACGCGCGAGCCGCGCATGGGCTCCATGAGCGGGCGGCGCCGCGCCGCGGCGTAGCTTTGTAATTCGAGATAGCGGTATGCAATATTGAACCTTATGACGGTCATTGAGATTGTACTATTATTTATTCTGTGACTGAGATTAAAATTTGTTTGGGTTTTCGTTTTTGCTGTGTTATACACTGGTCCTATTATTTATTCTGTGGTTATACCTACGTTAGAATGAAATGCTAGATATTATAACTTATAAGTACATGTAACTCATGTAAGTAACCAACTATTGTTTATTCTGTGATATAACTCGTGCAAGTCACGAAAAAATGGAAGTAAGAGGTTAATGCATGATTAAATTGATTATAAAACCTACCTATATATCGCAATCTCATTATCAAATAAGCTGAATCATAAGTAGTTATCCGTAATTCCGTATTGAAGTAGGTATCTAAAATACTCAAAAGTTAAATAAAGTCGTAGCTTAAAATTACGACTTGCTTCCAGTAACAAAATAAATAAATAAAACGGCATAAACGCCAATGGCGGCAATGGCGTTCAAGACTGTTTATATTACGTTCATTCAATATTACTGCATGAACTCGTACTACTCAATAGAACTCGTAGAATCGTTGCGATGATGAAAATATATGTATTACTTATGGTAGATTGTATGCTGTTTTGGCAGAATAGTCTAGACAAATCAAGTTGGCAGATTAGTCAAAGAGAATAGTCCAGTCAAAGTTGGAATAGTCCTGTCAGGCTGTCACATAAAAACAATTTTGCATGATAAGTTTATGGTGATGATGATAATTTCGATTTGATTCATTTAATTTATAATTGGATTTTAACAGGACTGTTAAAATCCTGTTTGATGTTGGAATCTAAAAAATACAAATATTTTTTTATTTACTTATAAATTTAATAGAAGCAAGATGTCGTATAGCGTGATGGTTGTAATGACTTAGATGTAGGTATGCAGATGATGACTGCAGTACCTAGAGAGAAAAGGAGATTGGACGAAAGGATTTAGACTGAGTAGAATTAAATAGATGGCGTCTGTTTAATATCTACTACAGCCCATATGTAAGATGTCGTATAGCGTGATGGCTATTATGACTTAAATGTAGGTATGCAGATGATGACTGCAATACCTAGAGAGAAAAGTAGATTGGACGGAAGGATGTAGACTGAGTAGAATTAAATAGATGGCGTCTGTTTAATATCTACTACAGCCCATATGCAAGATGTCGTATAGCGTGATGGCTATTATGACTTAGATGTAGGTATGCAGATGATGCCTGCAATACCTAGAGAGAAAAGGAGATTCGACGGAAGGATGTTAAATAGATGGCGTCTGTTTAATGTCTACTACAGCCCATATTTAAGATATGTATAATTTACATAATTAAAAGTTTGGATGGAAGAATGTAGACTGAGTAGGATAAAACGGATGACGTCTGTTTATTGCCTGCTACAGTCAATATTTGTTGTCAATAGGAAGCCAACAAGGACGACACCATCGTTGTCAGTTGAAAAGTTTAACTGCGAAGGTGACATCAGTTCTGTATCTATACGATGGGAACGTTGGAAGAGAAGCTTAACAATATATCTGAAAACTGCAGGCGTCAAAAATAAAAAAATAAAATAAAATAAAGGGCGAGTTTGTTACATTGGAGGGGAATGGAGCTGCAGGAATTATTTTAATATACCAGGGGCAGACCCTACATCAGAGGATTCCGGACACCAGGATGAATTCCAGGCGGAAAAAAAATAGACAGTTACTTTGCACTTAAGTAAAACAAAAGATTTGAACGGCATACATTTAGACAAATAAAGCAAGAAGACAATAAGAATTTTGAGAAGTTTTGGTCCGACTTCGACAACTAGCGACAAAGTGTCAATTTGATGATATATAAGATCATCTCAATGATCAAATAACTGAAATATGTGCATCAGAAGAACTTAGGAACAAAATACTCAAGGCAGGAGATAATATGACTATTGGGAATATCATCTCGGAGGCTAACGCTCTTGAAGCCATTAACAAACAATTAGAGGGATATAAAAACAAGGAAAAGGATGCATCAATAGAAATAAATTAAATAGAAGAGAAGACTAAAGGAAAATAATGTTACAGATGTGGAAGCTGGCGACATTTATCCAACAATGAAAACTGTCTATCACGTGGCAAAAAAATGCTTAAAATGTGGCAAAATTGCACATTTTAAAATGCAATGCAGAAGTCTAGCCCTAAAAAAAAAAGTGAAGAAAGAGGATGAAACTCGCCCGAAGAAGTTTTCAGAGAAATTAAATAAATCTCATGAGGTAGTAAATATTGAAGAGGAAAAAGATTCTGAAACCGTAAAAAACCGAATACCTAATTAATATTACTGTAGAGTAGCTAACTGTAGAGTGGGTGGAGCGAAAATCAATATGATAGGATTCAGAAAAAAAAATCTAATTACGGATAAAACCTGGGATAAAATGAAGGAAATGGGAGTAAGGGATGAAATAAAGATTCCAAAGAAAAAAAAAGAAAACTCATTGCCTATGGGTCCGAGACACCTTTGCGACTACTGGGATCCTTCCGCTCCGATAATGAACTACCTGAAAAAAAAAAAGACGCTGTTTCCTACTTGGTGGAAAAAGGTACACATAATTTACTGGGGAGGAGTCGGGAGGACGACAGCAACTGCGTTAGGAGTTCTAAGAATAGGGTTGGAAGTAAACCGGATTAAAGCCGAGCCTTTCCCTAAAATTAAAAATATTTTAATATAAATACCCGTTGACGATAATGTCAAGCCGATCGCGCAGCCTTACAGAAGAATTCCGATTCCTCGGGAAACAAGCGTTGATGAAAAAAATTACAGAAAACTAAGAAACAGCATTTCAAGTATTAAAAACCACTTTGTCTAAAATACCTAATTTGGACTATTATAATGAAAATAATAAACTATGGTATTCGCAGTACAAGTCTTAGTACAAACAAATAAAACCGATCCGCGAATAATAGCTTACGGAAATAGGACTTTAACTGTTTGCGAGAGACGCTATCGCCAAACAGTAAAAGAAGTTTTGGCTTTGGTATAGGCAATGGAGTACTTCCATATGTTTATTTTTGAAAAAGATTTGAACTTATAACCGATCACAAACCTTTGGAAGTAATATTCGGACCAAAAGCTAAACCATGTGCTCGCCTTGAACGATGGGTATTACGTCTACAGTCATACGACTTTCGGGTTGTATATCGTCCAGAAAAAAAAACAATATTCCTCCCTCTCTAGACTTTGTGAGAACCTCAAAGGACAGAGCAATCATATCAAAGGAAAAGATGTAGTTCAAAACGTAGTGGAACTGGCAAGACCAGTCGCAATATTGCTACAAGAAATTGAGATCAGTTCTAAAGAAGACACCGATATATAGAAAGTAAGGATTTGCCTATATGACTCCAAATGGGATGAACAAATTAAGAGTTACAAAATCTTAGAAAACGAACTATGTTTTTGTGGAGATATTATTTTAAGGAAAAAATAAAATTATTAGGTATACCAAAAAAATACTGCGCGAAAAGGTTTTAAACGTCTTGGCCACCCTGGTAACATTGGGATGAAATCTAGGCTCAGAAGTAAAGTGTGGTGGCCCAGATATGACAAAGACGTTGAAAGGATGGTGAAGTCGTGCAAAGGATGCACTCTCTTGTTTCAGCACCAATCGCCCCAAATCCGATCAAGAGAAGAGAGTTGCCAGCACACCGATGGGTTGATATTGCGATTGATCTTTTGGGTCCCTTGCTCTGTCACGATCACAGCAGACAATGGCAAGCAATTCGTTAGCCAGGAATTTAAAGAATTTTGCCAAAACAATGACGTATATTTGTTCAACACAGTTCCTTACTGGCTCCAACAAATGGAGAAGTAGAACGCCAGAACAGGGATATTATCAAACGGCTAAAGATAAGTCAAATCGACAAAAAGAACTGGAAAAAATCGCTTCTGGACTATCTGACTATGTACAATGGTACACCCCAAACGACAACGGGGAAACGCCAGCAGAATTATTCTTTCGGGGACAATTTACAGACAAAAATCCGATGATAGACATGTTTGAATACGTTTATAAAGACCAAGATATAGACGCCAGAGACAGAGACAGAGAACGAAAAGAAAAAGGTAAAGAGTACACAGACAGAAAAAGGAAAGCTGAGGACGGAAACATAAAAATAGGAGACGAAGTTATTTAAAATAATGAATAATACAAATAAATTTGCTCCGAATTATGAGCCCACTCATACAGTGATATCCTGTAAGGGTGGGAATGTAAATATAGAAAACTAGGAAGCCGGACAAATACGTAGAAGAAATATAATGCATCTAAAGAAGGTCAATGGGAGGTCTTGAAACTCTTGAACAAAAAGACGACACAGACACAGGACGGCGCCTGACTCGCCGTGACTGATTAAAGAGATACATATAAACTTAAATTACAAGTGGATAAAAGAGGAGTATAAGTATATAAAAAAAGTGAAGTGCTAACGTGAGCCGCAAAAGTATTGCTAAAAAATAAATAAAAAATAAATAAAAGTGAAGTATAAAAAGTAATAAGGAAGCGAGGGAAGTAAACAAATTATTGAAATAATATTTGTGGTGGAAGTGTTGATTACCGCCATATGCCATATACCAATAAAACAAAAGGTTATTTGTTGTTTTATTTAAATATCTTTGAATATAAATAAAACAAACTTAACAATAAGGAAGGGATGTAGTATACGTGTGAAAGAGAAGCGTATATCTGTCGTCTCCTACGCACGAACACGATCGCCAGGCGCGCGCACGCGCGTCAGTCTCTCTTGGATGTGAAGCGGAGTGACGTGTGACGTGTGTGACGGTGTGTGGAAGCAAGGAGCCGATATATCTTTATCATGTTGTGGAAGCGGTGTAAGTGGCAAATACTACAATTACCTTGACATACATCACTAATCAAAACATCAAAGATGATGAACTGGATTTAAAAACTCGTAATGTCAAACGAGTTTTTATAATTAAATATCTACAAAATGATTCCCAAATGCACCTTTGATGATGACATTAACATTAGCAGATGTTTAACTTGTCGTTAACATAATGCCAAGGATAGTGTGAATATCTCTGATAGTAATTACAGTAGAACCTCGATAAGAGGCAACGAACGAGGGTTTAAAACAAGCTTTTGTTTCCCTTCAAAGCCAAAACCCTCTCATCATCAATATTTAAGAGCTTTGCTCTTGTCGGTGGAGTAATCGCCACTCTTCTTTTTTCTGGGCCAGCCTTTTGACTTCCTCGTACGACACGGCAGATACTTTATCTCTAATTTGGCTAAAAACAAAACCCTCTATAACTCGAAATATTTAACTTCCCTTCAAGGGTGAAATTTGACCTCTGTAACTCGAAAAAACCGATGTATTGTTTTGTCACCATCAAATTTATGTAAATAAGAAACCTCTTTAAATCTAAAAAAATATAAGGCTGTATTTTACACGTTTATTTAACAAGATTTTTTGATTGGTTCTACCTATGTACTTTTTTAAAACGAATAAACACCTCTGTACAGTCGAAACCTCGTAAAGACAAAAACTTGATAACACGATGTGTTTTGCGTTTTCTGTAAGGTTCGTGTTATCGAGGTTCCACTGTATAATAATTAGCATTTTTACGTTGAGAAATCAATGCTCTTAGGGTTATCGCGTGAGAATTAATCACTGAGTACGAAGGTGAGGTCGTATCATTATAAAGGATCTGTTAGGCATTGATGTGTATGGCTATTCGTACATTACGTAGTAACAAACATTGTCTCTATCAAGTGTAGCTATAGATTTCGAAGGAGAGATTTCGACACGTTATCTACAGTTGCCGCTTTCATCCCAAATGCTTGCTCGCACTGACAGCGCGTTGACGAAGACGCTCGCGAGTCTCGCGACTATAAATTTCTACAGTAGACTTCAAATTTTGGTAGCCCTTATTATACAGTCCCGTAATATGCGCCAGCCGCCATCTTTGCTATTTTCAAGATACATAAAGGTCTTTAAGCAACATATTGCAATAAAGTATGTTATTACACGGTCAATATGTTCGCTTTCACTTTTTATGGGCGTAAAAGTATGTTTGTTAATGTGTGGGTCGTTGTCGACAAGTTATGTATTGTGTTCGTCAATCTTATCAAACGTCAGTGTAATAATAGTAGATTATGCAACAGTGATAGAATAAGGGTTCTCGGGTCTTTTATTAACGGCGACCCTCAAGTTTTAAGAACCAATTATGAGCTGTTGCATACGCTAGTTTTTCTAGGACAGCTAAAATTGCGTAATAAGCAAAATCTAGAAACGTGGCAGAATAGGGAAGATGTTATGCGCACTATAGAAATTAAAAAAAAACCAACAGCAGTGCTCATATGTTGTATGAAAATATATAGGAGCAGTGTTCTTTTGGAATACTTTTTTAATATCGCTGTCAGTCATCTAATTGACAGATATAGGTGCTGGAGTAGAAAAAAAAACATATACAAATAAGATATTATATTCTATATACCAGTGCTGGACACCCAGGCTTGCTCGATGCTGAGTCGGGACGGGACCATTTTGTGGCAGTACTCGTTTTGTTTCCAGTAAGAATACTACCGTTCTGGATTATAATTTATATTTCTATATTATTAACTTAACGCATTCAAATATTGTACAACCTGTATTTAACTTCCTAAAATGCCGTTTAAAACCTGGCGATTTTTAGAATATCAAAATAGTGTTGTGCTTTAATCGAATTTAACCGCAAAATTATTAAAAAACTTTTTAAAGTCCTTAAATAGATATCGAGTAGTATGTTATATTATTTACTTACAGTAAACAATGCCAATAAAGCCGTAGAATAATAATCGGAATAAAAAAGGAATAACAAGAAAAATAATAATTAATTAATTATTACATAAGGACTTTCTTGCCTTGAACGTTATTCGACGCTTTGAACAAAAAATGTCTACCTTAGGACGGAAAGAATACATTACTAGTCAATTAACCAATTTTACACCCGGAACATCTAAATTACTCGAATTAGTATTTAAAAACTCAAACATATTCCACAGAACCGGAAGGATATTCTTGTCGGTTTGATCATCACAAGATATTTAATACTTATATAATAGATGATCGGAAACCCAAAATTATAGCTTAAGAGATCTTGTTGGGTAGTTGGTAACGAATGTTTGGACCAACGCCGATGAACTAAATACCGATGTAGTGGCGAACCGAAATGTGTCTAAAACTCTAAACACGTTAATGTGAGTATACATACAAACATAACATTTATTATTATTAAGTCCGCAATTTGTACCGCCATAAAGTTTAAACAAATAAAAACATTTACATATGACTAAAGATTAAAAAATAGTACAAATATTCCATATGCACTGTTTAAATTTTTATTTTATTGTAAAATAATTTGCGACGACGAGTGTTGCTATGGTAAAACAAAGTCTGTTACTCTGTTTTTACTGAACTAACAGAGGCACGATCAATATACGCGATTATTTCGGTTTTAATTATTTCATTTCAATGGATTCTATAGTCTGTACTTTTAGATATAAAAAAACACAAATCAAACCACGTGGCTTGCTAATTTAGCCAATGAGGTTACAACATTTCGTAATCGTCACGGCTACGTTTTTTTTAATTTTTATTTAAGGTACTGATACACATGCTCATTAATAGCATGCTTATTAGCAAGCGGGGAAGTGGGAATGGTTCCGCTGCCATCCCCTTTTGCTAATAAGCACAAAGCATGCTAGTAATGAGCATGTGTAACAGTAGCTTTAGAACATCTTAAATCTACCATTTAGGTGAGGTGAGGTTGAACCCTCATTGGCCAAATTACCAAGTTACGTGGTTTTTTTTAATACCTTTAAATACCTTAAAGTACAGACTAAGAGTCCGTCTATACTAAGTTTCATAGATTATGATAGCACAGCGCCACAGACTGTGAATATGTTAAGTAAACGTCATATTTTCATAGAAGTTTGACGTTTAAAATAACATTTTCAAGTTTGACAGTTTATTTGCTTGGAAGAGATACGTGGTTTGACTCTTATCGCGGTAATAGAAGATAATATTTAACTGAGACTTGTTATATTTTATGAATCATTGAAATTTTGATGTTATAATCTGCGATTACAGAATTTAAAAGACTAGTGTTTAAAAAATAAAAAGTTTAGTAGAAAAAAAAACTAAGCATTTTTTACTAATTATTAAGCCGCCAATCGTCAATACCTCGAGTCTCAAACATTTGCACCAACATTGGCCCATTTGGCCACGCAAGGCCGTCCATTACCGAGCTCAGTGGAGTGTGAATATTGGCGTTGCGAAACGGATACATATACGCAAATGAAATAAACCGATGTTTGATTGTTTTGGAAGATTATATTGTTAATGAGAACGCCTGTTTTATGCCTGCAGCTTAATCTACCATACTTATATAGTGACAGCGATCTGTTCTCATTCGCGCATAGTCAGAGAGAGTCATACTGTCTTTTTCTTACGCATAATATTGCCACTGAAAAAAAGGGAGGCATATAGAGTTTTTTTTTATTTACTGTCAGATCTCAGTTTAAAATTTATTGCAGACTTATTACACAACTAGCTGGTGCCCGCGACTTAGTCTGAGCAATATCTTTATAAGTTGTAACCTAAGTGTGATTCTGATGTATGTAATAATACACATGCTCATTGCATGCTCATTAATAGCACGATGATTAATGTAAATATGTAACAGTACCTTATCGTTACGCGTGATTTTGAGTGGTTTTATTTTTTATTGTCTGTTGTAGAGCAATAAAAAATACTTCCTGTTTTTAGTCGCCTTCGTAAAATTGCATTTATATTCAACAATTAATACAATCAAAAGCATTTTAATGAAGTTAATTGTCATAACAGAAGCCACATCTTAAGCTGGTTGAGGTTGTGATAAAACGATCAAAACCGCATAAAAATGCTGCCGCAAGTTTAATAATTATCGTTAACGAGGCTTTCGCTTTTACGCACAGCGCGGGTATCGGCGCTGGCGCATCTTTGTGTTAATTTAATGTGCACATCTTAGGTGAAGGGTTCTGTAGTTATAAAAATGTACTTTTTGTTTTGCATTTGTTTCAAGATTCGTAACGAAAACAACACAAATGCGCAACAAGAATGATGGTGATTCCGTTAAGGGGCTTAATCAGTATCGTGGTCTGACGAGAACATTATGACGCAATATTTTTTTTTTTAATGGAGCGTTGGCTTTTTTAAAACGACCAGTCCGCTATTTATAATCGTCCTTAAGTTTGCTTTCTTATTTTTCCTCATACTTCTCTTGGTAGAGATTTTTTTTCTTCGGTAAAGTTTTTTTCTTAATTTTTCCTCATACGTTGCTTAGTAGAGAAAAAAACTCTATATCTCTTCCTTTTTTTCCAAGTGGCAATATTAGCGAAGGAAAAAACCAATATGACTTCTAGAGTCAAACCACATTATCTTTTCTCAGTAAATGAACTGTTAGACGTGAAAGTGTTATTTTAAACGTCAAACTTCGATGAAATTATGACGTTTACTTAACACTTTCACACTCTGTGCTATCGAAATCTAGGAAACTTAGCATAGACTGACTCTATGCACCTGCAATCTGGTCAAACTATACTGACTTAACAAGTGTCAATAGGTCAATACTACCTAATTTATTAGTTTCCTTTGTGAAAAGGTTTCATATGCGAAATATACGCGTATTATGTTTCTAGTTTCTACAGGCAAGTTCTTAAATACAATATCAACTCTTATAGTCTGAGAAGGCTCAGGGCTAGTTTAGTCAACAGTATATTTACGACCTTAGTGTTCAGGCAATAAAGTCCTATGTACATATTTTTGGAACTTTGGCTGTATTCATATCTTTGTAGCTGACTGTACCGCGAAAATCGTACGATTGCGGATTTGTATTTCCATCTCTGTCACACTTGCAAATGAAAGTGACAAAGAGGTTTTTCCATCAATGCCAATTTTCGATGTTCGTGGTAGGCGTGCTGTTCTAATTCTAATATTCAGAGAGAGTCATACTGTCCTTTTCTTACTCTTTTATTGCCACTCCGAAAAAAGGGAGGCATATTTTTTTTATTACTTGTCAGTCTTGGTTAGTCTGACTATACACTTTCTGCAGTACTCTGATACCTGACTAATACCTGCAAAAACTTTGACTTTCATTCTTGGCATAATGACGGCATTCAAAACAGTTCCCAGGCCTATGTCGCCTCGCGGGTTCGCGTGCAAGTTTTGACAAGAAAAACGGATACATACTTAGTTACTTTATTCTTCCTAATGGGTGAAAATCATCCTGATGTCTGGGAACCGCAAGTACCTATTTTAATCTAAGCTTAGCATTATTAATTTCAAAATAAGTACTATTACGCTATACAGGGCGATCTTGAGCATTTGCTTTAACTTTGTCATGTGGTTTAAGGAAACAAATTGGCATAGTTAATTTTAATATTATTTCTTTTCGTTTTCATACAAAATGTACATGTTGCATCAACCATTAATGTAAAACAGGCATTAGAGTAAACTATACTATGTTCTGGATTGGTCTACGCAAAGCAAGCCGGCAGGAATCGAGTTTTATGAACGCCCCGCTACTGATAGGCAGAGCACATGTAGCAAAATTGTGTTAGAGTGATCAATTCAAGAAAATTTAAACGTTAAACTTGTATGTAATTATGACGATTCACAGCATAGACTTTCACAGTCTGTTCTATCAAAATCTAGGATACTTAGACTGACACAGACAGTAATAAACGTAATTTGTATAAACATATAAATGAGTCGCTTATCTGCAAACTCAAGTAAATCCATGTGTCAGATTATGCAATTTTGACATTAAGAAAAGGTAATAAGATAGATATTTGCTGAGAGGCTCGAATGGAATTACCCGAGTTTGAAATTCAGCGACACAAATAGGAACAAAATATGTATCGGAATATTATTTGTACTATACCACGTTTTTATTGATTATTTATTAGTATTTGAATAATTTGTCTAAGTATAAATTAGTATGTGGTGTTTGAAATATAAATATATCTGAACACATCCATGAGGTAACGCTGCGCGAACCCTGACAGTATATGCCACCTGTAGGCGGCAGATTTTGTGTGAACGTTAACCGCGAAGTGACACCCCCCTGAAGGCCTAGTATAAAAATTGTACGACACTAACTCCTCGACCGCGTTAGCGTATCGGGAGTTCAAATTATGTTTGCCGTTTATTTAAATCATCCGGCAACTTTCATATTTTGACCCCTCGATACGCTAACGCGGTCGAGGAGTTAATGTCGTGCAACTTTTATACTAGGCCTTCAGGGGGGTGTCACTTCGCGGCAGAGCCTATACCACGAAAATCGAACGATTGCGGATTTGTACCTCCATCTCTGTCACACTTGCGTATCGGAGTGACAAAGAGGTTTTCCCGTCAATGCCAATTTTCGATGTTCGTGGTAGGCATGCTGGTAATACCTAGATTATTCACGCAGGTATTAGAATCGTATTAGTATTCGTAAAACGGGTCGGACTGGAGTACTACGCAAGCCGCATAGTGATGTGGTAAAAGTGAAAACATGCTTGCTCTGTTGCAATTTGGCTGGAAATTTTACGTTTAACTCTCTTTTATTCACAATCGTAAAGTATGGTCGTTGCCGTGATCGGCTAGCCCAGTGGTTAGGGCGTCTGCCGCGAATGCAGGAGGTCGCTGGTTCGATGCGATCCCAGCCCTGCTCACCGTGCACCGGGGGCCTAGGTCATTAATTCTCTTTTATTCACAATTGTAAAGTATGGTCGTTGCCGTGATCGGCTAGCCCAGTGGTTAGGGCGTCTGCCGCGAAAGCAGGAGGTCGCTGGTTCGATCCCAGCCCTGCTCACCGGCAGGGACCGGCCCGCTATCCCTTATAAAGGGTTTTGTATGGGTTTTTAATAAGGCTTAACTCACCATACCCTTACGCGACAAAACCCTTTCATATTGCTTTTAAAGCCCTTATCTTAGCGGTATCCCTTATGAGTAATCAATATCCCAATACCCTTATGAAACCCTTATGACTCGCTCACCAATACCTTGCATATTGGTTAGCCTTATAAAGGGCTACCCTTATAGTAAAGGCGTGCTAATTTAAACCGTCTACCTTGTGCATAAAACGCACATTTGTTCGTACATGATAGCAAGCGATCGTAGTCAGCGGCGGCACTCTTTGATGTTCGCCCGCTTCCGAGTGGTAGAAGCCGCAATAGATGAAATAAGGTTTAATTTTCAACCGACTTTTAAATTTCAAATAGGAGGTGTTTCTCAATTCTTGTGTGTTATTTTTAGATGTTTGTTACCTCAGAACTCCGTCAATACTGAACCGATTTTAAAAATTCTTATTTTATCTGAATGTAGATGGTTCCAGCTTGGCCAAAATTAATTTCTGATGATGGGATCCATGAGGAACTGATGGAACTCCTCAAATTTGAAAGGCGCATGCATGATTATTTGGCTGTTTTCTTAAGACACTCGAGCATATATTTACGAAAACCATCAATTTGGCGGAATGGACCTGATGATGAAGACCAGGGATGGCAAAGTGGAACAACATTGACAACATTTTATGTAGGCATGCATGGCATTAACGTCATCATATCATATTTATTATTTTTCAGAGAGAACGCTGAGTTTTATTATTGCCAGAAGTGTGTTTATTTTGCTTGGCACCGACTTCAAACGTATCAGTCGATAGACCACCTTCATGTATTTGCTTACTCATCCTTTCCAAACCTTACAGCAAATAAAAATTAATACATTTTATTTTTCATTTTTTGAAGTCGGTTTTAATTTATTGTTAAAAAGTTTAATCTTTCTATTTTAGTTGGTAAGTACTAGTATGAGTAACGCAGTACTACTAATAAACAGAAAAAAATAGTCAAATCAGACGGCGGAGTTCGGAATTATCAGCTTAAGTACCTTACCTATGTAAAGTCCCACATACCACCCCTGGTCTTCAGCATCAGGTATATTGCACCAAATTTATAGTTTTCCGGAAGGAAATGCTTATGTTACTTAACAAAACACCAAAATTGCTAATTTGCCTTTGAATATTGAGGTGTTTCCTAAATTCCTCATGGATTCCATCATCAGATTAGAACCAAAGCTCTTATGGAACCAACTTGGAGGTAACTTTTATCTAACAAAAAAATAATTGTTCAAATTGGATGACGGAGCTCGGAGTTATCGGCTTATGTATCTAAAGTTCAACATGCCATCGCTGGTCTGCATCATGAGGTCTATCGTCCCAAATTTATGATTTTCGCAAGAAATTGCTTAATTTCCTTAAGAAAAGACCGCAATCACTAAACATGTGCCTTTAAAATTGAGGAGTTTCCTTAATTCCTCGCGGATCCCATCATCAGATCAGCACCAATATCCTACATGGGCCATCTAGGAGGCAACTCTTTTCGACTAAAAAAAGATTGCTCAAATTGGACGAGGGAACTCGGAATTATCGTCTTATGTATCTGAAGTTCCACATGTCATCCCTGGTCTCCATCATCGGGTCTACCTGGCCAAATTTATGGTTTTCGCATGAAATTGCTTCATTTACTTAAGAAAATACCGAAATCACTATAAATGTGCCTTTGAAAGTTAAGGAGTTCCTTTAATTCCTCATTAACCTCATTATCAGATCAGCACCGAATTGCTACCAGACCAATTTGGAGGTGACTCTTTTCTCAAATAAAAATAATTGCTCGAATTGGACGATGGAGCTCGGAATTATCGGCTAATGTATCCTAAGTTACACTTGTCATCCCTGGTCTTCATCATCAGGTCTACCTTACCTATTTATGGTTTTCGCATGAAATTCCTTCATTTATTTAAGAAAACACCGTAATCATCATACATGTGCATTTGAAAATTGAGGAGTTCCCTTAATTAAATTGGAGGTAACCTTTCGTAAAAAAAACACCTTAATCGGACGATGGCGCTAGGAGTAATCGGTGAACATACATTTAAAAAATAATTTTAAAGAAAAAAAACCGACTTCAATTGGACTTCCCGGTATAAGTTAAAGTAAGCGAATTATTGCTAATTTATGTTTTTATTTTGTTAAATTTTTCTCAAATCGTATTTAAAACTTATTACTACCAGGGTTCAGCATCAGCTCCATCTTGTGAACTGCTCTCCTAATTGCTCGTTAACATGAGTCGATTAACGAAAATAGCACACGCGTATGTTTCACCAAACCTGAGTTCCACTAGGTACTGCCAGGGTTCAGCACCAGCTCGATCTTGTTAACTGTTCTCCTAATTGCTCGTTAACATGAATCGAATCATGAAAACAGCACTCGCCTATGTTGCACCAAACCTGAGTTCCATTAGGTACTACCTGGGTTTAGCATCAGCTCCATCTTGTGAACTGCTATCCTAATTGCTCGCTAACACGAATCGAATCATGAAAACAGCACTCGCCTATGTTGCACCAAACCTGTGTTCCACTTGGTACTGCCAGGGTTCAGCATCAGCTCCATCTTGTGAACTGCCCTCTGAATGGCTCGTTAATATGAATCGAATCATGAAAACAGCACTCGCCTATGTTGCACCAAACCTGAGTTCCACTAGGTACTGCCAGGGTTCAGCATCAGCTCCATCTTGAGAACTGTTCCCCTAATTGATCGTTAATACGAGTTGAATGACGAAAACAGAACTCTCGTAAGTTTTACCAAACCTGAGTTCCATGAGGTACTGCCAGGGTTCAGCATCAGCTCCATTAATTCCTCATGATGATGGATCATCGAAATTTAATTAAAATCAAATAGGACTACCTCGAAGGCATTTTGTAACAAACAAAAGATGAATGATACAGCTGGGGCCCGCGAATTATAGAGCAGTTCCTCTTTGACATCCGTGGTCGTCATCATCAGGTCTGCTCCACCAAACTGGTAGGTTTTGTAAAGAAATGCTCGAGGTTCTCAAGAAAATACCCAAATGACTATGCATGTACCTTTCAAATTTGAGGAGTTCCCTCAGTTCCTCATGGATCCCATCATCAGAAATGGATTTTGAAAAAAACGGAACCAACCTGGAACCATCTACTTTAAGAAACTAAAAAAAAAATTAAATCGGTTCAGTAATGAGGGAGTTCTGAGGTAACATCCATTAAAAAAATAAATATAATAATAATAAAAATTCAGCCGAATTGAGAACCTCCTCCTTTAGGAATATTGAAGTCGGTTGAATATACAAACAGATGAATAGGTACATAACCGTCTCCGTCGAATTCTCGAAGTCGATTAACCTTTTGGCCGCCGGACCCTGTTCGCCAAGACGCTCACTCACACGCCAGAGCAAATTTTAAGTAAACAACTAATAAAAAGTTTAGGGATTGCAAATAGTGATATCGATATTCATAATTAAAGGTGGAATTCTTCTCAATTTGCCTTTTTTTATTTCCAAACTTAGATTTCTCTCAAAATTTCTAAACTAAACAGATTTACTATACAAGAAAATGTTGAAAATAAAGGACTTTATCATGAAAAACAACAACTAAACATTATCGAATCATAAAGTAATATCACCGCACTAGTCTGTACGAGTAGTCTTCTATACATGTCAACGGCGCGCAGGGCACGTCTTTAGTTCCGACTGACAAATACTGTTTACGCGCGAGTTAAGTAATAATAGCGTCTGAGTCAACGGCATAAGCGCTTGTCGGTACGTAAACTTTATAAACCATAAGATTAGGGACGCGCATCGTGTCTCGATAAATTTACATACTTACCGGAGGGTTTTCGGAGAAAACTAACAGGTGGATTTAATAATATATATATATATACAGTATGTATCAGAATGAAAGGCAAAACAAGAAACCCGTTAATGTTTAGATCATAAATATGAGCATGGTACTTACCTAATTCATCAAAAATACGACAGGTTTTACGTGAGGTATAAAAATATACATTTATTATTATTGTGTTGCACCTCCCCTGTATTATTTGTTTACAATCTTATAAATGACATTTCTTAAATTACCAACTGACAGACAGGCGTCAAACCTTGTTGAAGTTTGGATTTTTACCTAGTTACAAACAAATAGTTAACAAAGCGCTTGCGCGTTGC
Source organism: Lathronympha strigana (assembly GCA_949128165.1). NCBI lineage: Eukaryota > Metazoa > Arthropoda > Insecta > Lepidoptera > Tortricidae > Lathronympha > Lathronympha strigana. The sequence goes on along the minus strand of OX421917.1, from coordinate 18,751,065 downwards.
CTATGACTACAGCCATTATTAAAATAATTACCTAGGTTACTTATAAACAGAACTCAAAGCGCATGTGTATTGACATAACAACGTTAATGTTAATTAGTTGCCCCTAGCTACATATCAACAGTACGCAATACGCATGCACTGTCAAAAATCAAAAACGTAAACAAACCCTATAGGATGTTACAAAAACCATTAACCGACTGCAAAAATATGGTCTTCGAGTAATTCATTTAGTAATTTTATGCCATAAAACATGTATTTAGGCACGTGAAATGCACGTCATTACATTGTACTCGAGTTCCCCGTCAACCAGTTTTAAGGTTTGCTCTTCGTTGTGATACATACTGTATATATCGGTTATATATATATATATATATATATCGAGTTAAAATGTAGACCTCCGCTGTCACTGCGGTCAATAATTTATTCGGCAAATAAACCGCAATGGACAATTTACTGAAGAAGCTGCCTAAACTTTATCCATTATTATGCCTTTTTTTTTCTACATATACCTACTTACTACGAGTAGTTACCAACAATGACAATAATTGGCAATTAAATGTTTGAACGCTTAAATAAAACCAGATTCGTGAAAACATATTCATTTTAAAAACTTGCACATCAATTGAACTTTCCCATCCCTAGCTGTCTTTTATACATGCCAACGGCGACAGTGACACGGAAAAATTTAGAAATTATAAGCATATTTTTTAAATCCTTTATTATGAAACAATGGATTCATATACCTGCTTAAAAAGTAAATGTATGAAAAAACAAAGGGTCAACAAGTTGACACGAGTACAAAATAATTTTTAAATTCTATTATTTTACCATTTAGTAAGCGGTTGAAACTTTGTCTTGTATACAAGACGACGGCGTTAGTGTATCGTACTATCGTTGTCTTGTATAGGTGACAACGGCGGTCAAAGGGTTAAAAACATTCAAACAGCGCGAGTAGCGCGACGGACGACAGACGAGTTGGAAGAAAAACAGCGAATGTAAATGTAAACCAAAAACCGGCCAAGTGCGAGTCGGGCTCGCGCACAAAGGGTTCCGTAGCAGCAAATATAATAAACTTATTATGTCAATTTATACACCTGGTGAATGGAGCCTAAACTTATAAGGTTCAGCCATCGTTTTCAGTGTAAGCACAATAACTTAACCAAAATTACAGTTAAATCAACCTATCTCAAAAACTATAAGAGATACTTTGATCAAACCAAAAATCGTTGAAAGAGTTAATTAGCATGCATCACCTCTATTTTTTTTAGAATTTTATACCCCGTAGTTATAAAAATAGAGGGGGGGGGACATACTTTTTACGACTTTGAGAGCTGATATCTCAAAAACCGTTCACTTTAAGAAAAATGTTTTTTAGAAAACTTTATATCATTTTAAAAGACCTTTCCATTGATACCCCACACGGGTATGTACATCGAAAAAAAAATTTTCATCCCTCAGTTACATGTATGGGGGGCCCCACCCCCAATTCTTTTTTTTACTATTTAGTGTCATAATTTTGTAGCGGTTCATACAACACATATTCCCATCAAATTTCATCACTGTAGTACTTATAGTTTCCGAGTAAATCGGCTGTGACAGACGGACAGACGGACAGACGGACAGACGGACAGACGGACATGACGAAACTATAAGGGTTCCGTTTTTGCCATTTTGCTACACCGAACGAAATAGTTACCTACTTAGAGCAGATACTCAATAACTGATGCTGATTGGCTGCCGCTGTTTGGCGGCATCCTCATAAAGAATGAAATTGCCAAAGGGAAAGCTTTATAAAAAGCGCTTAATTATAAGGGTAACCCTTATATAAGGGTAACAAGACGTATAGGTTAGCGGTAAGCAATTGCAAAGGGCTAGCTTTATTGTTCGGTCAGTATTTTGGTAAGGGCTAGTCAAATGTATGGGCTAGCTGTTCGAACGGCTAAGTCTTATTTTGGGTAAGTCGTTTTAAAGGGACGCCGTTTGAAAGGCTTTTAGCGAGGAAAGGGTTGTCCGGTCCCTGCTCACCGGGGGCCTTGGTCACTTTTATTCTGTAGTATATGACATCTCTTTCAATTTATAATGTAAAGTATGAATTAAATCATTGATTAATTATAATAAATGTTTTGATTCATGTTTCTTAGTAGTCACACTATTATAAAAAAAAAATTGAAAGTGATGTCATAAGTATACTACAGAAAAAGTGCCCAACCCTGGGCACAAGGGGCCTTGGTCACTTTTTCTGTAGTAGGTAGGTATATGACATCTCTATTAATTTATAATCTCTTAATCTTCAGTTCCTCCCTTAGGGTATACGAAAATAGATTAAAACCATACATATTATTAAAAAACCGGCCAAGTGCGAGTCGGATTCGTCCACCGAGGGTTCCGCACAAAGGATGATCCCCAATTTAGGTACTTAAAAATACTGGTAGCACGGAACTCTCGTTGTGCGGCAATTATACGGTTTTCGGAATTTTTCCTGTACTTGTTCCCATTGCAAATGTATGCGAAATGTGGCATAAACGGCCGTATCTTTTGATTGCGTTGACGTTGAGATATTTTCAATTTGCTACCTCTACGCGTTTCAGAGATAAAGGGTCTTGACTTGACAGACAGACAGACGGACAACAAAGTGATCCTATAGGTCATAGGAATTAGAGCCAGATATATTACTTTCCCCACTAGTGGATAAAATGCGTTTTCCCCCTCTAGTTTTAAAGGATAAAATAGCGCTTGCCGAGCTAATGACAGGAAAAAATTTATTGGCTGTTTTTTAATTCGAATATCGATCGCGCCCTTAAACGGATCTCTTTTTGTTACGTTTAGAAACCTTTTGATCTTCAGCAGCTACAATAGAGCTACAAGTGATGTGAAGTGGTGTTGCTACAGTGCTATAGTGCGTGAGTGTGTGTTTGTCGGACCTGTATCATGCGTGGGCGCGCGCGCTAGCGCTGCTACCGCACGTTACCATGGGGCTGCACAAGAGAGACAGTGAGTACTTATAGTACTTTATATAGTAAGTAATCATGTGGAAAAGTAAATATGTGGTAGTATAGTACCTATACTACCTGTAGTGCTTTTGAGACTTAAGGATAACTGACACCAGCACGGGACGGGACGGGACGGGACAATCTGTCAATTTCTATAAAAACCGTCACGTGACATACGACTACGAGGGCTCCGTGCTATCACGTTGTTCTTTCTATAGAAATTGACAGATTTTCCCGTCCCGTCCCGCCCCGTCCCGTCCCGTTCTAGTGTGAGTCATCCTTTATCCTTTATTTCAATTACAACAAAAACACATTATACTAAAATGAAATAAAAGTTTAAGTAAATATTCCCCCCTCGGCATGGGACCATAGACACTGGCAGCGTTTCCTCGCTGTATTGCAATACTAATGCGTTGGGCGAGGAAGCCTCCAGCTCTACGGTCGCCGGTAGCGTCCACAAACCTCTTTGGAATATGCTTTTGAGACTTATACTTGACTCCACAGTCAAACTAACTGTAGTTTGGTGGAGCGTTTGCTAAATTTGATAATGTAATTTTTGTCATCCAATAACTAAATAACAATAATAATGCTCCTGCCAGTGTGGTGGTAGAAGCAAGACGGACATACTTTCGAATGACGCAGTCGCTGTCGAATACGTACAACTCATGGTAAGCACACAGGGCGTGTCAACGGGTGTACTGCCATATCGCCGATATTTTTCGCATGATTTCATTTCTCAAACTTTCGCTTAAAGTTTAGTTGGCATAACAAGGTTTACTTTACCCAATTTAGTGTCATTTGGCATACTTGTCATTTGGCATAGGTTAGATATATAGATATTAAATAAACCGTGCCTCACACTAGAAGGGGACGGGACGGGGGGATTTCTATAGAAATTGCTCACCTAGTCTGTGGCCAAGAGTAAGCCCATTTGTTATTAAAAAAATGTACATTAAGTTATACGCTCCGATATCCGATCCGGGACGGGGCTGTCAATTTCTATAGAAATTGCTCGGCTAGTCTGTGGCCAAGAGTAAGCCCATTTGTTATTAAAAAAATGTACATTAAGTTATACGCTCCGATATCCGATCCGGGACGGGGCTGTCAATTTCTATAGAAATTGCTCGGCTAGTCTGTGGCCAAGAGTAAGCCCATTTGTTATTAAAAAAATGTACATTAAGTTATACGCTCCGATATCCGATCCGGGACAGGGCTGTCAATTTCTATAGAAATTGCTCACCTAGTCTGTGGCCAAGAGTAAGCCCATTTGTTATTTAAAAAATGTACATTAATTTATACGCTCCGATATCCGATCCGGGACAGGGCTGTGAATTTCTATAGAAATTGCTCACCTAGTCTGTGGCCAAGAGTAAGCCCATTTGTTATAAAAAAAATGTACATTAAGTTATACGCTCCGATGCCTCCGATATCCGATCCGGGACAGGGCTGTCAATTTCTATAGAAATTGCTCACCTAGTCTGTGGCCAAGAGTAAGCCCATTTGTTATTTAAAAAATGTACATTAAGTTATACGCTCCGATGCCTCCGATATCCGATCCGGGACGGGGCTGTCAATTTCTATAGAAATTGCTCGGCTAGTCTGTGGCCAAGAGTAAGCCCATTTGTTATTAAAAAAATGTACATTAAGTTATACGCTCCGATATCCGATCCGGGACGGGGCTGTCAATTTCTATAGAAAGAATCACGTGATATCTCGGAGCCCTCGGATGTCACGTGACGTTTTCTATAGAAACTGACAGATCGTTTCGTCCCGTCCCGTCTCGTTCTTGTGTGAGTCCTCCTTTAGATGCCTCCGAAGGCAGGCGGGCAGAAAGTCAACAGGATATTGTTTATAATCTGAGTGATATCTCTTCAAGGTTTATTTAAAACACAATAATTTCTTATGTTAAATAACCCAAATGCCGAAGACATACACCTACGGTAATTAATACCTCTGCAATGACATAATAAGTATCATAAAACTGATACGTCATTCTGAAATCAATTCGATTCGTCAAAACAAACTTTATTGAATGTGTCCAATCATCACATGCAGTTACACAATAATGAAAATATGAAATACAGTACGTTGACTCATTTCGTACTAGAACGTAATGAATAAATAAGCGTAACATTTCGTTTGATGCGTCTTGCTATTTCTTGAAAACAGTTGAAGTACCTGATTCTGAAACGGATAAAGCCATGAAAAAAGTAGTATCGTATTTTGTATGAAAATTCTAAACGTCCAAAGAAAAAGCTGCATCTTTGACATCAACATCCCCTGACTAAAATCCCCCAAACTAACTTTGTGCCATTTTTACTGACACTACAATGGGCCAATAAATATCACAGATTTTTATCACTGCTTGATTCGTAACTTTCCTTTGTTATATCAAAATGTTTAAATGTATTAAATTCCTCCGTCAGTTTCACTCGTTTTGACGGGCAGAAAACCAATGAAAAATAGTAGTTTTTTATTTATTTATTACTATTTTGAATAGGTAAATCTTATGATATTATCATAACCAAACAGATATAAAGAATAAAATGGTAAAAAAATGTAACTTTCGTATAAAAAATACTAAGACTTTCTTTTCGACCTAATATAATAGCTTAGTATAATAATTGTAACACTAATATTTATAGTAAGTTCATTGTAACCCTTGCACATGGAGATTCCGCTGTGACCTTTCACACTTCCAAGCACTCTGCTGCGCACCTGTCTGTGCTAAAATAGATCTGAACTTGTTTACATGGATGGGGATTAAAAATAAACAAACAATATATTCCTCAATAAACATTGATATTCGGCGAATACGAATTTTAATTAATTTTAATAAATCATACTCAGGATGTAAATGTATTTATTCATATATTCAAAATTCATATTCAAGCATTTATTTGCATAATAAAATCACAAAATCATGCATGCTAATACAATTTATATAAAACTTTAAACTATAACAATTGAACATTATAAGAAAAAATAATACATATCTGTGAAATAATAGTAACTGAGTCAAACAAAAATAAGAAAAAAGGAAAATTGTCAGGTACACAGCTCAAAATACAATTTCTTAACTAACCAATGAAACCATAATTTGTAGCGTATATCACCGGTATTTTATGTTGAAAAATTGTGTTAAAAAATTGAATGCATATTTGATAGTTTGACTTAACGACGTACGCGTTCCGCATCAACGCATCAAATCAAATCTTGAGTTAAAATACTCGCGATCATGACTGTGCGATGCGCAAGAGTGGAAAGTCATTCACAGTCAGTCATGTCGTTACCGCACTTGTTAACTCACCGAATCATCGAAAGTCAACGGACAGACGAGTGCAGGGTAAACAGAAAGTAGAACGAATATAGAAACTGCTTCGAAGATTTCCTTTGCTTCTCTGTCGCTTTTTAGGGTTCCGCAGAACCCTTATAGTTTCGCTATGTCTGTCCGTCTGCGGCTTAGTGACCGTTAGTAGTAGAAAGCTGTAATTTGGTATGAATATACTCGTACATATCAATAATGTCGACAAAGGTGTAGAATAAAAAGTAAGGAAAAAAAGGGTACTTACCTCCCATACACGTAAAGGAGTGTTTTTTTTTCGGGGAAATTCGGGGCCTAGTGAATGATCTCGGTAGCTCAGTTAGCAGAGCGATGGGAGTGTATCCCAGAGTCGCGGGTTCGAACCCGTCCGAGGTCATGATTTTTTCCAATTATCTTTATAAAAAACATACAAATATAAAGGCCATGTTGTTCCAGTAGACTCGAAGTACTTCGCTCGTTGAATAAAGCTTACACATTTTCGATTTTATATGGTCCATTCTCCAATTCCATTTGGCACATTAACCTACTTTACTAAAAGGGGTACTGCGTGTCGGTAATCTTACTAGCCTTGCGCCCAATCTCATTAGGATACCGTGTTCACTGCGTAGGTATTTACTTAGTTAAATAATAAAGTTAAAATTGCGTATTAATGGCCAGAGCTTTTGCCCTGAGTTCCCTTATACTGACAGTCGATAGAGACTGACGTTTTCTAAAGTATTTGCAACTCGCTCCCACCAATGAGAAAGAGCAGGATGCAGAATACTCTGGAATCGTGGCTAGAGAAACGTCACTGTCAAATCCACACTTAATTCGGTACCATGAGTTTTTATTAGTGCTCAGTGTGCGTATCCAAGATGACAGTCGCTAACGAAACGCAACTGTCATTGTCGCATTAATAAGGAAGAGTGATAGAGAGAGATAACTACGATACGCTACGTAGCGAGCGATTGGCATCTTGGCTACGCACCCTGAGGCCTTAAAACATTGAAAAAAACTGGAGACGCCTTGTCTGTCAATTTCAGTGAACGAAATTAGGTGAGCTATTTTTTGCGACAGGGCATAATATACCTAGAGTGGTTACAACCAACCGGGTAAAAAATATTCCTTATATAATAAGTACCTATAATGTAAACTTTCGTGAGTCATACTGACCACTCACGTATTTTTATCAAAATAGGCGTGACATGTTTCGACTGCATCGGGCAGTCATCGTCGGACAGACAGAGTGGTGTTGTCACCTTCGCATGTCAGCATGTCACACCTATTGTGATAAAAATACGTGAGTGTTAACCGTTGCAATTTAAAATAAGTACCTACTTAAATTTTATTCAATACTTACGTAAAAATGCAATTATACATAACCATTTTCAATCGCGGTTATAATGCGGTTATTATACTAAAGTTTTACATAATAGACGTACTTTCATAATGTAAGAATCTTGAAGATGGTACTGTTTATATTAAATAATATTTAAAACGGGTCACTCACGTAATTTAGTCGATTTTCGCTCGACATGTTTCGTTCTTTACGAAGAACGTCATCAGGAGCGCCCACTCGCGACAGAGGCAAGTCGTACACGTCAGTGTACCGAAGAACGAAACATGTCGAGCGAAAATCGACTAAATTACGTGAGTGACCCGTTTTAAATATTATTTAATATGTTCGAGTCTCACGAGAGTTTTATAGTTAAAACTGTTTATATTATTCAAAATGTCTATAGCTATATATTATGGGTACATAATGTAATATTTGCATAAATAATATACCTATATTTTTTGAGAAAGTTGCTTCCAAGTTTCCTTTACATCTTGAGACTAAGATTTATTACATATTGCCCCCTTGGCAGGGAAAAAAAGTCGAACATTAGTTACCTTTACCTACTATAGCTTTTTTCTACTCAAGCACTTCTATCTGTCAATTAGATGAGTGACAGCGATATTTAAAAAGTATACTTACATTAATAACGTTGTCTATGGTATTCCATAATAACACTGCTCCTATGGATTTTCATACAATATATGAGCCCTGTTGTTGTTTTTTTTAATTTCTATAGTGGGCACAACATCGTCCCTATTCTGCCACGTTTCTAGATTTTGCTACGCTATTGTAGCTGTCGTAGAAAAACTAGTGTATGCAACAGCTCATAATTGGTTCTTAAAACTCTCGGGTGTATTATTACAAAACTCGGCTTCGCCTCGTTTTGAAACGGCGACCCTCAAGTTTTAAGAACCCTTATTATGTCACTATTGCATAAACTACTATTATATAGGTTCCTCCGTATATTTTATTCAAATCTTGTAAGTTTAACGGCCTCTTTAGCCTAGCGGTAGTAACCCTGGCTACGAAGCTGGAGGTCCCGGGTGCCAATCCTGGTAAGGGAATTTATTTGAGTGTTTATCAATGATATTTGTTCCTGTGTTGTGGATGTTTCCTATGTATATGTATGTATTTATCTATATAAGTATGTATACTGTCGCCTAGTACCCATAGTACAAGCTTTACTTGGTTTGGGACTAGGTATTAAAAATAAAAGTTTATTTTTATTTTGGTGCCTACGGACAAATAATGAAATTGTATAAGTAGTTGCTTATATTTTCTCGTTAACGTAGACAATTTAATGGTTCCAAACTTTAATATTGTGGGTGATAAAAAAAAGAAAATATCTCGTAGTTTTTTTGTTTAAGTTTGTTAAGTTTCTGGTTTGTTATATTACTTTTTAAGGGTATATTTGATTCTGGCTGTACAATACTGCAATAGAACTTGAATAGACTTTAAGGAAGACTTATAATTTTCCATAATATGACAGAAATTTCAATAACAATCCAATATAACCGCATTACCTCCATTTTTCCAATCCCACCTCTACCCCTGACAAAACAAGGCTCATTTTCAATTGACCATATAAGTCAACAACACAGGATTGTTAGATCAAATAGGACTAGTCTTTATCTCGTGGGCAATAGGGTGCAATTTGTAATAATTAGCCAGGTCAGCCAGGACGGCGCGGCCGTCTGAAGGTCGGTCCAATCGATATTTCGTCTCACTTGTACGACTGTCTTGGCGTGTTATGAGCATGAATAAAAAGGTTTTATAAAAAAAATTGAAAGATATTTAAGTGCAATAACTAAAGCACTTTCATCTATAGCCTAAATCGTTCGAACTGAGCTCATCAACTTACAAAGGCATTGTATTAACAGAAAGACATTATATTAATACAATAGTATTGTCTACTTTTGTTTTCGTAAGCGCCAACTAATAGGTATTTACAGAAAAGGTTAGAAAGTACATTGCATTATACTGAAACACTTGTGGTCTTGTGGTTAAGACTTCTTTTCTCCCTTCGAGGACTTTCAATCTGGAGGTCATAGGTTGAATCCCTGGCTCGTATCGAGATTTTCAGAACAAAATATAATTAGGTATTTAGTTGCCGGTGAAACAATCATTGTGAGGCATAGTATACATCCGGGAGATATTCAAAGCTATATTTGAAGTATTTAAATTGCTTTGGGCCAGCGTCGGGGTCAGCCAAAGAAACCAGCCAACAGCGCAGAATCCCTTTAAGACACTTTACTCTTATTATGGTTATGCAACCGATACCTAAATATTTAGCATAAATATAATTTATCGATGTACCGGTAATTTCTGCACTTTCCGGTACATATTCATCAAACCAGAAAAGTCTCAAATTTCCCGCTAGATGTCGCTGTTCCCGCGAGCTAACTAGGTAATGGTATGCGTTTAAGAATCACGTCTATGTAGGCGAACTCTTTCAAGGTTTTCGCTCTGATCTTAATGATGATGATTGTTTTGGAAGCGAAGAGCACTTGAATATGTCTTGCCGCTTAGCACCATTTGCCGCAAACCCGGAGTTCAGCGTTTTTAAGGTATACCTTCATTCTTCATTCATCTGGATGGGATGGGATTTGAGACTTTTGACAGGTAACTCCGGGTTAGATGTGTAACCCTGCCGCCTGTTGACCACGCTGACAATGTCGGCGACATATGTCGGCTGGATACTACTGGTGGTTGGCGCAAGTGGCCCGTACACTTAAAAAATCACTATGCAAAAATATCGCATATGGGTATTAATCGACAGAAATTCAAGGTTAGGCTCTTTCACTACCTACGATTAAAATCGAAGTATCATGTATATTTGACAGTCGATTAATATTATCACTTTCGTCATAATTTGCGGTATTATTTATTATTAAGTATTCTTGAAAAGCGTAAAGTGTCTTAAAGATAAACAACATGCGGTCTGATCATCTCAAAACGACCTCCTCCAGACAATCTTTGGGTAGCAGTCAGTAGAATCCATACTAATATCATAAATGGGGAAGTGTGTGTCTGTTTCTTTGTCCGTCTTTCATGGCAAAACGGAGCGACGAATTGACGTGATTTTTAAGTGGAGATAGTTGAAGAGATGGAGAGTGACATAGGCTAATTTTGTCTCTTTCTAACGCGAGCGAAGCCACGGGCCAAAGCTAAGCGCTTTGTAAACTCGTGATTTCTCACTCAAGTGCGACAGAGAGGTGAAACTTCGTTCGTGGTTCGTGGTAGGCCTTCTAGTATAACATAAAAGTTCGTGTCGCTGCCAATAGCCATCACCACTGGAATGCACTCCGTTGCACGCGGAATGCACATGCATTGCACACTGGCTACTAATTGATATAAAAACTGCATTGAACTTGACATTTGTTAAATAATGAATATGTGTAACCCTGACTTTCATACCTTATGTTTACATAACAATATTACGGGTATGCTATTTTAAAACGTATATAAATATAAGAGCCTGGGCAGAGAGTACTATTTTGTACCATTTGGGGTCGAAACTCTTGGTTTTTTTAAAATACTTCGACGTTGACAAACAAGCATACGGCCCGCCTGATGGTAAGCGGTCACCGTAGCCTAAGATATTCGCGGTAGACTTTCTGAATTAAAAACCTGTGATATACGGCCAGTTTAATATACCCAAAGAAAGCTTACATATGTTTGAGTTGCTTCATATTTATTGGTGGACTCTATTGCCTAGTAAAATAAGGAAGACAGATGGTAACCACAGTTACCAGAAGCAATTGAGTGGTTAGTAAAAGGTACTTTATAGGTAACCTTCTTGATAAGGATCATGTCCAAGTCAATCGCTATGTTTTAGCGCCTTATCGATAAAAATAAGTGCGTACTTAAAAACTTTACATATGTTCACATGTAATAAACCTATTTGTTTTCTTGAAAGGTGACCTTAAAGCTTAAGGTGCCTTTCGCTGTCGATCGATTGGGTCGTATAATGGTTCTTATTTATAACTGATATCAAAGCTAGATAGAAAACTTGTACTGTAAGTCAACAGTTACACAACTCTTAATATACGTAAATATATCTTATTTGATTTGGTACGAGCCGGCAGGATTTGAACGCGAGACCTTCGGATTGAAAGATTTGAAAGGTTTTACAGCACACATGGTGATACTTCTTTGATGATGGTGATTCTTTTTCGCCCTTGTATTGTAATGTACTATCACGCTTTTATTAAACATACATTAACAAAATATTAAATTGCAGTTTATGTGATAGCCATACAACCCAATTTGTAAATATTAAATTTGAACGTAGTTAAGCATTTATGCTACTCTTGGATATAAAAACGACTTAATAAATGGACGTAGAATACGCAAAAACGTTGCAACCTACATGAATTGTTCATTCTAATTAATACCATATAATGACAAGTAAAAGACAGCTATTAAAATGGCAAATTCATATGGATTGGAACGTTCTTGTGTATCTACGTCCAAATAAGTCGACCATCCGCGCTTGCAGGGCCTCCTGAGACGGCGCCGAAGCCTTATCAGAGCCCTACGTATTGACTCATTGATCAAGCTATAAATTGCTGAATAGTGTGGCCCCAAAAATTTTAACTATTATAAACGGTTTCTAGGCAGAAAACGCAGATAGATATTTTTTATTTTTTACGAATCTCGGAGCTAAACGCGATTTTTATTACTATGTTGTTACCATGATTGTTATATACATAGTTTGACCAGGATCTGTTCTCATTGGTATAGAGATAGGGAGTCTTTTTAACGATTGTCTTTCTGTCTGGGGAAGCATTTATTAGTTTTTTATTAATTTACTATTAGGTTAAAGTATGTCTCACACTAAAACAGGAAGAGATTTACGGGAAAATCTATCAATTTCTATAGAAAGTGTCACGTGACATCCGAGGGCTTCGATCTATCATGTGATTCTATCTATAGAGATTGACAGATTTTCCCGTCCCGCCCCGTCCCGTCCCGTGCTGTGCGAGTGTGAGTCATCCTTTATCAGGCTTGTCTCATTCCTCATTTTTCTAAGAGTTTAGTTTATTATTCAGGATGCACAAAAATTGTGTTTGCTATAAAAGAGCAACGAATTAGAAAGTCTGCTCATTTCATATTAAGATTTATCTTGTTTTATGCTATCAGAATCTAATGACACTATCAAAATGCGGTACGCGTCGCGAACTCATGTCAAATCTATAACCGAAACTGAATGGAAACAAACTTGTGTTTTAAGTCACCGACATTATTACCACCTTCTCAAACCTGTGCTACCCTGGTATCTTTACCCTCCCAGTTTAAGTAGATCTCCAGTGTAAGGTAAAAGGTAAGGGATGAGCTCGAGTAAAAACAAGTGAAGTCCGGACGAACGCAGGAACAGTAAGACACAAAATTATATCCATCCCTTATTTCAGGGTTGTAATACTAGGGTAAGAAACAGACAGTATGATGCTCTCTAGCCTACTGTTTGGTAAGGAGTGGACCCCCACCGTGGAACTAATTTTGAATTTCGAATGTTCAAAGTTGGTACTAGGCCGGCTGGATGCGGGAGGCCCAAGATCGAGCTCAGTGGCGTGTTAGAGGAGAGACCTACGTCCAGCAGTGGACTAGCTTAGGTTGATGATGATGACTAGGCCAAGAAAATTTGATATTTTCCAGGAACTAATTCCCAGCAAGCTGGATATCGTTTTAATACCTTCATTAGGTCTCAAAGACATCAACCGAGTTTGCACAATCCCAGGAGCTGAGCTTGACTTTTAAGAGCCAAGTAATTTCCAAATTTCGGTAATGATTTGTGTAAATATTCGACTAATTAAAGTCTTGTTCAAGAAACCTCTAAAGTTATTATAAAGATCTATTAGAGGATGTACCATAAGTACATATATTTCAAAAATTGATATTTAGATTTATATGCCAAAGTAAGTAGCAGCACACAAATCACACCTCTAGCTATAATATTATGAACATATACCTACTTTATAGGTACTGGGTAAAACCGCTTTGAAATACGAATGTTATGGATCCTCTCAGCTGGGGTTGGAAGTCCGTATGTGATGTGGTCCCAGCGCACGAGTTTTTGGTAGAAATCGCGAAACGTCTGGTTGATGGAACTGGTGACCGAAGAGCTTCATGGTGGCCAGTTAGCTTGTAAGTAACTTACTGTATTTTTTTTTGCTATGTAACATTTATTATAATTAATAAATAACAATCGCGGTAACAGAAGACAATTTTAAATAAGTACCTTTAAATAAATAAATAAAAACTATCTTAAGAATAGAAATAGAAATTATTTATTTGATTCACAAAAAACATTATCTATTTACATCTTGTACAAAATATCAGAGAGAACCGAAATGGATGCCACTCAGCATATGCCGATAGCTAGGATACGAGATACTTAGCCATGGCGCTGGTTTTCAACCCATGGAAGAATAAAAAAATACCTTTAAAAAATACCTTAATATCTTTAATATAATATATTTTGTTAGTTATATTTAATTTAATAAAATGTAGGTAATAGTGCTCATGTGAGAAGCGTTGGTTCCCGTCCCCCGAGGTTTTTACTGTCAAGTTAAAGTTAAACTGGTTTTCACTGATTTCTAAAACGGCAACGGGAATACGGTGGAAAGCTTTAAAAAGTTACCTAATTCCACTCCCACCGTGACTCGAATGCGCAGGTAGCCTGTTCAATAATTTAGCTCTCTTCAATATTCTAAGGGGTCTTTGCGAAATCAACTTTTGACACGGTGTTTTTTGGTAATATCCTAGCGAATGCGCCAGTAAAAAGTTAGTATTATTTCATGATGTTTTTAAGAATAACTTGTTATATTTATATACTCGTACTCGATATCGGTATTAGCTGGCCAAATATGTTCTGATCTGCCAATAAATAGGTCGGAAATTTGTGTGGCTGATGCCCGACGGACATACCCACTGGCAATTCACAATATCATAAAAATAACGATATATGAAATAAATACGTATCTGTTGATTTTCTTGTATTTAAATGGTGCATTGCATAGAATAAGATATTGTAAAGAGGTATATATGGTTTCCTATTGACAAAAGGATTAAAATATCTCTAAGAAATATTAGCAAGGAAATAATTAAAATAGTTTTTTTTTTCTAGGTAGGTAAGTATTTTCTTTTTGTAGGTTCTTCTTTTATTTATTTTTTAGGTTAATTGAATTACTATGTTTTTAATTTAGTTCATTTAAGTTTTTATTATTATTAATATTTGTGTTTTTCTAATTACCGGTTTAAATAAAGCACTGGTTCATATAAATAGAAAATTTACTTTTCACACCACCTATTCGAAAACGGTTTTTTTTTCAGTTCCAGCTAAGGGGGATCAAAGTGGCACTTTTCTATTCAATGACTACACAGTTTTAAGTTTTCGGCAGATTTTCAGACATTATCTCTTGGCATCGTGGTGTTATTTTGATCATTCCTATGAAACTCTCCGGGTTGACTCGAATCGATCGTCTTTTGTCTCATGCCCACACACCCCGCACCAGCCGGTGCACGCTGCCGCCAGTATTATACAATATTTCTAAACGTAGACAACCGTAACTAGCGCCTACGCCAAATCTGCGGATTAGTTGCCGAAGCGGACCCCCAGGCAGAGACGTGGCATAAGCCAAGATAACGCTGGGAAAAAGAAGAAGAAGAAGAGATACCCCTTACGTTGTTCGGGGGTGAGGGGAGTCGAGTGTCAATTGTTTTTGCGTAGTGTCCAAAACTGTTTCTATTCGCTTTTTTCTATTATAAATATCTTAAAAACTAATATATGTATAATGGCGCTGTTTTTTGTTATTACATGTCTTATTTATAGGTAGTGTGTACCAAAATTACACTAGGTGTGTATCAAAATTAGTTTCGTCTTGGTTGGTTCACTACGTTCACTCACTCCGGTCGTGATTCTCTGATTCGATAACGCCCTCGCCGGAAATACATCATTTTGCTCCTTTGTGACACAATCAACTATTTATACATAGACCCGTTTCCCAAACTGAAACGGAACAGTTTTCCAAACATTCTCAGTGTTCATCGAACAAACAAGCGTTCAAACTTTACATCGGAAGTTTACTCAAACACACTCAAACAAACTATTCGCGGCGGTATTCACTGGCATTAAAATTTTATCGCGCACTGATTTTATCGACCTCGCCGGCTAACTTTATTTCTATCGCGCGTTGCTAGGTTCTAAGTTTTATTAAAACATTGAAACTAAACACTTTAGAACGGATTAATCGCGTTTATTAACACCATGATCCTACGTTTCGAGCCCTTTACAGCACTCGTTTTCACAGGGTTAAGATGTTCATAGGGTTCATCTTAACCCTGTGAAAACGAGTGCTGTAAAGGGCTCGAAACGTAGGATCACGGTGTTAATAAACGCGATTAATCCGTTCTAAAGTGTTTTATTTCAATTAATAATAATCGCCGTAACAGAAGACAATATTTTATTAAAACAGTTGAATGTGTATCGGTGATGTGTGTTTGTGTAATAGGACGAAATAAACGTATTTTTATCACAATAGGCGTGACAAATTTCGACTGTATCGGGCAGTCATCGTCGGACAAGCAGAGTCGTGTTGTCAGCTACGGCTCGGGCATCCCCGATGCTTGATGATGATGCCCGATGCCTGAGTCGCGAAGGTGACAACACCACTCTGTCTTACCTATATGTAGTAGTGTGACTACTTAAAAACATGCTTTATAATTGTACAATAAACTTCGTGATTATATCGTCAATCATTCATAAAAAACTGAAATCTTTGGACAAAAATTATCTAATAAACCGCACCTTCATAAGCCACTACATATATGTGTGGCTCAAGTCAACCCTCCGTATGAATCCGAACTAACCCCCATACATGTTAACAGGCGTTACCGAGTGTTATTGCGCCGTTACTCGTTAACCTACAAGGGTTATGTAATGTGGAATGGAATTAGATCTACAAAAATATCGGTATTGTTGTTCTTGTGTTGCAAAATATGGAAGTTTATACCTCAGATAATAGGGAAAAAAGACCACCGGGGACCTAGTTCAATTTTGAAAACGGAACGTAGCGAATCTGAAGCGAATCAAAAGCGAAGTATAGTGAATTAGTCTAGGTTCAGTACAGTACTTACCCCATTAACGTGCGTTGTTATGAAAATTTATAATTTATATTGGGGTCAGTCTTGTGCCGACAATTTAAGCATGAAATCTTTACGAAAGACAATTTTGCTTGTAATTTATGAATTGAACTACTAAATCAAGTTTAAATTTAATGCTTAATCGTCGTCACAAAACTGACCGCAGATAAATAATGAAGTAAGTCTATAAATTGAAAGAGATGTCATATACTACAGAAAAAGTGACCAAGGTCCCCGGTGAGCAGGGCTGGGATCGAACCAGCGACCTCCTGCTTTCGCGGCAGACGCCCCAACCACTGGGCCACCCGATCACGGCAACCAGAGTCCGAAATTTCCTAAGTATATGCAATCCTTTCTTCTTTTTTAAAACGCTTAAGGTGCGCTCACGCCATCTTACGGCTTAGACTTACGTCTAGTGCTGTCCTTCTAGATAATCTTTACAGATTATTTTCAACTAGAAGCGAGAGATGGCGCCACCATACTAAAGTAAGTCTATTAAGAAGCCCATGTAGTATGACCCATTATTTAAAATGATCAACAATAACGAAAAGCAGTTAACATTTATTTTCAAAATATATACAGTAAGTAAGTGTAACTTACCCAACTACCTACCTCTACCTACCTTAAATCTAAAATAGGTCCTTGAGGCATTGTACCTAGGATGCTGGCGGCATTTCCTCGTTGTATCGCAATGCTGATACGTTGTGCGAGGAAGCCACCAGCTCTTCGGTCACCAGTAACATCAACAAAAATAATTCCATATTAACAACGAAAATAATGTTGCTTTGCTATTCCGTCAAACGTGCTTGTCAATTAGGGCCAACCCGTTATACATACTTGCGTATTTTTTAATTGACTAGCACGTTTGGTGGAATAGCAAAGTAACATCAATTTCGTTGTTAATATGGAATTCCGCAAAGTAACAATGTAAGATTTGTAAGGAGTCAATAAAGTGTTTCTAGCCTTTTGTGTTATAGGTACTTACTTATCTAACTGCAAATGGTATTAATTTCACTGCACAATATCTTTCCTTTCCAAAAAAATCCTACTAAACTAATATATATCTCCCTACCCCATACACCCACCACATTAACCGCATTGTTTACCATTACCTCTACGTTCGTGTGCCCGCGCCCTAATCTCCAATTAGGGGCCACATAAAGCCGTGTACACACGCGCGGCTAACTGCGCTCCGGTCGGTAATGGCGGCTATGGGGAAACGGTCAATAATGAATTTTGGAACGGTTTTGGACCCCGGAAATGATAGGAAACATATTTGCTTGGTGAAATGAGAAAAGCGTCTACTTATGTACGAGTGTGGTATGGATACTACATATTCATATTGATATAGCTTTTTGCTGTTTGTACTTATGTTTCAACAGTCATTTATATATTTATTTATTTAATCTTTATTGCACAATAAAAGTAGTACAAATGGCGGAATTAAAAGATTAAGTAGGTGCAGGGTATTTGAATTAAACGGACATGATTTAATAAAGTAATAGAAACATATTTAGCTATATATATCGATAAACTTACATATATACATAAATAAACATACATACATATAAATATGTATATGAATCTGTACCTTGTTGGCATTAGACTCATTAAGAAGTTTATTTAAAAAAATAATCTTAATAAGGATAACTTTTTCAATTTCTATCAAGCAATGTCGTATCATCAATTAAATATTTGCCAAAGAAGTAACGCTAATTTTGATAAACAAATTATCAAATTTTTTCCGGCTGTTTTCGTATTTCATTCATTGTATGTAATTTTATTGTGAAGGACAATTGTTTTATAAGGAAATTAATTGTATAATAATAAGAAATCTGATATTTTGATAGCACTTGATTAAATACCACTCGATACATTATTTCACTATTGCACAGAAAAACAATATCAGTAACCAGCCTCCCTTGCTTGTCCACAGAGAATGGTCTGCTCTCGTACGAGAACCCTAACTACCACTTGGACCCGTCGCGCCTCGAGTCAGCTCTGTACAGCGACCTCTATGACATGCATGACGACAAAATGCCGGACGAATACGACGCGTATCTCGACAATAGGAGGTAAGCATAGTGAATAAGACAGGCGGTAACGCAAGTTACAAATTAGGCAATTTGGTGTGAATGGAGTAAATTTGAACGTTCCACGACTAATGGGTCATTCCACGAAAATATGACTGCCTGTCTGACTGTCAGCTGTTGGGATATTGTCAGAAATTAATCGAATATGTGCAGTATAATGTCTATGGCTAAGAGCCCGGCCTCATTACTGCGTTGAGTTGCGCTGCATCTCGTTTTGCAATTGAAAATAAGGACACAGGCGTTGACGCTGCGACGTACTTATGAGTATTAGTGTTATGTTAGAAATTTTTTTTTAACTAATGAAGTGCCACGCAAAGATACAACAGTCCACAAATCCCTTAGAAATCAAATAAATCACAGTTGCTATAGCAAACACAATAAGAACCCAAATACACTCGCAGTTGCCTAATTGGAAAAGCAATCTCGCCTCAGTTGGGCTGAACAGATGGGGTACAGGTACAAGTCCCACTACGTCGATTAGATGTCGTATATGTACAACACAAATAGAGTCCACTTTTAATGGTTTCTTTGTACGCCCTGGTGGATAGTATACACATTAGCTAACACTCTGTGACATCTGTGAAATAGGCGAAATTACCCCTTCAAAAGTCACATGCTGCCAACTCCACATCGTACTCGTACATTCAAATAATGTTACAAACAATTAGCTGAATGCATCGCGCCTGTCTGGCGCCTATGGGACATATCAATTGCTTGTGCGTATTCAGAAAATTGTGTACTTGTTAAAAAGCTACAACTACTGCGATCAGCTTTGTGACGACGATAATGCATTAAATTTAAATAAAAACTTGATTTTGTAGTTAATTTCATATACTAGAAGCAATTATAAAAACGTGAAATTCACGTTCGTGAAAATTTCATGCTTAATTATCATCACAAAATTGACTGAAATTAAATTTAACAAAGCACGCTATTCGGGTGCATTATTTTGTGAAAACACCCGTTTGAGAATTAATATTATTGAAATAGATTAATGTGATTGATACTTATTGATTATTGTGTTGAATAGTACTGGCAATAGAAGAAATTATAACAATTTTGTATTTGCATAGTTACCGTTCTAGGCATTGTTAATTTACTTTTCTTAAGTCAGTTGAATCAAAACAGTGCTCATATAAACATCGAATATATTCCGTTAGTGCTTTTTTACTGTGTTTATCTGCTTTGCTATCCTTTATATATAAGGGCAATTTTTACCCTCACAAATATGTCCACATACAGAGACAAAAGTTTTATAAAATATACTAGGGATAACCTCATGACCTTGATAAATGAATAAATCTTTGTGTGTACTTTCATATAGGTAGTTACTACCACCAAAAAAACAAACTAAAGTTAGTATGCGAGTTTGTTGTTCCTTAATATTTTTTTAATACGTAATTCATATTTTTTTACTTACGGCAAAATTTAATCTAAGGCGGTTAAATCGCATCTTTAGATTAGAATATTTATTTTTATTTTAAAAAATAATGAAGATAGCATAGCGTCAATATTATATTTTTGTTACTGTTAGTAGAATAAGCTAAGTATTTATTATCTCTACCGTAAACTGCATGTTTATATTTTTGCCACGACAACCGCAATGATGAGTTTACGTCTACAGCTCAATAAGTCTAGACTAAACTGATCGTAAAATTGAAAATCTCATCGAACATCTGTTTTAGTATCCATAAAACGAGCACCAGGTTTTACTCTCCTTTATTCACAAAGCGATGCGAGCTTTGATGCTGTCTCTCTCTGACAAGCGCATATGTCAAAATGTTTTGATAGACTTTTATGAAACATTATGTTTCGTTTATGATTATGACTAATAATCCAGTCATTGAACTGTTTGAACTGTTGTTTGTATGGAAAATTTGATTATTCGGGAAATAATTTATAATAGCAGTTTTATTTAGCGTAACGGATATATCGTGAGTCTATTTAGTATTATGTAGGCACCAAAATCCAAAAAAATATCTATAAGTACATGATAATCGTCACAAACATGTACACACATGTTACGACCGTTTTTGTTGTAAGACTTTTATGTATATATGCTTTTTTCGTCGTTTAAAATAGTTCAGGACTGGTCCCGTACTGGTATTAGGAACTGGTTCCTACCTATTAACATTTGTTTCTAGCGAAAAAGACATCTATTACCGCGCCCTGCGCGTTGCATTTTGTAGATTTAACACAAACAAGAAAAATATTCGAACAAAAGGTGAACTTAGTGCCATAAGGCACAGGTAATGTTTGTCGTTTTTCAATAAATCCTTTCTTAGTGAAATTTGAAAAAAAAAACAGTTTCAAAATTGGAACATATTTTTCCAAGTTCGACTAAGCGTCACTGCCTCACTGCTTAAGGCTGTTATCCCCAACTGTTTTGTTTCCAAACGATAACTACATACTTAACAACACAAGTGCAGTAACATAATAGTTATATTTATGACCGATAGCTCAGTGTTGTACATACGTCATTTCAAACCGGGCAGCGTTGCGTAACAAGAGTGCACCGACCTGCAATCTGCAGTGCGCAGGTGCACTATCGACCGGCACGTGCATACCACCCTAACTACAAAAAGCTTAACTACTTAACCACTTAGCCAAAAGGAACCTTATCGCTCAGCAGCAAGGATCAAATTTCAACCACAGATATATCCGTACCGACCGTCCACGACGAGTCACAATTTTTTTAGCAAAAACCGACCTTATCACCGAGAAGCAAGACTCAAATTCAAACGACATGTTTTCGTACTGATCAAAGATCAAAAAGCGTAACTACGTTGCAAGATTAGGCGAAATTCACTCCTATTGCGGAATAGCAAGATACAAATTACATACACAGGGCTGCAAAGAGTTTAATTACCATAGGAGCTTAAACGATAATCAACTCTATTAGCAAACTATAGGGCTCAAATTGATAAAGAAGGCAATTTGACAAGACCCGAGTCTTAACTGCTTATCACTGAATAGCAAGATTCAAAATCAAACATAAATAGACTTAGGAATTAGATCCTAACGCTTTAACAAATTTAACCAAATAACAAACTTATAATATAACCGACGCATAAGACTCAAATTACAAACTCCTAAAATATACGTTAAACATTTTACTTGGAAATCTTTGGGGGAGGCCTATGTCCAGCAGTGGACGTCTTTCGGCTGAAATGATGATGATGATGATGATGATTTTACTTCCAACCCGTTCCAAATCATGTTAGATTTGTGTTGGCTGTTAATATGTATTTTGTATCTTACGATAGTGCGATTAAGGTTCATATTTGTATGTTTTAAGGAGATATCGGTAGGATAGTAAACCACAAAAGCACTCAACCGCGAATCCCTACTCAGTAATTACAAATAACAATACTACGATATTGAAGCTATAAAAAAGCCTAACTTTATATTACAAAAATCTCAAAATAATAAAATAGATATATTATATTATGTAAATAGGAGTCGATGACGTAGCCAACACAGTATAACAGAGGTCCTACCATGACGTCTTAACATGATTCAGGCTTCCAGAGGCTACGGTGACCATACGGATACAAAAAGTCACGTCAAAGTGACGTCCGTGGGCTCCGAGTTATCACGTGATACTTTCTATAGAAACTGACAGATCGTCCCGTATCGGATCGGAACGGAACGGACTACTGTGAGTCATCCTTAAGGCGGGCCGTATGCTCGTTTGTCACCGTCGTAGTATTAAAAAAACTCATTTTTTGTCACTTTTCTCCTTTTATTTTTACTACTTCATCAAACACCCCTGAAGACGTTCACTATTGACATGGGGCCCATTTCTCGAACGTTATTAGACTAATATTATTGTGTGTTGCCATGGAAACCCATATGATTCGACAGATCGCGGACCAATCATATTAGTCTAATATCGTTCGAGAAATGGGCCCCTGGGCGTATTATTGTAACAAAACGTAACTTAATTATGGAGATTTCATTAAATACATAAAAGTTAGGTTATTACTATCAATATGGCGGTTTGTTAACATTTGTTAGGAAGTTGGATTGACGGCGATTACATTTAATTCAGGATCAAGAACCAACTCGCACTTGACCAACAACATGCCAACGCTAAAACCAACTTATTTCCTTTCTTAAACCCCGTGTCAACAGCTATAAGCCCGCTATATTAAACTCCGCCCTATCGGGGATTGAAAACGCTGAAAGCGCCGTTTAATGGCCCCACACGAGGAATTACATCCTTTGGCGATAATAATAGCGTGGTGGTTTAAGGTACAAGCGGAAAGGGTTTATTTTTAAATATACCATGAGAAGCTGATGGAAAGCGGTCACCGTAGCCTATGGACGCGTTGCCGACCCATTAAAATCTTGTACACTCCTATTTTGAAGATCATACTGTAATCTTTCGGGAAAACCTCGGCAGGGAGCTCATTCCACGACCGGAGCGTCCGCGGGCTTAGTCTCACTCCGTTATTACTACGATATCCTTTCGAAACTTTGACTGATAGCGTGAGTGTGAACTGTGTCTAAAGAATATGAGTATGACGTAATGGACATAATTTGTTTGGCTGTAACCGCAGAGGTTCCTTTCTTTTCTATGAAAAAAGCTATTCGTAGAAAAGCCAGAGTTGACTTAAATTTATTTTTCTCACGCCGCTGTAACTGTAGTAAATGTACGTAGCTGTATGAAAAGTATGCAAGTCAGTAGGAAAGGAATCGAGTTATTCCGGACTCGATGTAAACTAAAGCAAAAACGAGCCACGATCATTCGTGCGTTTTCAATGGCCAAGATGACTTGGCAAAACGCAAGCTTGTCATAATTGATATATTCTCAGTTTATCTTCATATTAATCGCTCCCGAGTCCCGCTTGTGCCTCGCGCTATGATGACCTCAGTAATACGCTACGTGACACGCTTGCACTCGGCCCCGCCCTACACAACTTTGTACTGTAACTACATTAGCTTTTATTGCTGCACGCGCTTCGCTTGTCACTTAGAGCATTCTTGCCGCTGGCCGCTTGTAAAGTTCTACTTTGTTTTAAGTTGTGTTTACTTCTATTTTACAAGAGCTTGTAAAATAAACATGGAATTACATTGGTCGGTGTACGATGAACTTTGATAGAATTATAGTGGAATAAAACTAAACTTAGGGTGACTCACTCTAGAACGGGACGGGACGGGACGGGACGATTTATCAGTTTCTATAGAAATTTATTATTATATTTCATACTAGAGTTCGTTTCATCAGAGTAAGAACAAAAGTATTATGATTAGTGGAATGGCCTGCCGAATGAAATTAAATAAATAAATATAATGGGACAATCTTAGACAAATCAATCTAGTCCCACGGTAAGTTCAATACGGTTTGATGTTGTGACTAGACGATGATATTTATAATAGATAGATATATATAAATACTTAAATACACAGAAAACATCCATAAGTCACAAACATAAATATTCGTGATAAACACACAAATAAATGCCCTGGCCAGGATTCGAACCCGGAAATTATGAGCTAAAACTTCCGCTGTTTGAAAAACAGTTGAAACTAATGCCCTATTAGAGCGGAGCTCGTAAAATGGTTAAATAATGTTTGTTCAACGGCTAGAATTTACTGGCAGTTCGATTCGATTCAGGAAAGTGAAATTTACGGCTGCAGTGAACAGTTTAGTAGCTGAATGGTGCAGAAATCGAAGAAATCTTAGAAACGTTACCTTACAGAACTATATTGAGATGGAACCAAGAAGCGTATGCACCTCGTGTGGCGAATAAGGCCAAAAAGGCTTCATTAACTTCGGAGATTCAGAGCGCTAATGACCGCGCTGCGTGCGACGTCAGTATGCGTACAGTCAACAACACGGCTGTGAATACAGCCAAAGTGCCAAAAATATAAATATTATAGGACATTCTTACACAAATTGAGTAAGTCCCGCAGTAAGCTCAAGAAGGCTTGTGTTACGGGTACTCAGACAACGATATACATATATAAAATACAAATACATAGAAAACATCCATGACTCATGAACAAATATCTGTGTTCATCACACAAATAAATGCCCTTACCGGGATTCGAACCCAGGACCATCGGTTTAGCAGGCAGGGTCACTACCAACTACGCCAACCGGTCGTCATATGTATACAAGACCTTAATTTTCTGGCAATAAAGTTCTGTATACATATTTTTGACGTGACAACGTCTTAAATTAGGTTGCGGCTGGGAGTCACTTATGAAAAAGTGTAACGCTCGGTAACGTTACGATGAGTCACCGAACGAGAGAGAGGCCCGCCGAATGCCTTGCGTCTCTCTCCCACTCAACTATGATCGGTCTGCCGCGCGCGCAGCACTAGAGAATTAGGCGCATTGAATCGGCGCATGCTTGTGTCTCTGTCTTTGTCTTTCTCGAACGTTGATAGTGTTAAGTAAGTTCCTATTGTGCAATTTAATTATATTCATATCAATAAATATTCTACCGAGAAAAAGACGTTGTCACGTAAAATCTTCGCCCGTAAAACCGACTTTATTTGCACTTTGGCTGTGTCACAGCTGTGTTGTTGACTGTACCATGATTTGTTTTCGATTGCGACTGCGGCATTCGAAAGTATGTCCGTCTCGCTCCTACCACTACTCTGGCAGGAGCGAGACGGACATACTATCGAATGCAACATACTATACGCAGGTTTAAAACGGAAAAGGACTCGTTGTTCAACAATAGGGCTTACACTACCGGTATTTTTCGTATGGGCGATCCCGGGATACCGGTATTGCCCAAATGAATAATACCGGTAAGGGAAAAAACTAATAATTGAGTTTGAGATATCGTATCGAAGTACTTCCTTTCATTTTTATGTAGTCCTAAATTAAAGTAGGTATGCAAAATATTGCAAGCTCGATCTCCTTATAATAATATGGGGGGGTCATCCTATGGCGGGTTCCGACTCGCACTTGGCCAGTTTTTTATGTGTCCATACAACGTGTGAGTGACGGTATATTACGTTATAACATTAAAACTTTCGCGATTTAAACACATATTTAAACATAATAATTAAACGGGACGGGACGGGTTAGACCCGTTTAATTATTATGTTTAAATAGGTATATTACGTTCTTTTTAATTCATTGGTTTATTACGAGTATATCTTTTTTAATCGGGATGTTGTACCTAAACACATGATTCAGTCCTACATACATTTTGGACTAAAAAAAACTAGTATTTCAAAGCAAAAACAAATATATAATCTACCCAGCTATTGCCTGTTTTATCAGATATTTCCCAGGACACAAGACAATTGCATTACGTAGACAAAACCGCAATAACCTTCCTGTGTTTTGATTTAGATCACGTTTCTGATTCGACTGCAGCTTGCACAATTGCATCTGATCTCATCTTGGTGGATATTGCTATTTTCTGGAAGCATGGGAGCATGCATTTTTTTTAAGCCTGGACAAATTGTTGATTGCTTTATTTACCAAATAGCCTTTAGCCTCCTTGTCTGCGTAGACGTCGTTGAAACTATACGAGTAACACTCTTGTCACAGTTTTAAGGGTTGAATTGAAAGTAATAGTTTGTTAAACACTTATTTAAATATTCACGATTTTCACACATTATAAATTTACACGATGAAGCCCCGTTTTTTAGCTACACCACTGGTAAGCAGTTTTTTTAGACGCTTTTCATCGAATTTTGTGATTTTGACCTTTGCACGGTAAAATAAAATCAATGAAATTGACTTACTAATGGGTATTTTCAGAAAAAAGTGCACCATTTTAATGGCAATGGGCATATTTTCCATACAAAAAAAAATCTGTTTAGTAACGGCCCATACAAAATGTATGAAAAAATTTGTTACGAAACTGACCAAAAAAAAACGGGATACTCTTTTTCTTTTTTAAAATCAATAGTAGGTACTCGTGATTCTGGTTAAATATAAAAAACCCAAAACTTCCTATATATAAAAAAAAGAAATGGTACCCTATTTTTGAAAAGGCCCTTAGGTATATGTTTCATGGTCATAGGTCTGGTGTTTCCGAACGATGTAACTTTGAAACCTTATGAAGTGTCCATGGACGGCGACAGTCGCTTGCCGGTAATAATCTTCTCGGGTTGTGGTGTAGGGTTAGAACCGGTAGTAGCTTTTTTGACGTTAATAAGTGCATGCAATGTGCCTAAATTGAGAAATAATAGTAGTGATATAATAAGGGTTCTTAAAATTTGAGGGCCGCCGTTACAAAACGAGACGTAGTCGAGTTTTGTAATAATAGACCCGAGAGTTTTAAAAATCAATTATGAGCTGTTACATTTCGAAAGGTGGCAGAATATGGAAGAGGCCGTATGCCTACTATAGAAATTAAAAAAAAAAACAGTTCTAATATACTTAGGGCTGCCATCCGTCCGGGTTTCCCCGGATTTGTCCTAGTTTGGAGGCCGTCCGGGGAGCGTCCGGCCCGGATTTTTAAAACTGTCCTGGACATTTTTGGGTTCAGGTCAATCCCTAGCAAAAGCAAAATTTCTAAATTAAAGATAGATTTCTTTAGTGTCCGGGGAGAGACCGCGATTTTAATGAAATGTCCGGGTTTTTCAACTTTTTTGTCCGGTTTCCGCAATGTACGAGATGGCAGCCCTAAATATACTGTATGAAAATCCATAGGAGCAGTGTTCTTATGGAATACCATAGACAACGTTATAATGTATACCTACTCTTTTAATATCGCCGTCAGTCATCTAATTGACAGATAGAAGTGCTGCAGTAGAAAAATATATTTATCATTTACCATTAGGTGATACGTCTGCTGGTGCGCCTCTTATGTCTTTCGATGCTACTTTTTTTAGCTTACTTTTTAACAGGTTTTGCTTATTTTGGCTTCAGGGATACGAAGTTAGGTAATCACTTTGACTTTCTGGCGAGAACAATTTATTAAACTAGGACAGCTTCAAAAAAACTTTATAGTGATTTTCCCAGCTTATGCCATGGCCCTGGCGAGCCTGGGGACCCCAGGCAACTAATCCCAAGATTTCGCGTGGGCACTAGTTTTACGAAAGCGACTGCCGTCTGACCTTCCAACCCAGAGGGTAAACTAGGCCTTATTGGGATTAGTCCGGTTTCCTCACAACGTTTTCCTTCACCGCAAAGCGATTGGTAAATATCAAATGACATGTCGTACATAAGTTCCAAAAAACTGGGTTCAAATCCAGGATTTGAACCCGCGACCTTCGGATTTAAAGTCTCACGCCTTACCGCTGGGCTACCAACTCTTAGACCTATTTAAACCATGTTCAAACTAAATAAAAAAATAAAATAAAACAATAATAAAATCTTTATTGCAACTTAGGGTATTACTTAAATAATTGGTACCTGATTCTCAAACTTGGTTACCCTGTGTCTCAAGAGCCAGCTCCTTCCCATTGAAAGGCGTTACATAAGTATACAATCTTAGACATAAGACCGCTTCAGGTCCTAATTTACTTAAATACAACCTGAGCCGAAGTCACGTTCAGGAGAAACACGTACCTACTGTTTGCTGGAAAACTGCAAAGAAATCGGAATCTATTCTCAACACTAGCTAGACACAAAAGGGTACGTGAGCCCGTACTTTTATTCTGGCTGAAAAATTGAAAACTTTAATGTGGCTCATGTGATGGGCGGCAGCGGGTTTGAACAACGTTATAAATAGGTGCCCGTCTGCAAAGAATACAGAAGACGCAGGTTCTATCGTGGATACGGGAGGCCTTGGTCACTTTTTTTTGTTTATGATATGTTTATGTTTAGGTAAGCAAATTTTACAACAAAATGTAAAATAGAAAGAGCGGTTATTACGGTTTTAACGACCACTAACTCGCAGTAGTTGAAATTATATCTGCTTTCAGATCTTGTGACAGATGCTCTCAATGATTTGATTGATTGCTCTCAATGATTTGATTTGATTTGATTCAATGAAATGATTTGATTTGATTTGATATTTTTGTCATATTAAGAGGAGGCTCTAATCAGGCGCCAGAAGAATCCCATGTTTGTAAACACATGATATTAAAAATGTTTACTTCCTTTCAAGATCGCTCTCTTATATATTGCACCATTCATGGTGCTGACCGTATTCCATACTACTTCGGATAGGCACTTACAGCCATTTTTTACTGTTATGTCGGCTATTTTCATAAAAACAAGCTGCTGTTTCTGTCTTGGACAGTGCCATCTCCAATGCCAGCACAATCTTCTGCTGTAAATATATATTCTGAGTTACATTACATATCTCCGGAACCGCTACTACTTGCCGTTGCACCAACTTCTTGGTAGCTGAATAAATGTGATGTCAGTAATGGTCGGATTTACGCCGAGCGCTTACAACCTTCCCTGGTTAACAGAACTTTGGACAGGCATCGTAGCAGTAACAGTACTTATTAATTGAAAGAGATGTCATATACTACAGAAAAAGTGACCAAGGTCCCGGTGGGCAGGGACAAGTCAGAGCTGTAGGATGAGCGGAACGCACCTTAAAACGTTTAAAATAAGAAAGGATTGCATATACTTAGGAAATTTCGGTTTCGGTTGAACGGGTAGCCCACAATGGTTAGGGTGTCTGCCGCGAAAGCAGGAGGTCGCTGGTTTGGACCTTGGGCACTTTTTCTGTAGTATGACATCTATTTCCATTTATAATTTATATATAGTAGTGTTGCTACTTAAAAACATGAATCAAAACATTTATTACAAATAATAAATGATTTAATTCACGCTTTACAGTACTTATTATGTTACCTTCGTCATCTATATGACGCATAAAGCAAGCCCTTGATATCTTCAAACCCCCTTCACCTCCATCCTCGTATCCCCAACATAGCTCCTACGTTGAAAGTAGCTATTTCTTACCCTTTGCACCAGCCCAGCTTTTCTGTGAAGCTGAACTAATGACTGCCCTCAGGGTGTATTGGATTTAGAGTGGCAGCACCGGTAATGGACACTCGCGTTCAAAATGAATTCATTCATTAATTGCCATTCATTTGATTATGGCAAATAATCCTTAGGACAATTGATCGTTAGGGATTATGGTCATTAAGACAAAACAGTTAGGGCACGTGATTTTAGGACAAACGTTTTTAGGGATGTCGAAGGAGACCCAGGTTATGTTACATGGCATGTCTTTAGGAATCGCTATGTCTTACCTTTTGCACCAACCTCGTTGTAGTAGAAGTTCTACTAGAACGTAGAACTAATGTCTTTTCTCTGCGAGAGTCGGGTTGCCGTCGGAGCAGCCGGCATGCTCGCATACAACTTGGAACAACTAGTTTACAGCCTGTGTTTCACGTTATAGGTATTATATTTCCAGCAGAAATACCTTCCACATCTTCAAATGTGGCCGTTTTTGTATTAAAAAGTACCACTTTGTCGCTAGATAATAAGAGGGGGGGGGGGGGGGCAGGGGGGAGGGGGGTCACTCCACGTTTTATATTGACACAAAATCTTCCGCCTTAAGGCGGCATAAACTGTCAGGGTTTTTGCAACGCGCATTACTTACCTCACTGGTGCGTACAGATATATTTATATTTCAACAACGTATACTAATTTGTATTTAGACAACATAATACCAATACTAATAATTAATGCATAAAAAAGTATTCTTATTAAAAACGTCACATGTTAACACTGTTTCTCCTTGTATTTTCACACTACCTCATCAAACACCACTGAAACCATTCACTACTGAAACATAAGATAAAAAATAAGTTAATTTTGGAGATTTAATTAAAAACTTAGGTAATTAGGTAATTTACACTTACTGTATATATTTCGAGAATAAGTGATTTTAAAACCTTAAAAAAAATAATTAAAAACTTAAAAGTTAGGTTATTAGTTTATTTCGATCAATATGGCGGTTTTAACTATAAAACTCTCGTGAGACTCGAACATATTAAATAATATTTAAAACGGGTCACTCACGTAATTTAGTCGATTTTCGCTCGACATGTTTCGTTCTTTACGAAGAACGTCATCAGGAGCGCCCACTCGCGACAGAGGCAAGTCGTACACTGCGGGCTAATGCCCTATCTGCTCTGGTACTTGCAGCTGGCGGTGGGAGCGGCGCGGGGGGCGACACGGCGGACGATCTACCCTCGTTCTCATTATCATCGCTTTTGCCAACCGGGTTGCAAACAACACTCACTACGTCACTCGCTAAGGGCACGTTCACACAGTCCACTGACGCGGTACCCAAAACCGTTTTCCAACTGGGAGGCACTGACCAACCACAATCACGGTTGAAGTTCGGATGACGACTTATTTCAATAGCCTCCCGTATTTTCCGCTGAACTACGAATTTTAACGAAACGAAACATGTCGAGCGAAAATCGACTAAATTACGTGAGTGACCCGTTTTAAATATTATTTAATATGGCGGTTTGTTTACATTGTTAGGAAGTTCCATTGACAGCGATTTTAGATTTGAGGACCAACGATTAAATTTATTGCTCATATTACAGGAAACACCCGGTATGGGACAGTGCTATTAATAATAATATACCTATAGCAGTAGTTTAGAATGTGTGAACTGGTTTCATAGAAATAGTAATGTTAATGTATAGCTTATGACAAGAGGAAGTGTTCAAAATAGTAAATTCATCGTCCATCTCATACAGTTCCAACCTGGAGTATCATTAAAAAAATTGGTAGGTAAGTGGGTTTAGATAAGAATATAGCACTAATAGATATGTAGAAATACAAAAAGTGAGTGCAACAGTCGCCCGTTAAACTTAATGTTTGGCGAATTTAAGATTATGTGTATGGCTAGACGACAAAAAAAATCTATTTAGTCCGGTTTTTAGATTATTAAAAAATATTGGTACTTACACTTACTTTTTCTTTTGTTCGTCAAATCAAAAGTGACGAAAATGCAGTGCGTTCAAGTTTCGCGTAACGTCACTATCAGGTACAATTCTTACCTAGTAGTGACGTCACAAGCCCCCCGCCCAGAACTTTGACTCTATATCTTCGTCAATTTTAGTTAACTTGAAACCGGCAAAAATACGTGTTTTATCATTTTAGACAATCTAACTGACGGACTAATTAGAATGATTTTTTAACCTAGTCGTCATGTATAAAACTTTAAAAAAATGCGAGAATCGCTGTGTCTTACCGTTTGCACCAATTCTCGTTGTAGCTGAACTAATGTCTGCTCTCAGTGAGCGTCGGATTTACGCCGACGCTGGCAGCTCTCGTCCATACAACTTTGAACAGCTCGTTTTATTAACACTTCAAACCTGTGAATTTTCACGCGATTTTAAAATAGAAGCTTGTGAGATAAATTGTTATTCGTTTGCTGTTGGTCTGGCTTAAAAGGGATATACAGGTAGCAAAAGTGCGGGTGATTCGTTTATAGGCGTAATCGGCATAATGTTCACGAACAAACTAGAAAAAAAAGTATAGACGGTTAGTTTTGTAATTTTTTCGGGTTCCGTACCCAAAAGGTAAAACGGGACCCTATTACCACAGCGTAAGGATGTATTGTATACAGTGGATTAACTCCGCCGATTTCTGGGTCATCGATGGGGGGCGCGCGGGGAAGGAGGCGCGAAGGAAATGCCGCCGAATTTCTATGAAAATTCGGCGGTCTATTTTAAGGGGTGTAAAATGGAAATTAGTTTGCCAATCAGACTGTAATATCTTTCGCATAGTTTTTGACAACCCTGAGCCTCAGCACGACCACCGAGCCGAGCCGCTGGCCGTGTATGAAGTTACCTCACTGTATGGAATACATCCCTACGCTGTGTTATTACTAGGGCGCCGCCGTCCGTCTGTCACCGGGCTGTACCTCAAGAACCGTGATACACACTTGAAATTTTCACAGATTATGTATTTCTATTGCCGCTATAACAACAAATACTAAAAAGCAGAATAAAATAAATATTTAGGGGGGCTCTTATACAACAAACGTGATATTTTGCAGTTCTCAAAACTAATACCTACATATGGAACACCTTGTCCGCAAGCCCGACTCGCATTTGGTCGGGTTTTTTGACGTGACAACGTCTTATAATTCGATGGAGCCGGCTGCACGCACGAAAAAATCGGTTGTCTGTAAAGTCGGTTTACTGACGATAGTTGATCGTGACAACGATTGAATAGTAAAGCCATTGATTTTTTACTCATCGGAACGCCTCAGAGCGAAGTAACGCCGCACGAGACATGTTTCTTCGTGCGGCGAGGTAACACCGCATGAGTCGTGTTTTTTCGTGCGGCGAGGTAACGCCGCATGAGTCATGGCACGTATTTTTGGCACTTTGGCTGTATTGAAGCATATGAATATGATTAAAGCATAGCAATATAACCTGTCATTTCTTACCAAGTTTCTTGAGCAAAATAACGGCCTAGCCTAGTTGGTAGTGGGTTCGAATCCTAGTCAGGGCGTTTATTTGTGTGTTTATCACGAATTTGTTCCTGAGTTATGGATGTTTTCTATGTATTTAAGTATTTATATGTATCTATCTATTATATGTATCGTCGTCTAGTACCCACAACACAAGCCTTATTGAGCTTACCGTGGGATTAGGTCGATTTGTATAAGATTAACTAAATAAATAAATAATACAGGACATTGTTACACATATTGACTAACGATATATATATAATACCTATATAAATACATAGAAAACATCCATGACTCAGGAACAAATATCTGTGTTCATCACACACACAAAACAGAAAGACTCTCTGTTTTGTGATCACACAAGTAATGCCCTTACCGGGATTCGAACCCAGGACCATCGGCTTAGCAGGCAGGGTCACTACCAACTACGCCAACCGGTCGTCAAGATTGTCCCATAATATTTATTTATTTAAAATGACCATAGCCATCGTTTCGAAAGGAAAGCCATGAGAAACCCCCAGACGCCAGTTAACTTTACAGTAACCCTGCCCGTCGTAAAACCGTGCATGTGAATTCTGAGAGGTATTTAAATTTAGAATGAGGCGTTCCGTTTCAACGGTTTTCTTTTCATTGTATGCGGCACAAGACTGTGCTCGCGAAAAGTCGTTAAAACCTGCAAGTTCACTTTTCATCCCCCAGGAGTTAATTTTGAAATAGTTGCACGACAGTTAACGTTTTAAATAAACCAGAATTATATTATTAATCTGTGTGATTGTTTTGCGTTTCTTATGTATTTTTTTCTCTCAATCTAGACTCTACTTATATCTTTAGTCTGACAAACCAAGGCTGCAGAAGTCTTTTTTTTTTATACCGTAAAAAAGGACGCATAAATAAACAAATGCCTGTTATAGTGTTGTTTTCTGATATGAGGTGCTACAATTAAGTACAAGTTGTAAGTACCTCACCTCATTTGAGGTGAGGTACTTACAAATTTGCAGCATCACAACATCGGCTTATCGGCAATAATAATGGTTAATTTGTGCAAATGACAAGTTTTGAGCCTCGTAACAAATAAGAGACAAATTTAAGCTGTGTTTCAATTTTGAGGCGTGTGACAAATTGAGGTGTGCGGCAAACATTTTTGAAGTGACAAACGAGCAAAATGAGTGGTACAAGTGAGGTTCCTCACGAGTATGTAACCCAACACTGTTAAAAAAGAGACAAAACTTAGCCGAGAGTCGTTCAGTTTTACAAATAAGGGAGACTGATGTGTGTAACCTATTTCTCGGTCCCTGACCTAAAACTTTGCATGAAACGGAAATAAATTTCCCCGCGAGCTCAACTTGGCGCAATTAGTATTCTTATAGGCCATGAAGACCCTTAATTTAAAGGCCAAGTTTGGCCGCGGATGGAGTGCTAACTGCCAAGTTTTCCGCCAAGATACGAGGTATGCGGGAATGCAAAAAATTTAAGGTTGGAAATGAAAGGGGGGAAGGAATTAATTGGCACTTTGATTAGGAATAACTTTACAACATCTACGAATGCAGTGACACAGGCTCATTCATGAGTCGTGAGCAGGATTAACCTTACGGTTTCTGTGAATGATAAGCTATTATATCACACTAGACCTATTGAAATTAACGTTAAATTAAATTAATTAAAATCTTCTAATTATGAGGTAATTGATACTTAATTGATAGTTAAGTATCAATTAAGTCATACTTAGAAGAGTTTTAATGTAATTAAATTTAACGTTACTTTCGTTAGGTCTGGTATAAAATAATAGCTTATTATTCACTGAAACCGTAAGGTTAATCCTGCTCATTCTCTCATTCTCAAACGAGTGCTGTAACGAAATGTAGGGTCACCCTTAGAAAAACTTTTAAAACGCGCGACACTTCATACATTGGTAGCGACTTGACATAATGAACTCGCTCCTGTCGCGTAGGGTGTAGCCTTGTACAGAAAAGTGCCACTTTGATCCCCCTAGCTTGAACAGACAAAGCATTTACGTGAAGTGACTGGCAAAGCAAGTCAGTACAATTTTGATTTTATATGGCTCCGTTTTTTTTACTCCGAAGCATCATATTAAAAAAATATACCGTCAAACTTGATTTGCCAGACTATACAAACATTTACAATATATAACGAGCGATAAGAATCAAGTACAAGTTCTCATTTCATCTCGCTCGCCCTTTTATTGTATCTATCATGCTCACAACATTTAACTACTTAATTAGTTAAATAGGCAAAATCTTCTTGGTACCATCGCTACGCCGGGCGCTTACTCGCATAACAATTAGCAAAACCTACATTTTAATATGATTTGGAGCGTACTTACACTAATTTGAATAACACCCATAACATTTAGTGTAATAAAAAATAAGAGAAAGGTAAATTAAGGCCTGACCACACTTGCGCATCGTTGCCGATGCCGTCCGTACGTCTATACAGACGCCTTAGTGAGAAATGAGCGTGATATTTTTGTGAAAAAAAGTTGTAAATACAAGTTAAATGTGGATTTATTTAACCTATGTATTTTTTTATACCTGTGATTTTAAAATATGTGAACAGTGATGCATACAGGGAGTTTAGTGTTGTATAAAAATCATGTAAAATCAGTGCGAAACGGTTAAGTCAATGGGCGCACCTTTAAGTCTAAATAGGTAAAGAAATGGCACCTGTGTAAATATGCTGCGCAAATGAGTACCAACGAGTTTTTGGAGCTTATGTACGAAATACAATCGCTTTTCGGTGAAGGAAAACATCGTGAGGATAGCGGACTAATCCCAATAAGGCCTAGTTTACCCTCCGGGTTGGAAGGTCAGATGAGTCGCTTTCGTAGAACTAGCGCCTACGGCTCTTGGGATTAGTTGCCAAGTTGCTAGGGGCACCAAATTTTCTTTGAGCAAGCCGGCGCTGATTTGGCTTCCTTTTTTTTTATTCGGCTAGCTAGTATGATATCAAATTTCGTAGTGAATACCTAAATACGCAACAAATTAGGTAAACACTTGGTACAATGAAGATGAATTAATTATTCACAGGTAACCTTGGTAAAACAAAGAGTTATCTTTCTTATTACAATAATGATATCATTGAGATACAGACCTAAATCATTGTTCTATCAAGCTTATGTTTTTATATAAACATTATTATTTTGGAGTTACATCTAAGTCCTTACCTATCACAATTTTAGGGACACAAGATCATAATAGTTAAATTTCGGCGAATTATATACTTTTTTCGCGATTTCATGTAGGTATTGAATATGGCCAAACAAAATAGGGATTTGGTCTCTCATAGTATGCCCAGACTTAAAAAAATACCCTGTAGGTATACACCCGGCTATCGCATGTAACTGTCATAGAAGAGATTTAAATGTAAGATTACAGAACGCAAAAAAATATATCTGTAACCTACCTGTAACAGGGTGCGTAACCAAGATGC
The DNA here is from genome assembly GCA_949128165.1 of Lathronympha strigana. Taxonomy (NCBI): domain Eukaryota; kingdom Metazoa; phylum Arthropoda; class Insecta; order Lepidoptera; family Tortricidae; genus Lathronympha; species Lathronympha strigana. Next base: position 18,714,410 of record OX421917.1, on the reverse strand, counting down.
CAATCGCTCACGCTCAGTCGCTAACGAAACGCAACTGTCATTGTCACACTAATAAGGAAGAGTGATAGAGAGAGGTAGCTACGATACGTTATTAAGCGTGAGCGATTGGCGTCTTGGCTACCTACGCACACAGTTGTTTCAAAAATTATGCACACTCACTAGTTAATTCCATATATTTATAATTGCTGCAGTTTTTACTTTCGTGAATAACTTATCTTTAATTGTTGTTTTAGAAGTGGGTTAAGAAATAAGAACTCTTGTCGTATGAATATTTATGAAGATTTTATTTATATTAACAAGTTTTCCTTTTGTTTCAGAGTGGAAGATGAGGCTGCATCGCCCGTGACAAAGACAAAGTGAGTACTAGGCTTGTGTCTATCAGTACCTACAATTGAAGTAAACAAACACATCCGGGTTCTGAACTTTAAAGGACAACTTTACGCACAAAACCTTCTCAACCAGTGTCTAGATGCAGTGTGTTAATGATGCAAAGTTATTTACAGTCAACCAATTGGAACTCTAGGCCACTCTACCATGTCAACATTACAAACAGTAAATTTCTTATGCTGGCCATATACGTTTGGGCAATCTGTCAGATCTCCATAGTATTCCATAGTAGTTCCGTAGTATTCTCCATAGTCTCCGTAGTATTATCTATGATGTCCGCCGGATATCCGCCAGACGAATTTACCATACATTTATTGGCAGATACGGTAGATGTCCGAACGGATATGGCCAGCTAAACAATCTGATTTATACCGACACTATGATTTTTTTATTTTTTTTTATTATTTATTGAATTATCAAACTTACAACAATAGTAGTTTATGCAACAGTGATAATAAGGGTTCTTACAACTTGAGGGTCGCCGTTACAAAACGAGGCGAAGCCGAGTTTTGTAATAATAGACCCGAGAGTTTTAAGAACCAATTATGAGCTGTTGCATACCCTAGTTTTCTACGACAGTTAAAATAGCGTAAAAACGTGGCAGAATAGGGAATATGTTGTGCCCACTATATAGAAATAAAAAAAAACAACAACAGTGCTCATATATTGTATGAAAATCCATAGGATCAGTGTTCTTATGGAATACCACAGACAACGTTATAATGTATACTTTTTAAATATCGCTGTCAGTCATCTAATTGACAGATAGAGGTGTTGGAGTAGAAAAGGTATAGAGTCAGTCTAAGCTAAGTTTATTCCTAGATTTTGATAGCACAGAATTTGAAAGTGATAAGTAAACGTCATAATTTCATAGAATAGAATAGTTTAAAATAACACTTTAAAGTTTGAATGTTCATTTGCTCGGCAAAGGTAACGTGGTTTGACTCTATTAAGTATAGTATAGTACTTACGTCCGCCGGGCGCCGAGATCCGGTAGATGGGCAAATTTTTATTTTGTTGTCGTTTTTTTTCTCTCGTCAGATTTGAATGAAATTTGGTGGGTAGGTAGAGTTCCTTATTCTACGCTAGATAGATACAAAATCTCAATGTGCGAAAAAAAAATTGTATGAAATTTTCCACTGAGTTACGAAAATTCCATACGATTTCGTAACTCAGTGGAAAAAAATTTGGGACATACTTTGAAATTGGGTCTATCTTGAAGAGAATAAGGAACTCTATCTACCCACCAAATTACATTCAAATCTGACACGAAAAAAAAACGACAACAAAATAAAAATATGCCCAGATATGGTCAGCTATACAATCAGATTTATAGCGTCACTATGACATAGTCCTACAGTGGCCTAGGGTTCCAATTGTTTGACTGTACAAATGTAAAGCATGATTTAAATCATTTCTTATTTACAATAAATGTTTTGATTCATGTTTTGATGGTTGACTGTACTTAGATTATTTTGTATACTGTTACTCTCAATCTGGTATCTTCTTCCTCTCTTTTTTTTATTGGTATTTAGGACAACAACAGCCGTAAATAAACAGTCTTATTAAAATAAATCGAAACACAAAGCAGAACAAAAACATCCAGAACATGGGTCAGAATGACATTAGCGTACTTGCATTACGAAAGAGCTTACTGTCAAATTCATCAGAACTAAGAACACTGTTAAAAGTATAGACTGTTTGCATTTACGAAACGTCACTTTCCAAACAAGATGATGAAAAATATGAAAAAGAGTCGCAACTGCACCTTTATGGTGTCATTTTGTTCGGCCGATTGGGTATCCAGTTCTTTTATCCTATATCCATAGGTATAGGTCTATCTAAGTACATTTTTATATTATAGTCCTAACAATGCTTATGAATTAGGAAGCCACGTATATCACACTGGTTCTCCTAACATATATGAGTTAGGTGCGTCCGATTAAGATATATTTTCGCAGAATTTTAATGAATCAGGTTCTGCTCCCAAGCGATAGTCAGCGGAGTTGTTAATTGTTAATCTAGTTAGCACAGATCCGGTCAACGTTTCGCCAAATTAAACTCTAGTAATTGCTACTCGTTTGTTTTATTGGACGCTCTGTTCTGTGCAGTTTGTTTTATTTGTTATACTGTTGGTTGCGCTTCTGTTTTCGAATTACGTGTGTGTTTGGTGTGTGTGTGCGCCATTTTTCATACAAAAGTTTTTGCGGCTTGACGGATTTCCTAAATATTTTTGTTATAATTGTTTTATACGAGTATATTTAGTTGTTCACATTAAGTTAGAGTCAAACCATGTTATGTCTTCCGAGCATATGAACTGCCAAATTTTACAGTGTCATTTTAAATGTCATTTTTTTATGAAATTGTGATGTTTACTTAAAATCTGGGAATCTTAGCATAGACAACTCTATTTGCGAATTATCCAAACCTAAAAATGCGAAAATTCACTAGAAATCCTAACGAAATCGCACAGTCATGTTTTTGCATTCGTGAAGGTAAATGAGGGCGTGCAATCACGATATTCAATTGTATAACAATCCCGGGATTTATAATGAATCCCGGTATTGTCCATACAAAAAATCCCGTGATTACATGCCCTATTGTAAATAATGTAGTAAGATTCGTTATATTCGTTACCTAAAATAAGGTTTCTTAGTTGTCCTAAAAACGCAGATTCACCTTAAAGCGAATTTCTAGCACGTCACTGCCTGCGGCTTCTACAAAATTAAGACGAGTGTTGTTAGGCGCATAAACGCACATCTCGATTTTGTAGGAGCTGCACGAGGTGATGTGCTGTTATAGCTAAATGAGTGGCTTAGTAATTATCGGCTAACCTAAAAAGGGGAGTGTTATTACTTGGTGTATATCAAAGTTTTTTGAAAAGGGCGGTACATCTGCGGTAAATAATTACTCTCGAAGGCGTTTTTATATTGTGTGGTGAAATTGTGCGGTATGCAGAGGAAGAGATATCAACAGCGATTCCGGTCAGTTTCAGTTTGTAACCTTGACAGTTGACGTCTTTGCTATTTTGGTCACGTTTTCACTGTTATACCTATTTAGTGTAAATGTTTGTTTAGTGTGTTGTGTCCTGTGAGGAGTCCTACTATTTTCCGCTAAAATTTCATGAATGTAAATAAACCCAAATTTCGATATTAAGAGGCGAATGTTATTTTGAAAAGTTACGTTAGTTATTGTGAATAATTTACCTTGACATAATCCTAAACGCTCGACATCCATTACTGAGTCACAGTTTTAGTGAACATAGGTAATTTGGTCCGGTTAAGGTCGACTGTTTTAGTATCACAGATCACTACACTATACAGACGACTCGCTGTAGCATAAGTATAATATAAACTGCGATCTAGGCCCATATCAATTATCATATATCTATGATAATATTCCCGTTGAATACGAGGATTTAAAATGTATAGGGTACTTCCCGTTGAACGAGGAGTCACGAAATTTAGCAAAAAGCAAGAGGTTGTTGCACGAGTACCTACAGGAAAAAATCTGAAAACCGTATAATGGGAGCTACCGTATTGACGCTCACCAGGGCCACTCATGGGTGGGTCCTGTGTCAGTATGAGAGAATAGGCTACCAAAAAATATTGACGCATAGGTACTGTGAGATTCGTGCCACCAGTATTTTTAAGTACCTAAGGCCATAAATGGCCCAGCATCCTCTGTGCGGAACCCTCGGCGGGTGACAAGCACTTAACCGGTTTTTTTAAACTACTGCGGAATTTGTTTTTTTAGTAGGTATATAACTACTGCATGTTACTTTACTTTTTTATTTTTTACTTGTAAGTTCTCATTTAAGTGAACATGTAAGTATATCTTGTTCTTATAAGATTTTTTTTTAAAACTGAAACCGTATTTGGCTGGCCAGGCTATAAATGCTGTAGTATAATTGGTAAGGTGTGTGCAGTTCGTTGCCAGCGTTCTTTACGAGTTGTGGTAACATTGACCCTGCATAATACGGAGTCTATCCGAGAGAATCAATGTTTTATACCTACTGATGTCACGCAGTTAGTCAGTCATGTTCTCAGATATAATAGCTTAAGTGCAACAAAAGAGAATAATAGGTAATGCAAGGTCACCTCAAAAAGCAACCTACTGATGTACTCATTAGGAATACCTACGTAGTTTAGTTTAGGATATCATCATCATCATCATTTCAGCCGAAAGACGTCCACTGCTGGACATAGGCCTCCCCCAAAGGTTTCCAGGTCCTGCGCCACCCGCATGCAGCGGACTCCTGCGACCTTCACCAGGTCATCGGTCCACCTTGTGGGGGGCCTACCCACGCTGCGCCTTCCGGTACGCGGTCGCCACTCGAGAACCTTTCCGCCCCAACGGCCATCGGTACTACGAGTACGTGCAATGTGCCCCGCCCACTGCCACTTAAGTTTAGCGATTCTGAGAGCTATATCGGTTACTTTGGTTCTGCTGCGGATGGTCTCATTTCTCATGCCCTTTGGGTGACTTTGAGCCTTCTTATGCTTCTTTAGGATGTTTCTTTAGGATATATTCGATAGGATATCCATTAATAGGTTTGGGACTTTGGGACAAAGCGAGGTTCGATCGCTTTTAATATTTGATATAAATCGAATTTTCTACAACTTTATCAAAAAACCTTTTGTCTCTTTCCAGTGAAAAAAGCGGCCTCATAACTCCCCCCCAAAATGGCGGCGAAGAGTCCCCCCCTCCGGAGAAGGAGCGCGCGGACCAAGAGGACTCGGAGAAGAGACATGCGGGGGTCCCGCACTCGGCCGAGGGGCCGAACGACGATCTCTACGCCATCCCAGTCAAGTTGAGGGCGAAGAAGGAACCCCCTTTACCTCCTGGGTGGGAGAAACATGAAGGTTAGTCAGAAATGTCTATAGAAAGTCTGCTTCACGAGATATCAGGGAAGTTGTTATTAGTAATGTTGCAGCATCTTGTTATTGCCAGGCATTAAGTTCAATACAATAGATGGCATCGTACTTTTTCCCTTCTGCCAGAATATTTTTGTTTAGGAAATGTCAGTGTAGCGTACTGTTATGACAGCTCTATGTTATCTAAAGATTGTAGTTACGTGGTGAGAAATATGAAACAGTAAACTTTTATGAAGACGAAAACGTCAGGCGAAGATTAGTTAAATCGCTGGACTGCCTTACGGATCAATATAGGTAGTTTCAACGAAGTTGAGATCACGCATACAACAATATTGTTATGTTAATTAACATTCACTCATTCATTTCATTCGTTCACTTTTTTGTAATCTGTAGTTCACGTAGCTGTGTGTGTAAACAAACATTCACCTCAATTGTTGTGAAACCCTCAATTACCTACAGGTATGTTTTTTAATTTATGATGGCAGGTTTATCCGGTGAATCTGCCGTAATAAGCGAGGAAACTGCCAGATCTTCGGTCACTGCCATTGGAAGTTTCTTTGATAGTCGACATTATGTCTGTGAAATATTGTGAGCCAGGGTCTCGGGATCTTGGCGACAAATGGGCCATCAACTGACTTATTCTCTTACTACTTACTGATCACTAATCGCGAGTCAATCGCCGCTAGGGGCGCTAATGGAAAGTGGGTCTGCTTACAAACGTCACTTTGACAGTTCTTTCATATTAACACAAGACCCACGCATGGGTGGCGCCGCCTAGTGATACAGTGGCCCCCATTAGCCTTTCATCATTCCCCTTGGTTGTAGCTCCACGTCTATGGAAACACTTGTGGAAACGATTAAACACAATTAACATCGAATTCCAGACATGGACGGCCCCTACTACTGGCACATAAAAAGCGGTACAATCCAACGGGAGATCCCCAAGATGCTGCCAGTGGAAGCGAAGGAGTCCAGGATCTCCATGGTCAGGGACTGCTCCCTGTCAGAGGTGAACAAGTACGATGGGGTCATGACGTCGTCTGTGACCCGGAGTACCACCAGCGGTGCGCTGGCGGATCATGCGGACCAGGAGGCAGAGAGAAAACGGAAGGAGGAGATGTCGTATAAGTAAGTTCTAGATATAAGCTTCTCGTACTGCTTTCCCGAAATTGTTTTTGCAAAACTCGCATGGTTCTTTCTAGACCTCGCCGCGGTACATCTCTGAAAAACAATCTGTGTATCGTGGGATATCGTTTGACGCTGTTTGTACCAAGCGTTTATTACATTCATATACAGTTCCGTTGTGACACCAATAAGTATCGCTAACAGACACTTAAAATAGGTGGTGCTGAATATAGGTGTGCTCATAATTTGCAGCGCGGCTTCCTGGCTATCACAAGAAAATTCCTGCATTTGTTTGGTACACTCTGTGAGCGTGTTTAGAAAAAATAAGTCCCTTAGTCCGTCGGTTCGATGAGTAGACGATATTCGAAATAGTGGTCACTTCTGAGGTTAGCTCTGTACCGGGATTATTGAAGTACTTACAAGTAGAGAGGCCTATGCTCAGCAGTTGGTGATCACTTAGGTAAAGAAGTTGTATATGGTTTACAGGCGACGCAGCTTCCCCGCCCGCCCTGAGCCCGACAGCGCGCGCGCAGTCCGCTTCTTCGTTCGCTCCCTGGGCTGGGTGGAAATCTCCGAGGCAGACCTGACTCCCGAGCGCTCCAGCCGCGCCGTCAACAAGTGCATCGTCGATCTCAGTCTGGGTCGAAACGATCTGCTTGACCAGGTTGGCCGCTGGGGTGACGTGAGTATTCTATTATTCTGTTATTTAAGCTGGGAAATGCTTAAGGCCTGGTTGAGGGTCACCATACCCATCTGGAATCACGAATCAGAAATTCATAATTATGAATTCTGTCTCTTGTGGCGGTTTGCCAGCCACACACAGCACATACATACCGAATGTGAAAAAATCAGAACGTGTGTGATCAATATTAGCTAACTTGTGTGTAATTCCGTGCGTTATTAATTCATAATATGAAATATACTTATGAATTCCGTCTCTGATTCCGGACGTGTGTGGCGACCCTAAAGCGGGCCATATACTTTCGGATATATTTGCCGGATCTCCCAATCCAAAGCCAGTCAAATTTCCCATACATTAGAAATTTGACTAGCGGATGCTTGATTGATGATTAATTTTGCTTAGTGTACCAAAAACTCTGATGATATCCGCTGTTTGGTTTAAATGCGAGTACTATTAAAATCTCGTTTACCGTTTCAGGGCAAAGACCTGTTCATGGACTTGGACGACGGAGCCCTGAAGCTCATCGACCCTGAGAGTCTGAACACGTTGCACACACAGCCCATACACACTATTCGTGTGTGGGGCGTCGGCAGAGACAATGGGCGGTAAGTACCTACTCAGCATCTCAGCCGAAAGACGTCCACGGCATCCAATGCTGGACAACGGTGTCAAATATTTCCACATTATACAGCATCCAGCGGACCACCAGATGACCAAGAACCTTGAATAGATCGTAAAACTTATTACCTATATAAAAGCCAAATCATGCTTGCTATAGCTAACAGTGTATTAATTTGAACTCTATAATTGCGATTTACTGACAATATCTTATCTGTTTTGCTATCCTGGAACAGTGAAAGGTAAATATAAATAATTATTTTTATTAGGAATAGGTTATCAACTACTCTTACTCCTCAAAGATAACGCAGAAGTTGACTGAAAGATAAGTCATTACCGGTTTAGGTCTGACGCAGAGCTTCGCCGCCATTCGCCAGATCTGGACACAACTATAATCTACTGCCTCAGTGATTGATTTATTGAATGAATGAGTTTATGAATGCATTCATAAATTGGCCATGCAATTTTGAACGCGATAGTACAGTCAACCAATTGGAACCCTAGGCCACTGTAGGACTATGTCATAGTGACGCTATAAATCAGATTGTAAGAAATCTCTTACTGCTTGTCATTTTGACATGGTTCTAGAGTGGCCTAGGGTTCCAATTGGTTGACTGTACGTTGGGCTTTGGGCCGAGGATTTGAGTGTTCACTAGGTACCGTGAATATTTGATGCCGTGAAGTGAAAGTAGGTCATTGTTAACCTATGGAGCGGGTGGATAACTCTCAATTATTATTTTTCCTAGTTTTACTGATTGCAATAAAATATCGGTTAAAAATGGATGTACTGTAAAATTTCCATTCTGATGTTGATTTTTCGAATGCATAAATGACGATATTAAATCTATTTTTCAACCGACTTCCAAAAAAAAAAAAACTCAATTTGCGTGATTTTTTATTTGATTTAAATAATAGATTCTTTCAGACTCTCGTCCTAAAGTCATGTTTAGATATAATCTATAAATTCATCTGTATTTTCGTTCCTCGTATTCGATATGAAAAGTAGTGTTTAACTCGGGTGAAATTCTATTTCGAACTCAGACTATCAGCCGCCAAAATATCTCGACTGATGTCTTTCATCCATTGGTTAATCGGCGAGCGTCCACTAACTTTACAGCTAGCAGACAAGTAAAAAGGTGTGTTCCCCAGGGACTTCTTAAACAGCCAGCGTCCACTAACTTAACAGCTAGCAGAAAAGTATAGTGTGACTAGCGAGCGAGCGCAGTAACAGTAGGACAAAATAACTATATCCATCCCTTTTTTCAGGGTGGTAATACTAGCGTAAGAAAAAGACAGTATGATGCTCTCTATCCTACTGTGACTGCGCTCGCTGGGTTGTCAGACTATAAAAAGGTGTGTTGTGCAGGGACTTCGCGTACGTGGCGCGCGACCGCGCGACGCGGCGCCACATGTGCCACGTGTTCCGCTGCGAGGCGCCGGCGCGCAGCATCGCCAACGCGCTGCGCGACATCTGCAAGCGCATCATGATCGAGCGCTCGCTGCAGCCCTCGCCGCGCCCCACAGACCTGCCCGCCGCGCGCCGCGTGCGCCCGCTCTCCGGTACCAGACACATTTGTTCTCTCAGTCTCATACGAGCGGTATAGTCTGACCGAACGGACGCACTATAGGACAAAAAAACTATATCCATCGGGGTACTGCCCACTTGACACAACACAATTTATCGAAACCAATTTGACAGCGCCATCTCACTTTTACGTTTTGTGGGTGTAAATCCCCACCCAAGTTTTGTGGGTGTAAATCCCCACCCACGTTTTGTGGGTGAGAATTTACACCCACCCACACTTAGACAGCTAATTTCGGAGGTAAAAGTGAGATGGCGCTGTCAAATTGGTTTCGATAAATTGTGTTGTGTCAAGTGGGCAGTCTTTATCTATATACTTGCTTTAATATTTGGTTTCTCATTATGCTCTCATAAGTTCTTGTATTACTTTTTACATTTGCGTACAAATTCGTACAAATTATGTAGAAATTTTCTGTATCAGCAGAAAGTTGAAAAGTTGACTCGAACATAGTGAAACAGATAGCGCCCACCAGGATGGATCCCTCCCAGCGGTGACAGATTGATCGTTGTTTTCTCGTAAGTACGTGTAGTACAATTTTTTTAAATACCGTACGAATACGTACAAATCACGTACAAATTTTTAATATGGCTTTGAATTCCTAAAGACATCATGTTACCGCCAGGAAGTATGACAGCCGTAGTTAGGGCAAATTGTGTTTTAAGATAGGGCATTGCCCCATTATGTCCCCCTAGCTACAGGGTTAAATAGTAAGTTGCAATGTTGCAGGGGCCTCCTTCCCGACGCCCATGGAGGAGCCGCGCAAAACGGTGCGCGCGCGCTACCTGGGCAGCGCGGAGGTGCCGCGCGCCACCGGCATGGACGTGCTCAACGACGCGCTGGAGCGCCTCGCCGCCGCGCGCGCGCCCTCCGCCTGGCGCCCCGTCGCCGTCGCAGTGGCGCCCTCCATGATCACCATCACGGAGGAAGGGGTGAGACATCCACAGAGCCGGCCTTATAGTTGCCGATTTCTAAGTCTGAACTTTTGACACTTGAGTATTGACGTACTTAGTGATGAGGCTAAGACAAATCGTTTGTCAAATTCAGCGATTATTGATTTTAGCGATGAATTGTTTGATTCGATTTTACTACTACGGATTTGTATTTAATAAGACCGAGAAACTTCGACAAACTGCGCATTTGTCATACGATTTTTTCCAAAGTTATCTTAGTTTCGTTCAGAAATCAATACTGTTGAATTCTTAAAATGTAAGATAAAAACCTTCATAGTTAATATGTCTTATTTTAAATAACATTTTTTTCCACATCGTACTTAGTTTTATTTTCGTTTAAATCGTTTTTTTTTTACTGTATTGCCTATTGTTAACAAGATCGATTTTTATCGATTAACAGACAGTTGTATGAATTGGAACAGCAGACATGGTCACAACACTAAATTAAAAAAAAAAAGACATATACCGTAACTGTTGGCGTGCTAAATAGTTATCGTAAAATATTCAATAACTAATGTATGAAAAAATGTAACATTAATCACATTATGTTTATGAAAAGTGAAATATTGTGTTTATGTACATGACTAGCTGTAATATCTTTATGGGATTTTGTTTATAATTCCAAAGTGTCTTGCGCGTTTACGTTCTACGGGTATTTCGATGTGTCAAAAGTTCAGACTTAGAAATCGGCAACTATAGGTCAGCAAGCGCCCTGTGCGAACTCGTGTACTGCCGCCTACTAGACTGAACTTCTTGAACTATAACACAGACCAACTCTCTCGGGTGCTCTGTGTTGAACTATGTATATAAGCACAGCACAACCTTTTTTAATAATTTTGGTTTCTTCGAAATTGCATATACATAGGAAACTTCGACCGGGGGCCTAGTGGTCGGAACGTCTGCCGCGAATGTGTCATTACTCATATAATTTAAACTTTCGTGAGACATATTGATATTAAATTGCAACGGTTAACACTCACGTATTTTTATCACAATAGGCAACGCAGACGAAACATGTCACGCCTATTGTGATAAAAATACGTGTGTGTCATTACTCATTAGCCTACCAACTCTAAATACAATAATTATGAATAGACAATTTATAAGGCACCAAGACTAAGCGCAGAATGCGGCTTAGGCCAAGAGCAGCGCACGGTTACTTCTAAAACGGGCTGCGCGTCGCACTTACTTAAGGCCGGTACTGCATCCAGCGTATAGTCTGACAACCCAGCGAGCGCAGTAACAATAGGATAGAGAGCATCATACTGTCTTTTTCTTACGCTAGTATTACCACCCTGAAAAAAGGGATGGATATAGTTATTTTGTCCTACTGTTACTGCGCTCGCTCGCTTGTCAGACTATAGCTAAGCTTCCCATTACTACCCGTACACTATGTAGCTAACAATAAGCTTTCCATGACTTTGTTTATTTACCCTTTGTTCCACGCAGACAACCAAGTTGCCACATGTATCTTTAGCTAAGGTTTTGGTTTGTTCTCGGTTATGTTCAAGAGCATCTTGGCCCATGTGGCTAACCAATTTTTTTTTTTGGATTACCAACAGATAATACATCTTGTACGCTCTTATATCCAATTTACAATCATGGTTGATGTTTATCTAATTATAGGTAACCACAGCTAAGTTAGTGTCTTCTACCAAAGAACATGCAGTAACTTTAACTTAATACTAGTGATACAATAATAACAACAACAAGGCAATAACTAGCGCTAGTGCTTCACGCGGCGGTTTTTACGCGGAAAGTACGTTCCCCCTGGGCAACTACCATGTCACACTCGGTTACGAACGTGGAAGAACAATTCCACTCAGACAACTAGTTTTCTTCACGGAAGATACTTTCACCCTAGACAACTAGTAGCTAAATTCGGTTAAGAAAATGGAATTAAACTTCCACTCACATAACTGGTTATCTCCGAGGAAGAAATAGTGCGTCTAGTTAACCAGTTATCAACCTTGGTTGTTTGGGTGGGACAAAGGTTCACATCGATCGGGGCCGGATTGACAGCCATGACTTAACAAAGTGTGCGCGACCTCTGTCCTCTAACTAAGTGATCAAAGCGGAATGCAACCTGCGACCCCCCCAATCCTCATAAAAGGAAGAGGGTACTTGGAACCAAAGAAATTCAGACAACTATCCTAAGCTCCATCATCCGCCACATGGAGATAGTCGAAATAGTTCTTGAAGAGTGCGGTAGGGGCTCTTCTTCCTATCGTTTTCCCGGCTTATACCACGCCTCAGGGACCCTGGGATCCACTTTGGTAACTAATCTCTAGATTAAGCGCAGGCGCTAGTTTTACGAAAACGACTGCCACCTGACCTTTCAACCCAGAAGGTAAACTAGGGTAGTGCGGTAGGGGCAATTATACAAAAGAACTCCATGAGTCAAACTATCCTTTAAGGCCCACTTGCACCACCAAGGGTAAGCCGCTAACCCGAAGTTAAGATGTCAAATTCCATGCAAAAAACCGTTTAACTCCAGGTTATATGGCTAACCCCGCGTGGTGCAAATGGCCCTAAGTCTCCTTCACCCTAAGATATCCATTACACAACTGAATTGTAATTTCCGTGGTTTATAGGAATCGAGCCCCATAGTGGAATGTCGCGTGCGCTACCTGTCGTTCCTAGGCATCGGGCGCGACGTGCGGCGCTGCGCCTTCATCGTGCACACAGCCCAAGACATGTTCGTAGCGCACTGCTTCCACGCCGAGCCCTCGTCTGGCGCACTGTGCAAGACTATTGAGGCCGCCTGCAAGGTATATATATATAACATGTCTTATCATCACGAATTTTTACTTGCTACGGTCGCGCGGTCCTGACTTTTTTGCTTCGTTAACTTTCTTACATCGAGGGTTTTGGGTATAGTCAGCATCAGAAGTAGCTGTTCAAAATAATTTTGACGGACTATTATTATCACAACAGTAAGGTGGGGCAAAGATAATTTGGATTATTTACTTCTTTTGCTGATCGCATTCTTAATGTTATATTTCTGCTATTAGTGCTATTCTTCGAAATGTCAGAAAATTCGAAAATCTGGTAACGTAACACCCTTATTTTTATCACAGCGATGTTTTAATGGCTATTTATGCAACAAGTGTGGAAAGTCAGTGATTTCCGACGAGTGTCATATTATTCACGAGCGAGCGAAGCGAAGCGAGTGTATAAGCCGACACGAGTAGGGAATCATCTTTACGCATGTGTTTCATACAATGTTTTACTATCCATTGTGGGAGCAAATTAAAAATCATATCATGACAAAACAATTTCATTATTATATGACAGTACTTTATATAATTACTTATTAAAAATAAAAGTAATATTATTTTATAGTTTTCTTACATAGAAAATGCTTTTTGTATCGGGCTGATAAAATGAGAAAAAAAGCTGAGAAAAAAAAAAAGTAGACGCACTGCGGCCAAATCCGATTTGGCTTCATAGAAGACGCACTTTTCGAGCACATGCATTGTAAAAAATTTGATTCATTTTTTACACACTTTTCCTGGTCAAATCTGTATGTCACTCGCTAATCCACACCATGGTTGTCCAGCTCCGCTACCAGAAGTGCCTGGACGCGCACGGCGGGGCGCCGCCGCGGTCGCCGGGCGCGGGCGCGGGCGCGGGCGCGGGCGCCGGCGCGGGCGACGGCCGCGCGTCGCTCGGGCAGGCGCTCAAGTCCATCGTGGGCTCCGTCATCGGACGCCGGCCCTCCTGAACGGACGACCAACTAGAGGTAATAAACTGAAAAAAAATCGATTGTCTGTAAAGTCGGTTTACTGATAGTTGAACGTGACAACGATCGAATAGTAAAGCCATTGATTTTTTACTCATCGTGAACGCCTCAGAGCGAGGTAACGCCGCATGAGTCATGTTTTTTCGTGCGTGCAGCCGGCTCCATCGAATTATAAGACGTTGTCACGTCAAAAATAACGAATGTTGAAGGTTCGATGCATGCTCGGGGTAATCCAACCTTCGTAAATACCCTACCTAGTTCCAAGACGCCTGCACCTGCGTCTGGGAACTATAATAGGTAGGTCAAACGTTAAGTTCATTGTGGGCGCTATAGGTACCCAATCCGGTATTTTTTCTCCACAATGTAGCTAGATCATGGGTCTCTAGACAAATTCTGTGTTCCACTGCCACCCAATACTTACTTTCTCTTCAGCCACTGTATTCTACCTCACTACTACCAGCCTGTCTTTTACGTCACTTCTCACAGCGATCCTGACAATCGCTACAAGGTGCATCCGGGTCGTCTTGTCATCTCTTTTTTGTGACTGCCCCGGCCATCTTGCGGGCCATTTGCAATTAAATTGGCCCGTCGATCCGGGTGCATTCGGCAGACATGTCCAACCTAATCCTATTTGAAGTTGGCGGTATTAACACTGACATTCGCGATACCAGTGTTGAAGCTCTGTTTTCCTAATCCAGTCGATTCCACAAAGATAATAATTCTTTTTTTTTTTGTACAGATTGAGATCGGTACTCCACACCGGGACGCTCGCGCCGGCTCGACGTAGCTTGCGCACGTCGGGTGCAGTTGCTTGGGTTCTATCCTAATTTATTTCTAGTCTCATACTTGTCTAAGAAAACCCATTATTTTTCAACCGGAACTTTTCAACTCGAATCGGTAAAGCGAAAAAGTTCACCAGGTGGTATCCAAGATGAGAATCGTTTGCAGAAAACGCCTAAGACCAAAAATTTGGTACGTGCAATGGGAGCTACCGTATTGTCGTTAACCAGGCGGCGCCACTCATGCGTGGGTCCTGTGTCAGTATGAGATAATTGTCAAATTGATGTTTGAAATGTTCCCGCAGGACCCACGTTCCACTAGCGCCCCTAGCGGAAAATCGACTCGCGGTAATCCTCATTTAAAGAATTCGGGGTCCGAAAGGGGACCCAATCATTACCATACAGTTTGGAGCTTTCAATAAACGATAGTCATTTGGCTAAATTCCTAAGAGGTGTAGACAGCACAAGAGTACCGTGTCATTATCTCGCGGCCGAGAAATACATCTGTCATGTCTAATCCGAACATTTAGAAAATGACGGGTGTCTCTCGACCGCGTGATACTGTCGCAATAGTCTTGTGCAAGGGCTACTAATATTAGCTCAAGTTTACAATCAATGTCAAAGCTGTGTAAGGTAGAATTACTAGTGCCCGACGCTGCACTAGTATTCGACATGGGCACTTTATGTCAAAGTGATACAGGTTAAATTTGAACAACGAAGATTTTTCTATATTCGAATTTATACCTTGTCACTTTGACATAAAGTGCCCATGTCGAATACTAGTGCAGCGTCGAGCACTAGTAGGTACTTTTACCATATTGCAATTTAGTCAAGGTGGAGATGTTGGGTTGTCCACCATCTTGTATCTTTGACGTTGGACATTTATGACAGACGATGGTCGAATAGTAAACATCTGTGAACTTTATATCGTCGACTGTAGGTTCAATAAGGGTAAGAGACATCGATGTCTCTTACCCTTATCGACGATATATGTGCGCATTTTTAGTGAAAGACCACTTAGTCTCACGCTATGCTGATAAGATTCATTTATAAATGTTTATTGCGTTAGCGGCTTATCGGCTAGTGACAAACTGGCACCTTTTCCTAAAAACCATCACATATGTACAATTTAATAAAGATTAAGTGACTTTATATACCTACTTAGTGGTGGGCGTAATTTCGACTTCAATATCTAATTATCTTTTTATTGTAAATTTGTTAGTGATTCTATCTGATGATGAGATTATTTTTCCAAACCCAGGCAACTGCAAACCGATTTAGCTTTACATAGGAGGGATTCGATATTGTTTGATTATTTTCCATACGAATACGAGACGTATTGTCATCACAATAAAGTTCAGACATCTGGCAAGCTTCAGCAGCTTTCACGACTGCATTAATATACATATCTATTAGTTTTTGTATACGGTCTGTCATTTAGAATGTTACGGAATGTTTTATGCACATCTGAAGTTAAGACACAGGAACTTAGGGTAAATGCCTCATTGTCAGCACCACATTAAGTTTCGAGAATAGATGTCAATAACTAGTACTTTCAGTGTCAATAATTGGGTAGTTTGCTTTATAAGGAAACACCTAATAGGCATCTTTCTGTTACTAGAAGAATGGGGGATCCATTTGGTGTATTTTTTGATATCGTTGGAATCATTATCTGAACTAAATATTACCCTTGAAAGCTGGTCGATTTCTGATGCAAAAGTTATATTTATATTGTCAATATACTCGTTGAGATTGGCCTAATTTTTGGAGACTTATATTATTAATAGCAGTTGGTTGGATCGACAATTTCTTGTAGTTATGTTCCGTCAGCCAGGAGACAACTGTAGCAGGTTACCCAGGAGACAGACAACACTGGCAAAGTGTATCAAAAAATGTTGTAGCCAAAATTAAGCACAAATAAGTACTTAATTTTAGCCTATAACGCTATCTGTTGTTTTAGTAGTACCTAAGTTTTCGCTTGTTTTTAAGTTCTAAGTGATTAATATCAGATGTGCATAAACAGGCGTGTAGGTCAGTGTAACATAGTGCAGTAAACAAATATAAGAAGTGTTCATATTACATACTTTTTAAGTTATTTTTATGTACAGTCAACATTACAAGTTACAATCGCGACTTCTTCAGTTTGTTGTATAACATTCGGACTTACTACATGTGTGTTTACTGTACATCTTAATAATAGTACCTATACTTATTATTTTAGATTTAACACTTACATTCACGTTATTTTGAGGCCGGGTATCACAATATTTAATGTTAGTAACAAGGACTATAACAAATTAACGATTTAAGAGGGTATTTAAATATTTTTCACGTTGATCTCAACTTATTTGAATTTGGTATATTTTACACCTGTTGGGTTCACCATTTTTTTTACTTAGATAATTAAAGTAAATAATATATATTTTCGTATTTTTTGTTTTTCACCATGTCAAACTATTGCAGTCAGTTTAATAATGTTTGAGCGGCTGCTCATATTTTATTGGCGTTGATTGTAAGTAAAGGTACCCTTCTTTAAAACTTACAGCGAGACTGGGCATCCATCTTTTTTTCATCGATAGAGAAATATGGATGGTTATTTCTCCTAGTATTTACCCCAATTATTTTGTTAACTACTTTTATAATGCCTCAAGCTACGTCTACATAACCGCTAAGCTGTTACGCCTCTGCTTAAACTACCAAAGATTATAACTTAGACTGGTGGTCACATTTTCAACGCTGACGTTTGTTAAGCAAGAGTAAATCGTACGAGTTTGGCTTCAAGCACATTTTTCTTTGAAATTGGACTGCCAGGACAGCTTGTTAGGCAACGAGTTTGAGGTATACTTGTATATGCTTTGATAGCTCCTAATTATTATAAAATCCTAGTCCATAGTTCATTACTGCTTCTGTAAATTCGACGCCATATTTTATAAATTAATTTCCTGTGTGACTAATGTCACTGGCTTATTTAGTTTATGTACATTTAGATGTAAGAATAAAATAAAGTATTAATAAAAATGACCCTGTGGAGTTTGTAAATAATTGTAAACAATGGAATTCGTTTAGTTGTAGGGTAGATAATATTGGAGTGTTAAATGGTGTGAGTTTAATGTGACAGACTCGAGATTTTCATTTGCACGTAATGGACGGTTTGCAATGCAATAAAAATATATTGTTAGTTGCGGACGCCTTTACAAAGCCACATCGTTTAGCTCTTAGCGCCTAACTCCCTCTATCGCTCGACCCGTGAGTCTCGCGCGAGGCGATGGAGAAAGTGTTTTTCTCGCGACAGTGACTTTGCGATGGCGTCAATTTCAGTCTGTCGAGCACGGTATGAACTAGTGATAAGATCGTTCGTTTAACTATACTTTGTTCCAACGTTGGACGTAGCATAGTCTAAATTGACCCTATTTGTATAGTAAAAGATATTATTTTTGCTTAGTCTTGTACAAGTTTAACTGAGTGAATTTAATTGCAAAGATGAATATTTTTGGTATGACACCGCAATGGATGTTTGTAAATTATCAAGTAAGCTTATAAGGGGTCTTTTTTGTTATCAAATTTTTAACTGGGCACTACAAAATACAATCTGAAACCTCATAATAACAAGGGTGTTGAAAACACATTGAGCTTTTTACAATTATATTTACACGATATTTAGCGTTCCTAATTCAAATTGTAGGAAAGAATAAATAGCGAACGCACCCTAATAGTATTCAAAAAGAGACGCCATCTTGAATAATGAATTTAACATCAAAATGGCGACTTGAGCAACGTTAGCTTTGGCTACTAATGTATGATTCGCATAGAGACTTAAAAGTGTCAACGTAATTTAAACCTTCTATACCGTAGTATAATATTTAAATAACAGCGCTGTACCTCGCCGCGCGCCAGACTGTTCCCAACCTTTGGCAGTGCTTCCTATTTAACCTATGGAATGTAACTACTGTATAGAAGGTTCAAATTCCTTTGACTCGTATCTAGATGTGAATCGTGCATTTGATGAATAGTTTATTTTGTTTTTCTAGTGAATATGGAGATGAATGTTTATCGTATTGCGCGTACTGGGACCCACAAGTTTTCGAATTAACTCCCAAACGAGTTCCAAAGTTAAGGTGACAGAAGGGTAAAATAATAAAAGTAATAATAATAATAGTGTTTTTGTGTGTCTGTAACACTACAACAAATAAGATACCTATCTATATAAAGCAGGGTAGAAAATGGCCTTTAGATATAACATAGTCAACTATTTTCTGTTAAAAAGGCCCTTAATATCCCCAACCAACCGAGAGGATGTGGATACCGTCCGCCACCTGGTGGTCAGACATGCAGAATAAGATTCGGAAAGAGAAACTGATTAGGTACTCAGACAAGCCAGAATAGATCACTATGGCGTAGACTTACGAGACACGACTCTAGCTATACTGGGGAAAGGGGTGGACAAAGACAGTCAACTATTTTCTGTTCAGTCCTGTCAGACAGAAGACAACAATGATGAGTTTGTTAAAAAAGAATGTTGAAACACGTTTTAGTAATATCATTACTATACCTACATAGCCATTATAGAATGGATTTGAAATCGGGATCTTAACTGACCCAGGAGACAACCCTGGAAACGACTGACAACGTTTTAGTTAGCTATTATAATAACTGCCAGTTTCTAAACTCAATCCTGAAATCAGTTAACAACATAAGACACTTTATGGCAAAGTCATATAGGTTAAATTTGAACAACGAAAACTTTTCGATATTCAAATTTAAACCTTGTCACTTTAATATAAAGTGCCCATGTCGAATACTGGTGTAACGTCGAGCATTGGTACGCTACGATACATGTGTAATTCTGTGTGTCCCCAAAAAAGCCCAATTTTTTTCGATCTCCCACATTTCAATATCGACATTTGGCCAGCAGTCTCATAGTTTTTGATAAATACTTCAGGTAAATTAGTCTAGAAGGCCATTTTCTACTTCCAATTAGAATAAGACGTTCGGGTTAGAAATCACAAACTAGCTTCAATATATATTTCAAATATTAGGATCAGTGTCGCTTCTCACTTTATATAAATACCTATGTCAGTAAACACTGAGCTGTTCTTATTATACGTAAAATAGTGTTAATCACACTTTAAAGTTAAGTAATTAAAAACATTATTTATACAGAATATAAATCGATATTTAAGTCCGAGCGCAGAGACCTCTCTCGCTCGGTTGTTTAGATGCAATAGATGTGACAATTGCAAGCTTCGACTGCCTTTTACCAGATGAAGTATATGTCAATATTTTCTATAAATTGTAAACGTTTATATGTAGTTATTTAGATAGCTTCGGATCCCTGTTTTTTAGCTCACCGTTGGATAATATAGGCGATGGGAATACTTACTGTTATATACTGTCATCGCTTCAACAGCTTAAAAGCCTTCAAACTGTGGCTTTTAATGAATACTTTTGTGAAATTAATAAAAAAATATTAATAAACACATCTTGTCTGTTATTCCCAAAACCCATTCGTATGCCCAGACCGATGGCGCTAACATAGACTAAAAAAAAACACAAAAGTCGGATTGCAGAAATATTAACATCTCGGCGAACATTCTTCTGCCGCTGACTGTACTTTGCCAATGTTCTGATCCAATGGTTGGCACAAACTTATTTATTATAAAACAAAAGTAGGTGATAATGACTGGTAAATGTTAATCATCGAGTGATTACGTTTATTTTTAACTATAATTTTTATTCCACTTTCCGCTCATTAAATTCCTAGCAAAAAATAGGAGTGCATAAGTTAGCAGGAGTGATCTACCAAATACAAGATTGTGCTGAACGGAGCACCTCTTAACCTCTGACTCAGCGCCAGCAGCGTCCACATAGTGATGTGTCCGCGTCCTTGAGTACGTCAGTGGAAGTCCAGCTCCTTCGCGAACAAATAACTTACCTTACCGAGCAGCTGGCTGACGCTACCTCAACCATTGGGCGATATTAGTCGGCTATTACTGCGTGCACAAGTAAGATTTCGGCCACAAACTACATAAATTGGAGTAGTCTTTCGAGTCGGGTAACGGTAGCTTTGCGTTGGATTATCCCAGTCGCCCGAATGAGAAGGCCAAGAGGACAGCAAAAGAGAAGGCTACCCCAGCTAATCCAAAGAGTAACATCAGTAAAAGATCTAAGCAGAACGAGCCGGCCGAAACATCTGGAAATCCGGAGTCGTCTAGTGAAGCTCTGTCCCCTGCTCCTCTCGATAACAAAGGTAAAGAAAATACGCTTGAGAGTAATCCTACGGTGTCGTTGTCTTCCCCGGATTGTGACGACTCATCGCAAAGTGATTGGAAGGAAGTTAGATCCAGGAAGCAGAGGCGGCTGACCTCATCGGTACGTTCTACTGCAGGTCCGAACGTGACGTCCCTTAAGGCGGTCGAAGACCGAAGATTTATTCATTTATGGAATATGCTATCAGGTCCCGATGAAATCAGAGATTATTTGCAAAATCTATGTGAGGGAAGAACATGTTCAATGAAAGAACTTAAGCCGAAAGGTGACTACAGATCTTTTAAGTTGTGTGTACCGGTTGGCTGTTATGAAAAATGTATGTCGGCGGAAGTTTGGCCCGAAAATGCGAGGGTGAGAAAATGTTTTTTTCGAAGACAAGCTATCCAAACCAAGGGTACAACCCAAGCTTAGTAAAGACAAGTCCATTTGCTTGATGTACCAAAATGTCAGGGCCTTAATACAAAGTTGGCATATTTTAGACAGCGATTGTTAACTCTAGAGTGTGATATCGTTGCCATTTCGGAATCATGGTTGTCGGACTCGGTAGAAACCTCTGAGCTTGTCGGACTGGACTGGAGTATGCAGCGTCGGGATCGGGATCGTGAAGACGGCCGCCGGGGCGGCGGTGTACTTCTAGCCGCACGGTCCGGTATCGCTCTGCGGCGTCGACGCGAGTTCGAAACTACGTCTGGAGAAGATTTGTGGTCTACCGTTGTTACGGAACACGGGACTTTCCACCTATGTGTTGTTTATATTCCACCAAAAGCTACCGAGGACACGTATATGAGATTTTTTCAAAGTGTAGAGGCTATTATCGACTCGCTCACTGGATGTGTCGTGATTGTGGGGGACTTGAACCTTAATCCTAAATACACGGCTTCTAGTATTTTAAGTTACTTTAGTTACTTCACAACTGTTTGTAATCTGCAAGAGATGAATGAAATTGTGAATTCGCATGGAGGAGTGCTTGACACGGTGCTGATGCGAGAGGGTGCCTCCGGAACGTGGTTGAGGTTGCGGAGGAAAATGGACTAGTCCCACATTCAGACGCCTATCACCCCCCGTTAGAAGTCTCAGTTCATTTATCGGGCGCCGCGAGTAAGTTACGAAATATAGAACCTAGTAACATTGATAAAAACTGTGACTGGAACTTTGTAAAAGGAAACTACGAACTCCTTTACCAGTTGATGTCAGATGTCTCATGGGAGGAAATCCACAAATTTCGCGACGTCAACGATGCTGTAGACAAGTTTTATCAACAAATATATTCCATTTTTAACTTGTGCATACCTAAAAAGTTGAGACCCCTAACCTAAAACCCTCCAGACGCTATCCAGTCTGGTTCACGGTAGACCTAATAGCGGATATTAAACGCAAAGCTTATTTGCATCGCGAATGGAAGCGTTCTGGTAATACTGAGGCGTATGCTTAATTCTCAAGTCTAAGATCTAATATTAAGTTGCGAACAGCAAATGCCTTCAATGGCTACATTAAATGTATCCAAACTAGACTTACTAACGATCCGCGTGCTTTTTGGCAATATATTAGTAGTATAAAATCTAGATGTGGTTTTGAATCACAGGTTTCCTACAATGGAACAAACTTTGAGGGGCAAAAGGCAGCTCAAGCTTTCGCAGACTACTTCTCGAGTACCAAAAATTTCTCTCCGTCCGCGCGCCCGCCTATTGCTGGCCGCGCCGGCGGCACGCACCGTATCGCGGAAACACTCTCCTCTTGTCAGAGCTCTTCACTGTATAAATGAGCTCGCATTTGCACCGGATTTAGATGTTTTTGCTAGTGGTTGGCAATCGGTATGGCGAGAATGTCTGGTACTGTGAGGCGATGGAAGTAAATCTTCAGTAATTTATTTATAATTTAAGTTTTGTTAAAAATTGTAACACAGTTACTTAGTTAAGACTGTTATGCTGTGTCATTATGTTGAAAAAAAAAATAGCTAGTCTACCCTACAGTGGAAAAGCATTAAAAAACGGAAATACTATTCATTATAAATATTTATTCATAATTATTACATTTGGGCATGCCGGCCCGATTACACTTGCAACTAAAGCTCCAAACTAAAAGAACTCAAGTGTAAACGAGGCTTAATTTCAAGAATAAAACATAATTTACAGTAAAACCGAATGGTGTTCTATTGCTATTGTGGTACAGTCGCCATCACATACATCTGAGCTGCCGAGGTACTCCTCACAAATATCGGACACGCCTCTAAAGCGTTATCTACAGTGCATGTTCAAATATTTGTGAGCACATCGGCAGTTCCGATATATCTGATGGCGACTGTATATACTGTATAGTGTACACTAATCAATGAAAACGGGTCAGTGTATAGAATCTCCTTGTACGCAGCCCGTTTTCATTGATCGTGTTGTTACTGCTCCACTTATACAAAAACTGCATTTTAACTGCAACAACCTATGTGAACTGCTGAATGTATGATACTGCACAGAATGTCATATTTTTATTTTATTTGGTACAGCTTTTTTGCTTTTATTCTGTGTCGTCACCCAGGAGACAAACTAACTAACACTATTCGATAGAGAATGTTTGAAACATATTCTAATATTCTTTGCTGTCTAGTGAGTTAAATGATTTGTTCACAACAGTAATTTCATTGTTACTATACATAAAGGTTTTTAGTTAAAAATATAACCAATACGGTCTTTTAAAACAAGGTTATGTAAAGATTTACTTTTCATTAAAACAGTAAAAAAAAAATTTTTCACCTAACTCTTCACGTGCGGATACGGAACGTTGCTTTTTTTGACTTGTGTTAAAAATTGTACAAGAAACTAATATAATTTTATAATAAAAAACTAACTATAAGTCCACTGTTTAGCTGAGGCGACTGGAAAAAAGTTATTTTGGTCAGCTGCTGACTAGTTTAATATTATGTAACTCTCTCTCTATTCTTTTCTCTTACTCTTTTTACTCGAAAAATACTGTGCAACGACTTAACCAACAGCTTCAGCTAAACGGCAGAACTTTGAACCCACGTCGTGTCGGTGGCACACAAGCAAACAGCCACCGTAAACGGTCACCGTAGCCTATGGACGCCTGCAACACCTGTGCTCAATGCCAACGATTAATATTGGAGCAACAGAAAATTCACATATCAAGTTCACATAAAAGCATGCACATGTATCATTATGCAATTTTTAACCCTTCGAATATGGATACGGGGCCCGCCCGATTAAAATTAAAGGGTGAATCAAATATATTTCTTGTTGCTATTCCCGTCAGCCAGGGGACAAATTGGGCAGTTTGTTAGAAGAAACGTTGTAATATGTTCTACTGACATGGTGGTTTGGTTTTATTACCTTTCCATCATGGAAAGGTAATAAACCACCTACCTAAAAATATCAAGAATGCATCTTCCCTCCATAATTTTAAAATAACATTAAAACAATGGCTAATTAAAATCATCGTTCTATGACATAGACGAATATTTTTCAAAATAATATTAATATTGTTCATAAATAATATTGTTAATAAGTAATATTGTTAATACATAATAATAATAATTGAAATATTTATTACTCAAAAATATTATTAAATAACTTTACATATAAAGTTTGTAATTTAATTTATTAATTAATACTACTGATTTTAAGATTATAAGTGTGACCTGTAACCTAATGTTATTAAAATAAATTTCATTTCATTTCATTTCATTACAGTCTAGCAAATTAAATTTCTCCGTAAAAAAGGCTGGCAATTCAAATTTCGAGCCCGCATTTTTCATATTTGCTTTCTTCAACGACTTGTCACTGAAACTGTTTCAGTACAACACCATCTGCGTTACACATTATACTTCATTGGAGGATATCAATAACATTTAGCAATTGTGGAGCAGTAACTGGGTATCAAACGGTGTAAAACTAAATATCATTTATACAAAAAAAAGAGCGCTTTATACAAACCTAAACGTTACGTAACAGAGCAGATCTTACGAGTCTTGCCGCGCCCGGACATTTTGAAACGTCTGAAATAGTCTTGACAACCCAAGATAGTAAAAACAAAACTATATCTTTCCCTTTTTTATGAAGTGGCTGTACGTATGAAAAAGACAGTACGATTCTCTCTGCCTATGCTCGAACGAGAATAGATCCTAGTCATACTATTTCGAGTAAATTGACTCTTGAGACAGATCTCAAAGCAAGTATAGTCACTAAAGTTGAAACGCATACCTATGTCCAAGAGGGATAGAACTTACGATATGCGACTTATTTGGGCGTTTTTATTTTTTATTGTCCAAAATTTTTATTTTACTTCATCGGACTTTTTTATCTGTTTTCTACCCAGAATCGCAAACACATCCCAGCACAAGCATCCTAGTAGGGCAAAAAACTGTCCTTATATTTCCATATATCTTAAAAACTTTTTATTACGCTCAAACTAAATCTGTGAAAAATGATGGCGAAATAGAAAGACTTGAAAGAGCTCCCGATAGAATCACATAATTAATCAATATTTGGACAAAAATAAATAAAAACGCACACTTAACCGTTTCAAATTGACAGTGAGCCATATACATTATTTGGGCAAAGGGATTAAACTTTATCCTCTTTGATTCCAAAACCAATGAAAAACCTGACAAACCCTTGCCCAAATAAGAGCTTTTCCGCGAATCATCGTAGTTCCCTACCAGCTTTGGTGGAGAACAAATACCCTGACGTACGCCGTACGTACGTGGGACCTTTTACTAAAAATGTATTAAGCAACAATAAAAATTGTGACTATGATAAAGAAAAATTTATAAGTTATCTCTGCCTCCCATTCAACATAAGTACATGTTATTCTTACTCTAAATGCTAACTTGCTTTGATAACAAAATGATGTATGATGACAAAGTTAAAGGTCCCTCCATCATATTGGTTTATTTCTCTTTCTGCCTTTAAAATAAGGGATACGTGGACTCCAGAGTTTAGTTTCAGGTAGTTTGGGTGCCATGAGCAGTTTAGCATTGCAACATACTAATTTCAAAGTGTCCGGGCCTACCTTGCATGGAATAAATAGTGTATGGTGTATATATTAGTACCGCCTTCCTGATTACGTCGTTCATTTGAGGTTCCGGTAGTACTGCATCAACCTGGAATTGAAAAATAATAATATAAAAAAAACAAAAACTTAAAGTAATAAAAAATCTATGTAAAGTGGGAACAACTTAAGATTTTGAGTAAGTAATTTTAAAGGCAACATTTGAATATATTCATTTCTTTCGGAGAATTAAAAGGACATTATGTTTTTTATACTACAAAAGTAAACAGTTTTGGAATTTCAAAAGAATATATAACCTATTAGTGTTTAATTAGAAAACTCCCAGGAGTATCAGACATATTAAAATACTTATATTGGGTTACTCACGTCAATAAAGTCGAAAATAGCTCGACGTGTTTCGGAACAGTCCGTGTCCCTTATTCATGAGTCTGGCCGCGGCGCTGCTCTACGCACACATGTGTATAGTAACCCGATATAAGTATTTTAATATTAGTGTTGTCACGTATTTATACAGTGAAATAGTATCAACAATACTGTGAAGTTAGTAGCAAATTGTATACTATCCAAGATGAGAGTAAAGCAGTCTTTAGTGCGAATATGTTAAAGCAAATTGGAAGGCGGTAGTGAATGACGATGATATGTGAGGGTTTTTAGTATAAGGTACCCCTTTGCCGTTTGACGATAATGCGCTAATGTCATAAAGATTCTTGTTGAAATTAACCTTATTAACATGCGACAGTGGTACCTTTTGCCTAAAAATGATCACATACGTTAATTGATGATGTATGGGTATTGAGGTCGAAATTATTTTTGCTGTTCATAGTTTTAAAAATGTTTTTATTTCAATGAGATGTACTATTTAATTACAACTTTTAAAATTGACCGATTTTGTTAAAATACATTAAAACGTGTATCAGAATTGAGATAACAGAACTAATTGATATCCGTTATTTAAGTCTTTCAAATAATTTCTACCTGTAAGTAATTTTTCATGGCCAAATCTCAAATGTTTTCCTGATTAATATTTAAGTTTTATTTAACATAATTTCCAGTGCAACACTTAGTCAGTTTCAATGCCGAAAACAATTTTAAATGCATTCAATTTAGCATTATCCATTAATATCAAATAAATATGGACACAGGTTATTTTATAGTTTTTCTTGTCATCTTACCTGTGACGGCATTACATCCATCCATTTTGTTCAAAGAAGTTGGTTCTGCGCTGAAACAAACGGTTTCCTATAGATATCCAATCAATCACCAAACAAACGTCCATTTGTCTTCCGTTCATTGGGTACTTTATTGTAATTTTGATTTTAGTATTAAAAATAAAAATTAAATATATGAACTACGCGTTTCTTTAAACAGATATTAAATTATATATTTCGTAGAATTAACAGAGGGTTTCAGTTTAGATCCTCTTGTTTGCAATAAGTATTTTAATATACGATTTTGTATAAAAAAAATATATGCGTTAGAGTCCGGACTATTAAGTTTGCGTAGATTTTGGTAGAACATACTGTGTAGAAATTGACGTGTAAAATATCACTTTAAAATGTTTGACAGTTCATTCACTTGGAACAGCTAACGTGGTCAGACTAACATAAAAATTAAGAAAAACGATTACGAAAATAGGTAATGGAAGTTATCACAAAATCGTTAATGTAAAACTATCAATATACACATGAAGTTTACTTAGTCATCTACAAAGAGACCAAACAGGGAAACTAATTATGATGATCTTATTTACATCAAGTGTATTTGGGTAAATCAACTATTTCTTGTTATTCTGTCCCGTTAGCCAGGAGACAAATGCAGCAGAGTTTGTTAATAGAAACGTTGTGGTAAGTTCTACTGACATGCTTGGTAGATCAGAAAAAAATATAACTACCAAAAAAAAATGTTTTGCGAATTTTATTGCCATAAAATCGTGATATTAAAAGTGACCCAGGAGACAGAAACTAGTGACAAGAAATAGTTAATTAACCCGGATAGCCTTCAGCGATATAAGCTGTAAATCAGGGGTCTCCAAACTACCTGTCAACCCGACTCGTGACCAGGAAGTGTAGGTTTAGGCCTAGCCCTCGGGTCTACGTTTGGAGACCCCTGCTCTGAATGAACGGATGAACGATTGAACGCATGAGTGTTATAAACACTGTGGATCAATGAAAACGGGTCACTCAATACAGAAAGGGACCCGTTTTTATTGATCGCCAGTGTGCAATGAAAAGCTTCCCAGTGCTGAAAATATGTGATATGTTGAGCCCTTATTACTTCTACGGGGCCATTATTGTTTTGATTTACCCAGGTTTTCCGAAATACTTTTGCATCACTTGGGAAACGACGTGAGGAAAGTCGAAGGAAATGAAGTCAATGGGGATTCGCGCGAGTGATTTTATAAATGTTACATTTTTTTATTTGACAGCTGCCTTAAGATGAATGTAGGACACGGATATGAAAAAGCATCCTACAGCGGTGAATGCCAGTGGTTCCAAGCCGTATGTATCCCATCATATTGATTATATATTAGTAGCTTAGTGCTCGTTATTTAACTTTTTGTTAAATATTGTTGCGTTACTATATGTGAGATCCTATAATTGGCTTTCTGTTGCTACTATTATCACTATAGGTATTATCATTGTTACAGCTGTTGGTTCTCCATGTATAAATATAAAATAAAATAAAATATGTATACGATACGTCAGAACTACTGACCTAATTTTAGTTTGGTCTCGCGGGTGACAAAGCCTCCTAAGGACTACGGTCTTTAAGACTAATTTTCAATTTTCAACTTGTTTTCTATTGGAACAGAGTTGCATTTCTTATGTTTCTTTTGATTTTAAAACAATAGAAACTCAACCATATTCTCTACACTATTCGTTTGAATAGGCTATTATGCATTAGAAACATATAAGGATTCAGCATTATATCTATATCGATATTTATTACTGTGTGAATAATGATTAGAAGAGTGCAAAAACATGTGAGAAATGTTATTGGTCAAATGATTTGACCAATAGTGTTCGTCGAGTGCGACGTCAAAGTCTAAGGGCGGCTGTACACCAAACATTCAGGACAGGGAACTCTCGACATGTATCTTATAGCCGTGAATGCGAGTCTTGCTTAGAATTTTCCACTTTTCCCTTGTTAAATTTATTTACAAAAACAGCCAATCCCCTCGGCTTGGAAACACAGCAGACAGCGCCCTCTATCAAGCAACACCTACAAGCGAAGCCAAACAACTTACAGCTTGTCTTTATCATTACGGTCCCCGAATATAGCATTCCGTGGGTAGGCCTTGGAAGACTTCTCGTGCTTGGCTGAACAAAAACCAATGTTAGAGAAGCTTGGGTGATGCCACTGTAAGATCTGCTACCTATCTTTTTAATTCTTAACCATCTAAAGACCTTAAGAGACGTTAATGTATAAAAAAAACTGTGACTAGAATAAGAAGAAGCCTGTAAAGTAATAAATGTCTCTGATCTCGTGTAATTGTGTGATCAAACAAACATGTGATCTGAGGCTTTCTTATTTACTGGCAAAGGTCTGTACACTATTTTTCTGCACGACGCAGCCGGCAAGCGGCGAATTTGTTTAGCGTGCAGTTAGCGGGCAGAAAAGGATATTGGTGGATTTCAAAAGTAAACGCTTCAGTTGCTTAAAAATGCACCAAAATTTAAGAGTTCTCTCGATACCTTGTCAATCATATCATCAGATAAAGGATAACGTTAGAACACCTGGGAGTTTGTTCTTTGGAACAAGAAAAGGATGTTAATAAAAAATTCATAATTTACGAAGTATACTCATAACAAACAGCGAACAAATCAAATAAAATTGCGAACCTCCTGCATTTCGGAAGTCAGTTGAAATTGCTTTTCATTTGACTGTACTTGAACCTTTATGTTTTTGGACATGTTTTTTTTTTATTGGTTTTGATTAGCAAATCTGAATCATTGCTATAAATTCAGATGGAAAATCGTATCTGAAGGGCTCGATCGATTCGTTTGTGATTTCCGGAAAAACGTTAGGTACAGTCAACAGCACAGCTGTCAACACAGCCCAAGTGCCAAAAATGACCTTAATTCTCTGGCAATAAAGGTCTGTATACATATTTTTGGCACTTTGGCTATATTCACAGCTGTGTTGTTGACTGTACTAAAAGTATCTTACAGTGGCGACACAATTAAAATTAGCATTGCGAGCTTTCTCGCAGTCATCATAATGGATACCCACATTCACGTTCTACGTCTAGAACCTACTGTAAAATTAAATAAGCAAATATGCCACATTTAAGTTGGAAATTCAATTTGAATATTAATCCAGATAGTATAAGAATTTTTAGTTTATGTGTTAAAATACTACGATTTGAAACCCTCGACGCAAAAACTGGGTCCAAAACATGTGCTGGGCAGAATTATGTAAATGTGGCATGATTAGGAATTCAAATTTAACGAACAAAATTAAATAAATGCAATATAAACGAAACTTACCACTGGTTATGACTCCTCCAAAAGAATTATTGAATTTTGGGGTTTCTTGTGAATGCTGAAAAAAATATAAACAGATAAAATTGGTGCATCATTTGAAAGGATGAAATTTACCGAAATTAACTATTAATACATAAATTGTTTAAATAGTGACTGTGATGTCTACTATTGATACTCATACGTACATTATTTGAATACTGACTGCAATGTCAGACCAATATTGCAATTGACAATATTTCTGAATAGATATTCAGTTTGTACTATTGCAGTGAACTACATGATAAAATGAATTACATATATTTAATAATTCTTTTTGTAATAAAAAAATCCTAACACTATCATTTCACCACCGAGGTTATTTAGTTTAAGTGCCATAGAATAAAATAATTGGTCAAATGATGTAGCTAGCTGATTTTTAAATATACTTTCATAAGTTGAAATTATATATTATATGATATGGACTGGAGTATAGAAATAGCTAACATGAGCTAGATATACTTGAGGATAAGCCATTCCTTGGCATTAAAATGTTTACTAACGTAATTGAACGGAAGGACAACTGTCTTGAGTCCTGAAAAGTAAATAAAAATAACAGGAAAGGTGTTTCTTTCTCTTGTCATTAAGGAAGTGGGTTTTGCCATAAAAAATAATTTGGTCAACTATGGTCGAGTCGAGGCCTTAACCATGTATACACCCTGTTTTTGTCTGTTACCTCTAAGGGGGGATTCTTTGGGCAAACTCGCGTTAATTTGACTATTCGAGATATTACATAAATCAATTTATTACCAGAACCAGTGTAAAATATTACTAAACTATCTACCAAATACAAAATATTTTTTTTATTTTGAAAAGGTTCTTTAGAGTTACACCAAAGTAAATGCCAAGTATGACAAAACCTAACTATAGCCATGTCAGCACATGCCAAAACACAGCTTAGTCTACCTTTTTCATAGTTTAGTAGCCTTTTACACCAGTTCGGATAATTGATTTACTCAATATCTTAATACTATTATAGTTCAGTCAGACACATAGTTTCTTAGAGAAATTAACATAAGTTAACCTGAAGAATCTCCCCTTAAAGTTATCAGAGAAGGTTGTATAAGCGGCATTGCTGATTGTGGTACAATGTAATTAATAAAAGCCACTAACCTCCATTTCTCTTAAATTCCTCATGACCGTGTGAATATCATCCTCTAGCCCATCGTCCTTCCGATGGTTCTCCGTTTTCTTATTATTCACCTTCTTATCACTCACTTTGTCTTTGGAAGGCACTTCACACTTAGGTTCACTTTTGTCTTCAATCACTTCAACATCACTGCTACTATCATCAACCGCTACCACTGGTTCTTGCTGCACGTCTCCTAACGGATCTAAATCTGAGACAATCACTATTTCTTTCTTTTTTTTAACTTCCGGAGGTCTTTTATCGGGTTTCGCAAAGGTTGGGGAATGATGTACAGGCACTAAAGCGGGTCGGGGTATGTTATTCTCCGATACTCTCATATTTTCTATCTGTTTCTTAGTCAACTCTTCTTTCGTTAACGTTGGACTAGGAGTAGGATCTCGTTTGTTCTGGAAATTAGTATCTACATGTAGTGGGGAGTCGACTCGCTTCTCTTTGACTTGAGGTTTCTCTTTCGGTTTATGTTTGTCTTTCTTTGCCATTTCGTTGAGTACCGCTGGCGATTTGACTCTTAATAGCGGTTCTTTTGAAGGTTGGTTGCTTGGTTTTTTCTCTTTCTGGACAACTGGGGTTATAGTTATACTGCCTATATTGTTCGGGACGAAATCCTCTTTTTTCGGTTCGGGTTCCTTTTTCTCAGGTTCAACGATTAAGTCTTTGCTTATTGAGAAGGAGTTGATAATGTTTCCGAAAATGGAGGGTTTTTTCTCTTCTTCAGTCTTTTCAATTGGTTTGACGCTGGTGGTGACTGTTAGTGAGCTGGGGAACTGTATAGACTCAGTCATCGTGGGTAGCGGTGTGGCCAGCGTCGTGGCGGGCGCGGGGGCGGGAGCGGGCGCGGGCGCGGGCTGCACGGGTGGGGTTACAGAGGATGAGCGCTGCCGCTTCACTTCTGATACTTTTATTTCTTTGCTGAGACTGAAAAAAGAAAATAGATATTGTTAATATTTTATAGCATTTGTCCTTAGACGGCGCCGTGTAACTGCAGTGTACGTTATCTCTTCCAAGCAAAGTTGTAATTTTAATGAAAATGGGTCCTCGATTTTCCATACAAAATAATTGACGGTTTTGTAACGGCCCATACAAAATGTATGAAAAAATGCGTTACGAAAATGACCAACAAAAAACGGACACTCTTTTTCTTTCTTCGTTCTTTCGTGATTCTGGTTATAAAAAACCTAAAACTTCCTATATTTTCGAAAAAAAAAGGAAAAGGTACCCTATTTTTGAAGATGCCCTTAAACGATTACTTTAGACGGACTCTTGAGTAGCGTGAGTAAGTGAAAAATGGTGGATTTTGGGGGTATGCTAACAAAGCAACTTTGGACCGTTATGTCAGTCTTACTTTGTAGTTGTGATGATAATCGGCCTGCCGTTGCCCTTTGTTTAATAGGGACGAGCGGCAGTGCCCGCCGCACGAACAACTTCGCGACTGCGTCTTGGTCTCGGAAGTTTCAGTCTCACCAGAAAGGAACGAATATGTAGACACTACGGGAAGGATTCTCTCTCCTTTTTAGCTTGTCGTTTGATACTGACACAGTCGTTCTTTCTGGTCCCTATTTCACTACGCTGATAAGTGTGATAATTTCTAAAATAACCGAATTACTGGCGTTGCAGGTTTTCATAGGCTATAGAACTCGCTCACCATAGCGCGGGCTGTGTTCTTGATAACGGGGTTAACCACCATTTCGATAATTTTAATAAAATTGTAGTGTATCGTAAATAAATAAATAATTTTTTGGTGAAGACTTAATGACAATTGTAAAATTAATAGTGTTTTAAAGAATTTTCAACAGTTTTTGATATTCTTCCTGTGACGGAATTTCTTGACATATGTCGTGTTTCTTGTGACACCTGTCAAGAGCTCTATATTTATAAATGACATGTTGGTGGCAACCAAGAATGCAGCTCACGCAATAGTAGGTCCCGCAATATATGATATGATAGGCAGCGTTCGTAGCTCACAGACGCCTGTAATACCAGTAATAATGATGACAAAGCCGGACGGGAAGAGCGGCAGCGCGCGGCGCACCAGCAGCGCGGCCGCGGCGCCCTGGTCGCCGGGGAGGCGCACGAGCCGCGCGGACACCACGGGTAGATACTCACTCTGCCTGGCGCAGTAGGGTTGGCATCCTGACAAAGCCGGACGGGAAGAGCGGCAGCGCGCGGCGCACCAGCAGCGCGGCCGCGGCGCCCTGGTCGCCGGGGAGGCGCACGAGCCGCGCGGACACCACGGGTAGATACTCACTCTGCCTGGCGCAGTAGGGTTGGCATCCTGACAAAGCCGGACGGGAAGAGCGGCAGCGCGCGGCGCACCAGCAGCGCGGCCGCGGCGCCCTGGTCGCCGGGGAGGCGCACGAGCCGCGCGGACACCACGGGTAGATACTCACTCTGCCTGGCGCAGTAGGGTTGGCATCCTGACAAAGCCGGACGGGAAGAGCGGCAGCGCGCGGCGCACCAGCAGCGCGGCCGCGGCGCCCTGGTCGCCGGGGAGGCGCACGAGCCGCGCGGACACCACGGGTAGATACTCACTCTGCCTGGCGCAGTAGGGTTGGCATCCTGACAAAGCCGGACGGGAAGAGCGGCAGCGCGCGGCGCACCAGCAGCGCGGCCGCGGCGCCCTGGTCGCCGGGGAGGCGCACGAGCCGCGCGGACACCACGGGTAGATACTCACTCTGCCTGGCGCAGTAGGGTTGGCATCCTGACAAAGCCGGACGGGAAGAGCGGCAGCGCGCGGCGCACCAGCAGCGCGGCCGCGGCGCCCTGGTCGCCGGGGAGGCGCACGAGCCGCGCGGACACCACGGGTAGATACTCACTCTGCCTGGCGCAGTAGGGTTGGCATCCTGACAAAGCCGGACGGGAAGAGCGGCAGCGCGCGGCGCACCAGCAGCGCGGCCGCGGCGCCCTGGTCGCCGGGGAGGCGCACGAGCCGCGCGGACACCACGGGTAGATACTCACTCTGCCTGGCGCAGTAGGGTTGGCATCCTGACAAAGCCGGACGGGAAGAGCGGCAGCGCGCGGCGCACCAGCAGCGCGGCCGCGGCGCCCTGGTCGCCGGGGAGGCGCACGAGCCGCGCGGACACCACGGGTAGATACTCACTCTGCCTGGCGCAGTAGGGTTGGCATCCTGACAAAGCCGGACGGGAAGAGCGGCAGCGCGCGGCGCACCAGCAGCGCGGCCGCGGCGCCCTGGTCGCCGGGGAGGCGCACGAGCCGCGCGGACACCACGGGTAGATACTCACTCTGCCTGGCGCAGTAGGGTTGGCATCCTGACAAAGCCGGACGGGAAGAGCGGCAGCGCGCGGCGCACCAGCAGCGCGGCCGCGGCGCCCTGGTCGCCGGGGAGGCGCACGAGCCGCGCGGACACCACGGGTAGATACTCACTCTGCCTGGCGCAGTAGGGTTGGCATCCTGACAAAGCCGGACGGGAAGAGCGGCAGCGCGCGGCGCACCAGCAGCGCGGCCGCGGCGCCCTGGTCGCCGGGGAGGCGCACGAGCCGCGCGGACACCACGGGTAGATACTCACTCTGCCTGGCGCAGTAGGGTTGGCATCCTGACAAAGCCGGACGGGAAGAGCGGCAGCGCGCGGCGCACCAGCAGCGCGGCCGCGGCGCCCTGGTCGCCGGGGAGGCGCACGAGCCGCGCGGACACCACGGGTAGATACTCACTCTGCCTGGCGCAGTAGGGTTGGCATCCTGACAAAGCCGGACGGGAAGAGCGGCAGCGCGCGGCGCACCAGCAGCGCGGCCGCGGCGCCCTGGTCGCCGGCGAGGCGCACGAGCCGCGCGGACACCACGGGTAGATACTCACTCTGCCTGGCGCAGTAGGGTTGGCATCCTGACAAAGCCGGACGGGAAGAGCGGCAGCGCGCGGCGCACCAGCAGCGCGGCCGCGGCGCCCTGGTCGCCGGCGAGGCGCGCGAGCCGCGCCAGCAGCGCGCGGCTTCGCGGACACCACGGAAAACGCCGCTTGGGAAGACGCTTCTCGATCGGTCTTCCCTCCGACGCCATTTGGAGTTTCTTTCTGTCAATTTAGGGTGCAAAATTAAGTGATGCGAAAATACAGTGTTAAGGTTCGACCGAGATTTCGGTCTCGGCAGACTCGGCCAAAATTCAAGCCGAGATCTCGATCTCGGCTCTCGGCCCAAAGGGCCCAAATTTTCGGCACTGGCCGAACCTTCCGTCTTGACACTTTTGTGATGCGACACTTGACACGTCTCCGACCAGTGTGTGGTGTCAAAATGGTAAAATATTGTAAAAACCGACGCCATCTTGGATTTTGTAAGATTAACTCCGATTTGGATAAAAATTTATATCTGACGATCCGGTGGGGTCCTTAACATGAATCTGGACTCAAAATTGTTAAATATTGTAAAAACCGACGCCATCTTGAATTTTGTAAGATCAACTCCGATTTAGGAATAAAAAAATGTTGCAGAACACCTACAATCTTAGTCAAAAGAGGAGCGAACAAATATTCAATATGTCAAAATGATGCCAACAAGAGGGACCTTACAGTTAAATAAGTAAATCAGAAGCAGTTTACAGTTATGTCAGAAGCCGCTTGGAGTTTGCATCTGTAGTGTGGAACCCTTGCTATGATGTACATAGAAATAGAATAGAAAGGGTACAAAAAATATTTATTAAAGCTCTTGAACTTCGAATATCTGGAAAATATCAAAGTTACACGGGCTCAATATCAAAACATCATCTTCAACTACTTTCCCTGAGGCGCTCGTGTACCGATTTAACATTTTTATTCAAAATTATTAATAATATGGTTGATGCCCCAGATCTTTTAAGCAGTATTCGCTTTCGTGTACCCCGTAAAACTGAACGTAGTTGTCGCAGTAGAACATTATTTAGTGTTGGAGGAAGCAGAACTAAACATGCAGAACATTCGTACATTAAGCGCGCATGCAGGTTGTACGATAAAAAATGTGTTAATGTAGATTTATTTGGCAGTTCATTAGGAATATTTAAGAAAAATATTCATTCTTCCTTAAAGTAGTTACATAAGTACTCGTTTAAGTTGTAAGTAGCATTTGTGGATCTCTCTTCTTCTTCTTTTTTGCTCTCTTCTCTTTTGCTCTCTTTTTTGTAAGATAGTTAAACCTTTATATCATGGTGAAACATTTATTTGTAAAAACAAACTATTTAAGTAATTGTATACTTAGTAATTAAGGAAACTATAGGTCTATAACCATTTAACATGATAGCACTTAGCTTATTAACTTGTATGTTTTATAAGACTGTTTGTTTCTCAATAAAAAAAAAAAAAAAAAAAATCAGTGTCTGATTCTTTCACTAAGCTGTTCAAAGCTCTGTTCGCACGCGACAAGAGACTGTTCTATCTATATTTGTACGATGGAAATTTTACAGAAATTCGGGGATTTTACAACGAGTAATGAAAGATAGGTTGCAAAGTAATTCAACGACACAGGCTATCATACCAATAGAATAAACTTATGTCCGCTATTTCCCGCCGCTTTGGAAGTGGTGTTTTTTTTACAAATAGCGAAATAGTTCGAGGAACTGAAAGGAGATTTTGTTTTGACACTGTTGATGTAAACTCGTAAAAAGTGAACAGACAAGTGTCAGCGCTTAAGTCCTTCTATCCACGACGATTAGCCTAATAGTTAGTCGTGTTCATTGTAAGTATATGATTTTTTACCAAGTTCAGTCCCCTACTAAAGAAGTATGATTGGCCGGGACGCCGGGACACCATGCTTCAGGGACATGTCCCGGCGTATCGGGACGTATGGCAACCCTACTCTAAATTCATGTTAAGGACCCCGCCGGATCAGATATCGATTTGTATCTCAATCGGAGTTAATTTTTAAAATTCCAAGATGGCGTCGGTTTTTTTTAAAACAATTTTGGTCCTAGATCCATGATAGTTATGGTCCCTACCGGATGGTCAGATCGATATCTAACTTTAAATAGCAAAATCTAGAAACGTGGCAGAATAGGGAAGATGTTGTGCCCACTACTATATAAATTAAAAAAAAAACAACAACAGCGCTCATATATTGTATGAAAATCCATTGCAGCAGTGTTCTTATGGAATACCATAGACAATGTTATAATGTTACATACTTTTTTATCGCTGTCAGTCATCTAATTAACAGATAGAAATGCTGGAGTAGAAAAAGATATAAATATAAACGCACCTTTCTTCCATGACCCTGTCACATTCTGCCTGATAGCTGGCCATCATGGCGGGAGTGCGCTCGTCTATCAGGGCTTTTAGTCTGAAAGTAAAATAAACACGCAATATTTACAGTAGGTATTTTCTCAAGGAAAATTTACTAAATTTAGGTGCAGGAATGATTAGGAAAGAGTCCATAAAATAATTACTATTTAAAACGAGATATTTACCATGTACATTTGTTTTCACAACATGTACATG
Source organism: Lathronympha strigana (assembly GCA_949128165.1). Lineage (NCBI taxonomy): Eukaryota > Metazoa > Arthropoda > Insecta > Lepidoptera > Tortricidae > Lathronympha > Lathronympha strigana. The sequence goes on along the minus strand of OX421917.1, from coordinate 18,676,297 downwards.
GTAAATATCTCGTTTTAAATAGTAATTATAGTGTAAATGACCATGTTAGCTTAAAATCTTATATAGTCCATAAAATAAATAATAATATAAATATTATAAGAAAATCTTACACAAATCAACCTAGTGCTTGTGTTGTGGGTACTAGACAATGATATAATATATCATTGGATATTATATAATAGATAGAAACATATAAATACAAAAAAAAACATAAATCAGGAAAAAAATATTCTGATAAACACACAAATAAATACCCTAACCAGGATTCAAACCCGGGACCTCCTGCTTCGTAGGCAGGGTCACTACCGACTAAGCTAGAAGGCCGTTTGACCTATAAACACACGCTATTTAAAAATAATAATAATTAAATTTAACCAAAGGTTGAAAATGACTCATTTTATCTCAGATAATTCGAAGTTTAAAGTTCGAAGGTGAAATAAAGCAAAACACTCTACTTTTCATTTCGACTACGAGAACTGGCAAATGGCTAATGCGAAATATTATAAACCCTAGATTATGTTTATTAAGCACTCAGTTTCGAAGCGGCATTTAAGTTTCCACCGGGGTGGCCTGAAAGGTCCAAGGGCCAGCCCGGTGTCTGCTTGTGGGCAACAAGAAGCCTCTTTCTGAATGGCCTCAACACCATTAGAAAAATAGGAAAAGTGGAAAAATTTATGACCGCAGGCGGGCCTCGAACCCGCTACTGCGGGCTACACACCCATCCTCTGCCTGAACTGAGCTAACGAGACCCATCTGCATGGACCACATTCCTCGCATGCGCCTTAGGGGGGCGCTTAGCAACATCTACCGTAAGAAAGTACTTCTTAGGTAAGTGGAGTTTCGAGTTACATTGAGAATGCAGCACTAAAAACTATTTTTTCCACTTTCATTCTAAGAAATTTTGTATCGTTCACACAGACAATTCTGCTGAAAAAGAATTTACTTAACCAGAAGTCTCACCTTTGTAATGTGTCCACAATCTTGGCCTCTCTCTGTTCCGCTGTTAGTTTGCTAATATCATCATCGGTCTCGTCGGAGTATTTTCGTTTGTTGTTCGTGGCAGTGGGTGTGGCAGTGGGCGTGGCAGTGGGCGTGGCAGTGGCAGTTGGTTGAGCAATCGGAGAGGCAGGAACTTCTGCGTAAAATAATGGTTCTACTATAGATGTGTAGTAAGTTTAGGGCCTTTCGCGTTTTAACCATGGTTTCGACGTTTTTGGCTATGGCATTGTAATTTGTCTATCTAAATAGACATTTATGCAGAATTGTTCTGTTCTACGCGGCGCGGCGCGGCGCACGCGCGCGCTGGCCGCGCTGCTGCTGCCGGCAGCGTGCAAGCTGTTCATACAGTGTAGTGTTCTGTACTCACTGGTGGCATCAGGCTCCAGCTGCGCCTTGAGGCGCGCCTGCACGCGATGTATGAGCTTGGCGCGCGAGGAGCGCAGCGCGCGCGCGGCGCGGCCCCACGCGGCGCGGCGCACGCGCGCGCTGGCCGCGCTGCTGCTGCCGGCAGCGTGCAAGCTGTCCATACAGTGTAGTGTTCTGTACTCACTGGTGGCATCAGGCTCCAGCTGCGCCTTGAGGCGCGCCTGCACGCGATGTATGAGCTTGGCGCGCGAGGAGCGCAGCGCGCGCGCGGCGCGGCCCCACGCGGCGCGGCGCACGCGCGCGCTGGCCGCGCTGCTGCTGCCGGCAGCGTGCAAGCTGTCCATACAGTGTAGTGTTCTGTACTCACTGGTGGCATCAGGCTCCAGCTGCGCCTTGAGGCGCGCCTGCACGCGATGTATGAGCTTGGCGCGCGAGGAGCGCAGCGCGCGCGCGGCGCGGCCCCACGCGGCGCGGCGCACGCGCGCGCTGGCCGCGCTGCTGCTGCCGGCAGCGTGCAAGCTGTCCATACAGTGTAGTGTTCTGTACTCACTGGTGGCATCAGGCTCCAGCTGCGCCTTGAGGCGCGCCTGCACGCGATGTATGAGCTTGGCGCGCGAGGAGCGCAGCGCGCGCGCGGCGCGGCCCCACGCGGCGCGGCGCACGCGCGCGCTGGCCGCGCTGCTGCTGCCGGCAGCGTGCAAGCTGTCCATACAGTGTAGTGTTCTGTACTCACTGGTGGCATCAGGCTCCAGCTGCGCCTTGAGGCGCGCCTGCACGCGATGTATGAGCTTGGCGCGCGAGGAGCGCAGCGCGCGCGCGGCGCGGCCCCACGCGGCGCGGCGCACGCGCGCGCTGGCCGCGCTGCTGCTGCCGGCAGCGTGCAAGCTGTCCATACAGTGTAGTGTTCTGTACTCACTGGTGGCATCAGGCTCCAGCTGCGCCTTGAGGCGCGCCTGCACGCGATGTATGAGCTTGGCGCGCGAGGAGCGCAGCGCGCGCGCGGCGCGGCCCCACGCGGCGCGGCGCACGCGCGCGCTGGCCGCGCTGCTGCTGCCGGCAGCGTGCAAGCTGTCCATACAGTGTAGTGTTCTGTACTCACTGGTGGCATCAGGCTCCAGCTGCGCCTTGAGGCGCGCCTGCACGCGATGTATGAGCTTGGCGCGCGAGGAGCGCAGCGCGCGCGCGGCGCGGCCCCACGCGGCGCGGCGCACGCGCGCGCTGGCCGCGCTGCTGCTGCCGGCAGCGTGCAAGCTGTCCATACAGTGTAGTGTTCTGTACTCACTGGTGGCATCAGGCTCCAGCTGCGCCTTGAGGCGCGCCTGCACGCGATGTATGAGCTTGGCGCGCGAGGAGCGCAGCGCGCGCGCGGTGCGGCCCCACGCGGCGCGGCGCACGCGCGCGCTGGCCGCGCTGCTGCTGCCGGCAGCGTGCAAGCTGTCCATACAGTGTAGTGTTCTGTACTCACTGGTGGCATCAGGCTCCAGCTGCGCCTTGAGGCGCGCCTGCACGCGATGTATGAGCTTGGCGCGCGAGGAGCGCAGCGCGCGCGCGGCGCGGCCCCACGCGGCGCGGCGCACGCGCGCGCTGGCCGCGCTGCTGCTGCCGGCAGCGTGCAAGCTGTCCATACAGTGTAGTGTTCTGTACTCACTGGTGGCATCAGGCTCCAGCTGCGCCTTGAGGCGCGCCTGCACGCGATGTATGAGCTTGGCGCGCGAGGAGCGCAGCGCGCGCGCGGCGCGGCCCCACGCGGCGCGGCGCACGCGCGCGCTGGCCGCGCTGCTGCTGCCGGCAGCGTGCAAGCTGTCCATACAGTGTAGTGTTCTGTACTCACTGGTGGCATCAGGCTCCAGCTGCGCCTTGAGGCGCGCCTGCACGCGATGTATGAGCTTGGCGCGCGAGGAGCGCAGCGCGCGCGCGGCGCGGCCCCACGCGGCGCGGCGCACGCGCGCGCTGGCCGCGCTGCTGCTGCCGGCAGCGTGCAAGCTGTCCATACAGTGTAGTGTTCTGTACTCACTGGTGGCATCAGGCTCCAGCTGCGCCTTGAGGCGCGCCTGCACGCGATGTATGAGCTTGGCGCGCGAGGAGCGCAGCGCGCGCGCGGCGCGGCCCCACGCGGCGCGGCGCACGCGCGCGCTGGCCGCGCTGCTGCTGCCGGCAGCGTGCAAGCTGTTCATACAGTGTAGTGTTCTGTACTCACTGGTGGCATCAGGCTCCAGCTGCGCCTTGAGGCGCGCCTGCACGCGATGTATGAGCTTGGCGCGCGAGGAGCGCAGCGCGCGCGCGGTGCGGCCCCACGCGGCGCGGCGCACGCGCGCGCTGGCCGCGCTGCTGCTGCCGGCAGCGTGCAAGCTGTCCATACAGTGTAGTGTTCTGTACTCACTGGTGGCATCAGGCTCCAGCTGCGCCTTGAGGCGCGCCTGCACGCGATGTATGAGCTTGGCGCGCGAGGAGCGCAGCGCGCGCGCGGCGCGGCCCCACGCGGCGCGGCGCACGCGCGCGCTGGCCGCGCTGCTGCTGCCGGCAGCGTGCAAGCTGTCCATACAGTGTAGTGTTCTGTACTCACTGGTGGCATCAGGCTCCAGCTGCGCCTTGAGGCGCGCCTGCACGCGATGTATGAGCTTGGCGCGCGAGGAGCGCAGCGCGCGCGCGGCGCGGCCCCACGCGGCGCGGCGCACGCGCGCGCTGGCCGCGCTGCTGCTGCCGGCAGCGTGCAAGCTGTCCATACAGTGTAGTGTTCTGTACTCACTGGTGGCATCAGGCTCCAGCTGCGCCTTGAGGCGCGCCTGCACGCGATGTATGAGCTTGGCGCGCGAGGAGCGCAGCGCGCGCGCGGCGCGGCCCCACGCGGCGCGGCGCACGCGCGCGCTGGCCGCGCTGCTGCTGCCGGCAGCGTGCAAGCTGTCCATACAGTGTAGTGTTCTGTACTCACTGGTGGCATCAGGCTCCAGCTGCGCCTTGAGGCGCGCCTGCACGCGATGTATGAGCTTGGCGCGCGAGGAGCGCAGCGCGCGCGCGGCGCGGCCCCACGCGGCGCGGCGCACGCGCGCGCTGGCCGCGCTGCTGCTGCCGGCAGCGTGCAAGCTGTCCATACAGTGTAGTGTTCTGTACTCACTGGTGGCATCAGGCTCCAGCTGCGCCTTGAGGCGCGCCTGCACGCGATGTATGAGCTTGGCGCGCGAGGAGCGCAGCGCGCGCGCGGCGCGGCCCCACGCGGCGCGGCGCACGCGCGCGCTGGCCGCGCTGCTGCTGCCGGCAGCGTGCAAGCTGTCCATACAGTGTAGTGTTCTGTACTCACTGGTGGCATCAGGCTCCAGCTGCGCCTTGAGGCGCGCCTGCACGCGATGTATGAGCTTGGCGCGCGAGGAGCGCAGCGCGCGCGCGGCGCGGCCCCACGCGGCGCGGCGCACGCGCGCGCTGGCCGCGCTGCTGCTGCCGGCAGCGTGCAAGCTGTCCATACAGTGTAGTGTTCTGTACTCACTGGTGGCATCAGGCTCCAGCTGCGCCTTGAGGCGCGCCTGCACGCGATGTATGAGCTTGGCGCGCGAGGAGCGCAGCGCGCGCGCGGCGCGGCCCCACGCGGCGCGGCGCACGCGCGCGCTGGCCGCGCTGCTGCTGCCGGCAGCGTGCAAGCTGTCCATACAGTGTAGTGTTCTGTACTCACTGGTGGCATCAGGCTCCAGCTGCGCCTTGAGGCGCGCCTGCACGCGATGTATGAGCTTGGCGCGCGAGGAGCGCAGCGCGCGCGCGGCGCGGCCCCACGCGGCGCGGCGCACGCGCGCGCTGGCCGCGCTGCTGCTGCCGGCAGCGTGCAAGCTGTCCATACAGTGTAGTGTTCTGTACTCACTGGTGGCATCAGGCTCCAGCTGCGCCTTGAGGCGCGCCTGCACGCGATGTATGAGCTTGGCGCGCGAGGAGCGCAGCGCGCGCGCGGCGCGGCCCCACGCGGCGCGGCGCACGCGCGCGCTGGCCGCGCTGCTGCTGCCGGCAGCGTGCAAGCTGTCCATACAGTGTAGTGTTCTGTACTCACTGGTGGCATCAGGCTCCAGCTGCGCCTTGAGGCGCGCCTGCACGCGATGTATGAGCTTGGCGCGCGAGGAGCGCAGCGCGCGCGCGGCGCGGCCCCACGCGGCGCGGCGCACGCGCGCGCTGGCCGCGCTGCTGCTGCCGGCAGCGTGCAAGCTGTCCATACAGTGTAGTGTTCTGTACTCACTGGTGGCATCAGGCTCCAGCTGCGCCTTGAGGCGCGCCTGCACGCGATGTATGAGCTTGGCGCGCGAGGAGCGCAGCGCGCGCGCGGCGCGGCCCCACGCGGCGCGGCGCACGCGCGCGCTGGCCGCGCTGCTGCTGCCGGCAGCGTGCAAGCTGTCCATACAGTGTAGTGTTCTGTACTCACTGGTGGCATCAGGCTCCAGCTGCGCCTTGAGGCGCGCCTGCACGCGATGTATGAGCTTGGCGCGCGAGGAGCGCAGCGCGCGCGCGGCGCGGCCCCACGCGGCGCGGCGCACGCGCGCGCTGGCCGCGCTGCTGCTGCCGGCAGCGTGCAAGCTGTTCATACAAAAAATACATTTAAATTCTCTCTCGCCATACCGGAACTCCCACTAAAAGCACAGCGGCCATAGCCGTCTTGCCTGTCACAAAGACTGCATATACTCGAGAAATTCCCCAGCACCCGTTGAGACCAGGTGGCTGTGTCATTATGGCGTTTGCCACGTACTCGTAAGTTTGCCCCGGCTTGGCCTCCGATGGAGTTGATCTCTTTCTTTTGTATATATTGAAATATATAATGGACATATAGTTCCTCCTGTTACTACTTTAATAACAAGTCAAAATATTTAATAAAACAATTTGTTTCATTTAAAGAAAAAGTTAAAAAACAGAACAAAAACGTCAAAATATGTGAGAATGACATTAGCGAACTTGCATTGATGATGTTACAAACGATACATGTTTCGTACGAAAAACAGCGTTAAGTGTGAAATTCATTCATAGAACTATCAACACTATTAAAAGTTTATAGGCTGTTGGCACTTAAGAGTCCGGTATATTATTATGTTAAAATACGCGCGAGATACGACTTTTACACAATAACGCACGAAAATATAACATTGACACTTTATCGTAATAAATAGGCATACCCAAGTATCCCAACTATACAAGGAGCTACTCAGCCACCCAATATCACAGAATAAATAATAGTATCTCGATATCCACTACTTACACGTTCCTCAATAATACTCTTGTCTCTCATTTTTGTTAATATTGTCAGAGCGCGGAGCGCTACGTCCATTCTCATCGAGCTCAGCGAGCAGACTGCCGAAGCAGCGTTTACGCCGATTATTTTATATCGCTCTTTAGAGTGATTTCAAGTGCTAGTTTTGTAAAAAAATACTAGAAATAAGTTTTCAGAATTTATAGTTTTTGGATAGAGTATGAAGTAAACTTTAAATCTGCATATTTATTTATGTAAACATACTTACTGTTTAGCCAGAAAACTTGGTCAAACTTCGTGTATTTCTATCAAAATTTGTCAAAATTTAAAATATTTTTACTTAATAATTATGTGTGAAAATGTTAAAAAGTGTTTCATTTATTCCATAGAAGACTATATACTTAACAAGAATATTTGATTAAGATTTAACAGCAATAAGGTCGAAAACAATATACATGTTTGAAGCTCGCTGCACAAATAATGCTAAAACAGCTGTTAGAAAATGGTGGATTTTTCGAAAACAACTTTGACTATAAAATTGGTTTTTTTTTTCATTTATTCCATTCACGTTGAAATGATATTTTATGTTTTGTATCAACACGTGTAAAGAAGTTATTGTTACTATGAAAATTCATATCAAAAAGTTGAGCTAAATCGGCAGAATTTATATACCGAGCTCTTAACGATACGTCACGTTCCAAACAAGACAAGAGGTTTTACCGTGCGTTTACATGCTCGGGCTCTCGGCCGAATGTTTCGGCCATGTTAGTACACGATGATTCGAGACAGACTATATAGAGAAAACTTAAGCCAGACCAGAGACAATTTAAGTACTTTTTCAGGTAGTTTGGTTGAGTTAAAAGGTGTCTTAAATAATTTGACTTCGGGTGAAGCTATTTAAAAAGTGTCTTAAATGGTTTCAATAACCAAAGCTATTTAAAACACAGTTTAACTCACTGAAACTACCTGAAAAAGCTTAAATTGTCTATGGTCTGGCTTAAACTTAATCTATATAGTCTGTCTCGAATAAGCGTGTACTAGGGTGGGCCGAATCATTCGGCCGAGAGCTCCTTTTACATGCTCGGGAGCATGTAAAAGCACCATTATAATGCGTAGTTCGGGTTGTTTCACGCGTCCCAAAACTCTCAAAATCTTGTATTGTGCCTACGTGAGAAGCAAATTAGAGTACGCATCTCAGATATGGAACCCCCAGTACCAAATCTACGTCAATAGGGTTGAGCGATTGCAGTCAAAATTCATTAAATTTCTTTGTTATAAAATGCGAGTAAATTATAATTCTAGCAACTACCTAAAGCTATGCAAGAAACATCACTTGATTCCGCTCGTCATGCGCCGTGAAATTGCAGACATAATGTATTTATTAAATATTATAAAAGGCAATGTGGATTGTCCCAAGTTACTAACTATAATCTCTTTTAATATTCCGTCAAGTAGGCTAAAGCCCCTCATTCACGGCAGTCCGCCGGCACTCCGGCATGGCTGGATGTAGCGGACACACGGTGTGCAAGTGGCCCAGCCTGGCAGTCCAATTCGCACTTATTCGTTGAAAGATGCGCAGCGCTGCGTTTTAGCGCATACACTGTACTCGAATTAAAAAAATGCCGCCATCTCTTATGTCATTTTTAACAATGAATAATTAATATTATTTGCATTGCCGTATTTCGTAATTTAGTGCAATTCGGACTGCAAGGAGGTGGGCGGAGCTAGCAGGATGTTGCCGTACGGCACGCATCCGGCAACGACATTCACAATGCTATATTACGTGCCGGAGGTGCCGGCGGACTGCCGTGAATGAGGGGCTTAAGGCATTTTCGTTCCATTAGTAATTACCAGGCTACTACTAGATATAGGAGAAACAGCTTCCTATGCAAGGCTGGCATAAGTTTAAATAATGTATTGACACATTGTGACATTGACATGTATAGCGATGGTATTCAAGCAATTAAGAATAAGTTAGTCAGATACTTGATGATTGAGATAGGTGATGATTTATCGGGCGCAAGGCAGGGCATAGTGCACTATTAGAAATATGATGAGGCGTTGTGAACGTACATGTAGAAAAAGCCCCTCTTTCATATACCCCGTAGTCGTACTTCATACGCAAGAAATGGTTTCATTAGAAGAGCATGTAGGCTTTATAACGAACGATTTCTAAATAAAGATATATTCCACGAAAAATTATACGGTTTCAAGCGACTCTAATTAAAACTTAGGTTTATATTTTATAGCTGCATATGTTCGGTTTCACCATTACTTTATAATGATACACAATGAAGTAGTTAATTTTTGTACATGTATTTGTTATTTGGTTAACATAATGATTAATTAAGGAAACTGTAAGTCTGCAATTTATTAACTTTTACTGTGTTAAATGTAAACATAAGAGACTGTTTGTTTCTTTCCTAATAAAATAAAAATAAATAAAAAATAAAAAATGAAAAGGTTTTTTTTTTCTTTTCTTTCCATTGTTTAGTGGAATAATACATCTTAGGTTTATGCCTACATCCACTGTTCTTGTGCTGTAGGATTTGTGCAATTAAGTTGGGCAAATACTTTTTATTCATTTAGTATAGTTCTATAAGTGAGAACCTATAATTGGCTTTGTAATTCTATACTATTTATATATACACATGTAGCGCTGTTGGTTTTCCATGTATTAAAATAAAATAAATAAATAAAATAAAATAAAAATAAGACTATGTATATGAAAAAGTACCACAACTGCAGCACTTTTATAGCGTCATTTTTTTTTGGTTGATTGGGTATCTTGTTATTTTATTCTATATCCTTCATTATTTTATTAAATTCAAATATTAGCTCGTGACAAACAAAATAAAGCAGTTCAAAGGTAAAATGCTTAAAATCGGTCAAACAAGTCTCGATTTCCTTCACCACGGGTTAAAAATCACCCTACAATCTAATCGTACTCTAATCGATTCACCCTTTCGGGAGATACGATGTCATAGCAGAAACACATGTTAAACTTAGTTATAACACCCCTGTTTTCTATGTATCTTATCTCAACAAATGCTTCTCATGGCTAATGATAAGTTAAAATATGTACCGGTTTGGGTTGGTACTTGCTTCAGAACTTCAATGACGGAGTTAAGGAAGCCTCACTTCGAACTTATTCAATATCTCACCTCAACAGATTCTTCTCGTGGCTGGTGTTCGACTTGGTGCTTCTTGACTGCCGCTTCCAAAGTCTTCAGCACTGCAATAACGGGTTGAGCATGCCAAACATATGAAATATCTCACCTCAACAGATGCTTCTCGTGGCTAGTGATGAGTTGAGCCACGGGGGTGCCGGGGTGTTCGGTTTGGTGCTTCTTGACCGCCGCTTCCAACGTCTCTAGCACTTCAACAACGGGTTGAGGCAGCTTCACTTCGGATTTTGCTTCTACATCCCTGCGCATAAATAAGAATGTATTAGATATAGAATATTTATTTATTTATTTAACCTTTATTGCACTATACAAGAAAGTACAAATGGCGGACTTAATGCCTTAAGGCATTCTCTGCCACCATTGGGTCAAACAGAAACTTACAAAATTGGTGCGGAGGAGTGAAACAGAGAGAAAAAATGTCACTTTGTAGAATAAAAACAAGTATTTTTTTTATATATTGTATTAAGGAAAATACGAGACACGACATACGATAAACGGCACAAATTTCATAGAGAAATGGTATACTACCATCATAGATAATTAGTGTGTTAATAATGTTTGTATTTAACCCTTAAATGCATGAATTATCAATATTGTTCCTATAACATCCTAAGTGACAGCCAAATTCATTCCAAATTAAGAACTTCGACGATATGATATACATTCCAAGAGAACTTGATTGTCACTTGTCTCGTTTCTGTGTCATAAATCGATCATCATGCATTTAAGAGTTAAAGGCTTACCATTCGTAAGTAACGAGTTTTGTAATATTTGGTTTGTTACTCGATGGGAAGGTTAATAAACTAAAACTTTGACGGCAGGGGGCCGAGTAATAGGCGGATAAAGCTAAACACACCCCCAGCCTACAGTAGCAATTCATTTTCAGTATCTTACAGTGACGTGGCGTCCATTTCACTAGATTCCCATTGCCTTACGTAATGTTATAAAGGCAGAGGAAATTTACTTCAGCTAGTTCAAAAAGTAAGTTTAACGCATGCCCCACGCAAGGGAAGCCTAAGTTCTATGAACGTTCCGCTTCTAGTTCTTAATAAAATCCGACCGAGATCTCGTTCTCGGTCACGGCAGTTTCGGCCAAAATTTGAGCCGAGATCTCGGTCTCGTCTCTCGGCAAAAAGGGCCTAGATTCTCGGCCTTGGCCGAACCTTCCATCTTGACACTTTTTGCGAGTTTGGTGGGTATTTTAAGCAATTATAGTGTACCGTGAATCATACGTAATGCAAATAACTTTTTTCACTTCTCTTGCTCGAAAAGTTCTCCTTTGTGTCGTGGCTAGGCGACACAAAATCGCTTTTCATGCACTAGGGCATAAAGTAACATCGCAGGTGGAGCGCGCGCGCCGCGGCCTCGCCCCCGCGCGCCCGGCCGCCTGCAGGCGGCGCGCCGCGGGGAGAACCCAAGCGCGCGAGTATGGATGTTACATTTTCAACGATTTAAAGTGATATAAAAGCTAATATTTTCCTTACAATCGAAGTGAAAAGCAGAGTGTATACCTCGGGCATAAGTACCCATTTTACCCTCGGCTACTATATTGGTCCTCGTTACACTCGGACCAATAAATGGCCTCGTCTAAAATGGGTCACTTTATGCCCTTGATGTACAATCTACTATTTTCTCAAGTTTTGACTGTAAATGTTGTGTTATAGTGATAGATATATATAAAACAACAGTTTTATCTTGACTATTTGCGCGTTTTTCGTATATATTATACAATCTCGGTCTCGGCCGAGACAAAAAAGGAAGTCTCGGTCGGACCTTAGTACTTAATATCATGATTTCTTTGAGTGTTCAGATACCTGGAGCTGTCAGAAGTAACAGCGTTCTCGGAGCTGGGTGCAGGCTTGGAGGTCAGCGAGTCGGACTGTGAAGTCCTCGAGTCTGCGCTCTCGGCGTCACCATGCCCGTTGTCTGTGAATAACATTTGTTTCTTAGTCTTTCCTGCAAAATTTAACTATAAAACTCTCGTGAGACTCGAACATATTAAATAGTATTTAAAACGGGTCACTCACGTAATTTAGTCGATTTTCGCTCGACGTAAAGAACGAAACATGTCGAGCGAATACGTGAGTGACCCGTTTTAAATATTATTTAATATGTTTCCTGCAAAATGTCTACAACACACTACACTAGTTTTTATCACAATAGGGCCCACTTGCACCACCCAAAGTTAGCCCCTAACCCGGAGTTAAGCTGTCAAATTCCATACAAAAACACGCTTAACTCCGGATTATGTGGCGAACCCCGGGTGGTGCAAGTGGGCCTAGGTGTGACAATGGGAGTGATGCCCGAGCCGCGAAGGTGACAAAACCACTCTGTCCGACGATGACTGCCCAACGCAGTCAAAACATGTCACACCTATTGTGATAAAAATATGTGAATGTTAACCGTTGCAATTTAATATCAGTATGACTCACGAAAGTTTAAATTATAGGAAGTATAGTTAATTTTTTTACTAAAACGAGGTTTCTCTTTGTCCTAGCGTTTTACCAGTTTATGCCACGGCTCAGGGAACCTGGGGTCCGCTTTGGCAACTAATCCCAAGATTTGGCGTAGGCGCTAGTTGTACGAAAGCGACTGCCATCTGATCTTCCAAAAGAGGGTAAACTAGGTCTTATCGGGGTATATTAGACCGGTTTCCTCACGATGTTTTCCTTTACCGAAAAGCGATTGGTATATATCATATGATATTTCGTACATAACACCGAGAAACTCATTGGTACGAGCCGGGATTTGAACCCGCGACCTTCGGATTGAAAGACGCAGGCTCTTACAGCTGAGCCACCAACACTCCACATTAATAAAATAATAGTTTTATTTTATACTACGACGGTGACAAACAAGCATACGGCCCACCTGATGGTAAGCGGTCACCGTAGCCTATGAACGCCTGCAACTCCAGGGGTGTTACATGCGCGTTGCCGACCCTTTATAAAACTTTAACACTCCTTTTTTGAAGAACCCCATATTGTAGTCCTTTGGGAAAACAGTGGCAGTGGTTTTTATTAGTGTGGAGAGTGTTGGTTGTTAAATAAATAAATCATACCATCCGAAGTCTGTTTTCCTGATGTAGCGGCTGAAGAGTCTGTCCTTCTGATTTTCTTCGCCTTCTTTTTCTTATCAGTATCTTTGTTTTTCTGTTAGAGAAATAAAAAATACTTCAAAAAGGAAAAACAAAACACTAGTCACGCTATAGTCAAGTTTTAATGCGTGTGGTTGCGTCTCTTTCATTTGTCATGCAAAGGCACAAGATGCACAACAATCGTTATTTGCCATTATAAAAAAAAATGGATAATCTTTTACAATTAAATCAGCAGTTAGCGCTAGACCGTCCGCTGCTCGGTCTACATTAGGTTTGAATAAGAATAAGAATAATTTATTCATCACGATATAATTATACGACACGTTCTGCGGGAACATTTCAAACGTCACTTTGACAATTCTCTCATACTGACACAGGACCCACGCATGAGTGGCGCCGCCTGGTGAGCGACAATACGGTAGCTCCCATTCCGACACAGGAAGTCTCATGTAAAATATCACCGGAAACACTATTGTTTCTCGTGACAAATGTCCCCCCCGCCCGATTTTCTATTTAGGCAACCCCTTCCCCCGACGTTACCTATTTAGTGACAATACATGACGATTTTATTTAAAATACCGATGTGGTGGCTAACAAGCACGCAGCCCGTCCGATGGTAAGCGGTTTTCGTAGCCCATGGACGCCTGAAACGTCGGTAGTACAGTCAATTTTGGAATTTCCACACCTGTCAGCGTGGTGAACAGCTACAGCCTGGATTTGAACCCAGGACCTCCTGCTCATAACTGGGCCTTCTGCAACTGGTAGCCCGATTGCAAGCCTATATTAACGTCACAAATGATATCCTAGATGCAAGGCGGTACGACATACCTTTTTCCTATGTTCATTGTGTACTGCTCCATTGGGGATGGTCTTAGTCTCTTTTTCATCAGCACTCTCCGACTCTGAAGAACTTTCTGAGGATTCCTCTTCGCTGCTGCTCGACGAAATCCTCCTCTGCGCAGAACACATAACAAAATATTTAATTAAATAATTTTATCTGTTTCACCAAAAAGATCAATTTTTAACTATAAAACTCTCGTGAAACTCGAACATATTAAATAATATTTAAAACGGGTCACTCGATTATCTCAATTTAGTCGATTTTCGCTCGACATGTTTCGTTCTTTACGAAGAACGTCATCAGGAGCGACCACCCGCGACAAAAGCAAGTCGTAGTACGACTTGCCTAGGTCGCGAAATCGATTAGGTGAGTGACCCGTTTTAAATATTAGGTATGTAAAAAACAAAAAAAAAATTGCACAAAAACGGAACTTGTTAGTGAAACAGATAAAAAAAAATGTTTTTTTTGTCGTCTAGCCAATTCTTATACGCTGTTTTTTTTTTCATTCTCCTCGACAATTTTGGACACAAAGGTTGCGTTTTCAGGCATTGACAGTTGTGAATAAAGTTGATTTCTTATTTATTTAAAGTGATTTTCTCTAATGCACCAATTATAAGATTAATCCCGGCAATACTTTACCTTATTTCTCCTGCCATTCTCGACCTCCGATGACCGGTTGTCAGGCACACTCTTGAACTCCAACGAGCCGCTGTTTATGTAGAAACCGCCATAGAATGTGTCAGTTTCTGGTGGCATCATCTCATCGTACTGAAAAAATAGTACATTGTTGGAGAGGCTAATACAGTGGGCAGAAGGCCTACCACGAACCACGAAGTTTCACCTCTCTGTCGCACTTGAGTGAGAAATCTCAAGTGCGAAAGGGAGGCATACTTTCGTTCGCGGTTCGTGTTAGGCGCTCAGATGTACGAGTCAGGCTGCGTTTTACCAAATTTTTATTCCGAGAATAACGCTTACTCTCAGATAGTAACGTCAAATTACTATGGGATTATGACATTAGTATCCAAGAGTAAGCGTTACTCTTGGTTAAAAAGTTTGATCAAATCCAGACTTAGTTAAAGATACGAGTCCTTGTATGTATAGCGCTTTCGGTCGAAGCATTACTTAATGCTTGTCACTGTTACTGTAAGTAAATTAAAATAAAAACTGGCCAAGTGCGTGTCGAAAAAAAACGGCTAGACCAAATTTGTTCAAAATAATTTTCGTGGTAAGTTCGTCTTATATCCTATCTTCCTGAATTTTTTCACATTTTTTGGACCTCCCGTTCAAAAGTTAGATGTGGACACTGTTTCAGACTTTGAGTGCGATTATTTCCGAAAATATTCAATTAATACATTTTTGCTCAAGAAACCTTAATGTTGTTTCCAATGACCTATCGGATGATGTGCCACAAGTAGATATTTAGCGGGTTTCCCCCCCTAAACATATTTTTTTCACAACTTATATACAAAACTAAGTAGCGGCACATAAAATACACCTCTAGCTGTAATATCATAACAATATGCTTTATAGATACTGAGTAAAACCGCTGTGATATACGGACGGACCGACCGACGGACGGACGGACGGACAGACAGACGGACTGGACGAAACTATAAGGGTTCCGCTAATGCCATTCTGGCTACGGAACCCTAAAAAAACCATATCTAGAAGAGTTTGTACGTAGTTCGCTTCAAACAAGATTACTGTTCAGAGGCGTTTTTAGGTTATTTGCAAACCGAATAACTTTTATTTCAGTTATGGTCATGGTCTGGTTTTGAAGCCAAAATCGACCTGATTGGTTTCTAAGTGAGGAGAAATTTGTCCTATAAACAACCTTTTTAAAACCCAACTCTCCAGTAACAATATTGTTGGAGTGTTAGCAATCCAACAATAATATTGTTGGAGTTGGTTCAGGTGTTAAAGCCTACTTTCCAGCTTTGATTCAGACCATCTATTGCCACATTGCCGAGCAGTGACGTGAAAAAGATTATTGTGTTGGTCAGAGTTGTCCGCATGCAGCTTAGCGGGTAATGGCTAGGCGATACGCTGCATGCTACACGTCTACATTTTCCAGGATCTGCATGCGTCACGAGCTTCATACGCAAGTGGTATGGCCTATGCTTTAGTGTGCGGTTTCTAATGGCCGCTCCACACAATGTGCCACGATAGGCGATGATAAGGGACGCAGTTATAAGTATGAGGGGTTACGCAATACTGCCATCCCTTTCTGCTGTATAGCTACGTCCCGTATAATAGCCCATTGTGCGGAGCGGCCATAAATCGGTCGAATGTTTCAGCAATATTGTTGTGAAGCTCATTTTCATAACAACATCAAGTAAAATTATGTTACATAAATCATTCCCAGAATTATTTATATTCCTTCATGTCATGTGTACTAAGTAAGTTGATTTTTAATGTTTTGTTTCTTACTGTTTTGCCTAACTACAAGACTACCATGTAAAAATAGTAGATTACGTACAGGGGCCTGTAAAGTAAGAAATATCTCTGATCTCGTGTAATCTGGGGCTTTCTTAGTTACTAGCCAAGGTCTGTGCACTATTTTTCTGCTCGACGCAGTCGGCAAGCGGCAGTTATTTTGCGTGCTGCAATTGGCTGCTTGTCTGCCGGAGGGCAGAAAATACTTTTTGATTACGTCTTTAATAAAAGTAAATAATTGGAATATGTATGCACTAAGTTTATTTAAGTGACGAGTGCGACAGATTCCAACAGGCTTCAATATATTTGAATAATTTGCATTGGTAATGCACAACTTGCATCTTTGAGACACTTAACATAATGACGTGCATCTTATGAATAACTGATAAGCTTGGAGTTTACAATGTTTGTGTTTGTTTTAAGTAAAAAGTACCACTTTATCGCTTGTTGATAAGGTTCATATCCAAACGAATCTTTATGAAATTAGCGCCTTATCGACAAGAAGGTACCTTTTTTACTAAAAACACATATATTAACTAGAGAAGACTAATCACACATTGCTAAATATTAAACCAGCGTTTTATATTTAGCAATGTGTGATTAGTCTGATCTTCTTAGACTGGATTGGGCGAATCAACTTTAAGACCGACATTTTTGGTAACGCCAGACGTGAAAAATGTCTCTTGAGTTACCAAGAAATCATGTTTCCTATTTAATATTAGTCATCATTTTAAGCCTATCAGAAACTAACACGCATACACGTGTAACATAAATTAATATAATAAGCGAAGTTTTCGATTTAAGTGTCAAAGTTGGGGACATTACTGTCGGTGTAAAAGTAGATTCTTTCATTTCTTGCTCACAAATAAATCTATGCCTTGCGGTTTGCAGTTTCTCAGAAATAAGTATTGAAAAAATTAGAATCTATGAAGAAGACTCACATTATCTGTATTGTCGATGAACGGGTCATTCTCATCATAGCCCATGCCAATATCAGCGAAGTCATCATGCTTGGACCGCCCCTTCCTGCCATACGTACTCTTACCACCCTGGAAAATACGAGATAGAATATTAACTTCACATTTACCTTTTTAATTTACCTACTAATGACAATACTGTTTACAGGAAAAAGACAAATCTTTATAATACCTAAGAATAATATTCAGTAAAGGAAAACCTTGTGAGGAAACCAAGACATAATAAATAATGCCTAGATTTCCCCTTTCATAGAAAGTAGTGCCTGGACCCAATCTTGAGATTAGTACGAGTATATCCACGTATATCATACAGGATCCTTGAGAAGCGACAAACAGGATAAAGGATAAAAAAAATGTCTATTTCTTGTCTCTAGTTGCTATCGTTAGTCTCCTGGGTCACTTCTAAATCACAATTTTATGAAATTAAAATTCACAATGATGTTTTTGGTAGTTATATTCCCTTTCCACAATGGGCCATTTACCAAGCATGTCAGTAGAACATACTACAACGTTTATTCTAAACTGTGTTGTATTTGTCTCCTGGCTGACGGGACAGAATAACAATACAAATAAAACACCACTTTTTTTACATGTAGGGTCTTTTAGCACAAAACAAATTAAATTGGCAATTCGTTTTTGATAGTGGTTTATAATATAGTTTGTTCGGATCACCAACAAGACTATCACAATTAATAATTAGGATGGTGACACCAAAAATAGACAAAGGTACTAGTAAGATACATAATTTACTCTGATAATCTTTGGTTCCTGGGTTCGAATCCCGGTAAGAGCATTTATTTGTGAGATGAACACAGATATTTGTTCCTGAGTCATGGATGTTTTCTATATATATTTATGTATTTGAATATTATATATATCATTGTCTGAGTACCGGAACACAAGCCTCGAGCCTACTGCGGGACTTAGTCAATTTGTGTAAGAATGTCCTGTAATATTTATTTATTATTATAAGGAATTAAGGTCCAATACACTTTTTTGGCGTCAATTTATTGACTGAGATCGCCGTCAATGGAACATCCTAACACTGTAAACAAAAGGCGTCACATGTTTTGTCACTGTTTCTCCTTGTATTTTCACACTACCTCATCAAACACCACTGAAACCATTTACTACTGAAACGGTCGTATTATCGTAACATACAAAACATAAGATAACAAGGTTAATCTTGGGGATTTCACTAAAAACTTATAACTCTTATAAGTTAGGTTATTACGATCAATATATAATTATCAAAAATCTGACAACTCTGTAGAAAGTTATGCGTGGTCATATGTAACAATCGGTGAGTGAAAAATCAATCATCCCCTATTTTCCTACCTTTACGGTTGGTTTTTTTGTTCCAAATTTATATGGGACCACCTTCAGGGTATACTCTTTCTAATAAAAAAAGAATTATCAAAATCGAACTACTCAGTAAAAAGTTATGCGTGGTCATACATAAAAAAAATATATATATACGCGTCGACTTGAGAACCTCCTCCGTTTTTTTCGTCGGTTGAAAAATAAAACGTTCGTAATTGTTGCCGCCACTGCCGTAACCCTACAACACTTCTCAATTTATAATAGTTTCAGTCAGTAGCATATTAAATGTGTAACTTACATATTTTTGTTCAAATTTCTTAGCAACTCTTTCAAGATCTTCATCATTGTCCGAGAACGGATCTAGTTTGTTTGTCTTCCCATTTTCCACTCTCTTCTTTTTCTGAAAAACATAATTAAGTATCTATAACCAAAAATATATACATGTAATAGAATAGTACCAAGTAAACCACATTATAGGTAGGGTGTTATGTAGAAATATAACATATCTTACTATTTAAATAAATTCAATTTTGCATAGAAACAGGGACACCATTAATTGACCATTAGTACACCTTAAATAGGATGGTAGGTACATGCTCATCAGATAAAAAATGAATGAAGCATTGTCTCATTAAATATTTTAATATCAATACTATTATGTATGTGAAATATTTCCTTTTTTAATATTAAATCCTGGGCATTACCACTAACATAATTATACAGGATATCATCATAACATATCATCAGGTAACAAGCAAAACTTACAAATTACAATAAAATAATTAAACGAAAATCAACCTTGTTTTAATAGATGTATGGTTCACTATCACTATGAACTTGTAGTATTTAGAGACTTAATTTTGTCACCCGATGATATTAAACTTCAAGGCACAGTAACCAATAACCATGTTTAATATTTCACACACACAAATAATCTACACAAGACATTTTACTTTTACCACTTTTCATCAACCAATATGAATGTGCAGAATGTGAAAATCATCAATGATTAAACATGATAGGCATTTGAAGGGCTTTTGAAATTCAGTTCCAACACCCTTAGAAATATCCTAGATTTTGTTTTCCACATAATTATTGGAATGTGATAGCAATACCATTTAATAAAATGTGTGTATAAAAACAAAACAAATAGTCTCATTAAAGTTTCACATATTAAGTAGCTATTGATTATTCCACATGTGAATATGTTACTTTTGAAGACATTTAATGATTTTGATTACCTATTAAAATTATTGACAATGACTGGTGCTAGGCCATTCATGTAACTTGATTCCCGCCAGCTTCCCTTACATGAGCCAATCCCGCACATTCCTTTACAACTCAAAGATAAAGTAGGTTAAATCAGCTCTGGCTTGCTCTAAGAACATTTTAACGTCGGCCACTGATAATTACAATAAAATTATTTGAGATCATTCTATATGCAGTGTGATGCCAAATTGATAATCTGCCTGAAAAGTATGGGCCCTGCTTATGACTTATTTGGAAATTATGTTGTCTACCATCAACAAGAACCTTTAGCACGACTGTATCACTACATAGTATAAAACAAAGTCACTTCCTGCTGCCTATCTGTATGAATGTATGCTTAAATGTTTAAAACTATGCAACGGATTTGGTGCGTTTTTTTTAATAGACAGTGATTCAAGAGGAAGGTTTATATGTATAATACATTGCACCCGTGCAAAGTCGGGGCGGGTTGCTAGTAGTCTGTATACAGCCAAAGTGCCAATAATATGTATACAGTACTTTATAGTCTGAAGATTAAGGTTGTGTGCAGCTTTGCAAAATAGAGTATAAATTAAAAAGTTGCATCATGGTAGTGTCGTCCCTTCGACATGTGATTTGATGGGCAGGACACATTGCACGTATAAAGACAATAGATGGACAATATTGGCAACAAAATTGAGAGGCCCTATTGGCAAAAGGAAAGTGGGAAAGCCATTTAAACGATGGGTAGATGATATGAAAGGAACTGCAGGGAAAGACTGGCTAAACAAAGTAGAAGACAGGCAAAAATGGAAAGAGTTGGAGGCCTACACCCAAAGAGGGATCCAAATTAAATAAATAAATAGTAAATACATAAACTTAACAATAACTAATAGCTATAAGAAACTTACTAACCAATACATAAACAATACTAATGTAAAAATGGGAAATTTGGAAATAAAGGCTTTTTTATTTTATTTATATTATTTATTAGTGTCGTCCCTTTCAAATCAATATATGTAGGTATATAATAAAGAGGGATATTTCCTCATTGGATATTTTGGAACAACACAAAAGTGTTCATAAATATCTACACAGGCATACAACTGGGACCTGGATCAGTTTTATTAAAGCTTATCACTACTAAAAACCAGAAACACCTTAATGAGAAATACTTCTAGTTGAAGGTTCGATGAAATGGGCCACAAGAAATCCCAAAAGAACTAAACTTAAAATATTAAATATAATGTTACTATAAGAAGCCCCCAATAACTTATTTCGGATTTTATATTTTTTGTCTATATTTTGGATATTATCATGATTTTGACTTTAGTCAGGTTTTAGTGTGATTCATTTTATTTTTATTATCAACCTATAAGGGTGTTATGCAAAAATTAAGGATTCAAGATAAGATTAATAATACCTATCTAACAGCAAGCACATTGACAGATAGCTAAATAAATGACTAAGTATGTAGTAAGTGCAATCAAAGTGCATTTAAGAATCCTTTCTTATAGGATGCAAAACAATAATTTTGCCAGATTTTTAATTGTCAGGACAAAATTTTACACCCCATTTTATTAATAAAGTGACTATACTGTACCAAAGAATCGAATTAAATATGGTAGTAATAAAATTCCTTCATAATACAAATTATCCTAATGACAACAACTACCCTAACAAAAAAGAAACACCCAGTTTTAAACAAAACAATACGAAAAAACAAACTCCTACGCGCCATCTGTTATCAGAAACTACACACAGCGCGCGGCTCGCGCAAAAAAAAGATAACCTCAAAAAACTACGCTCCGATTCCTAAACTCCACACAAGTTCGCACAAACACACCGAAAAGGCAATGCCCTTCATTCACACGCACACATCTGCACAAAAGTAAATGACACTTAACCTCTTTATATACTTAGCGCCATGATACATAACAGCAATCGATACAAATGCCTAAAAACAACTACCTATACACAAGCAAAAGTAAGACCTCGCAAAACAAGACATTCAACTTTCAATCATAACATTCATAACCACATTGTTGCATGTTTGCAAACAAAGTACATAACTTAACCACTAACCATTTAATAAATACCTCTAGGCACCCAATACATAAGCAATATGCCGTTTAAAATTGGCAAAAGTCAGCAAATATACTTTATAACGAGCGGGAGCAGTACGGCGATACCAAATACGCTATACCTATACAGATATACATATAAAACCGCTATCTCATTATATACCTCGATATCTGAATATATATACCTAAACTTTATAGCAAACAGCTGTTAACACTTTCATTATAAAATCAATTTTGGCTTATTAAAAAATAACCTAACAACCCGCCAGTATCGCCCAAAACAACACCAAAGAAAGGCGGGCTAACCTAGGTCACAAAGGTAGGACTTTCGCCAACTAATTGCTATCCTACATGTTTATGAACTCGTCAGCAGTCATGCGACGTGTTACTAATAATAATACTATAAGAAAATTGCGCAAATTCATTAGAAAACAGTCCCAACCAGACTATCTCAGAATCAAAACATTGCCCTCGGAAATGTCCTAGGTTGACAACGATCACTCTTAGATTGTTGCAAACATGGCGACCGCTATCTGAGCTTCTCGTGCAGCTCGCGGACGCGAATTCATGTAACAAACCTAATACAAAGCTGTGTAACGTAAGCAAAAAATATCCTAAAATGATCTCGACTTCCCTCCTTTTTGAGCAGCTGTACTCGGCAGCCCTTCAAGTTACACGCTTTTAGAATTTTACACAGATTGCCTAGTCTATAAAGAGCTGGAAAACCAGCATGGTTGCGTAAATTGCTATGATTTTCTGTTATAACTTACGTCTTCTGCTGTGACTAGTTCCTTGTAATTCAGCTCTGGATATTTACTTTCGTTGCTTTCATCCAGGTTTATAGTTAATCTCACTGTTTTACACACACTATTCTTTCCACTCTTTGAAGCACCCACTGTTATAAGACTAGCACGTTTAGGGTCCGACATTTTTCACCAAATTCTAGCATAAAATGATTTTTTTCAAGGCATGACAGGGCCTGCATTTTCAAACAGTGTAGCACATTTCCACCATGTTGGAATTCATTGTTTGGGTTGTGAGCGCCACGACCGGAATGTGAACTAAGCGTGAGTTTTCTGTCACACAACACAGATGGCTATGTTTTTTCCACAAGAGTTGCACTAGATGTCGCTGTACCAGGGACTGTATACACGGTAAGTATGCTTCTTTCAAAAGTAAGAATGTGTATACAAGTAACATAATTTAGTCAGGGGCGATATCACATCAATGCAATGTCATTCAGTGATCCATGAGTAAAATTTTTAATTAAAATAAAACAGTTTGATAGCCGTCAAAGTCAGCTTAGTCATTTGTTACGTTTTGATGCGAGGTATGAATAGTAAACGATCTGATCATTTTCCGCTAGATGTCTCTTTTTTCAAGAATTAATGATAATACCTGTTTTACCGACAGACTCATTCGAATCTCGTGCACTGCACTTCACTTTATCCTGATTAGAATGAGAAGTTTTACTTTGTTCAAGGTGGTTCGAGTATTAGAAAGCTGTAATTTGGCATGAATATACCTACATATCAATCATGCCGTCAAAGTGGTTAAATTAATATTTGATTTATTTTTATTTTTAGGTTTCAATACCCATCACGCGATTAATTCGTTGTATAAATGTTTTTAGTTTTTTAAGTAATAGGTACCTACGTACTCATTGTGGTAATAAAAGAGAATAATTATCAGTAAAATATAAAGTAACATTCAAAAACAATAATTATATAAAACATTAAACACGTTATAAAAAACCGGCCAAGTGCGAGTCGAACTCGAGGACCGGGGGGTTCCGTACAAACTTTATGTTGTAACTTCACCTAGAAGTAGAAATTTGACGTCAGCCACATGTATCGACAGATTGGGTTACTCGTTTCGTTTGCACGGCATGGAGTTAGTAAACGAGTTTGTTTTTGCTTGTTTTTTTTTTTATCACTTAAACCAATTTTTTTTACATACTTTATAAGACGGCACTTACTGCACGATGTCAGTCGCTTAAATTACAATTTTAATTCAGAAAAGTTTTTTTGTATAAAAAAACTAATGAAGTTAGGGTCAATGCTATATTTTTCCTGTAATATTTAGTATAATACTCGTATCAAGGAATATACAAGGGATAATATAAATAAAATAATATTTTTTCCTTCATCATTCGGAGATAAAGGGGGGAATGGTATTTTTTTCAACATTTTCGTTTACAAATCAAAAATTTTTCATTGTAAAAAAATAATAGACAATTGTTTTACAATGTGCAAATTTAGCCCTTTCAAATACCTACCCCACATGACCCAGTAACTAACCTTTTAATTTTTGCCTCCTCTTTTATCGGGCATTTATCATTGAAAATAAATAAATATATAAAAAATCTTCTCTCAATGTGTCTGGAATCTGGATTAACTTTGTTTATAACTATTCCAAATTTCAAATCGGTAGCTTAAGTAGTTTTCGAGATATTTAACGATGTGACAGACAGACAGACAGACTGAGTCGCACTATAAGGGTTCCTTATTAAAAACCCAACCTAGAGTGGCGCCGGCAACGGGGCAGGGTCCAGGCTGCCGGTGGTTAAGGCCACAGAGAAAGGATCTGCAGTATTTACAAATGTGTAGGTAGAAAAAAAGTCAGTTAAACTTAATTCAAAAACTCAATCACATAACAAGATGCATTCTCAAATTGGCAAGAATATTAACGGTGTACAACGATGAGTACTATGTCAAGTCAAGTTTTGTCAAGTTTATTTATTTGGCCAAGTAACAAAAGAACGTTACATCTAGCAAGTCAATAAACTACTACTAATACTAACATGCACTATAGCTACAAAAATAAAATCATTTGAAAGAAATACATTCATGTCGTTTCATTTGTTCTTTAAATTCGTTTATGGAGTAGAATGGATTGCTTAGAAAGAAGCGCTTAAGTTTACTTTTAAATTCTAAAAATGGTAAACTGGTTAAATTGGATGGCAATAGATTGTATAATGTTATTTTGAGTGGAAGACCTTGCTTAAATGTTTTGACTAGTTTTGTTGCAGGAACACATACTTTACATTTATTACGTGTGTTATACGAGTGAATGTCTTTTTTTGTTTTTAAACTGTTTCTTTCGCTGTGTATTTCCAAAAGACTATTAAATATAAATAGATAAATAACCGTCATTATCCTACCTTTAACAAATAAATTTCTGACTGATGTGCCTCTACGTTTCCCATATATCGTTCTAACGGATTGTTTTTGTGCTATAAGAATTTTTTGTATGCCAACAGCGTTGCCCCAGGTAGTCAAAGCATAATTAAGATGAGACTGAACAAGTGCATAGTAAGCCATGAGTAGTGTTTTTTTGTTAATTAAGGGTCTTAGCTTTAGCAATGCATAGTTACTAGAAGCAATTTTTTTACAAATTTTGTCAATATGAAATGAATGACTTATTTTATTGTCAATGTGATAGCCTAAAAATACTGTATTCGTCACATTCATTAACCCTACGTCGCAATTTTTATTAGTATCTTTTTTAGATTTATTATGGTATGTCAGATATGGTATGTTTTACTAGTGTTTAAAATAATCCCATTAGCTTTAAACCAGTCCTCAAGCGTTGACATAACAGTTTCGATTTTATGATTCAGTTTAGTTAACTCTTTATCTTTTAAACCAACATGTGTATCATCTGCGAATAGAGTAACCATAGCATAATTTGGAAGACAATAAGGCAAGTCATTTATATAAATTAAAAATAAAATTGGCCCTAAGATGGACCCTTGTGGCACGCCGACATTAACAATAACCTCCCTCGAAAATATTCCATTTATGTGTACTTTCTAACCGTAACCGTAGTGGATAGCGACTGCGCGATTCGAAAGCATTTGCATCACGGTCCCACTAGTTAAGAACGAGCGAGATGCAAATACTATCGAAGCGCGCGTAGTTGCTATCAACTTCGCCTAGAACTCTATCGGTACCATGAGTTGTACGTAGTCGATAGCGACTGCGTGATTCGAAAGTATGTCCGTCTCGCTCCTACCACTACTCTGGCAGGAGCGAGACGGTCATACTTTGGAATCGCGCAGTCGCTATTGACTATGTTCACGTACCTACATCGTATAATTACGCACACAGAAACGTTTTTCTTCCGAATCCAAGACTACGTATAAAGTAATTAAAATTTATCGGCGTCTCCTAAGCGTTTTACTTTACACAATCCGAATAAATTGAAGTTATTAAAAAAGGACACTATCTGCAAAAACTGGGACGATAAGGAGATTTTTAAAAGTTAGATGCGGGACTTATCAACGCTACCCCAGTAGCGCCATACACGTTCGGGCAATCCGTCGGATCTGCATAGTAGGTAGGTATGTCAAAATTTAAATTGGCAAATTTTCCATACATTGTTTTTTTTTTTCGAAATGAATACAGTAAGTGTAACTTACCTAACTACCTACCTCTACCTACCTTAAATCTAAAATAGGTCCTTGAGGCATTGTACCTAGGATGCGGGCAGCATTTCCTCGTTGTATAGCAATGCTGATACGTTGTGCGAGGAAGCCACCAGCTCTTCGGTCACCAGTAACGTTAACCATACATTGATTGGCAGATCTGGCTAGTGGCTGATATACCCGAACGTATATCAGCCTATTAAAAAAAAAACAGGATTATGGCGGCTATACATTTTACGATCTGCCGAGGTGGTTACCTGCACAGGTACACCAAGGTAAACCCGCACCGTGTGTATGTATGTAGACGTCCAGTGTACCGTATGTGACACGGAAAAAGTCGATTTTCGATTTTGCTCCGGTAAAATATACTTGCACAGGCCGTACAGTCGAGTTCATAAATATATGAGCATTTCCAAGGCTTCAAAAAAACCGAACACCCTTAGAACAATAAAGTGTAAGTGTTTTTTTTTATAAAAAAGGTAACAAACGAGCAGGCGAGCCGCCTGACAGGAAGCGGTCATCGCCGCCCATGGACATAAGAAACATCGGAAGAGCCACTCATGCATTGTTGACCTTTGAGCCTTAAAAACCTGAACACTCGCTTTTTGAAGAACCCCATATCATATCCCAAAGGGTTCCACCCACTTCCACATTTTGCACGTTCTGGGTAAAAACGAGAGAGATGCCCGTTTATTCTTGGTGTGCCAAAAGTGTTTACATAGTATGTATTCAGTTGCACAGATATTTATGAACTCGACTGTACAATACACGCTCACGTGTAGCTGCACAGGTAAACCGCTCCGGTAGACCGTAGCGTGAGTGGTCTACATTACATACATAAATATCAAAGCTGCTAAGATTTGAGTATGGATGAAGTGTTCGTGGAATTACGCAAACCGATTTTTAAAGTTTGGCGCGTAATAGTGCCCTAGTGGCACCAAATTGCTCTTTCGCACCACAGAGTATTACTTACCAACTGCGGAACTACCTATAGCTCATTACAGCTTAAAACGCCTAACGAGTCATGTAATTTCATTACTGATTAAGCACCTCGCTTGCACTTATGCGAGAGAGTACTTATGCGATGTGAGTCATAAATGCCTATTCTACAACACTGAATTACCAGAAACCTGAAACCATATTTTGTTTTCAACACGTGTATAATGGTTTCACTGCGTACAAAGCTGCTTTCATATATTCCATCATAGCATTGCCTTGCAAAAAAAGAGTCCTCCCTCTAGATCCCGGTCCATCTACAGATAGTCCTTAAGAAGGGTATTTCGGAAAACGCTGATGACTTGGACATTATGAAACCAAGATTCCTATTAAGATACGGGACATTAGTCTCACTTAAGACCCGTTCAGATGAGTTTGTTGGTGGGTTCCAGTTATTTTTTATCGCGGCAGTGCTACTGCCGATAGGGAGAATGTAATTCATTATTAACTTAATATTTTGACTTGTTGTTAAAGTAGTAACACTTATGTATAAAGCCGCGTAAGCTGGAGACCCGGGTTCGATCCCCGGCTTGGCCTCCATCCAATGGACGTCATTATTTCATAGATAATTAACGTTTAAAATAACACTTGCGTAATATAGTCTGACAAAAGGCTGCAGTAGTTTTTTGTTTTTAATTATGTGCGATCGTATTTTTCGGTACGAAAAAATAGGGAGGCATATAAATTTACATAAAATCTACTGCAGCCTTGGCTTGTCAGACTATAATCTGTACCTAATATCGAAATCAATGTAATCTTAGCGCTAAGCGCTAACTCCAGATATGGTTACCATAATTCCCACGCCGCTGGTTCAGACGACGCAACGGAGCCCCGCTATTACGTCGCCTAGTACCAAGTTATTTTTGTATGTTTTGGTCTCTATTTTGTGTTTTGTATGTATAATTTATGATGTTCACAGTGCATTGGTGTTAAACTGTAATGCTGTGTGTTAATTTTTTGAATAAAAATAAATAATAAATGAATAATAATTATGGACAAATTAAAAATTAAAAATTCTTATTATCGCGCTAAAAGTCTGGACCTTTCATGTAACAGAAATTTGGCGCTGCAGAGCGCAGACTGACGGTAATGCAAAAAATCCTGACATGTCGGAGAAATCCCGGTTAGGGTATATGTATGTATAGTACTTAACCGATCTTTTTTTTTTACTTAACCCCGGATGATCCAAGTGGCGCTTACAGATTACACGGGTAGATGTATGAAACCCTCGACACACGAGTCCAACACGCACTTAGCCGATTTTTTGCCGCTATTACTAAACAGACATCCTACTTATAGATATAGAGCTAGATTGCAACATAAGTAGGTAACTTACTTTAAAGTAGAAGCAAAACTCACTCAATTCCATTTGCTGCCAACCAACTTTGCTTCAAATTTACCACGTTTGGCTGGCAAGCCAAAAAGCCACACTTCTAACTAAGCAATTACCAAGCCTAACTTAATACTCTACTCGCCTACAATTTAACTTCAAACGCAGCATCAAGTATTATTCGAGAATCCTGAGCTATGGCGGCACTTTCAGAATATTATTCATTAGAAGATTTGACCCGTGGCCCCGTTTAATAAGGTACCTACCTATTTTATTTTACCGTAATTTCGTACCCTTTAAAGTGTTATCGTGGTAATACGATCTGAATTACGGTAAAATTAAAGTCTGTTTTGGTAGATTAGAGGCATTAAAGTCGTGTGTATGCCCTTATTTACATCCCAGGGTACATTTTATTGCACAAAATAATTAAGTTGCAAAAATACTTAGCATACTTAGTAAAAGGAAATATAAAACGTTGGCAGTATGATTTGATAGTAAAGAACATCAAAACACCTAAAATGATTTTAATTCTAAAGCTATATTTAGTTCTTTAGTCCCTATAATTTCAACTAAAAACCAATTTATCCGCAGGTATACAATTCTAATACACTTTGCATGCATTGAAAGTACGTAGCGGATTGAATAAATACTCGTTAGGTGCTCTATACGGTCCAAATCCCTGTAATATTTTCGCTAAAAATATTCTGAGATAAAGTCGCGTATTCTCTATATCCACGTATCAGGTACACAGAGTAGGAAAAGATCGGTATTTTAAATTCATTCTATTGGTTAACATTTCTGAGAATTTATGAAATAGAATTAAATTAAAATAAATTATAGGGTTGGCGTAAAAGATTGCGTTATTAACGTTAGGTACATCAAATAGGATGCCACTCAGCGGCGTGACATAGCTATGTAAGTAACAGGTATGCTATGACGCTGGTTTCATCAAAACAACCTTCCAAATCTGCGAAGAGAGTGGGCATGTACACTAACATAATAATTTAAAATAGGAAAAGAGGTAAGTTACTTAAAAGAAGGCGTTGACATTGCTTAAGTGAAATGATGATGATGAATAAGCAAAGAAAGAGCACGCCTGACGATTAAGCACATGCACGCATGGAAATCCAATTACTGGTTTACTTAATGCACACGATCTAGGTAATTTTATAGAATACGGTTACGGTACGTATTTCACCTCCTCTCGGGGTAGCAGAAGACACGGTAGGGACAGGGACTGCTACCGTCCACAACAAAAGGTAGGTGTTGAAGTATAGGCTGGTATAGGTTGCTATGCTACCTATCTGTTTATTGTTTGATGTACAATCAACCGTCAATCATCTGGTTTTCCTATCTGAATAATTATCACTAAATTCCACTGCGATTCTTGTGTTTCTTTAGAGTAGGAAAATTTTCTGAGATTAAAATTTAAAAAAACTAATTAGGACAATAATAATGACTATAACACCAAACCAGAATAACAGACCTAAAATTGTTCAATTTTGATGCCAAATATCTCAGAGACAATGAACTTTGAAATAATTATGAGATAGCTTCAAAAAGTATAATAAAACCAAAGGATTCAGACCAAAGCATTGGCGTTGGGTACCGCCTTAAAGAAAGGGTTATTTTAAGAGTAAACATATCTGTGTTGGTGGCATGGAAAGCTACTCTGCGCAGGCAGGTGCATATCGCACGCGATTGCAGCCGCCGGCAGGTTTTACATATCATTAGCTTTTATACACCAAGTATCTGCAATACGCTTTATTGTATTTCTTAACGGCAAATTCTTTACTAGTATGGTATTAACATAGAGTTTTCCTGGCCTTTTGTCCCATGGCAACTTAATCCCAAGATTCAGTGTGTACTAATTTTTACGAAAGCTAAACTACTTTGGCTTAATAAACCAAAGAAAACTAGGTTTATTTGTGGTTAGTCCGGTTTCCTTCCCTAATAAAGTATCGTAGGAATTTTCCCAAAAACTCATTGTTCCCAATGTTGCTTTCAATGCACACTTTAACAATTTCAAACTGTTGATCACTGGGTACAAAAATAACTAAAAATACAATGACTTATTAAATCGCGAAACGTCTGTTTGATGTAACTGGTGACCGAAGAGCTGGTGGCTTGCTTGCACAAAGTATCAGCATTGCGATACAACGAGGAAATGCCGCCTGCATCCTAAGTACAATGCCTCAAGGACCTATTTTAGATTTAAGCGTAGGTAGAGGTAGGTAACTAGGTAAGTTACACTTACTGTATGTATTTAAAAAGTAAATGATTTTTAACTTGTTAAATAAAACTACTTTAAAATAAAACTACCTAAAAATAAAACTACTTACCTTAGACATTAAGTTTTGGTCAAGTTTAGTTTTATTTAGTATTCAGTTTATCTCGTACAGTTTATTAAGTATTAGATTTATCTTATATATTGTCTGTTTTGTACCACTCTTGTCCTTTTTTGTAACAAAAGAAAAATATAATTAGTTTTTGTTTTAAATTTGTTTCAAATAGGAAAGTGAAATTTATCATTTCATTTGATTCATGTGCAACACAGGGCTATTAACTCCTGTGATATTTACTATTACTTATACATCCTCTATCTTAGAACATGATTTATCCCATCCAAAACAGACCAATACACTATAATGCGTCATAAAGCAATGGCCTGAAGGCCGTTACGAGCGGTTTAATGTTCTAGAAACAATATGGGTTTTTATTGCTCTTCTATTGTGGACACAGGGGGATAATGGACAGATGTTGCAGTTTTATATATCTACGTGCGGTTCGTTGTTATAGGGCTTCTTGGAATCATGTAGTTCCTTATCCCGTTGAGACGGATCTGTCTTATGTTTTGGAGGCATTGTCGCTTCAATGGGTTCTTTACGTACATTTTAAGATTTAGAAGGTGTTCTCTCGTGCGTCGGGATCTTTTTTGTGTAAAGGCTGTCCGAATTGCCAAAGACGGTTGTTTTGTCCATTATTGATGTACACGTCAATACTTGTAATAATAGAATATAATATTTAGAATAGAATATTTATTGTTCGACCAACAAGGATCATTATTAATGTGACACATTTAATTACCAACCACAAGAAATACCTATGTAGCCTAAATCTGATGTTACACTACAGGTCTGATACACCACCTATACTGATAAGAGCTCTTTTAACTCGAGTGTTGTACGCAACAGAACTTACATGTCAATATTACACAGTTGAATTTCCTTTAAACATGCATGTAGATAAATTTTACACCACCCTGTGAAGCCCACCATCCAAAATTATTGATTCCAATGTTTTTTTTAAGACAATTTAAACAATCCATGAAACAAAAAGAAAATATTAGGTATATTATTTTTAATCGTTTCAACTTCCACTTTAACCAAACGTACATTATAATGCACATTAAGCTTTACGACGTTAGTTGCGTGCAACAAACGCTTACCGTGAATCGGCGTAAACAAGACATTAAGCTAGCTGTTCCTAGTGTACAGTTGTTATGACACACATACCACCAACCACTTTAATGTGATTGTTTGTGTGTTTAAGGATAGTTGCTGTTGATTGTATAGTGCAGCAGCTAAGTGAAAAGCATGAGCTTTAAGTCTAGTTTAAGCCGGGTACGGTAAGCATTTGTTGCGCGCCACTAACTTGGTAAAGCTTCATGTACATTATAATATTTAGCTCTCTCTACAGGCCGGTATCCAAATCAATGGAAATTAACGCGAGTTAGACCCATTCCAAAATCCAAGGACACCGCCAGTGTAGACAATTATAGGCCCATAGCTGTGCTGTCTACGTTAGCAAAGTTATTCGAATCTATACTATGCAGGTTGATAACAGGGCAAATTAAACCGTTCTTGTGTGATTCGCAGCACGGTTTTAGAGCAAAACGCGCCGTTAATACCAATTTGATGACCCTGACTGATACTATATCTGAGCATCTTGATAAAGGCATTCAGGTAGATGTACTTTATTTTGACTTTAAAAAGGCTTTCGATCGCGTGGATAATGACGTCCTGTTACACAAGCTGAATGGTCTTAGGCTTCTCGCCTAAGTTGCTAACTCTATTTGCAAATTATCTACGCGATCGACAGCAGTACGTCCTGCATTTACTAAAACGGGGCTTAATCGTGTATAGATTTTGAAAACAAACCTCCGACGTTTCAAGGGCGACGTTGCCCCCGTGGTCCCGGAGAAAGAACGAACGCCAAACGAAGCGTACCATGGCGGAAAGAGTGAAGGAACATATCGCAGCTGTCAAAAATCGCCAGGTAAACAAGTCTGCGGTTGCCGAACATTTGTTAGAGTCTGGACCAAACCACTGGATTGAGTTGCATAACCCTAAAATCCTTTCAACGGATCGTCGTTTCCATAGTAGAAAAGTACGGGAAGCCATTGAAATCAAGAAATACCCCAATTTCAATCGGGATGACGGTTTTAGAATCTCGTCTACTTGGAATCCGGTCATTGATAAATGTAAGCGTAATCGAATATCACCGGCTCAAAAATCGGACATCGTGAGTGTAGTGTGTCGACAGAGTCACATCCCTAGTGCGCAAAATGTTCAAGTTTATAATCAAGACCAAGTGCGGGTAGTTCGTAAAACCCGCGCAGCTAGAAGATGTTGATGTCAACCTCAGCCAGTCTTTCTCCGGGACCACGGGGGCAACGTCGCCCTTGAAACGTCGGAGGTTTGTTTTCAAAATCTATACACGATTAAGCCCCGTTTTAGTAAATGCATAATGTGTGAAAATCGTGAAAGTTTAAATAAGTGTTTAGCAGTACGTCCGTCACGGATGCTTTGTCTCAGCTCCTTACCACACGAGATCTGGTGTCAGTCAGGGTTCCATACTCGGGCCTCTTTTGTTCGGGTTGATGGTCAACGACTTGGAAACAGTCGTAAGGAATGCAAAGTGTCTGTTGTATGCTGACGACCTAAAGCTGATTTTTGGTGTGAAAAGTAGTGCAGACTGTATTTCTCTGCAGGAGGACATTGACTCCGTGATGCGGTGGAGTGTTGAAAACAAACTCCTCTTCAACGTAGCCAAATGCTGTGTATGCTCATTTAGTCGATCTGCAGTTCCTCTACTTGCACAGTATACGCTCGGGCTGGACAGGATTAACAGAGTGTCCTCGGTGAAGGATCTTGGGGTGGTCTTCGACTCACGGCTGACATTCCATGATCATTTGCGAGCTTTAGCTGATAGCTGTTTTAGAAGACTAGGCTTTGTGATCCGTAATGTCAAGGACTTCCGAGATGTCGAGGCCATAAAACTTGTCTTTAACGCATTGGTGAGGAGCAAGTTGGAAACCTCGTCAATTGTGTGGATCCCTTATGAGTCGACTAACACTTTACTTCTAGAGAAGATACAAAAAGCTTTCCTCAGATTTCTTTATAAGAAAACTTATGGGTATTACCCGTTTTTATATCCGACTAAGTTTTTGCTCGGAGCACTCGGTTACAACTCTCTAGAAGTAAGACGTAACTGCAATTTGTTAATTACCGTTTGTCGCATGCTGCGCGGCGAATCAGACTGCCCAGACCTCGTGAATCGCGTGCTCAGACTGCACGTGCCGGATACCCCCAGGATTAACCTGAGACCGCGGATGCGCCCACTGTTGGCGGTGCCAGCGGCACGCACAGTGTCACGCAGAAATTCGCCGCTCCCTCGAGCTTTGACACTACTGAATGCGCTCTTGAGGTCAGAACCTGATTGTGACTTGTTTGCATGGGGATGGACGACTGTGTACCGTGAGTGTCTGAGGTATTGTAAGATGATGGACGATAGGCCTTCCACAGTCCCTGTATGATATTATGTTTTGTGATAATTATGTTACTTCTGTTCTTCCATTGTATTTTGTGCCTACCCTTTACTATTGTTGTTGCTGTATTATTATTATATTTTCCTTCTTCCTTCTTGGAATGAAACATTTTTGTTAGTTTAAGTTTCTCGGTGTATTGGTTTTTATACTGTAATGCCGTGTAAACATTATTAAATAAATATAAATATAAATAATGTACATTTGGTTTCAGTGGAAGTTGAAACATTTAAAGTCTAAAACATCAAAATCCCATGACATTTAATTGAAACCACATTTTCCATACTTTAGGCCCGGGCTCCTTAAAATTAACCTTTTTGTAATGCCTTTATTGTAATGAGTCAAAAACTTGCGAATGTCTTTCCTGTGGACTACCCAGAAGTGAAGGGCTATAAACGTTGATTTTCTTATTCAACTTAGGAGTTTTTTCGGATCGGATAGTTTTTGACCCTAATGCTAATTTTACGCACTATTTTATCGGTCTACGGATAGTAGGGTAGATAACCCTGACTTCCCATAATTTACCTACAAAATCATCGCAATAATCCAATAACGCAAGATTAATTGACAAGTAGGTAATATCCTAGGACAATAAACAGTGGAATTAATATGGGAAGTTGCCGCAAAGTTTTCCAATCGGCGTGCCTCTTTGTATTACTGCCCGCAATTTATGGGACTGCCACATGGAGGGGATTGTTCCACTTTGACACAGTTACGTTTTGCCACAGCCGATCTAGATCGAGAGTAGTTTTGTTACCGAGCTAGTGCGAAACGCGAGTGAAGCGTCTTCGTTTCAGATTGTAAAAAAAAACGGAAATTTATAGTGAATTCAAAAAACAAGATGGTTTCCATCTTGTTTTTGCACATGCACTTATTGTAAAACTTTTTATTTTTGTAATACTACGACGGTGACAAACCAGCATATGGCCTGCCTGGTGGAAAGCGGTCACCGTAGCCTATGGACGCCTGCAACTCCAGCGGTGTTACATGCGCGTTGCCAACCCTTTAAAAAAAACTGCGCGTAGTTTTCGGGGAAGTTATTGAAATCAAGATGGGGGAAATGTGTTCATTTATAAAAACTGTTGCATTATCAATTAGAAGGTGTTGAGTGCTATAGTTGGACGACGCCAAGTCTTCGTGCCAAGTTTTGCCTGCCACGTGAAGTATGGCATTTTCATACAATACCTATCACTGCCAAGTGTGCCGAATCAGTGCAGAGTTACCTTTTTACTGAATGTAACTATGCACTGATTACAAAACGGTTAAAAACGAACCCTTATGGTGTGACTTAGTCTGTCTGTCTGTCTGACTGTCACATCATTAAATATTTCAAAAACTACTTAAGCATTAACCTTTTGTTATGTCTGAAGTTTTTTACACAAAGTGAATATTATCCTAAATAGTACAGAAAAAATACATTGACCCTAACTTAATAATTTTTTTTAATTCTTAAAAAAACCTTTTCGGAACTAAATTTGTAATTTAACCAACATACTCGTAGATGGTTTGTATTGGAAGCAGAGTATTTTAAATGAAAGAGCATCAGCGCACCAATTTGCTCGTTTTACCTTAACTAATTGTTTTATTTTTCACAAATCCCCTTTTTTGCCGAATCGAAACTGTCCCTTTCCGGAACAGTCCAGAACTAACTTTCATGTCTGCTGCGATAGAGATATAATCGTGCTTTCTCGCTCTTTCATATTTAATATAGGAAATGCCATTGTTTCGTAATAATATAACTTTTAACGACTTTCGCGTTGGACGTTCATCAAAGCAGATGGCTAGGTTTATTCTTTATAGCCTAGGCGGACTAAAACTTAGTACTAAAACTTATGAAAATGCTTTTCTCATAAGAAATACAACTAATTCAAACACTTTATCAAATGTCTAACGATGTACGTACAACTCATAGTACACTAGGTACCGATGAATTGTGACCCAACTCGCTGAAGTTCGTTTCATAAAATCACACTCGTGTTTTACATACACTACTTTATCCACACAAATATTATTAGTGCTCTAAAATGGGTTCAGAAGACGATGGTAGGTACTATGACACGCAACAGTAAAAAGGCCATAACAACAATCTGCCAAACAAGTTTGTTCTTAACTCAAATTATATACCTACAAACTAGTGGATGAACGAACGAAACGAATGAATCCTAATTCTCATATAGCTCGAATTCAAACGTCGTCGTATGATTTATATTAAATAACATACTAACGCTTGTATCGACAACAATCTATGATTTCTAAGGATTCTGAATAGAGACCTAGGTACTTCAATTGCGTTGGTTTTGACACTTTTGACAGCTGTTCTAAATTTGAATCTTATTACAGTACGAAAAACTTCGAAATTTGAAAAAAAAAAGACAATTTGTACGGAGATTGTTGCATTTCCGATCAGCTGTTCCATACGAAGAGATTTTTTTTATTTCGATTTTTTCCTTTTGTATAGCGCTCAGGGTTATTAACCTTATCGGTTGTAAAAATAGTCCCGAAACCCGATACGGTTTTCGAGACTATTTTTACACCCTGCATTACACGCTGTTTTCAGGTATAAAGAGCGCCGTTCCAAGCGAGTGTGGTGATAATTGAACGAGCGACAGAAGCGAGCGGAGTTCTCCCAGTCTGCTTGGACATTCCGTCGTTTGTATGTATGTATGTATATTTGTTCGACGATAACTCGAGTATTGTTGATCGGATCTTCGTGAAATTTGGCATGTGGTTAGATGAGATAAATATAATTTATAAGATCAAATATCAGCCAAATCGGTCGAGGGGTTGCCGAGATATAGGAGTCACGAGTTCACGTTCCGGACGAACCACTAGTTACATATTATAGCGAAGACTTTAGAAACACGAGGCAGGCAACCCCGGCTGAGTTGATATTGCTGTTAAAATCTCGACTTGTTTTGAAGGCATTAGCCATGTGTTTGTCTATCAGCTTATGGTAATAAGGACAGGTGGTCAGCGTACCTGAATATACAGGATGTAAAATAGTATAAATCAATAGGTATACAGGTTGTTCAATATAACGGACTTTGAGGTAAAATTTAGAAAGTGTTAAATATTGCTACTTTTCAGAAATGGGGCGTGTTATAGAAACGCTAAAGTTTTTTAAAAGGCATAGATTAAAAAGGGGCAGAGGCAGACCAAAGAAGAGATGGCGGGACGACCTGGATGCCTTTTCTAGCGACTGGCGAAGACATGCACTTAGCCGTGACGGGTGGAGGAAGAGAGGGGAGGCTTTTGCCCAGCAGTGGGACACAAAATAGGCTATAAAAAAAAAGATTAAAAAACCGAATGACAAACGTATCATAAAGCTTCGCGATTGTTGTTCATTGAAAATAAACATTTAAAAACGGATTCATCGCGTTTATAACGTTCGTCGCGTTTTTTTGTCCGCTGCGTCCGCCCTCCAGCAGTCCGCAGACGCGGCGGTTAGTGAATTGGATACTTACTTTATTACGTCTTCTATTTGCGAACAAAATGCGATCGCTTCTGAGCATGTTTGTGAAACATAGTTTTCATATCCGCATACTTAACAGTGAGCTTGCTTGCAAAGCTTATCCCATCTTCAATTTCCCAGTTATTATCCTACAGGAAACCCACAATGCTAGGTATTCTCGGAAAGACGTAAATTTCAATAGCTAGTTGTAGGCCGGTAAGCCGCGGTGTAAATCTCCCGGGCGCATAATATCGCGCCATTATGGTGCTAGGGGTGCCACAAATGCATAAATCAGTTCTGAAAAAATTTCCATCCATTTCTAAAGTACAATAAAACCTAAACCTAAACTCCGACACTAAGGACCGCCAGGATTCTCTGTCCAGCGTGCGTAGCCAAGATGCCAATCGCTCACGCTTAATAACCTATCGCAGCTACCTCTCTCTATCACTCTTCCTTATTAGTGTGACAATGACAGTTGCGTTTCGTTAGCGACTGAGCGTGAGCGATTGGCATCTTGGCTACGCACCCTGCGCCGTTTCTGTCTAACCGATTACCTCTTTCACGTCTTTCACGACATCATCGCTCCAATTATATCTATTAGGACATTCAGAGTTTTTTTTTAATAGCCTATTTTGTGTCCCACTGCTGGGCAAAAGCCTCCCCTCTCTTCCTCCACCCGTCACGGCTAAGTGCATGTCTCCGCCAGTCGCTACAAAAGGCATCCAGGTCGTCCCGCCATCTCTTCTTTGGTCTGCCTCTGCCCCGACTACCTTCTCGGATCCAGTCTGTAGCTAATTTGGCCCAGAGTAGGCTCTCCAAATCAATTCAAGGGTAATCTATTTATCGGTCACATAAGAATCGTGTGGCCTACCGATATATAAAGTATAAATAACATAAATCAAACATAAATCAAACATAAATCAAAAAAATTATAATTATTGTGGGACAATCTTACATAAATCGACCTAGTCCCACTACGTTACACTCAATAAGGCTTGTTGTGGGTACTAGGCGACGATATATATAATAGATAGATAGGTACATATAAATACTTAAATGCATACAAAACATCCACAACTCAGGAACAAATATTCGTGATAAACAAACAAATAAATGCCCTGACCAGGATTCGAACCCGGGACCTCCTGACAGGGTCACTACCAAATAGGCTAGGAGGCCGTTATAAAAAAAAAAGACCCCCGATGTGACAACCCTAGTACTAATAGCAGCTAGCTAGCTCCAGCCCGCGGCGCGGCCTGCATCGGGAGCTGCGAATAGAACCGGATGCACTCCGGGCTGAGAACGGGCTTTGTAAAGTGCAATGTGCACTTCCTACTTCCAAGTTTTGGAAGAATAATCTGTACGGAAACGTAATTACCGCTTAAAACGTGTACGGCCTCGGGTGAGACACGAACTTGCGTATCTGTGATACACGCCCACCGCTCTACCAATTGAGCTACTGAGACTTCAGTTTTTCCATTTTCCCTTTATTTCTTAGAAATTTGATATACTACGCAAGGCCTCCAGTACCCAACGCTGGGTCGAACCAGCGACCTCCTGCCACAATCTCCTCCAAACACATTGAAGACATGAATCAAAACATTTATCATAAATATTATTTAACACTAATTCAAGAAATGATGGAAACTTATTTCGAGTGCTTTTCCCTATTAAGTACTTAGATATTTTTGTCACTGATTGCACTATATCGCGTTCAAAATTGCATCATGCACTTAGAATTTTATTATATTGTTCTTTAAGCCTAATCTCAAACCTGCTTGGACCCAAAGTAGAGAAACCGACAAGGTGAGACCCTCTCGCGGTGTCTCCCACTAACGACGACGTCACTGACAGCTAACTGTCTCATTCCGCCATGCCAAAATGATATATTTCTTTCTTATTCCAACCAAAAGTGGTGTCTCCGATGTCGTGATAACACCTTATTTAGTTGTATCAAGCTTGGCTCCATGTCTCATAATAAATGAGAAAAACTTTCCGTTTACAATTAAACAACAAAAGTTTTCAGCTAAATAATTTTTATGGGTAAGAATTCCAAAGTTGACTTCCGGAAATGAAAATATAAGATTCCATTTGCATTTTACACGGTACGAATTAACAAGGGAGTTCAAGCTTATTGTTACTGATGCTTTCCGAGCATTTGTCTCAAGCATAAACATAGAAAAAAAGCCGAAAGAAATTACGCCATAAGAGGTTAATGGAGGAGGAGTTCGTTAATGGAGGACCAAAAGGAAGGATTAAATCAAACAAACCTCAGAATATTCACGGATGGCTCAAAAACAAATACAGGAACCGGATTTGGTGTCTTCTCAGAAGACCTAAACATACACATCTCAAAACCCCTAGGAAAATACAACACAGTATTCCAAACGGAATGTGTTGGAATAATAGAAGCTTGCAAAGCAGTAAAGCGACGGCAAACGAAAAATGAAAATATACTAATACTGTCAGACAGTAAATCGGTACTACAAGCGCTACTTAGTGATAAACATACGTCGCAACTCACACTCGAATGTCACAACAGCCTAACGGAGGTGAGTGAGGAAGGAAACAAGGTAACCGTACAATGGATAAAAGGACACAGTGCCTCAAGAGGAAACGATGCAGCGGATGAACTGGCAAGGAGAGGGTCAGAGACACCGACATACGGACCGGAACCTATCATACCACTACCTTTATCGCACATACAAAATCAACTAAATCAATATCACAGACACCTTCACAACAAATACTGGGACAACCTGGTGACATGTAGACAAACCAAATTCAAATTCAAAGAAGTTTTACCAGAGTTAAACCAAAAATTCACAAAAGCCCTACTCAGGACACCCAGACACCAACTCCGGAAAATAGTAGGGCTAATCACAGGACACAATACACTAAACAAACACCTATACTCGTATAATATGGGTATAACAGATAGCCCCATATGCAGAGCCTGCATGGAAAATGAGGAAACAGCAAAACATATTCTCCTAGAATGCAAACAGGTAGAAGAATACAGGAGTAAGTATTTGGGGACTCCAATAACACTCAAGGAGGCATTTAGCAACCTAAAACCGATGCTTGGTTTCGTTGAGGAGCTGGGGTGGTTGGAATAGGGCTACCTCGTTAACACGCAAAAAAGGCACAATGGATGTCGAGTTGCGGAAAAAAGCCCAGAGAAACTAACTAACTACGCCATAAGAGTGTTCTAATTGCAGCTCTTTTTCATATAGTCGTTTTTGAAACGTGACGCTCCGTTAAGTGCTAACAGCTTTTATAGTAGTTTCTGCACCAGTGATATAATAAGGGTTTTTAAAACTTGAGAGTCGCCGTTACAAAGGAGACGATGTCGAGTTTTGTAATAATAGACCCGAGAGTTTTAAGAACCTATTATGAGCGATTCAAGAACATTTCGAAATTCGATAAAAAATATGTTTTGTATGCAGATAGGTGAGTTTTCGATCAGCTGTTCGTACAAAGTGATTTTTTTTCTTAGGGTCATTGACCTTGTCAGCTTTTGAAGTAGGTATCGTTTAGGACTTTTGTTACCACGTGTGTGTATTTAAATATGTCTGATACTCACGGGAATTTTCTATGGTAATAAACGGCCAAAAAGCTATACTAGCTACCCCTAGCGGCAACTTTACTAGTGATTCTCCTTGAGACGAATACTCGGTTTCGGTCAGTGACACATGGGAATAGCTACAGGGCTTACTTTGTACACCAAAACGGCTCAACTGCATATACATTTAAATAGCACTTAAGCTCTTTTTCAACAAAGCAGAGTTCAAGGTTTTCCTGTTCAAAGTTTATGGAGTCATTGTTTTTAACTTAATTATTTTTTAATTTGCTTGAAAGGGGCTTTTGTTTTTTTATAAGGGAAATATGGTATTGTTAATTAACGCCTTTAAAGTAAAATTGATTGTTAAGGTAAACATCCAATACTTTTTCTTCGGAAAATACAATGGTTAAAATAATGCTTTAATCACGCGACTTCAAAGTAATTTTATGCTCTTGCAGAGCACTTTCAGTTGTTTTAGGGTTCCGTACCTCAAAAGGAAAACACTGAACCCTTGATCACTTCGTCCGTCCGTCCCGTCTGTAAACCCTTTATCTCGGGAAGTTAGCATGTTAAAATTAATACCACATACACAGATTTGCGGGACTCTGACGCTGTGAAAAACCAAACCTCTACGTCAACGTAGTCAAAAGATACGGCCGTTTATGTCCCATTTCCCATACATTTACCAAATAAATATTATATAAATAAATGTCTAGCCTATACCTGCCTTAAACCTAAAATAGGTCCTTGAGGCATTGTACTTAGGATGCTGGTGGCATTTCCTCGTTGTATCGCAATGCTGATATGTTGTGGAAGCCACCAGCTCCTCCGTCACCAGTTACATCAACCAGACGTTTCGATTACTACAAAAAACTTCCGTGCGCTGGGACCTGGGACCAATTTATGAATGTTTTTTTTTTATATTGCTAGTACTTACACCAATGCAAATAAACTATTGTAAGTATAGGTACTTACAATAGTTTGATGAAGTAGGCTTCATTTCAAGAAAAAGAAAATTGTTACATTCATGGATGCATCATAAATAAAACCTTACGCGAACGAAGTCGCGGGCACCGCTAGTGCACAGTAAAACCCGTATAAAATCACAAAACCGAAAATAATCAACGTGTAAGTTGATTTTTTATTTTAGTTTTCCTCCTCAGAATTGGATCGCGCGAGCAAAATATGACACCAAAACTTCATACGACTTCCGTGCCGCACTGAAAAGAAACTAGAAATTATGGGGCGTAGGGAGCAGTGATGTGTTTATCACGGGTGTCACGGGAATATTCCCATGGATTCTAAATTATCAAGATAATTATCTTTTTAGCGTTACACTGTTGATAGAGTGGTTGATCTCCACGTCGAGTTTAGTATGTAGTAGTAGGAAAACAAGTTATTGCACAAAAACAGAGAAAAATAAAACAACGCAACAAAACGAGGGCAACGTTTCGTAGTCTCACGCTGTTATTGTGTATTAGTTCAGACGAAATATTACTTCGTGATAATATTCGGATAGATTAACTGGTCCGTTAATTATCTAATTACCGTTTGAATCCTGGCAGGAACATTGAAAAAAATAACTACCTAATTACCACTGATTTATGTACCTACGTGGCAGTGGCGGAGCATCAGAATATTTTTTGGGCAAGCCGGAGGTTATTTAGCCTGTTTTTTTCTTTGAGTCATTAAGGAAAAATGGTCTAGATTGGCTCACGCAAGGGAAGCCGGCAGGGATTGAGTT
Source organism: Lathronympha strigana (assembly GCA_949128165.1). Taxonomy (NCBI): domain Eukaryota; kingdom Metazoa; phylum Arthropoda; class Insecta; order Lepidoptera; family Tortricidae; genus Lathronympha; species Lathronympha strigana. The sequence continues at coordinate 18,633,208 of OX421917.1, read as the reverse complement.
CTATGTACGCCCGCCACTCTACCTACTCTGTTCTAAACACTACTGGTTGGGTAGTGTTGTTTTATATTTAAGTCTACATCAGCAAGCCGATGTGCGAGTAATCCTTGAGGCATTTGGAACACTATACTACTGTATAAATTAAATTTTGCGTAGCGTAAAAGGGATTGCAAAACAACGTGTTGTCGTTTCCGCCTTGGGAAGTATTCCCGGAACTGGTGGGAATATTCCCACTAGTCCAGACAGTCAAAATAGTAAAGATCCACATCACTAATCATATCTCGCAAAGTTTTGATCACACGTCACAACCAGCATAATTCGTGATTCGATTAGGTTGACAGAGTTCCAAGTAGAGCTCTTTCGCAGTGTGTTAGGACCACTGCGAAGTACGTGAGTTATGAGTTTAGTATGGGCCGTTGGGGGTTGTTTTTTTCAACATAAAGATAACAAGGGCGAGGCATCATAAGTTTTTGTTGATATGTGTATGTTTTATAAAAACACGAGTAAATGAACGAAGTGTGTACTGTGTGGTAATGGGTACTGTACGACCACAATGCACAGTGTGATAAAGAATGTAAACCCACGAGCTGTTGCTAAATACCATTAGGTAAATGTGGCTAATTCTGTCTAATGACTCATAGTAGAACTTTCAGTCTCAGTCACTCACTCTGTCAGTTTCTATAGAAACCTATGACTTATGAGGGCTCCGAGCTGTTACGTGACTATTTCTATAGAAGTTGACAGATCGTACCGCCCCATTCCGTCCCGAATTCCCGATGTAGTTTGAGTCATCCTTAACCCTTAGATACGTGATGATCGATTTATGACACAGAAACGAGACAAGTGACTATCAAGTTCCCTTGGAATGTAGACTTTGTCATATCTTCGTAAGTTCTTAATTTGAAATGAATTTGGCTGTCACTTAGGATGTTTTAGGATTGTTGATAATTCATGCATTTAAGGGTTAAACATTATAGCTAACAAGCGTGAAAATGGTTCAGACTGTTCAGAGGGTAGATTACGTACAGAGGCTTGTAGAGTAAGAAATGTCTCAGATCTCCTGTAATTGTGGCCTGAAGCTGAAGTCGATATACATGCGATCTCAGGCTTTCTTATTTACTGGCTAAGGTAAACACTATTTTTCTGCTCGCAGTCGGCAAGCGGTGAATTTGTTTAGCGTAGCGGCCTGCAATTGGCTGCTTGCCGGCCATAGGGCAAATCTTTAGTTTGTATCTATTATTAATTTACTAATATAGACCTAGCACTGCATTCATTCGAAAGAATGAAGGATGTTATTTATGTGTAAATAACTGATGAATGCATATTCATCAGCTCTTTAAATGCGTGTTTTAAAATGACTCTCTGAATGATTTGTCGGATCCTTTTGTTGTCCTCTGGTTACTTGAATTCTAAAAATTTTCGCGTTAATCACAGTCCTTGTTGGCTTGAAAGGTTTTTCCATCAATCACGAAGTTGCTGACTATCGCTTTTGAATCGCCCACCATCATCATCATCATATCAGCCGTAGTACGCCCACTGTTGGACATAGGCCTCCCCCATGGATCTCCACGTGTTACGGTTGGAAGCAACCTGCATCCACCGTGACCCCACGGCTTTAACCAGATCATCGGTCCACCTCGTCGGTGGACGTCCTACGCCACAGACAGCCGCTTGGACAGACCGTCCAACTAGGTAGGTCCAACTTTGAGAAAGAGGTCAGTCGCCGAATCCAACTCGGATGGGCAGCGTTCGGGAAATTACGCAACGTCTTTTCGTCCAAAATACCTCAGTGCCTTAAAACCAAGGTTTTCAACCAGTGTGTGTTACCAGTGATGACATATGGATCCGAGACGTGGTGCTTCACCATTGGTCTCATAAATAGACTCAGAGTCACTCAACGAGCAATGGAGAGGGCTATGCTCGGGGTTTCTCTACGGGATCGAATCAGAAATGAGGAGATACGTAGAATCGCCCACCATGCTTTCATGGAATTTTGCTTATCGTCCTTTATTTCTGGGTACACAAAAAATTTCAGTTAAATTATGAAAAATCTTTTCGTATAAATAACTTACAGATCCATAAGATGTTAGTGAAAATAACTAATTGGTTTTAAACATATAACGGGTCTATCGCGAATGTCGCGAATGTGAATTTATCTGAAGGTACCGACGTTTCGAGTGTTTCGACACGGTTTCATGTGCATTCTCTCAGTCATCATCTCAACCCTGTGAAACCGAGGGCAGTAAAGGGCTCGAAACGAAGGGTCATGGTGTTAATATACGCGATGAATCCGTTTTAAACTGTTTAATTTGAATGAACAACAATGGCAGAAACAGAAGACAATATTTTTTTTTTAATACTACGACGGTGACAAACAAGCATACGGCCCGCCTGATGGCAAGCGGTCACCGCAGCCCACGGACGCCTGCAACTCCAGGGGCGTTACATGCGCGTTGCCGACCCTTTAAAAACTTTAACACTCCTTTTTTGAAGAACCCCATATTGTAGTCCTTTGGGAAAACAGTGGCAGGGAGCTCATTCCACAGCCGGAGCGTCCGTGGGAGGAAGTTCCTCTTAAACCGCACGGTACGAGACCATTTAGGCTCCAGGGTATGCTATACTTACTGTTAAAACCTCTTACCTGTGAGTACCCGTAATTGGCTTTTCGTTTTCTATATTGTTGTATAGGTAGGTACTGTTCATTTACTTATAGCTGTTGGTTCGGTTCTCCTTAGCAAATCATTAAATAAACAAATAGTACCAATACTAATTAATTGGCACTTAAATGAATACAATACACTAAAACAATCTGTCAATTTCTATAGAAAGAATTACATGATAGCTCGGAGCCCTCGGATGTCACTTCGGATGTTTTTTTATAGACACTGACAGATCGTCCCATCCCACCCCGTCCCGTCCCGTTCTAGTGTGAGTCATCCTTAATCGCAATGCTTAGGCGTTGAGCGAAGTTGCTTATAATTTATTGTATAACCATTTGGGCACTTCTTCAGATAATGTTTGTTTACTAACTTGACAATAACTCTACGACACGATGAATTAATTAAGAACATCATGGACGGGAAATTAAAAGGACAGCGGAAGGCCGGAAAGCCAAAGAGAGCATATATGGACTAAATAAAAGAAAAAAATAACGTCGTCTATCAGGCAGTCAAAGCGAAGGCCGAGCACATTGGACTTACTCCACCGCCGCTTGATGATGATGATGACTAACTTCAAACCTTACTAGTAGATATATTTGTCTTGAAATTTACAAAAAGTACGTTTGTAGTTGGCAAACAAACACCACTTTAGGATATCAACATATACTTTATTGAATCCCCTAGGTTTGAAATAACTTTAAGCGAGCTCCAACAATTCAAACACGTGAAATTTTCTCCCCGTGTCACTTGTGTGTAAGTAAATGGATTAAATTGGGCCAGGAAACGGGCGATTTCTGGACAAATGTTGATATTATGAGCTAAATGACAGTCCTTCAAGGTTTAAGCTCGCGGCGGCGGTTTTGTAGTGCCTATTTCTTCGGCAGTGGCTGGTCGTGACTCAAGCAGGACTGTCCGAGACGATATGGCGATGTGACCGGCTTTATAAGTCTAGAGATGGCCGTATCGTCTCTTTAAGATGTTGGACCCACTTGTAAACTAACTGTAGATATATGTCACCATCACATGTAACCTAATTCTTACATAAAATAAATACTTTGACTTGACTTGACTTGACCCACAATGAGTTTAAGTTGAAGTAAGTTGACGAGTAACCAAATTGCTATTTTTTAAAGGGCCAGTAATGTTGTTACTATTTGCATTCTCTGCTAATATGAATAAATGAAATGATGACCATCCTTTAGAAAATATAAATTTATATTTCAAAAGGCACATTTCATCCGCTGCTTTAGTAGCCTCAAATTAAACTAAGGTGTAAGACAAGGATTTCACATAAAACACGAGAGGCGAAAATCTAATTAATGGGTTCTTGATCTGGTTCTACTACTTTAAACCTTAGTCGGATCACGGTAATTATAGTATTTTAAGCGCAATATACACATCTATTACATTATGCCTTCTCGTCTATTTGTATTTTTACGAACATTATGTTTTCTGTATTTTGACAGATTGGGTTGTCCATAATAGGATAGGTAATCTCTCTGGATTTTGAAGCCAGAGCAATTTTTTTATGTAAAAAGAATTATAAAACAAAGAATTAAAAAAATGGCTCAGGGACCCGAAGAGTCTTGGCCTCCAAAACGAGATCACGCCACACCATCCGATCCGCTCCGATCATGTGCAACTTCTTGCCAGTTACTGACTTGAAGACGGCAGAGATCTGCCTGGCAGCTCTCCTGGCGGCACGGTCCTATCCCATTCTTAGTAGGTAACCGAACCAGCGAAGTCTGTGTGATTTTGTTACGCTGATGATGTTGGGTTCGGCCACTACAATTTCGAAAACAGTTCATGTTCAGTTCAACTATTTATATCAGGTTTCCATTGCTGTGCCGCGGGGAATGTTGCAGGCATTGTTTTGGAGGTAGGTTTCAGTTTTGAATCTATATCGCAACATTTCAATAATGAAAGAAATCAAGGATATACCGTATCCAACGAATAAAAGTATGAACACTCCTCGAAATTCGTTTAACTCACGAGCGTTACTGACGAGTTCCTTTTCCTCCCGCGGTTCTCCAAAAAGAGATTTTTCGAAGTACCTATTTATTAGTCCCCCAGACTTGGCCCTCTCCAGCAGCCTGTTAAATGGTTCTGCCAGGGAAGAACCTCTGCGAATATATATCGTATGTAGAAGTGTCCCAATCGGTTCTTTAATCTTACTTACCTGGAGTTTATGATCTTCGTAATGATAATAAAATGCTCGATAAATATTGTTTGATGTAACAGTAAATAATTTTTCGTCGGGATCAAGCATTACAATTTCCATACATTTTATAGTATGAGCGCAGTTTGTGTTGTTTGTAAAATTTAAAGCGTGGTTGTTTTCTAAATAAGCGCGTTGGATCGGACTCAATAATAACTTGTAGTTGGATATCACTTCCAATACATTTGGTTGATCATCTCGGATTGGTTTCGTTGTAACGCTTTGCAAAGAAGATTGAACAGCACACGACATAAGTAACACGTATATAAGTATAGACAATAACATCAACCTATAAGCTGTTCCAGATTTTGAATTGTATGTGCTCATGTTACACAAAAAATAACCCCAGACAATGAGAATACTTCGGCTCGTATCTCTTAGTCGACTTTGAAATGTTTCCATGTATACAAATATAGCGCAAGCAATTCCAAAAGTTGCAAAAATTGACCATACAGTTAACACACCGAGATGTTTTAAAACACCATGCCACGGACTAAGCAGTTTTACTTGAGCTATTACAATTAGTTGTTGATCATTAGTATAAGGATAAATGAAATCCACGTTTGACAAGTGATCAAAATTCAGCACACAGCCGCCAATAGCTCCTTCTACATTATATATTTCTATCTCATGAAGCATGCCCGTATAGGTATAGTTATCAAGGCGCCCCCCCAAACCTTCCGAATCATATTCTTCCTCCTGCTTCTTCTCGTCTTCGTTCAACTCTATCAACTCAACAGCAATACCTTCATACTCATGAATCAATTCTAGTAAATACGGCTCGAGTGTGCGAATCGAGTAATTCGTCCCGCTTAATCTTTCAGTGGACATAAACGGCCAAGTATTATGAACCGTAAATTTTACATGACAGCCTCGAAGACTAGTTTTTCTTGCCCCCACATATATATTCTCGACGTTGCGAATTTCTGAACAACGGGACAACAGTTGTAGTATCTTGGGCACAGGTCGGTCGCACTCATCACGTTCTAAGCCAAATGTGTAAACCACAATACTCTGATTTGAATAGGCAACCATAGCAACATCGTACATTAGATTATTTAGAAGAAAATCCGATATGTCCTTCAGGAAATCTTCGATATTTTCAACAATAATTACAACCCTCGCCCGAGGATTCCAAAATGCATCTCGTTTCAGCAAGTCTAGTCCGTTCGCAAACATAGGATAGTGCTTGCAGTGAATGATGTAGACATTATTGAACAGCGTATTGTTGGGCCAGTAAAATGATCTTGAAATAATTCCCACGGGTTGCTCGAAGACAGAATGAATATCCTTTGCCAGCGACTCATTAATATTAACTAAAGTAACGTAAGTGACATTCAATTCAGCTCGTTGCATTATCGTTGTTACGCACTTATTCATGTCAGTATCTTCATTGCGTTCATGAATTTGCATATCTCCGTGGCAAAACTGGATTAGGGAGAGTAGAACACAGCCGAGATGATACTTTCCCATTCTATGAAAATGTATTCTATCCATTTCGCTCGATGGTGGATGCAAGACTGGGAAGTGGGATGTGTCAGTCACCTCCTCTTACGAAAACTTTAATTCAACTGAGTGAAAAAAAAAACATGCTTGAAGTTCTAAGTAAGACATACTTAAATGACTTTTTATAAATATTTTAAAATCCAGTTGGATATATACATAGTATCCCAAACCTTTGTTTGAAATGTCCAAGTTTTTTTGTAGATAAATATTAATTATTAGGCGACGCGTGTAGGGGAAACTTGCATTATTCGTACCTATTCTTTTCATGAAATTAGAATTAAAAAAATACTCGTAAACAGAAGTATAACTTTATTTTACTATAATTTTGAAGGAAGCCATCACTTATGTAATAGTAGGTACTTACATTTTGATGCAAGCTAACTAATTATAGCGAACCTGAGCTATGCTCTCGTACATATAGGTATGTTGTCAATTGGTTCCATTTTAAAAAGAGGTGTTCTAGTTTAAAGTGTCTGTGTGTGGCATCGAAACCCCCGAATTGGTGAATCAATTTTGATGGATTTCAAAGCGGTCGCCTCCATTCCAAGGTATTTAATTCATATAGGAACTAGTTACTGGATCACAGCCGACAATTAAGCTAACTTCTCCAAACTTTTATTATTTACTTTATTAACATTTTCCATTCCACTGTTGGTATTTGAATTTTTAATTTATGTTACTACTTTTAACTTTACCTACTGCTGTTGTTTGGCCAGGTGTCGCCTAATTCGTTTACGTACAATCAAATTTACCGTCATTTTCTTTCGCTGGTATCAGCACCATAAAAAGAGGGATAGATATAGATTGTTTCTACTGTTACTAAGTAACAACCTTGGTAGCCAGACTATATTTCTACTGAACTTATCATGGTAAGCTTTAGGCAACTTTACTCTACTTGTTTCCATACAGCATAACATTATGGAGTGGGCCACGCCTGATACAACTCTTACAACTTCAATACACGCACATTATAATTATTTTGGTAGGTAACGAAAAAACTATAATTATTATACTACTACCGAGTAACCCGGCTTCGCTCAAATAAATCAGAGCAACCGGCAAAAAGATCGCGCAATCTTTTTCATGACTTAAAGATGACTCGCTAGACTGGGACGGGACGGGCCGGGATATGTACGATTTGTCAATTTTTATAGACAACGTCAGGTGATCGACTCGGATCGGCATTTTCTGTCACGACTGTACTATTTACTATATTCAACGTATTTAGACTCGAATAGAACCACTACTAACTGTCTCCACGTCATGTCAATTCTCACAGGGTTTTTATTTTTTATTTTTAATAGTATCTATCTAGCCCTTCTATGTTGTGGTAGGTATATTATGTATATGTAAGTAGTACGTAATCGCTGGCCTATATTATAATAATTATTATGGTCGTGTATTCATTGCCTAATTGAGCCAGAATAAATTATAATTATATTCATCGAAGCTGTTGTTCCTGTAACGCCGTCTGTACAATGTCATTAGCTTTAAGCATGACTCACACTGGAACGGGACGGGACGGGGGCGGGACGGGACGGAACGGGACGATCTGTCAGTTTTTTCTCGGATGTCACGAGACGTTTTCTATAGAAACTGACAGATCGTCCCATCTCGCCCCGTCCCGTCCCGTTCTAGTGTGAGTCATCCTTTACTCCATTAATCCGTTTTAAAGGGTCTCATATTTTTATGATTACCTAATAATTGCGATAAGATAACATAAAACACAATCCATCATAACAATAAAAACCATATTACAAGTTTTAAAATACAGTTAGCATAAACTTTCCCCTTACCTCCACGCAGTAGCTAAAAATGGCCCCATAATGATGATCTAGGCGATAATAAGTTAAGGACGGGGTTCCCCTACTACCCCCTACTGGGTATTTAGGCCGCTTCGTAAATCTTTCAAGGCTGTACATCACACCGTTATGTTACTATTTTTAAGCCGCAAAGGAGAAAGGTTCTACTTAAGACGTGTGTGTTTGTGTGCCTGGCTATCTATCTGTCGCATTGTAGCACCTCATAGATCTGAACTCTTTGAGTTTTATTCCACACGGAGTAGCAATTGACAGGCCCTCTGCCAAATGGGTATGACATATAACATTTTATAATTGAAAGAAAAACGAAAAAAATCCGCGTTGAGCAGGATTTGAATCCGCGACCTTTCTGAACACCGATCAAATTGCTCTGCCAATTGAGCCATCGACGCTTCTCCGACCCGGGCTGATATTTCCACTACTTCTTTCATTTGTTTTTTTTTCTGTCTATTATAAAAGGTACTTTCTAGGTTATAATGCCATTTTTCTATTATAGAACTGTAAATTTCGATCGCAGACGTCTGTGCTTAATACAAAATTAATTTGGGTATGATACAGTATCATACTCTGTATGGACTGAAGTTTATCTGACATAGCTATTTGTACGTTACGTACGAATAGCTGTACATTTGACGTGCCCCTCCCCCGCAAAAATCGGATGACTTTTTTAATACAAAATGACAGACGTTGCCAGTTCGGGTAACTAAAAGTCAAAGGATGAACTGCTAGTGCTAGTCTCATATAGAGGTAATCATCGTGGCTGACTCTTTCTAACAAGTTTGGGAGTGCGAAAGGGACGCATAGCGTGATAGCCGATATATTGGCAACTGGCAACCATACTAGCACTTATAATTTGAGTGTTTTTTTTACTACCGAAAGTCTGATCTATTGTTTTGACTTTTGAAATGCTTAAATATTAGGTTTTATCGTGATACTATTTTTTTTTGCATTTGGAATGGAGATTTTAAAGATTAAACTTGAGAGGAATAAAAACAATGTTGGTAAGTCTTTATTGCTGCAACTCCATACTTAAATAGGTATGCGATTTAACTGAATCATCTTCGTGTGGTCTTCTAGTTACAAAAGTAAAATTAAGTCCAAGAAGAATGATTAGTGATTACGTATCGGTGTGACTGAGGACGCCTAGGCTGCATCCGCAGCCTCATAGACTCTTTACGAGCATATTATGCAATATTATGCATTTCGCATGCAAAACATATGGCTCTCCAACCAACTTGGTAACCTAACAGATTTGGAAACTTTCAAGCGGGTTAGGATATAGAGCAAATTTATTGGCGGGTTTATAGTTTTGAATTTTAATAAATATAAACTATTATTTTTAAACAGTCGGTTCTGCTATTAAATATGAAAGTTTGGAGAATACGGAGGAGGAACAGTTTTTTTTTGTATTTTTTTAATGGTTGTATTTTAAGTAAGTAAGTAACACTTTTTCTAGTCTTTTTGACTAAGCTTAAGATTAAGATTTAGTTTTATTGTTTCTATTGGTATTGTACGTTGACATGTAAAGAATAAATCTATACCGTAATCTTACCGTGGGACTAGGTTGATTTGTGTAAAATTGTCCAACAATATTTATTATTTATTATTATTATTTTTATGTATCTCACATAATCTCGGGACCATGGGGTCCCGGACTTTTGGAAGGCGTGCGTGGGGCCGAAGCCAACAGCGCAGAGGCCCCTTGTAAGAGACAATTTATTCTAAATGTGATGTGACACTAACTGACGATTATCCTTGTATGCACTATAGTAATGCATCCAAGGACAATTCCCGGTTAGTGTAGGACTATTCCAAATAAAAATAGAAACAAAAGGAAATGGGCTATTGGGATGAACGGCTAAGTGGATTGGGTAACCGGGAATATGGAAAGGGCTATGGCACCTGCCGTTGTCAATCTTAAAAAAGACGAAAAAAAGAGGCAGGTGGTGACTCGCCAACTCACTAAAATGGGCCCCCGAAAACGGTCGCTCGCACGGAGCGACAAGGGGGCAACATTGCGTGAGTGGCTCAGGGAGTGGAGAGGTGTGCGCCGCTTTCTACCCAGTGGCTGTAAACAGTCACTGTGCCAACTCGCGTCTTATGCATCTTTCACTTCCACCCTGCGAGCGTATAGCTCTGACATCCCACTCTGACCGGCCGGTTAAGGCAAGCCAGAGGTGAGAGTCCTGCGGCCCCTGCTGGGGTCCACTCCGGCCGGCCAATTAAGGCAAGCCGAAGAGAGGGGCCTGACCGACTCTCGGGGACATGGGACCCAAGGGACGTCACTTCCCATTCAGCTCGCCACAAGCTGCCCTGGGGGTTTATTATTATTATTATTATAATATGTTAACAAGTAGATATGTTAAGTACAAAGGCGAACTGATTCCCTTAAGGGATTTCTTCCAGTTTTATAGTTCGTTCTAGAATTTAAAATTAGCTTATGTTTAGATTGTAGTTTTCAATTTATTTTATATTAAGTACTTAAAATATGTAGGTCGGTAGGTACCTACTTTAAATAAATTTTATTAGTAGGTATTATTTTATAAATACTGAAGTAATTATCTCAGTGACCTCGCTTTTTCCAGCCTGGAGCCTGGGTCTGCTTTGGCAACCAATCTCAAGATTTGGTGTAAGCACTAGTTTTACGAAAGCGACCTTTCAACCCAGAGGGTAAACTGGCCCTTATCGGGATTAGTCCGGTTTCCTCACGATGTTTTCCTTCACCGAAAAGCGATTGGTAATAATTACTAATAATAAATTATATTTCGTACATAGGTTCCGAAAAAATCATTGGTACGAGCCGCCAGGATTTGAACCTGCCGTTTGAAAGTCTCACGCTCTCACCGCCGGGCCACCAACGCCCTTTTTCCATCATCATCATACATCATCATCATTTCAGCCGAAAGACGTCCACTGCTGGACAAGGAAGATTTCCACAATGACCGGTCCTGCGCCACCCGCATCCAGCGGACTCCTGCGATCTTCACCAGGTCATCAGTACACCTTGTGGGGGGCCTACCCACGCTGCGCCTTCCGGTACGCGGTCGCCACTCGAGAACCTTTCCGCCCCAACGGCCATCGGTTCTACGTGCTCTTTTTCCAGCCGATAATAATTTAAAATGTATTTTTTAATCACGCACCTAAATCCGCCAAACAACGGCTTCACATCACCAATTATATTCGCGCCCAATCGGCCATTGGATTGGATGTGATTGCAGTTAGACATCCAATTGTCCCATGTGCGGACATGGCGTAAACGGGTTATAACATAATATCCAGTTTGGACTAGTGATGAGACTGAACAGCTCGAGTTGGGTGAGATTAACTCGAGACTTTAGCAAATTATCGGTAAGTATTGTGCGAAAATAGCCATAAAATGGGGAAACGGTCTATAATAGGGTAATAGTAAAATATACACCGGAATGATGGAGATGGCAAAGAAAGGATTGAAATAAACTGGTGACTTTGGTTAAATAATCCGTTATTACGCCTAAGTTTCCTAGATTTTGATAGCACGGAATGTGAAAGTCTTAAGTAGGTAAACGTCATATGCTCATCAAAGTTTGATATTTAAAATAACACTTTGAAGTTTGACTATGGCTTTGAATATGGCTTAAAGTTCAGGAGATAATATGAGGTGCTAATGGGCACTCACGCACGAGAGGGATTGGGCTATATCCACTTTTTACATATCTTCGCAGTTTTAGGGATTCAAGAATATTATATATATATATATTTATTTTATTTTATTTAGAACACAAACAGTCATAAAAAAAAACATGAGATAACGTACATATAGTGTACAGATAGAAACACAACAATAAAAAAGACCTGGAGGTTCATAAAAGAATATCAAATGTTGTTAACCAAAGAAAGTATAGGTAGTTGTAAGTAACAAAACAGTATCAAACAAAGCAAAAAGTTATACTAGAATAATTTACGCTTAACTAACGTTTTAAGACTAAACATCGAATTATGAAAGGGATCAATATCAAAAAGATGCTTATTATAGTAACTTGGTACTCGTCTGAAAAAGGTATGTCTGGAATAATTCTTACGAGAAAAACTAATATGAAACAAAGATCTAGGACGCCAAAGATATGAAACAAAGATATATTATTTTGTTTGTGTAAGATTGTCCCATAATATTTAGGGATTCAAGAAATAAACAGTCGCAACTCGAGTTAAACTCGAGAATCTCAAGACATCCCTACTGCGAACGGGAATGGCCCTATAATCCGGTATTGCGTATTTATCGCCGGTTTTGTGCGTTCATGTGTTGTGCATTAGCGTTCGCACCTGCGGCGTAGGTGTATGTGCACCCTAATAGCCTGATATTGTTCACTGGCTGAAGCTTATTCACTGTTTAACACGGTGTACTTCAACGACCGAGCGACAGGATTGTAATCAGTGGAAGAATTCGACTCGAACCTTACAGCCCAGCAGTGGGTAAAAGGATGAAAAGAAAGAAGAAAAACCAAATATGTCGGGTCACGCTCAGTGTAAAATTCCGTAGTTTACTGGTTGTCATAATGGAGGAAGTTAAAACGGGTTTTTTGAGATAATAACAAGGGGTATCTTTGGAACTCTTACAACTTACTAAGATAATCATTAACTAATTTAAACTTTCGTGAGTCATACTAACATTCAATTGCAACGGTTAAAACTCACGTCTTTTTATCACAATAACTAGGCGTGACATGTTTCGAATGCATCGGGCGGTCATCGTCGGACAAGCAGAGTGGTGTTGTCACCTTTGCGGCTCGGGCATCACTGCCCGAGACCGGCGTAGGCAACATGTCATATCCGCAATATAAGAGAATTATTATTATTTTTGTATCAAAAATGGCTTAATAAACGCGATTGATCCGTTCTAAAGAGTTCAATTTCAATGACCATATTTTAAATAAGTTTTCTTAAAAGTCTTTATGAAGTTCTATTTTCACGTTTTCGTTCATATTTTGCGTGTCAAATAAACAAACCGTTAATAGACGATTGTTTGCCAGTGAAGCGCGGTGCGGTGCGGAAAAACACCTCGTATTGTATGCCCCGTCTATTGGTTAATCTGGAATTTGGGGGAGACTGTTGTTTGTAGTATGCCTTACCGCTGAAATGAGGATGACGACCTATTTCATACACGAACCGAAATGGATTCCGAAATTCAAACCCCATCCGAGTAAACTTATTTAGAAATGCAGACTGATGCACGAGCGCTCAATCTAATATCGAGTATAGTCAGCACTAATTTAAACGTCGAATCCGCTAAAACAAACAGGCAATTTGAAACAGAGATACGAATGTACTACGACCTGCACTAAGTGTGATGGAGGTGCGAATGTAGGTGGATTTGGAGGCGGCTATTTTATATCAAAATAATGTCGAACAACATACGATACGAGTGTTCAAATTAGTAAATTCATCGCCCATCTCATATACTTCAAACCTGCAGTATCATTAAAAAAATTGTAGGTAAGTGGGTTTAGATAAGAATATAGGACTACTCGTAGATATGTACAAATACAAAAAGTAAGTGCAGCAGTCGCCGTTATACTTAATGTTTGATCGGCCTACCACTCCATCCCGTTAGCTTCTCCCAAGCGTCGGCATCTGACTAACCGTCTGCGTCGTGACTCGTGACGCAGCTTTGGCGCATCGGTGACGTGACACAACTGTTTTGGCCAGAGTTGAGTAGATGCCGACGCTCGGAAGACGCTTGATGTCAATTTTTGTAGAAAGAATCACGTGATAACTCGGAGCCCTCGGATGTCATGTTTTCTAAAGAAACTGATAGATAGTCCCGTCCCGCCCCGTCCCGTCCCGTTCTAGTGTGATGACTCATAACTCACAAGGATGACTTCTTTAGTTGTATTTTCCAAGGTGATTATGTTCGTTCAAATTTGAAAACACATTATAGTATTTATTCTTCTGGTCTGTGGCGGCGACCTTTGTTTGTATTATGCCTTTAGGCTGAAATTATGACGATGAACTATTTCATATACGAAATACCAAAATGGATTCCTAAATTAAACATACCTCCTCCATTATAAATTTACCAGTGCGGCCAAAAAGTGTGGTTTAAGCCAAGCGCGGAACAAATTGAAATGTCTCGTACGAGGTGTGGAGCGGAGCGCGAGGTATTGAGGTACTACGAGTACTTATTGTGCTAGTCTTTGCTGTTAACATTTCCATTACAAATGGAGATCACAATGAGAGTTTATATTATGTAGGTACGCATTAATCTTCTCGGTAGTACAAAAAAGGGACATATTATAAATAAATAAATATTTGCGGGACAATCTTACACAAATCGAACTAGTCCCACACAAAGATCAATACGGCTTGTGTTGTAAGTTCTAGACGACGATATATATAATAGATAGATACATATAAATAGGTACTTAAATACATAGAAAACAATAGCCTTAATAGAATAGCTTTAAGCTGGGCTTGTGCCGTGAATGTGTCAATTTCTATAGACAGAGCGTCACGTGATCGCCTCGGAAAGCTTCAGATCACGCGGCTTTTCTTATACATTGTCACGTCGGTCACCGCCCGGCCCTTCCCGGCTCGATGTAGCGTGAGTCATCCTTTAATCACATTATGAACTTATAACTTCATACCTCACACATTCTTAATTACTTATGTCACTTAAATCGATCAGGGGCGTAGTTGTCTAGCGAACGTCTCTCACAAAATGCGTTTAGTTTAAATAAAAGATACCACCTGTCAAAACGATAATGTTAATTTCTAAAGGAATCTTTTTGGCATTAGGGCTACGCCAGTTCCTATTTCTGAACTTTTGAACCAACTTAACCAATTACACCAGTTTAGGCTCGTACACATTGTAACAAGCGATTTACTGTTATTCATACTTATGCGACATCTAGTCCTTTAAAGAATGTTAATAACTTTTTATTAACTTAGGAAGATTTTACATAGGTGTGCCATGAGGGATCTCCCAAATATTCCGAAATATTATGTTTATAATCCCGATTTTTATAAATGCTATAAGTATGTGTATCAATATACCGAATTTTATAATTTCGACCTATAAAAAGTCCAATCATCAAAATTCTGACTCGTAGAAAGCACGAATATTTAAAATTCCGATTTAATCTCGAATGTAATACTGATTCAGTATTATGTTATTCGGAATTTAAAAAAAATCGGTTTTTGTGTATTCGGAATTTAAAATATTCGTGCTTTCATGAGTCGGAATTTTGATGATCGGAGTTTTCAGAGGTCCGGTTTTTGAAATTCTAGATTTAAAAATTCGGCATATATTTTTTCTGAATTATGATGTAGTGTACTGTACCCGCGCCACGAACGTGTTTTCTCGACCCTATCTGGTGTTTTATCGACCAAACCCCCGTCCGATTTGGCTCATATTCGGAATTAAAAAAACTATTCTCATCTAACTACTTACTCGTACATGTCGAATTTTACGACGATCCAATCAACGAACTAATGTAAAAGCGGGCGGAGCGGCTGAATGCGCCGAAATTTAAAAACGTAATAAATATAAGAGCCTGGGCAGAGAGTACCTTTTTGTACCATTCGGGGTCGAAGCTCTTGGTCCATGGGGTCCCAGCGCACGCAAGTTTTTCGTAGAAACCGCGAAACGTCTGGTTGATGGCCGGTGACCGAAGAGCTGGTGGCTTCCTCGCACAACGTATCAGCATTGCGATACAACGAGGAAATGCCGCCAGCATCCTAGGTACAATGCCTCAAGGACCTATTTTAGATTTAAGGTAGGTAGGGGTATGTAAGGTTAGTTACACTTACTGTATATTTTATTAACGATACTCGATCGTCGAGCAAACATACAAATACACATGCAAACATAAAAACGCATGGATTGTTCCAGAAACTCGAGGAATTTCGTTCGTTCATTCAACAATTTTGTTTACGAAAACAAATAGTTTTTGCTAACAGGCGTAAATCGCGTTTCTCCTCAATGTGTTCGCAGCCTCCGATGAAATCTTTCGAACATTTCTACCAAAGCAAGAATAGTTCCCGCAACTCACCCTTTGATGGAACTGGAACGGACAATATGAGATGGAACTTCATTGTCGTCAAATTACATCAGGATTTTTCTTTACATAATGTTTATAGTAGTATAGAACAAGGTAGCTTAGTCGTCTCAGAAGAACGTGCCGACATAGATAGTTGCGAGGTGACAACTGTCCCTTTCATAGAAAAGGACAGCGGTCTCCTCGCATTGCTTTGCCGAAGTCTTAAGGTGTAAAGACTCTCCAAGCATCTAAATAATATCTACCTATATAGGGTGTTCTTGAGCATTTGCTTTAACTTCATCACGTGGCTTGGTATAATTAAGGAAAGAGATTGTCATAGTTAGTTTTATTTAATTCGTTAATTTTTATTTTTTAAATTTCTCATACAAAATAATTACATGTTGCATCAACTGCTAATGTAAAACGGGCATTAGAATTGATTTTACTAAGTAAATGACAACTATGGTATGACATATCAATGTCATGTGGAATACGCATACTCCGTTTACACACATGCAAATCCCATATGAGATAAAATTAAATTAGTAGTTATTTTCTAAATGGAGCTAATTAGAATACCAGTGCCTTTGAGAAATTAACTTAATTTAAGTTAAAGGATGCATCCTTGAATTTAAAGCAATTGCTCAAAAACACGTTGTATATTATATAAAAATGTAAGTCTGATGAAAACTGTTCCAGATCATTTCCGCCTCAGGTGTCTGCCTAATTAATATAAGTACCGACTCAAGATTACACTTTCAATCAATATCTCTTTCATCCATCGCTCACTGACCTAAATTCAAAAAGCATCCTTATTTCTAAAGACATAATGACTATAATATAACTTTATGTCAATGCGGTAACAAAGTGAGGTTCCCCATGAATAGAATTGATGGATAGCTTTTCATTAAATGTATTGAGCACCTACTACATAAAGTGAGACATTTTATTCTGCATCTCTTTCGCTCGAAAATGTAAGTGCGATAGAGAGCGATATAGATTTTCATTGCTATTTTCGCGGTAGCAGGTTTGATGAAATGGTTTTTGATTACGGTAGTGGGTGATTTTGAAAGTGGGAAACTTGGCTTCGTAGATAATTAAGGAGTTTGTAAGTAATATTAGTAACTCGATTACAGGGTGCTCAATTATAACTATTATATTATAACGCGCACTGGATCGTAGTTGTCGAGGTAAATGCCTTATTCAGCACCCCTAAAAGCAGAACTAAACACGCACAGCATTCGTATATTGGGCGCGCATGTAAGCATTACAATGAAAAATGTTTGGACACAGACTTGTTTGGCAGTTCTTTGTGTTTGTTTAAAAAAGAATATAGTCTTTATTAAAATAGCTATTTAATTTAATTATGGAGGCAAATTGACTTGCTTCTTTTCTTTTTGTAATTAAGATTTCTGTTGTTTTTTATTTGTATTTAAGTTGTGTATAAGTTTTACATTAATTATAAATTTACTAAAACGGGGCTTAATCGTGTGTTATACACGATTAAGCCCCGTTTTAGTAAATTTATAATGTGTGAAAATCGTGAAAGTTTAAATAAGTGTTTTACATTAATTAGCCTTTAGCAATATGCATGTGGAACTGTTCAACTACTTATATATTATTACTTGGAGTCAGATGTTTATGTGCCCAAAATCCTGAAAATTGTCACGGGCTGATTGGAAAGTTTGCCATCCAGTCACAAGAGAGACTGACTTTAACCTACACGTATTTCCAAATTTTCAAACTGTCGAGAGACGTATGTGAGTGATATCAAAGTACTGTGTAGGAAAATTAGTCGATAAAAACAACTAACAAATATTCGAACGGTTAGCAAAGGAATCAAAAATATACACGTCTTTATGCAATAGCGTCAGCGTTATATCGCGTAGAACTCTTGCATATAACACGAATATTGGAAATAAGTGAAATAACATGTGTGCTTTCACATAGGAGCACAATATTGGCGTCTTATTTCTGCTGATGTGCAATCTTGATGCACCAAAATTATACAACGACTAGGAACTGGGAAAAACATAAAGGCGATGTTTCTTAATGGTTAATTAAAATCGTCATGTGTATTTCCCGAGTTTGAATGCATATTTGAATGCGAACAAAGTCGCGGGTAATAGCTAGTTCATTTATAAATTGCCCATGCACTTTTGAATGCGTGTGTAGTATTATATACCGTCGTTTAGTGTTATTTGACGCAGTCATGAGGTTACAACATACTCTCCGACGATGACTGCCCGATGCACTCGAAACATGTCACGCCTATCTTGATAAAAATACGTGAGTTTTAATCGTTTTTAGGGTTCCGTAGCAACTAGGGGCCCTTATGGTTTCACCATGTCTTTCTGTCCGGCCGTCTGCGACTTAGCTCAGTGACTGTTAGTAGTAGAAACCTGTAATTTCGTGTGAATATAATGTACATATTAATCATGCAAACAAAGTGGTGAAACAAAGAGTGGGAATACATTTTTTTATAGGTTACCTCCCATAAGTGGGAGATGATGCGAATAATTTTTTGATAAAGTGATTTATTTCGGAAATAATCGCCCCAGAAGTTAAAAATAATGTATCCCCCCCCTTAAACTTTTGAACCGCAACTTAATAAAATATGAAAAAAAAACACCAAAATGGAGATCTTTAGAAAAAGCCTTCAAGGAAAATTATTTTGAACATGCTTTACAAAAAATCATATTTTCTTAGTAAAAGAGTGTATTATGTGTGGATTAATATACTTAGACCGGGTTACTCACGTCTATAAAGTCGAAAATAGCTCGCCATAAGCCCGGTCTAAGTATATTAATATGTCTAATACTCACGGGAGTTTTCTATGTGTGGATTCTATGTATTTTTAATATTTCTTTTAATAAACTTAAATAATGTGTCGTAGGGCCTCGAATATACTCTTTTTTTGCTAGTTCTGGTCATGGTACCTACTAAAACCCCTTATAGTTTCGCTACGGTTTAACTATAGAACTGAGCGTGGCCCGACATGCTCTTGGCCTGTTTTGTCAATATCAATGTCAGTATGACTCACGAAAGTTTAAATTGTATGTTTTGAAAATCTTCCGACGAAGAGTGTTTTGAAAGATGTTCCGAGCACCTTGCCGCGTCACTTTATTTCGAAGTTGGAACAATCATATTTCTCCCAATTACCCCTAAACATAAACTCTCATAACGACGCTGATCCTACTCACAACTTAATCGCAAAAATTCGAATAAAAGACAAGTCACTCCAAATCCAAAAAACTTTCTCCCTAACAATCAACCAGTTTTTGCGGAGTTTCATCAAAAAAGTTGGGAACAGGAAGGGCCGTTAGCTAGGGAAAATAAAGCAATCCGTTATCCGTTGGTTTGTTTTAGATAAACGTTGACTTTGCAATCTTGACGCGAATTAAGGTGTCACCCGGTTCACTAACTTTGTAAAGGAACGCCGTTACTAAAAACAGGAGAATCTTAATTAGAAAACTTGAGTTTCAAAGATATTAAAACAATATAAGTGATATTGTGGGACCTGTCACACACACACTAGCCCCGTATCATCTCCACCGAACCTCTGCGAGGTCAGCGACAGCGGCAGATGCCGTGGAAAAAGCCAAGATGGGAAGTACTTACAGTGTTCCGTGTACAGTGTGTGTGTTATAATTTTGTTCCTTTCGGCGTCGTCGAAACAAAAATAACCCTGGTGCGTAAACAATTGTTCAAATGTACATATTAATGGCAGGAGATTCATATAACTCATTTCTTAACTATACTTTTATGGCGTTATTCATTCATAAACGCCCATCAAACACAGTTTAGATAAATTGTTTGACTAGTTTGGCAATTACCTTTGAAGAAATTAACTCTGGTTGATGTAACTGGTGACCGAAGAGCTGGTGGCTTCCTCGCACAACGTATCAGCATTGCGAAACAACGAGGTGTCGCCAGCACTCTAGCAACAATGCCTCAAGGACCTATTTTAGATTTAGGGTAGGTAGAGGTAGTTAGGTAGGTAAACTAGGTAAGTTACACTTACTGTATATATTTTGTACTGTAAAAAATCCAATCATTTTTTAACTAAAATGTGGTTTAACTTTCTATGAATAAGTAAAGTGAAGTTAATCTTCATAGAATAAGATATTGTATACCTAAGGTACGACAAGCTTGCTTATGTTATGACTAATTTAATAAACATGAAATCTCAGGTAATTTTACGACTAAATAAAAAGCATTTCCAAGCAAAAGAATTCCTTTTTTAGTGAACCGCGTAACATGTATCGCTTCTTCAGTAAGTAGGAAAAGAATTTACATTTTAATTTTCTTCCTTTAGCACGGGCTAAATTTAGTTAGCCTCCTGACGTGGCCGAAGCTTGCGGTATAAATTGTTTTAACTTGTAGATAAAAGCCTTGTGGAGTGCCAATGGGGCATTAGCACATATTATATAATCGATCTTAAGAACGATTCTTAATTAATCTCTCATAGAAAAAGCGAATACAAATCGTTTTGAATATACTACGCAAAAAACAATTGCCGCTCGCAAAACAATTGCAAACAGGGTTTTTTTTAACAATTTAAACATTTTTAATTTAATTATAGAATGCCTTTCAGGCTATTACTAGCTTTATAAGCCCCTCTGGGCATTGTAGACCAATCTTTGTTTTTGTTTTTTAATTATTTTTATATTTTTGTATGTAGGTAGTTTGCACAAGTAACTTTTTTAATTGACGGGGAGAATTCGCATTCTCTCAGTCATCATCTTAACCCTGTGAAAACGAGTGCCGTAAAGGGCTCGAAACGTAGGATCGTGGTGTTAATAAACGCGATTAATCCGTTCTAAAGTGTTTAATTTCAATTAATAACAATCGCGGTAACAGAAGACAATATTTAATGACCTACATTATTACCTTTTCTCATAAGCAAGAAAACCTCGAAAGGTTTTCAGCTATGTTTCAACTACTGTAACCAACAACATAATACGTGCATTTCATGAGATCCCGTCATATGATTCGAAGCCACGAAAAATCCGTGATCTCCAGACTGCCTCCATATACCAGTAAACATATTACACGTGTATATCCACATTACCAATGCAAGCTTTGTAAGCCATAAACAGTAGTCTCCAAACGACCCAATAACAGAACTGAATAAACTCAGGTGATCAAATACACTACTATAAACAAGGGGGTGCTCAAATTGAAGATTCTTAGCCGAGAAGTAGGAGATTTGGATGTGGCAATGTTTATTTGACAGTACCTGTTTCGTTTCCTACGGTACAGGGTGCGTAGCCAAGAAGCCAATCGCTCACGCTCAGTCGCTAATGAAACGCAACTGTCATTGTCACACTAATAAGGAAGAGTGATAGAGAGAGGTAGCTACGATACGTTATTAAGCGTGAGCGATTGGCATCTTGGCTACGCACGCAGTATGGAGAACAGTGTACCGCAAGGTAGGGTGTTAGTGCCTATTTTTATTAAGTCAAGTCCGCACTGATAGGCGATTAGCTTAGCGCCGTGCACCGCGCGTCACGCGCAAACTAACCCTCGAGAATGTTCGGAACCGGCCGGTTAGGGTTACGGTGTACCGCAAGGCAGGGTATTAGGGCCTTTATTGTTTTAATTCTATAATTAAAGTGTCTTTTATGGTTGGAGCGTTGCTAGCCCAGCAGTAAGGCGCGCGACTTTCAATCCGAAGGTCTCGGGTTCAAATCCTGGCGGCTCGTACCAATGAGTTTTTCGGAACTTATGTACGAAATATAATTTAATATTTACCAATCGCTTTTCGGTGAAGAAAAACATCGTGAAGAAACCGGACTAATCCCTAAGGCCTAGTTTATCCTCTATGTTGGAAAGTCAGATGGCAATCGCTTTCGTAAAAGTAGCGCCTACGCTAATTCTTAGGATTAGTTACCAAAGCGGACCCCAGGCTCCATGAGCCGTGGTATAAACCGGGTAAATGCTAGAAAGAAGAAGAATTCAAGAGTATTTTATAATGAATTTAAAACAAGCTCATGGTAATGAATAAACAAAAAAAAATGGGGTGTTGTGGGACAGAAGACACTTAAACATATTTAGGATTTGTGAATACGGCGACTCTATTTTTTATTTCGCATGCGTTTTGGAGGGATTGGTGGGATCTCGCTCAGAACAGTGAGGTTTGGAAAGAGAGAGATGCCTTTGCACGGTAGTGGGACAAAGAAACAGGTTAATAAAAAAAAGTTCTTCAACATGTGTATTGGGTTAGATCTGTGTACCGGTTTATATAAATAAAATATTTTTTTTATTGTTCATCGTGGTTGCATTCACTGTCATTAAACATATATTCAAATCATACACGTATTAAATCAAATCGGCCACAGAGTACCCTTTGAATGTGAACGCCGGGTGGTTAAGCTTGCCACAGAAGACGTGACAGCCACGATCAGAATCAGAAAAACACATACATACTTACCTGAAGCATTTGAAAACATATTATCCACTACGTTCTATCTTTATCCTTAACTTCAGGCAAACACCAAAAACTGCCTGGTTTCTTATGTTCATTGTCTCATAATCTTCAAATTGATTCCCTCTTCCCACATCCACAGTCACAATATTTACATTACTAGAGGCAAGCAAATAATCTCCATCTGCAGCAACGTGCGAACGTTCTAGACTAAGAGCTGGAAACGGAAATCGGTCAACAATTTGAGAGCATCGAAATCTGTTTAGTGCTTTGCAGCAGGGTTAAGATACCAAGCGGATAGAGTGATACTTGCTGGATAGGACAGTTTGTCAGCTACACCAACAGTTTCCGGATCAGGATCAGGATAAGACAACAGTTTCTGGTAATTTTAAATAGTTATCCACATTTGACAGCGTGATTGCTGTGAAATGTGGACAACTATCCGCTATCCGCGCAACTTGTCTGTTTATCAACTTATACCATTATCAAATAATATTCGTAGATAACCATCTTAGGCCTTCTGTATTTTTTTTAATGAACCATTGTGATTATGTTCATCAATTTAAATAAAAGTTCAAGGCCAGTGAAATTCTTGATTGGGAAAAGGAATACCAAGGTACTTAGGTACCTGAACAGTTACAGAATGATTTAATATTTAGAACAGGTACACTTTACTATTAGAATAAAGAATATTGCGCATTATTACGCTAAAAATAATATGAAACGTTTTCTCTTGCGAAACCGCCTACGATGTCTGAGGCTAGTTTAGAAAACTAACGGCTTAGGCTGGGTTTACACAATCTTAATCAGATTATGAATTCATGACGCCTTGCTTCACACGCTCTTAAAAAATCCTATTGATCGATTTGTAGTGGAAGGTACCAAATTGTCACTTGTCGGTAAGGTTCATTTGTAGATGATTCTTAATGGCATTAACGCCTTAGCGACAACCGACAAAGTGGTACCTTTTACTAAAACAATCACAAATTCATAATATAAAACACTAGTTTTATCTATGTGTGTGTTAAAGATAATGTATGGAGATAGGTGCGTTATGAATTTAAAATTACTTTTCATAATCTGAATTCATAACGCGTGTCAGATCAACTCTGCCAAATTAACAGACCCGATGGGTACCACCTGTCAATTTCTATAGAAAGAATCACGTGATAGCTCGGAACCTTCGGATGTCACGTGACGTTTTCTATAGAAACTTATAGATCGCCCCGTCCCGCCCCGTGCCGTCCCTTTCTAGTGTGAGTGATCCCTAACTATGTATAAGTTCATCCTTATTTTTAGTTCCCCAATTCATTGATCAGTTTCCGGGGTTAGCTCTCCGTTTATACAACATGTCACCCGGTTACCACACAGATGGATACGCACGCCGCTCCGGTGCGCGAGTGGGACACCGCTATACTTATCTCGTTCGCACATCGGAGCAGTGTAATAACGACGTACCTAACTAAGACATATATAAGACAAACAACTGATAATATTACAATTCAAACTAAAGAATGGTTAAACTCACGTATTTTTGGTACAATGGCGTGACATGTTTCGACTGCATCGGGTAGCAATCGTCGGAGAGTATGTTGTCACCTCATGACTGCCTCAAATAACACTAAACGACGGTATTTATTATTACAAGCTAGAATATCGATTCGATTATCAACTAGCTCCGCGCCTCAGACAACACGCCATTAGTTAACCTAGGTTAGTTTTCAATATTTATGTATGTATGGCTCACGAAAGTTATTGCTTCTTTCATTAGGTAAACCATTGATAACGTATGTTTGTTGTGTGGATTACCCATTTTTATGTGTGCGTGTTGATTGCACATTTTATGTTCCTTTCAATTTATCATCGTAAAGCCTCACCCTAAGTCCTAAAAATAGGACATCACAGGTATCTTAAATTTCAGATTTTGAATATTTGTCAAATGTTACCTTATCGAAAAACTAACCTCATAGAAAACTCCCGTGAGTATTAGACATATTAATATACTTAGACCGGGTTACTCACGTCTATAAAGTCGAAAATAGCTCGACATGTTTCGGGACGGTCCGCGCCCCATAATCATGAGTGGGAAACGCTTGCGGCGATTGACGAGCTATTTTCGACTTTATAGACGTGAGTAACCCGGTCTAAGTATATTAATATTTACCTCATAGTTGGTTATGCTTAAATCTTATTGTTCTATAAATAGGACAGAGGGTCTTACGAGGTTATCTCTGTATTAACTTAGCCTAGGCCTCAAAGGCTGATCGTATCGTATCTAAACCCTAGTTTATACTAATCTCGGAGCGCGCTGTAGCCGAGGCGAGTTATAAAGAGTCACCGTGGAGTTAAAGTGGTCAGAAGAGTTCTTTTTTTTATTAAAAACCGATGGAAAAAGAGGGGTCTTATTTAGCATGATTATGTGTAACTATGCAACGTACTAATCGTACCTAACTTCCAAAAAGATAAACCCACATGTCTTGCCCGTTTAGATAAGATAAGAAAAGATAAGATAAGTTTATTAAGCTCAAAAGGTATACACTTCAAACAAACAATTTTCTTACACTAAAATACAGTGTGTTTTGTGTCTAGAATTAATTATTTGATACTTATAATAGGAATAACCTGTGCTATATAAAAGTACCAGCTACCTTCCATGTGACCTGTCTCTTATTTAGAACAGGTTTAGACTTATGTTTCAAAAGCTTTATAATATTTTATATGATACGTAACGTACCTAAAAAGAAAAATGAAAAAATACTGGTTTAATTTATACAGTAATAAGAAATTAATAAATATGTAATGTTATTAAATTCCGAGAGACTCCAAAGTGTGTGTGTGTGTATAGCGTTTGATGACGTATTTCTCGAAGAGCGTTAATTTTCCTAAGGTCGTTGGTTTAGTGTAATTAGCCATAAAAAGAAAATAGAGAGATACAGATCGAAGGTCATTGGCACCAGGAACGGTCTAAAGTATTTGCTGTCTACGAGTATTATAATACAGGGTATCTAAAAATTACTTCTTCACTTCCAGTCTGTATATAGTGTAGTTACCGTTACGTACCACAGAGCCGCCCTGTGGAGCACACTGTAGCGCGCAAACAGTGTGGCAGTGGGTACACGGCTCAATTTCATAGTGCAAACACTACACGCGACACTTATATTGTCTGGATTATATTTTACAGCGAAAAGAGTGAAATATTCATTTTGTAAGGCACAGGTTTAACCACAGACACCCTTCAATTTACTAATTCTACAATTTGTGACCCATTTCGCAAACTTTTCCTCCGTATTTCAATATAGTTTGACAGGACCGCGTCATCCTCAAGAGGGTTACAAATTAAATTCCTCGACTGTACATTATAATATTTATAATTAATTTAAAGGAAATATTGCCTTCTATTACCGCGATTGTTATTCCCCTGTGAAAACGAGTGCTGTAAAGGATCATGGCGTGATCCGTTCTAAAGTGTTTAATTAATTTCCTTTAATATCGTGGGGTTTGGAAATTCGGCAAATTAATTATTTATTTATTTTTAAGAAGAACATTCTGCAAATAATGCTGGGATACCCGCCCATCGCTCTGCCAACTGAACTACCGAGACCCGCCCGATCGCCTTTTTTTTAAATATATTTAATATCAGAAAGAAATTACAAATTTAACATGTGAATGTTGTACTCGCCAAACTGTTACGTTTCATGGCGAGCCTATCCCTCGTAAGTCGACTGTTTCCTCCTTGGTTATTGCAGCGAGAGCAATATATTTTTCAAAATATTTTTCTATTTGAAATATCTGTGTCGACTGTTTTGGTTTTTTCCTTAAAAAACTAAAATGGCGGAAACAATCTAGTTCGTTTGTATACAGGAATGATCTGTACCGTTGCCTCGTAATTAATTTGGAAATGCAAACTCATATGTACGATTCGCACGGTAGTCACTCTAAATTCTGTTCAGAAGCAATGTTACTAATTAGTTTGTCGTGTCGGACTCTGTGTACAGAAACCACTCATAAAGTATCCATGTGTTTCGGAACTTACGTACGGAACTTATGTACGAAATATCATTTGATATTTACCAATCGCTTTTAAGTGAAGGAAAACGTTATGAGGAAGCCGAAATAATCCCGATAAGGCCTACTTTATCCTCTGGGTTGGAAGTTCAGATAGCAGTCGCTTTCGGTAAACTAGTGCCTACGCCAAATCAGCCGGGAAAACGCTAGCAAGAAGAAGAAGCCGAGACCGACTGTACCATCGTCAAAAATGTTACTGACTATCAACCTTGTTTCAGCGACATAAGGCCATAACTAAACGTTCTTTTTTTTGTTTTTTTTTTCTAACTGTTTGGATTAGACAATGACAGGAGTCTTTCTCGACACTCTTCTGCTAGGGCTGGCTACTGGTTCTGATTTTGGTACTTGCATTTGAATGAAATGAAAAATGCTTGTACCAAAGAGATTTTGACGTTGGAAGCTATGTAGTAAATTATCGCGTTAAGAAGAACATCGTAAGCAAACCTGCATTAATATTCTTCCTAGTGTTTTACAGGCCAATGCCACGGCTCAAGGAGCTTAGGGTCCACTTTGGCAATCTGCATACATCTGTGAAGAAATTGAAAGGTGCACGTTTGGGTCAGCGTGGAGGCTAAAAGATGTATACTTTTGTGAATCTATATATGTATAAGTAGGCTGTAGCAAATAAGCATGATCTGGCGGTCACGATTTGGCATCTCGCACTTATTAGCGCGTCGTTTCCAGATCATACACCTAACAAAACCTGTTCAAGTTTAAAAGTTAGAATCGGTCTCCGCGGCATAGCTTACTTATACCTACTGCCTTCAGACAAACTAGCGAAATGTAAACTTTGAACTCCGCTAAGAGGGGTAATTCCGGCTAGTAATTAATAGGGGAAAACTCACGGCTCGGAAGTTTCGCTAAGCCTCCTTAAGTGCACTCGTGACAAAATAGGCGCTTAAATTAATATATCCTGAATAAACAACCCAAGTAATAAATTGATTATTTATTTACTTGTTATTTGAGCTTGAGTTTAGTAAAACGTAAGAAACATTATTTTCTCGGTTGATAGAGTTTATTTCCAACTAATTACGCTGGCTTTATTTACAACCGACAAATTGATAAGTATTTGGAACTTTGAAAAACAACAGAGTTTATAAAAACTGGCCAAGAGCATGTCAGGTCATGCTTAGTGTAGGGTTCCGTAGTTTACCGTCCGCCACAATAGGCGAACTTAAAAAGGGTATTAATACCAATAATAATACAAAAGAAGTATGTTCGCAGCGCTTATGCCCCAAATTAAAGCTTTCTAGTACTAATGGTCACTTAGCTAAGCCGCAGACGGACGGACGGAGAGACAGACATGACGAAACTATAAGGGTTCCTTGTTTAATACGGAACCCTAAAAACGGGGTAAATGGAAATTCAAGACCGCTAGTTTTGAACTTCCTAAACAAAGAAGGGTATGTAAATAATTTTCTCATGAATAAAAAAGGTTTGCGCCTGCTTATAGAATTGATTACATTTACCCTTACGTTTCCCGTATTTCGTAAAGACACTCATATTTAGACGGCATCGGCACCTAAAAACTAACTTTCTATATGGCTTACTAACTAGAATGAAAACAATTTTTAATTACTTATTATATCCATGATACCTTTAATGTCGCAGAGGTACAAGAAGACCTATGGACATTTAATGAGACGGGATTATGACAATATTGACCAAAAGAGCGATGAACATTGCAAAGAGGAAGACGGGCCCTTGTCGACCAACAACCTGGCTCCAAACAGTAACACATTAAGCTGATGAACACAACAGACCAGTAAACCCATAATCGTGTGATGTAGTGCAGGATTACTAGGAGGGCTGACCCCAATTAAAATGGGCCAGGAGAAAAAAGAAAGAAGAGACCACGATACTGATTAAGTCTTTTAACGGATTACTAGCATTTTTACACGACTGCCCAAAACAAAAAAGAGTGTTATTGTTAGTCTGTATACGTGAGCTCCATGTGTTATGTAAAATTGCACAAAGATGGCCGATTTCCCTGTGTTGTTTAGTGCGACTGTCAATTTTTGTGTTCCTTCACCAAAAATCTCATTATCTTCTTAATGTTTTCGCAGCTTTTTCCAAGGCTACCCTAAGTTTAGGTTCCCTAATCTTAGGGTCTATTTCGCAATCTAATCCAAATATTTGGCGTCGAAACTATCTGTAACAAAAGCGAGTAAGCCTTCCAACCCAATGAAGAAATTAGGCCACTAAAACGATCTGCACAAATCAAATAATATTTACTTCACAAGTTTCACCACAAAGCTAGTACTTAAAAATAAAATTCTATTCTACTAAAATATAAATTATACGAGTACTTAAATAATTCTAATCTTAAAACACTTTTCTTCTTGAAAGCATAATTATTAGTGGTCGCAGAAAAAGACATTAATTTGTAAAAAGTTTTATATTCCAAGCTAGTCTAGCCCCAAAAATAGATCTAGAATGCCCATTTTTTATTTAGGTCTCCACAAGATTTATTACTCAACTAAGGTTAGCGTCTAGAGCTAATGATTCTTAAACACATTAATCTTGTAGACTAAAATAAGTATTTTATTTTATTATGTTCTAAGAAAAGCTCTACGCACCGGAATAGATAGATGTAAGTACCGGGATTTGGTCCTAATTTTAGATCTATTATCAGTGTATACCGATTAACCTTTTCCACGCTAAAGGCGTAGGTATATTTAGACACCGCAGGTTCAACGCGAAAGACTGATTAGTCGATCAGCCCACAGATTGTAAATGAAGAGCGAATCTCGGATAAAAACAAATGACGATGCGCCAGAGTTAAACATGTTTGCTAACGGGTGGACCACTCTCGACCCTAAAGACTGTACGAGTATATTATGCTATATTTGATTGTGGTAAAGTTGATAAAATAATAAATATCTTTATTTTTCAATTTAACCAAATTACAATGCACTTATGAACGTCAATACTAAAGCTTCGAACCCTTTTATAAAAGTTTCAAAATACGTTTCTTCAGACTTCATAAATGAATTAGGGTAAATCAACTATTGCTCTTGATTCTAGACTAGAGAAAACAGTTACACAAAGAAATAAAGAAGAAGAAAGTAGAAAGAATAGAGGTATGGGCACAGCAGATGCATATCGTTTAGTGTGGTAGGGCACAGCACAACGAATGTCGTCTCGCTCAAATCTGGAGTAGAGCCCATCTGGGGAAGTACCTTACAGAAAACCGCAGTTTAATAACACAAGACCCTGATCATAGTGTTGTGTTTCTGTTGGTGAGTAAGGTCGCCAGAGCTCCAAGAGGATTCACTGTGTTTACAGCTGGGGAGCCACGGAGCAAAGCTTGCCCCTTTAGCTGTCAACACAGCGAATCCTCCTTTTTTTTAAAGGGTCGGCAACGCGCATGTTACACCCCTGGAGTTGCAGGCGTCCAGGCAGGCCGTATGCTTGTTTGTCACCGTCGTAGTATTAAAACAAACTGTTTCATAAAAGTAAGAGTATATAGTGTACCAGTAGTTACAAACATGTTTACCAGTACGTGTATCCCTCACGTGAATTATGTCGGTCCGATGATGTATGACGGCCCTGATTGGACGCCATATTTTACCGTATTGACATCTACTGTTTATTGCAGAGTGTTGCCACTTGTTTCGGTATTTTGTGTTGTATCTACAATTCTGGCGACAAAATTCCCAGAATTTTGGCATGTGTGAAAGAAAGCTAGCTGTCAATTCAGTGACGTCGTCTTTATTGAAAGACACCGCGGGACGTTCTCATCTTGTTTTTTCCCACTGTTTATGGTCTAAGTCGGCTTCATAAAATATATGCATCTGTATTCAATGTTGACCCTTTTTCTCCTGTAATAAGTTCCGAATTGTATAGATATTAATGGACCTACGGTCTAGACTAACCTATAGTTACCTAAATTTTTGCCAATTGTATTGGAACCAGTTTTGTGTCCAATAAAGTGCTGACTACAACTATTACCATCCTCATTTCTACTTGGCTATTAATAAATTTCAACAAATAACTGATTGTACCTAATTCTACTATGTATAAAGTTACAATTTGATATTCGATTTAACCTCACTTAGGTTAAATTGCAAAAACAAGTAAAACTCTTCCCTTGGGCTATTTAAAATCAACGGACGACTCGCTAAGTGAACAGGACTTTAAAATAAACATTAGTTTACTACCAACCATGGATCACTTACCGTAGCATCCGCAATACGGACTATGTGCGAAAACTTGAGGTTTTACTAAAATCGATGATCGCGTTCTCTGAAAATGATGTGAACATTCGTGAGCTTCAATGTCTAGTTTTTCAAGTTCAAGTTTCTTTATTTGGCCAAGTAACAAAATAACGTTACATCTAGCAAGTAACAGGTACAGTCTTATAAACTATGTGTACTACTAATACTATCATGCATTGTAACTAAATAAAATCATTTATAAGAGATACATTCTTGTTGTTTCATTTGTTCTTTAAATTCGTTTATGAAGTAAAATGGATTGCTTAGAAAGAAGCGCTTAAGTTTACTTTTAAATTCTAAAAATGGTGGTTCTATTTATACTATTACCTATACCTACCTATACGTCAACCAATTATCAAATAATTAATGTGCCAAGGTCGCCATGAGTACATATCTGACAATAAGCAGTTAGATTAGATTTTTGGTCTAATAATATTGTCCTCATAGTTTACATTTTTCTCTTACCGTCCGCTGTAGTAACTTCTATTTCTCCGCGCACTCCACACACAACACAGCCAATAAAACGCTAACGACACGTCGACGTAACTAGTTAGAAACACTGGCCGCGGTCCTATTAGTATGAGAGCACAAGAGATGACGAGAGAGGTTGTTGGCAAAGCAAATCTGTTGCTCGTTTAGCAATATTTAATTTTTATTTATTTTATTTATTCAGAACATCAACAGCAATACAATCAAAATTGATAACTTAATAATATGCTTCACAACAAACCAATAAAAAATGCCCACAAGAATACAAAGAACACCTATAATAAACCTACCTATTGAGAGCTATAACTAAGGACTTTGAGTAACTACATGAATGGTACCTTGGTAACTTGATCAGTCTAGTAGGAAAGTGATCCGAGTTACTAACGTTCCGTAGAAATTTATACGGTAAGAAGCATTTTTCATTCTTTAGACATTTATGGGCGTTTTTGTTTCCTGCATTTTACATTTGCAACAAACATATAATAATAATTAAATCAAATTTTCTTTAAGTAGTATGTGCCTTCTCGTGCTTGAGAACGCACTGAGGTGAGGTGAGGCCTGTGGTTGGTTGTGACCCTGCCTACAAAGCCTTGGGTTCGAATATTTGTTCCTGAGTTATGGATGTTTACTATGTATTCAAGTATTTGTATGTATCTATCTATTATATGTATCGTCGTCTAGTACTCACAACACAAGCCTTATTGAGCTTACCGTAGGACTCGATTTGTGTAAGATTGTCACACAATATTTATTTATTTATAGTAAAAGCGAATAAAAACTGTTTAGAACACCGCGCAAAATCAATTAACGCTCGGCCCCCTTAACCCCGCACAATGCTAGGGTTGCCTACGATTAGAAATATTATATAATACCTACTGGCGGTGGCGTGCACCCATGGGCGCGTGATATGTGGGCAGCCCGAGTGTCCGTACCGACACAAGACAACAAGACAAGAGACGATCGATTTCAATCCGCCCGGAGAATACCGTAGGCCTACAGACGTGCAAGTTGCGGAAAGTTTCCAAAAAGTTGGAAAAATCCTTGGAAATTTCTTGAAAATTACACAGAAATGTAAGAAATTTCTGTTTTACGTTTCGGAAAGTTTCAATCCCCATACAAAAATGTGAGAAGTTTCTGAAACTTTCCTATGCGAAATATTTCGAAATATTGGAAAGTTTCCGTCGGCACGTCAGTGTACAGGCCTGGTTTAACCCTGGATAAACAAAATGAAGATATGCATACCACACGACTTTTATTGTTTTCTTAAGCTTACTATAGCGGAATACCGAGCTCGCCGTTATTTATTTAATGTCAGAATATATTATTTTATTCTGGTGCTTTGTTTATATAGTCTATAAGAGATTTTATTGAAAATCGATACTATTTACGACTATAGCAAAGCTGAGCATAAATAAGCATATTTACTGGATTCCACGTTTTATATCGTTTGCAGCCGGTGTAAAGATTTTATAACTTTAGAAATAAAGAAATGGGATAATATTAAAATTCTCATAGCGGGTTACTCACGTTAATAAAATCGAAAATAACTCGACATGTTTCGGAACAGTCCGTGTCCCTTATTCATGAGTCATGCGTCTAGCCGCGGCGTCTGCTCTACGCACACTGCGAGCCCCAGCGCGTAACATTTCCACAAGGATTCGTGAGCATATACGTAGCATGAAAAATCGGACACGGACTGTTCCAAAACATGTCGAGCTATTTTCGACTTTATTGACGTGAGTAACCCGCTATGAGAATTTTAATATGTCTGATACTCACGGGAGTTTTCTAATTAAATGGGATAATAGAGAAAATGGGATGATTAGGAACATAATGAGCGGTTTCATTTAAGGGCATTTTTTGTTGTCGTTTTTTTTGCGTCGGATTTGTATGAAATTTGGTGGGTAGGTAGAGTTCCTTATTCTACGCTAGATAGATACGAAATCTCAATGTGTGACATTTTTTTTTACTAATTTTCCCACTAAGTTACGAAAATCCCATACGATTTCGTAACTCAGTGGAAAATAATTTGGGACATACTGGGAATTGCGTCTATCTTGAAGAGAAAAAGGAACTCTTCCTAGTTCCTATCGATCGAATTTCATTTAAATCTGACGCGAAAAAAAAACGACAACAAAATAAAAATCCGCCCTTAAAGGAGTCCGCAGCAAACATAGGGAAAAAGTGGTTCCAGTCAAATCTCACGAAATTTTAGTATGATGTAGATTCAAGTCTCCTGATTATTATTTTTATTTAGGCTGAACTCTCTCAGAAGTATACTTTCAGTAATAATGAAACGCTTCATAATCCGGTGTCTATGTAGTGACCTCTCTGACCAACCTTCAATTATTTAGAGACTCAAGGTCTACAGGAAGGGTCGTATGACTAAGATACTCCGATTTACTCAAAGCATTTTTTATTACCACTGATATCGAAAGACGTTATGAGGTTAATATGAGCTTTATAAAGCGATTTTTTATACTGTCTGGACATAGTAAAATAGGCAGTATACGTAGTCGTATAGCTTTCTTACTGCCGGTCTTATTTATTATGCAAGTGCTGCATTGACTGCATACAGCGTGTATGATGGTGTAAATCTTATTTAGCGATTTCACTCCATATAAAACGCACTTCTCGAGCACATGCATTGTCAATTAATTATTTTTCTCATGATATGATTTTTTATTTACTCGCACACTGCATAGAAAACCACAGCAGTATGAAACACGAGCGTAAAGATGGCATTTACATATAATTTCAAAATAACCCCTCCTAATAGTAATACCTCCTTCCTTCTCTTTGTTGGAGAACAGTAAAGAGTATTTGTATTGTATTTTAATACAGGAATATGATATTGGAAATATACTTAAGTATACGGATATTTTCGACGACCGGTTGGCGCAGTTAGTAGTGACCCTGCCTGCGAAGCCGATGGCCCTGGGTTCGAATCCCGGTATGGGCATTTATTTGTGTGATGAACACAGATACTAGTTCCTGAGTCATGGATATTTTCTATGTATTTATGTATTTGTATATTATATATCGAGGGTTGCCTGGTGAAACCCAATAAGTGACAAAAAGTGAGATTTTAAAGTAAAAACAGTTTGAGATGGATTCGGTATCGCTCTATCTAATGGTAATATCGGATAAGCAGATTTGACATGTATTACGGAAATATGACGAGTTGATAACCCGATAAGTACTTGATTTCAAGTTTTAATT
This sequence comes from Lathronympha strigana, assembly GCA_949128165.1. Lineage (NCBI taxonomy): Eukaryota > Metazoa > Arthropoda > Insecta > Lepidoptera > Tortricidae > Lathronympha > Lathronympha strigana. Next base: position 18,598,566 of record OX421917.1, on the reverse strand, counting down.
TAGAACTAAATACTACAAGTGCATTTAAGGCTTCAGTTTTTATTATTACTTAGTGCAAGAACCACACAATACATATTTATAGGTATTTAGTGCAGAGATATTTATACTAAATTAAACTAAACACACATCGTAAAACCAGTTACTATTACTTATCGGGTATTACCTCAGTACGATTCGAACCTAAAAAGGATGTAAGTAAGAATTAAAATACGTTAAAACCATTTATCGGATTTTACTTTTACGATATTATTTATTAAATGTACAAACTACTTCAAAGTAAAACCCAATAAACAAATGTATAGTACTTATCTAAAACATTTTTTTGATGAACTATTATGTTAAGTCTAGTTATCGAATTTTCGCACGGGCCTTTTACAAATTTCTTAAAAAAAATCCGGAGCAGAACCCAATAAATATGTTTGACGACCGCAAGGTCATGCGCTGCCTCGACAAGTAGCGGCAGGATCGCAAGCGCTCCGCCGCTGCGTCGTTGCAAATTTAATTGGAAATAGCTGTTAAAAAGTAGTGACGTATTGTGTTAATGATGGCTGTGTACTTATGTGTTAAAAGTTGTGTGATGGGTGACCGAGGCAGAAAATTAGTGCAGCAGCTATGCTTGAAACAGGTAAAATCTTATTTTCTAACCTAGAAATACATTTAGAATTGTCGTATAAAATAAGATTGTTACTTAATTATGTTAAGACTTAATCGCCTGAACGATAGGTATACGTCGAGTTTATAGTACTGTTAGATTGTAACCGTCAATTGTAGATAACTGTTGTTGTTTCGTTTAGAGCGAACTTATCGGGTTTTAGCACTATCTATTAATCAAACTACGCGACTTTGAGTGATGCTTACGGTACAAATTAACAAAACAAACAAATGACATAATCGCCTGAACGATAGGTATACATCGCGTTTATAGTACTGTCCTTAAATACCTAACAATAAATCTAAGCTATTGTAAGATTGTAACCGTTAATATATAGATAATTGTTGTTGTTTCGTTTAAGAGCGAACTTATCGGGTTTTAGCACAATCTATTAATCAAACTACGCGACTTTGAGTGATGCTTACGGTACAAAATAACAAAAAGTAGTTTAAATTAATACGTTTAGTTAAATTATTAAATAATATTAATTATTTTTTTGCATTCCAACTGGATGAGGTGCTTCTATTAACAGGTTTTCTATGACTGGACCTCCTAGTATTTCACCGGCAAATAAAGACATAAGTCGTTATCTGCAAACCAGTAAAGATGGTAAGTTTCCATTGGAACATTGTGCATTATCCTCGTAAGTCCCCGCGTACTTGTACAAGTACAAAATAAATATCTGTAGATTTATGTACTTAGGGGAAAGTAGGTAGGATTCGTGCACCGGGAGCTTTCGTACAGTGGTCTATCTCGGCTACCGTACATGCTAAAGGGTTGATATTTGTATACGAGACGAGTACTTTTACGCATAGCCTACCCTCCAAAAATGATTGTAGTGCAGTGGCAGTCTTTGCCAGAAAGAGTCAATGTGTGTTTTGGCAACTCTAAAATATTTTTTTGTCTTGTTTGAATGCATCTGTCTTTAATAAGTATTAATGGAATTGAAAAAATACTTATTTATTTATTTAAGCTTTATTGCCCAATTACAATTATTACTGATTACGTACATACTGGGTGATTTTTGGGTCATGGAGCAAGAGTGAACAGGGAAAGAACACCCAACTTTCACTACGACAACCATGAAATCGTGAAAAAGAAATCTTTGATTGTTAAATATCGATCAACACTTAGGAGTAACTAAATATCAATTAGCTCTTCATTAGGAGACCTTTTTTCCCCGAATTCGTGGTTGTCCACAGAGAGTTGTGAAAGTTGCTCAGTGTGGACCTCCCCAGTACTCTGTTAACTGTTGCTCCATGACCCAAAAATCATTCCGTATAAAAACAAAGATCAATGTGTAACTTTATAATTTATTTTTCGGTATAAAAAAAATAAGATCAATCTGTAACTTTATACAATACAATACAATATAAATAAAAATTAATAAATATAAATATTTGCGGGACAATCTTACACAAATCGACCTACTCCCACGGTAAGCCCAAGGGCTTGTGTTGTGGGTACTAGACGACGATATATATAATAGATAGATACATATAAATACTTAAATACATAGAAAACATCCATAACTCAGGAACAAATATTCGTGATAAACACACAAATAAATGCCCTGACTAGGATTCGAACCCGGGACCTCCTGCTTCGAAGGCAGCGTCACTACCAACTAGGCTAGGGGGCCGTTTGCAAATACAAATAAGTACTCTTTATTGTTCACCAACAAGGAAATAAAAACAATATAAATTAAACACTAAAATATAAACACTGGTAATAACCACTGGTGGTGGTTTATAATTTATTTTGTTTTTTTTTTTTTTTCAGATCATGAAACTGATTTATTTGGCAGTGACTTTTCGGATGACTAGCGTAGATTAACTTTTTTATAAGTTTTTTATAAGTAGGTAATAAATCCTATAAGTAACATTAACAGCTTTTTAATTTTTGCGAAAACCCAATAAGTCGACACCCCTTGGTAAAAAACGTTTTCTTACAGGACAACTAAATTAGTTATATAGCTAAAACACAAATTAACTTAAAGTAGATAAAATTACTTTACACGGAGAACTTATAAAACTACGAATTTACTTACCACATTAGTGTTTGATGACCATAAATCTTTAACTTCATTTTTCTCGAAACTAGGTTTCTCATACTTATTGGGTTTCACCAGGCAACCCTCGATATATCGTTGTCTGAGTACCCGTAACACAAGCCTTCTTGAGCTTACTGCGGGACTTCAATTTATGTAAGAATGTCCAATAATATTTATTTATTTATACTTACCTTTTTTTTTTGACTAAATGTTTCAATTTAAAAAGTGCTTCTAAATTAGTCGACATCGGTTCAGTCTCGTCCCCAACAATATGGTAGCCACGTCACCTTTCTCCCGAATAGGGTCCTGACAATCAAGTTATAAATCAAACGTGATTCTTTTCACTGTCCTGGACAATGGGCGTTAAGAAAATAACAATAATTCGGAGGGACGCCATTCAATTTGCGGCCACAATCCGTTTCCGATTGCGCCGTCATGCGACTGATTGATGGTGTTTGTGTAAAATGTCTTTGGTACTGACTGCGACGGGTTTCCTAACGGTTTTTTAACGAATCCTTCAGGCAACACGGGCTCCGACACGTCGGAAGCGAGAAGGCAAAGCGACATCTTACGGTACAAATTCTGTTACTTTTGCGGGGAAACATGCACACAGACGCACTTTTCACACATTACATTGCAAATAACTCACTTTTAACTCTAACAAGCACTTTTAGTTAAACTTTTTATAAAATACGAGAAACACCGCCATGAAAATCTAAAGACCATCGTCCATCCCCCTTTTTTTCTTAAAAACTATTCATTCGTTAGTAAAGGCGGGAAAATTCCATAGACTAATATCACACACGACTGACATGACACGTCCTTAGGCTACATGGCTACTGTACACGGCTGGCTACATGTCGGGAGGCTGGCTGACTGGCGGGGTGACTAGTCGACAAACTGGCAACCAAGTCAAAAAGTAAGCAAAATAGTGTAATTTTTTTTTTTTTTTATACTACGACGGTGACAAACAAGCATACGGCCCGCCTGATGGTAAGCGGTCACCGTAGCCTATGGACGCCTGCAACTCCAGGGGTGTTACATGCGCGTTGCCGACCCTTTAAAAACTTTAACACTCCTTTTTTGAAGAACCCCATATTGTAGTCCTTTGGGAAAACAGTGGCAGGGAGCTCATTCCACAGCCGGAGCGTCCGCGGGAGGAAGTTCCTCATAAACCGCACGGTACGAGACCATTTAGGCTCCAGGGTATGCGGGTGAACACCCTGCCGACGGCGAGCGGTGCGGTGGTAGAATGCAGCCGTTGGCATCATATCAAACAATTCCTCAGAGCACAATCCATTGTACAAGCGATAGAATACACATAAGGAGGCGAAGTCTCTCCTTAGACTTAAGGGTTCGATATCGCTCGTGAGTTTGGGATCGTTGACAATTCGGACAGCACGTCTTTGGATCGAGTAATTCCTTGCTTATTGGTTAAATTAACTGCATGTGCAGTTTTTTGATATTTTTATTTCTAGTTGTTGTTTTTTTTACGTTGTGTTCTTTTGTATTGGTCAAATAACTTGTTTTTCTTTCACTGCAGTGTTTTTAGTTTAGTTGTTTTAGCTTCATTTTTATTTATATAAGGATTACTTGTTGTAATCTGTAATGACGACACTCACACATAGAAAATGATAAAATTACACTAAAAATCTTGCACACTTGATCTATTTCTAGTCACAGACAGACACCACACAGTCACAACACAGACCCTCGTATATCCATTTGAGCTTGTACTTCGGTACATGGGAAAGGTATGGCTACCTACTCCACTCCCTGTGTTACTTGATGACCGAATATGCAAGGTTCGTTTTGTAAACTAGACCAGCCATGGTTTATCTATATTCTATTAGCTACAGCACGCCTACAGTCACGTCTATAAACATCTATACACTTCGGAACTTATTACAGGGGATGAAGGTTCAAAATTGAATACAGATGCATATATATTTATGAAGCCAACCGTACAACGAACATCGAAAATTAGCGTTGACGAAATAACCTTTTTGTCACTCTAATATGCAAGTGTGACAGAGATGGACATACAAATCCGCAATCGTTCGATTTTCGTGGTGCTAGCGCAGAAACTTGAATTTTGATTAAAGAGGTGCAGGACTCACGTTCCACTAGCGCCCCTAGCGGAAAATCGACTCGCGGTAATCCTTATCAATAAAACAGCCGCGTTTATTAAAACGTGCGCACTGTGCAACTAAACATGGATTTGTCTTACTCTCCCATCAATTATAGAAAAAACACGTTGATTATTTGTCGAGTAACAGGTCCGCGGGAAACGTATCGTTTGTCAACTTTGTGTTGATTGTAGCCCAAAATAACCGTGAAGATTCTATTTGTGATCATTTTCAATCATATTTTTTTTATTATGACGTCGGGGCCTTACACACAGGAGAGAACTCTTAAGTGTTCGGCTTGTAGTGTTATTTCAGGTGGTTTCAATAGCTAACAGCTTGTGGGCACGTTGTGATGATTTCCATCATACAGGTCTAGAGAAGGAGTATTAAATCAATCCATGTGGTTAAATAACTTTTGCTCAGCCTACCTGAACATCGGAATGTTTTTGACCCGAATATTGCACAAATGAAGCGCCATTTTTCATCGATTTTTTTCTGATTTTGCGATCCCATTTGCCTGCTGACAGTGACCGCAGGAATCCGATGCTATTATTTTTTGTCTCTGACTAAATAGTAAGTTCTCGATATATGATTTTTGCTTTATGATTTACTTTGATACAGAACAAAGGCCCCAAAATCTCAAAAAATAAATTTATTTATTTAAGAGATCCAGGAGCTAATTAAATAACAATGAGTGAAGATACAGAGTTAATTTCAGCAACTCACAAAATAGATGTAGTAGAAAAAAAAACATACACATAAATAACACAGTCATATTGTACTCATGACGCGAAGTGCACGTATGTAGGAAATAGTACTCACACTGGCTGCTTTATGTGTTATTTAACACGGTGAGACAAGGATAGTATTACGTGATATTATAATGTTAGAGAAAGAGATCTAATAATAAATAACATTTATAACAGCCAGTGTGGGAGCACCAGCACAAAACAACACTTCGCGAAACTTCAGCCTTCAGCAAATTGTATACATTTCTCTTACAAATCAAAACAATCAATCGAAATTAATTTACCACTTAAATTTAATTTTAGTTTCATTTGCCTTACCCAACAAAGCTGGTCTAGGTATTTTCATTAGTATTGTAATTTAAAAGTTCAATGTTTATTGTTTGGTCTAGACGAAGAAGAATGTTCAGACATTATATAAAGTTTGAAACATTTTAAACAAAGAGTCCTAATTGTGATTAAGTATTTGTGATTTAAATTCTTAGAGAATTTAATAATGCGTAAGAATTTAGTTTATTATTATGTACAAGAAAAGTAATACTTTTATTTTTAGTCAGAAAACAATATTAGGTAAAAACTTAATCAAAATCTAAAACTACGTAAAACATTCAATTACATAAAATACATTTCTAACTACATCCTAAAAATAAACTGATCTTAAATAAAGCTAGAACTAAGTATAAAAAACTAACTTAGAAAAGCAGGTCCCTGCGGTATGGATTCTTCTGGCGGCGTTACCACTCTGTATTGCCAGCGAGATTCACTGAGAGGTAAGCGCCAGGTCTTTAGTCTCCCAAAGCGTCAACCAGCCGCGCCGACAAGGTCCCCATAAAGGACTTCATGTCGGCTGACCAGGGACCCATGGTCTCCACTGCAAGTAGAGTTGTACCCGCTCGGTCTTTGAAGGGAGCGCTCCCATCTCGTTCAATCGGTCAAAGAAACTAGTTTGCCCTTTTAGGTCTTTAGTTCGTTTAGTTCAGTGCGAATTTTGACGTCTGGGAATGAGTTTCCGGGTTTAGGTCTGTACAGAGTGCGGAACTAATGATTCGTATGTACGTTTGAATGATTTTTGCTCCGTCTGAACTGAACTGAACTAAAGACGGAGGACCGATTTAACTTTTTGGCGAGGAACTAGTTCCTTTCGGTCCGTGATGGGATTTCATTCCTTTTAGTTCTTAGTTCCTGACCGACACAAGCCTGACTGAAAGCGCCACATACTCGTAATCCTTGACTAATGACGAAAATTTGCGGCGCCTGAGAACCTGAGCCTCTCCAGCCGCAGCGCCTGTGTGCGGGTCGCCTGGCTGTGGGACTGATCTTTAAATTCAGTTCAAATTAAAATAATTTTTAATCGCCATTTTACAGAGCGACAGCAAAAGTTAGAAATTAAAAACTGGCAACATCGTAGAGTGGTCTCTATTAAATAAATATATGTACGAAAACGGTGACGATGTTACCACTTTTTAATTCCTACCTTTTTCTGTCTGACCGTACCTGCGGGACTCACTAAAACCTGTCACAAATTTTCACGAGCTTCGAGTTTACTCACCTTTCATTTAAAAATAGAAATGAACTTCACCAACTCGTTACAAAATTAATTATCATAAATTAACACTTTACTAAGTTATTTTGAAACAGATTTGAATAGTAGATTTCCTCTCAGATCCGTCTTAGCTCGTGCCTTCTGTTATTTGATATTCTTTAGAATTATGAAATCTTTCAAGGGCCATACTATATCTGGCTAACAAATTCCCTTATTTTTGGGATGGTCAAACAAGCGCAAGAAAAAGACAGGCTTATTCTCTCTGACTATGCACGAATGAGAACAAAGCTGGCCAATCTAGGTAAGTATATTCAATTAACTTCAATATATGACAGGAGCTTTACCTGTTAAGGATGACTCACACTAGGACGGGACGGGACGTGACGGGACGGGATGGGACGATCTGTCAATTTCTATAGAAAGAATCACGTGATAATCCCGCAACGACGGCGCCGGATTGCTCGAATCAGCCTGCTTCGTCGCGCGCGACCTGTTACCTACGCCGGTCTCGGGCAGTGATGCCCGAGCTGCGAAGGTTACAACACCACTCTGTCTGTCCGACGATGACTGCCCGATGCAGTCGACACCTGTCACGCCTATTGTGTTAAAAATACCTGAGTGTTAACCATTGCAATTTAATTAAAATCACGTGATAGCTGGGAGCCCTTGGATGTCATGTGACGTTTTCTATAGAAACTGACAGATCGTCCCGTCCCGCCCCGTCCCGTCCCGTCCTAATGTGAGTTCTCCTTTAACGCGATTCAGTTTAGGTTCAGTTTAGGCTCAGTTGTATGTAGGGTGTGCAAACCGGTTTTCATTTGTATGAAACTTCGGTTAATAACCTGCTTCGGTTAATAACTAAAATCTGCTTTGCACACCCTAGTTTTATGAAAGCGACTCAGTTTAGGTCGTTAACTGAATCGCGTTAAGACGTCATGGTAAGGCGTCAGATATCAACTGTCAATTAGTTAGTTGATTTGTCATGCATATCTACGTCTTCTGCCTAGCGTTTTCCCGGGACCCTAGGGTCCGCTTTGGCAACCAATCCAAAGATTTGGCGAGGTCTTATTATAATTATGAAGTTTTTATTAAGCTAGTTTTACGAAAGCGACTGCCATCTGACATTTAACCTAGAGGGTAAACTAGGCCTGATTGGGATTAGTCCAGTTTCTTCCCGGTGTTTTCTACCACCGAAAAGCGATTGGTTAAAATCAAATTATATTTCGTACAATACGACGACTAGTAAATGATTTTCCATAATAACTGTGTTTTATGTTATTTTGGTATGTCCATACAAATAGGCTTCATTAAATTCAGCCGCAGAAATTGAGTTTTGCACACGAATATAATATTCGCGATAATTTACCACAATACCGTGTCGCAAATGAAGATAAATACAGTCGACTTCCCACATGTGTACATTTCTTTACCTTCATCCCTTGTAATACAATAAGGAAAAAAGCTTTTTTTTTTAATACTACGACGGCGACAATCAAACATACGACCCGCCTGATGGTAAGCGGTCACCGTAGCCTATTGACGCCTGCAACTCCAGGGGCGTTACATGCGCGTTGCCGACCCTTTAAAAAAATGGAGGATTTTCTGTGTTGACAGCTAAAGGGGCAAGCTTTGCTCCGTGGGTCCCCAGCTGTTTATTTGTTTATTTGTTTATTTGTTTATTTGTTTATTTTATACACACCAGCACTTACAGATAAACCTTACGTGCTAATAATGTTGTAAATACATTTTAATAAGTATTTTATACAATTCTATCCACTGTTTCATTAGTCATTACGTATCATGTCATTTAATAGGTACATACTCATTTTATATTAATTATGTCATTCTGAAATTACAGTAACTTATCCTAATTATGTACATATGTATGTTACATTATGAACAAATCTTTATACTAACAAATATTACAGTACAATATAATCCAAACGAAATTTTAATAAATTATCATTACTTATTTCATATTATAAATTAAATTCATCTTAAGAAATAAAATTACTAAATTGTCACAGTTTCTACAATAGAGCTTGGGGTTACAATATTTTCCAAATACCGAGATGATGCACTTAAAAATTTAGACTCTGAGGAAAAGAAAATGTCAAGCTGCTCGTCGCTGTCTAGTATGTCATTTATCAATTTCAACGCGTGGTGCAGTGGGGAGGAGGCTAGCGCGCGCGCGCGCGCCGGGGGGATGCCGAACAGATCGCGGCGGCGAGTACGGAGTTGTTTCGTTGATAATCGGGGAACGCGCAACGGTATTTGTGCTAACAGCTGGGAATTTGTTAATTGACCGCGTATTATATGGAAAAAATATTTAATTAAGTATATGTTTCTTCGGGCTTCAAGGGATGTATAGTTTACCATACCATATATAAAGAGCGTCGGATACAGGAAAGGGTACGCACCGTATATTTTCTTATATAGAAAACGCACAAACGATTTTTGCACTTTTTCCAATAGCAGCACGTATTGTTGCTCATGGGGGCTCCAGATGATGGCATTCGTCTCCAGCTTGCTACGCACGTAAGCGTTATATAAGATGGTAATGGCGTGCTGATTGGTAAATAGTTTAGCTTGCCGTATGATGAATCCCAGACATCTTCTAGCCTCGTTACTTATGTTGACTATGTGGGGATTAAATGTTAGTTGGGCATCAAACGAGACACCCAGGTCTTTAATTTCATTGGTTCGCTTCATAGGTTTGCTCTGAAGAGTATATTGGTAGGTTATGGGCTGGCGAATTCGGGCATATGTCATTACCGAGCATTTGTCTTTGTTTAGGGTAAGGCTATTTTTTGATGCCCAGCTACAGGTTGCTTCTATATCAAGCTGAAGTAACGTGGGATCATTGGGATCGTTAATCGGGAGAACTAATTTCAAATCATCAGCAAATAACAGACAGGTCGAGAACTTAATTTTTGCTGGTAAGTCGTTTATAAGAATTAGGAACATTAAGGGTCCCAGATTACTTCCCTGCCCAATACCAGAAGTGACCAAGAATGGGGTAGATCTACAACCATTAAACTGAACGTACTGGTGCCTATCTGAGAGGTAACTGGCTAAAAACTGAAGTAGATGTGTAGTAAATCCGGCCATAGACAGTTTTTTCAGTAAGATATCGCAATCTACTCTGTCGAATGCTTTTTGAAAGTCAAAGTAGGCAACATCTACTTGTCTTCTTTGATCCAAGTTATTGGCTATTAACGTGACAGTATTAATCAGGTTTGATGTAGTAGATCGCTTTTGCAAAAAGCCGTGTTGTTCGTCACAAAACCAACCATTCAGCTGCTTACTCGTTTGAGCATATATAATGGACTCAAATACTTTTCCGAATACTGATAATATCGCAATCGGTCTGTAATTATGTATGTCAGATTTGGATCCGGATTTGTGTATTGGTAGGACTTTTGATGTTTTCCAAACCGACGGGTATGCTTTACTTTTTAATGCCAGATTAAACAAATACTTGAGTGGCTTGACAAATGCTTCACGGCAGTCCTTCACTACGAATTGAGGAATACCATCGGGGCCCTGAGTAGACTTGGGTCGCAGACGATTTATAGCTATGCGGATATCCGCATCACTAATATAGTCAATGCTAACGATCCGACAATTTGCATTTTGTGACTCTGCCGTAGCAGAAGTGCATGCTGCCGTTACGTCCAGTGCCGGGGGATTCTGGAGGAAAACACTTTTGAAAAATTTGGCAAATGAGTCTACGACTTCCTGTGGAGACATGTCGCCAAACGTAGCAGGCTGGTTAGAACCACGGCGGTTTTTAACATATGCCCAGAAAGAGGATGGGTCCGTTGTAATATTCATTTGTAAGTTGTTAATAAAAGCTAGCATAGCAGATTCCGATTGGACGTTTATAATTCTTCGATAGTACGAAAATAAAGCGTAGTATAATTGATGTCCCGTTTGTTTAAATAGTCTGTGATAGGAGTTTTTTACTTTGTTTAACTGTATAATATCGGGTGTAAACCATTCAGGATAGTTTTGACGAGCTTTATTTCTTTGGGGGCTTTTTAATGGGACGCATTCGGACAATATACCATTCAATATGGAATAGAAACACTCGACGCAATCATTCATTTCACGTATGTCGTACAGCTCCGACCAGTCACAATTTGCCAGCCTATGGTATAGGGTAATGAAATTTGCTTTTCGATAATTTCTCTCTCGCGATCGCGGTGTGATATTAGTAGGTCGATTGTGCATTTGATGAGTAGGTCTTTTATCAAATATCGTAGGACAGGTCATTTCTATGTTAATAGGAGTATGATGTTTTTCAAATGATACTAGTCCCGCGGTAGCCTCAGTAACAGTCACCTCGGTAATCATTTCATTTGACAGGACTAAGTCCAATATTCGATTAAGACTATTTAATACAGTATTTTTCTGTGTAAGATTACAATAAGACAAGACATTATCAAAGGCATTTCGTACACTTATCGTGGTCGAGTACATATTAAAGTCACCTACAATAATGATAGGATAAGAGTAAGTATTTATGATTCTCTCTATACATTGGAAAGTAGAGTAATATCGATTCTCGTGTATTCGAGGCGCTAAGTATATAACACACAAAATAAAGCGGAAGTGTCCTTTCGTAACGAATGCGCAAATAATTTCGTCCTGCGGGTGCGCACCACAGTCCAGTGCGCGCAGCGAGTAGGGCGCGCGCGCGGCCAGCAGCACGCCCCCGCCACCGCGGCCGGCGCGGTCGCCGCGCACCACTCGCCAGTCGCCGGGGAACAGTTCGGAGTCGTGTACTGACTTATCTAGCCTTGTTTCGGTTAAGGCTATTATATCACTTTCAAATGTCGCTAATAGATTCTTGGTGGTCGCCAATTTACCTTTAAGCCCTCGAACGTTTTGGTAGAAAATATCAATCTTACGACTTTTGGGGGGTTTCTGCACGAAAAAATGGCCGAATGCCATTTTTATCCTGCTCCACATCGTCGATCTTGGGGGTGCCTGTCACTTCCATATTTGTTGCAGACGGTGCGCATTCTGCAGCTCGATCGAAACGTTGCTCTTTGTGGGTGGTGGGGATATACTCTACTCCATCTATGAATAAGCGGTCATTTCGCATTATCGCGTGTTGTCCATTTCGGCGGGCCATGATGAGACAGTCTCGTAGGTGTTTTTTCTTTTTCAGCGATTCACTATCAAGGATTTCTGTAATAGCGTAACCGGTATTCCTAAAAAGATACGCATTTTGCAGGATATGATTTTTTAGGCGCTTGCTTAACAATTCAATGATGAGTGGACGACGATTGCCTTTCCTTCCTATCCGCTTAACTGATTCTATCGAGTCATAGATGTTTATGTTATATATGTCACCAAACATGTTACTAATTCGCTCATATAGATCTTGGTCCGTTTCATGGTAGTATTCATCAAGGCCATATAACACAAATTTTTTCGATATATCGTCTTTTTCTACATTGACCAAGTTTTTATATTGAGTCTTAAGCTCTTTTAACTCTTCCTGCAATAAAATACGATCCTTTTCCATTTTTTCTATTTTGATCTTTGTATTTAAAAGTTCATTCTTCAGGTCTTGCTGCTCTATTAGGATTTGTTGGTTTTTTTGTGTGAATTCCGTCTTAAGGTTGTTTATTGCGGCGCCTATTTCCGCGTGTATCAATTGCTTCAGTTTGTCGATGATAGTTATGTTGTTCTTATTTAATTTGGCATCCAACAATGCGCTTATTTGTTCAATTGTTGCGCTTGGGCTACTGGGCGAATGACTCGGCTGTTTTGAAACATGTAGGCCTGGTTCTATCAGGCTCGTTTCTGCTTCACCGTCAACTGACATATTTGTTTGGTCTAATGAGGTCGTATCAAACTGTTTTCGAACTGGAGTGGAATCATTCTTCCGCCTAGTTGTGACATTTACGCATATAGGACAACGCCACGCCTGAATCAGTTCATGTTGGTTTTCCTTAAAAACCGCCGAGGTCATGTTTAGGCATTGGTAATGGTAATTTCCATTGCAGGCTACGCATGTTAGCAGCTCTAGGTTATTCGTGATCGGTCTCGGACACGCCATACAATCCATTGTGAAAGAATTAATAATAATGAAATAAAAAAAGCAAAAAGTTATCACGTCCACGGGATTTGAACGCAGGCACAAAATAAAAAAACAAGTAAAAAAAAGCAAAAAGTTTAGCGTTCACGAGTCTCGAACCCAGAACTCGAGTCCACAGTCTTTATTTGTCACTATGTTAGACCACTAAGCCAAATGCTCCTAGCGAGTGTCGGCGAAAGTCTTATACACTCTTAAGCGTTAAGTTCGATGGTGTCATCAAGACGGGTAAGGTAGTGTTTTTGATTTATTTTAGCTACCCTTTTTTTTATTCACAGTTATTTATATTGCACTTTATTTTTATCGCTAAAATATGTTCATGGTAAGAAATATTATTAAAAGTTAAGTGTTTTTACGTAATATTACCGAGTACCACTGATTTTAACTTGCACTGACATTAATAGTCTTTTATTGTAGACAGTATCTCGTTTCACCAAAATATGTTATTAATTCGATAAATAGTTCACTTAGCACTAAGATAATAATAACACAGTCAATTTACACTAATTCTTACATTATAAAAGTTCACAGCACTTATAACTATGACTAAAACTATTTTTAAAGTTGATATAATCGCAGAGCCAATGTTTACGTGACGCGAGCGCCATCTATCCTCTGCTGCCAGCTGTCAACACAGTGAATCCTCTTGGAGCTCTAGCGTCCTTACTCGCCAACAGAAACACAACACTATGAGTAGTGTCTAGTGTTATTAAACTGCGGTTTTATGTAAGGTGGAGGTACTTGCCCAGATGAGCTCTGCTCCAGATTTGCGCGAGACGACATTCGTTGTGCTGTGCCCTACCACATTAAACGATATGCATCCGCTGTGCCGATACCTGTCTCCAAAAAAAAGTATACACATATAAAGTGTTATACATTTTATATGTTTATATGATATTCATGAATCATGATATCATTCAGTGGATATTGGAACGTGAGTCTATGAATTAATAGTTAATAGAGTGTTAACCAAGAGTTGAAATGCAACTATTTCATTCGAGGTATTTAGTGAGAGCGCCCATAGTCCAAGACTGAAATAGTGCCATTCACCCGAGTTAAACACTATACTTTTCATATCGAATATAACCAAACATAAATATACGTGTATTTATAAAATATATCATTACCTATTAGTGCAAGAGTCACGAAAAAAGTTTTATTTAAAAACAAAACATTTTAATAACGTGATTTATGGATTCGGGAAATAAATATCAAAATGGAAATCGTACAATGCACCCATATTAAACCAATTATAATATTAATATAATATGCTTCACGAAGTTTAAATTCGATAAAACGAGGAATGAATGAATGAATTCACTGTGAACGCACTTTACGAATCAAATTCAACTTACGTTATAGCAATAAAACAATATTACAATACAAATATACCCCTGAGATAACAACTAATATTTAGTACATTTCTGACAAATTTACATACATTTCTGATTCAAACCCAACCACAACGTTCCTTAGCTAAAACTCATTAGCTGTCTGGCAGCCCCGCACTATTATGAAAGTCGAATTAGGCGTCCCTATAATAGTTCCTGAGGGTATTATTTCATTTCCACCCCCTTTAACTTACTTGAAAAGCCCTTGGAAAAGCAACCGTCTTGCTCAGGAAATATAATTCATATTAAAACTCGTCGGAAACGAGATTAACGTGGTTTGGAAAGTAAGCGAGGATTTCGTGTTCAAAATTAGAACTATGAGGACAATATGGTGCATTTCTGCTTAACATGAGGGATGAAAGCATTAGAGGTTCGTGTCAACAGCTTTCTATACATAAATTAAGATGTGTCGCTGTTTCTTGAATCGAATTTACGGAATACAAGGATCAAGAAAGATGAAAATTGTTTTGTGCCTTCTACAAGGATGTGATTTCAAGTCAATGCTGTGTTGTGATGCAAAATCTCAATTGATTTATAAAATAAATAAATAAAAATAAAGTATTTTTTTGATAAATTGGAAAAGTTCTTTTTTATTTTCTATTCTCTTTTTCTAGCAGGAGAAAAGTGTCCCAGGATTTTTCATAACCTCAAAAAATGTGTGGGTTCAATAATAATATATCTTAGAGCTCAAAATTAGATAACATAATTATGCACTTTAAAAATAAATTTAACTCCTGTAAGTCATAGTACATTTGTAAATACGTTACAAAGAAACAAATACACTTAAATGTAAGCGACTAATGAAGTTGAAAATAATATAAGAAATCGTAATGTCACCTAGATTCAACGCCAAGTCACTGCCTATTACAACACATCGGAAATCAAACGCCATATAATTTAACCGCGCTACGTCTTCCTACCAAGTTTTAAGTGATGTATGGCATTCATACAATGTCACTGCCTAGTGTACTAAATCAGTGCAAAGTTACCGTGGTCGCACTAATAGAATTCGACATAGAAACATTACCCTTTTTGGTTTTCTGCATTTAATCATTTGATCTCGCCCGCACGCCTGTCCGGCTGACTGAGATTGATGTTTACAGGAAATACCACCATTGCGCCGAGTGAAAACCGGACTAATCCCAACAAGGCCTAGCTCACCCATGTAGCAGGCAGTTGTTTTCGTAAAACTAGCGCCTACGTCAATACTTAGGATTGGTTTCCAAAGCGGGCCCTAGACTATTTGAGTCGTCGCATAAGACGGAAAGCCGGGGAAAGACTACCATGTGCCGTGAAGAACTTTGGTAGGTAGGTTTTTTAATACGCGCTCCGAATTTTCGATTGGAATCCCGAATTTAGTTTTGTTTAGGAAACAGGAGGCAAAAGAGCAGACGTACGGACACTTGCAGCACCTCGGTCAGCAACGCACATGTAAGCCTTGTATTTCCGGCCTATGGGCCCTCTGGCCAAGAGGGTATTTTCGTCGTAACTCCGAAGTAGTAGGAGAGCCTACTATCCACTCAATTGCTTCTGGCAACTGTGGTTGCCAGCTGTCATCCTTATTTTACTAGGCAATGGAGTCAACCAATAAATATGAAACAACTGTGTGGCTATAACCATTTTTTTACATCTTTAGTACTGGTTGTAAATATTAAAAGTATTATTAGCCCGACATTGTGGAGCTTCACGTTCCATAATGACCTGCTGCATGCGACTGTGATTGATGTGGATAGTGAATGCGGAGCGGACGCCATTTTGCCATGAATCTATGATAGTGTCCACAGACCGTAAATGGACTAGATATAGCATCCACCCTGAAAATCATCATCATCATCATTTCAGCCGAAAGACGTCCACTGCTGGACACAGGCCTCCCCTAAAGATTTCCACAATGACCGGTCCTGCGCTACCCGCATCCAGCGGTTTGAAATATTAAAATATTTAAAACCAATTGCATCGTTTTTCGATATGACTCTTCATCATCAATTACTATTTGGAGACCAATAAAAATTCAGCTTTCTTAAATTTTGTCCATTTGTGTAATAACTACTAGAGCGCGGTTGAATAATTACAATTAACATTGAAGCAGACTCCTTTCTGCTCTGGGTGCGTAGCCAAGATGCCAATCGCTCACGCTCAGTCGCTAACGAAACGCAACTGTCATTGTCACACTAATAAGGAAGAGTGATAGAGAGAGATAGCTACGATACGTTAGTAAGCGTGAGCGATTGGCATCTTGGCTACGCACGCTGACACCCCTGGCAGCGGAGATCACCTACTAATAAGTCAGTGGGGTACGGTCACAATGGCCAGCGTCCTGCGCCGCTAGTCGGTAGGACGCATCAAGTTCAGTACGAGTACATGGAATGGGTCTTAGGCCCCCTTCCCCTCAGCCAAAATAATTAAAAATCATACCATTGTATGCACTAACAAGTGTATTACTAATTACTGCACACGGGTTCTTACCGCGGTTTTTTTTGTGTAAAATCGAGCTACCAATATCCGAAAATAACCGGTTAATAACCGAAATCACGGTAGTATTCCATAGGTAGAACATAAGTTTTGTTTTTTGCTAGCCCGTGCTGCTCTGCAGCCGCACCGCTCATATGGCTTCTAAGTATGTTTGCTGCCTCTAGTTCAATATACGGTCTACGATGGCGTCGGATTACTAAGAGTTTGGTGAATTATGGGACGATTCGTCAAGTATTGGGCGGATGTTGATGTTTCGGTGACACGGGGCCGACCTAGTTTATTGCAAACACGTAGATGACCTAATTCTAAATTTAACTAGGGAAACTCGGGCAGGAAGTCAGGTTTTTGAGAAACAAATGCAAATCAACAATGTACGCTTACAATATGTACAGATATATTCACAAGGCATTGTCATCACACTAACAATGCAACCGCAACAGGCTTCGTCATTTTCACCTTACGCTAAAACAAGTCATTTAAAAGGACCGCCCCGAATCGCAACCGGCGCAAAAGTTCCCATCACACTAGCAGCGTTTCCACGCTGTATAGCTAATGAAATCCTTTGCACCAGATACGATCCGGAGCGTGGATCACAGCCCCTCTCCCTAAGCCGGCGACCGAGTTCCCTTATAAACGAATTAGCCTCCGTTCTCCAGGGACCCGCAGTCTCCACCGCGATCGGCACAAAATTATACATTGGTTCCAGGGAAAACAGGGTATTTGGCATGTTTTAGCTTGGCCGCATGATCAGCGGCCGATCCAGCAGCCCTAAGCGTGAGGCTAAGGTGGGACGGTGCAAATGTACTGACACACGTAGCATCCCACAAGAGGCACCGTCCCTTTTGCCACGGAACCAATGTGAGTCCGTCCGGCCTTTTTCCGTCCGTGCGAGACAATCCTGGAGGCTCCAAAATGCAAGGGATCTTGGCCGACACCATGTTGCTGAAATATGTGACGTCATGTACAGTCAGCGTCAGAGATATGTGACCCCCCTAGGTGTAAAACTGCAACTCTCGTTCGACACGAGAATCGGCATATACCACACTGTCATTTAATTCTTTCAAAAATGAAATATCTCATGTTTGTCTGCTAGCTGGAATCGATCCTGGGGCCTCTCTGCTCACACTCATACTTTAGTCCGGCTTTTTTCCGCTGGGCTATCGTAACGCATGGACTACACAACAAAAATATGAACCAGTTCTTAGCAGGCCGAACGGCAATAGAGAACTATGACAAAATCTATAAAAACGGACTATATTGTCAATGGCGCTTACGCCGCCTCGGGTTGCGCAGCGTTGCATTTTTATTGGAGCATCGCTGATAATGGCGTAAGCGCCATCGACAATAAGGTCCCTTTTCATAGATATTCTGTTGCAACTATTACATCTATACTCGTCCTTGTTTTGCAAGCTTGTCTTGGATCATAGTAATCTCTTTGGTTTATCAATATTTTCCTACCCTCATTTTATTTCCACAGACGACTAACAACGACTTTTACTAATTACATTTTAAGGTTTAATTTACTGGACTAAATTTGTCTAGTTATTTCATGGAGAAAATTTGTTTGAGGGTAAGTCATAATTTGCGTGTGCGAATCATACCTGTGTTTGGTGTGCCTACGCAATTACGATCTCTCGACTTCTTAAATCCTTTTGCATTTTAAGCAATTGAATAACTGTCCCCGTCCGTTTTTTTGTGTTTCAACGACAATTGTGGTTCTTTGGGAAGAGAACAAAAGTATTAAACAAATAGCACGAGAACTGAATATAACGGTAAGTTTGTAACCTGTGACTCCAGTGAGACAATTATTTTTTAGTAAAAAAAGGAAAATGTTATCAATAAGTTAAGCCATCAGATTTTGTTGTGAGGATGTTTACTGTCAAGTGTTTACCTATATATGGGATAAGATAGAAAAATATATTTAACGGAAAAGTCTTTTAATCGGCAATTTTTTTTATGTGAAGAGTAATAGGTATAGTCTTAGAGCCATGTTTATTTTTAAAGCTATTTGAGTTTTTTAAGTTTTATCATAAACGTCTCCTTTATTGAAATAAGTAATATATTGAAGTTGTCATGGAGTTCAGATGGGGTAAAAGTGGAACCCCGAGGAATGAGGGAGATTCGTATGAAGTGCCCATACTGTTCTTCTTATCCCGGGCGAAACAAAGTATGTTCTCCCACTCCCACCCCATTTGACCTTATAAGTATTTTTTTTTACAATGTTCGCCATCTGCTTGTTTTGTTTGTATCAATCGTATTAGATAATTATACCTAAATGTTTCGCAACTCACCTGTTTATCCCAGCTTACAGAGCCTTAGGTATATGTATGAATGATCTGTAACTAACACACACCCTAGATACATTTCACAACCTTTTCTTACCACACACAAAGCGTGTGGCAAGGAAAACTTAAATAAATAAAATAGCACACAGAACTATGGGATAAATGTGGGTGCCTCATTATCTTTTATTTTATTCATAATTTAATACGTATTTTTACTTGCAGAGAAATACGATTCGCAGATGGGTGAGATGTTACCAACGAAGGGGGGACGTGGAGTGTGATAAACCAGGCCCTCGTCCCCGTGCTTACACTGACGAATCTGAGAGACACCGGGAAATTGTTAAAAGACACAGTAGGTAAATTATATTATACAATTTTCATTACCTGCAGATTAAAAAAAAACAGTTGTTTTTAGTTTTACGTTTTTCAAGTTATGGTATGCTCATGAGATTTTTTTTTAGCGTGTTGGGGTTGGATGTCATCTATGGGGCCCGGGGAGCTTGTTGAAGTTGGAGGCCGAATGAACAGCGAGCGATACCTCGAAGTGTTACGTGACGTCATGTTGCCTTCCGTTCGCGTCGCCTACCCCGAAGGACAAATTTATTTAGTGCAAAACAATAGTGCAGTGCATCGTTCCCGTATAGTGAAAGAGTGGTTAGCCTTACAAACAGACAACACTGTATTAGATTGGCCTTCTAAAAGCCCTGACCTCAATCCTATTGAGAATTTATGGGGTCAAATGGTGCTTAACTGGGACCCTACACAAGTCAAATCAAGATAAAACTTAGACGAGGAAGTTTATAGAACGTGGGAGTTGATGAGGAACACCAATGCATGTTCAAACATGATGTCAAGCATGAAAAGCCGACTAAAACAGGTAGAAGATAGAGAAGGTTTCCCTCTACGTTAGTAGTTAAAATTGTAAAAAAAATGTTTGTGTTGTTGGTATTTCTCCATTATTGGGCAAATTTTTATTCCATGCAAGTTTTAAAATAATGAGTTTAATGACGCTATTGTATAAGTAGTGTCTAACAAATTATATTGTTTTTTTGCAAATAACAAAATAGTGCTTAGACAATTAAGTAGGCTTTTCCAAGTGGTAACTCGTTAATTTCTACCTTAAAAACCATATATATTGTTAGCCATTTAATGTAGTTTTTAACATGGATTCTTCTTCATTAGTATTATTTCAAGTCAATTTGATATGACATGACTGAATAAAGTGCCCTGCGGGTTCGAACAAGCAGTTCCCTATACCTATTTTATAAGTAGGTAATAATTATTATCAGCACACTCAGAATCGTAAAAAGCTTAAACCAAACCAAAATTATAAACTTATTTCTGTTAAAAGGAAATTTCAATGTAACTTTAAAGGGAGCTGTTTAAATTCGACCCATTTAGTGGAGAAATACCCCATGCTTAAGATTGTGGTAAGGTTGCATTGCATTGGTAACGTGCTAATATTGCAGGAGATGAATTATTGTTATCTTTGATAACATGTTGTTTCTCTTTGCAATGTTAAATAGCTGGTTTAGATTACGTATTACATATTGATAATGGCATACAGACTGGTAGGGCGAGGGACGGTCTAACATATACTCATTTTTTCAAATTGTTTTTTGAATAGCCCATTTTATACTTAAAAGCCTCTTCCCGCTCACGCAACTCCCACCGCTATGTCCCGCCATCTCTGTCTAAAGTAAAACTGAAAAATTGTGTTAAATGCAATAAGAATATTAATTTATAATTAAGGAAAACGGAAACTATACACTTCACTTTTATCCGAGTAGTTTGGTATTACTTATAAAAAAAGTTATGTCCCAACATTTTTTTTACGGTTCTACTCAATGAAGTAAAACGTAGGTATAACATAAAGTAAACAACCAAAGTGTATTGCCTTATAAAGTTTAACAGCATGCAGACCACCAATACCACAATTTTAAACAGTAAGAGCTAAGCTAAAGGTATTTTACTTGTTAACTTGAAGTTTCACTGATGTATAATTGAAGAAATTAAATTAGCTACACATTGTCATTATAATTTAACTAGTAAATATTTAGCAATAAAATATATAGTAATTAGTTTACAGAACACGCATAATATATCTACTGTCATATTTATATATTACCCCCATTATTCAGATTTTAAACAATATTTAATAATAGTATTTAAATACCTACTTATTTAATAAAAAGTTACCAGTGACTATGGAATTTTCATTATTAGTCCTTAAAAAAAAGATTTGAACTTCTATTTTAATAAAACTTTATTAAAATAGAAGTTAAAATTATATTAAATAGGAAGTTAATAAATAATTAATAAAAAAGAACAAGCATAAAAATACAAAAAAATATCCTCTACGTAGATTCGAACCGCTAACCTAGTGTTTCATAGTCTGTTGCACTATCCATCACGCTGCACGGACGCTTATGAAGTCGACGAAATTATTGCTCTAGTTAAAAAAAATCAAAGGGGTTAATTTTAATGTTACCGAGTTAATAACTGAGTAATAAGGAATAAAAAAACGTATAAATATTTGTGGTAATGTAAAAAAATATTAAAACCCGGATATCAAAAAAAGTTAAAAAAAAGCAAAAAGTGTAGATTCTTATGCTGGGGTTCGAACTAGCGACCACATTTGTCTATTGCTGGAGGGGGGTTACATATCTCCGAAGCTTACTGTACCTATAGGTACATTGTCGGTTTTTGATAAGGTATTAAGTCCGCCATCTGTACGTTTTTACGCACGGTTTTAAATAAATAAATAATAAGGTGGTTAATTTCAAAATGAATTGTTGTGGCTGGAGCGATATGTCGACCACTGACAATGTGGTAGTTACTTTTAGCCTGAAAACGTACAAATGCGAATCAACAATATGCACTTATAGCATAATATGGGGATGCTCATTCCGTATTTAGTTACGGAATTCTGCTTTGGAGACACAGTCTAAACGCATTTCACTTATCAAGCATAATACAATTGCTACATCAACATCAAACCGGACGCTAATCTAATCGCACGTTTTCCTTTGCAGTCGCAACAGAAACGCTGCTGGAGTTGCCAGTGCAGTAAAGATAAGACAGTTCTCAAAATCGCCGAGGGAATGGTCTCATGCAGTCTAAAATTGCTTTAACGTATACACGGTGGCTATGCTGCAATGAACGTATATCTTAACTGATATACAAGGTGCCTTGTGAGAAAATCATTTAAAAATTAAACAAAACTTAGTTTTGAGTTGAGCAAAAATTTATGCTAATCGCCGAGGGAATGGTCTCATGCAGTCTAAAATTGCTTTAACGTATACACGGTGGCTATGCTGCAATGAACGTATATCTTAACTGATATACAAGGTGCCTTGTGAGAAAATCATTTAAAAATTAAACAAAACTTAGTTTTGAGTTGAGCAAAAATTTATGCTAATCGCCGAGGGAATGGTCTCATGCAGTCTAAAATTGCTTTAACGTATACACGGTGGCTATGCTGCAATGAACGTATATCTTAACTGATATACAAGGTGCCTTGTGAGAAAATCATTTAAAAATTAAACAAAACTTTGTTTTGAGTTGAGCAAAAATTTATGCTAATGATACCACAATCCTTAGAAATGGAAAGTGCCTTTCAGGGTCTGTTGAGGCGAATAGGTTCTGAAGTGGGAACTCCTCCATAAAGGTGGACCGACGATCTGGTCAAGATGGTGGCGAATATTGTGGACATGCTTGGGAGAAGCTCTTATTTATTAGTGTCAATTTATTACTTTGCGTCTTCCGTTCACTGTTCCACTGCAACTTAAATCCAACTGTTTCGCTGAGTTAAATATACGAACATGTCTCACTGCCTTAATTTAGACGAGAGCTGGCAGGAACGGCCCCATGCAGTCTAAATGCTGTCATAACGCGGACTCGATGGTTATGCTGCAATGAACGTATATCACGCTGTAATCTTGACTGTTATACAAGGTGTGGCTTGTAAGGAAATAATTTGTATTGTTAAATAAAATACATAAAACGGTTTTTTTATTTGACAAAAACGTTTGATTATAAATAAATAAATAAATATTATGGGACAATCTTACACAAATCGACCTAGTACAACGGTAAGCTCAATAAGGCTTGTGTTGTTGGTACAAGGCGACGATATATATAATAGACAAATACATATAAATACTTAAATACATAGAAAACATCCATAACTCAGGAACAAATATTCGCGATAAACACACAAATAAATGCCCTGACCAGGATTGGAACCCGGGACCTCCTGCTTCGTAGGCAGGGTCACTACCAACTAGGCTAAGAGGCCGTTAATGCCGATTATGATGCCGCAATTTGAAACAGGGTGTAACCAGTAACTTTGGAGAAATGAAAGGAAATAAAATTGAATAGGTAGGGTAGGGATCGGTAGCTCAAATAGTTTAATATGAACTAGAGTAGGCAAAATAAACAATGACACGCTTATAGCTTTTACAAGTGTCTACAAAGAAAAACTGGAAATAATGAAATTGTATTTGATATGAAAAGCCAATGAATCAATTTCCCCTCCAAGTCAGGTATGATAAAACAAATTCTTTTGCGAATTGTATGTTGTGGAAAATGAGTCCAAATTGATACTTATCTACACGTGTAGACGGTTGCCTAGTGAAATCCGGCCCGAAAATTGCAAACAATTGCTCTCTCCGGCAATAAAATATGTAACTCGTAATCCTTTCCAAACGATTGCTCGATATTCAAACACACAATGTATGATAAAGGCAGTACTTGAATGTAATAAAATCACAGTTTTTTATTATCGTGTTGTATCGTCACTGATACGTTAGTCTTATGTCAATATGAAAGAATTCTCAATCTAGCTGCGAATTGACGCGGTATTCCCCACCGGGCCTTACGCAAACGAAGTGCCAGGTTTGTAGTCAGCATTCATTATGCTGAGTTCCATTTTGTAATGTTACATGTAGGTATAATAATTAAAGGTAAAGTACTATTTTGTTTTTCATGTCTTGTCGAAAACAGCGATTTTCATACATCACACTTTTTAGGGTTCCGTATCAAAAATTGCAACTCTGATTGTCTGTCAAATCGCTAAATTAATCTTTGAATTTGGAGTAGCTATTAATTATTTACAAAGCTAAACAGTGATTAATCCGTTCTAAAGTGTTTAATTTCAATGAATAACAATCGCGGTAACAGAAGACAAAGCTAAACAATTCAAGTATTTTCGAGCGAGCGAAGCGAGTAAGTTCTACTCTACTTGGACAATCCATCGTTTGTATGTATGTATGTTTGTTCGACGATAACTCGAGTATCGTTGATCGGAACACCATTAAAATTGACAAGTAGTTAGACGAGATAAATATAATTTTTAAGATTGAATATGAGCCAATTCCGTCGAGGGGTTAGCGAGATATAGGGGTAGCGAGTTCATCATCTTCTTCTTTTTCTTTTTCTTCAGCGTCTATTCGCCCACTGTTGGGCATACGCCTCTCCAATTCTCCTCCACATTGCTCGATCCGTTGTTCCTCTCATAGCGAGCTCATGTTCGGGGCGAACCACTAGTTATGCTCTGTCAGATAAGGGGTTTGGATGTTGGTATATTTATAAGCTCGGACTTAGGTACTAAGTCACACAAAAGGGTTTGAATATTATTGTGAGTTATTGTACTGGTTAACTGTATTTTACTGTGCCTACGTCCAACATTGAGTGATAGCGGCCGCGGAATTAAAACAAAACCGGCTCTCGGATTTATTCTGTTTGGGAAGGGAAGGTTCGATTTTTAAACTGTGCCCATTTTTGAACGAGCGAGCGAAATTCTCCAAATCATCATCATCATTTCAGCCGAAAGACGTCCACTGCCGGACATAGGCCCCAAAGATTTCCACAGTGACCGGTCCTGCGTCACCCGTATCCAGCGGACTCCTGCGACCTTCACCAGGTCATCAGTCCACCTTGTGGGGGGCCTACCCACGCTGCGCCTTCCGGTACGCGGTCGCCACTCGAGAAGGTTCTCGACGGTTGGGGCGGAAAGGTTTCCGTCCCAACGGCCATCGGTTCTACGTGAAATGTGCTGCTACGTGCAATGTGGATTCTCCGATTGGATTCGTGGATTGTATGTATGTGTGGTTGTTCGACGATAACTCGAGTATCATTCATTGTTCGGATCGTTGTTAAATTTGGCAAGGGGTTAGATGACATACTTGTATTTTTCATGCTCAAATATGAGCTAAATCGGTTGAGGGATCGCCGAAATAAAGGGGTCGCGAATTCACGTTCGGGCAAACGACTAATATATGTATATGGTTTTTCCAAGACGTACGTAATTTGATTTGTTTCAACAAAAAGTAGTTTAACGCTCGTCGTTCCTCGGGCTCAGTCGGGATTACTCGGTCACCGACGCCGTACCAAGTGCAAGGTGCGAGTGAGATAAAGTGATCGACGCGCTCACTTACTCATTGTGATGCAAGTGACCGCTGTGACAAAATCACGTTGATATTTCACTGTGACTTTTCAGGAACCGGAGCATCAGTCACGGGGAAAATGTGTAAAATGTTACACACTTATAAATAAATGGTTTGTACCCAGCCTTTTATCTCGGAATTCTGAATTGACGGATGTCGATTGTGGGGCTTAACAACAGATAACGATTGTTTAAGAGCCCGGTATATAATTTGACCGATTCAGGTGAACTCTTTGCCATGAGATTTCATAGTTACAAAAACATTTTTACATGTTATAATACAAAAATTGAAAGATAATTTTAATTGAAATGGAATAAATGAATAACTTTTTCAAAATTGTTGTCAGTTTCTAAAAAAATACACCATTTTCTAACAACTGTTTTACCATATTTTGATGAGCGAGCTTCAAACATCTATCTGGTTTTCGACCCTATTGCTATTTAATCTAAATAAAACATTTTTTTTCTTGTTCAGTGATAGACATGTTTATGTCATTATGTGAACAAAATTTAAAAAATATCCATTAAGAGCGTACCTAATCTAGCCAAACATTCTCTGAAATTCATCATCATTATCAGCGACAAGACGTCTACTGCTAGACATAGGCCTCCCCCAGAGAATGCCATGTTGCTTGATTGCGTACTGCCAGCATCCAGGGTCTTCCCTCACTTACTCTATCGGTGCGTGGTCGCCCCTTAAGAACTCGCTGGCCCCACTGTAATATATCAGTTTTTCGTATAATACCCAACTTCCACTTTACAATGGGGATTTTGTAGTTGTCATCGGTGACATG
This sequence comes from Lathronympha strigana, assembly GCA_949128165.1. Taxonomy (NCBI): domain Eukaryota; kingdom Metazoa; phylum Arthropoda; class Insecta; order Lepidoptera; family Tortricidae; genus Lathronympha; species Lathronympha strigana. Next base: position 18,571,941 of record OX421917.1, on the reverse strand, counting down.
TCTAGTTTTAAATGTAGCCTTAAGGATGACTCGCACTAGAACGGGACGGGACGGGACCGGACTTCGTTTGAAGTGCCTTTGCCTACATAATAAAATATTGTATTAGTACACTTTATACGATATTTTAGTCTTGATCTGTGATCAGGTACCGGAAGGCGCAGCGTAGGTAGGCCCCTCATAAGGTGGACTGATGACCTGGTGAAGGTCGCAGGAGTCCGCTGGATGCGGGTGGCACAAGACCGGTCATTGTGGAAATCTTTGGGGGAGGCCTATGTCCAGCAGTGGACGTCTTTCGGCTGAATGGTGTGATGATGATGTGATTAGGAATGTGCTGTTACAATCTTTCCCTTTCCTCGCCTACCTTGAGTACCTTGTATTCTGGGAACAGGAAAGTTAGATTAGACCCTAAATATTCCCTTAGATAGCTAACTAACTTCTGTTTATTATTACCATTAGTCGAATAAAGCTTTAAAAGATAAAAGATCAAGATACACAATTTAACTTGAACAAAAGCCCAATTAGGGCTATTTAATAGACAATTCCAAGTTCGGCGTAAGCCTAATCCACATACAAACAACTACAACTTGAAGCCTAACTCGTAAACTTTGGACGACTTTCGACTCTTTGCCCGTGGATAAACCTCCTGTGATTTGTTCCCACTGCCTAGTCCGTCATTATGACGTAAAATCTTTTTTAAATTCGTTGACCGATTTCAGGTAGCTTATGCCTCACAGTCTAAAGAAGTCTCAGATTGGGGTCGACTTAATTTGGTCCATTTTAACCAGGGGCGTAACAAGAGGTATCGGCGCCCGGGGCAAACACCAAATTTGCGCCCCCCAAATATATATAATTTTGTTTTTTCTTTCCTCTCCTCTACCCGAAGAGAGGAAAGAGAATAAGGTATTTTTCCCCTCACTAGCTCGGAAAGCGCTTTTTTGTCCTTTAAAACTAGCGTGGAAAAACGCATTTTATCCACATGTGGGGCAAAGTAATCTAATTCCTATCACTTACCACCAGTCCAATATAAGTAAGTGAAGTGAGTCCTATATGCCCATAGTAAATATGCGCAATCGGAGGTCACACCTTAAATTGGTCATGTGATCATGTCTTATCCCGCACTTGGTAAGCTGTTTGCAATATCTAAGTACCAGGAGCGTACCTACTCTATGACAAATTTTGAAATTGATTTTTGATGGTTTCTTCAAGATAACTTACGACATGTGGATAAGATTTATAATCGTATTTAGTCTGTATTTTCCTCGCACTAGTGAGGGGAAAAACGTTGTATTACACTCGGATTCCAGAGGATTCAAGATTCCAGTTATTGAACCACTCGCTACGCTCGTGGCTCAATTTTGGAATCTTTCGCTTGCTCGGGTCTCAATTTAAGCCCGAGAGTTAAACAACAACTTTGCCCCCTTGTATAATAAATAACTATTTCCGAATCGAATGCCATAACCTCGCGCTGGCGTAAAGCGGCGCGCGCTTACGTACTGTGTAATAATTTCTGTTGGAACCTAACCAGTTTAACGTGACCTGGAGGTGTCTAACAAATACTACGAGAGCGACACTGAAACTTTTTAGAACTGGCCACTTGTAAGCGATATATTAAAAAAAAAATACGTGTGGCACTCGGGGACTGCCGCGGTAAAGCTATTGCATATCATTTTGTATCAACTTATGCAATTACTAGCGCGACTTCGTCTGCGCAGTATTATAATGTTTGGTAGTGTATTTTTATTACCATAAGTATTAAATACCCAATTGACTTGAACTGTAAATTGCTAATTAAATTCCGGGGCCGTATAAAACAAACAACTAACTTGCAACTACAGTAACCTGTTATTCTTTGTTCTCGTTAATAATTCAGGATATACCAAAAATGCTGGTGATCAATATTGTAATCTGATTTGGAAAAAATAGGACTAAATGTTTTTTTTGTCAAACATTTTTTGTTTATTTATTCTCCTAACCACAATTCGATACTGATTAGTGATTACACATTTAATCGAATCACCAGCATTTTTGTGACAGCTGTATGTATCTTTGACCACATATTAATCTTTCAGTGGCTGGATACGCTGTAGATATGCTAAAAAGCACGTCCAAGTTGACATAAATTATCTTTCAATGAAATAAGTAATCAAGGCCGAGTGTTTTTGATCACGGTTTACAACACTGCCTTAAGCTCACTGATTTTAACCCACAGAATGTCAGTCGGTACCTGATTACAACTAACTTCCCAGTGAAGAAAAACATTGCGAGGATACCAAAATAATTACGTCACGCATATAATAATTATAAACTTTCATTAGGTAGGTAAGTATATATTATGTCTCATCTCAACCAAGGACGATCTTATGATAGGATCGGCAGAGGCCTTTATTCGCATTTACACAGGCGTTCAAAAGTGCATGGGCAATTTATGAATGAATTCATTCATAAACTGCCCATGCAATTATAGATTTGACTATTTCACTTGCTTCCTTCCCCTTTGCACCTCTATATAGGATGATTTTCATAACAAAAACTATTCTGTCCTTTCCTAGGAGTCAAAACATCCCCATGCCAAATTTCACCTTAATCCGTTCAGCGTTTTTAATTTAGTGTGAATTGGTAACAGATAATAGTTCATCAAATTTACAATATTAGCATCGCATGGAAATTTGTCCAAAATGTAATTGAAGAAACCGTGCTGGTTTTGTGACAACATCGCTACGCAAGATCAGTTTGCTAGACAACAAAAATAAAATAGATGCCATTATTAAGTAAAATGTATCTAATGAGACTAATGGCATGCCATGATCTAAGAATGTTTTTGCGCAAAGTTAAAAGAATTTTAATCAAATCAATTTAACGGGGATATAGGCGATACCTAGTTCCATTAGTGCCATATAGATAGAACTGTAATAAGTGCCATCCTAATCCATCAAGTTGTGCATATTCAGTAATAAGCCGTTTTAGAAAAGTAATCGTACAAAAAAATCTGAGTTTATTTATAAACTATCCTTGTCCAATATTTAATATAAAAACCGTACTGGCTTTGTGACATTGTTCTTTGCGCAAAGGCAAAATCGTTGCGTTTGGCCATTGTACTCCCCTGGGCCCGCTATGAGGTATGTATGTCATCCGCTTGTACAATGCATGGTGGGTGTTGACAGCCATATATACATTGAGTTGCCGTATTTGTAGTGGTTGGATTCCGCGTCACTAAGACCTCAATGATATTGTCCTGAGGTCTCTTCAGTCAGCGGGTGTTCATTCCGTTCTGGAGCCACTGGGTTTAGCCGCACTGATAGCAAGATGGAGTGACCCTGGTGCTGTGGAAAACGGGGCGGTGTTCAGTGTGGGATGTTACATGCGTTAGCACAATTTCGACCACCCATATTACTCGCACTTCCCACGTAGCAGGAGCCCTCTGCCGAAACTCTAGCGGTGGCGAAGCGGCAAAAGTGTGCGCTCCCTTCTGGGATAAGATCCCAAACGGATAGCGTAACGTAATAAGACAACAGTTTGTCACCTTTGTATGACAATTTCTGATAATTCTATACAGTTACTCACATTTGACAGCAATCACCGTCGCACTATCCATGCAACTTGTCTTTTCATGAACTTATAGCATTATCATTATCAGATGACATTCGTGGATAAGCAACTTAGGTCTATAGGACATGGATACAATACATTGCCTTTGGTTGTGGAGACAGCGGGCTGCTACAAAGTTACCATTATTAGTGATTTTATTTATTATCAAATTTATCACAGCATTAAACATATCATATTTACATAGATTTAATGGATCCCGGCACATTGGTCACTTTTCAACTCATTTCCTAAAAACACAGTTTTGTATTTTTTGTGCACTTTCGTCAGTAGTGACAAATATGTACCTACTTAAGTTTAATTTCTGTTTGTTTATGACACTACTGAACAAAAAAAACTTAAAATAAATTTGGGTACATTTTCGTCTGCAGTGAAAGAGAGCTTTTTTATAGGCGAAAAACATACGGTATTCATCGTCTTCGAACACCACAAACAAAATATTTATAGCACGCAGCAATACCTTTGTGATTATCACAATAAGGAACAAATCTAATATACCAATAGAAAATATTTGATAAACAAGACAAAGGCATATTTCGATACTCTACTTCTTTGTAGGTACTAATATTTCTTATGCCAATGAAATTTCCACTTTATTCCGTTGTGCACTAACGTGCTAAATTCACAAATTTAAAATGGTACTTAGTACGACTTTGCATTTGCACTAAGGTATCGATTAAAAAAACAAAACGATTCGCAGTCTAAATAAAAAATTAGGCGCCTTTTGCCTTTAATTCGATCCAGCCAGTATATTATGCATCGATTACAAAATCGATTTAACATATTTGATTCTGGCGGGAAAAAATAATAGTGTTTATTTTGACATTTGACATCGCCGTATCTCTGGTAATAAGGGCTACTGTCCTCAATATTTTGTATAGAATATGACACTTAGCGACATTCGTATGGAGATATATCCTTTCCCCGATAAAGAACTTTGTAACAAAGTGAATAAAGTCGGTTTCGGTCCGTCGGAGTGGGGAGCGTCAGGTTTTTTTTCGTTACGGAATTTCTGGATTCGGTCCCCGCGCTCAAGGCCCGCGATAGAAGCTATGCAATAGCTTAAAAATAAGTTTATTTTGAAAATCGAACTCTTTGTCAATATATGTATATTATTGTCTATGTATTTCATTCGATTGCCATTTTTATTCGATTTGGCGGCAAATTGAAAATAGTCTGTATCACGTAAGCATGAATTTAACGCAAGAAAATTTTCGTGCAATGATTTTCTATGAGTTTCGATGTAATTTAAGTGAACAAGAAAGTTATGATAGACTTCGATTGGCCTTTCACGGTAAAGCCCCCTCTCGTGCCACTGTTCACAACTGGTTTATTGAATTTAAACGTGGTCGCACTAATCTCACCAATGATTTGCGTGAGGGACGGCCTTGTACGGCGACTACTGAAGATAACATTAGTGTTGTGCGACATATGATAGACGCCGACAAAAGAGCTAGTGACCTATCAGTAGATTCGGACAAGCTTAGGCATTAGTATTGAGTCAAGTTCACAAAATCCTTCATGAACATTTAGGGATCAGGAAGCTTTGTGCCCGGTGGATACCTCATAATTTGACAGAGGCCCAAAAACTCCTTCGTGTAGATTGGTGCCGAGAAATGGTTCGAAGATTTAACGGAGGTGACTCAAATGCTGTTCGACATACGAACGGGTGACGAAAGCTGGATTTACTGTTATGATCCTGAAACTAAAAGACAAGTGGGTGTTTCCTTTCGAGGAGTTGCCAACTAAAGTGAAGAGAGGTCGAAGCGTGGGAAAAAAGATGGTAGCTTCGTTCTTCGGAAGTACAGGTCATGACGCATTAATTTGTTTAGAGGATCGGAAAACAGTTACTGCAGAATGGTACACTAAGAATTGTTTGCCACTTGTCTTGGAAAAAGTTCAGGAGAAACGACCTTGCAGTAGGATCCTCCTTCACCACGACAACGCGGCGCCTCGTCGCACACCGCCAAGCAAACAATCGAGTATTTGGCGACGTCAGACATAGAATTAGTGGGTCACCCGCCATATAGCCCTGACCTTGCACCCTGCTACTTTTATTAATTTCCAAAAATAAAAGAAAAACTACCAGGAAAACGTTTTATGGTCGCCGAAGAAGCAGTGACTGCGTATCAACAGGCCGTTGAAGAGACCCCTAGGGACGAATGGACGAAGTGCTTTTCTCAGTGGTTTCATCGAATGCAGCGATGTATTGATGTGAAAGGACACTATTTTGAAAAGATATAATAGAAGTAATAACTTGCTAGATTGTTCAGTTTTTGATTTTCTAAGAACTTTCAGTGTCGCCCTCGAATGCACAACTGTATACTGGTTTTCTTGAGTCTCCGGTTAGCCATTGCTTGGTAAGCGATTTAGATAAAATTCATCTGTCTTCATCGGCGGGAATTTTAAATGTTTGAATTTTTTTTGCCCGTTTTGGCGCCCCCCTCTGGGCAGCGCCCGGGGCACGTGCCCCCCTTGCCCCCACCTTGTTACGCTACTGATTTTAACCCTACAAAGACACAGGTTTGCGCGTTCACCGCAAAAAAACTTCCGTTCGTCGCGTCACCTCGTTTTGAGAGCACTCCCCTATCTGCCACAGCCAGTATTGGAATCCTTGGCGTTGACATCTCGAGTGAAGTCCAGTTCCGCGGCCACCTAGAGGGTAAGGCCAAATTGGCCTCGAAGAAGCTCGGTGTGCTCAATAGATCGAGGCAGTATTTCACGCCGGCCCATCGCCTACAGCTTTATAAGGCGCAGGTTCGCCCGCATATGGAATACTGCTCTCATCTTTGGGCAGGGGCACCTAAGTACCAGCTTCTTCCTCTAGACCGCATCCAACGGAGAGCAGCTCGAATTGTCAACTGCCAACGTATTTCTGATCGGCTTGATCCCTTGGCGCTGCGTAGAGATGTGGCCTCACTCTGTATTTTCTATCGCATGTATTATGGGGAGTGTTCCGAGGAATTGTTCGGATTAATCCCTGCCGCTTCTTTCCGCCATCGCCCTACGCGACAATATTTCCACTCTCACCATTTAGATGGTTGGCAGTCCTCAACTGTGCGCTTTTCCCGAAACTTCCTGCCTCGCACAGCTAAACTGTGGAACGAACTGTCGCCAGCGGTGTTTCCGGACCGATACGACCTTCAAACCTTCAAGAAAAGAGCGTACTCCCACCTTAAAGGCCGGCAACGCACTTGCGACACCTCTGGTGTTGCGGGTGTCCATGGACGACGTTAATCGCTTACCATCAGGTGATTCGTTTGCTCGTTTGCCCCCTATAGCATAAAAAAAAAAAAAAAAAAAAAACAGTCCCCGCAGACGTAAGGGTTGTATTACAGCATATTTGAAAAATAAAACTAGGTTGGTTTAATTTTGCACAAATATAAACGGACATAAATATTACACATTTAAAGAGGGTAAAAACAGGTCAAAAATCTGACTATCATTTTAACGTATAAAGACAGCGTGTCGCATTTTTAGGTATTTAGGGACGATGTGTCCGTTGCTATAGAAAACGTCCCGTCACGTCCTAGTGTGAGTCATCCTTTTATCTTGCTAAATTGTTACCTAACGTATCTTATAGAGTTTCATGAATGCCAACAGAATATTTATAAAATCGTGTCTCTTTTTATAGTGCCATGTGCATTGTACAATCAGCAGCAGTGGGCTTACCAAGATTTGCTGAAGTAAACGATGTTTTGTATACGTCACGTTATCTACAGTTACGTCTTGCTGCCACGAGCAATTAGGATGCAAAATGCACTGGCAGTGAGTTGGTGTAGACGCTAGCTAGTTTAGTATTCTACGGTAAATTTTAAACTCGGGGTATGCACACAGAAGTAGGTGAAGGCTCGACTTTATTGCGACAATAAGAGTGTCAAGATAATTTTGAACACTCGCCTGCTTAGCTACTACTGTCTGTATTTATGTAATGTTTGTTGAATAAACAGACTTCACCTTTTGTAAGTTTTTATAAGTATCAGTAGCGATGCGTTAATAGAACTCAATTCCTGCCAGCTTTCCTTGCGTGAACCAACCTAGATTTTTCCTTAAGGACTCAAATAAAAAGCAGACCAAATCAGGTCCGGCTTGCCCAAAGAACATTTTGACGCTCCGTCACTAGTATATTCATAAAATCTCGTTGTGTAATGGACACACGCCTCAAACTCCGTATAGTGTAAAACTCGTGTCCGCAATCCGTGTAGATACTTTGTTACTATGTATTTAACACGGCCTAGATAACGTACCCTAGGTACGAGACAGAGTTTGTAACAAAGTTTTCGGTTCTGCGATGCGATTGCTTTGAGCTTGGAGTCTTAGACCATAGACAACTGGACACGGCTTGTATAACATTTTCTAAACAAAGAAATCAGCCGATTTTAACCTACGTATATTGTATTCGGTTAAGCATAATAAGAGATAAAAAGTGTACAAAAAAGCACTTACCTACAAAAGCCCAATTAAAGAAAGAATACCCCGTCTAAAAGGTCCGCCTGCGGCATGGTACCCATGACACTGGCGGCGTTACCGCTCTGCACAGCTATGGCGCCACGTTGGGAGAGGTAAGCGCCAGCCCTACGGTCTCCCGTAGTCTTAACAAGACGCGCCGACAGAGCCCTTACGAAAGACTGTGTCAGCTGACCAGGGACCCACCGTGGTCATCCATAACTCAGGAACAAATATTCGTGATAAACACACAAATAAATGCCCTGATGATCCAAAAGTGGGACCTCCTGCTTCGTAGGCAGGGTCACTTCCAACTAGGCTAGGAGGCCGTTAAACATAAATGTCAATTAAAATTTACGTTGTACATAAAAAAAAAAGTCATGTCAATTAAAATTAAATATATTCAGTGCGTTGAGCGACGCAGGTGTTAGGTGCAGCAGGTCGTTTGGTGGTCCCGAGTATGAGTGTAATATAATAGATAGATGCATATTAAAACTTTAATACATAGAAAACATCCATAACTCAGGAACAAATATTCGTGATAAACACACAAATAAATGCCCTGACCAGGATTCGAACCCGGGACCTCATGCTTCGTAGGCAGGGTCACTACCATCTAGGCTAAGAGGCCGATATAGCATTTAAACATACATACATACAGACAGCAAGAAGCGACTTTCTTTTATTCCATGTAGTTCTCCTTTTTTACCAACACCGAAACCCATTTTTTTAATTTTATTTGCTAAGGTTTTATGTATTAGAATTAAAATATTTGATAGAAATTTTCATGTCAGTAATGTATTTTTTCTTTTAGGTGTTTGTTAGAAAACACCGTGACAGAGTGACCCTTTTCAGCGGAGACAGCCTCCAGAAGGTCTAGTATAAAAATTGTACGACATTAACTCCTCGACCGCGTTACCGTATCGGGAGTTCAAATTATGTTTGCCGTTTATTTAAATCATCCGGCAACTTTCATATTTTGACCCCTCGATACGCTAACGCGGTCGAGGAGTTAATGTCGTACAACTTTTATACTAGGCCTTGAATGACCTCTGTCACGGTTGTTTGAATAGAAATAACGGTAATACCTACGTGTTAAATATTATACTTCAGGTATTATTTGTTTGGAAAATAAGTGTCTCGTTCTAACTTTAAAACTTCAACAGGTTTTGAAGTAGTTATGATCTTGAAAAGACTCAGTGCATTTCGCGCAAGTGAATGTGGGCGAAAGAGATAGGTATAGATGTCTATTGATATGAGATTTGAAACCTTAAAATTAGAATCAGAATCAGAAATTAGTTTTGTAAAATATAGGTTACATTGAAAGGTGGTACATATAAAATATAAGTTTTGGCTACTATATCCACAATGCAGGTGTACAAAATTTGTTTGTGCGAATTAAATGCATCATTATTAAAAACAACATCATAACATTAATAAAATTTAAAGTTACAATAACGAAATTAACCCTCAGCCGGGCCTGACGATTTTTTTTACTTCTGAATTCTGATTTTGGTACATAATAGCGTCAAAAAAAACCTTTTTTTATCATCATGCCCTAAAAAACCTGTTGGTCGTTATAAGCCCACTGGTACCATTTGGTACGTATATGGCCAAAGCCCTGCGTGCAATTGGCAACAGAAAAAAAAACAATACTTACAATGACAACAATTATAATTCCTAATTAATAAGGTCAACTTTTAATATAAATAAGAGGTACTATTGTCATTTAAATACAAGTTAGACGAGTTATTATTGTCACCGATCTGTGCGAGTGGGACATCGGTATAAACATGTAATGTTATCTCGCTTACACGCCGGAGCGGCGGTGCGGTGCGGTGCGATGCGGATCCGCATCGCTGAAATAACCTCAAGTATTAGATATACCTATAAACAAAAGCAATTATTCTTTATCTTATCAGGTCAGGTTCATTCAATACAAACGGTTCCAAACCATACAGTATCAAACGAAACATCACAGTGGACAGTTCGTACCACAAATATGCATCCATCAAATAAAACTCAACTTTAACTCTTGAGAACTAAAGTTTAAAATTGATTGTGACGTGTTTCAAAAACCTTGAACTTGCAGTGAATTTGCCGTTTCGTTTCTACTACTAGTTATTTCGCGTGCTAAAGGGAGATATAATCTAAACAAAAATGGCGCCATGGCACTCATGGCTCGGTAAGCCAAGTGTTGAAGTGTACAATGATATTCACTTAAATTTTTTACCTCTGAATTATGCCTATGTGATTCTAAATACTACCTTGGATTTCATTGGAGTTTACAGCGTGAGGGAAGATTGTTATAAAGTAAGTAAAATGCTTTAGGTTATGTTGTAATGTTGTACAAGTTCTTTGTTTTGACCGAGTTTCGCGTAAGAAAGAGATAGGAATAGACCGTATGTTTTGATAACATGATTTAAGCGAAATAAGTTGAAGTGGGAGAAGATTAAAAATAGGGAAAAACAAAAAACAATCGTCCGAAGCGATTTTGCAATAACATAACCTCAAAGCAGTCAAATACAAATACAAATACAAATACAAATAACTTTATTTAGCAAAAATGTTTTACAGGATTTAACAAGGTCTCCGCACTAGGCTTCGCCTGTATCGCGGTGAACCAATGACATTTGAGTAGTATTAGTAATTGAGTAGTTGAATAGTAGTAGTTAGTTAATATTGTCTTCTGTTACCGCGATTGTTATTCATTGAAATTAAACACTTTAGAACGGATTAATCACGTTTATTAACACCTCGATTAATCCGTTCTAAAGTGTTTAATTTCAGTAGTTAGTCAAGTTAGTGGCTAGTCAAACAATCAGCCGGGGTTTGAGAGTCGCACGCTCATATCACTGACTTTCCACTCGTTTCATAGGTAAAAAATTATACATTATCCACTTTCAGATGATGAGATATTATAACACATTTTTGGTGTCGTTTCTTTGTTTATCCCAAAACTCCGAAAAACTATGTACATGTGTACCTACAAAACTTTTGTTTTTTTGTTTTAATCCTGTCTACCTAAAATAAGACTGCAAAAAATAGAATTCAATGGACCGGTCCCGTGTCGTCCTACTAATATTATAAATGCAAAAGTTTGTATGGATGTTTGTTATTCTTTCACGTAAAAACTACTAAATGGATTTTAATGAAACTTTACAATAATATAGCTTATACATCAGAATAACACATAGGCTACAATTTATAAAAATATTGCGCAGACGAACTCGCGAGCAGCACCTTGTAGAAAATAAAACAATGAAACACGTGAAATTACTACACTAAAAGAATACACAAATAGCTTGTCTCCTTTTTACATTTTTTTTTAAGTTATAAAATAAAACAAATAAAAATAAACAAATAGTGAAGAACTAATTGAGTCGCATCAAGTTGCATAACAATAACCAATTAACTTCTTATGTGTAATAATTAATATCAAATAAGGTCATTCCTGATAATGTGCAAATAAAAACATCGAGAAGCGTGACCCCGACTGATAGATATTGATAGGTCGCTCTGAGGGCAATATTTGTGCGTTTTTGTAAAATGTACCAAATTGTCGATTGTTGATAAGGTTAATTTTATTAATGAATCTTCATGGCATTAGCACCTTAAAGTCGACCGACGAAGTGGTACCTGATACTAAACACCATCACATTTTCTTGTTCACTACAGCTACCTTAACCTAGTCTGTGGTGGCGATGAGTAATGATGTACTCTGTAGGTTTTCACTTTTTCATACAAACTAAATAGTATTTTCAATGTACCTACGTTAATATCAGCCTAATTGACGTCTCTTGTCATAGTACAAATATGACAAAATTCGCAGTACATTGCGTCTTCTAACCAACTTTAAAATGTAATAAAAATCAAAACACACATTGTAGTGTCATGAAAATATATAAAATACATATTGTACTCTATTAAAAGCGAGTCACGCTTGGACGCTTGACGAGAATTATTTGACACTTTGTATAGAAATTTAAAAATGACCCGGTCTAGCGTTAGTCTAATGAATACTAGACTATATGACCAGTATGTAGTAAAAAAACCGGTAGGTACAAATACGGTCTTAGGATTTTTTACTGTACTCGTGCTACAAGACAAGCTTGTATTTTTGCCAAATTTCGTGATTCTAGGCGAACGGGAAATATACCTAATTTTGATTACCATAACAAATGAATGCGAAATGTGACATAAACGGCCGTATCATTTGATGATGTTGACGTAGAGGTTTGGTTTATTGACAGCTTTAAGGGACCGCAGACCTGTGTATGTGATAAAGGGTCTTGACAGACAGACGGACGAACAACTAAGTGATCCTATATTAAAATTAAATTAAAATATCTTTATTTCGAAGCATAGCTCCATAGTTGTTAGCAACAAGACAAAACTTAATATAACTCCTATAAGTGTTCCGTTTTTTCCTTTTGAGATACGGAACCCTGAAAATAGATAGCAATATAATATATAAAAACACAAAACAATTTATAGGTGAATCAAAGCGGTAAAGGATGTATTATCCCATATCCTATCTTCGGTAAAAATAGATGTAACGTGGCGGGTAGCCGGGAAATTTAATTTATTATGAGATTGTGAGACATCCAATGAGGATATAAACGATATTGACGAGGGAAGTATTTTTTCTACGGCGTGGTTTAATCTTTATACACCTAGAATAACTATGATAATTATGGTTAAGTTTATCATGTCCGTTTCCTCCTAGAATAAGACAACAGTGAACTACGTAATTTAACTAACTAATGAAGTATATAGTCAAAGGCATTGTTAATTAGTAATATAGACCCTAAACTACACGTCTAATCAAGACATGATCAGGTTGGCAAAATTAACATAGATATTGTACTCGTAATACATCCCATGTATGCATATATTGCATATACTGTTCTCATTGAGTAGGCACCTCTGGCTCACACATTAATTAGATCACGCACCAATACAATTAATCTACTTAATGACAGTTTGACTAACTACTTTTTACAGTAGGACTAGAATAAAAAAAACTATTCATTCCTTTTACGGTGGCGTATTGAAAAGAATGTGCGCAGAATATAAGATTTTAAGCTAACATGGTCATTTACACTATAATTACTATATATCGGGAGCTCATGAAAACAAATGTACATGGTAAATATCTCGTTTTAAATAGTAATTATAATGTGCGCAGAATTTGGTCAGAGGCCAGGCTTTTAAGAGGATGCAGGGCGTCCAGTGGCGGCCTCATTGGTGGGATTGTGTCTTCTTATAAACCTTTTTATTTGTCTATCATCCATGGTATCATTGCTGTAGTCATACTAGTTCCCCAGCTTTTGGTGTACGACACATAATTTTGCTTTATTTATTTTTTGTTTTATCACCTAAACGGCGAAAAGTGGACACTTTTTTTACTTGTAGGTGCTAAAGGCAAAAGTTAGTAATATAAAACTATATAATATAGCCGAAAACCACGATATCGCCCTATCTCGACCTTAGGTTGTTGTGCTAACCAAGTATTTGGAAAAAAAATTGTTTCGAACAATTTTACATATGGCGTTCGAATTCGCCAGTATATTATGTTAAGTAAATATTTCGTAAGTTGGGAATCGATAGTAATGATTATTTTGTTCAAAATTGACACTTTTGAAGTCCCACTGTAATTCTAATTATTACGAAGCTAAACGAGAAGATAAGATTAATCTGTGTCTATACTCATTACCGAGTGTTGTGGAATTTGGGTATAATTTTTAAATGTTATTTTTGTAATTATTAAAATATATAAATTTTATCTAAGCAGAGACGAAACGAAAAGATGTGAACGAAATTTAATAATACAAGAAAAAATGGAAGAAAATTCCGCGTCGAGCGGGATTCGAACCCATGATCGACTTCGGCGAACGTTTCCACTATTTCTTTCATTTTTGGTTTTACGCCTTAGGGATACACGTAGCGACATTTACCGAAACTGTTAAACGTTTGTGCGGCATCGATGTTCTAAGAAATTTTAGCAATCATCAATAACAATGCGGTACCCTTTAATAAGTTAATTTTGTAGTAAGCAGAGACGTCAGCGAACGAAATTTACAATTTTATAATTTAAAGAAAAGTATAACCAAAATTGAAAGAAATAGTGGAAACATTCGCCGGGGTCGATCGGGCGTTGATAGCTCAATTGACAGAGCGATCTGTGACCGGTGTTCAGAGAGGTCGTGGGTTCGAATCCCACTCGACGCGGGGAATTTTCCCATTATTCTTTCAATTATAAAATATTATTAAAATATACACCAAACATGAAACATTCACTGATGCTAAAGATAAATAAAAAACTCCAAAGCAAAACGCAAAAAACACTTCCTACGCTGTCCCTTAATCTCCTGCCCCCTTGTCACCCTACAAATCAGAACAGGAAAAGATTGAGCGCTCATTCTGATCGAGTGACAGACTTAATCCGATAGGGTGCCCCCACTTTCCTCGCTTCCGCGGATTGCCTTCGTTTCGCGTTATTGCCAATTCTGCCTTAAACGAAGTGTTTGGGAATATTTTGTTTTATGGCGACTAATTTGATTAGTTAGCTGGTATTGGCTTTTTTATTGACATTGAGTTCTTTTTAATTTCTTTAAGACGACAGAGAAATAGGGTCATGACGGGTTACTCACGTAATAGGTGTTATAGGGCGATTTTCTCTGTAAGTATACAATACAATACAAATACTCTTTATTGCATACCTCAAAAGAAGTCAATATAGACAATACAGCGAACAAAAGAAGAGGTAAACAATAGGCAAAGGTATATTGAGCTGTTAGGAGGTACCTCGATAGGAGTGGGTAGTCGTAGCTGAGGGATATTTAACCTAAATTATAGTTGGACCACGCTAGTCCTCCTGCCAAGTTTTAAGTGAAGTATATTTACATACAATGTCACTGGCAAGTGTGCCAAATTGAATTTAAGTAATAAAACAACTGAGTAAAATAAAAAACAGTAACCTGCAATTTTATCTTGGACGAAGTGCGAAAAAAATTGACATAGGTGTACCTATGTCAATTTTAACAAACTAACCTAACCTAACTTTACTCTGTTAGTAGATTCAGAAGAGCCGTAATGTAATATTTTGTACAATATATTATTGCAGTGCACTACCAAAGTATTATCGAGGGTGCGACGGAAATGAGGAATGAGTGGCGATAGAATAAAACACTACCGAAGAGAGTGTTTTAAATCGACACGAGTTGCGAATTACCTATTCGTACAATACATATGTTCCTTTGAATTTTTGACGCAGGCACCAGGTGTAATGTAGCACCATATGTACTGTAAATTATGTTTTTAGTGTCCATACAAACTGCATAAGGATGAATACAATGCGTTCAGAACGGAGAAGACAGATGTGTATAAAGTTTACACAGGAGAGCAGACCAAGTGGAGGATCCTGAAAAATTGCTATGATGATTACATCCAGCCAGATTACGTGAGGTATGGTTTTTTTTATACTACGACGGTGACAAACAAGCATACGGCCCGCCTGATGGTAAGCAGTCACCGTAGCCTATGGACGCCTGCAACACCAGGGGTGTTACATGCGCGTTGCCGACCCTTTAAAAAAAAAAGGAGAGGAGGAGGTCTTAGAGAAGATTCAAGAATGCTTACTTCATACATACTTTAACCACAGACTGACTTTTAACACATTTAACGTGCATTTAACCCATTCAGCGGTATTTTTTGACACTTTGCCACTTTGGCACTTTGCGCTACGGGGCCATTTTTGTGAAAGTTGTCCCTCCATTTTTTTTATTTGGAAAATTTTAGGTATGTTCTCAGTATCGCGAGCTCCTTCAAGATACCTATAGAAAAAAAATGTCCCCAGTTTTTTATCCAATTCCGGTACCATATTTTTTTGTATAGCCGTAACGGAATGGAAGGTTCGTCAAATGTATGGGAATTTTGGGTCAAACTTTTTCTTCTATTGGGCTCGACTCTCGAATCGAATCGAAATCTAAGTGGGTTCCACTCATTTTAACTAGGGTATTCTTTAGTGATTTATACTCAGAATAGTCAGTATCACGAGCTGTCTCCATCCAAATAGAAGAACAATTTTAAATAAAATGGCCCCTCTACGCGCCATTTTCGCTACAAACCGGGAAATGTATTTTATCGGCTACGGCGTAGCGTTACTTGAAATCTTTAGCACTGATTAGTTGCCTGATTACGAGCGTAGCGGATAAGATGGGGCGTATGTAGCAAAAATAACTAGGAACAGAGAACCTGAAGACTTACTGGCACTGAATCATGAATATGTTGTTCGTGAATCTCTATTTATTTTTACAGAGGTCTGATGTGTGAATTGAAGCCTACTTTAAAAGAGTATGGTGTCTACAGATTAGACATCGGGAAATGTGTAATGGAGACAGAAGTGCCCCCGGTTAATATTTATTTGCGTAAGTATTTAATTATTTATAAAGCTTTTTATTTATTTATTTCAATAGAAAAAATCACGTGATAGCTCGGAGCCCTCAGATGTCACGTAACGTTCTCTATAGGAACTGATAGATCGTCCCGTCCCGTCCCGTTCCGTCCTGTTCTAGTGTTAGTCATCCTTAAACTGAATGACGATTGACGATGACTTGCGCTCATTGTTATTAAACAAACTTGTATACAGGATCACGGCTAGGTTGAAAAACTATTATTCTTCTTAGTCCGTCAGTTAGATTATCCAAAATTATTAGACACGTATTTTTTCGTTTTTGAAGATAACTAAAATTGACGAAGATGAAGAGCATCAAAGTTCCGGGGTGGGGCTAGAGACGTCACTATTAGGTAAGAATTGTACCTACTCGTGACGTCACGCGAAACTTTAATGCACTGTATTTCCGCCATTTTTTATTTGACCAACAAAAGAAATAATATGTGCAGTATATTTTTTAATAATCTAACAGACGGACTAATTCAATTTTTTGTCGTCTAGCCTATTCTAACGATTTCGATTAAATTGATTTTGCGGGTTTTAACCCAATATCGATTTCGCTCGGATTATCTCTAAGCTAAAAATAAAGTGCATCTCATTCGCGGTAATTACCTATTTTCCTTTTTCCTAGCGTTTCCCCGGCTTATGCGACGGATCAGGCTGAGGGTCTGCTTTGGCAACTAATCCCAAGATTCGACGTAGGCGTTAGTTTAACGAAAGCGACTGCCATCTGACCTTTCAATCAGAGGGTAAACTAGGCCATATCGGGATCGGTCCGATTTCTTCACTATGATTTCCTTCACCGAAAAGCGATTGGAAAATATTATCAAATTATATTTTTCGTGAATAAGTTCCGAAAAACTCATTGGTACGCGCCGGGGTTTGAACCCGTAACCTCCAAAGGTTAGAGGTAAGAGCGACTCTCAGTCCAAACTGAGAGTCGCTCTTACCTCTGGGTCACTAACGCTCAACGCTAGTTCTAGTAATTATCTATTACGAAGTTATGTCAAATCAAATTCAGATAAGGCAAACGCTCTTTAGCGGTACCAATCGTATGATAATATGTTTTCCCGAGGCTACAAAAAATGTATAAAAACACGATAGAAAATGTTCTCATTCATGCCTCGGTGTTCCTCCAACCCTAACCTACCATTAAATTAAAAATAATGTAAAAAATATTTTTTCAGCTCTCCTGCTATTCAGCGTAATTATACTAAGCGTCATAACGGCCTTGGGACTCGTAAAATTATTTCAAAGGCGAAAAGAGCTATATAACGACGGATTAAAATTAACTGTACGAGATAACTCAGATATAATGCCGAGCCTTCACTTCTTAAGGGGGTAAGTGCGTAGTAAAAAGTACAGGAGTGGACCCACGGGTATTTTAAATTAGCAAATTCCTAACCGATGTATCAAGTACAGTCAACCAATTGGAACTAGCCTAGAGCCATGTTAAAATAACAAGCAGTGAGATATTTCTTACAATCTGATTTATAGCGTCACTATGATATAGTCATACAGTGACCTAGGGTTCCAATTGGGTTCCAGTTTGTGAATGAATTCATTCAGAAATTGCTCATGTACTTTTGAACGCATATTTAAATTTGTAGAGTACAGTGATCAATGGAGATAAAATATACCCCGTGCATAATTTGTAAGCGGACTATACAGGCGTTTAGAAAAACACAAAAAACCGGGATAACCATTTAATTACAATTGCGTATGCCTCTACTTCTTCCTAGCGTTTTCCCGGCTTATGCCGTGGCACCTGTGCTTCAGGGAGCCTGGAGTCTATACAATTATAGTAAAAATTAGTTAATACAAAGAAGTCCGAAGCAATCATTAAGCCATAGACAATTTAAAAAAACACATAAACATAAATTACAGACTTAAAATGACTTGAAATATTTAGCTAAATTATTTATAATTAAGTTTGTTTCAAGACGAGCGTGAATATTTTTATTAGGTATGTTTATTATTCACTCTAAAAGCGATATCTAACGCTGCGCGCGAAAAATAGACGCACTTCTTATTAACGCTAGAAGTAGAAACCAATGAAAAGGGTTAATTGGTTTGACTGGCTCACCGCAAAACCGCGAAGCCTAGTGTGGAGACCCCTATGAAACTCTGTTATGTATTCTTGAGAAATAAAGATATTTGCATTTGTATTTTAAATGGGAATTTACCACTTTCATTCCACAAGTTGTATTTTAAACGAATCGTATCCAAACGTTCAGGAATTTGGTAATTTCTAAAACCCATGGCTAGTACCTACAGTAGCGTATTTATTACCTTTTTCGTAACTGGCGACCTGTTTAGAAATTTTATTAGCCCTTTAATTCTGTGTCAAGAGATTCTTAAGGAATACAAATACCTAAACACTTTGAGTTTGACTTTGACTTTGATTTTGGAAAATGTACGAGTTCAAATAATGAGAATTTGAGTGCTTGACTAATTAACGGAAAATGATAATAACATTATATGTGAGGAATTAGTTCTTGATGTTTAATTAAACCTGTCGAGTGTAAAGCTTCAAAGGAGATTGCTGTTTCATGTATGGATGGAGGCCCGTCCCCTAACGAAAATCGTTGTCCACTGACAAAATCATGTTGCAAAATTATTTGAATAACGATAAGCGAAAATATTTCACACGATTTTCTTTAAATAATGATTTCCTTTATTCAACAAGATATGCAGAAGACACATGATCGATCCCTGCCCTGTACATTACATTCATTTCAGTTTACAACTGCACTTACCCTTTAATTAAGTAAATTATTATAATATTTTAAATGGTTACTTTATAAAATACAATGTGCACACATATTGCATTATTTATAATCTTATCGTTTTTCAGATTATTATTAATATTAATAATATTTGTGACAACCGGCGGAGGGGGATATCCTATCTTTAGCAATAACTATGGTGGACTGACCGTAGCCAATAGTCTATTATTTGCTTATATATTTTCTATTGGTCTGAAAATACCAGTAATGTACGAAGAAGATTCTAGAAGAGGGGTGACTAAGTGGTCAATGTTTGGTATAACTGTGTTGGTAAGTAAAATAGTTTTTGTTGTTTAATACTCAATAACTATGAAAGGCACACGGATAGTGATAATTTCAATTTTGAATAAGGATACCATCAACCCGAGGGGACACTTGAAGTAGATTCATTCAAAAAACACAAACACGATAACATCCAACCAGAATGTTAATATAAATAAAACACTGTATGTAAACCAATGAATACCATTTATTTATTTTTATTTAAGCCATTTTATTTCCTTAATAATATTAAACATATCTTTACAAATTTTTATAACATTCATAGTATTCATACATGCAGATATTAATTTCAACTTTATCATTTATGTGTTAGTTCTTGTTGTTTTATTAAGGACCTCTTGGAGAGTAAAGGCCTCCTCCATTTTACTCCACTTTTCTCTATCCTGAGCTGTCACTATCCAGTTTTCACCTGCAAACTTTTTTAGTTCGTCTGCCCATCTTTCCAGTGGGCGACCTGATCTTCTTTTACCGGGGGGTCCAGCCCATGCAGTAACGCTCTTAGTCCATTTCTCGTTGCTCATTCTTGCCAGGTGACCTGCCCATTTCCATTTAAGCTTTTTACAGTGTGATAGTGCATCGATAACTTTTGTTTTATTCCTAATGTCCGTGTGCCGTTGCTTGTCTTTAAGCTTTAAATTCAAAATACTCCGCTCCATGGCTCTTTGGCATTTTATAATTTTCCCTACCGTATGTGTGTTATAGATCCAGGTTTGGCTTGCGTAGGAGAGACAAGGCAAGAGACATGAGTCGAGAATTTTCTTTTTTAGTCTTAACGGTACATCAGATTTTAAGATTTTTTTGTGACTCCAGAACTTATTCCACGTCATTCTAATACGTCTTTCTAATTCGTCACGA
This sequence comes from Lathronympha strigana, assembly GCA_949128165.1. Classification (NCBI taxonomy): domain Eukaryota; kingdom Metazoa; phylum Arthropoda; class Insecta; order Lepidoptera; family Tortricidae; genus Lathronympha; species Lathronympha strigana. The sequence continues at coordinate 18,551,508 of OX421917.1, read as the reverse complement.
TGTCTGGTTTTCGACATAGATATCTGTTTGCCTAAGTATACATAGTGTGGTACATATTCTAACTGTCGGTTTTCAACGAAAATAGGTCTATAGGCTTTGTTGGATATAATTTTTGTTTTTTCGACATTTAATTCCAGTCCAATATTACGACTGACGCAGTTAAGTTCGTTTATCATCTCTTCTAGTTGTGATGCGGTCTCTGAGAACAAAACTAGGTCGTCGGCGAAACGTAGATTATTGAGGTACTTTCCTTTTATATTTATACCTTTTTTTGACCAATCGAGTTGTTTCATAATGTGTTGTAAAACAGTGATGAATAATGTAGGTGATAGGGGGTCCCCCTGCCTTACACCTCTGCATATATCTATTTCAGCTCCTGTTTTGTCTAGTTTGACCCGGCTGGTACTCTTGTGATAGATATCTTGTACGAGTTCAATGGATTCCGATGGTATTTCACATTCATATAAAGCTTTCCATATACTGGTGTGGGAAATTGTATCAAAAGCTTTGGCATAGTCTATAAATGCCAAGTATAGTGGATGTCTTTTTTCCTCATATTTTTCTATTATTTGCTCCACTACATGGATGTGATCCATTGTTGAAAATGATTTCCTGAAACCCGCCTGTTCTATTGGTTGGTGTTTTTCAGTAATTGTAGAGATGCGACGTTCCAAACATGAGGCGAATAGCTTGTAGAGACATGGCTGTATACTTATAGGTCGGTAGTTTATAATGTTTCCTGGATCTCCTTTTTTGTATAATAGGATTATATCAGATTTGGCCCATTCCCTAGGAATCTGTCTGGAGTCTAATATTTTATTAAAAAGCGTCATTAGGTAGGGTGCTAATAGGTGTCTCCCAGCTATTATTATTTCATTAGCAATGCCGTCAGGGCCGCAGCATTTCCCTTTTTTTAACGTTTTAATTTTGCTTAAAACATCGTGAATTGTAAATCTTTGGAGTGGTGGTGGGGTGCGTAGGGCGTGTAGAGACGCTGTGTTCTTGCTATTCTCAGCTGGATATTGGTCTAGGTTCTTTTTTCTATATAGATGTTTGTAAAAGTTTGTTGCAGTATCTATTATTTTTGATCTGGAGAAAATTTCTTTATCCGACGATTTTTCTTTTAGAGAAGAAACCCATTTCTTTGTTAGGTTTAACTCTTTATATCCTTTTTTCAGGCTTCCCATAGTGGTAAGGTGTTTCTCTATTATTTTTTGTGCATGAGTTTCGTAATCTTTCCTTATTAATTTGTGTATATTTTTATAAAGGTGTCTTAGTTCAAGTTTTTCTTCCTCCGATTTTTGCTTCTTATGTTGTAGTTCTAGTCTCCGCTTTAAAAGAAGTTTTGTGTTTTCAGAAATAATGCTATTAGGTTTATTGTTTGAGATTTTTAAAGAACTCATAGAATCTGTGATGCTTTTTTTCATTGATGAATAATATAGCTCTACGTTTTGACAAGTTGATATGTTACTGTTTTCCAGGTTGTTACACAGATTTTCAAGAAAAATGTTTTCATCTTCTAATGTTTTTAGGCTGGTATTTTGCTGATTATATTTTGCTCTACCTTTCTTGAAATTTGTTATCTGGAAAGTACTTCTTACCAGGCGATGATCGCTAGGAAAGTTAAACTTGTTTATGATTTCTATGTCTGTGAATTTTTCCTTTGTATTGGACATAATATAGTCAAGTTGGCTTTTGGTTTCTTTTGGCGATATCCAAGTCCACATGTTTTTAGATTTCTTTTTGAATATGCTATTAATAATAGTAAGTTCATTTTCAAGAGCAAATTGAATTAATTTTTCGCCCCTGGTGTTCCGTTTTCCATAACAGAATGTTCCTAGAGCTCTATTTTCTTCTGGCTGTTTTTGACCAACACGTGCGTTAAAATCGCCCATCACAATGATGGTTTTGTAGCATTTTTCTAGGGCTCCTTGTAGCTGCTCGTAAAATTCATCTGAGTCGTCTTCACATGCAGTGCTGGTAGGCGCATATACTTGTACAACTGAAATATCTATAGCTTCAAACTTTAAATTCAGTACGCACACTCGTTCTGAAATTGCAATGAAGCTTTCTATATTAGCTTTGAGCTCTTTTTTTAGTAGAAATCCTACTCCATGCAGTCCTTTGGTTTCTCCATAGTAACAAAATATATGCTCATTATCTTCCAGAATTTCGTAGCCTGTTCTGCGTACTTCAGCGAGCCCAATTATGTCAAATTTAATTTTTGAAACCGCCTCCTTGAATTCTAGAAGTCGTTCGTTAGACAGTAGAGATCGTGCGTTGTAAGTGCAGATGTATAGGGGATGACGTGGTGGGTTGTTGTTTTTTGTTAGGTTTTGATTAGTGTTTGTAGTATATTGTAGTTTTTCTTCCATTGTATGTTTTTGAATGGAGGGTTGTGGTCTTCTGCTCCCACGTTGACCAAACGGCTTGGGAGAGTTTTGTGTTTTATTCTGTATTTTATTTCTTTTTATTTCAAATTTAGATGTAGAGAGAGGCCTTACTGATTGCTATAGGTTATTCTGTTCCTGAGCATCTAAATCGGATTCCGATTCAGCTGACTGAGCGACATTGGGCCAGTATGACATGAGGGTACCGTTCTTTTCTGTTTTATTTTTTTTGTTATTCCTAATGGGTTTGTCTTTCTGTGGTGCTGCATTTGAGGTCTCCGGGGATGCGGACAGATTACGCTTGTTGCTATTTTGACGGACCGTTTTTTGTTTCAGGGCTGGTTTATTCTGCAATATAATAATCCGGTCGTATTTTAAGATAGCATTTTTTCCGTCTTTTCTTAATGTTTTGACTTCTTCCGATAAGGCTTTACGCTTTTCTAGTATATTGGGAGGATAGTCTTCTTTTATGTAGTAGTTTAAGCTTTCTAAACTCTTCTTATTTTTTAAAAATGAAATTTTTTTGCCCAGCGTTGATAGGGTAAGCACTATAGGCCTAACTTTATTCTCCTCTTTTTTACCCCGTCTTGTAACAGACTCTATTTCTATGTTCGAGAGTTCTATTTTCATTAAATTGTTGGCAATGTGTATTATGGTTTTTTCTAGCTCTTCATAGCTCGACTCTTTTTCAGGAACCCCAAAAAGCAAAATATTTTTCTTTCTTATTTCTTTTTCAACGTAGTTCAGTCTTTTTTCCTGATTTTCAATTTTTTCCTCCATGCTTTTATATTTTCCCTCTAGAAGATCAAATTTGTCGTCTAGTTTTTTTGTTATCGTGCTTGTTATCCTATCCTCCATTTCTTTATTATCTATTTTTAATTGTTTCATATCTTCCTGAATTGTTTTTAGCATTTTAGTTAGCTCTTCCATTTTTTTTGTGTTTTGCGCCCTCTGTGTCCCTTTATAGTAATTAATTTCAGATCTTGCGTACGCGCAGCCAAATAACTGTGTTTGTTCGGGGTTCGTTATTGTGGTTACGTTGTCTTAGTGGTTCTTGCTCAATCTCATAGATGGCAGCACTTCGTATTTGATATCAGCGCCATCTAGCGGTTCTGGCTGAATATATAACGTGATTTGCACATTTTGTGGTTATTTTAATATGTCCAAGAGATTTATGTCCGTATTTTCACTAAATATTTTTCACTTCTCACGGTATGGGGTGTCCTTCTAATAATTTCAGTCTCGCTGTGTATTTAATGGGAGCAGAGTAACGTTTTTAGACACAGTAAACAAAGACGTATTTTGTCACTTTTTACACTCGGCACTGATAGTTACCATTGCACTATTATTTCACTAAGTGCCTTGTAGTGCACTTTACGTTTTCACAAGTCTTTATCGTGGTTTCACTACGTTTTAATAATTTTATTCGTCAAAATAACACAGAGCTGACGTTAACGGTGCGACAGTGGCGACCTCCGTGTTTATTTATGGTCAGCTAAAATCCTTTTAGGTATGCTGAGATTGCCTGAGATGAGATGAGATGAGATAAAACATCTTATCATACCTCTCCGAGTACCTCCATGAATACCATAGGTGTACTTAATGAATCCCATCTTTTGTTATATCACTAATATTTAAAACGGGATAATTACTATGTACCTACTCATGATTGTTTTGAGCACCCGATATTTCGACACTGTTGCAAGCGCCATGTTCACGGAGTAAACTCTTGGCTGATCAGTGTTCAGCGCCTATACCACGAAAAGCGATTGCAGATTTGTATCTCCATCTCTGTCACACTTGCATATTGGAGTGACAAATAGGGTAGGTTTTCCCGTCAAATGCCAATTTTCGATGTTCGTGGTAGGCATGCTGATATTAATGATAAGTATAAGACAATATTTTTTTCGAGTTTTCGGGTTTGGTCTAGTTCCCTTAAGCTTAAAATTAATATTCTGATTTTTAATTGTTTTCTATGTATTTGTAGTGAATCTAAGTATAGGTAGGTAGGTACATAATATATTTCGCCGAGTCTGTTGCTAGTGAATTAAGCCGAGACCGGCCTGCGGCAGAATACCGCATCGTATATAACTTAAACTAATCGGTAGTAGTAGCCTAGAATTTGTATTCGGCCAGAACTCCAACTTCAGAACTAAGAACAGGCAACAACTTAGGTAAGTTAGTAGGTTGGCCACGCAATAGAATTAGAATTAATAAAAAAATTAAAAACATACTGCTGCCCTAAGGGAAAAGAACGTATCTACAGTTAAATTAAAAATCTACATTAAAAATAACAGTAGGTACATCTTTTTTTCACTGACTCTGAATATCTGTAAATTAATTTAAAAAAAAAGACGGATACGTAATTTTTTCTTACGGCGGCTGAATTATGTACTGTAAAACCACGGTGGAAAGAAAACAAGGTGAGACCGACCAGTGGTGTCTCTCGCTAACGACGACGTTATAGCCATACCTTGTTTTGTTGTATCCTGAAGATCTCCTATATGCCAATCCTACAACTATAGTCCAAAGTTATTAAGCATCAGTATTAAGTTAAAATAAGGCTATTTTTGGTTTTGTGTGAATTTTTTTTTATTATGAACTTCGCCTTAGAACTGAGTCTTAAATAATATTTTTAACGGGTCACTCACGTAATAAGAACTGACCCGAAAGACGGACAAACAAACAGACACACACACTTTCTCATTTAAGTATAATATTAGTGTGGAAGTGTGGATATTATTATGGATTTGGAGATCGTTGTCCAATATAAGATTTATTTCTGTTGCAATAACGATAATGATGACTAAATAAAAAAAATGTGGCTATATTTAATTAATTATTAATTTCCACAGAGATCGTTGGTGCTGTGTTTTACTGAGATAGCAATAAATGCGGCAGCACCCCGCTCTCGCTACCTTGGGGCTCCGCTTTGGGCACCTTTATCCTGCATTGCCATAACCTACCTTGTGGTAGCCAGCGTGTACCTGGTCGACTTGAAAAAGCAGAGAAAGTTTAAGGTTAGTGGAAATATCACAGAACACGTAAGAACTATAGAAAATTATGTATTCAATTCTATTACTACTTTTTATGTTAAATACTTTCGGTAGGTGTCGCTACGCGTCTCCCTTAAAGGCATAAACAAATGAAAGAAATGGAGGAAACATTCGGCCGTTTCGAGTAAGCGTCGATCAATGGGAGCTACCGTATTGTCGCTCACCAGGTCGCGCCATTCATGCGTGGGTCCTGTGTCAGTATGAGAGAATTGTCAAAGTGACGTTTGAAATGTTCCCGCAGGACCCACGTTCCACTAGCGCCCCTAGCGGAAAATCGACTCGCGGTAATCCTCATTGGCAGAGCGATTTTGTCGGTGTTCAGAGAGATCACAAGTTCGTAGTTCGACGCGGGGAATTTTACAATTTTTCTCTCAATTATTAAATTAAAAATTGTGTTCGCAGACGTCTTTGCTTAATAGAAAATTAATTTAGCGCTTAAGTTCTAAATAGATATTGCTGTGACCTGTTGATTTAAATAATCTAAAACTGGTCCTATCTTTAGAGCAATTTAGAGGAACGTGATTTTGGACATTATATGTACAGTCCCCTGCATACAAACTATCTATGCCCCCACATAGAAATAGGGGTCCGTTATCTCTGCAGCTAATACATACACGTATATTCGCGCATGACAAATAACCAATACCTACTTAATAGACCTACGTGCACCCACTGACACCGTCCCACCTCCACGATGCCAAGCAGAGCCAGCGCCAGAGGCAGCGGAGGTCTTCACGCCAATTACAACTTTGAGACCCTTGGTCCGTGGAGTCCAGCGGCCCAAGGTCTGAGATATTGTGGCCAAACGACTGGTTGACGTCACCGGGGATAAGAAGGCTCCACCTCGCTTATTGAATATTTTGAATGAGAACCATGTCCCAGGGGCCGGGTTTGTTAGTTTTATGGTATTGCAGCTATTTTAAATTTAAGTTAATTACAAATTTTAATGTAATATTAAATATATTTCAGGATTCTGCTAGAGCTGCTGGGTCCCTCTTTTGGAGCTGGTTTCTTGGAACACTACTTTTGATCATAATGATAATTTCAATCCACGTTTTCTACTTTACCGAGTGCAAACAGTATGTTCTTAAAATAACTTTATTCTACTGTTATTTACTAAGCAAAACTTGCAATGTTCAGAAACTGTCCATTAGTTAAAAATACTTATGAAACCTGTTAGGTAAAATTTAAGATACGAGTAGTTTAGTTTGAGTGTATAACATTTAAATTTTTTTTTTTTGTAGGAAATACCTACGATAGTTAACACGATAAGATCTATAAATGTATGACCTTGGGTAAAATATAATCGTCCGTACTCAATTGATTGCAGGAAACTTATTTGATAGGTGCAAGAAGAGCCTATGCTCAGTAGTGAGCGATACTCGTAAACAGCTGAAATTATGATGTTATTTTATATAGCCTATTAAGGTGTCCCACTGCCGGGCAAAGGCCTCCCCTCTTCTCCTGCATTCGGTCCTATTATTTGCTGTCCCACCAACCTGCGCAGAAACGCCTCCAGATCGTCTCGGCATCTTCTTTTCGGTCTGCCTCTTTCTCGGCCTACGCCGGTTGCGTAGTCCCGTGGGTCCCATTCCGTAAATTATGATAAAGAGCAATAATTAATATATTAATAACTATGCAAGTTAAAAAACTTACACGCTGGCTTCTAATCCAAATAGTTAGTAAATTACTTCACCTTACCTTATCATATGTAATCTTTTTGTAGATATACAGAATTCGATCCACATCGAACCTCCTGGACGGCGCAAGGCAACAACTGCCAAGAGGACGACGTCTTCAGTGAAGTATTTAACAAGAACCTACTTCGTGTAAATAGAGATGAACCGTTCTATGTGGACTATTACTACGCCTTTACTAAAGGAATACTTGGTAAGGCTATATATATATTTTTTTTATTTTTATTTTATAGGACATTCTTACACAAATTGACTAAGTCCGCAGTAAGCTCAAGAAGGCTTGTGTTACGGGTACTCGGACAACGATATATATATAATATACAGATATATAGGAAACATCCATGACTCAGAAACAAGTATCTGTGTTCATCACACAAATAAATGCCCATACCGGGATTCGAACCCAGGACCATCGGCTTAGCAGGCAGGGTCACTACCAACTACGCCAACCGGTCGTCAAAATATTTGCTGATTAGGTAAAAAATAAAAACGCCCATTATCGTTTTCTATATTTTATTTGCTAGAAAAATAAACTTTAGAAAAACTTATATTCTTCAATTAAATGGCATACGATAATAATACTTATTTAATTCTGATCTAAATTAATTAACATTAGGTTATGTAGGTAATTAAATATACGAAACACACTTCACACGGTTTCATATATTTCAGGTGTAATTTCATACAAACTCACAGCACTACTTGGCTTAAAAGCTGGTGTCATCTTCTCCCAAAATGAAGATTATAGAATCAAAATGAAGCAGTGGAGTATCTGGGCAGCAGTTTTCTGTGCTGCTGGTATAGTCTTTGCTGCTATCTCTGGTCCACTTCATTTTAATCTGTGGTAAGTTTCCTTTTAAGTTTTTGTATACAGGTGGAACATTTGTAAGCACTTAAATTGTAAGTATTTAATTTAGAATTACGGATTGGAGTTAATTAAATTCGGAACGATTTTATTCTCCGTATTCTGAGTAAGATAAACATGAAATTTACGTATTTTAGAAAAAAACATTGGATTTGTCTCGCAAAAATGCCCATATCGAAAACATTGGGATAATTATATTTTAGCAAATATTTTATTTTTCCGAAAAATCAAATTAGAGATACCTTATTGCGACATTAATCACTATTTTCCATAATAATTGTATGAAAAATACTGTTTTAAAATAATAACTAGGTGAATAACACACATAAAATCAATATTAAAACAATAAATTAATACGTATTTTAAATAAGTAAAATAAGTAAGCTTATAAGAACACAATTCAAGTTTGTATATACATTGTGTTAAACTTCTTGAGTAGGTAATAAATAAAATAAGTAAAAAAATAAACCACGATTGCCATCTTAAAGTGGTAGCTAACAAAAATGGCAGCCAATCAAAGATGGCGGATGTCGGGTTTTATAAAACACTAATCTCTCAATCAATCAAGGGTAGCCTTTTTGAGTACTTCAAAGCTTGTAAGTTGTGATACTTAGGATTAACTGGATCAGATCTTTAGAACCATGGGAGTGTGTATAGCGTTAGTCATCCTTAAATGTGCATTAAAACCAAATAAAACTGCGTGCTGTGCATATTCAATGCAGGCGAGCATTATACGGAATTAGCCGCATTGACCTTAACTACATTTCTCCAAAAATCTGTATAAAAGTATTCTAGCTAAACTTTTTTAACTATGACAGTCGGAAATACCTGCTAAAACCTCAACAAACAAGTCCTACCGATATTGTAACAAGCAGATTTAATGTCAGATTCCACAATTTAAGGTAAACCAATATTTGGTCATTCGAAACCGACTTTTATGGAACTCTCGCGAACAAATTTGTATGCAAAGCGTATTAAGGTAATATAAAATAATTAAATTCTGATTTTGTTCGATATAGCCTATATCGATATTGTTTAAGCGGCTGAAATAATTAAAGCTAATCAATGTGCTAATTATAGGATTACAAAGGACCTAACCGTTTTGCCTTTCTTTCAGACTTGTAGTTTCGGTATAAACGGGACAGAGAGGCAAAACTTTATGGTTCGCATTTAGACCTGGTTGATTTGACAAAAAAAATTAGATGGATATTATGGGAATTAATTAGTTTATTATTCTGTGGCTAGTTATAGTCTTTATAGGAGAGTTTTCTCTACACCGGGACATGGTTATTATAATTTAAAACACGCAAAAGTTCTTGAATTGAATTGAATTCAAGAACTTTTGCGTGCACAATGTACTTAAGTATATTGTGTACATGGTAACACTTAATTGAACTTACATATTGTTTCCAGGCCGATATCTACAATCTTTTTCATCTCCTCCTTAACTCTCTTCATCTACACCTGCATCTACCAGCTCACCGAAGTCCAAGAGATCTCGAGTGACACCATCAGTACCTTCGGAGTAGCTTCCATCGCCGCTTTCTCCGGGCACCTTCTCTTCTCCCCCTCTTTCCCCTTTTATTGGGGGAATTTGGACACGCATTTCTTGTGTTTGTGGCAGAGTGCGTGGATCGTGTGTCTCTGGATGGTGATCACTGTTTGTTGGATGAAGTTGAGGAGTTATTTGATTATAAATGTAGTTAGCGATGAGGGTGCAAGGCGTGCGGTTTTAGCATGGTAGTATTTTGTATATATTCCTCCTCACATTTCATGGTCTAGCCGGAAGATCAGCGTTGACTTTCGGGTCGACATAATGCTGAGGCGAAACCATTTTGTGGTAAATTTTATATGTATTTTATATTTACCACTAATAAATTACTTGTATTTGTATTTATCTTCTACTGGGCCCATTTGGGCACACATTTCTTGAGTTTGTTGAGTTTGTGGCAGATAGTGTGGATAGTGCTTTTTTGGATAGTGATCACTGTTAGATAAAGTTGAGGAGTTATTTGATTACTAAAGTGGTTAGCGATGAAGATGCGAGGCGTGCAGTTTTATGTTAATGTTAATATTTTGTATTTGTTATTGACAAACCTTTCATGGTAAATAAAAACAGAAGAATCATGTGATTGTTCTATTTTTATTTATTGTTTAATTTGATGACATAATTGCCTAATTTAATACTACTTTAATATATTTTGACATTTTGAATGTATTGTAATCATAATTGAAGAAACTGACAATCTGAATATAATGTAAGTAGTTTTAAGTGATTTTATATATTGTGAGATAAACAAATAAACTAAAGTTAGGAGCTTTGAATTACAACGAGTAAATGCCGCCATCATCCTAGGTACAGTGCCTTAAGGACTTATTTTAAATTTAAGGTAGGTACCTTGTAACATATATGTAACTTGTAATATATTTTGTTAGTAATAAACTAAACTAAATCAACTTATTTTTCAAACCACCTTCATAATTTTTTTCTGTTCAAGTTAGGGGGGATCAAAGTGGCACTTTTCTGTTTAAGGACTACACATGTTTACGTTTTCGTGCATTAACTAGTGGAGTTGTGGTGGTGGTATGATGCTGTTCGTATTTGTTTTTTTCCTCTTAGTTTTTGTGAAAAGCAGTATGTGTCACACGGTATCAAAATTATTTTCGTCTTGGCCGTTAACGGTTGAATCCCTCATTACGCTCAGAATTCTGCTTTAGAATCCCTCACTTAGTTCGGGATTCATCCATCGCTTCATTCGGAAGTCAGTGTACGCCCTCGCCGGAAATATATCATTTTGATCCGTTGTAACACAATCTACTATTCACAAACAAGCATTTAATGATCCACACGATAAATATCTTTATACATACCAGTTTCCGTACTCTATGTTATAAAGCCCCAGTTTAAGATATTAAAGGATCCAGCGTACAAAAAGTCGTCATCATCATCACACTCACACGTCTCGATGTAATTAAATACGCCATCCAAAGCAGGTTAATTAAGAAGAAAATTATCTCCTCAAACACAGGCGGAGGCGTGACGTGATGGTAAAGTTCATGAGCGATGAGCGAACGTGTAAGTATCGCTCCGCTTGTGCAGATACCGATCGCGTGTTCCATCGCGCTGCAAATAGAAAAAAAAATGAAAAAAGTTTATTGAACAAATGAAACATTACAGAGTAAATCACGACCATGTGGCCTGAGCTAGCAGTTTTATCATGACAGTATCTTACATACTCTGGCTTAACATCTATACCTATACTATATAGAATCTGTACTGTATAGAATCGATAGGCGATGGATTTTAAACCTTATCTATTTTATTATCCTTGTCATTTTGGACCAATTTGAAATGCGGCGGATATGGCAGTAAGTACATCCTGACTGTCAGAAACTGAATTGAATTTTGTATATTACTTAATTTTTATCATAATAGTAACAAGCAACCGTCAAGTATTCGTATCCGAGGCCGTCCTCGCAAAGTTTTGCCTTCCAGAAACTCGGTTAGACCTTCTCTACCTTTAGACGAAGTAAAATTTCCCTTGTCCTTGTCCCTCTATTTGCTGGCTACTATATTATTATGGGAAATTTTGTTTGGTGGATTCCTGGCGGATTTACCCGCTATGAAGATTCTACGGATTTCGTGATCGTATATGGCCGGCAATTCTCTTCTAACTTGGGGCGTATTCTAAATTGAACGACCGCTTGGGAGCTGAAATATGGCTCAAATTCCAACAGAGAAATGCCTACTCGCACTGAATTATGGCTAATGAGACGAATATCAAGGATTTATGCCGTTTTTTATTTTTATTTTATTCGGCGATCGCGGGGGAATTCCGGACGGTTTTAATTCCGTGCGTTTTTAATTTGACTCCTAAAAATATTGGGTAAACTGTGGGCTGTTGGAGCTGTCGGCCGCAGACGACTTGATGAATTCCATTTGGCATTTGGATATTTTTGTGATTACGTCTAAAAATTCGGATGGAATATCGACAATAGCCTTTCTCGGCTCCAACTGTTGATTTAATAAGAGAAATAGACTCACTAAGCAGAAGAAAAACATCAAAAAATGTGGGTCAGAAGAACATTTTTGCATTGATGATGATACAAACGATCATAGATAAAGAAGGCCTAGATAGTGTGTCCGTATACCAGCAATGAAGCCACTTCAATGTTGAAAAATATTCAACATTTGGAATGACGTCTATCAGTGCTCAAGGTCGTGTCATCGCAAAAACATCTCCCGGTTTTTATTATAAAATTAAGTAATAATGGTTGGTTGTGCAGTGATTGGGTGTTCTAACTTATCTTCCAACACAAACACAGCACGTAAGATCACATTCCACTCGTAAGTATTAAGTTTTATGTTATATTTTTACGTATTTATAAATGCAAAAAATTCAAACGCCGTTGTATGAAAATGTTGCCAGTACAATGATTATATTTCCCTCCGATTGGTGCATAATAATTACGTTCGAAAATGTCTATATTTGCTAGTGTTTCGCTTATTGTTATTTCTATTTACATATTCGTTTCCAATTATAATATTTGTTACCAAGTTTTAAGTTACATTTGTTTTTTATCTATCTAGTATTCATTTTAGGTTTCCAGTTGACGAGTATCTCGCCGCCCGAATGGCTAGCGAAAATAAGGCTGAATAGAAATGACCAATTATGGAAACCGACTAAATATAGTAAAATTTGCTCTGATAATTTTGAAGATAAAAACAAATATCAGACTAAAAATAAGGGTTCTATGGAACCTAAAATTAGATTTGTTATTATAAATATTTTATTTTATATTTTTATTTTTACTGTATATATTAAATTTTAGTATAAGTTTATTTTATTGTAACTTTAGTTTAGTTTCTTACAATAAAAATATTTAATTATAAATTCCAAACCTACGCAATTTAAAACAATTTAGTATAACTAAAATTAAATGCCTTAAATCCCTCTACTATAGACGCACAGGGTTTTCCTGGCAACATTATTTTCATCCCTATGTATGTGTCGCCCCGTGTAAATACGAGCGTCGTACGCACACATGAATTCACTTTTGGCTTCAACTTTGACGGTTTCGTAGTTTGACGTTTGGTCTCTAGGCTTAATACCTTTATGCAAACGATATAATATCTTTTGTACGAAAAAGAGCTTAATGACGTGAGTGACGTTAGTGACATTAAGTATCAAATTTATACAGTCATATTAATCATTTCCACGGAAGTTCGCATAGGCTTCCTGGTGTATCCGTTCGAGTCCTGAAGGGTGTGGTTGCCATATTACAGATCGTTCTATGCGTCACTTTCGCAATTAAAAACTTATCGGAACGTGACAGTCATAGTGATACGAGTAACCCGACTATACTAACTAGCTGAAGATCATTTATTTGTGTGGTCATTATGCATATTTGTTCCTGAGTTCTCTAGGTCCATGGAGTCCCAACGCACTCAAGCTTTTCTTCTGTCTGGTTGATGTTACTGGTAACCGAAGAGCTGGTGGCTTCCTCGCACAACGTATCAGTATGTATTGCGATACAACGAGGAAATGCCGCCGGTATCCTAGGTACAGTACAATGCCTCAAGGACCTATTTTAGATTTAACTCAGAGGTTGGTAGATAAATATGATAAAAGATAAATGTTTTACCCTATATCTATTAAAATATATCGTCTCCTAGTACCCACAGCACAAGCTCTGCCTAATTTGGGGCTAGGTTGATCTGATTAAAACTGTCTCGAAATATTTATTTAGTCAAAAACTTTTTAAGTCACCCATGTAATGTGACTAACATACAAATACCTACCGCTCTCGCAATCCCAAACTATTGCAACTAGCCCAATTAGTCGGATAGAAAATCACCGATACGTAGATTACCTAGTGCTTAAACTCCTTCGTTAAATCCTGGGAAGTTTGCTCGCCTGTTTTGCATCGTGCACGGTTGGGTGTTTTAGGCGAATCGGCTAAACCTGTTAGGGTTGGGCCATTAAATTGGCTTCTATATTAATCAATATTTGAGAAATCCTTAAAACATTTTAATGTTCCACCGTGTTGTGTTGTTGTGTGTAAGTAAGAAGAAAATTGTTTAATTTATATTTAAAAAAGAAATCGTATGGCATTATACGTATACAAGAATAGGCAGATACATAAATAAATATAAGGGACAATCTTACACAAATCGACTTAGTCCCACGGTAAGCTCAACAAGGCTTGTGTTGTGGGTACCTACTAGATCACGATATATATAATAGATGTTACATCTATGGATGTAACACATAACTCAGGGACAAATATTCGTGATAAACACACAAATAAATGCCCTGACCAGGATTCGAAGCCGGGACCTGTTTCGTAGGCAGGGTCACTACCAACTAGGCTAGGAGGCCGTTACTGGTAAATAACAGGCGCCTGTTGGCCAGGCTCGCCTGTTGGTCTTCTGGTGGTCCCGAATATGAGTGTAGAGGGCATCGCTGGATTATATGCTCCATTGTTTGGACTTCTTCGCCACACTCGCACATAGCAAAAAATAAAATAAAAAAATAATCGCTTAGGTTCATCCGTTTAGGAGTCACGACAGACAGACACTGATACACAAACCCTCATGTATTGATGGTCAGAGTCACCGGCATGGAAACCTATAGTCCATGCTTAAAACTTCAGTTTTGGTACTGAAAGTTTAGTGGATGGTTCGCAATGCTTACCGCCGTTTTTTTTTTAAATTGAGGAATAGGTAAGCATTTGACTACAATCTCACCTGAATCTTTATATTAGATGAACTAAATCTGCAGTCGAAAGATCCCGGGAATCAAAGACAGGATCATCGTGAACCGGTTTTGTAATTTAAGACAGTCGCCTGCGTCGTCGCGCACGGTACACCGCTTGATAATGGAGTCCTATGATTTTCGAAACATGTCGTGTGTAGTGACTAAAAATACGTAAATATTATCAATAATTTATTTTAATATGAGAATGTTACTCTCCGACATAAAATGGATTGAAATCACAGAACTAAAAATTGATTTAATGAACAATAAATATTGAGATAAGTTTTTCTAGTACGGAACCTCGAACTCAACCCAGAATCTGAAACTGCAATGATTGCAATGCCTCCAAGCCGCATCCGAAAGCTGCAATTAGTCAAACGCTATTGCTAAACAGAGTAATAGTACCATAAAGGATACTCACACTACACCGCACCGGCACGGGCCGTGACCCTTGTGTCAATTTATATGGAAAATGTCACGTTGACGTGATCATCGAGCTATCCGAGCCGATCACGTGACGCTGTCTATAGAAATTGACACATCGTGCATGGTGTTACGCGATTCATCCTTAACCCTTTGACCGCCAAGAACGCCTAAACTAAAGGGGTCGTGTGCTGTTGTCAGTGAACGCAGATAAAGCATGGAAGCATTATGTCTGCTATATTATGGCACCACGGACATTGGTACCTCGGTAGGCGGTCCTTATGATTGGTACCGGGCGCGATTTCTGTTTGACCGCGATGTCAGTGAGTGACAGATGTCTAAAACTAGTTATCAGAACAACGTATTTTACAATGAAAAATGCCTTCATGTGTGGTGAAGTGGTGCAGAAACTATACTGATCATTTCAAGACTAGTGGAATCACATTTCACAGGTAAGTAAACAGATAAATTTAGCGAAAACTAAAAAAATATCTGATGACATTTTCTATATAGGGATGATGTTATGCTAAATGAACTAGACTATTTTCTTAACTTGTGCGATTGTAATTTTATGTATTATAATGATAAACTCTAACTGACAAACTTGGATTTTACTAATACCTACCTTATACGGAATGGTGCTATACAAATCTACTTATTTCAAATTCATATTAATCATTTTTGATATTTCCTGATGTTCTACCTACGTTGATACCTACGTTTTCCTTTGTAATCAGAGTCCCACAGTATCCTAACCGTCGTCAACGATAGATAGAGGCTGTCCAACCGGAGAGGCATGAAACAGATTGGATGCCTACCAAGGCATCTAGAGTCTGTTCCATGCACTTCAAAGCTGAAGATTTCTATTTGTCTAAAAAAGGCTTCACGCAGCTTGCTAAAACCGTTATACCGATTTGTACTGTAGATATACTTTGGTTTAAATACGGGTGTATGAAAACAATATTTGTTAGTAAATTCGTTTGATGAATTTGAATTTTTTCAGATGGTATTTTCAAGTGAAACGTCGCTATCAATTACTAAACAGGGATTGAGGCAGCCAGATAGATCATCAACCCTGCCGCTCAAAATAAGTAATAAAGAAAATGACTATGCAGAAAATCAAAGTCCTCAGAAACGTCGAATAGTCAGTTATTTAACTACACGTACTTACCGTAGTTATATATTTTGTAATGATATCTCAGCTGTTAAATTTCAACGAAATCCTTTAACTGATACTTCATTATAATGTTTTCTGGTACCGCAATAATAATTCATTAAAATGAAACATATTTTATTATTTTTAATCCGATCAATCCGTTTTAACGTGTTTGGTACTTGATTTTTCCGTCAATTTAAGGTAAATTATTCGAATTGGAAATGTAATTTTACTTATGTCATATTACATTGTATTTTTACTTTTTAGATCTCGTGTCCAAGCTGTGGACATCATTTTGGTGTTCCTAATCAGGTGGATGCGGAAAATTCAACTGAGATACTCCATCGACGACAACCTTCGTCACTATTGTTATCAAATTACTTGAAACTTATGGACAGAAAACTGTGTGTTACGCCTTTAAATATATTATCTTCAAATATTCTGATTCTGAGAGAGTGGGACGCCAGCCCGCTTCACGAGCGCTGGAGGACCTACCACAGGCCTGTCGCAACGGAATCGGGGTGATCCGAGACGCAGCAGGCTCCAATTAATATTATTTATTGTTTGTGATCGTTTTATTTAATTATAATTGTAAGCTGTTTTTTGTTATTATCTTTATATGGAACTAATTATTCTGGAATAAACTCATTCATTCATTCATTCATTCATATTCTATGCTTTTTTTCGTACCGAAAAAAGGGACGCTATAAATTTAAAAAAAAAATTGTACTGCGGGATTGGCTTGTCATACCAGACAGATATATCTACTTGTTAGTAGTAGTAGTTGGCATCGCCACCTAAACAGAAATAAACCGCTACCATTTCCTTTTAGTTGTTCACGCAAAATCAGACTATATGACACAGACTAACAAAGTTGGGGAATCAGCAAGACTAAGTTGAAAATAGAACATTGAGAGATTAAACAAAAATCTTCTTCCACAAATTACCAGTTTCCGCATTCCTACTTCCTCTCCTCCACTTTGCACAATGCTGGTATATATTGAACAAAAATGGAGAGTTTATCAGAAAATATAAATCCCTTAATAAGGGCGCTACTTAATATTGATGATTGAATAAACCAAATCAAACATTTATGTATGTACTTGGTATCGACTAACAGGCTCCTTATGTTCAGATCAAATTAGATGCTTAATAGATGGTCAGTAGTCGATAGGAGAGGGTAGTGGTGCAGGGCATAAGGCGTTTCTGATCCACACTAGCTAGTGCTAAGTGCAGTTCCCACCGTACCTACAATATATATAAATGTAGGGAGCGGACTGCCCATACGGATAGTTATGAACATGATATTTATATCATGGTAGCGTTAACAATATCGAACCCTACAATTATTCCATACTCGTACATGTTAAGTTACCTACATAAATAATCGTGCGGCGAACACATCAACAGAACAATAAAATTAATAGTGATTTTCTACTTTAAATTTTATTTAAACTTATCACAAGAAAAATATTGCATGTAAAAATTGTTCTTTGTTGCATCAATCTGTCTACAGACAGTGCGTTTCCAATGTCACTATAAGGGCCTGGCCACATGTCCACGTTGCGGCGCCGCCAACGTAAAACGGCACGACGCACGACGGCCAACGTGCCGTCGCACGTTGTTTTTTACGTTGCCGCCGACGTGAAAATTAACGTCGACGTTGCCGTGGCACTGTGCCTTGTACGATGCCGCTGCCGTGAGAATGAACGGTGACGGTGCCGCGGCACGGTGCCACCACATCGGCGGACGGCGCACGGCTCGGTCGTTTTATTTAGCTATTAGCCTGGTCAACGAATGATTCTAGATGGAATGGTCAAACTTTAATATCGAATATATCTATCATATATCGTCCCTATCGACCTGCTCTAGCGACGGTCCATCGCCATGAATGTTAGGCTTTGGTTTTGGCTGATTATTTTAGCGCATCCCTCATCCCTCTTGCATCAAAAGTTGACGGGAATCCAAATTGTTATTCTTTTTTTTCGTAAATATAAAATTACCACATTTATTTCGTGGGTGCTCAATTGGGCAATCATGAAGAGGACACTTACATAACATGTTTTGGCAGCATGTTACCCCTTTTTTTCTTTGAGTCGTATCAAGCAGTGGCTGAGATAATCTTAAATTAAGCTCGATAGGTTGTCCAGAATATATTTACTAGACGTCAATAAAAACATCAAAAAATCCTAAAATAAAAATAATAACATATAGCCTTGTATCAGATACGGCCTAAAATACTCTCAGATTCTCAGGAATCTCAAAAACAAAAGAATCTCAGACGAAATAATACACATGTCATCAATTAGGCCAGGTTCATTTTGTATTTATACTTAACGATACAATCTTTAGTTTTATCAATAAATTGGCTATGTTTTCATAATTTTTATTTACTTCAAATCATTATCTACAGGGTGTCCCGAACGATACTTCTACAGCTGATAAGGTCAATGACCCTGAGTAAGAATCAAACCATTTATTATTTGTTATGAATGTGTTGATTTGGTTTAGTTTTAGGGTTCCGTACCACAAAAATGAAAACCCTTATAGGATCACTTTGTTGTCCGTACGTGTGTCCGTCCGTCCGTCCGTCCATCGTCTGACAAGACCCTTTATCTCGAAAATGCCTAGATGTATCAAGTTGAAATTAATACCACATACACAAGTCTGTAGTCCCTTGAAACTGAGAAAAAACTAAACCTCTACGTCAACGCCATCAAGATACCGCCGATTATATCGCATTTCTCATACATTTACAATGGGAATCAAAATGTATCAGGGTAATTCCCGTTAATTTAGAATCACGAAATTTAGCAAAAAGCAAGAGCTTGTAGTAGGTACAAGTACAGGAAAAAATCTGAAAACCGTATAGTTGCCGCATACTGAGAGTTCCGTGCCACCGGAATTTTAAGTAGGTACCTAAGGTCACAACTCACAAATGGGGGAGAGGTTGAGCATCCTTTGTGTGAAACCCTCGGTGGGTGAGTCCGACTCGCACTTGGCCGGTTTTTTAAGTAGACACATTACTATTTATTATAAATTGAAAGAGATGTTTCTAAATATGTATTTTTTTTTAAGTTGTACCTAAATTTTGCAACGGTAAATGATACATATATTTATGCATATGTAGGTAAAGGTATAGTTTAAAAATAAATTAACTATCTAAAAGTTTTCTCCAAGAAGCTATTGTCTCAGATAAAGAGTTCCCAACATGTACATGCACAGAATGAAAAGAAAAGTGTGGAGGGATAAAGATTTGATCAAAATCGAGCATTTTTCGGAACTCATATCTGCTAGTCTATGATGGTCGGGTTTTTATCGTTTACCGACGTTGCTGTCACGTTCTAACAAGTATGTATGTGCGAAAGTGACGCATAGCGTGATAAGCGATAAAATGGCTACCATGCTAACCCTACTGGACACCATATAAAAATTATAGTATGTCATGCAACGCGACAACGCAACGTGAATTCACTCAATCCGGCATAACGTGTATTTGCACGGCGCGCGGCGAGGCAACGTGCAACGTGCATCTGTACGTTGCGCGGCAACGTATATTTTCACGTCGTGCAACGTGCCGCGCAACGGCACCGCGCCGTTTTACGTTCACGACGCCGCAACGTGGTCATGTGGCCAGGCCCTTATTCTCGCAACATTCATGTGTCAGCGCTAGTGCCAATCACAACAAAGAATATTGACGTTAACCAATTATGTTTTATGATATTTTATAATAGAAAACCGACTGATATTTTGATGAATTTGATTGGCAGTGTAGCGGACATGCGTATATCAGATTTATAGCCAGGTTTATGTTGACGATTTGTTTGAAGGAATTCTTCCATGTTTATTTCCGTTCACTGGCTGTCGTACCCACGACGCCAGCAACGCCTAAAATTGTCTCAGTTAAGGTGTACTTCGATCATGAATAATAGTATTTTATACAATCGTGCTATAATGAAGGGTTTTTCAGTCGAGTACCGTGTAAGGTACGAGATTGAAAAACTTAATTATACAAAACTTAATTATACTTATTAATTTACTAACATAGACATAGACACTGAACTAACAATATGTGGACCTTATGTTGTCTTGAATAAATAACTTCATTCATTCATTCATATTACGATTGTATACAATACTTTTTCTACGAGTCATCATCATCATCATCATCTATGGAGGAACAATTTCATCATTCAATTTCATTGACTTAACAAGGATGTATGACATAGACGCCTTCCTTGCTAACTGGCCCGATGAAGCAAAACAGAGGGATTTATGGTGATCCAAGGGAGAGGCCTTTGCCCAGCAGTGGGACACTCTGAAAGGCTAATTAAAAAAAAAAAACAAGGATGTAACACAAAAAGATGGCCGGCAGGCCGGCGCGGTCGGCGCAGGCGTGGGGCGCGCGCTCGGCAAAGTCCCAGGCGGCATCGCAAATAAGTATAGAATTTGTATGAAGTTCTATTATAGTTGCCTACAGCGTATCGAAATGAGATATTATAGTTGAGTTGGACTGTCTAATATCGAAAAGTATGAGCTTATAGTTTTGTCTATGTACTCGTAATTGGCAGATTAAAGTCGGCGAGTAGAAAAAATCTATTTAGAATCGTTTTGCTCAGCACTACGAGATTCGTCATTGTTGGTTATCGTAACATGCTTGGCGTCTGACTGATCACTTCATTCAAATATGAAATCGGTCAAAGGGTTAAGGGCCACTTGCACCACCCAGGGTTTGCCGCATAACCCAGAGTTAATATGAGGCAGCTTAACTTTGGGTTAGCGGCTAACCTTGGGTGGTGCAAGTGGGCCTTACTGTATCATAAAATACATACGATATAACCTTAACATTTTTTCGCACCAAACTACACCAGTCAAATCTGCCTATAAAGATCTACTTATTTTCAGCAAGGCAGAACAAAGAATAATGCTTTTGATAATAATTTAAGTTAATTACAAGCATTGCAGTACCAAAGAATTTCGAACATTCATTTCGTTCACGGTCATAAAGCATAAACTCTCCCACTTAAGTACCCACATAGTTTGAGGAACTATTCCAAACTTGTAACCAGGAACCCTCGGTTGTGCCGCTAAGTATTTCCCCTGGCAAACGGGTGCTTCACACGAATTTCTGTGTGGCAATTATTTATTTACGTTCTTGTACACAATTTGGCGGAATTCGTCGCGTAACTATGTGTAGAATATTGTAAAGAACACAATTTTCTAATAATTGGTTTACGAAAAAAAAATAGATATTTTCTCCGTGAGCGTGTAAGTGTAAGATTTGAACTGAATGACTTAAGTTATAGAAATCTTTGACATAGTCGTTAAAATAGTTTTTTTTTATCATTGTTGTTTACTATATGTTGTAACAAAAAATTTTGGTGATCCGTTTAATGGCGTAACCACTATCATGCTGTGATAAGAACAAAAAAAAAGGAAAAACATTTAAAGCATTTTTTTCCTATCAGATTTTTAAGTTATTTGTGGCAAAGAAAAATCGCTACTTAATGTAATGGCCCCACCGTGGTCAGCGTATCTGAGTTCCATTTAATGAGTCGCCCGATATACTTAGCCTAGGAGGCATAAATTACCTTTCACGTTGGGCCATCGCCAATAATGCTATAAAGCTTATTCATGTGAGCGTGTTGAGGCGATATTAGATGGTAGAGATTACAGGAAATGTGCTTTAGTTTAGTAATTTGTCGTTTGCTTAGGAGGTTCGTTTCTTAATCGATCTCTGGTATTTTCTACTCCAGTACTTTAATTTGTCAATTATTTAATTGACTGACAGCGATATTAAAAAAGTGGACATTATAACGTTGCCTATGGTATTCCATAAAAAAATTGGTAAGCGATAACTCTTATGGATTTTCATACAATATAATAGCACTGTTGAGTTTTTAATTTCTATAGTTGGCATACGACATCTTTTACATTCTGCCGCCATTCCACATTTCTATATTTGCTGTCGTAGAAAAACTAGTGTATGCACAGCTCATAATTAATTCTTAAAATTCTCGGGTCGATTATTACAATTCAACTACGTTTCGTTTTATAACGGCGACTCTTGAATTTTAAGAACCCCTATTACATATATCACTGTTGCATGAACTACTAATTGCCAACCGGCAACGTGGTGGTAACTTTATTTAATGAAATGTTCCTAAATTAGGAAACTATTTAGGTAGGGCAGAATGTCAGCTGAAGTAATAATACACTGCGCCGTGTGTGGTCTTATTGATTATTCCGGTTGCCTGACGTTGTTTTCCTTCATAGAAAAGAGATAGGTAAACTAAAATGATATGATATTATATAAAATGATAATGAACTGATTGAAAAGCTCACGCATTAACCGCTGGGTCACCAACGCTCTTACTTAATTTTTGTAAGTGA
Source organism: Lathronympha strigana (assembly GCA_949128165.1). Lineage (NCBI taxonomy): Eukaryota > Metazoa > Arthropoda > Insecta > Lepidoptera > Tortricidae > Lathronympha > Lathronympha strigana. The sequence continues at coordinate 18,528,767 of OX421917.1, read as the reverse complement.
AGTTATACAATTACTATGTGTAATCCACTTCTGATGTATCGTCTAATTTTTAAACACTTGAAAATCTGTCACAGAAAATTAACAATCGCATATATTAAATTGCAACGGTTACCACTCACGTATTTTTTATCACAATAGGCGTGACATGTCTCGACTGCATCGGGCAGTGATGCCCGAGCCGCGAAAGTGACAACACCACTCTGTCTGTCCGACGATGACTGCCCGATGCAGTCGAAACATGTCACGCCTATTGTGAGAAAAATACGTGAGTGTTAACCGTTGCAATTTAATATCAGTATTACTCACAATCGCATATATTGTTTTATTATATATTGTGGTTTGTAATTAAGTATAACAGGAATATTGTCAACTCTGCGGAGTCCGCAGCCCGGACCTCTTCTTTGGTCCGCCCGCTGCGCTGTTTGCTCGAGCCTACTTGACACACGTCAACAATGAAAATGTTTATTTGCATTTTGTATATAAATTCCTGCCCCAAATCAATACAATACAATTCGTGAAATAAATGAACTAAACTATGCTTGTTTGTCACCGTCGTAGTATTAAATATTATTAAATTAAAAAAAAACTAAACTAAACAATGATTTACTGATGCCTAAGTTGTACCACTCGACTTACCGGGATCAGTAAATCAGTAAATCATTGTTTAGTTTAGTTTAGTTCATTTATTTCACGAATTGTATTGTATTGATTTCTACTGATTCGTGTTTAATAGTGTGTTTGGATATTCCTCCAGTTATTCTCTCGTACTATCTATCAGCGAATGAAGACTGTGTGGCGGACCTGATCATCGGCCGGTACGCGTAAGTGACAAATTGTGGGTTTCGTTTTTTTTTAATATTCTCTCGTATTTTCTACCTGTGAATAAAGTCTGCGTGTATTTGTATGCGTAATTATGTAGTTTTAGTTTTCTATTACGTATTTGTTTTTATAGTATTAAGTTTTCCTATATTCCTCTGTTTCTAATTATTTTTATATTTTTGTATGTAGGTAGTTTGCACAAGTAACTTTTTTGATTGACGGGGAGAATTGGCATTCTCTCAGTCATCATCTTAATCCTGTGAAAACGAGTGCTGTAAAGGGCTCGAAACGTAAAGTCATGGTGTTAATTAACGCGATTAATCCGTTCTAAAGTGTTTAATTTCAATGAACAACAATCGCGGTAACAGAAGACAATATTATGAAATGGTATGCTTAATTATTGTCACAAATAAATTGGGAACACTATTTACTGAAATCGTGTTAAATGGTCTGGAGCTTTTACCTGCAGATCTAGATAACTCCAGTAATGGAACTGGATGAAGGAGACATTCTTCGTTCAGTAAACTGGGGTGAGTGCGTCAGCATCATTAGTTCGTTACGTCCGTGGTTACGCCCTGCCATTGGTGTGGGGGCATGGGAACAAGCGGCAGCTAGACGGGTAGCGAGGCGAGTAGCGGGGTAACAGAAGTGCAGCGGGGTGGTTAATGCGTAGATTTTTGCTTAATTCCACATTATACACTGCTATCAAATATGTACTTGCCATCGACGCATTCTATTGTTATGACGTCTTTCGGTTATTGATGGTGATAATGATGATTGTCAGACATGAAACTTTGAGATATTAAGGGATGACTCACACTAAAACGGGACGTGACGGGGCGGGAAGGGACGATCTGTCACTTTCTATAGAAAACGTCACGTAACATCCAATAAGGCCTCCAAACAACACATGATTCTTTATATAGAAATTGATAGACCGTGCCGCACAGTCCAATCCCATCCCGTCCTAGTGTCATCCTTAAAAGGCTTCGATTTGATGTTCGTAAAGATTTGACGAATGTACATAATTGTTAATCTTTAGCCAGAGGCTGGAATCGTTAATTGTAAAAAAAAAAACTGCAGCAGGCCTTATATGGTCATTCACGAATCACGAATATCATCTGATAATGCTATTAGTTGGTAAATAAATAAGTTGCACGGGTAGCGCGACGGTGATTGGCTGTCAAATGCTGAAAAGGGTAACTGTTAAAAATTATCAGAAATTGTCATAAAATTCCGACAAAATGTTGTCTTATCCAGCAAGTATCAGGATATCCGCGAGGTATCTTAGCCCCGTGAGCGACTAGTTATCCGCTTCTCTTATCAATTCATCCCCACCTTTACCAGTTAATGGAGCCTGCCGGTCTGAGATACGCAAGAGCCGGCCAAGTATCGGCAAAGCAGCTCATTCATTGTGACTTTACTATTTCCTACGCAGCTTCAAACACTGGTGTCATTCAGAGCGGGGATTTGCTCGGATACTTCAGTACTATGAGTGTTTTGCCGTCATTTTGATGTATTTAAGCAGGGCATAGTTTAGAGTTAGACAGAAGTGTGATTCGACTTACCAAAACTGAGATTTGGATAAGGATTTACGTGGATTTGACGTTTCTCTACTTGTGAAACGCAAATGATATGATGTGGTTATCTCCTTCTGTACAACTGGCAGTTGGAATAAGGTCTCAGTAGGGACTAGTGCGGGATCGTTTTATGAACTTTACATAGCACACTGGCTAAACCAGCAGGATTGCATAAAGGCCAAACTAGCTCTCTCTGCATTAGCGAACGACTAACTATGACGCCCACACTAGGACGGGCCTGGGGGACACGGGACGGGGCGGGATCTCACGATCCGTCAATTTCTATAGAAAGAATCACGTGATAGCTCGGAGCCCTCGGATGTCACGTTACGTTTTCTATAAAAACGGAGAGATCGTCCCGTCCTGCCCCGTCCCGTCCCGTTCTAGTACGAGTCATCCTTAAAACGGTAACCAGTGTTATAATTATAACAGAAGAGACGTATTGCTCGGAGTGGCCCCATACAGGGCAAAACGTCTCGAATCTCCGAAAGATCTCCCAAAGGTCCTACGGAATATCAAAAGTTTGATAGGTTTTGTATAAAAGTTGGTATGGCTGGAGCTGGACTAACCTTTCGGAATAAGCCAATAAGAATGTTGTTAGTGCAATTTAGGCATCGTCAAGTTTCTTTTGACGTGATATTTGTTAAATCTGTTTGTATGGTGTGGTACTATCTTCGGACGCAAATAGGTAGATACAATCGCACAGATACCACACTGGCTTCTAGTTATTTTGCTTCCGCACTCGTATTACTAGCATTCCTGCAGCAATCAGAATACTAAGTAAGTCAACGCGTTCATTTTGGCCCCAGTTTGGGAATTTATTTCCTACTTATGAAACTTTGCGGGCAATCTCGGATTATTCGGGGTCAGGAAATTGCGGAATAACAGAGTTTTTGCTACTTTCTTTATGGAGTCAGATGAGCTTGTGTTTTAAGATAGTTTACAAATTAAAAATGATGAGTACTTCGCTAGTTTTTAAATTCGAGATGCAATTTTCTAAGAGTAACATTGTCCATTGTCGGATTAGCAAGCTGAAGTGGCAATGGGCAGGCCACATTGCACACAGAGCAGATGGCCGATGGGGTCGAAAAGTGCTTGAGTGGAGATCACGGGTTGGCAAACGCAGCGTAGGACGTCCACCCACAATATGAACAGATTACCTTATGAAGGTCGCCGGGAGACGCTGGATGCAGGTCGCTTCCAACCGGTACATATGGAGGTCCAAAGGGGAGGCCTATGTTCAGCAGTGGACTTCTTATGGCTGATATGATGATGATGATGATCAACATTGTCCTCGTGATCTCGGAGAAAGACTCCGGCGTAAAGAGGCAATTTGGCAAGTGGAGGCAAAAACAAATGTAGGTATAAAGGCAGTTAAAAGATCACTCACTAGGACGGAACGGGACGGGGCAACTTGTCAATTCTATAGAAAGAATCACGTGATATCTCGGAGCCCTCGGATGTCACGTGATGTTTTCTATAGAAACTGACAGATCGTCCCCTCCCGCCCCGTCTAGTGTGAGTCATACCTTATTCCCGTTTTAATTTAAAATAATGAGTAAGTAAAACACTACTAAGTAAACAGTTTGAAACGGTGGTTGTTATTTTGTCTATGTTTCTTTTTAGTTTATACAAGAGGGGCGAATACGGGAAATGTAATACAAAATACCCACTATGGTTCAGGAATTACCGCGGTTCTCAATAAACTAATCGATTGCGACACCGCGGAGCGTAATTTTGCATAGCCACAGACCTGCATTCTGCCTGTCGCAGTCTAATCTAAATATTTTTATCCGTATCCTGTTTTAATATTCGATAGCTGGGCAAAGGCCCGCCCCTCTCTTCCGAAGTTTGGCTCTGTCCAATGCATAGTCTCGCCAAATTTACGCCAAACTGACAATTCACATATGTTTTAAACCTACCTACATTTGCATATATCCTACAATCAGATAGCAGAAAAATAGACTGCCTATTTGTAGTTGTTAGTTGTTGTTGTTAGTAAGCTGATGTTCCTGGGTTCCTGAGTTATGGGTGTGTTCTATGCTTTTAGTTTCTCCATAAAATCTCGTCTCAAGAGCAATTGTTGACTGAACACTTCGTTATCGTTCAAGGTACCTATTAAACAGAGATCTGCTCAATTTTCAGATAAGAATATTTTAACGGGGACTATGATCTTAGTCTGTTGGTGCCGGATACTTGGAGCCAAATTCAGAGCACTACCCATGAGCTCCATCATTCCGTCACATGAAAAGGTCGAGCAAGCTCTTTAGTAATACGGTAGGGACACAAAATATCTCCATGGGTCGATGTATCCGCTAAGGCCTCCTGACCTTAGCCAAGATAGACCTTATTATAAGATAACAAGATATGACCTTGGTATAAGATTAGGTAGAAACTGATCCTAAATCTAATACCAATACACCCACTGTACTTATTTCCTCGGAGAATCAACTCTACCGTGCCATCGAGGGCACTAAATATGCAATTTTAATGCAAGGTGAGCATACCGGCTCCAGTGTTGGGACTGCTGGGCCTATTATGGTAATGACGTAGCTCAACGGAAGAAGTAAGCATGACATTTCCTTGTGAACAAAGCTCAAATGCGAAAAGTTATTTTAATCATGGAAGAAAAATCATGAAGAATACTGTTCAAGCCCTTACGATCTCGTCTTGGTCGTCGGTCCACCTTGTTGTGGTCTTCTTTTGCTGTAGTTTCAAACCGCGGTTGCTAGTCAAGAACCTTTTTGCTAACTATTTTTTTCCTTCTGCGAACTGAGTAACTGACAATGTTAATACTAATTGGCATAATTTGTAATGTATTTGTACGAAAAACTACCTAAATATTCACCAAAAAGTACAACAAAGCCGTCGTATACTCTGATAAGAAACAGAAGACCTGGCGCGGCTACCGACTGACTTATCAGCATCTTCTCACCGGTTTCTGTGCTTTGCCACTGTTCAGGGAGAACAGTGTCAGGGAGGGAACTTAATACCTGATTCCAACCTTTAACGCAGAAACTAATTTTATACGAAAACCACTACCATCTGATCTTCCAATCCAACGACAAAACTAGGCCTTATTGGGATTAGTCAGATTTCCACACGACAGTTCACGAATATAGGACATCAAATGAAGATAAATAAGCTCAAAACTCTCGCCTCAGCTCTCAACATCTGGCCAACCCACACCTTTCCTAAACTCTTAATAAACGAACTAAGCACACATAAACCCTGACACCTTCCAGCTAATACCATTATCATACCTTAGGGGCACTTCGCACGTTTCATACCTACTTAGAGGCATGAAGGCAAGAACGCCTCTGACAGTCCCGCTGTCTCATATATTTTTGCCTAAAGCCCAATAAGCGAGGCCACGGCAAGTTTGCCAGCTTTCTCTAATTAATTTCTACTCCGGCAACCTTGCAGTTCAGGGTTTAAGGTGCAAGAGTATAGCGGAGTGTATAACTTTAGAAATTAAGATTGGGCTGTAAAGGTTTTCTTAAAATTAAACCTCATTCTGTGACAGTTACCGTATTTTAAATTAGTCACTTAAAGTCATATTTAGCTCTAGGTACCACTATTTGTTTCAATTCCGTAAAATGGGGTGAGTAGAAGTTGCGAGGGTAGTTGGGTAATTGGAGAGAAGAGGGATGGTAGAGGGGTGAGTTGGTATTTTTAGACCAGAGTTGTCAAATTGTTTCAAAAATACTTTATTCTCTTGGCAAGTTTACCTATATATTGTGTCGTAAAAATCGATGAAATTAGGTATCACTAAAAAACTAAAATGTATACAATCGGAACAATTTTTAAGCATATTAATTAACGTGTCACGTATAAATAGTATAAACTTTTATCGAGGTTTGAACTACGAATTCGTCCCAACTCATTAATTTACGGTAAGTACTTTCCCGGTTACATTTTTTTTGACTTGGTTAACGTTATAGGTATTATTATGATTTAGATTGTCATCTGACTACAAGAAACGAGGCTTTCTTATAATAAATCTAGTTTTTCTTTTATTTTTTTCATTCCTTAAAGAGATAATAGTAAAAAAGTCCCACCTTAAACGAATCTCTACTATCAAGCTATATAGCTGCGATGAGCTGTCTTTTCCTCATCTACTTCGCTCTGTCCTAAACGTCGTCTTCGCATAAGTTTTACAAATACATATTTCCACCTTGTGTTAGAATAGCCTCTAGATCTAATACCAGCTAATGGAAAATAGAAAAATGCTCGCTGTCGCTTGACGCTTGTAACGTGCGCCGGTTTAAGGCACTTGCTATAAAAGCGATAGTGTGACTTCACAAGGCTTTGAATTGGTGGGATTAATTTCGCCTCGCAGTTTGCATATTTTTCAGCCAATTCACAAAATTGGGTTAAATGAATATTTTATTTCTAAAGCGTTGACGGCGGAACAGAGTTTATAGGTACAGTTAAACACAAAAAAGTATGCACATAGCATACAAGTTTACGTAAGTCACTCGCTTATCGGATCTTCACGAGCCTTCTTCTTCTTCCCAGCGTTTTCACTATAGATCTATCTGTCTGCTGTATGAATGAGATCTGTCTGACGGATGTATCTGGTGGATATCTCCATCAATATGTAACAGGAATCAGACACTACCAGATATCTATACTCGTGTCCAATTTGCGCCATACATTAACAGAATTGTTTTTCTGATAATTTGGAAACGTCCGCCAAATAGATCCAACGGACAAATCTGACGGTGTATCCCTAGCTCCTTATATATGTCGTAGCATAAGGCTTTATACTTTACAAATATTCAAACCTATATTACTAACCTACGTCTATAATTTATTTAGACCAAACACTATAAACTATCCTCGGATAAACTTATTACTATGAAGGTCACCTCGTAAATCATCCAAGTTGACCTTTTACAAAATAAACTACAAAATAATTCAGTGAAAACAAGATTTATGGCTAAAATAATAATGGAGCAGAGTCAAACCGAAATTAGTGGAACTAGCCGACTAATTTTGCTAATTCCTGCATACATTTGTATGAGACAAGAGGCCCACATCGATTACATACTTACTAGATGGATCATGATATATATGGTCCATCCAGTATTTTTTTTTAGTATTTTGATTATGCTGCGTCGACCTGGGGCCTCATGACGTCTTAACGCGATTCAGTTTAGGTTCTTAACTTTGTTCTGGGGGCTAACCATGACGTCTTTAGGCGATTCAGTTTAGGTTCAGTTTAGTCTCAGTTGTATGGAAGCGACTCAATGTTTTCTAATGTGGAATCGGATGGAGATAATCTGTAGAAACAGGACAATGCTAATAGTTTGAACCCTTCTCAGTGGAAAAGGGTGTAATTTGAATAACACACCGGACGAAATATCGTACAAATTTACGTAGTTTTGTGAAGCAGTCTGTTAGTTAGGGAAAACACGATATTGTTGGGAATATTTTACCTAAGCATAATTCTAATATGTAAGCATAGACATGATGATGATACTCAACTCATTTTTGGCAAAATAATTGAACGAGTGAGCTCCCGAGTCCACTGGACTAATCCGTAATTTTTATGTATGCGTGTGTGTGTTTGTGTGTGTGTGTGTGTGTGTGTGTATGTGTATGTGTGTATGTGTGGGAGAATATCGTTGATCTCGTCCTGAAATTGTGTTTCTTAATGACAGGCGGCAAACGAGCAGACGAATCGCCTGATGGTAAGCGATTATCGTCGTCCATGGATACTCGCAACACCAGAACCATCAGAGGTGTTGTAAGTGGTACTGCTGCCGCAAACAAGTCTTAACATTGATGCATCTCGTTTTAGTACTCGTAGAATAACTCTCCGTTCTTTCAGCAGTCGGGTAAAAACGGTTACGGTTACAAAGTTAGCAGAAGTCATCAGCGGGGAAAATAATATACACTTTATTCCCTCTGCTCCTGAACTCGCTAACTTAGATTTGTCGCTCGTTAACGTGACTACTTCACGCACGTACGGTCGGCTTCATAAATAAATATGCATCTGTATTCAATTTTGACCCTTCTCTAAATATCGTTACACTTCGGAACTTATTACAGGGGAATAAGTTCCGAAGTGTAACGATATATTTAGAGACGTGACTGTATTTAATTGACTTTATAGGGGTGTTACATTATTATAACAGTCTTCTTTTTAGCTTTGGAAGTAAAAACAATTTAAGTAGTTAAACACTTTATAACGGATTAATCGCGTTTATTAACACCATGATCCTACGTTTCGAGCTCTTTACAGCACTCGTTTTCACAGGGTTAAGATGATGACTGAAGTAAAGGGCTCGAGACGTAGGATCATGGTGTTAATAAACGCGATTAATCCGTTATAAAGTGTTTAATTTCAATGAATAACAATCGCGGTAACAGAAGACAATATTAATTTAAGTAGTGTTATAAAGTAAACTAAACATATTATAACTTTAAATCTAGAAGTATAACTAAACTACAACTAAAATAAAACTAGATAAAAACTAAAATAAAACTGGATAGAAACTAAAATAAATCTAAAACAGGCTCCTGCGGCACGGTACCGAGGACGCTGGAAACATTTCCTCGCTGGATTGCTAGACTGAAGTGTTGACGTCGCTAACGCTGCCAGCTCTTGGGTCTCCTGTGGCGTCTCTGAGTCTCTTTGATAGGTCTCTGAAGAGACTCAGAGCGCTAGGGCCCCACGGACCAAAGATCTCGACGCCGAAAGGAACACAATTATATTCGCCGCCGAGAAGTAGTAGTGTGATCTCTAATATCCTTGAACGTTCAGCTAGTTAGACATTGAAAGCCTAACAGAAAATTATATGGTACAGTCAAATGTAAAAATGTGTATCGAAAAAATCGTCTCATAAATAAGGTGCCTACTTCGCTCTTATTACACCGGAATAAACTGCTTTAAGACATGGTTTTGAGTAAGTCGCATACACTCATATTTTTACACTCGACTGTACCAGGTGTCATTTAAATAATGACTCGTGTTAGACCGGGTCGGGACAATGTGTCATATTCTATACAAAACGTCACGCTCGGGGATCCCGGTATAGCGTGAGGCATCGTTGATGATACGACCCAACATTTATTTGGCAAAAAAATATTCAACACAATATAACGGGATATAACATATTTATTTATTATATATAAACAAATTATATAAACCTTGCCACGTTGTATGGCAATGCGGATCCGCTGCGCTAGATATGACCCAGCCCTCTCATCACGCATCGCGTCGAATATCCTGCATCTGCATTCTTTAAACACCTTGTGGGCGCTTTCCCCATATTGGGCCCTAGAGTCTAGACCCCAAACGGCTGAAATATGCATCCACTATTTACTGATGCATACTTGCGCCGCTTGAGGGCCTCGACCAAATGCAATGCTTATGTTGGAAAACTTAATCCTCGGTTTAACCTATATTAAAATAACTCTCTTATTCTTCCGGCAGCCGGGCAAAAACGTAGGGAAAGTTAGCAGAAGTCATCAGCGGGCAAAACATACATTTCATACCCTCTGCTCGTGAACTCGCTAACTGAAATTTGTCGCTCGTTAATGTGACTACTTCACGCGCGTATTTAACCGACTTTAAAAGGGGCTTAAAGTTTGTCTTGAACATTTGTTTTCTATGTTTAGTACTAGAAGTAAGAACAAATAAAGGTATGTAATCTATAAAAACCTTTTCATCACAACTGCTAGTAAATGGTGATATTATATGCAAGCATACTTAGACTTAATGAGCTGTATTAAGCCCATGGCATAATGGATTGTCATACTACTTTACCACCCGCCCGGAGCTCCCGGAGGACCTGCCCCCCACGCGTTCAGCGCACGTAGTCACCGCTCACTCCGGAGTACGGTGGACTGTGCTACTACATTGCCGCTTATAATTATTGCTCCTTTACCGGCCTAGAAAGTTTATTTCCTCGCAAATGTGATGAAAAATATTGTATGTATCACGGTCGGTACAAGAACTTCGAACCCGTGCTAAATTTAAATTCACACTCGTTCGTAATTACTTGTTTACCGCCCTTAATACACATACTATTAACGTCTGGCTTGTAAAATTTTACCAGTACAGACAAGAAGGCTTACCGTGAACATCGAAAATGCAAGATTCTAATAAGTCGACGGAGTCTTGTCGGGTCTCCATTTCTAGGCGATTTTCCGGGCGTCTGAAGCTACCTAACGATCCTAACTTTCCTGTCTACTATCAGCTTACAAAAGGTTTAGTTCAGTTTGATTATAATCTAACGGTATTTACAATTTTACGTTGATATGAATATCATTCAATTCTGGTGACCGAAGAGCTGGTGGCTTCCTCGCACAACGTATCAGCATTGCGATACAACGAGGAAGTGCTGCCAGCATCTTAGGTTCAATGCCTCAAGGACCTATTTTAGATTTAAGGTTAGGTAAGTTACACTTTTTTTTCGAAAATAAATGTTTTTATCTACTTCGCAATCAAAAGGACCCGATTTTCCCAACTCATTCCCAAACATATTGTTTTTTGTCTCCTTTAAGAAGGCTAACAAGCTATCTGTATTATATATATCTCCGTAAACAATACCGATTTGTCTTAATAACGGCGAAGCTATGTCCGGCGAACTTTTTCCATTTATATCTGGTAATCATGTTGTAAGTCAGGTTTGTTGGTTCTGTTTTGAAGATGTTATTTGGGTGATGAGATTTGGTTAGGATTTAATGTTGATATACATTGGATGTAATGGAAACTGCTTCTTAGAGCCCTATGTCCCTGATGAGGGATAAGAGGACGTCATCATCATCATCATACATTAGATGTTCGTTATTTTGTTGTCTAAGCCGCGGAGGTGACATCCCTCGACGATGACTGCCCGATGCAGTCGCGCCTTTGTGATAAAAATACGTGAGTTTCAAACGTTTAGTCAAAAGGGTAAAACGAGACTCTATTACTAAGACTCCGCTGTCGGTTCGTCTGTCTATCCGTCTGTCACCAGTCTGTGACACATGAATCGTGATACCTAGCTAGTCAGTTGAAATTTTCACACATGACGTATTTCTGTTGCCGCTATAACAAATAGGTACTAAAAACAGAATAAAATAAATATTTAAGGGCGGCTCCCATACAACAAACTTGTTTTTTATTGCCGTTTTTATAGGTACCTAATGGTACGGAACCCAACGTACCCGTTTCCGTCTCGCACTTGGCTGGTATCATAGGTATCATACTATAGGTATGCAATAGGCATAAAGAAAAGTACCAGCGGGAAAAGACAGAGCAAAATAGAACAGAGCGGAAGGGAATATAAACGCTCATATATTTATTATAATGGTATACCCTTCATTACCAAGGCAATGCAACCCTACCGAACGAGTTAATCATGTTATACCATGATCACTACGTAAATAGAATCCAAGAAACAATGAATGGGACCTTCAGTTAAGCGAGTTGGGTTATTTCGATTTGGACCGCAGTGCATGTGCTACTGAATATACACCCACCTTACTTGTTCTTAGTTCGAGAGACTACTGTTTGAAATTGTTAAATTATAGTTCCTGCTCTAGCAATTTGCCGGCCATATAAGGTAAACGTCCGAGTGCTCGACATATTTATTTGAAGCACGATATTATGCTAATTTATACATCTACATCAAATATTGTCATGTGGGAGAAGAGTATTTTACTTGTGTTTAATAGTATTTGTTTGACATGGTCACAATATCGAAATTCCTCGAAATTAGAAAATTTCTTAGTCAATCCGATTGTACGAGTAAATTTCAGGTGCTATTGCTGGCAGTCCCAATAGATGTCATCTCAGTACAAAACGGAATGACAAATATTGGGACTTTGAAATATTAACTGATAGTCCAAATAAATGTCAGCCCGTCTTAAAATATATTAATAACTTAATAATAAGCTATTTATTTTTAAATTGGGAGATGATGCATCAAAGTCACAAACATTTTTCGTCGTTTAAATGCTGTTGCGTTGCGGGTGATCTTATCTTATTAATGGCAATTTAAACTGCGATGACGAACACTGGTACAGTGGCGAACACTAGGACGTTCGTACTTTTAGGAGTAGTTGTAACATAGAATTTTAACGGAACTGTCCGACTCACACTTGGCCGGTTTTATTTTACATATTTGAATCCCGTTTTTAATAGTCGTCCTACTAAATAATTTTTAATTATTATCAAGCCTAAGCATTTGGAAGATTGCATAGCAACTATGTACTTGACAAACGACCGCACCTGCGTGACCCAAAAGACTATTAGAGTTCCATCTACCGGGAATCTAAAATTCCTGTCCAGGACACTGGCGGCCTTTATTTATTTATTTATTTATTTATTTTATTGTAATAAATTAACTGAAATACCTATCTAGAACACAAGAGGGGCCTTACCACGTCTTAACGCAATTCAGTTGACGACCTAAACTGAGTCGCTGCCATCGGAGCACGGTTAAGAACGTAAACTGAATCGCGTCACACACAACGCTAGCCAGATATTGTTTTTTGATAACCCTACGCCACCTGACTCCGTTTGTGAAAAACTCGTTTGGTTTATTCTTTTGAAGGTACCTACAGGCCGCATTCCAACTTCAATAATGTAGAATTTGTTTTGATATTTGAATTTGTTTTTGGGTCGAGTCCCCTATATTCGCCGGTGAAAAGTTGAAGTTACCGCCTTATTTTTAGAGCAGAATCTAGCGTAGCGTAATACGTTTTCATATATGATTTTTAGTAGCTTTGTGTGAGGTAGTCCTTTTTCACTCGATACTTGTTCAATAAAAGTGTAACAAATACACAGTTACAATACAAAAGTGTAACGTCATACTGGCTGTAATGCACCGCAGCGTTTGCATTGGATGGCTTTGTCAAGTGCAGTTGTTTAGCATTGCATTGCATATATCCACAGACTACTACCCACCGACTCCACCATTTCTAAACGTCCACAAACCAACACGTTACCAAGAAAATACCCATTGCTTCACATGGCGACCATGCCAACTATAACAGGTCCTCTGTTTTCGACTAGATATACGTACGTCATAGTTAGCGCTTGCCAACATAACATCGCCGGCTAATGTGTTTTACTATACGTTTTTTGTATAACATGACGTCAACAAATAAAAATGTGGCCTGGCTAATCACAAGTGGTTCCTGCAGCCTATAAGCGCTTTCAACTTCAGTTGCACCACAAGCGTTATGCTAACCCTTTCAATACCTACTTATGTATAATGCGGTTATTCACTGTGTTGTCACACTAAAATACAAACTGCATTCAAAGACAACGTTTGCGATAGCTCTCTCAATTACACCATCAGGATCTCTAGCACTATATCACTTTTTACAGAGTATTTGCAGTTGCTTTGTGCTGTTGATTTCTTCTGTAAGGTATATGCACTTTTCCATTTGGGCTGTTTCAGATACAAGCTTAATGACATATCGCAGTGCCCCAATGCCCTTGCTTTACCTATCTTATAAATTAGACGTAGGTAATGAACATTCAAATTAGTTAGCGTCTTTTTCTTCTGCTATACACTCGAGAGCAAAAGTTACGGGTAACTAGGATTTACTTGTATATAATCTCGAATTAGAATATGCGGAGGTATGATAAGCATGAAAAAAAAAATTGTTATATAATTTAGAATTTCTAAGTTTCGCAACTGTCTTTGCTTTTGTTTTTGTCCTGTCATAAAATCTATTTATGAGAAGCGTCGCAAAAAAAGTTCACTATATTAAATTTTTGGGTTGCAAACAAAAGGATGCCGTTTTAATAGTTATAAACAAAATAAGTAAATAAAGTAATAGTAATACGTGTAATATATTTTATTTTGAGAAATATTAAATTGTCTACAAAGTTCACTTCGTTTTAATACGCTGGCTGTATTTGTTTCCTAGCTATTCCAAAAAATTTTTAGCCGTCCTCCCAAAAAACACCATTCATTCACACCATTGCAAAATTGTTTCATCTTGTAGACAAGTGATCGCTGTATATGTCTCAGAGGAGGGCGATATAAAACATATGCATTAAAGTCTGAAATTGTACACTGGTGTCGCAAAAGAGCACACGACATCTTCACATTTATTGCCCCAGATGAAAACAAGTTAAACATTTCATTTGTTATATTTATCTGTCTTTTTTAGTTACCTATATAACTAACAAACATGACAAGTAAATTATGTAAATACTGAGTGAAGATTACTAGACTTTTTTGTACCAGACTAGGCCCGGGGGTTTAAGGGGGGGGGGGTCCAAATATCGGCCAAATATGATGACGTGACTGTAGGATATCACGTGGGTATCGACGACTTTAACATTGACTTCGCCTATACCCTAATTGTCATGATTATACCTAAGACCATCATCATCATCATATCAGCCATAAGACGTCCACTGCTGAACATAGCCCTCCCCTCCACTTTGGACCTCCATATGTACCGGTTGAAAGCGACCTGCACCCAGCGTCTCCCGGCGCCTTCATAAGGTCATCTGTCCATCTTGTGGGTGGAAGTCCTACGCTGCGTTTGCCAAGCCGTGGTCTCCACCCAAGCACTTTTCGACCCCATCGGCCATCTGCTCCGCATCAAGGGGTGCTAAGAATCACCGATACCTAAGACCATAATGCAAAGTAATTAAAATTAACCGTCCTCATTATCACACTAAAGGATGTATTCTCATCTCACAATAGCCGTCACATTTATGAAATTCATCAAAGTCATTTCGTGACAAATAACGGCGAAATGTACCTACACGCGAATTTCTCGAATTTGCGTCTGTAAATACATTTTCCTGGTAATAATTATACAAGATTTGACTTAGGCGGTAGTTTTATTAAAGCAAATGCCATCTGACCTTCCAACCTAGACGGGTAAACTAGGCCTTATCGGGATTAGTCCGGTTTCCTCACGATATTTTCCTTCACCGAAAAGCGATTAGTAAATATCATAATTTTTAAGAAAAAAAAACCGACTTCATTTGGTTCCCGGTAAAAGTGAAATTAAGAATTTGTTTGAGTTAGCCAGTTTACTTCACAAATATCCAATACACCGCACGTGTACGATTGAAAATTGAGGAGCTTTCTTAATGTCCTAGGGCTTCCATCATTACATTTGAAGTATAATCAAACGGAACTCCCTTGTAGACCTTTAAACAAACAAAATAACAATGTGTTAAATTGGATGACAGACTGTAAATTAACGAGCATATTCATTATGCCATCCCTGATTATCAACATCAGGTCCACTCCAGCAAAATGATGGCCACAGTAAGAAAATTCCTAAGCTAATTATGAACACCCTCTAATCACAATTAACCTGCCGTTCAAATTTGAAGAGTTCTCTGAATTCTTCTAGAACTCCATCATTAGAATATAAATCAAATCAAAAAGATGAATGTCACAACTAGGATAATAAGTAGAGCTAGGTTTATTAACCAGTTCCACTTTGCGATCCCTGGTCTTCATCATCAGATCAAGTTCATCAAAATTTTGGCTCCGCCAAAACACTGTTTTGGTTACTTAAGGAAACCCTCAAATCAGAATGCATGTGCCGTTGAAATTTGAGGAGTTCTCTCAATCCCTCATGAAGCCCATCATCAAAATAGAACTATAATCAAATAGGACTATCTTGAAGGTATTTCTTTACAAAGAAAAGATGAATGTCTCAAATCGGATGATAGAGCTGGGAATTAACAAGCAGTTCCACTTTGCCATCCCTGGTCTTCATCATCAGGTCCACTCCACCAAATTGATGATGTTCGTAAAGAAATGCTCGAGTGTCTTAAGAAACTACCCAAATCATCATGCATGTGCCTTTCAAATTTGAGGAGTTCCCTCAGTTCCTCATGGATCCCATCATCAGAAATTGATTTTGAA
This sequence comes from Lathronympha strigana, assembly GCA_949128165.1. Taxonomy (NCBI): domain Eukaryota; kingdom Metazoa; phylum Arthropoda; class Insecta; order Lepidoptera; family Tortricidae; genus Lathronympha; species Lathronympha strigana. The sequence goes on along the minus strand of OX421917.1, from coordinate 18,512,509 downwards.
AAAAACGGAACAAATCTGGAACCATCTATTTTCAGAAAAAAAAATATTTTTTAAAATCGGACGATAGTCCTGGGAATTACCAAGCAGTTCCACTTTGACATCCCTGGTCTTCATCATCAGGTCCACTCCACCAAATTGATGATGTTCGTAAAGAAATGCTCGACTGTCTTAAGAAACTACCCAAATCATCATGCATGTGCCTTTCAAATTTGAGAAGTTCCCTCAGTTCCTCATGGATCCCATCATCAGAAATTGATTTTGAAAAAAACGGGACAATCCTGAAACCATCTATATACAGACAAAAAAATATTTTTTAAAATCGGATCATAGTCCTGAGAATTACGAAGCAGTTCCACTTTGCCATCCCTGGTCTTCATCATCAGGTCCACTCCACCAAATTGATGATTTTCGTAAAGAAATGCTCGAGTTTCTTAAGAAATCACCCAAATCAGCATGCATGTGCCTTTCAAATTTGAGGAGTTCCCTCAGTTCCTCATGGATCCCATCATCAGAAATGGATTTTGAAAAAAACGGGACCAACCAGGAACCGTCTACTTTTAGAAAACAAAAAAAAAATTCAAATCGGTTCAGTAATGACGGAGTTATGAGTGAACATCCATTAAAAAAAAAAAAAAAAAATCAGTCGAATTGAGAACCTCCTCCTTTTGAAATATTGAAGTCGGTTGAAAATAATATTATTTCGTACATAAATTCCAATAACTCATTAGTTGTAGCCGGTAAAAAAAAACAAAAACATACACTTTTACAAAAAAGGATTAGAAAATTCAAGGATATAGCAACCGCAAGACTTTATTAAAATAAGAAAAAAACACAATTCAACCCCTTTCTGGCCTAGGCCTCAAAATATTTAAATCCGTACCCTTATTAGCTTTGTCTATGATAGGTTAGGCCAACAATACACCGGGTTAATGATGTATAAACCCAGATTCACACTAATGCGTTCTTAATGGCCATACTTTTCTATTGAAATGTCATTTACTATGGTTTACTGAATTTATGGCCGGGCGCCCGGCGAAAAAATTGCTACAATATTTTAAATGTAAGGAAATTAAGGGAAAGAGGGTATATACCTACTACATATTTTATACTATTATTTTATGTAAGGTAAAATACTTCTTTATCAATAGGCCATATCACACTATAAATTAATTTTTCGCCAATGCACTTATTTAATTATTGTATGTAGTTAATAGTTTTAAAAATATTGACATGTACCTGATATTTCTAGTTTAGATTTTTTTTTAAATGTATTTTTGCATGTACTTGTACGTTAAAGCAAATAAATGATATGAGTATGAGTATGACTATGTAGAAACGTCTGTGAACGATACCAAATTTTCCAGAAAGAAAAAGTGGAAAAAATCATTAAGTACCTCGGGCGGGACTTGAACCCGTCGACTTGAAGTCGCCTCTGGGATAAAAGTTGGAAGAGCGATGAGCTAGTATCTCAGAGCCTCACGATGTTTTCCTTCACCGAAAAGCAGTAAAATATCAAATATTTCGTACATAAGTTCCAAAAAACTCATTGGTACAACCCGGGGTTTGACCCCGCGACCTTCGAATTGAGGGCGGGCCGTTATTCCCTGTCGTTGCGAACGGCGTTGAGCAACGCTTGATAATGAAACCCGAAAATCTCCGAAACATATCGTCCGCAGTGACTAAAAATACGTGAGTTTAAAGATGACTCACACTAGAACGGGACGGGACGGGACGGGATAATCTATCAATTTCTATAGAAAGCGTCACGCAACGCATAAAAATTGACAGATTTTCCCGTCCCGCTCTGTCCCGTCCCGTGCTAGTATGAGTCATCCTATATTAGTAATTTTATTATAATATTTAATATTATGTCTCACGATAGTCTAAATTCGATTTATTGAAGAAATTAACTGAACGGTGCAGTCTCGAAAGAAATATACATAACTTTTATTTTTTATTTATTAATTAGATGTTGTCTCTGGTATTCCATAAGAACACTGCTCCTATGGATTTTCATACAATCTATTACAACTATTGATTTTTTTTTTAATTTCTATACTGGGCATACGACATGTTCCACATTCTGCCACCTTATGAGATTTTGCTCTTTTCGCTATTTTAGCTGTCGTAGAAAAACTAGCGTATGCGCCACTCGACTTCGTCTCGTTTTGTAACGGCGACTCTCAAGTTTTAAGAACCCTTATGCTTGGGCTCATTCGAATCAGAATCACGAGCTGATTCGATCCTGATAATAAAAAAAAAATCCTTAAAATCATTTCCATTACGTCACGTTTTTGTATGAACCGACTCTGAGCGTGTCGTAACGGAAGTTTCAACTTTATATGGAAACTTTTAGGAATACACTCTTAAATTCAAAGCAATAACACGGTATGTAACGCGAGCATTCAAATGAAATACACATTACAGGGTAAATTCACCTGTTGTAGTATTTTACCTTAATCAGATAGCTGGCGTAGTAAATGAAACACGTTACAGTATATGTAGTAATTAAGCGAGTGTCGGTACAATTTATGAAGCACTAACATGCCGTAGTTACATTAAAATACTATTAAAAAGCGTTTAGCGGGTGACGTAACTGAAGAGAAAAATTGTATATTTTTGCATTTTTAAGGATACCTTCCGACCGTAGGACCGTGCTTACCACGAATTTGAAATTTAGAAATACTCGCTAGAGTCTAAAAGCGACGTCAATCGAACTTCCTAATGTAGTAAAAAAAGGCATCACATTGTTTTGTCACTGCTTCTCCTTGAATTTTCACACTACCTCATCAAAGATCCAGATGGATAAAATCGTATGAAACGATTTTGGGCCCATTGCGGGGATTTTTTTTAAATGATGGCTACAGCCAAAAACGACACATACCTATACGTAAAAATATAATAAAATTTGGCGTCATAGAATATTTCATTATGATCATTTCCTTAATTGAATCACGTCCGTATCTTACTCACAAGATAAGAAAAAAAATCCAACGTCACCCAAAATCGTCCGAAATTTTGCCGAACGCATTTAGGTATAACTCCCCAGGTAACTAAAAAAATAAATTCAAAACAATGCACATGTCTTTTAGAATTGAAGAGTTTCCCCTGTTCCTCATTGGTTGCACCATCGAAATCAAGTCGAATGTCCTTGGGAATAAAATCATCAAAATAAAATATAAATGAAGAAAAAAAAAAAACAAAATAAATGAGTTAAAACAGTCGCCGCCCCTTGAAAATGGCTTCACTTCGGTTGCCGACTTCTTAGGCTCTATTAAGCTTACAACGTTACCTTATACTTTTTACTTTTAACTCATACTTCCCCCAAGAACAAACGGCAAGATTTATAACTACCAACGTAATTCAGTGAAAGAATTCACTAGACGTCTTGTTAAGGCGAAGTTTTCCGGGTAGGAATTTATGAACGGAGATAAATTTACATTTTGCATCCGGCTGCGATGACCCTTAAGACTGGATACATCTCCATTTCTGTGTTATAGGCGATGGTTTTTGTTGCATTATATAAGTGTATGGCTCGAGTCGCCGCTCGAGCTCGAGTTTCAGTCATCATCTTAACCCCGTGAAAACGAGTGCTGTAAAGGGCTCGAAACGTAGGGTCATGGTGTTAATAAACGCGATTAATCCGTTCTAAAGTGTTTAATTTCAATTAATAACAATTGCGGTAACAGAAGACATACATTTTGTATGGGCCGTTACAAAACTGTCATTTTTTTTGTATGGAAAATCGAGAAGCCATGTTCTTTAATAATGGTGCAAATTTAAAAATGCCCTTAACCACCTGCTAAATTACCGACGATCGGGTCATCAGTACTTACTTGAGTTATTGTCCAACAATCAAAACAAAAGTACGTAAACGCGACCAAACGCATGAATGTGCAGTACTTCCAGAACTTCGCTCACTCAATAACTAGTCTCGGCAACCCCTCGACCGATATGTCTTATATTCGAATTTAAAAATTATATTTATTTCATTGAAATTAAACACTTTAAAACGGATTAATCGTGTTTATTAACACGTTCCGAGCCCTTTACAGCACTCGTTTTCACAGGGTTTTTTTTTTGCCTAGAGTGGCTTTTTCACAGGGTTAAAATGATGACTGAGAGAATGCGGATTCCCCCGTCAATCAACAAAAATATAAAAAATAATTAAAAACAAAAACAAAGGTTGGTCTACAATGCACAGAGGACTTATAAAGCTAGTAATACACTGCCTGAAGGGCATTCTATAATTAAAATTAGAAATTATAAAAATCTCATCTAACTGCCAAATTTCACGATGATCCGATCAACGATACTCGAATTATCGTCGAACAAACAAGCATACAAACATACATACATACACATAAGTATACATACATACAAACGACGATGTGTCCGAGTAGATTGGGATACCTCAGTCGCAGTCGCTTCGCTCACTCGTCTATAAATGTCGAGGCATACTCGCGTCACGTGTCACAATCACATAAATACGTCACGTGACATTTATAGCGTCACGACAGCTGGCGTCACGCCCGTAATAAAACGACGACGTGAATCCGCGTGATATCCAGAAGGTTCGCCGTGAACATAGGAGATTTGAAAGTTCGTGTTTGCTCTTTCGCTCGAATAAGATAGAGAGGGACAAAAATCGATATTCGGCGTTCCCGGTAGACACTCGGAGATGGAGGCGTCACCAGCAATAATCTCATTAGTGATACAAGGAGAAGGAACCGATTAGCTAATTACATGGATATAATATATAATAATATTTCATTAATACGGAAATACGAAATGTCTAAGGGCCGTCCCCTATCCCAATGACCTCGGCGATTTGAGCTTTCTTCCCCTCCCGCTTCCTTTCCTCACCGGTTATACAATACGTCAATAAGCATAAGTCGTCACCTAGGAAGAGCTGCTTGTACTAGGACGCAACCCTATAAACTACTAGTGCCATCTTACACGACTGGCCCCCGTCGCCCGCGCAGGCATCTCGAGCCGGCGTTTTCGGAAAAATGCGTGCAATAGCTTTTTTCTCGAAAAGTACAAAACCTATCCAAAAATCAGTAGATGCGTTTAAAGTAAACATAAATATATACTGCTTGTCTTAGTTTTTTGTACTTACGACGCATAATAAGGGAGTAGATACAGATTTAAGGTAGAAAAAAGGGTTTACGGTTATTTTTTTTCTCTTGATGTATTATGTTTTTCGACAATTTAGTAGAACCAAATGTAGACCAAATACCTAGCTACATTGTATATTTTTTTCAAGCGTTGTGCTTGGAGCTGAACAAAGCCTATTCACTTTAAAAACAGTGAAATATGCCGGGTCGCCCCTTAATCAAAGTACCCGTTTAATATTTACCGAATATCATTTGACGAGAATCTTACAGAATTACCTCGACTCTTCGCTTTTCCCAAATCTACAGGAACGCAATTCTTGTTTCTTTTAACCACGTCGATGGTAAGCAAGCATACAATCCACCTAATAGCAAGCCATCACAGTAGCCTATAGAGGCCTGGAATGAAAGGTCTCAATCTTGTTATAAAGTTACAAAAACTTAATTATACAATGACCACTCAGAAGTAGAATTAGAGGATTGCAAAATAAGCCCTAGTAAGGCAAGGCGCATGCACCGTCTTGATTCTCAAGTCTCGCTACGATATAACCCATATAGAGCCTAGGCTATTGCAGATTGCAGTGAAAAATGAGCTCTAATTCACAACAGTAAAATAGAAATAGAAATTATTTATATGACTTAAAAGAACTTAATTTATTTACATCTTTTACAAAAATAAGTGTCTGTTTACTTTATTGATTACAAATATAAAAAAGCAATACAATACTAAAATAATCCAAATCAAATCCTTCTTATCCGCAACGCAGGTTTTGTCAGGCATGGCTACATAAGAAAATCAGCAACAGGCTTCGTCTCATACAAATCAATGATTTACAAAATATCAGAGAGAACCAAAATGGATGCCACTCCCACTCAGCATAATGCCAAAAGCTAAGATACAAGATACTTGACTGCACACTACATGGTGCCCGCTTAATAATTGCACGAATTTCTGAAAACTAATAACTAATGAGAGTAGGTAAACATTTTACAGCTAAAGTTTTGTTTCACGAAGTTTTGTTCAGCTTCCCATCAGACGGGCCGTTTGCGTGAAAACGCCTAAAAAGGTATAAATAAGTAAATGTTCTACGCGTAAGTGGAGTGGACGATTCGTGAAACTTCTAAGTAGTTTCACGAATCCTCCAATTAAATAAATTCAGTTTTCGGAATTAGGTAAGAAGGATCTTGAGTATTCTTATTCTGAAACATGGTTAACAATGCTCAATTGCTATAAGCTTCAATTAGTATAACAAAAGCTACTTTCTATTACATAATTAGCAGTTAATCCTATTTATTAAGTGATGTTAGGAGAAGCTATGGCTTTGTTATTTTCTACAAACATTAATTTTATTTCTCCAATCCAATTTATTTATTTTATTTTATTTCTCCAATTTATAAAAATAAGGGAGATATCTCCCAATGTACCAACTACAGGGCGATAAAACTCACATCACACACGCTTAAAATGTGGGAGCGGATAATTGGAGCTCGTATTGCTGCAATGTCCACGCTTACTGATAACCAACTGGGTTTTACATCGGGAAGATCTACAACAGAAGCCATCCAAACTATCCGGATACTTATGGAGAAACACCGTCATAATAAAGATAACTTGCACCTACTCTTCATCGATCTAGAGAAAGCGTTTGACCGAGTGCCTAGAAAGCTGGTCTGGCAGTCCCTGCGCGCCCAAGGAATTCCTGAGGCATGTATTGGTATGGTTCGGGACATGTACGATAACATCTTAACTAGGATCAAAAGCCCAGCTGGACTAAGTGATCCATTCCAGGTTAAGGTGGGCGTACATCAGGGTTCAGCTCTCAGCCCGCTGCTCTTCAACCTGGCGATGGACTACATAACACGCGATATCCAGGCGCCGACTCCATGGTGCATGTTATACGCGGATGACATTGTCCTGATCACCAAGCGTGCGTCTGAGCTTCAGGAATCTTTTAACAAGTGGCTTGCAGAAATCGAGCGACATGGCCTGCGCATCAGTAGAACAAAGACCGAATACATGGAGTGTGACTATGGGGGCACAGAAGATATCAACTGTAGTATATTCATAAAAGACAAGGCATTGCCTAAACTAAAGTATCACACTTTAAGTATCTCGGCTCAATCCTGACAGCTAATGCGAACGTGGACGATGATGTCACCCACAGAGTGAACTCAGCGTGGCTTAAGTGGAGATCCCTCTCTGGTGTTCTGTGTGACCCAAAAATGCCACTAGGAACCAAAGGAAAGGTTTACAAAACCATAGTCAGACCTGCAATGATGTATGGTGCAGAATGCTGGACCGTTCAGAAAGGGCATGAACAAAAGTTACATGTGGCCGAAATGAAAATGCTCAGGTGGGCCGGCGGGGTCACACGACTGGATAGGATTCGAAACGAGTACGTGCGAGGTTCATTTAAGGTAGCGCCTATTGTCGAAAAACTACACGAAAACAGAATGAGGTGGTACGGTCACGTCATGCGGCGCGATGAAAACTACACAGTGATGAAGGCCTTAAACATCCCAATCCGCTCCAGAGGAAGAGGCAGACCACCAGCAACGTGGCGGTCTAATGTCGAAAAAGAGATGAGGACACACAACCTAACAAATGAGACAACCCAGGACAGATACTCCTGGCGCCGGCGTACGAGGAGGCCCGACCCCAGCTGAACTGGGAAATGGGCAAGACAAAGAAGAAGAAGATTAATTTTATTAATTTCCTCGTATCAGCATTGCGATACAACAAGGAAATGCCGCCAGCATCCTAGGTATGTACAATGCCTCAAGGACCTATTTTAGATTTAAGGTAGGTAGAGGTAGGTAGCTAGGTAAGTTACACTTACTGTATATATTTTGAAAATAAATGTTCATTACACATCAAATCATTTTGAAATATAAGGGCAAATTCGTTTTATGAATAAATATATTTTATTTAGAGCGTTGGTGGTCCAGCGATAGGAGCGTAAGAAGGTCGCGGGTTCAACCCACGACTTGTACCAATGAGTTTATCGAAACTTTTGTATGAAGGCCCCCAGTGCCCAGGGCTGGGATCGAACCACTAGGCTGGTTAGGGCGTCTGCCGCGAAGGCAGGAGGTCGCTGGTTTGATCCCAGCTCTGGGCTCTGGGGGACTTGGTCAGTTTTTCTATAGTATATGACATTTCTTTCAATTCATAATTTATACATAGTAGTGTGACTACGTAAAACACATGAATCAAAACATTTATTATATTTAATAAATTATTTAATTCATGCTTTACAATTGTACAGTTTTGTAAGAAGTATCATTTGATATTGACCAATCGCTTTCGGTGGAGGAAAACATCGTGAGGAAACCGATTGGTATTTCGTAAGTAGATAAGTTCCGAAAAACTCAAAGCCGTCAGGATTTGAACCCTTTACCTTCGGATTGAAAGTCCCACGCCTTACCGCTGGGCAACAAACGCTTCTAACAGTACTGAAAGTGAACATGTTTCATCTATATTCTAACATACTCGTAAATGACATCGCACATCCCATAACTCAACATTCCCTTCACTTTTCCCAGCACATTCCCCCGGTACCGGCGTGTTCATTACGCCGACAATTATCCCTTTAATAGGGCACATAAAAGCTAATGGGCGCGACTGTACCGCTGAGATATGGCCATGCGAAGTGATTACATAAGTTGGTTAGACCAGGCGGATTCACATGAAAGGGACTGTCAGTTTTGCACAAAATAAACAAGAAAAAAACAGTCCGCCTCGCGTACGAAAAGTTTCGTGTCATTATGTGTAAAAACAAAAAAAAATCTTGTTTGTTGTATGGGAGCCCCATTATATTTTAATTTTATTATGTTTTTTAGTGTTTTCGTAAGAGCGGCAATACAAATACATCATCTGTCAAAACTTCTACTGTTTATCAGTTATCGCGGTTCATGAGATGACAGACGGACGGACGGACGAACAGGCAGCGGAGTTATTATTAGGGTCCCGTTTTATTCTTTGGGTACGCAACCCTAGGAAATATTTGCTAATTTGCCGTAGGTAATATGAAATTGCAACGGTTAAAACACACGTATTTTTATCACAATAAGCGTGACTTGTTTCGACTGCATCGGGCAGACAATATTGTGATAAAAATACGTGAATTTTAAGCGTTGCAGCAGTTTAATGTCAGTATGACTCACGAAACTTTAAATTATATGCGTCGTAATATTTTGACAGAAATCATATTCTCCCCTGTTTTGTAGGACATCCTCTATTTCATTTCAGTATTTTATCATCCACTGCTGAGCATAGGCGTCTCTTCTTGTACGCCACTTATTCCCGACCAGAGCCGTTAGTTTGACCGTATCCATAAGTGACGTACAACCTGACATAATATATTTCATCCTGTATGTAGTTAGGTAAGTTACACTTACTGTATACTCGTATATTTCGAAAATAAATGTTTATTATTAATGCCAAGGATGAAAGAGAACATACAGGATGTATGTTCTCTTTCATCCTTGGCCACGCCCAGTTATTATCTAATCATATTTGGAGTATTTTTTTACCTTCCCCTCCCCCACGGTAATTTTATTTTGTCCCTTTGTAGGGCTTATTGTGATCATTCGGGATATTTTTATTTTCATAGAGTCAAACCACGTTAAAAAAAAAAAAAAAGAACTGTCAAACATTTAAAGTGTTATTTTATACGTCAAATTTCGATGAAATTATGACGTTAAGTTAAGTACTTAACATTTTCACAGTCTGTGCTATCAAAATTATGCAAACTTAGCCAAGCCTATACATTTTATTGTACGCTTATATGCCTAAAGTAGTTGAACAGTCACGTCTATAAATATCTATAAATTTCGGAACTTATTACAGGGGAAGAAGGTTCAAAATTGAATACAGATGCATATACCTATATTTTTCATGCCGACCGTACTAAGCTTATTATTTATTTATAGATTATCTTAACATATATATGTTCTGAGCTTTTTCTCGAATTATATGAATAATATTAAATGTGTATAAATATTTGAGGTTATCCAAAACTCTTGGCATTCCATCAAGTGCCTAATTACGTATTTATATATGATTGGGTTCAATTCTAAATACGAGTACATATACTTACATACATACAATAATTTTGAGGTCATATCAAATGCATTATTCTTGTATGACCTAAAGTGCATTATACACTTCTATTTGGTGTTGGACGTACGCACGAGTTCATTATGAATTCATTTATAAAACTACCCATGCTATTCTGTACGCGATACCTATAAAATATACGATCGCAATTGTTGCTACATTTAGCCGATGCCTGAAACGTATCTTAGAATCTGTATCAAACTTACGACTTGTCAGATCCCATTTCGGCATAAAGTACGTCACAATGTAAACGACTATATCATAAACCTGTCAATATCATTCTGCTCCACAGATCAGAGGTCAAACTAGACGTACCGAAAGGTGTTAGTTAGGACGAATTCAAAGGTCAAACTTCAATAAAAGCTTATATTTATATGTGGAACATTAATTTATGTACTTACTTAAAAAGATGTTCAGTTTGAATCGCTTTTCGGTGAAGGAAAACGTGAGAAAACCGGACTAATCCCGATAAGGCCTAGTTTACCCTCTGGGTTGGACGGAACTAACGCCTATGGTAAATCATGGGATTAGTTGTCAAAGCGGATCCCAGGGTCTCTGAGCCGTGCCATACGGTAGGAAGCAGAAGAAGAACACGTGTTCCGGTTCTCTGTCATCTCAATTAATAGATTTTACGATAAACACAAAATATAACCAAATCCCAGCTCAACCCATAGTTAGAATCAGGAGGGATAAGAACTGAGTGAGCTGGGAAAGTTGAATTGACAGAATATTACAATAGGTTAACTAGCAAAGAGAAAAAACGGTGTCTTCCTGGACACCCCTAATATCGTGTGTCCTAAAATCACGTGCCCCCAACTGTTTTCTCCTAATGATCATAATCTCTAACGATCAAGCGTCCTAAGGATTATTTGCCAGAATCAAATAATTGCCCAAAAATTCCCTCATAACCGTATCGCTGTTAGAAACGTCGGTTAGGTTAGGTTAGAACCGCGACCAGTAGTAGGTTAAGACGATGTTAGGGAAAACAATGTTAGGACATATGAGTTTGGCACAAATGAACATTATGTCAAACAGAATTAGGGAGAGCAAAATAAGATAAAAGACTAGGGATTCCGATATAGATCCAAAAAAAGGAATAAATGCCTCTCACCTCATTTTACGGTACTTAGCAAGTATTTTCAACAAGTCTATTATTGTAACGATACTGCCTCGATTCTTAAAGAACTCTGGATCAAAAAAACAGCTGCTGTGTACTGTATACGCTCGGATCCTCGGTTTCTTTGGCCACATATCCCGACGAATGAGAAAGGTTGTGCAAGGGAGAGTGGAAGGCCAGACCCAGAGGAGGATCTCGAATGAGGTGGGCCAACCAGATCAAATACAGCATGTCGGCGACCAATAACGATCGTACGATACGATAATAAATAACGAATGCGCTGGTATAGCTGGCCTGCGGGAGGAATGGCGGCGTGTTGTGAAGTCACTCAATAATCTGCACAATGACCTCGACCACTCTACGAGTGTAACGATGAAGAAGAAGAGGAGACAGCTCAGAAAACCTACAGAAGACTCTCAAACGTTGACGACGGTATGTCCTCTGTAACCTTAGAAATTATGAAATAAAACTAACATGCAAATTATTGGCGTCTATATCAATAGTATGGTCTGTGGTCCTCTCAGTTCATCAACTTCCGGTTGGCAGTAGTTGAGCCATAAACGTCTGCATCCATCTGATCTATTGAGCTGTATGTATCCCAGTATATCTTTATGCTTTCATTGATAAAAATTGTCATCAACAATATGTAACTTATAAACCTATATACCGTTTAAAAGAGGCTTCGTATTTAAGGAGAGGCAGGGCAGTGTTATATTGAAGAATTAACAATGAAAATAAAAAGGAAAAAATAAATTAAAAACAACGAAATATAAAAATAGAAACAGAAATTATTTATTTCATTCACAAAAAAAACTTAATCTATTTACATCCTTTACAAGAGAGAAACAAATAATATTATGTTAATGTTTTAACTAAGTTATGATCATCAAATTGTAAAAATTACTGAATGTGTAGTAGCTTAATTTTTCAATGTAGGTTAATTATATAACGCTGTCTACACTGAAGGAGAATGTGTTGTTTTAGTAATAAAATAAGAGGTCCGTAAATAAAGTTTTGTACGGAGCACTTATTTTACGATACGGACAATGTACCTAAGAGTTTCCAAGACACTTGCCTATTAAATGTTCCCACTCTCATTCCGGACATCACCCTCACACCTCAGCTAATAAATTAGACAGTCCCACCTTTTCCAGGTCTGTTTGTTTTTATAGAGCGAGGGACTACAGGCGGTCTCAATCACGGTTTACAAGGCTTACGGCCGAAACACTTACCGGTTGGTGAGGACACGCCTTTAGTAGGCACAAGCCATGAGATGAAACGTTTAACCCTTCAATGCATGATGATGTATTTATGACACAGAACAGAAACGAGACAAGTCACAAGCAAGTTCTCTTGAAATGTAGATTTTGTCATATAGTCGTAAGTTCTTATTTTAAAATGAATTTGGTTGTCACTTAGGATGTTTTAGTATCAATAGGTACTGTTAATTCATGCATTGAAGAGTTAAAACACATACTACTCTGTTAAGGCTCATGATCCACAATATTGTCTTCTATTACCGCGATTATTATTACAGTAGGACCTCGCTTGTCCGAACCTCGATTATCCGAATCCTCAATTATCCGAATCTACCTTGGGTTATCAGAACACACCCAATATTTACAATGCATTTTTCATCGATCCGAATTTCAGACTAAAGAAATTTTAAACAAACACTCGACATTTTTCAACTGCTTTTAATTGTCTAGTCTTAGTCGTCTTGTACCATTACTCTGGCAAGAGCAAGACGGGCATACCTCCGAACGCCGCAGTCGCTATAGAATAGGCCACGTACAACATGGTGAGCACACTGGTTATTTTTTAAAATCCCAATGACGAAGAAACGAAGACGAGGCAACGCGTTCATATTTTCAACCGGGAACACAGTGCTGATAGTCCTTCAGACAATCGCTCTTCGCTCATGACTCACACAGTCACGGTAATAGTTGTCCAATAAATTTTTGCTCAAACCCCAATAACCGTTTGCTCGCGCTAGTTCTAATTAATTTCCGCGCCCAGCCTGGAGTTATGCGCTCTAACTGTCCGCGTTACAGACCACTTATTCAGCTGAATGTCTCTTAAAGCCGTTTTAAATTTTACTCGGTTTAAAACCAAAGATCTGTTCAAATTTAACCTAATTTCAGCTTTACTTAAAATAGAGTATAGCCCTTTTTTAGGTATGTCGAGTGAAAAGATTTGTAATTTGGGCAACTAAAGATGTTTTTTATATAAAACCTCTACGCTTACAGTTTTATCGTATTCATTTCTTTCAATAGATTTTTAAATTGCTTTCTAATTTTAAATGTAGTTTAATCAATTCTGATAAGTATACCCATTTTCTGGCGCTGGTTTGAGCAATCGAGAATAGGCTTATGCTTAAAAAGGCCTGGTGTCTGGACCTCAATTCATGGTGGTACCTATTGCTATATCTTTCCGTTTTTTTTTTAAACAAACCTAACAGTTTTTTTTAAATATACCTAATTAGGTTCTTCCCACATAACTATGCAAGGACTCTTCAGAATAATTTCGTCTTCGCATCTTAATTTTTTTTTTTTGACGGAGTATAAAATCATTTATTCTCGAAATATATACAGTAAGTGTAACTTACCTAACTACCTACCTCTACCTACCTTAAATCTAAAGTAGGTCCTTGAGGCATTGTACCTAGGATGCTGGCGGCATTTCCTCGTTGTATCGCAATGCTGATACGTTGTGCGAGGAAGCCACCAGCTCTTCGGTCACCAGTAACATCAACCAGACGTTTCGCGATTTCTACGAAAAATTTGCGTGCGCTGGGACCCCATGGACCAAGAGTTTCGACCCTGAATGGTACAAAAAGGTACTCTCTGCCCAGGCTCTTATATTTATTACGTTTTAAAATTTCGGCGCATTCAGCCGCTCCTCCCGCTTTTACATCTTAAATAAACTGATGCCTTTTTTACACAAAATTGATTAGAATTCCTGACAATGCACATTGCTTGATACAAGTTAAAATTAATTTGACCGCCTATTTTGAGAAACTCGTATCTCGATTGGAAGCGTCATTCAAAAAACAACATTATGCTTTAAGATTTAAGGATACAAATAAAAGATAGTTTCGTAAATATTTCGTATTTTATAAAGGAGGTAGTCTATTTCCCAGCAGGAAATTAGCTTTGGCTTATTTTTGATCCGAATTTTCCGGGCTCGCTTTAAAAAAGTCTTTCAATGAAACTCATCAGACAGAAAGTTAATTCAATACGTTCCTTGCTTTTTTTAATCATTTTGTGATTCATTGTTGTTGACCTTTTTGAATCGCCGTTTAAATATATGGGCTTAACTCGTAAAACGTGTACTTGTACTGGTTTTAGCTGTATTTAAATAAATAAATATTTGCGGGACAATCTTTCACAAATCGACCTAGTCCCACGGTAAGCCCAAGAAGGGCTTGTGTTGTGGGTACGAGTACTAGACGACATATAAATACTTACATACATATAAAACATCCATAACTCAGGAACAAATATTCGTGATAAACACACAAATAAATGCCCTGACCAGGATTTGGTCAGTTTTACTGGTATTCGTGCATTTTTATTTAGAGTTTAGCACAAAACTTTTTTTATTTGGTCAATTTCATGTGATTCCTACTCAGAATCGCAAGTTTTTTCAATCCTAGTAGCAGAAAAAAAGTTTGGCGGTTGGCATCTTGACTGAAAAAAAAAAACATAAAATTTTACAAAAAAAGGGGAGAGATATTTAAATAAAGACGCCCAGGCAAGTCGTCTACAATATTATCAACTCAAATTGAAACGAATTACAGAACCCAATATTGTAGATGACGATACGCTTACTCTTAGTATAATTTTCTATTTAAATTGATTTATGAGGCCTGTTAAATATCCAGCATAGCGTAGGTATTTAATTCTAATACCTACAGTCAAGTGTAAATTATGGGTGCACATCTTATTTAAGGGGCTACCCGGCATATTTCACTGTTTTTAAAGTGAATAGGCTTTGTTCAGCTCCAAGCACAACGCTTAAAAAAAAATATATAATGTAGCTAGGTATTTGGTCTACATTTGGTTCTACTAAATTGTCGAAAAACATAATACATCAAGAGAAAAAAAAAACCGTAAACCCCTTTTTCTACCTTAAATCTGTATCTACTCCCTTATTATGCGTCGTAAGTACAAGAAACTAAGACAGGCTGATTTTTTGATAGGTTTTGTACTTTTCGAGAAAAAGCTATTACACGCATTTTTCGGAAAACGCCGGCTCGAAATGCCTGCGCGGGCGACGGGGGCCAGTCGTGTAAGATGGCACTAGTAGTTTATAGGGTTGCGTCCTAGTACAAGCAGCTCTTCCTAGGTGACGACTTATGCTTATTGACGTATTGTATAACCGGTGAGGAAAGGAAGCGGGAGGGGAAGAAAGCTCAAATCACCGAGGTCATTGGGATAGGGGACGGCCTTAATCAGAAATATGTCCCATAGTATCTTATTTCGTTCGGTGTAATAAGAGCGGAGTACCATATTTATGACATGATTTTGTGGTTACCTACATATTCTTGCACTTGACTGTATCTATATTTGCTTGATTTCATGTTTTACTACATTTTGTTGAAAGGTGGAAATAATCAAAAATTGCTTAATTTACAGTGTTTATCGTGCATTTTCGTTTCTAAATGATTGCTGTTGTCTGTATTTTTCTGTACTGGCATCCGCCAGGGTGGTTCGTATTTTGTCTAAGTTAATTATTTAACCCCGTTATTGTGTTCAATGACATAAAAAAACTACGTTTGTTTGAAAAGCACGACACAGGACTGGAAGGCCTTAGTGTGGACTTTGTTTGAAAGGATTGAAAACGGATAAAAGAGGCAAAATGAGGTAATTTTCGTGTCGCTTCTTTCTGCCCCATAAGCCAGTTAGGGTTCGTAAGTTGTATGTATGTTATCCTCACAGGGTTTTTTTACAATTTATACTTATTAGTTTTAATGATAGAATGCCCTTCAGGCAAATTATTGCTAACTTTTTAAGAATCTCTCGGGCATTGTAGACTAACCTTTGTTTTTGTTTTTAATTATTTTTATATTTTTGTAATGTAGTTTGCACAAGTAACTTTTTTGATTGACGGGGAGAATTCGCATTCTCTCAGTCGTCATCTTAATACCGAGTGATACCAAGTGCTGTAAAGGGCTCGAAACGTAGGGTCATGGTCTTAATAAACGCGATTATTCCGCGTTTCCGATTTTCCGTTTAAAGTGTTACATTTCAATGAACTACGTCTGATATTTTTTGGATTATTTAAACAAGTTTAAAAATTCCCATTAACGCAGCAAAAAAAAATTTTTTCTTTTTTTTCGCTAGACGACAGAGTATAACTGTATAATAAATGACGTTGAAAAGCATTGGTGATTTTTTAACATTAATAATTGTTTTCTTTTTCGTACTAAGTTCCTAACAAATTTTTGAGATGACAATTGAGACATACTATTGATGATTGAGATGGCAAGCTCAAAAAATTTAACTTTTAATTTGAAAAAAGTCACTCGTGTCAGCAATCAACAATCAACGTAGTAAACTACGCTTACTGTTGGACTATGTAAATTCGCGTAATATTGTCCCATGATATTTACCTATATGAACTCAAACACAACATACAAACTTACCGGAGACCCCCCAAATTGATAGCATACATACCCACAGGAACCACAGACAACATCCCCTAAGATAGTGTAGTGGTGTGTGAAATGAATCAAACATACCCTCATGCCGACCCCGTATTTGTCAGCACACACATTCAAAACTGTCTCCTCGGCTTCAACACCTAGGGCGGCGTAACTTGAAACAGCGGGATTACTTTTAAACAAAAGCTACACGGTTAAGTTAGTATGTTATTTCTGCTTATTATGGTAAATATAGCATTCAATGCAAGTTGAGGTACTTACCTATGCCTGAGGCATCCAGATTTTTGAGTAGTGTTCCTTAAAAAATACTATCTAATTAAATATCCTAATGTAGAAGCGGGCGTAGCGGCTTAAAGCGCCAAAAATTTAAAACGTAATAAATATAAGAGCCTGGGCAGAGAGTACCATTTTGTACTATTTGGGGTCGAAACTCTAGGTCCATGGGGTCCCAGCGCACGCAAGTTTTTTGTGAAGCTCATCGGTTCAGTATAGTAGCGTCAGGAAGGTGGAAGCGCATTCCATTCCTTGGCAGTCCGCAGTAAAAATGACGAAGAAAATCGCTTTGTGCAGAGAAATGAAATGCTTACTACGAACGTGTGTATCCCCCCGTCGTATACGTACATACGTGTGCTCGCCTGGACGTCCGATGATGGAAGGGGGAAGGTGGGATCAGCTATGCAGATCTTGCGTACACTCCCCAGAATGTATCCAATAGAACACCGATACTCGATGGTGATGCTCGAGTTTCTGAAGGCCTAGTATAAAAATTGTACGACACTAACTCCTCGACCGCGTTAGCGTAACGGGAGTTCAAATTATGTTTGCCGTTTATTTAATCATCCGGCAACTTTCATATTTTGACCCCTCGATACGCTAACGCGGTCGAGAAGTTAATGTCGTAAAATTTTTATACTAGGCCTTCTGTGATTTTGTCTTGACAGCACGGTGGTCGCCAAGGAGTCTGTGAGCATGTGCACTAATGACAATAAATTTGGCTGTCACGTTCTAACACGTATTATATATGCACGGCCATCCATTCGTGCACAGCAACAAGACAACGACTGTTTGCCCAAAAATGCGTGTTTAAACGTGTGGCATGCTTTTTCAAGATACCAAGTGAACTATCTTGTTATGGGTAAGTTGTTGATAAATAAATCACATCACACTCTATCGCTTGAATTTGGTCTGTACCTTTGTCTCCTGGGAGATGACAATTTCGTCGTATTACCTACTCGTCCTCGTCGTCGTACTTTTGTTGTTTGGGTTCGATTCCCGGATTATACCAATATGAGTTTTTTGGAATTTAAGATATTCGGCGAAGGAACATTCGTTTTGAGTAAAATTATATCGAATAGTAGTAGTAGGAAGGAATAGTAGTAGTAGACAAGGACCAGTAGTAGTAGGAAGGAATTCATACGAGAAATTGGTATGCAATATTTAAATTGTTACTTGTATTTAGACCTGTTACGCGTATCGTATATCATATAACTCAGTTACAGGACATTGGTATGACACGACAGAAGTGTAATATTTAATTACACTTAGCACACCAAACTCGCAAACCGCATTACATGGCAAATATTCAACGATGAGCAGTAGCTGCCATATATGCAAAAAACAGTGTATTAGCATTGCGCATAGACGACGTTGGACGTCGGGGTCCATCTGCGGACGTTAAATTTTTACCACAGCTAAGCAAATCTCCTCGTCCGTACGTCCGCGGATGCGTATTTGCCGATTAATCCGTCTGTGTAGTGGGTCCTGTATACTAATAAACTAACTAGCCATCACTAAAACTAAAATACATCTTGCAAAAACTTGTAAATGTAGTGTGTAATAACGCTGGTCGAAGAAATTTGGGGCAGCATCCTTGGAAAATGGAAACTGTAATAACTCTGGTTGCAGAAATTTGGGGCAGAATCGTCTTAAACCCACTTACATCAGCATGCAACATCGAACTGCCCATTAGTAGATCTTACGCCGTTGCAATAAGAACTACAAACGGTCGGGCAACAGTGCTGGAGACGGTACATCAGCATGCAATATGCAAAGCTATGCAAAGTCGAGTCCGAGCTGGAAAGTCAGAATTTGTATATTGTCTTATAATTTTAAATGACATTGAAAAGTTGGGTTATTAAAATAAAATGTTTAAGTTTGTTCCAGCGATATATTAAAAAATTATTACCCTGAGGCCCGATCAGGTCAGGGTCATAGTTTATACGAGAACAATATTTAGGATGACTCACGCTAGACTCCTATCCGAGGGTGCGTAGCCAAGATGCCAATCGCTCATGCTCAGTCGCTAACGAAAAGCAACTGTCATTGTCACACTAATATGGAAGAGTGATAGAGAGAGGTAGCTCCGATACGTTATTAAGCGTGAGCGATTGGCATCTTGGCTAGGCACGCAGGTATCCGAGTTATCATGTGACGTTTTCTACAGAAATTAACACATCGGCCCGGCCTGTAACGGCACGGTCAAGCGAGAGTAATCCTTTAAAAATGAGGTTGACCCAACATTTATTACTACCAACACTAAAAGTCAACACTTGGAAAATGAAAACACAGTAACAATGCTGGTCGCAGAAATTTGGAGCGGAATCGTCTCAAACCCACTTACATCAGCATGCAACATCGAACTGCCCATCAGTAGAACTTACGTCGTTGTAATAAGAACTACAAATGGTCGGGCAACAGTGCCGGCGAACGGTACATCAGCATGCAATATGCAAAGCTATGCAAAGTCGAGTACGAGCTGGAAAGTCGGAATTAGTATTGTCTTATTATTTCAAAGAACATTGAAAAGACTGGAGGGAGTATTGGGTGAGTAAAAATAGTATTTTCATATCTCATGCTCTGAAAGTTCATCATTGTTAACTTGTTAAACGGGTGGAAAATTATATGTTGATGCCAATTTTACTAATAACTATAGATAACTTGTTTAAAATGGATTACATTTCATGATTTGAAATGTAATATTATTTATTTTCTGAGAGCGTTGGTGGCCCAGTGGTAAGAGCGTGCGTCTTTCAATCCGAAGGTCGCGGGTTCAAATCCTGGAAGCTCATATCAATGAGTTTTTCGGAACTTATGTACGAAATATCATTTGATATTTACCAATCGCTCTTCGGTGGAGGAAAAAATCGTGACGAAACCGGACTAATCCCAGAAAGGCCTAGTTTACCCTCTGGGTTGGAAGGTCAGATGGCAGTCACTTTCGTAAAACTGCGCCTATATTGTTGTTGTTTATATAGTTGTAGCTATGAAACAGTTGGTGTGACCCTTACCCCTCTTTTCGGCACCACACATAGCTTTGACCACAGTTTTGAGTGACGCGGAACGCTGGTAATGACGGTCGCGTTCCGGCGCTGATTGCGGGAGTAATGACGTCATTCCCGGACCCGCAGGACCTCGGTGGACGGTTGTTTTTAACGTCCGTCATTAAGGTGCGCATTGGCGTGGCAATGACAAAGCACATTTTAGTATTGTGTTGGGCAAACCAAGCAAAAACATGTGTTTTTTTAAATATATATAAAAGCTACATCGAGTATTTGCCGAGATCATAAGAGCCGTTTACTCTGAAATCCGGGAAATTTCAATACAAGAAGTTATTATAAGCTTCTGGGTGTTGATCTGTTTATGTGTTAGTCTGCCTTATAGTCCGCATATGACTTGTAAATTTGTTTATTTTTAAAACATCTCTTCAATCAGAATTGATTTTAATTTTATCGATCCCCCTTA
Source organism: Lathronympha strigana (assembly GCA_949128165.1). Lineage (NCBI taxonomy): Eukaryota > Metazoa > Arthropoda > Insecta > Lepidoptera > Tortricidae > Lathronympha > Lathronympha strigana. The sequence continues at coordinate 18,491,747 of OX421917.1, read as the reverse complement.
GCATAATTAGCCAAAAGGCGCGACTCTTTATACATCAAGCGCGACTTGATGTATGGACTCACGCCTCTTGCGCATATGTAGGGTCGCTTGATGGTATGCAGATGCAGGATCTAGGATGGTGGATGCAGGTGGTCTTCGTTGAAGCTTCTCAGAAGTCAGGAACACAAAGGCTGCTCCAATAACCCGGCTGGCAGGGTCGCCATGAAGTGTTGGACGTTCGGAGTAGAATGTATACACACCAAAGTGGGTCAAGTACTTAATAAGCCCTTTATCGAGAAAAACACTGCTTTTTATAGTAGCTTACACGTGTTACATATTGTCATATTTTAATCTATGAACCGTAAAGATGAGTAATAATATATTATAAGCTTCCTTTGTTCTTTATGAGGCCTTGGACTTTCCCTTTAGCCTATTGTGGAATGCTGGGCATTTATATCACTCATCTTTACACAGTTGCAGTTGCGTGCAACCAGCTGGTTGTATACCTATATCATACATGAGCCAATTTCGAACAATTTGAGAGCCTCAAAAAGATGACGTAAATAAAGGTTAAAAACACGTCACACAAATCAAATGAAACCGCGGCACATTTGACTAATTGCTTATTAAATTACATTTTTACAACATTCGTCCCTAAGCAAATATCCCTCTGCATAATTTTATGCTATGAGTATATCAAGAGAGAGTTATGTACATAACAGAATGTGTTGTTGTTGCACGTTACCACAGAATATATAGAATATCTGTGCTATCAAAATCATGCAATTTTGCGTAGTCAGACTCTACCTAAACATCTCAGTCCGTCCATGTCACTGTCTAAACCAATGTTTGATAGCGAAATGCTCACAAATTTCTTTGTAATGCTTGAAACTTACGATTATCGTTTATGCGACCGTGCCTCATGTTACCAGATAAGTGTAGCTCACTAAATATAGTGACGCACTTGGCGTTGCGAGTTCGCGTATTTCCCGTTTGGTCACACTACCATCTGTGGAGGATTTATTTGTCTATTGCCACGATTGCTTAAATAAGCCAAACACGTTAATACGAGTAAGCAAGATGATTCTAAATGATCGTATAGAATTTGAACATCACTAATACGACATCCAGTATTAGTGATGTTCGAAATCTATACGATCATTTAGGCAAACACGGCGAATGCGCAACACAAATTCGCAACGCCATGTGGAGAGCCATCATTAGCTTATGGAGCTATCATACACATTTATATCTTTCCTAACTCGTATCCTTTGAGATAGCTATATAAGGCAAATATTTTTTCGTATAAGACCAGTTTTAAAACTGCAGGTATGTGTGCAATTTTTTATTAAAACCGTACCGGTTTCAGTTTCATAGCCTAAATAAGTAAAACATATTCAAGTTTCCAAAAGGTCCAAGAATGTTCATGAAAATATTTGTGAGTGCTGCCATAAAAATACCACTTTCGCGCTTATGTCTCATACAGGACAGCACAAAATAATTAAAACTTTATACGACCTAAAATTTGCAACAAAATTACTAGAGGTCAACGAACCCGAAGTTCATAATGGAATGACAGCCATTACCAGCTGACAAAACACAGTTTTGCACTTTATGCCGTTGAAATTAGGTAATAATTCCCGTAGACGTGTTAATTTCTCGCGGGACGCCAAGTTTTCCGTGACATTTATTCAAATGAACAGTGAACGCTATTTTAGAAATTAACACAGTCACACCACATAGGGTAAACACAAACGGGTTGTAATGGTTGGTAATGGCTATGGCCATTTGTACGGAGATTATGGTGGTTGTGGGGTCACAAAATAAATAGCACGTTACTATTTAATTTCCTGTTTGCTTGTTAGTATAGCTTTAAGGACTACTTTATCCGTAGGTATTATTTTAAAGTTTTTTTTCTTTTTTTTCCTCTGGCTTTTACTCCTTGCTTGTCCAGGCATGGTGGATTTGCCAAAGTCGTTAGGACTACACGTGAGGAGAATGTTAATTTGGTAAGTTTTTTTCTTCTCTAGCACTTTATCTGTCAATTAGTTGACTGACAGCGATATTAAAAAGTATACATTATACATTAGGTATAAGTAGTTTAATAACATAACTTTGTATAATATAAAAAAATATGGAGACCCTGCTGTCTGAAATCAAATATTTCATTTCATTTCATTTTTATAACGTTGTCCATGGTATTCCATTAGAACACTGCTAAACGATGCTCTTATGGATTTACATACAATATAAGAGCACTGTTGATATTTTTTAAATTTCTTTAGTGGGCATACGACATCGTCCACATTTTGCCATCTTTCGAGATTTAGCTTTTCTGCTATTTTAGCTGTCGTAGAAAAACTAGCGTATGCAACTCTCGGGTCTATTATTACAAAACTCGACTTCGTCTCGTTTTGTAACGGCGACTCTCAAGTTTTAAGAACCCTTATTATAACACTGTTGCATAAACTACTATAACCTCCATCTTTTTTAGAATAGACCAACATTTGAGTTATACATTGAAATTAAACACTTTAGAACGGATTAATCGCGTTTATTAACACCATGATCCTACGTTTCGAGCCCTTTACAGCACTCGTTTTCACAGGGTTAAGATGATGACTGAGAGAATGCGAATTCTCCCCGTCAATCAAAAAAGTTACTTGTGCAAACTACCTACATACAAAAATATAAAAATAATTTAAAAATAAAAACAAAGGTTGGTCTACAATGCCCAGAGGGGCTTATAAAGCTAGTAATACATAGCCTGAAGGGCATTCTATAATTAAAATAAAAATGTTTAAACCCTGTGAGGATTAACATACATACAACTTACGAACGCTTCCCTAACTGGCTTATGGAGCAGAAAGAAGCGACAAGAAAACTACCCCATTTTGCCTCTTTTATCCGTTTTCAATCTTTTCAAACAAAGTCCACATTAAGGTCTTCCAGTTCTGTGTCGTGCTTGATCCTTGATGAGATGTAAAACAGGATCCCAAGCTGGTGGTACCGAAAAGCCATCCTCTCTATTGAAATTAGGGACTTTCTTGATTTCAATAGCCTCGCGCAGCATCCTGGGAATGTAACGCTTCTCCTTGGCGAGGACCAGAGGTTTGTCAAATTTAATTGAATGATTAGGCTTATCAGAGTGCATTATTCGCCCAGTCCTACTTTATGGTGCCGAGGCGTGGCCGGTTCTTGGAAGACACGTTCAGGAGCTTCGCGTTACAGAGATGAGGATGCTGCGATGGATGTGCGGCGTTACGCGTGCTGACCGTATTCGTAACGAGTACATCCGTGGCAGCCTCGCAGTCCGTGACGTAGCGGAGAAGCTCCAAGAATGTCGCCTTCGGTGGTTCGGCCACGTTTGTCGCAGGCCACCCGACTACGTGGGAAACAAATGCCTTAGCCTAGCCCTTGACGGACCCCGACCCCGCGGTAGACCAAAAAAGCGATGGCTAGATGTCGTGAAGGCCGACATGAGCATAAACGGGCTTACAAGGGAAGACGCCCAGGATCGTGCAAAGTGGAGGAGAGGATGTAGGAAAGCGGACCCTGGCAAAGGCCGGGATAACGCTAGGTAGAAGAAGAAGAAGATTAGGCTTATCAGAGACATGTTCCCAGACTGCAGACCTTGGTCGACGATGCTTGACATCGGCTATATGTTCCTTCACCCTGGTTGATATGCTACGCTTTGTTTGCCCAACGTATGATAGACCACATTCACAGTCAAGCCTGTAGACCCCAGCATCTTGTAGAGGCAAGTTACACTTTACAGGCCTCAGGAATTGTGACATCTTCTTCAACGGCTTGAAATAGGTCTTGATTGAAGCACGCTTCAAGATGTGGCTGATCCTGTCCGTAACTCTTCTGACAAAAGGCAAAACAGCAGGCCTACGCTCAACTGTTGGTATCTTCACACGAGGGGACTGCTTGACACGAGGTATCTTGAGGTTGTTAGCCCACAGCGCACATTTTGCACGCTGTAGCTCAGCACCAAGATGTTTGTCATCGCAGATCCTTTGGGCTCTCTGAAACAAAGATTTGCCAACTGTAGCAAGCTGTGAGGGATGGTGGTGCGATTTACCATTTAAATACCTATCTGTATGTGTAGGTTTCCTGTACACGGTTCGGCCTAAGGAGTTATCAGGATTCTGTACAATGAGAGTATCTAAGAAAGGAAGTGAACAATCTTTTTCCAACTCCATAGTAAATATAATTTTACTATGAATTGAATTAAGATGCTCCAGAAAAGCTGATACACTACTTCTAGGTAATATAGTAAAAGTGTCATCTACGTATCTTTTAAATATCTTCGGCTGGACAGGAGCCACAGCAAGCGCCTTCTCCTCGAAGTCCTCCATGAAGATATCCGCCACGACAGGAGACACAGGGGACCCCATTGCTACACCGTCAACCTGCTTGTAGAATTCATTGTTCCATAGCAAGTAACCCGACGTCAGGCAATGTTCCAGTAGTTCAGCATATTCCAGAGGCATGTTATGCTCAGCTAACCTCTTCTTAACAATTTCAATGCAGTCTTGCACCGGTAGGCAGGTAAAAAGTGACTGAACATCAAAACTGACCATGGTTTCATCATCAGTTAAAATCAGGTCTTTAATTTCATTGATGAAATGGTATGAATCCTTTGTATATGCCTTAGTTTTCCCACGAAGCGTCGAAAGTACCTCAGCCAAGTGTTGAGCTAATCTATAAGTTGGAGCATCAATCTGGCTCACTATCGGACGTAGGGGGGCATTGGCTTTGTGTATCTTTGGTAATCCATACATGGTGGTTTGGTATCTTTGGTGGTTTGGTTTTTTTATTTTAATTATAGAATGCCCTTCAGGCTATGTATTACTAGCTTTATAAGCCCCTCTGGGCATTGTAGACCAACATTTGTTTTTATTTTTAAATTATTTTTATATTTTTGTATGTAGGTAGTTTGCACAAGTAACTTTTTTGATTGACGGGGAGAATTCGCATTCTCTCAGTCATCATCTTAACCCTGTGAAAACGAGTGCTGTAAAGGGCTCGAAACGTAGGATCATGGTGTTAATAAACGCGATTAATCCGTTCTAAAGTGTTTAATTTCAATGAATAACAATCGCGGTAACAGAAGACAATATTATTTGAGTTATAGCTGAATTACAAGATCTTTTGATCTATGATGACACAGAAATATTTTATTTCAGTTTTTTCCCACTATGGAGATCCAACAGATTGCCCAAACGTATATGGCCCGCTTCTCTGCCTCGCAACATGTCCGGCCCAACTCGATTTAACTCGAGTAACCAAACGAAACGCAATCTATAAAACACCTTTAACAGGATGTCACACTTCACAATTGATCGATTTACGTCACAGACCCGTAAAATTACAAAAGTACAGAATCTCGCGAATACCAGAAATTACAATTGTAATTCTCAGGCACTAAATAGAAGCAGATGGTAAATTACAGATATAACGAACGCGGTGTAACGCGACTACTGCGAAATGAGCGCTTTGAGGTCACGTTTACTGCTTATTTGTGGTTTTCGTGCTTAGAATTATATGTGAAATTACTCTGTTGGTGTTTATGTGTGTATTAATATAGAAATGTATAGTGTAGGGGGTTGGGGCTGAATTTAGTTTATGTGAAGCTGTGTTTACATGCGTTGTACGTACACTGAATCAATATACTCGTATCATAGAAGAACTACTATTGTAGGTGTACTTACCGTTTTAACTGAGGTTGTCACGATAAATTATATACTTAAGAACGTAGCTAAGCGGAGTATGACATTTTTACTTAACAATAACATAGTAATCTGCTTCAGGAACTCCTAATGGGCTACTTTTAGTTTCTGAGAATATAACATTTTAAGCACCATTTTAAGCATTATTTCGCTCCACTCTGGCGCCCTCATAATTACTTTTCCTCCTTATACCACAAACCTCTAAGTAAAAATACATTTTATCTGCCTTCAACTTTTACACCGATACTTTTGCACGGTAATTAAATCCCTTAGACCCTCAATTAGTTATTAAAAATAAAAAACGCATTTATAAATTGCCTTCTTTCATTTCCATAAACCATTATAATCCAGAAACAAAAAGATCTGCCTTTATTTGTAATAAGGCTAAAATAAGGACGTTGCATAAGAGAGCATTGGTGGCTCAGCGGCCAGACCTTGCGAAAGTCACGGATTCAAATCCTGGCTCGTACCAATGAATTTTTCAAAAATATCATTAAATATTTACCAATCTCTTTTCGTAGAAGGAAAACATCTTGAGGAACCAGAATAATCTTAATTAGGCTTAGTTTACCCTCCGGGTTAGATAGCAGTCGCGTCGGACCTCAGGCTCCCTGAGCCTTGGCATTGGAAAACGCTAGGATAAAGAAGGAGGAAGCTAGAATATAAACAGCTTCAACTCGTGACGAAGTTGTGAAAATAACAAATTCCGCTTTTGATTTGCGTTTCTCGCTTTGCGCTCCCATTATTGGAACCCTAATTTCCATTTTATAATTTTAGGGTTATAAATAATCAATCTGTATGCCTTTCATCCAACCGGAGAAGGAGATCCGGAGGTCTGGCAGAACTGCAGCCTAGTTCCCAACAGGGGGACAAACCTCCTCTTATCCACGAGAGGAACATACGCTGTAGTTATTTAAATATTTATATAGGGTTACTCACATGTATAAAGTCGGAAAAAACTCGACTTATTTCGGATTGAATCGCGACCTTTATTCACGAGATATGCTTAAGACTTGTTTTCTAATCATAAAAGGACATAAGCTGTCAATACATTCAGCGCCAATGACGCGAAATCGGGTTCTCTGTTCGTAGGTGCTTTTTGCTGCATAAACTTAGCGTACTACGCTCGGCACGTAGCATTTTTTATATTAGAAGGATAACATGCTTATCAGTTCAAGACGAACACCCGATAGTCGCAATAGCCTTTTATGTGAACAAAGTTTACAAACAAGATCATAAAATAGCAAACATAACAGTTTAAAAGCACTGGAGACAGTTTTACTGCAGTTGCGACGATGTCCAGACTTGGGAACTATTTATGTCCAGGTGGCGTTTGTTTTAGTTGTGGTATCTTTAGGGACACTTATCGTGTAAGTATATGGCTTTAAAAAGAAATATGGGATCGGATACTGTATAATTTATTGCAGTGAAGTGCGACCTTGCGTTTACTTGAAACGTATTGTCTAAATTTTAACTACAATTCAAGAACCATGTTGCTTCAAGAACCTATCAAAAGAGGCTGTCGCTTAGAGTCAGGCTACGCTATGTTTACGATTTGTTATTATAAAAACGAATAAATTGTATTAAATTAGTAAAAATAACTAGGTACCCTACGCCACAGCGCCGAAAAACCGTGTGTTCCTGCTGCTCGCAGATTGAAAATGGCCGAGCTGCTGGCGTGGGAATACAAGAGGGTGGATGGATGGGAATGAACGAACGGAAAATGAACGAGTGAACGAATGAATGACTTATATTATAATGATCCAATTGACTAACTTATTAATTTGTTACTATTATTTTTACTGTATGTTGTTATTTTATTTTATTTTTTAATTTCTGCTGACATTGTTATATTTCAATTTCAATTTTAATCTTTATATTTCGTATTTTCACATGTTTACTAGAATTAAGTGTTACTTTTGTAAATTATTTTTATATTTAATCAATCTGACGTTGGGAAAGTGCTGAATTTTGGCTTACTTCAAATAAATGGTTTTGAGTTTGAGTTTATACAATACAGCCTCAAATAAATGCTCACCTAGGACACTGCGATAGGTATCAACGGTTTGTTTCTTGACATTTCCCTATGACATTTGAATGCAGATAAGATGAATAGTTCTCGAGATATACTTGATTTTATAAAACTCGACATTCGCTGTCTTTGATTTGCCGCCATTTTGTCTACCACTTAAAGATGGAGATCGTGGTGTTTTTTCGACGTTCTTATTAGCTAACTTAACTGCCCTGACAGGGAAAATTAGTATCTACTCGTACCTCCAAAATTAACCCATACCAGCCATACATCCTCCATCTTGGATTGGCCGTTATTTCTATTAGCTAACACTGCTAGCTATCATGGTTTTTCAACATCCTAATTAACATGACTGCTGTATAAAGTCAATTTGGTACCCCAAAACTTTAGATGACAGACAATTTTAGAAGTTTTGGCCTACTGGCCCATGTACTATCATGTGTGTTATCAAAAATAAAATTGGCCACAGAGTTTCATGACTAAACCCTGTTATCTAGACGTACTGGCATTGGTTTCCCTTGAACATGAATGTTTTTTTATCGACCATCTCGATATCGATGTTTATGTAATGCGATTAAATATTCATATTTGGTACTAGGTATGGTACTGGCCTAGTGACTTCTTTTTTATTAATTATTAGTGACAAATAAATCTAAGTCCTACACTATCGACAGTTAGATAATCGATAAAAAAACATTCACGTTATACAGAAAATTCATGTCAGTGCGACAACACACAGCGGAATCTATTTTTGACACTAAATTATATTTCAATTAACTTCACATAAAAAAAGTTAAAAGTTATGGCAAGCCGTAGTTCTTGCAAGGCGCTTAAAATAATTAGAACAATGCATTTTTTAATTAAAAACGAAATAAGACAAAATAAGGGTTTTAGCACACTGTGGTTCGTTCACCGACTTCGGTAGTACACCTTATACTTTAATGAATCTCCAACGATAATCGACGATAATTTTCTTTTGAAGACGCCTCCATTATATTGAACATAATGCTGACTATTTTTATGTGTACCACAGTTTACATGACTCGCTGATCCAGAAAATTGAAGACACAAAGCAACGATTTCTTGATGTCCTTTGGTTGAAAGGGTTTAAACATACTCTTTGCTATATAGTTGGCCGATTGAAGTGACTTAGATGTCATGCGTCATCTTTGCCATCTGTCTTTCCCCTTACGGCTTTTACCAATGTATTGTGTGTTTTCTATTTGCTTAATATAATTCTATTCTATTTATTCGCGTAGGTATTATTCTCCATACCTTTACTTAAACGTTTTCTATATTGAAAACCTGAACATGCAGATGTTCTACATATTCAGACATTAGGAATAATCTATTCCATACACAAACGGTTGGGATATGGCCTGTGGTTCTGTGCATTCTGCGTCCTGTGGCTCTAACATCTTGACATTATGCTGCATGAAATTTAAGATATAAGCGCAAGCGGTAGCAGGAATATCTTATAACCTACCTACGAATATTTGTCCCTAAGTTACGGATGTTTCATGAACATACATAATATTTACAGGTAAATTACTCTCGAGACGTGTGTATGTGTATTATTTAAATATTTACTGGGATTCTAAAACTGAAATTTCATTGTACGGTCAGAAAAAAGAGGTTCGTCATATTTTAAGAAGAAAATATATTGACAGTCAAAAGTCAGTGAATGTCAAATAAATAATAATTATATTTATTCTTAGTGTTATCAATATTTCTTGTTCAGTGTTATTATTGTTACGTTGTTAATTAAAATGGTCCCAATGTTGAAACATGATCGAGGTAAGCCTTTGACTTCCCAAACTAAAGAAGTTTTGTATAATTTGTACAAATATTTCCAACATGAAGCAATAGCAACCCGAGCAGTATTTAAATATTATTGATGTTGGTACCTGACAATATTTTTTTTTCTTTTTGTCCTAAACGTACATAGGGGGAACGTTATGAGGTCAAAACTTGAGGCAAACAAACGGACGACGTCTGCAACTCCTACATACCTATACATAAACAAAAGTTGTTTAAAAATGTATTCTACGTTTCACGCTCTTGAAACCATAATTTCTTCTAGTTAATCAGTCAAATATACACACTTCACTTATTTAGACCATAGGTACTAAGGAAGAAAAGGTACTATAGTACATTATCGGGGAGGGACGGAAAGTAAGGGATTGACTGACGAGGTGGTTGCCGAGGCCCGACAGCCGAGGCAGATATAGTGCTTTTCTCAAACATGCGCGGCGACTGACGGCGAGGGGGTGAAGTTCCCGGGGCCGGTAGGCCATTTTTATCCCTAGGAGTAAAATGAACCATACAAATTCCATTATTGTCTGCTGCGTCCGCCCTCCAGCAGACTGCGGACACAGCGGTTACAGAATTGGATACTTTACGTCTTCTATTTGCGAACAAAATGTGATTATTTCAGAGCATGTTTGAGAAAAGGACGTGAGTGCGTAAAACCATAGACACATTTCAAGTTTACTTATTTTGAGTGGAAAGAATCGGCATCACCAGTCGGTACATTTTTTTACACGTTTCAAGCAGTAATGATGATACCAATTATTATGCTTCCAAGAGTTACATACGCAAACCCGCCTATCGCCACTCTACTAAATTAAAAATCGTTGTCGCTCCAGCTCTTGACTTGCAAAACGGACCGATTGAGAACAGTCATTGGAAATCGTTCCCAAAGCGATTTCCGGAGCCTTCAGCCTTTGTCTTTGCTAAATGCAAATGCTGAGCGAGCCAGCCCAACCGAATATAGAAGCAATGTTTCTGAAACGTTAAGATTCATATATTTTATCATTTGGATAAGTCTCTGCACTGGTCATTTTGAATTTTTAACTATTTAGTAAAAGGGGAACTTGCTCATGGTTATGGGGCCTTGCCAAATATGCGTATTTTAATGAAAAAACCAAATTATAAAACACATTGACTTGTTCTTTTTATATGACATTTGCAATTCAAAATTTGATCTGACGACAAGTTTATCATATAAAAGAGGTTGCAATCTGAACATGCCGCCCGCCAAGAACGACTGTTCTTTAATGTATGTAGAACATAAATAATTCCTTCAATTTAGAAACATAACAATTGTAACTCCAATTACAATGATCTAACTCACTGCCTACAATAAACACAACAATACAATAAAGGAAGTTGACAGCAGTGATTAAATAACAATACAAAACAATTACATACCTACTCTGCTAAAGGTAAGACACAAAGTTTAGACACTGGTCGTTTAATCAATGAATTTTTATAGCGCAACGTGACAACTCGCGTAACGTTATCCACTCCTGGATGTTTGTCAACTATTTGACCTAACAACCACCTTGCTGGAGGTAAGTCGAGCTCTTTGACTAAAACCACATCTGCAATCTTGGGTTCAGGTACAACCTGTGTCCATTTATGTCTATGCATGAAACCGGTAAGATATTCTTGCGACCAGCGCCGCCAGAAATCTTGTAACATTCGCTGTAAAACATGCCATCTTCTTAATGAACTAATAGGGAATATTCACTATTTTTTTAAATACTGTTGGATGATAGCTTTTATCATAAAAATACTGTAAAATAAATTTCAGCGCATAATAACTAAAATTTAGTAGATAAATCTTCTTTCAAAAACTCCAAATAAAAACGGGCGTTTGAAACGCCCGCCATTCCGACAAGCTGAGCCGTGACGTCATTTCTCATCTAAGGCCGGCACACAGTCTGAATCAGGGCCTATACCACGAAAATCGAACGAACGATTTATACCTCCGTCTCTGTCACACTTGCATATTAGAGTGAGAAAGAAGTTTCCCGTCAATGCCAATTTTCGATGTTCGTGGTAGGCATGCAGATTACGATGCATAATTACAATTATATTGTGAATTAATAATGCATAAAATTACGTACAATTTAGATATTGCTCACACGTATCCTGATTTTTTCAGATATAATAAATTTCTCAGATCAATTGATGTGAATTAAGATTATGATTTATGAACGTGTTTGATCGGCCCAACATAACCTAAAAACTGTTTATTATTTAATTAGTCTTGTATTGTTCAGCCGATTGTGTTTACATTTACAATGGAAAACGACATACAAGTCATAAAACCGCTTTAAAGATGGGATATGTATTGGATTGTGCCAAAATGCAAAAATATGAGTAGCAGAACGAGAAACACTAGATATCTTATGAAGGAAATTCCATACGAGAACATGTATACAATTTGACACAGACGATTCACGATTCGCATGCTTTTTTTTTAATGATCTGGATACTAGTGCTTCTGTGCCGGCTGTACACCAAACATTTGAGAAACCGAGACGCGAGATTACATACAGCGGCTCTCTGTTCATTCGCGTTCTTGGCTTGGTGTACAGACACCACTATCCAATGACGTCACACTCGACGTCACAGCGTTTTAACCGTTTGTAATTTCACACATTTTTTTGCACTTTTCAATAATTATTTTCACAGCTAAAATAAAATAAAATTAAGAAATTTTGATAGGGATATAATGCTGAACCAACATAGTTTCTGAGAAAAAAATATAAGCCTTATCTATTTCAAGTGCATATAGCCTATTGGCGAATGTTCGTAATTTTGATCAGGCACAACTAGCAGAGGTTCACCTACAAGAAAATGCCCGGGTGATAAGGGCATGGGATCACTCTGATCGTGGATGTACGACATGGGTCTTGAATTAAGACAGGCTTCCACTTGAGTGAGTACTGTCATTAGTTCCTCAAATGTTAGCGTTGAATTTCCAATAACTCTCCTTAAATGAAACTTACACGATCGTACTCCAGCCTCCCAAAGACCTACAAAGTTTGGTGCTTGTGGTGGAATGAAATGCCACTGAGTTCCGTTAGTGGCCAACCAATCTGCTATCTCTGGTAAAATTCGTGATTTTTCTTCGTCAAACAACACCTTCAACTCTTTAGCTGCTCCCACAATGTTTGTACAATTGTCGCTATACAACTCACTGCAATGGCCTCGACGTGACACAAACCGCCTAAATGCAGCTAAAAAAGCCTGTGAAGTCAAATCACTCACTGCTTCCAAATGTAAGCACGAGTGGCCATACATACGTATATGTATCCTTTATAGGATTTATTACCACGACCCTTAGATACGCGTATGTTTATTGGCCCTGGGTAATCAACTCCTGACCGAAGAAACGCTCGGGTCATGGTCACTCTAGGTGAAGGTAATTGGCCCATCAGTTGAGGTTTGTTTGTTGCTGCATATCTAATGCAGGTGACACATTTCCTACAATATAGTTTAACTAATGATTTAAGACTAATGATAAAATATTTCTCGCGAATGAAGTTCATCATCAGCTGTGGAGCTCCGTGTAATGAAACCTTGTGTGCATTTCGAATAACGAGAGTCGTCAACAGCGATTTCTTCGCTAATATTATGGGATGCTTTTGATCTTCATCGAATCCAGCAAAGTGCAGCCGCCCACCAACTCGGAGTATTTCCAAGTTATCCAGCTGTGGATTTAGTGTTGTAAGTACACTTTTCTTGTTCACTGCTTTTCCTTGCTTAACATCTTTCCATTCCTCAAAAAATGCTTGACTTTGGCACTTTTTTGTCATTATTATCAAGGCATCTTCAATTTCCTTTTTAAGAAGATACTTATGTTTTGGTTTTTCTTTACTCAGGAACCTGCGACAATAAGCTGTGACTCTCAGTAGCTTTGTTAACGATGAGAATTTCGCCCATATATCGTCAACTTCATCCACTGCTGAAACAACATGGTGAGTTTTGATGTTCTTTTCTTCTAATTTAGTGTTTAGTTCCTTATGATTAGGATATTGAATGACTTTTTCATTCAGCCATGAAGGTCCTCTTAACCAGAGGTCAAATCCAATTAATTCAGACGCTTGAATGCCCCATGATGCACAATCTGCTGGATTATGTTCAGATTTTACATGTGATCACTGATTACGATCTGTCACCGTGAGTATCCCGATGAATGTTTTCCAACGACTAGGATGACTGCTCAACCATGCAAGCACTATCTCAGAGTCAGTCCACGCGTGAATATTCGATTTCGGTATATTCAAGACATCTGAAACTTCGACAAGAAGTTTTGCTAACAATACAGCACTCCAATCTCGGAAGACTGAGTTGTTTAATTGGGGCAACTCTTGTTTTTGCTGTAAGCAAGCTGACGTGAACCTCTCCCTTATCGTCTATCACTCGTACGTATTTTAGTTTCTTTAGTCTTCATGTTCGCTGATATGAAAACGTCGGATTTAAATTAATCCTATACATAATTAAACCCATTATAAAGTCCCACGGGTCTGATGATGAGATGCAAGAATTCGATGACAATTTCTCTAATCCACCACGGGGTGGTCTTTATTTACCTGCACGGGTAACTCTGTAATATCTTATATAAATATAATTATGTTAATGTAAAGTTATTAAAGTGTTTTGAGAGGGTTTAGTCAACTTAGGTCTATAAGGAAAAAATACTAAATGTAAAAATGTCTATTTTAAAAATATAAAATAGTCGGAATATTTTTATGTCGTGATATAAATAAAAATGCACATACCTATATAGTTTTGAAATATAAAAATACCAAGTATAAAAAAGTCGATAATTAAAAATGTCCACAAATAATTTAGAATAGAATAGAATAGAACAACATTTATTCAGACAACACATCGTTACAGAAACACATTTACAAAGAAGATAAAGAAAAAGTATACATGGTAAAGTGATGTGAGGCTGAAATGGTCTCCACTCAGCATTGCAGATTTAGTCGTAAAAACTTTCATAATGTAGAACGTCTAATTAGAGATTCGGTCACTTGCTTATAAAGGTGTAATCAAAATGCTGGTGATCTGTTTAACGGCGTAATCTGATGAGTTCTGATAGGAAAAGGTAGGAACAAATGTTTTTTGGCGTAAAAAAAATATTTGCATGGAGTTTTGGCCTATTTTAACGACCTGCCGCATTCTGGAAAAGGGGAGAAGAATAAACGTATCTTAGATAAAAACTGTTTATAACGGGTTATATGAAACGAATAACACAATTGTAAAATAGTAAGCACAAAACACTTCTTCACTTAAACTAAAGTAATCGTAACTTCTTTTCGTAAAAACTAAAACGTTCATCGAATATTAAACTTTCTAAACTAATAAAAGCCTTTCACATAGGTTGGTAACTACATTTATCCTCTGTTTCTCCCTTTCCATCATACCAATACGTTGGAAAGGTATAAACGATTGCTGTCAGCTTTAGAAGACGTTTATACATAAAGGGGTTAGGTCGTATATTAACCTAAAATCTATATTTCAGTCTAAAATATATAACTTTGCGAATAAGCTGGAGTGGTGACATTTCATTTCGTTGCAGTTTTTTAAAATACTTTTTATATGTTTTATCAAAAAGAATGTCGCTGTTTCGCCGGGTTTGCCTTGACGAATAATACAAGGTATTCTTTATTATGTAGTCGTAATAAATACAGGGTGTAATCGTTAAGTGTTTACAGGCCATAATTCCGTAAATATAGCAGATATCAGAAAACTTCTAACTGATATCGAAAGTACGTTACCCAACGAGTAAAATTACAATAATAACATTTTCTAAATAGATAAAATAATATTAAAAATACTAAGTTAAAACGCTCCCATACAT
Source organism: Lathronympha strigana (assembly GCA_949128165.1). Classification (NCBI taxonomy): domain Eukaryota; kingdom Metazoa; phylum Arthropoda; class Insecta; order Lepidoptera; family Tortricidae; genus Lathronympha; species Lathronympha strigana. Next base: position 18,476,332 of record OX421917.1, on the reverse strand, counting down.
TTAGTATGACGACTTACAGCCTTAAAGAATGTCGGGTGTCGTAAGAGATAAAACTGTTAGAGATTCGTTATTTGTACGAATATTGTAATAAAATAATAATACTACCGTTTATGAAATAATTAATTTAACATTTATTCTTAAATGAAAAAATATTGTATTTACAACAAGTGCTCGATGTGACCTCCTTCTTGTGCCATACATACACGGGCCCTCTTAATTGTTTCTAAATGAACTTTTGCTAACATTTGCGGGGTAATTAGGGCAATGGCACGGCGTACACGATTTTTTAGCTCTTCTAGGCTGTGCACTCTTTCAGCGTAGACATTATCCTTTATGAATCCCCATAAGAAAAAGTCACACGGAGTGAGATCCGGGGATCTTGCTGGCCAAGGAGTCTCACTATTATTGGCTATTAAGGGGCTACCCGGCATATTTCACTGTTTTTAAAATGAATAGGCTTTGTTCAGCTCCAAGCACAACGCTTAAAAAAAATATATAATGTAGCTAGGTATTTGGTGTACATTGGTTCTACTAAATTGTCGAAAAACATAATACATCAAGAGAAAAAAAAAACCGTAAACTCTTTTATCTACCTTAAATCTGTATCTACTCCCTTATTATACGTCGTAAGAACAAGAAACTAAGACAAGCAGTATATATTTATGTTTACTTTAAACACATCTACTGATTTTTGGATAGGTTTTGTACTTTTCGAGAAAAAGCTATTACACGCATTTTCCGAAAACGCCGGCTCGAGATGCCTGCGCGGGCGACGGGGGCCAGTCGTGTAAGATGGCACTAGTAGTTTATAGGGTTGCGTCCTAGTACAAGCAGCTCTTCCTGGGTGACGACTTATGCTTATTGACGTATTGTGTAACCGGTGAGGAAAGGAAGCGGGAGGGGAAGAAAGCTCAAATGGCCGAGGTCATTGGGATAGGGGACGGCCTTAAGCCAGTAAAATGGTCTTGTAAAAAGTCCATTACAATACGTGCGTTGTGTGGTGGGGCTCCATCTTGTTGGAAAATTATCAACCTTCGTTCTTCGTCTGGAACTTGTTCCAGGAGACGCTGCAAATCGTTTTGTATGAATTCAAAATATTTCTGTCCAGTCAATGTGCCAAAAAATAAGGCCCAATAATCCTGGTACCAAGAATACCACACCACACATTCGTTGAGAATCGTACTTGAGCTCTAACTTGAGTAGTTTCTCGGGGATTTTCTATCGCCCAATAATGCGAATTTTTTCTATTGTAAATACCGCAGTTTCAAACATTTGATTCATCGGTCCATAAAATAGATTTTACGTCAATATTCACTAACCAATTGCAATAGACACGGCGACGACCATCATTATGAAGCGTTTGAACAGGTTTTATCTTAAATGCCTTGTATTTGCGTTTCTTTAATAATTTGTGCACATAATTATGGGATACCGGGAACAAGCGAGCCACTGAACGCGTCGATTCTAGTGGATTTTCTAAAACGTAATTAATGATATTGTTGTCTAAATCTTCATTAAACTGAGGATCTCTTGTTCTCGCACATCTTTTTGTTGTAAAGGACCCAAATTCGACTAAATTTTTATCGAGTTTTTGTAAATACATATGGGAAGGAATTATCCTATCTGGATATTCTCTTCTGTAGGCAGTGATAGCCATTCTGCTGTTACAATCACATTTATAATAAAGTTTTAACATATCTCTTTACTCAATATTAGAATAATATGCCATTTTTTCACAGTAACGAGTATGTCTTTATGTTTCCGTAATTAAGCCAAACTTTTTTTCTACTATGCACTTCAACAACACACGGACCTATTCGGCAAATTGCGGTGTGAAACTCCGTGTGTTGGTGGCTTTATAACATATTGGAATGAAAATATCAAACTTAAGTATTAATTTAAAGCCCTCAGATAATAATAAATCCGTAGGTGTAAATACTTGAAAATGATAATTAATTGATATGGAGTAAGTGGTTAACATAAGACAAATCATGAATCATTTGATAACGGTGAAATGCCTCGGTCGTATTAAACTAGTTTTTGAATGAACGGTTACCTACTAAATGTATGGAAGGGTTTGAAGTTAATAATTGGGATATTTCTGCTTTTATTTCAAAAACGTTATTATTGTAATTTTACTCGTTGGGTAACGTACTTTCGATATCAGTTAGAAGTTTTCTGATATCTGCTATATTTACGGAATTACGGCCTGTGAACACTTAAAGATTACACCCTGTATAGCTTCTTTTTTTATTTTCTTAATAAAATTAAATAGCGTAGGCCCCTTCGGAAGTTTGGATTTGAGTCTCCTGTGCCATCCTTCAACTATGTTTGTGGTTCTATGTTTGTTAGTAGAGCAACTCAAAATGTCAAGTGGATACTTGTTTAGCCAATGTGCTAAAAAATACTTTTTGAATACCTTTACTTTGAGTAGTGCTGAGAATTGAAGTCCATCCTTCCCAAATATTCTCTGCGGGTAACAGGGGTAAATGACTGATCAATCGCATCAGTTTTCTTCCTGGCTCTGGTATCGTAAACTCCGATTTCCTCGGCTTTGTCTCCAACTGCTTATTGATAATGGAAAAGGCAACCGAATATCTTCGCATCCGGGAAAACGCTCATGACGGCATTCATTGCGGCTATTTCATAGTCGCACTTGTACCGTGTAATGTTTATCCCCAATTTCTCTTTTAATAAAGTAAAAAACCTTATGTAAGTATTTTGAGTCTTATTTGGCAGCAAGCCATAAATTGTTGGAACAACATTATTTGTTTTGTCGTTTGAACCTAAATCTATATGTAACGGCTCCGGACACACTTTCAAAGTTCCGTCACCGAAATAAAATTCTTCATCAAAAAACGTGTTTATGTATTCCCTCGACATAGATGACGAAAATATTACGATTTTCTCGTCTTCTCCGTCTTCCGCAACTAAAAAGTAATCCGACAAACCTCTTGGAATTTGGACATCTTTCAACTTCTTATAATGTAATCGTTCACATTCAAGAGTCCTTTTAACTAGTTTGTATAAGCCATTTTTACTTGAGAGAACTCTGGCATTTCGTCTATGTAACTTATGTTTTCCCTTTTTAATGGCTCCATGCTGTTTTCGAAAGTCTCCTGTATGGGTCCCAAATCTTTACACAAATTATTTTTGCATTAAATTTTTTTTTAAAGCACGAATCAAATCATTCATTAAATGTAATAAATATTTTGATTCATGTTTTTGTGTTTTTTAAGTAGTCACACTACTATATATAAATTATAAATTGAAAGAGATGTCATATACTAAAGAAAAAGTGACCAAGGTCCCCGGTGAGCAGGGCTGGGATCGAACCAGCGACCTCCTGCTGCTGCTTCTGCCGCGAAAGCGATTGATATTGATTTTATGGGAAACAAAGTTTCTGGCATGTGACTAAATATAGTAAACAATAAGTATTGCATATGTAATTATGGGAAACAATATAATGGCTGTTGACTATTATGGCAAATGAAATTATGGCAAATGAAATTCTGGCAAGTGGGTGTATACCATCGTATCTGTACCCATCTTGGATAATTTGGCTTGTTTTTCTGGTTTTTTGTTAAAATAAATTCCTTATCCATTTTCACGCGTATTTTCTTTGTGAGACAAAAACCACAATGACATTGTCATTATATTATCATAATACGATAGGTAAGTCGCTTTTCGGCGAAGGAAAACATCGTGAGGAAACCGGACCTAGTCATAATAAGGCTTAGTTCCCCTCTGGGTTGGAAGGTTAGAGGGCGGTTACTTCCAGAAAAACTAGTGCCATGCCAAATTATGGAATTCGATTGTCAAGCGGACCTCAGGTTCAATTGAGCCGTGGCAAAATGCCCTGACACACGCTAGGATGATGATGATAATATATTTTTCAATGTCCTCGATAGTCGTGAGGGCCTGTGCCTCAGAGGCACACAACTTTAACCGCAAAATGATGATTATTACGTAAGAAAAGACAATTTTATTATTTAAGAATGACACTTGATAACACAAAGGAAGTCAGTTATAACGCATCTTGGAATAAATCTTCCATGTCTTGTGCGTGCTGCTCATCAAAAGTGTGGTACACCGGACCGTCTCGTAACACGCTTCAATTTCTTCCCTGCACATGCCTAAAACCGAAAAAGCCCATTTTTAGCAATCGTCCATCAATAGTGATTTCGTTTTGAGTTGGCTAAATAGTGCAGTGTAAAATGGGTTATATTTTGGCCCGATATTGCACATATACACACACACACACACACAGTAGTGCTACAACAGTATCTCGAGGTCGAGAAAGACAGCTGTCATGTCTAATCCAAACAGTTAGAAAAATGATAGCTTGGCTTAGCACGCTTCCGGTTCATGATGGCGAAGGCGTCTCTGGAATAGTTTTTTTGTTTTTTGTTACATGTTGTTTTTTTTTACTTTTTCACCCTTGGGGTTAAATTCTCAAAAAAACCTGAAACGCGTGTTAACTCATCTTTAGAAATACTACAGTTAAGTTGCAAGTAGAATAGTCTTACTAATCTTGTTTCTCCATACAAAAGTTGGACCCCCAAATCAATCCCTTAGGAAGTGAATTTTGAAAAATCCTTTATAAGGAACCTACGTGCCAAATTTGGAATCTCTAGAACCAGCGGTTTGGGCTGTGAGTTGGTATGTCAGTCAGTCATTCAGTCAGTCAGCTTCTTTTTTTATATATTTAGATAATGGTTTCGTAAATAAATATCTGTCACACAGCAAACTTACTGCTTGCACTTATTGCGACAGAGTGAGATAAAAATTATACAATGTGGCTTTGTTGTTGCTAAAAGCTACTGACTACCCTCCATAAATTAAATATCTACCTTTTTTGTCGCACTGTACGTATGTCTCTCTAAATCATACTTCAACTCAAAAAAAGATTCTAATATTTTACTCGTACCATACTATTTTTTAATCAAAATAAGTGTTGTCACCCCAATAAATCTGCAAAAAAAACCTGCCCTGAACCTAAAGTATCACCCACGTAACACCCTAATGCCTTTTTTCAATCTACGACAAATCACTATAAAATCGAACTTGTTGCTAAAAGAATACTTGCGGCAAAAACGCTATTCATTGAGGAGACAAATGGACATCAGCCAGGGAGGTTAGTCGGGGGACATTTATTTCAGCTCTTAAGGCCGTTTTAGATGTTTTACGCGCCATTTGGCGTCCTTACTTTGAATGAATGCAATGTCAAGTTAAGGTGACGTTGTCAGGTTGGGGCGTGTTCTCGATAATGCTCTATTGGAAATGGTTGGAAGATTTTTGATAAGGGTTGATTTTGAAGGGTTTTATTTGTCTGAGTGTAAAGCACAGTTCGTTTATATACTTGTAAGGTGTAACAGAAATGCCGATATCATCAGTACCAAGTTTCTTTTGTCTAATGTGTTCTATAACGATGCTGATTTTTATTATAATCTATTGGTCAATCAACTTATGTAGATAAATGAAGGCTTTTATTTCAGTGTTATGTCGTTTAAATGATTAAGATAAATATAAACCTACACATTTTAAATTTTAACAAGTGTATCTCAGTTACGTTGTAATATTTTCTTATCATAGTAGTATTGTAAAGCTGATTTACTTAATTCATTAAATATTTTTTGTGTTCAGCCTCTAGGTTGACTGGTAGAGAATGTCTTATGGCACTAATTCTATCCTATAGCATCTGTATTGTTTTACTGTGCAATAACATTTAAACAAATTAATAAATTAAGGGCAATAGATGCAAAAAAGATACAGAAAAGTTGATTGACCCATTTACAAATCGTAGAAAGAAGAACCTTGTAATTTGGAACAAATAAATGTTTTCTTAAAATGTCACAAGTTCCAATAAGAACAGTATGTATTATATTTTTAACGACTTTGACGCAGAGGAAGTAGAGGGCAAATACTAGTAAATTTCCTCATCCCGTGCAGTGGACAGAAAAAAAAGGTTAATTTTTTGCACAGACATAAGTCCACTGAAACTCACCAAATCCCTTTACAAAAACCGTGTACAAAGTGTAGTAACTAGCGCACTGGCATGATAAAATAAAGAATAAAAATAGGAAAATGCCAGTGCGGTTGCATTTCGCTTTGAGAAAATGTCGCCTTAAGCTTAACATGACAGCGCCACAGTGTACTGATTACAATAGTAGGTTAAACGAGGCTAGTTAAGTACATTGGAATGAAACCTAACCAATTCCTAAATGATAAAGTAAACCTAATGATAAAATACCTATTTAATGATTTACGATAGCTCAGTAACATGAACATAAATTCTGAGATAAGTTGGTTGGAAAGTGATATTCGGTGCAATGATTTTCGGGGATAATTTAGAAAACCGTTATGTCTAGAGAGAGAGAGAGAGAGAGAGAGAGAGATGCATTTATTGTCAGAAACTGTGTACAAGTAGGTCTTATATATAACAAAAAGGTCCAACAGTTTGCCCGTTCCGGGCGTACAATAATAAAAAACAAACACAAACATACAGATAACGGTACCTAAGTAAATTAATACATCTTAATCTTAACTATTCTTACATCTATAGGTTATATTCATTCAAATTATAGAAACACTTGTCTATAATAGAAAAGTGTCCAGCCCGTTTTAGGCCAGCATAGGCATGTACTATAGCGTTCAGAATTGCATGCAGAATGGCATGCAATTCTGAACGCGTGTGTACATAGGTCTCCGCTTTCGTGTCAAAGAGGAGATTTATGCCTACTAGTAGGACGTATATCTATAGGCCTCATTGTAGGTATATGTATAATAAATATTAATAATAAATAATAAATATTATGGGACAATATTACACAAATCGACTTAGTCCCACGGTAAGCTCAATAAGGCTTGTGTTGTGGGTACTAGGCGACGATATATATAATAGACAGATACATATCGCTCCTTGAAAATGACAACGTCATTAAACGATATAATATCCACTTTTTGAGTATGGCCCTCGCAAATTTTCTAAATGTTAAGGTGTCCATAACTTGTGTTTATTTAATAAAGGAAATATTTAGTTAATGTTATCTGTCAGTTATATGAAGGTACTTGTTATTATTAATATTAATTTGTATTTTTTTATTTTTATTTTTAAATAAAATTAGTTAAAGAAAATGGTAATGTCACTTTTGCATTTTTTTTCGCTTAATGTCACTATTTGGTTGAATAATTTCCTGTTCTCAGATAAAAATGGGAAGAAAAATGACATTATTTCCTTTTATTGTAATATTTTCTTTGAATTGAAAGCTTTTTTTATTTAAGGAAAATGGAAAAATAAATAAAAGTTCAAGGTACTAATCTCCATTTATTTATTTAAATCACTTTAAGTCAGAAATTCTAAACAGTTCTTTTTAATTTTGTCTCATTATTTGGAGTATTGTCAGCCTTTTACGCCATTTCTTCTTATAGCTACAAAAAAATACAAAACAAACAAGACCATGTCCTCTGTCATTGATTTTGTTTCTAGCAATATCAGCTAAAAGCAAAGGGTTATTCAAGGCAAGCGGATATAATGGAGGTTCGCAGTTTACTGATAGACGGCCAGTTAGATGTTCATGTTGATGATGTTGGTGATGGAAAGTGGCAAATCGATGCTGCAAAGTTGGTTAGCGGGTGATGAGTGAGGAATGGGAGAAGTTGCTGTGAATTCAAGTTCATCCTCTGTCTCTGACGTAATAGAGCTGTAGGGGTAAACTAGAGGTAAAACTGAATTGGTTGATGGTACGTTTTGTGTACTTTTTGTACTGAGTCATTTCTTTTTCACTGGGATCGCATCAGAATCATCTGATTCGGAGTCCAAGCTGGAAGAATCAGACGAGCTCGACGAATCACTAGAAGATGATGACGAACTACTTGACGATGAAGCGGACTTTGATGATAAACTAGCAGATTTAGGTTGTTGTTTTCGTCGTTCGTACTTTTGTTTTACGGAAGTATGTTTTTTCGCACTGGCAGGTTCGCTGGAAGATATTTCATTAAATTCAAATTCAAAAAAATATTCTGCAAGTGCACTTGGCACTTTTACAAGTCAATAAGCATTACAATAAAGCATTTGCATGTACAAGCATTTACAATATATAGTGAGAAGTAAAAGTATAATCTAAATACTGATAATACAACAGCCAAAACCTGGGTGAACAATATTAAAATAAACGTACTAAATAATATAACAAGAGATGTATAGTCTCTATAGTTAATAATAAATTAAGTTTGGAGATATAAAAAGGTTCTCCAAGAGTCAAAATATGATGTAACAGCCAGTAACAGCATCGCCTTGAGCATCACGCAAACCACTCCGGGACAGGGCTAGCCTGCTAAGACAGCTTTTGAGAGTTAATACTTGGCCATGGCTCCTTGTCTCCTAAGTAATCGTCAATTTTATAGTACCCCTTTTTAAACAGTGCATTCTTAATGTATACTTAACTTGAATGAAGTGAATGGCATGTCCCATGCCTCCAAGGGTACTTTATTGTAAAATGCCACCCGTTGCCTGGAAACGGTTTTTTTACTTTCTGTACACGAAACTTGGGAACCACTTTCATATTTTTATTTATTAAAGCTATGCTATGTATATCAGACAGCTTCTCAACGGACTTTAAATTCTTATGCGTATACATATATACATATAACATCTAGTATGTATAGTAGTATGTATTGTATTGTATGTATTGTGAAGCTACAGTGAGAATATCGATTTCCTTGAATCGTTCTCTCAGAGAATCACGAGTGCCCATATTATAAATATTGCGGACTGCTGTCTTTTGGAGACTGAAGATTGTTTCTATATCTGCTGCTTCGCCCCAGACCAGTAAGCCATATGACATAATACTGTGAAAATAACTGAAGTAGACTAGGCGAGCTGTCTCCACGTCAGTGAATTGTCTGATTCTTTTGACTGCATACGCGGCAGAGCTCAGCCTATTCGCAAGGGCAAATATGTCTGGGGTCCATTGCAGATTGCAGTCCAAAGTAATGCCCAAGAAAAGTGGCTTCTCGGCAAGGTCCAGCTTCTCTCCGTTTAACGTGATAATAGTTTCAGCCTCTCTTACATTCGGCAGCGTGAATTTTACACATTTTGTCTTATTTGCGTTAATAACTAAGTTATTTCCTGTGAACCAATTTAGCACCTGTTACAAAGTTTCCTTAACATGGCTGTAATCACCCAGTTTCCTGTGAACTTTGAAAAGTAATTATGTAGGTATCATCAGCAAACAAAACTATATCACATTTATTCTTCACAAGATTCGGCAAGTCATTTATATAAACATCCCTCATCTGATGGTGAAGGTACAAATTCTTGGTCATCGTCGGAAGCTGGAGAAAAAAGACAGTATGATGCTCTAACCTACTGTTACTACGTTCGATTGCTTGTCTGACTATAGTAGCTTTCGTTAGAACTAGACCTTGTGCTTGAATCAAATCCTTGGATTATGCATACATAGACATAGACATCGAAGAACTTTATTTAACATCACACATGTTATAACTTAAAAACAAATAAATATCTTTAAAAACTAAAACAATAACAGGATATATTCCCATTGCCATTATCCTAAAGGCCCTAAAGCCGACCACGGAATACTTTATAATACAGAAAATCAATTGTGCTTTTCTTTGTGATTCTTACGGTTTAACTACTGCCACATATTCTGTGTGGTGTGCCAGTATAACTCGCTCGCGGCTGGACGTGAAATTAGTAAGAACGAGCTCGCGAAACGACCTCCTCACAGGGCCTCTTAACGGCTGGAATCATTTAGAGATACACGTTCTTTACGCCACCAAGATGGCGACGGCTTTGGGTGAAATGAAAGTTAACTTCAAGACAGATGTTCGAGCGGGTTCTCTTAGTTTTGTTTTAGCTTAGCTCTTATAGAGCAAGATGTGACTCGTATATTAAGTTAACTATTTTGAATGAGCCTAAATTTGACGTGGTTGCGGGGTTTGGTTGAGAAAATCTCTAAGGAATCTTTCGACTACGTGTTAGTAGGTACTATATCATATTGTATTTTAATCTCTTTATTAAAATCTGTCTATTAATAAATCAGAATCGATCGAAATCGATGACTCTGACTAGGCTCTTAGGTTGATGCTTCGAGTACAGTGCAGGTCGCGGCGACGTGGAGTAGCGCAGGGGTCTAGGGCGAATAAAAATATGTGAGTGTTATTCGTAACGGTGTTTTTATTTTCTGCAGTGATCTGGTGTACTTTTTATGTGATGGCAGTATCGGAAGGACTTTTCGTGCTGGTTTCTAAAATATCTGCCATTCTCATAAAGTCGTGTCGCAATTCTTCAACCACATTTTTGTAAATCGCTGTTTCGGCAATTGGTAAATTAAGCCTGTTGCTGGTTGAATTGTAGCCAAAGGGTCATATGTTTGAGGAACATCTTCAGAAAATGCAGTTTGATCTTCGTGGTCACCAATTACAATGTTATCATATGTGTCTGTTGAATGGTTTGGTCCTAAAGCAATTGTAATGAACTGTCGCCCATCCTTTTCATTCAAGAGTAGCGAATGTTTTAGGAATACTAAAGCTGCATACTTACGCCGCGTTGTAGCCTCAGCAGCGGCAGCCCGCCAGCCCTCAACAATATCATGCCCAGGTGGGACAGCGTTAGGGTGCCCACGCATATGGCATCCCAAAGTAAAGGCCGTCCCTGTTGCCAGGGCACGAGAGTCATCCCGTCGGGTCTCCGTCATCACGTATCGTACGGCATGCTGATGCTGAACAAGAGCCTGAAGGATGAAATCAATTTGAATGTATACAACTTTCTCAATTTGTGTCCAAATAATGTTGTCAAAATTCTCACAAAGGTTTGTAAATTTCACAAAACGGACTGCAGCGCATGACATTAGTAAATTTTGATACGAAATGGCAATAACGAATAATAAATATGGCCATATTATGTAGATTAATTTGAAGAAGGCGGTCCAAAAACGAATAAATATGTTGTATTAATGACGTCTAGATAGCTTCATCAAATACCGGCGCGCCAAGGAGGTAAAGTAAGGCTTCGGTGTGAATTTCGATGCCCGGGCACAGATTTTTAAAAGACCTTATGATTTCACGTTTGTTTTGGTCAGCTGGGTTGACTTAGAGTTCACATTTCGAAATTAGATTTGATGGTAATGTAATTATTTTTGACAGGAGCTATTTTCAACTTCTAGGTTCCCGTCGTCTAAGTAATACGAATTTAATTTTGAGGTAAGTTCAGTCATGGGTGGATAAAAAGGCTGCTAAGGGGGTCGCCTTGCTAGCAGCCGACAGCTGAAAGCAAAGTGTGACTATTGTATTTGAGGTGCGTAGGAGAATTGTAACATCGCCAAATATTAGGGACGAATTTCGTAACTTCTTTAAAATAACAATTTACTGAATTAAAGGCGTTTTTGACATCTAACTTTAGAAAAACTGAATTTAGACGTCATGCTCCCTGGCAGGTCCACCTCATCTTTTATAAAAAAAACGCATAAGAATATATCTACAGTATATCTACGTAATTCTACGACTATTTGTAAAAAGTCTACAGGCCTAGTGTCCATGTAAACTCCGTCGTAAAGCGGTCCTGCTGCAAAGAGTGCAAAGCATCATCCCAGCAACACCACTCCGATATTTTTGTTACGACAGATACAATTTACACAGAAATGCCACCAAATAATTCTACATCAATTCTACATGTATCTAGTTTACTGTATAGCTCGTTTTATTTTGAATACACGAAGTTACAACACCATACACTTTTAATAGAAAATATTTACTAAGTACTGGCAAAATTACGATTTCTACGGTAAAAAAGTAAATTTTTCGTTTGTTACTTGCACGATGATAAATGTCGATTTACAGTTGACACATGAGCCCAAAAGAATTAGAATCACAAAAGAGAATATTTAGCTGCTGAACTAAAAAATCTCTACCCAATAGTTGTGAGGAATGCGCTATTAAATCGCATACTCACAGATGATGATATAACAGAGCCACCGTTTGTGCCCACTCTCAAATGTCTACAAAACATAAGAAGTAAAACTAACACGTCAAAATACTTCCACAAAATTGTAGTAGTTGCTTCATGGATTATGACATGTATGGCACCTTATCATAAAGTAGTGCGGGATATTCGCCTGAATCCGTTCTGGTTAACACTGGACCGAGGGGCAGCTAATTTCTTATGAAAAATTTGCACGAATGCATTATACAGCACTAGACGCTACAGGTTCCTTATTAAAAAAAAACCACCTGTGAAATCGACCAGCTTGTATCAAGCAAAACACCTGTTGTATGTTGCAGTTCTAAAGCTAAAAATACATCCGTGCCATTAACTTAAATGGTTTCGGCAATTCAAACATTGGAATATATATATTCCAATGTTTGAACTCCAAAGAAATCATAACTGATGATTCTAGTGCTTTAATTGGAGCATTTGTAAAGGCTTTTACAACATTTGATTCAACTAAGAAGTACAAAAATTACTGCTTCTAGGTCCCTGAAAGAGAAATAGAAATAACTCTACTTGTTTTATGCGACTAGATACTTCTCATTTTGTGAAATGCTTATACTGACTTCAATGTTTTAAGTTCATAGACGTACGAGTATAAAAGTTTTACATCAAAACTTTATTGTACGTGAAAAACTCAACAAATTACGAGGAAGTGAAGGAAATCTTAAGCAAAATAGTAATAGATACGATAGTATGTAAAAGTGAATAGATACGATAGATGTACAAGACAGGATAAAAACCAAATGTGATGTTGCAAAGGAAAGCATACTGAGAGCGCTGGACAATTTTGAAATGGATGAATTGGATGAAACGGAATCTGTGAATACTCAACATTCTGTAGTTGACGTGACGAAGACATTGATTTCTTGACTTGTGATGAAAATACACACTCGATAAGCTGATAGATGGAGAAAGGTTGTATGCTGAGCTTTGCGAAAGTAAAATATACGAAAATGTATATTATCTTCCAAGTTTTATCGATTGTTTAAAAAAACTTTTCTACAGAATTCCACTCTGGACGAATTTAATGCTGCCTTTCTATGAGGACGACACTGATTCAGCTAGCAGTCGTAACATTTAAAGTTACTTTAAAAATATCAAACATCTTTTGTTGAATACAAGAAGTGGTCTTTTACGGGTAGACGAGTTCATCATGAAACACGCTGAATGTCTGTCGGGAGAAATTAAATCAGCACAGTGTTCTTTTAATGGCGATATATCCGACACTTCTATGCGAAGAAATTATGGAAAACTGAATTTAAGCACGATGCTGACGATGACGCTAATTTTAGAAAAGAATCCGATTTATTGAAAAAGGTACGGCAAGCATGGACCGCTGCGCCACAGCCACCCTTACTTCCAAAACCAAGCTGAATAGTTTGAAATTCAGGTGGAATAACACGGAGGATATTATTACGGCAAATTTTAGAGGCCAAACATCTGCAACATGAACCGATTGATCGCACACGTCCTTTTTGGAAAGGGCACAGAGGCTAGCCTTCGAGAGGGTCTTAGTTACTTCCTCATTTACCTTACCACTAAAATTAATAATTAATTAAGTTTACTAAGCGAGTAATGCTTTTAAGTAATTCGCTATTATGAGCACCAGAGGAGGGCGCCAAGAGGTCCTTTAGGTTTTGAGGCGTAATCCCATCCAGCCCGCCAGCTGAACCGTTGTTGAAGGACATAATCGCGAACAGTACAGAATCTTCGGAAGCAGTGTGACTAGTCTAGACAGAGTGGAATCGGGTGAATCAGGAAGGTCAGATATAGTGGGGCCGGCGGGTGCATGCTCTGGAGAACTGCTAGGGTACTATGAGAGTCTGGGGCCGATGTGTCGCTGGAAAAGAGGATAGCACGTGTGGCTCCGCGGAGATCACCATCGTTAACTTGCGTCTGTACTTTTTTAGTGAAATTGGGAAATAAAGGCGGTTATTCATCGGTAGGTGGTAGTTGAAAGGGCTGAGAACAATTTTTCTTTCAAAGTTTTGTGGGGAGTACGATCGACGTGTAAAATGGAGTAAGCTTTTAGTAAGTAAATTTTCACATGACGCTAAAGTATTCATGTGGGAACATTCGTGTTAAAATTTTATAAATCTGGCTGGCAGCCGGCTGTCGTCTGGAGTTGGGAAGTTGGGTGTTGTAGAGGTTGACTATTGCTACATTTATGAGCTCTACTAATGTGGATTTATTATTATTTATTTATTAACACAAAGAGATACAGCTTATATATATTTTTTTTTTAATTGAAATAACATGAAAATATACATACATGTACCATACAACAATGTTACGCCAAACTGCGGGGCAGTTTGTTGGCGATGAGCTCGCTCGTTTTATACTGCATAAAGCAGGTACATGAACTTGCACTGTCCTACCGTTCCGTCCCGTCGTTGTAGCTACTTTTTGTATAGGCACACACACGTTCAAAAGTGCATGGGCCATTCCGAACATTATATAATTGAGCAATCGCTGGTGACGCGGGCACGGAACAGGAGCACAGCGATTCTTATAAGTAAACTACTTTGTTCTTAATTCTAATACAACGTTACGCTATACATAACTAGGATTTTTTAAAGAATAATATTTGTTACAATTTGATACTAACAGTTAACAGGCACTTACTGCTGTTCTTGTATGGAGTTATCGATTTTATCAAATAATATTTGTTTGAATTTTTCTTTCAAACTACCTATTTTTAATTTGGGGTTATCTAGCAATATTGGATATTCATTATATAATTTGGGGATTAAATATTCTTGGGTTCTCTGTCCATAGTAATTTTTGGCTACAGGTTGATTTAGTTTTACTATTTTAGAAGATCGAGTTAAACGTTTGCTTATCTTTTTTACCTTAAAATCATCTGTGTAGTACGTACTAATAACATTTAAGTAGGTAACTTTGGAATGAACTGGGAGTATTTTACATATAGAAAACAGTGTGTCATACTGGTGTTTATACCTACGCCGAGTGTTACGTCCAACTAAATATTTCATTAACCTAATTTGTAGTTGTTTTATTTGATTTAAATACGTTTTGAAGGTACGTCCATAGCAACTGAGTCCATAGCTTAACAATGAGTCAGCGAGAGCATGATAAACAATGTGCAGGGTACGTTTGTTGACTCTTCTGCTTAAATGATAAAATTGACTCAACACAGATCGTAATTTATTACATACCTGATCGATGTGCAATTTCCAATTGAAATGTTTATCAATTAATAATCCTAAATATTTAAAGCTATCAACTAATTCTATTTTACTACATGTGCAATTATTTTTATTATAGTGCAGGCATTCATAAGTATGTCCCGTAATACTGATGTCGGTTAAGACCGTTTGTTTTGCTTTTTTATCATACGGTGAAAATATTCTCAGCATTTAGTTTTGGTGGTGTTTAAGATTAAACCGTTGTCATGCGCCCACTTGGTGATGTTCATATAAAATACGGAGTCCCACAAAACAGTTTACACAGTTTGACTGTGGGATCGTGCAGTCTCTACTCTCCTATATTTATATTATAATATACTTAATACTATCTAAATCATGTCTTAAGAATTATTTTATGCAGTTTATAAGGTAACTACGTAGCTTTTTTCCAAATTTAACTTTATTTCTTTCCTGCCTGATGTCAGAGGGCAGGCTGTTGAGGATATAGGGTAGGCGCTTATGGAGACACCAAACCTTTAGGACCCTTAAACGATTTGGTGGTGGAGCACTGTTGGGCATTGTATGAATTCATCCAGCGGCTCATTAGCGCCGGAATGTGAGATGCGGCTCGGGATTAGGATAAACTTATTGAACGCAAAATAGGAAATATAAAAGTAAACAACTCTCGTGATCGGAGGGGGAGTCCGTTTTCGTTTTATATATATTTCTTTTACTTGACGTATGCTGCTTGTCGAAAAATAGCCTCGGTTTTAACATTTGGTTTTGATAACATTTAACGAAATAAATATGAAGAATACATCTTTTAAATGCAGTCAGTAGGTTTTAGGTGGACGAGCAATGCTGAAAATGCAACTATAAGCAACTTTCCTGCACCACAAAACTTTAGTAGGTGTAGTTGCTAGGCAATCGTACATTTCAGGGTCGTACAGATAAGGCCGCAAAAAGAGGTACCATTGGACTATGCGCGCCATGTCCAGGATTACCGCCTTCTGCATCTGACCCTTGCTCCAATAAGAACTTCGTAACGAGAGCCTGTCGAGATGTTGGTCCAGACTCTTCGCTATTATATAAGACCATTCGCCGAAAAAACTATCGGTACAATGATCGCCAAATCAACCTCCCACATGGCGGTTACCTCGTGGGCCAATTCTATCTTCTTTCTCCTTCACCTCATATTATGTCTCTAAAATTTGTTTAATTTGCGTGTCATCAGTATTTCTCAAGTGCTTGAAAATTTTTTCGTAAGCTAGAGATTAATTCCTTCCTCTATTGTTAGCAAATTTTATAACTCTATTCCTGTGATCATTTTCAAACGTGCCAGTGACAAAATCTATAAAGGGCACAAATGCATACTTTGCATCTTTGTGGTATAATGTCCTCAAATATTTTTATTGATGCTTCACAATAATTGTTGGTACAGTTGCCTCTATGCAGTAGAGTAGCTCCTCTCTTTGTGTCTTTAAGTATCATAATCATAATAAAAAAAACTAAAATATATACATAGAGTACAATATAGTACAAAAATAAAAAATAATGCTGTTCTAATTGAGGCTGTGTTACAAACGAAGAGCGTATAATTCTTTATGGTTGTAGAACGCCTGCTCGAGGAGCCATTTTTTGAGTTTATATTTAAACATTGCTGGTGCACACTTGGTGCTTTGATTATATCAGTCGGAAGATGATTGTATATTTTCCGACCCATGACGTGCGCAAGTTTTTTTGTTTTAGCAAGTCTATGCCGCGGAAGTGACAACTTTCCAGCGCAGGCGCTGCGGGTCGGGTACCTAAGCGCGGCCTCGTTCGCGATCCTGGGCATCGCATCCAACTCCTCTCGCATAGTCACTGCCGCTTGCAGGATGAAAAGTGATGGCAGGGTTAAAATTCCTAGCGTTTTGAAGTGGGGTTTCGCGGAGTCTCCTTCGGGTGCGCGCACTATGGCTCGTACTGCACGTTTTTGGAGACGAAACACCCTCTCCCAATCGGCAGCCGCTGCCCACAGCTCGATTCCATAGTGTAGGTGTGCATGTACGGACGCGTAGTAGCAGGATCGGACGATTTCCATTGGCAGAACTCGCGCTAACCGTTTTAATACAAAACACGCCGTTGATAATTTGTTGCACACTTTATCAATTTGCTGGCTCCAAGTAAGGGCACTATCGAGCTCAAATCCCAGGAATGCCGCGTTAGTGACTTAGTTGATGAGGTCGCCATTGATGAACACTGGCATATTTCTTATCAGTCGACCAGAGAGATCAAAGTGTATATGGTGTGTCTTTTTAGTGTTTAATTTAATGAGGCCATTGCTTGTGAACCAATCTGATACCGCCGCCGCGGTCAATTTTAGCTTGGTCTCGAGTTCCTCATTAGATGGGGCGCACACAATGACAGCCACATCATCAGCGTACATGAAGGTTTCGCCGGTTCCAATGGCATCTGGAAGGTCGTTCAACAGAAGGGAAAAGAGGATGTTGGACACAGATATGCCATACTTATCAAAATATGCCATACTTAGTATAAACGTAGTTTTATAGTATCACGTCATTAACTTGCATTACATGAAAAATGCACAATAACAGTCGCACTTTTGGAAAAACAACTTTTAGCATTCCTTTCCTTTCTGCAGAATCATCGTCGGTCATAATAACACGAGGTCCGTTTTTTTACTAGATTCCTCTGAGTATTGCTTTGCCAAATTAAAAGCCATCAAATGATTACGTTCTGTTTTATTTTTATGTAAGATGACAGCTATTGGTACTGGTCCAATTTTCGTAGTTGCGAAAATATATGTGACAAATGTGCTGCTTTGGTCGCAAGACCCACTTGTATCGACAAATATTATTTTATCAGATAAGCTAGCTTCAAATGCTCTTCTCATTACAGGAGTTATAAGGACAACAACGAGCGGATTTTCCGTAATGCCCAATATAGCATCTTGCTCTTTCAGTTGTTTCATTTTAAATTGAATCCTGTCATGAACACTTTCTTTGTCACCGCCATATTTCTCATACCTCCATTGCTGATACAAATATGTGACCTATCTTTCTGTAGGATTTACTTGAGCATTCGCTAATATAATACCTAAATCTTCATTACAATCTTCACTTATAAGTAGCTCGTGGTATGTGTTAGCGGCTGCTGATGTCATATCCAAGTAAAATATCTGTTAAAGTAATTTTTAATTTCTGAATGGTGTAAGTCATGTAACACGTAATTAAAAAAACACAAATAGTAAAAAGTTAAATAAAATAAATTAAAAACATAATAATTAAACTAAGCTATAAACTAACTAAATACTAAACGAAAGAGGAACCTAAAAAACCCGAACTATAACTTTTTATACCTAACCTCTTCCAAAAGCTACGCCTGCAGGATCGACCCCGTAACGCTGGCGGCGTTACCTCTCTATATAGCTAGTGAGATATGCTGAGAGAGGTAGGCGCCAGCTCTGGGGTCTCGTGAGGAGTCGACCAGCCATGTCGACAAGGCCCCCATAAAAAACTTCATATCAGCCGACCAAGGATCTATTATTTCCACGGCAAGCGCCGCAAACTTCAGAAGTTGGGCCTGGTCCGCTGCAGCACCGCCTTTACACGGGTGCCCTGTAGGTATGACTTCGCAAACGTGTCGACGCACGTGGCGTCCTAAACCAGGGGTCAGGTCGCTTGCCATCGTTTCTCGCCATACCCACGGGCAGAGAAACGGTAGCAAGCGAGCGACGTACGTAAGTCATTGATAGTTGACACAGGCACAGGTATGGGGAATACGTATTTTGGCCCCAGTTCTTAGGCAGACTGCAATTCTTAAAGTTTCTTAACTTCCAAAACTGTGCCTATATTACGGGAAGGCAAAGCGTTTAGCCAGTGGCATGATTCGCAGGCAGAAACAGCAAAAAGACGGGCGCGCTCTGAATCGTCTGGACTATTTTAAATGAGATACGTGTGAGTTCCGCAAGTCCAGGGGTATCTCAGGCTCTCTGAATTTTTTTTTCTTCGACTGATAAGCAGCTCCATCCTGTGGTGCCGGCTTATCATTGAGTTTTGGGACACGTTGTATAAGACCATTCGCCGAAAAAACTATCGGTACAATGATCGCCAAATCAACCTCCCTCATGGCGGTTACCTCGTGAGCCAATTCTATCTTCTTTCTCCTTTTTTTTATTTAATAAAAAAAGTTAAATGAAATTTGTTTAATTTGTGAGTAATCAGTATTTCTCAAGTGCTTGCAAAATTTATCGTAAGCTAGAGTTAAATTCCTTCCTCTATTGTGCGCAAATTTTCCAACTCTATTCTTGTGATCATTTTCAAACGTGCCTATCACAAAATCTATAAAGGGCACTAATGCGTACTTTGCATCTTTGCAGTATAATGTCCTTAAATATTGTTATTGGTGCTTCTGAATAATTGTTGGCATTGTTGCCTCTATGCAGTAGAGTATCTCCTCTCTTTGTGTCTTTCGGTATCGAATATGCCATACTTATTGTTAGCATAAACCTAGTTTTTTCATTCATTAACTCTTATATCGAGTTCTCGACGTCGGAGGTAGACTTCGCAAGCAAAACATTTCGAAACAATTGCATTAAATATTTGCGATCTTGTTTGACATGACTATTTTGTTATTAGCTTGCATTACATGGAAAATGCACAATAACCGCACTTTTGGAAAAATTACTTTTGGCATTCCTTTCCTTTCTGCAGAATCATCGTCGGTCATAATAACATGAGGTCCGTTTTTTTTTACTGGAATCCTCTGAGTATTGAGATGATAGCTACTGGTACTGGTCCAATTTTTGTAGTAGCGAAAATAAATGTGACAAATGTGCTGCTGTGGTCGCAAGACCCACTTGTATCGACATAATTTCATCAGCTAAGCTAGCTTCAAATGCTTTTCTCATTACAGGAGTTATAAGAACAACAACCAGCGGACTATCCGTAATGCCCAATATAGCATCTTGCTCTTTCAATTATTTCATTTTGAATTTAATCCTGTCATTAACACTTTCTTCGTCACCGCCATATTTCTCAGACTTTCATTGCTGATACAAGTATGTGACCTGTCTTTCTGTAGGATTTACTTGAGCATTCACTAATATAATACCTAAATCTTCATCACAATCTTCATTTATAAGTAGCTCGCGGTATGTGTTAGTGGCTGCTGATGTCATGCCCGAGTCAAAATACCCGTTAAAGAAATTTTTGGTTTTTGAAAGGTGTAAGTCATGTAACACGTAATTAGAAAAACACAAACAGTAAAAACTTAAATGAACTAAATTAAATACATAATAATTAAACTAACCTATAAACTAAATAAATTATAAACGAAAGAGGAACCTAAAAAACCCGAGCTATAAAAAGAAAACCCGTTCCAAAAGCTACGCTTGCGGCATCGACCCTATAACGCTGGCGGCGTTACCCCTCTATATAGCTAGTGAGATATGCTGAGAGATGTAGGCGCCAGCTCTGGGGTCTCGTGAGGAGTCGACCAGCCATTTCGATAAGGCCCCCATAAATGACTTCATATCAGCCGACCAAGGAGCCATTGTTTCCACGGCAAGCGCCGCAAACTCGTAGTCTTTCAGTAAAGACGAGTATTTGCGACGCTTCCGAAGTTGGGCCTGGTCGGCTGCACCACCGCCTTTACAGCAAACGTGTAGACGTACGTGGCGTCCTACACCAGAGGTCAGGTCGCTTGCCATCGTTTCTCGCCATACTTACGGGTTCCAGGACAGCAGGCAGAGAAACGGTAGCAAGCGAGCGACGTACCAAGTCATTGATAGTCGGAAGATGATTGTATATTTTCCGACCCATGACGTGCGCAAGTTTTTTTGTTGTAGCAAGTCTATGCCGCGGAAGTGACAACTTTCCAGCGCAGGCGCTGCGGGTCGGGTACCTAAGCGCGGCCTCGTTCGCGATCCTGGGCGTCGCATCCAACTCCTCTCGCATAGTCACTGCCGCTTTCAGGATGAAAAGTGATGGCAGGGTTAAAATTCCTACCGTTTTGAAGTGGGGTTTCGCGGAGTCTCCTTCGGGTGCGCGCACTATGGCTCGTACTGCATGTTTTTGGAGACGAAACACCCCAATCGGCAGCCGCTGCCCACAGCTCGACTCCATAGTGTAGGTGTGCATGTACGGACGCGTAGTAACAGGATCGGACGATTTCCATTGGCAGAACTCGCGCTAACCGTTTTAATACAAAACACGCAAGTAAGGGCACTATCGAGCTCAAATCCCAGGAATGCCGCGTTAGTGACTTGGTTGATGAGGTCGCCATTGATGAACACTGGCATATTTCTTATCAGTCGACCACAGAGATCAAAGTGTATATGGTGTGTCTTTTTAGTGTTTAAGATAAGGCCATTGCTTGTGAACCAATCTGATACCGCCGATGCGGTCAAATTTAGCTTGGTCTCGAGTTCCTCGTTAGATGGGGCGCACACAATGACAGCCACATCATCAGCGTACATGAAGGTTTCGCCGGTTCCAATGGCATCTAGAAGGTCGTTCAACAGAAGGGAAAAGAGGATGTTGGACACAGATATGCCATACTTATCAAAATATGCCATACTTAGTATAAACGTAGTTTTATAGTATCACGTCATTAACTTGCATTACATGAAAAATGCACAATAACAGTCGCACTTTTGGAAAAATAACTTTTAGCATTCCTTTCATTTCTGCAGAATGATCGTCGGTCATAATAACACGAGGTCCGTTTTTTTTACTAGAATCCTCTGAGTATTGCTTTGCCAAATTAAAAGCCATCAAATGATTACGTTCTGTTTTATTTTTATGTAGGATGACAGCTATTGGTACTGGTCCAATTTTCGTAGTTGCGAAAATAAATGTGACAAATGTGCTGCTTTGGTCGCAAGACCCACTTGTATCGACAAATGTTATTTTATCAGATAAGCTAGCTTCAAATGCTCTTCTCATTACAGGAGTTATAAGGACAACAACGAGCGGATTTTCCGTAATGCCCAATATAGCATCTTGCTCTTTCAGTTGTTTCATTTTAAATTGAATCCTGTCATGAATGAACACTTTCTTTGTCACCGCCATATTTCTCATACCTCCATTGCTGATACAAATATGTGACCTATCTTTCTGTAGGATTTACTTGAGCATTCGCTAATATAATACCTAAATCTTCATTACAATCTTCACTTATAAGTAGCTCGTGGTATGTGTTAGCGGCTGCTGATGTCATATCCGAGTAAAATATCTGTTAAAGTAATTTTTAATTTCTGAATGGTGTAAGTCATGTAACACGTAATTAAAAAAAACACAAATAGTAAAAAGTTAAATAAAATAAATTAAAAACATAATAATTAAACTAAGCTATAAACTAACTAAATACTAAACGAAAGAGGAACCTAAAAAACCCGAACTATAACTTTTTATACCTAACCTCTTCCAAAAGCTACGCCTGCAGGATCGACCCCGTAACGCTGGCGGCGTTACCTCTCTATATAGCTAGTGAGATATGCTGAGAGAGGTAGGCGCCAGCTCTGGGGTCTCGTGAGGAGTCGACCAGCCATGTCGACAAGGCCCCCATAAAAAACTTCATATCAGCCGACCAAGGATCTATTATTTCCACGGCAAGCGCCGCAAACTTCAGAAGTTGGGCCTGGTCCGCTGCAGCACCGCCTTTACACGGGTGCCCTGTAGGTATGACTTCGCAAACGTGTCGACGCACGTGGCGTCCTAAACCAGGGGTCAGGTCGCTTGCCATCGTTTCTCGCCATACCCACGGGCAGAGAAACGGTAGCAAGCGAGCGACGTACGTAAGTCATTGATAGTTGACACAGGCACAGGTATGGGGAATACGTATTTTTGCCCCAGTTCTTAGGCAGACTGCAATTCTTAAAGTTTCTTAACTTCCAAAACTGTGCCTATATTACGGGAAGGCAAAGCGTTTAGCCAGTGGCATGATTCGCAGGCAGAAACAGCAAAAAGACGGGCGCGCTCTGAATCGTCTGGACTATTTTAAATGAGATACGTGTGAGTTCCGCAAGTCCAGGGGTATCCCAGGCTCTCTGAATTTTTTTTTCTTCGACTGATAAGCAGCTCCATCCTGTGGTGCCGGCTTATCATTGAGTTTTGGGACACGTTGTATAAGACCATTCGCCGAAAAAACTATCGGTACAATGATCGCCAAATCAACCTCCCTCATGGCGGTTACCTCGTTAGCCAATTTTATCTTCTTTCTCCTTTTTTTTATTTAATAAAAAAAGTTAAATGAAATTTGTTTAATTTGTGAGTAATCAGTATTTCTCAAGTGCTTGCAAAATTTATCGTAAGCTAGAGTTAAATTCCTTCCTCTATTGTTCGCAAATTTTCCAACTCTATTCTTGTGATCATTTTCAAACGTGCCTATGACAAAATCTATAAAGGGCACTAATGCGTACTTTGCATCTTTGCAGTATAATGTCCTTAAATATTGTTATTGGTGCTTCTGAATAATTGTTGGCATTGTTGCCTCTATGCAGTAGAGTATCTCCTCTCTTTGTGTCTTTCGGTATCGAATATGCCATACTTATTGTTAGCATAAACCTAGTTTTTTCATTCATTAACTCTTATATCGAGTTCTCGACGTCGGAGGTAGACTTCGCAAGCAAAACATTTCGAAACAATTGCATTAAATATTTGCGATCTTGTTTGACATGACTATTTTGTTATTAGCTTGCATTACATGGAAAATGCACAATAACCGCACTTTTGGAAAAATTACTTTTGACATTCCTTTCCTTTCTGCAGAATCATCGTCGGTCATAATAACATGAGGTCCGTTTTTTTTTACTGGAATCCTCTGAGTATTGAGATGATAGCTACTGGTACTGGTCCAATTTTTGTAGTAGCGAAAATAAATGTGACAAATGTGCTGCTGTGGTCGCAAGACCCACTTGTATCGACATAATTTCATCAGCTAAGCTAGCTTCAAATGCTTTTCTCATTACAGGAGTTATAAGAACAACAACCAGCGGACTATCCGTAATGCCCAATATAGCATCTTGCTCTTTCAATTATTTCATTTTGAATTTAATCCTGTCATTAACACTTTCTTCGTCACCGCCATATTTCTCAGACTTTCATTGCTGATACAAGTATGTGACCTGTCTTTCTGTAGGATTTACTTGAGCATTCACTAATATAATACCTAAATCTTCATCACAATCTTCATTTATAAGTAGCTCGCGGTATGTGTTAGTGGCTGCTGATGTCATGCCCGAGTCAAAATACCCGTTAAAGAAATTTTTGGTTTTTGAAAGGTGTAAGTCATGTAACACGTAATTAGAAAAACACAAACAGTAAAAACTTAAATGAACTAAATTAAATACATAATAATTAAACTAACCTATAAACTAAATAAATTATAAACGAAAGAGGAACCTAAAAAACCCGAGCTATAAAAAGAAAACCCCTTCCAAAAGCTACGCTTGCGGCATCGACCCTATAACGCTCGCGGCGTTACCCCTCTATATAGCTAGTGAGATATGCTGAGAGATGTAGGCGCCAGCTCTGGGGTCTCGTGAGGAGTCGACCAGCCATTTTGATAAGGCCCCCATAAATGACTTCATATCAGCCGACCAAGGAGCCATTGTTTCCACGGCAAGCGCCGCAAACTCGTAGTCTTTCAGTAAAGACGAGTATTTGCGACGCTTCCGAAGTTGGGCCTGGTCGGCTGCACCACCGCCTTTACAGCAAACGTGTAGACGTACGTGGCGTCCTACACCAGAGGTCAGGTCGCTTGCCATCGTTTCTCGCCATACTTACGGGTTCCAGGACAGCAGGCAGAGAAACGGTAGCAAGCGAGCGACGTACCAAGTCATTGATAGTCGGAAGATGATTGTATATTTTCCGACCCATGACGTGCGCAAGTTTTTTTGTTGTAGCAAGTCTATGCCGCGGAAGTGACAACTTTCCAGCGCAGGCGCTGCGGGTCGGGTACCTAAGCGCGGCCTCGTTCGCGATCCTGGGCGTCGCATCCAACTCCTCTCGCATAGTCACTGCCGCTTTCAGGATGAAAAGTGATGGCAGGGTTAAAATTCCTACCGTTTTGAAGTGGGGTTTCGCGGAGTCTCCTTCGGGTGCGCGCACTATGGCTCGTACTGCATGTTTTTGGAGACGAAACACCCCAATCGGCAGCCGCTGCCCACAGCTCGACTCCATAGTGTAGGTGTGCATGTACGGACGCGTAGTAACAGGATCGGACGATTTCCATTGGCAGAACTCGCGCTAACCGTTTTAATACAAAACACGCCGTTGATCATTTGTTGCACACTTTATCAATTTGCTGGCTCCAAGTAAGGGCACTATCGAGCTCAAATCCCAGGAATGCCGCGTTAGTGACTTGGTTGATGAGGTCGCCATTGATGAACACTGGCATATTTCTTATCAGTCGACCAGAGAGATCAAAGTGTATATGGTGTGTCTTTTTAGTGTTTAATTTAATGAGGCCATTGCTTGTGAACCAATCTGATACCGCCGCCGCGGTCAATTTTAGCTTGGTCTCGAGTTCCTCGTTAGATGGGGCGCACACAATGACAGCCACATCATCAGCGTACATGAAGGTTTCGCCGGTTCCAATGGCATCTAGAAGGTCGTTCAACAGAAGGGAAAAGAGGATGTTGGACACAGATATGCCATACTTATCAAAATATGCCATACTTAGTATAAACGTAGTTTTATAGTATCACGTCATTAACTTGCATTACATGAAAAATGCACAATAACAGTCGCACTTTTGGAAAAATAACTTTTAGCATTCCTTTCATTTCTGCAGAATGATCGTCGGTCATAATAACACGAGGTCCGTTTTTTTTACTAGAATCCTCTGAGTATTGCTTTGCCAAATTAAAAGCCATCAAATGATTACGTTCTGTTTTATTTTTATGTAGGATGACAGCTATTGGTATTGGTACTGGTCCAATTTTCGTAGTTGCGAAAATAAATGTGACAAATGTGCTGCTTTGGTCGCAAGACCCACTTGTATCGACAAATGTTATTTTATCAGATAAGTTAGCTTCAAATGCTCTTCTCATTACAGGAGTTATAAGGACAACAACGAGCGGATTTTCCGTAATGCCCAATATAGCATCTTGCTCTTTCAGTTGTTTCATTTTAAATTGAATCCTGTCATGAACACTTTCTTTGTCACCGCCATATTTCTCATACCTCCATTGCTGATACAAATATGTGACCTATCTTTCTGTAGGATTTACTTGAGCATTCGCTAATATAATACCTAAATATTCATTACAATCTTCACTTATAAGTAGCTCGTGGTATGTGTTAGCGGCTGCTGATGTCATATCCGAGTAAAATATCTGTTAAAGTAATTTTTAATTTCTGAATGGTGTAAGTCATGTAACACGTAATTAAAAAAACACAAATAGTAAAAAGTTAAATAAAATAAATTAAAAACATAATAATTAATCTAAGCTATAAACTAACTAAATACTAAACGAAAGAGGAACCTAAAAAACCCGAACTATAACTTTTTATACCTAACCTCTTCCAAAAGCTACGCCTGCAGGATCGACCCCGTAACGCTGGCGGCGTTACCTCTCTATATAGCTAGTGAGATATGCTGAGAGAGGTAGGCGCCAGCTCTGGGGTCTCGTGAGGAGTCGACCAGCCATGTCGACAAGGCCCCCATAAAAAACTTCATATCAGCCGACCAAGGATCTATTATTTCCACGGCAAGCGCCGCAAACTTCAGAAGTTGGGCCTGGTCCGCTGCAGCACCGCCTTTACACGGGTGCCCTGTAGGTATGACTTCGCAAACGTGTCGACGCACGTGGCGTCCTAAACCAGGGGTCAGGTCGCTTGCCATCGTTTCTCGCCATACCCACGGGCAGAGAAACGGTAGCAAGCGAGCGACGTACGTAAGTCATTGATAGTTGACACAGGCACAGGTATGGGGAATACGTATTTTGGCCCCAGTTCTTAGGCAGACTGCAATTCTTAAAGTTTCTTAACTTCCAAAACTGTGCCTATATTACGGGAAGGCAAAGCGTTTAGCCAGTGGCATGATTCGCAGGCAGAAACAGCAAAAAGACGGGCGCGCTCTGAATCGTCTGGACTATTTTAAATGAGATACGTGTGAGTTCCGCAAGTCCAGGGGTATCCCAGGCTCTCTGAATTTTTTTTTCTTCGACTGATAAGCAGCTCCATCCTGTGGTGCCGGCTTATCATTGAGTTTTGGGACACGTTGTATAAGACCATTCGCCGAAAAAACTATCGGTACAATGATCGCCAAATCAACCTCCCTCATGGCGGTTACCTCGTGAGCCAATTTTATCTTCTTTCTCCTTTTTTTTATTTAATAAAAAAAGTTAAATGAAATTTGTTTAATTTGTGAGTAATCAGTATTTCTCAAGTGCTTGCAAAATTTATCGTAAGCTAGAGTTAAATTCCTTCCTTTATTGTTCGCAAATTTTCCAACTCTATTCTTGTGACCATTTTCAAACGTGCCTATGACAAAATCTATAAAGGGCACTAATGCGTACTTTGCATCTTTGCAGTATAATGTCCTTAAATATTGTTATTGGTGCTTCTGAATAATTGTTGGCATTGTTGCCTCTATGCAGTAGAGTATCTCCTCTCTTTGTGTCTTTCGGTATCGAATATGCCATACTTATTGTTAGCATAAACCTAGTTTTTTCATTCATTAACTCTTATATCGAGTTCTCGACGTCGGAGGTAGACTTCGCAAGCAAAACATTTCGAAACAATTGCATTAAATATTTGCGATCTTGTTTGACATGACTATTTTGTTATTAGCTTGCATTACATGGAAAATGCACAATAACCGCACTTTTGGAAAAATTACTTTTGGCATTCCTTTCCTTTCTGCAGAATCATCGTCGGTCATAATAACATGAGGTCCGTTTTTTTTTACTGGAATCCTCTGAGTATTGAGATGATAGCTACTGGTACTGGTCCAATTTTTGTAGTAGCGAAAATAAATGTGACAAATGTGCTGCTGTGGTCGCAAGACCCACTTGTATCGACATAATTTCATCAGCTAAGCTAGCTTCAAATGCTTTTCTCATTACAGGAGTTATAAGAACAACAACCAGCGGACTATCCGTAATGCCCAATATAGCATCTTGCTCTTTCAATTATTTCATTTTGAATTTAATCCTGTCATTAACACTTTCTTCGTCACCGCCATATTTCTCAGACTTTCATTGCTGATACAAGTATGTGACCTGTCTTTCTGTAGGATTTACTTGAGCATTCACTAATATAATACCTAAATCTTCATCACAATCTTCACTTATAAGTAGCTCGCGGTATGTGTTAGTGGCTGCTGATGTCATGCCCGAGTCAAAATACCCGTTAAAGAAATTTTTGGTTTTTGAAAGGTGTAAGTCATGTAACACGTAATTAGAAAAACACAAACAGTAAAAACTTAAATGAACTAAATTAAATACATAATAATTAAACTAACCTATAAACTAAATAAATTATAAACGAAAGAGGAACCTAAAAAACCCGAGCTATAAAAAGAAAACCCGTTCCAAAAGCTACGCTTGCGGCATCGACCCTATAACGCTGGCGGCGTTACCCCTCTATATAGCTAGTGAGATATGCTGAGAGATGTAGGCGCCAGCTCTGGGGTCTCGTGAGGAGTCGACCAGCCATTTCGATAAGGCCCCCATAAATGACTTCATATCAGCCGACCAAGGAGCCATTGTTTCCACGGCAAGCGCCGCAAACTCGTAGTCTTTCAGTAAAGACGAGTATTTGCGACGCTTCCGAAGTTGGGCCTGGTCGGCTGCACCACCGCCTTTACACGCCTTTACAGCAAACGTGTAGACGTACGTGGCGTCCTACACCAGAGGTCAGGTCGCTTGCCATCGTTTCTCGCCATACTTACGGGTTCCAGGACAGCAGGCAGAGAAACGGTAGCAAGCGAGCGACGTACCAAGTCATTGATAGTCGGAAGATGATTGTATATTTTCCGACCCATGAGGTGCGCAAGTTTTTTTGTTTTAGCAAGTCTATGCCGCGGAAGTGACAACTTTCCAGCGCAGGCGCTGCGGGTCGGGTACCTAAGCGCGGCCTCGTTCGCGATCCTGGGCGTCGCATCCAACTCCTCTCGCATAGTCACTGCCGCTTTCAGGATGAAAAGTGATGGCAGGGTTAAAATTCCTACCGTTTTGAAGTGGGGTTTCGCGGAGTCTCCTTCGGGTGCGCGCACTATGGCTCGTACTGCATGTTTTTGGAGACGAAACACCCCAATCGGCAGCCGCTGCCCACAGCTCGACTCCATAGTGTAGGTGTGCATGTACGGACGCGTAGTAACAGGATCGGACGATTTCCATTGGCAGAACTCGCGCTAACCGTTTTAATACAAAACACGCCGTTGATAATTTGTTGCACACTTTATCAATTTGCTGGCTCCAAGTAAGGGCACTATCGAGCTCAAATCCCAGGAATGCCGCATTAGTGACTTGGTTGATGAGGTCGCCATTGATGAACACTGGCATATTTCTTATCAGTCGACCACAGAGATCAAAGTGTATATGGTGTGTCTTTTTAGTGTTTAAGATGAGGCCATTGCTTGTGAACCAATCTGATACCGCCGCTGCGGTCAAATTTAGCTTGGTCTCGAGTTCCTCGTTAGATAGTTCCTCGTTAGATGGGGCGCACACAATGACAGCCACATCATCAGCGTACATGAAGGTTTCGCCGGTTCCAATGGCATCTGGAAGGTCGTTCAACAGAAGGGAAAAGAGGATGCTGGACACAGATATGCCATACTTATCAAAATATGCCATACTTAGTATAAACGTAGTTTTATAGTATCACGTCATTAACTTGCATTACATGAAAAATGCACAATAACAGTCGCACTTTTGGAAAAATAACTTTTAGCATTCCTTTCATTTCTGCAGAATGATCGTCGGTCATAATAACACGAGGTCCGTTTTTTTTACTAGAATCCTCTGAGTATTGCTTTGCCAAATTAAAAGCCATCAAATGATTACGTTCTGTTTTATTTTTATGTAGGATGACAGCTATCGGTACTGGTCCAATTTTCGTAGTTGCGAAAATAAATGTGACAAATGTGCTGCTTTGGTCGCAAGACCCACTTGTATCGACAAATGTTATTTTATCAGATAAGCTAGCTTCAAATGCTCTTCTCATTACAGGAGTTATAAGGACAACAACGAGCGGATTTTCCGTAATGCCCAATATAGCATCTTGCTCTTTCAGTTGTTTCATTTTAAATTTAATCCTGTCATGAACACTTTCTTTGTCACCGCCATATTTCTCATACCTCCATTGCTGATACAAATATGTGACCTATCTTTCTGTAGGATTTACTTGAGCATTCGCTAATATAATACATAAATCTTCATTACAATCTTCACTTTTAAGTAGCTCGTGGTATGTGTTAGCGGCTGCTAATGTCATACCCAAGTCAAAATATCTGTTAAAAAAATTTTTGGTTTCTGAACAGCGTAAGTCATGTAAGTGCGTTATTAAACACGTAGTTAGATAAACATAATCAGTAAAAACTTAAATGAACTAAATTAAATATACGAGTATAAGATTTAAACTAAACTATAAACTAACTAAATTCTAAACGAAAGAGGAACCTAAAAAAACCCGAGCTATAAAAAGAAAACCCCTTCCAAAAGCTACGCTTGCGGCATCGACCCTATAACGCTGGTGGCGTTACCCCTCTATATAGCTAGTGAGATATGCTGAGAGATGTAGGCGCCAGCTCTGGGGTCTCGTGAGGAGTCGACCAGCCATTGCGACAAGGCCCCGATAAAAGACTTCATATCAGCCGACCAAAAATCTATTGTTTTCACGGCAAGCGCCGCAAACTCGTAGTCTTTCAGTAAAGACGAGTATTTGCTATTTAAATAAATTAAATATTTCGGCAACTTTTAGTCTATGGGAATGGTCGTAGTTAATAGTGATCACCGTGCATTTACTCTCTTTTTTAATTTTGACCTTTTCGCTGTTATCGCCGTATTAGGAACAAAAGTACCTATGAATTATATCCACATCTACTGATTCCCAATACTAAAGATTCCCAATACCACAGCTTCCCAATAAGTCGTTTTATACAGTCTTTGACAGTTATTTGTTCTGAAATGCAATCTTGTACATTTTTTGTATGAATGTTTTTGTGAATATCATTTGACTTGCGTTTTTTGGCACGTAAGAGCTATTGGCTTTCTTGTATTCTCCTATGTTGGTATTTAGCTTCTTTTTTAACAAGCTTATAAATAACAAAATGCTGGGATGTTTTGGAATTATGGTATTTATTCTGTGATGTGAAGGCTCAAATCAAATCAAATCAAAATAATTTTATTTAAATTACTAACTACTACATAACTTAGAAGTTAACTTAGAAGGCTGGCCTTCTAATAAATTGTTTGTACACACGTCTTCATTTGCACATCTAAGTACATTACTGGTAATTTTCTCCAAAACTTAAAAAAATATTCATCAAATTTTATAAAATTATCGTCATGAGTATAACTATCTAGTAATAACTCACTAATTATGCTGATATTATTTCCTTCAGTGACTATTTCAGCTGGTAGAAACGCCAACATGCAATAGGACTTTCCTTTTGGCGTAATGTACATCCCAAATTCTTCGGCTTTTGCCCTCACGGCCTTTTGGTAGTGGTAGTAGCAGCCACTTGTCTTGACTTCCGGAAATACAATTTTGACGGGGTTAATAGCGGCAACCTCAAAGTCACATTTCTACTTTTTTATTGTTACTCCGAAATTCTCTTTCAAGTTTTCTGAATAGTTTGTGGTATGTAGCCTGAGATTTCTTGGAAAGCAAAGCGTAAAGAAGCGGAACAGGATCAAGCAAGATCTAAGTTCAGTATCACTTTCGGAGAAGCCCTATGAAAACTGTAAACCTGAGCTAAGGCTTTGGTGTTATTTTAAATGTTCCATCGCAGAGAATGGTCGCAAGATTTTCTAAAGCCAGCGGAGTACTAAAAGTTAGAATTTTGTCCAACTTTGCACCATCATAATACGTCATTGAGAGCCGGAACAAACTTGTGTCCGAAATTGAGACCTCCCTAAAAGAAGTCTCAGATTGGGGTCGGCTTAATTTGGTCCGTTTTAACCCTACAAAGACACAGGTTTGCGCGTTCACCGCGAAAAAACTTCCGTTTGTCGCGTCACCTCGTTTTGAGAGCACTCCCCTATCTGCCACAGCCAGTATTGGAATCCTTGGCGTTGACATCTCGAGTGAAGTCCAGTTCCGCGGCCACCTAGAGGGTAAGGCCAAATTGGCCTCGAAGAAGCTCGGTGTGCTCAATAGATCGAGGCAGTATTTCACGCCGGCCCATGGCCTACAGCTTTATAAGGCGCAGGTTCGCCCGCATATGGAATACTGCTCTCATCTTTGGGCAGGGGCACCTAAGTACCAGCTTCTTCCTCTAGACCGCATCCAACGGAGAGCAGCTCGAATTGTCAACTGCCAACGTATTTGTGATCGGCTTGATCCCTTGGCGCTGCGTAGAGATGTGGCCTCACTCTGCATTTTCTATCGCATGTATTATGGGGAGTGTTCCGAGGAATTGTTTGGATTAATCCCTGCCGCTTCTTTCCGCCATCACCCTACGCGACAATATTTCCACTCTCACCATTTAGATGGTTGGCAGTCCTCAACTGTGCGCTTTTCCCGAAACTTCCTGCCTCGCACAGCTAAACTGTGGAACGAACTGTCGCCAGCGGTGTTTCCGGACCGATACGACCTTCAAACCTTCAAGAAAAGAGCGTACTCCCACCTTAAAGGCCGGCAACGCACTTGCGACACCTCTGGTGTTGCGGGTGTCCATGGACGACGTTAATCGCTTACCATCAGGCGATTCGTTTGCTCGTTTGCCCCCTATAGCATAAAAAAAAATCACAAATCAATAAATTGTTTTTAAAATCTTGTGGTATCTGTACGTCCCTAATGTCTTCAGCGGTCACTTTAGTAATATTAAGGGATATGTACCTTGCTCGATACGAGTACATTGAACTTTTGCAAGAAGAATACTCTGGAGTAAAATGTTATTATCGTCGTAGTGGGGTGACTCCATTTCACTTTCGAAGATTTGTTGAACCGGAACCATAGATTCACACACCTCTTTGCAAGCGTTCATAATTTCGTGCTTATTAATAATACTTTTCAACCACTATAAAAGTTAAAACTCTTAAAATGATTTTTACGGAAATTTGTAATTCAGTTCAATGCTCTGAAATTTGTTTTTTTTTATCGCAAAAACAATCCTTAGTAAAGGTTATTTGTTTGTAGTGGCCGTAATTTAACGTATCTTGAATTTGATTATTTTTTAATTTTATGATGGTCTAGCGTGAACGCAGCTTTACAAAACGCAGTGTTCGTAGAATTCGTAGTATTAGCAACATGCTAAACCAAAAGGTCGTATCTTCATTCGAGATTCGGGCGCAAACCATGACAACATAAAAGGGGTTGAAAAATTAAAATATATACAGGCTTGGTCATTTAGACCCGAAACCACACCTGAAAATATATTGATTTTCCTTAAAGAAACTACGAGTTCCGACGACTACTTTGTACAGAAGAGAGACATTAAAAGCGAAAGACATGCCTCATTTTTAATAGGTATTCCAGAAAACTTATTTGACAAGTTCAACTCGCCTTCTGTATGGCCCCCGCGCGTGAGGTTCACGGAATGGTTTCGTAGTCGCCCCCGCGCCGCCGCGCGGGGTATGCAACGACGTCAGACCGGGACAGCGCGACCATCTATCACCGGCGCCGCCGCGCAAGCGCAGCGCATGTAATCTACCCGCAATTCAAAAGCCCGAAGCACCGCGCAAGTTAGTCGTTTGTCATCAAAACATTCGCGCGCTTGATAACAAAACGCTGCGGTTATAAGTTTTGCTACGGAATGAACTACAATGCGACGTGCTCGCAATGACCGAACATTGGTTAACCGGGGATAAATTAAAATGTGTATATATCGACGAATTTCAATTAGTATCAAGCTTTTGTCGTTCAAGTTACGAACACGGTGGCTCATGCATATACGTGCGAAATAATATTCGGGCGACAGAAAATACTGATCTCACCACTCTATAGAAAGAAATATACTGTGAAATATCGGCAGTTGACCTCATAGATTTTAATTCAATTCAAATCATTTATTTCAGGCTGCGCCCATAAAGTGTTAGTAATATTACAATATACCTTAAAAAACTATGGTTAGTTACAATCTTACAATACTATAAATACCTACTATCTAAGGGTTGCGAACATGGAGCTGGGTCCACCGACACAAGAGCGCGGAGTCCCAGCGGTCCGGCGGCGGCGGCGGCGGGGGCGGGCGGTTAATATTACAATAATCTGTATTTATAGAACGAATTGTCAAATTAGTAGCCGAGACTTCCTACACTATCTGGAACGTCTGCTCGAAAAGTTGAGTAGCATAGATAAGGAGTATATTATTTTAGGAGACACAAACATCGACGATTCAGTGTGTAATTTAAAATTAGACCTAAAACTTTTGTACGACTTGCTCAAGGCCCATGACTTTAGAAATATTGTGAATTTTCCTACTAGGGTTACGAATACCACTTCCACCAATTTAGACCACATTTACTGGAACGGCGAGCGGTCGGCGCTGCGCGCCGCGCCCGTCACCACGCACCTCAGCGACCACCTCGCCGTGCGCGCTGTACCCTTACCATGAGTTACATAGTTAACGAGGCGTGAGCTGGTGTAGATATCGAAAGCGTCTGTAGAAAATGTGCGTGAGCGTCTAACGCTCAACTGTCAAACCCATACAATTTTGTTAATTGCGGTACCATGAGTTTCAAGTTTGACAATCGGTTTAGAAAAAGGCGTGAGCTTCTGTAGCTACGACTCTCACCGCCAAAGTCGTGCGTGACAAACGCTTAATGGCGTCAGTACATTCTAATTCTAAACCTACTGTCAGTTACAAAATTACACGGAACTGAATGAAACTATACTCAAATGAAAGAA
Organism: Lathronympha strigana; assembly: GCA_949128165.1. Taxonomy (NCBI): domain Eukaryota; kingdom Metazoa; phylum Arthropoda; class Insecta; order Lepidoptera; family Tortricidae; genus Lathronympha; species Lathronympha strigana. The sequence continues at coordinate 18,441,143 of OX421917.1, read as the reverse complement.
CGTAAAAAAATAAGAGTTTTGAGTCGACAACATATATTGGCAAATTTCGGATTATCGTGTATTTTGCATTTTAAAGTGTTCATTTATTGGTTAACAGTGACGGGTGCGTTCGGAAATGATAAACTATTTTTTAGAACGAACGACGGTTGGCTGTGTAAATAGTATTTGTAGCAACGGGAACCAACATTATGGATTGTACATCGCAATCGAACCTTAGCCGCCTGTATTATAAATTATAAAAACTACACAAATGAGGAGAAAAGCTGCCTTTTATCCCGCCACGTCTCAGCAAAATCGACGTTCCTTAATGTCTACTTGTCATCTGTCAAATCCCATACAATACAATAAAATTACATAAACATATGTAAATAACATTGCGCATTCGCAATAATTAAGATATTTCTACTACAAAATGACTCACTGTAGTGCTTAACTGCAAAAATCAAGGCATTCACGCATTTCTAAAAGACCACAAGCGTCGAAAGGCTTGGGACCGTTCGTTACGTATCATAAACTTCAAAACAAAACATTCATCCCGTTTATGTTCGATGCATTTTACATCAGACTATTACGGTCAAAGTATATACACAAGTAAGTTTCTCTTATTATTTTTACTTATCCTGCATTTAAGCATCTCTTAAAGCTTTTAAACAATCGTGGCTCTCTTTCAGATTACGTACCGAAAGCAAGATTCCTGAGAAAAACTGCTGTACCTTCTATATTCTCATTCAACATTTTATAGGTTGGTGGCCCACCCTTGCCCTTGGTGTAAGTACCACCAAGTCCAATCGCCCGCCAGCAGCGACTTGAGACGACGTCTCAGAGAAAATTACAATTTGAAGATAATATAACTGCAACAGCAAGCATGAAGAGGAAATACCTCCAAATGCCATGGAAGTAGACATGGAAGTGGACAGTGAAATAGAAATTGCTGCCAGTGCTAAAATAAAAGACTGTACAGTGCCTGTTGTAGATAATCAAGAATTCTCATCAAAAGGAATGCAAATTGATATGGAACATGTGTTTGGGACAAGTCATCGATTTAAAAATGATGACAAAGCTATTCAATTTTATACAGGCTTTGAGTGACATTTTGTCCCTGAGACAGTTTCATTTTCAAAAAGGAAAAAATACCTCACAGCTACTAGCTCAATAATTTACAGACAGAAGTTAATGGTCATTTCACTAATAGAAAACATGTAATAGTCATTATGATTGGTTTCAGTAAAGCATCTGATTCTTTGAACTTCAGCAAAATGGTATACAGGGGCCAACATTAAACTGGTTCAAAGATTACCATCACAATAGATACAATGCAGTCAGTATTGCCGGAGAGTGATCTAAGAAAATCTAATTATGGCACGGCCCGACAAAGTACTTAATTTATGCGAATGATATGTGTAACTTATTCAAGACCGCCCCTGTGTACCAATTTGCTGATGAAGTGATGACACAAGCTGAATAACAGCCAACAAAGATGTCAGGAGAACGGAGAGTCAGATGCAAAGTGAATTTGATATCTTATGTAAATGGGTGCATGACGCAGGATTATCCTGAAACTATAAAAAAACTAAAATAATAATAATAAATATTACAGGACATTCTTACACAAATTGACTAAGTCCCGCAGTAAGCTCAATAAGGCTTGTGTTACGGGTACTCAGGCAACGATATATATAATATACAAATACATAAATACATAGAAAACATCCATGACTCAGGAACAAATATCTGTGTTCATCACACAAATAAATGCCCTTACCGGGATTCGAACCCAGGACCATCGGCATAGCAATAATGTATTATAGTTTAAACTACATAACATACCTAGCGTTGTAGCTCACGAGCATGTGTGAAAAACTAGAAATTGTTGATCAATATACCTATTTAGACCTCACAATAGATACCAAATTTAACTGGGGGCACATGTTGACCATGTGTGCTAAAAACTTAGGACAATCCTAAGCAACTTTAGTATATTAAAACAAAATGCCATACAGGTACTATACTTTGTATGTTATACCTGGCGTTGGCTGACTCTGCACTCTGTAATAAGCTATGGGCGAACATATAATACATATCTACAAAAAAATTTTATTATCCAAATAAGATTATTAAAAACCATAGTTCCCTTGAAAATAAAACTTCAGTATAAAAATAACTATCACAAACTATTTAATTATTGTAGAACTTTTAGTGTATATGATAAAGTAAAACTAGCTGTTGTGTTAGAACATGAACACTTGATGGGTCTGCTCGACAGGTACAATAGGCCATCCCACCTGCGGGATATTAACCAATGAACCACACTTTAAGATACCTAAGAGTAACAATGACAAAGGTAGACGGCGCTGGTTCTCATACCTACCTCGCACCCTGAACAGCTTACCCAAATAAGTTAAGAAACTTTAGATAATTACCCTGATAAAGTAAAGAATACATTTAAGAAAGCGCTGGTTGAGCTTAATAAGAACTAACGTTAAATCAATACATGAGCACTAACTACATACAATCATTTTAGGCTGAACTCAGTTAATAGAATCTCCAAACTTCGAGATTGTAACTGAGCTCTACCATGTAAGAAGATAATTTATATTTTGAAATAAACAGTTATTTTTTTTAGTGTTACAAGAAGTTATTTTTTGTATACTCAACTTTAAGTCCTATGGCAGATGAAATACAGTATTATTCTAGTTCTGTTATTCTGTTATGTACGGAAGATCAGTTCTTTTTGACCATGATGAAATTAAGGCAAAATAAATGTATATTTCAAATTGTATGGTTCAAGGTATGGAACTGTCACAGCAGTAACAGGCATGTACCTGGCAGCGTAAGGGCATTTCACTTCAATGACAGTGTCTACCAGATAGTCTCCTAGTGACCTAGGAGACTATCTGGTAATGCTGCCAGTAATGGTGACTGTTCTGAAATGTGGAGTCCACTTTTTTCAACTCTCAGTCCAAAAAATTCAGTGTACTTTGTTATTACAGTACTCTTATGAATTTTCCCTTGGGTGACAGCTCTAGTGTTACCTTCTCCACTCTGACCACGAGGAAAACTCGAAACAGTCAGTCAGTCTGTGTGTAAGGACAGACAGAGAAATAAAATTCAACATGATATTTGATTTTTAGTTTTATTTTTATCATCATAATGAACAATCATTGCACTCAGTTCTTATGTGACAGATATAAAAATCAACAATGTTCATGGGTACAGTCAAGTGTAAAAATATGGTGGTGCACATCTTATTCAAAAATATGTCCCATAGCACCTTATGCCGGTGTAATAAGAGCGTAGTACTATATTTATGAGTCGATTATGTCGAACCATATTTTTGCACTTAACTGTACACAGTGATCAAACTTAACTAACAACTTTAAAAGAGCTAACAAGATCCTACTCCCATTTTTACAGTATAGAATAACATAGTATAATAAATTATTACTTTGATAAAATTGTACACTTAACTAAAACTTTTCTATAAATTCATTAATAATGATAATAATGATATGCTAATAGAAGATATGTTGTCTTATATAGACAAAACAATTTTAAATCTAAAATAACAACAATACAGTCAGTGATTTATTCCATATTTCTACTTAACATTTCTATAAAATTTTCATAATATCACTTGACTTGTTTTTTTTTCTTTTCTAGTGCACATATATCTGATATCTATATAAACTAAAATATGAATTATGGGAGGAGGGCTACCCCCAATACCACCCGCACCCTGTGTAACCCCATGGTTATGGAGATATTCATGGTTAATATTTATAGACACTTTAGAACGGATTAATTGCATTTATTAACACCATGACCCAAAGTTTCGAGCCCTTTACAGCACTAGTTTTCACAGGGTTAAGATGATGACTGAGAGAATGAGAATTCTCCCCGTCAATCAACAAAGTTATCTTGTGCAAACTACCTATATACAAAAATATAGAAATAATTAAATACAAAAACAAAGGTTGGTCTACAATGACCAGAGGGGCTTATAAAGCTAGACTAGTATACATACATTGCCTGAAGGGCATTCTATAATTAAAATTAAAAATTATTAAAACCCTGTGAGGATTAGCATACATACAACTTACGAACGCTTCCCCTAACTGGCTTATAGGACAGAAAGTAGCGACAAGAAAACTACCCTATTTTGCCTATTTTTCCCTTTTCAATCTTTTCAAAACAAAGTCCACACTAAGGTCTTCCAGCGCTGTGTCGTGCTTGATCCTTAATGAGATGTAATACAGGATCCCAAACTGGTGGTACTGAAAAGCCATCCTCTCTATTGAAATTAGGAACCTTCTTGATTTCAATAGCCTCGCGCAGCAACCTGGGAATGTATCGCTTCTCAGTCAAGCCTGTAGACCCCAGCATCTTGTAGAGGCAAGTTAGACTTTACAGGCCTTAGGAATTGTGATATCTTCTTCAACAGCTTGAAATAGGTCTTGGGGGCTGCTTGACACGAGGTATCTTGAGGTTGTTAGCCCACAGCGCACGTTTTGCATGCGTAGGCGGCTCTAAAGAGTCCAACACTGACGCACTAGAAGGCGACACAACACCAGAAGAGGAAGGAGGCCGTAGCACTCGACTCTTCGGATTCAGAAGCATAGGGCTTCGGAGACGCCATGGTAGTCACAGGTTATTAGAAATCACAGGGATACGTAAAAGAAAACTGATTATCAATTTGATAATATCAAAACTTCAAAACACATTCCACAGATAAACTCAAGTCAAAAAAAGCGAGTCCGCATAAAAGGCAGCCAAATAATCGGCAGCCCCATTGTTCGTGTCCATTTTTTGGTTGCGGATTATTGTGTTGCTGATTATTGTACTGCAAAAACTGTGGCTTCGGATTATTGGCCCGCTACCGAGCTTGTCCGACCCGATAAAAGGCAGCCCAATAATCGGCGACCCAATAATTGGCGACCACGATGTACATGGATTATTGGGCTGCCGATTATTGGCCTGCTTCGAGATTCCTCGACCCAAGAAAAGGCAGCCCAATAATCGGCGACCCAATAATCCATGTACATCGTGGTCGCCAATTATTGGGGCGCCGATTATTGGGCTGCCTTTTCGCGGGATGCGGATTAGTGGCACCCGTCAAAAGTCAATGAGACACAGTGTTGCCAGATACTGAAATGCAAAAACAAGAAGTTTCAAAAATGCGTATTTATAAATAAAAAAGCGGAATATAATTTTAAACTGTTTTTTACTTAAATGAAAAGAAAAAACATCTTCTACGTCGTCGTCTCGTTTACTTTCGGCTTTCGGGTAGTAACCGTATACGGTATAGTGAAATATGGCCCTAAATCAGAGCTCGGGATTTTTATGATTTTATGTAATTTCCCACTATGAAAATTGCATGATTTAAAAATGCGGATCCGTTTCACCATAGAGCGGATTGCGGATCTATAGACGAAAATGCGGAATGCGGAGCATCTGGCCACAATTGAGACATTAAAAAAATATTTTTCTACAACAAAAAATAAAAGCGCCCATTATTGGTATCATACGAAAATAATCGTGACAAATTTTCACGTGCGATTATTTTCGATCACTCATTTTTGTATTCGAACGATCGAATCTCAAAAATCGGTCCCCTCTCTGCTGGGAAAATTATATTATAATCATGCGATTTTGTACAAGCCAAGAACAAATTACCTGTAAAAAAACTTTTAAAACTAAATTAGTTACTTTGATTTAACTAAAAGTTTATTTTCATCTTTTTTGGGCCACTTCAAAAAAGCTCGTTTTAAAAAGTTTTTTTTAAAGTCACTTTATTTTTTTAGTTATTATTGGGCATATTTTAGTGTTCTCCTCGGCAACACCTTTCATTTGATATTCATATTGTGGTAGTGCAGAAAAAATAACTAGTCCACCATCTTGGATAATCTTCTTGGATCGTACACAAATCTTTACAGTATAAACATTATGAATTAAATGACAAATATAAGCAAACAGTAATCAACAAAACAATAATATTCCTTTCGTAGCAATTTGAAATAGGATATTTCGCAGCATTTGTTGGCATCAAATACGATGTGCAATTCATGGAATTAAATTATTGATGGTGTTTTATAGTGTGGACTGTGGAAGTAGCATAGGCGGCTTGCGTAGCTCCAGAAGAGTTTTGGGGTTTAATAAATGCGTCGAGTTTTGTATTTTTTAATCACTATTTTGATGTTCTGTTCTGATGCTTGCCAGTCTAAATATGGTTCTGAATGTCTGTTGCACCTTTATATTTTATGCTAAAGTAACTGCTACAATTTTTGCACATCACTTTACTGGGCTCTCTACCTTGTTATTTCAAAATTGACCAAAAACACCACATGAAAAATTGTCATTACCGACATTCTGTGAAGATTGTAGGGAATTTTTGTCGGGAAATTCAATTTGTCCATATGGCAACCCTAGGCGCGATCGCGTAGCCAGAGCTTCTCACGCCTTCGCCAGCGCTAATAAAAACCTATGGTACCAAATTAAGTGCTCATTTGACAGTGACGTTTCTATAGCTGGTTTAGAATCCAGAGTATTTTGCATCCTGCTCTTTCTCATTGGTGCGAGCGAGTTGCAAATACTTTAGAAAGCGTTAGTCTCTAGCGACTAACGCCTTGTTGGCAACTCATGGTACTGCTACTTAGCTGCTGCGCCCGTGCGATCCGCCCGCGCCTTGTACTCGTCAAGCACGAATTTTTTCAACGCGAAATTATAACGAATTTCGAGCCGCGCTTCGAAGTGTAGACTGGAATGAAACTCTAGGGCGACATAGTAATTCTGTCGCGGATCAAATAATGTCTGTTATAAACACAATTAAAAATAAATATCAGATATGCTTCCCGATCACAACTGTCAACAATAACAAAAGAGAATCGTGGACTACAAGCGATATTTATGACCTAAAAACATTACTTTTCGAATTTATTGACCTAGCGAAGAGTTTTCCTGATAACACCCACCTATTAAAAATAATTTCTGATATGAACGTTAAGTACACGAGTATGTTGAACAGTAGAAAAGGAATGTATTACTCACACAAAATTAACAATAGCCATAACACAGTCAGGACCATGTGGTCTGTAGTAAACCTAGAAAAAGGAAGCTTGAGACGTGCCCTAATTGATTTCACGGATGTAGTCACAGACTCGAACGGAAACAAATTTTTAACAAAAAAGGACGCAGCCAATGCAATGAACGGTCGATTTGCCGGCGCGGCTGCTGCTTGCGGCGCGGCGCCGGCAGACCTGCCGCGCGTTGTCGTTGCGCTGCGCGCCGCTCGTTCGCCCGCGGATCGCTGCGTCAGGCTTAAGCCATTCACACCCGCCGAAGTATTCCGCATTATCACATCACGAGTAGCCAAAAAAACAACAAGAGATATTTACGATATCTCTGTAACGTTGATACAATCCGTGGCAGGAGAGCTTGCTCCAATCTTGGCAGCAGTATTCAATAGGTGCCTTCGTGAAGGTGTATTCCCTGACCCACTTAAAGAAAGCCGTATTTCTCCGCTTTTCAAGGGTAAAGGAAAAAAAAATGACATCGACGCGTACAGGCCCGTAGCGATTATCCCAGTAAAATTTTTGAACACGGCCTAAGTTCTAGGTTAACAGACTTCTTAGAGTCGTCCAATAAGTTGATTGAGAGGCAGTACGGTCGACAGGATCCCGCCCGTCTACTGCCGCGCGGACGAGGCGTTCTTCGAAGGGGTTACCAATGTGATGCAGCCGTTTGTAAATAATACTGAAGATATGTTCGATCCTGGAGACCGCAGGGCGGTGGGTGCCGAGCGGCTCGGGAACGTCGACAGGATCCCGCCCGTCTACTGCCGCGCGGACGAGGAATTGGAGGAGGAGCTCGAAGCCATCGCCCGACGCCTCGACACAGAGTTTATAAACGCCGACTAGGCTCGTCCACACCGACACCGGCCGCTACGCGAACACCGCTACGTCACAGTACCCCCTGCCTCTTCAATACTAACGTGTGGTTTGACCTTTACAAAACCTGATTTGACTTTACACCCTTATGGATATAAAGCACTTTATGCCGGTGTAATAAGAGCGTAGTACCATATTTATGAGTCGATTATGTCGAACCATATTTTTGCACTTGACTGTACATTGACACTTCATTAACACCGGTTATCTGCAAGCGGCTCTTTATATAATATAGTAAAGCATTGTCGTATAGTGACGCTTGACGTGCCGCTGGCTAATTTGACTGTCACGTGACGTTATCAAGGGATTCTCTTAAATGGGGTCCTATTCGATACGCGTAGTTTGGACGCATAGCGAACAAACAAACAAACAAACAAAAATTTATTCGCAGAAAAAGGGTAAATTACATGTGTTAGTGTAGATATATTACAAGATTGTATCACCTTTTTCGACTGTTTTAAACAGTATACAAGCCCCACTTAACTCACTTCTAGGCGGTGAGCAAACAAAGAGTTCTCAGCCCATCGAGCTGAATGCAGAGCAAGCTAAGGCTTTCGAAAATTGTAAGTACCGACTGGCACGAGCAACACTCTTGGCGCATCCAGACTCCAAGGCCGAGCTTGCGATACAAACTGACGCATCGGACGTCGCGATAGGTGCAGTGCTACAGCAACGCAAAGGGGCCGCATGGGAACCCTTGGCATTCTTTTCGCGGAAGCTCAAGTCAGCGCAACGAAAGTACAGCCCGTACGATAGAGAGCTACTTGCAATTTACGAGGCTATCCGGTACTTTAGGTACATGGTCGAAGCGCGTACTTTCAGTATCTATACTGACCACAAACCTCTCACATATGCATTCAGCACACGTAAAGATAGCTGCTCACCACGTCAGTATAGATATCTAGATTATATATCGCAGTTCACCACTGATGTCAGATTTATAGCCGGAAAGGACAACGCAGTTGCTGACACACTATCCCGGATTGAGGAGCTTGCTTTTACTCCCGTAGATTACCAGTCATTGGCCCGTTTGTAAATAACACTGAAGATATGTTCGGTCCTGGAGACCGCAGGGCGGTGGGTTCCGAGCGGCTCGGGAACGTCGACAGGATCCCGCCCGTCTACTGCCGCGCGGACGAAGAATTGGAGGAGGAGCTCGAAGCCATCGCCCGACGCCTCGACACAGAGTTTATAAACGCCGACTAGGCTCGTCCACACCGACACCGGCCGCTACGCGAACACCGCTACGTCACAGTACCCCCTGCCTCTTTAATACTAACGTGTGGTTTGACCTTTACCAAAACCTGATTTGACTTTACACCCTTATGGATATAAAGCACTTTATGCCGGTGTAATAAGAGCGTAGTACCATATTTATGAGTCGATTATGTCGAACCATATTTTTGCACTTGACTGTACATTGACACTTCATTAACACCGGTTATCTGCAACCGGCTCTTTATATAATATAGTAAAGCATTGTCGTATAGTGACGCTTGACGTGCCGCTGGCTAATTTGACTGTCACGTGACGTTATCAAGGGATTCTCTTAAATGGGGTCCTATTCGATACGCGTAGATTGGACGCTTAGCGAACAAACAAACAAACAAACAAAAATTTATTCGCAGAAAAAGGGTAAATTACATGTGTTAGTGTAGATATATTACAAGATTGTATCACCTTTTTCGACTGTTTTAAACAGTATACAAGCCCCACTTAACTCACTTCTAGGCGGTGAGCAAACAAAGAGTTCTCAGCCCATCGAGCTGAATGCAGAGCAAGCTAACGCTTTCGAAAATTGTAAGTACCGACTGGCACGAGCAACACTCTTGGCGCATCCAGACTCCAAGGCCGAGCTTGCGATACAAACTGACGCATCGGACGTCGCGATAGGTGCAGTGCTACAGCAACGCAAAGGGACCGCATGGGAACCCTTGGCATTCTTTTCGCGGAAGCTCAAGTCAGCGCAACGAAAGTACAGCCCGTACGATAGAGAGCTACTTGCAATTTACGAGGCTATCCGGTACTTTAGGAACATGGTCGAGGCGCGTACTTTCAGTATCTATACTGACCACAAACCTCTCACATATGCATTCAGCACACGTAGAGATAGCTGCTCACCACGTCAGTATAGATATCTAGATTATATATCGCAGTTCACCACTGATGTCAGATTTATAGCCGGAAAGGACAACGCAGTTGCTGACACACTATCCCGGATTGAGGAGCTTGCTTTTACTCCCGTAGATTACCAGTCATTGGCCCGTTTGTAAATAACACTGAAGATATGTTCGGTCCTGGAGACCGCAGGGCGGTGGGTGCCGAGCGGCTCGGGAACGTCGACAGGATCCCGCCCGTCTACTGCCGCGCGGACGAAGAATTGGAGGAGGAGCTCGAAGCCATCGCCCGACGCCTCGACACAGTTTATAAACGCCGACTAAGCTCGTCCACACCGACACCGGCCGCTACGCGAACACCGCTACGTCACAGTACCCCCTGCCTCTTCAATACTAACGTGTGGTTTGACCTTTACCAAAACCTGATTTGACTTTACACCCTTATGGATATAAAGCACTTTATGCCGGTGTAATAAGAGCATAGTACCATATTTATGAGTCGATTATGTCGAACCATATTTTTGCACTTGACTGTACATTGACACTTCATTAACACCGGTTATCTGCAACCGGCTCTTTATATAATATAGTAAAGCATTGTCGTATAGTGACGCTTGACGTGCCGCTGGCTAATTTGACTGTCACGTGACGTTATCAAGGGATTCTCTTAAATGGGGTCCTATTCGATACGCGTAGTTTGGACGCTTAGCGAACAAACAAACAAACAAACAAAAATTTATTCGCAGAAAAAGGGTAAATTACATGTGTTAGTGTAGATATATTACAAGATTGTATCACCTTTTTCGACTGTTTTAAACAGTATACAAGCCCCACTTAACTCACTTCTAGGCGGTGAGCAAACAAAGAGTTCTCAGCCCATCGAGCTGAATGCAGAGCAAGCTAAGGCTTTCGAAAATTGTAAGTACCGACTGGCACGAGCAACACTCTTGGCGCATCCAGACTCCAAGGCCGAGCTTGCGATACAAACTGACGCATCGGACGTCGCGATAGGTGCAGTGCTACAGCAACGCAAAGGGGCCGCATGGGAACCCTTGGCATTCTTTTCGCGGAAGCTCAAGTCAGCGCAACGAAAGTACAGCCCGTACGATAGAGAGCTACTTGCAATTTACAAGGCTATCCGGTACTTTAGGTACATGGTCGAGGCGCGTACTTTCAGTATCTATACTGACCACAAACCTCTCACATATGCATTCAGCACAAGTAGAGATAGCTGCTCACCACGTCAGTATAGATATCTAGATTATATATCGCAATTCACCACTGATGTCAGATTTATAGCCGGAAAGGACAACGCAGTTGCTGACACACTATCCCGGATTGAGGAGCTTGCTTTTACTCCCGTAGATTACCAGTCATTGGCCCGTTTGTAAATAACACTGAAGATATGTTCGGTCCTGGAGACCGCAGGGCGGTGGGTGCCGAGCGGCTCGGGAACGTCGACAGGATCCCGCCCGTCTACTGCCGCGCGGACGAGGAATTGGAGGAGGAGCTCGAAGCCATCGCCCGACGCCTCGACACAGAGTTTATAAACGCCGACTAGGCTCGTCCACACCGACACCGGCCGCTACGCGAACACCGCTACGTCACAGTACCCCCTGCCTCTTCAATACTAACGTGTGGTTTGACCTTTACCAAAACCTGATTTGACTTTACACCCTTATGGATATAAAGCACTTTATGCCGGTGTAATAAGAGCGTAGTACCATATTTATGAGTCGATTATGTCGAACCATATTTTTGCACTTGACTGTACATTGACACTTCATTAACACCGGTTATCTGCAACCGGCTCTTTATATAATATAGTAAAGCATTGTCGTATACTGCCGTCCACAAACTAAAAGGCCGCTAAATGCGTGAGTACTGTTTTGAGTTATGAGCGAAAAACGCGCCGAATCATGCCTCTAGATATATTAAGGCGATCAACGTATATTTTTTTGATATTACTGTAAATCATAATATAAACAATTTTTTAAGTAAATTTAATTTATTTTTATTGATTATTTTATAGGTATAATCTTCAGTTTTCCTTTTTTGTTTTGTGTTGGAAGAATAAAAAATTAATAATTACATAGCTATAAAGCCGTTAAGGTATGTGTAGCTGCCTTTTAACCTAGTAGTTAAGATTAAAGTGTAATGAGTTGTACAAGTGATACAAAGTTAAATTAAAAAACAAGGCTAAAAGGCGGCTAAGTACTTATAGCTGCTTTTTTATATGTATTTTATAACCATAATATGAATACATTCAAGTTTGAAAGGTGGTTACTTGTGTTTAGCTGCCTTTTAGTTTTTGAAAAGCTGGTATATTTGCATATTATTAGTACGTTTCATAACTTTACCTAGACAAAAAAACAGTTGTTTGCAAAACATTATCCAATAACCGCTTTTTAATTTGGTATTGTGTTTATAAAATCGAAGCATTTACAATTATATTCGGAAATTACCAAAAACAATGGAAGTTTGAAAAATAAAAAGGCAGGAATATTGAATTTTAAAGTTTAATCAAATGAGGTAGGTCCGTAAGTAGTTAGTAAAAAATCAACAAAAGCTAAACAATAAAAAATAATAAATAAAAAGTCTTAACTGAAGACGTTTTGCGAAATTCATATTTAAATAAGTACCTACCCAATAAGCACAAACGCTGTATTATACACGTCGTTTCAACCCTTTTAAAGCTTTAAGCTGTAAAAAGTATATTAGAGAGTAGTTTCTGTAGGTAAAGGCTCTGTTAGGGTATAATATTTAGTTTATTTTATAGCTTTTAGCATTATAGCTGTATTATATTGTATTATAGTTGCATTGGAAGAGAAAAGCTTGTTAATTGTCTACATCAAGTCTCTTTTGCAGATTTCAGATGCATAATAGTGATTTTGAAGCCAATACGCTGATTAAAAGAGTGATCGTGGTCTCTGTGTTCTGTCTTACAGCATTAACATCCTGAAACGTCTTGAACCATGAAGCCATGTTACAGTTTCCTTAGAAGGCTAAAGAGTTTTAACGGTCTCCCAGGTATCTCTTGTACAGCCTAATATAATGTTTTGGATCAATGATGCTGATAAAGTGTGATCGTGTTTTGAATTACGGCTCTCGACTCTCTTACAGTCTTAAGCGTCTTAGCTGTATAATAGTTTCATCAGAAGGTTTAGGTTTAGGTTTCTACAGCTTTTAGATGCATAATGGTATTTTTGAAAAAAAAATGCAGTTTAAATAAAACATGCTTAATGAAGGATATTCCGACGCTGTTATGCAGCCGAAGGTGTTTAAACTGATTACTTGATTACTGCTCTTAAAACAAATACGCCATTACCGAAGCCAACTGATTTGAGTAAAATGAAAAATTTGATGTAAATTTTTAATTTAATATAAATCACAAATATCATTATATTAATCATTTTACTGGTTAAGTATATATTATTGGAAAAAAAAACACCAACATCAAAGGTTTTGGCATAAAATATCACAAAATTAATAATGAATGCGTTTTGAGACATTTTATTTTAAGCGGATTATTGCAAAAATCTTAATACGAGTATATCCATGGCTCGTGGGAAAATGAACAATAAAACTATACACATTCACAATGAACTTGCCGCCGCACATCAAATTGATATAAAAACACTTATGTTGTAATAAGTTTCTTATTTCTGAGTTCGCAATTAACATATTTAGGAAACAGTATACGTATTTCTGTAATGCTGTTGAAATACGTGCTATTTTGGAACTAAGAAAATATCCCAACATTATTTTAAGAATCACACTAGTTACTATTTTAAGAATCACAGTTATATCAAATATGACACGTGATTATGAGATTCCTATTTTAGCCTATAGGATCTTTACTTACTCAAGGATAATGAAAGCGGGTCACATTGTACTTATAGAGATTACTGTAAAACCTACTAGTGAGTTTATGCTGCGCTATGTTGGTATTAGCAGGAAACGGCGCAGGCACTGCGCGTCACGGCTACCCTCGCTAAAATCTTTTGTGCAACAAATTGTATTCCTCGAAGCGATGATAAAATAGCCGCCTTTTTGATATGCAATGTCGAGTAACCGCGATTTGACTAATGATAGGTGTAGTTTTGGTTCCGTCTTTGCCTAGTTATAAAGCCGTGACCGTCTCTAAATTATGGATTTTGATTAATTTATTTTCAGAAATACAAATTAAAAGGCGGCTTACGGACTTTAACTGTCTTTTAATTTTGTATGTAAGTAGACTAGAATGCAGTTACACTACAATAGCCGCCTTTTAATCGTGTAAATTAAAATTACTGCTTTTAAGACTTGTACATTACATCAGGTTTCATTAAGAAAAAAGCGGTTATAGACTTTTGACGGCCTTTTTGTTAGTTTTCTGTTTCTTAACGGCCTTTTCGCTAGTAAAAGTCTCAAAATCGTGTACTTAGCCGCTAACGAGAGTTCTGTATCTCAGCTGTTTATAAAGATATGGCCTTGAAACCTAGATAGGTCGATAGAGAATTTTTCGCTGCATCGCGCTGTGATATTAACTCCAAAACGTCGTAAGAGCCTTTAACGGCCTTTTAGTTTGTGGACGGCAGTTAGTGACGCTTGACGTGCCGCTGGCTAATTTGACTGTCACGTGACGTTATCAAGGGATTCTCTTAAATGGGGTCCTATTCGATACGCGTAGTTTGGACGCTTAGCGAACAAACAAACAAAAATTTATTCGCAGAAAAAGGGTAAATTACATGTGTTAGTGTAGATATATTACAAGATTGTATCACCTTTTTCGACTGTTTTAAACAGTATACAAGCCCTACTTAACTCACTTCTAGGCGGTGAGCAAACAAAGAGTTCTCAGCCCATCGAGCTGAATGCAGAGCAAGCTAAGGCTTTCGAAAATTGTAAGTACCGACTGGCACGAGCAACACTCTTGGCGCATCCAGACTCCAAGGCCGAGCTTGCGATACAAACTGACGCATCGGACGTCGCGATAGGTGCAGTGCTACAGCAACGCAAAGGGGCCGCATGGGAACCCTTGGCATTCTTTTCGCGGAAGCTCAAGTCAGCGCAACGAAAGTCCAGCCCGTACGATAGAGAGCTACTTGCAATTTACAAGGCTATCCGGTACTTTAGGAAAGGGCAACGCAGTTGCTGACACAATATCCCGGATTGAGGAGCTTGCTTTTACTCCCGTAGATTACCAGTCATTGGCCCGTTTGTAAATAACACTGAAGATATGTTCGGTCCTGGAGACCGCAGGGCGGTGGGTGCCGAGCGGCTCGGGAATGTCGACAGGATCCCGCCCGTCTACTGCCGCGCGGACAAGGAATTGGAGGAGGAGCTCGAAGCCATCGCCTGACGCCTCGACACAGAGTTTATAAACGCCGACTAGGCTCGTCCACACCGACACCGGCCGCTACGCGAACACCGCTACGTCACAGTACCCCCTGCCTCTTCAATACTAACGTGTGGTTTGACCTTTACCAAAACCTGATTTGACTTTACACCCTTATATGGATATAAAGCACTTTATGCCGGTGTAATAAGAGCGTAGTACCATATTTATGAGTCGATTATGTCGAACCATATTTTTGCACTTGACTGTACATTGACACTTCATTAACACCGGTTATCTGCAACCGGCTCTTTATATGATATAGTAAAGCATTGTCGTATAGTGACGCTTGACGTGCCGCTGGCTAATTTGACTGTCACGTGACGTTATCAAGTGATTCTCTTAAATGGGGTCCTATTCGATACGCGTAGTTTGGACGCTTAGCGAACAAACAAACAAACAAACAAAAATTTATTCGCAGAAAAAGGGTAAATTACATGTGTTAGTGTAGATATAGTACAAGATTGTATCACCTTTTTCGACTGTTTTAAACAGTATACAAGCCCCACTTAACTCACTTCTAGGCGGTGAGCAAACAAAGAGTTCTCAGCCCATCGAGCTGAATGCAGAGCAAGCTAACGCTTTCGAAAATTGTAAGTACCGACTGGCACGAGCAACACTCTTGGCGCATCCAGACTCCAAGGCCGAGCTTGCGATACAAACTGACGCATCGGACGTCGCGATAGGTGCAGTGCTACAGCAACGCAAAGGGACCGCATGGGAACCCTTGGCATTCTTTTCGCGGAAGCTCAAGTCAGCGCAACGAAAGTACAGCCCGTACGATAGAGAGCTACTTGCAATTTACGAGGCTATCCGGTACTTTAGGAACATGGTCGAGGCGCGTACTTTCAGTATCTATACTGACCACAAACCTCTCACATATGCATTCAGCACACGTAGAGATAGCTGCTCACCACGTGAGTATAGATATCTAGATTATATATCGCAGTTCACCACTGATGTCAGATTTATAGCCGGAAAGGACAACGCAGTTGCTGACACACTATCCCGGATTGAGGAGCTTGCTTTTACTCCCGTAGATTACCAGTCATTGGCCCGTTTGTAAATAGCACTGAAGATATGTTCGGTCCTGGAGACCGCAGGGCGGTGGGTGCCGAGCGGCTCGGGAACGTCGACAGGATCCCGCCCGTCTACTGCCGCGCGGACGAAAAATTGGAGGAGGAGCTCGAAGCCATCGCCCGACGCCTCGACACAGAGTTTATAAACGCCGACTAGGCTCGTCCACACCGACACCGGCCGCTACGCGAACACCGCTACGTCACAGTACCCCCCTGCCTCTTCAATACTAACGTGTGGTTTGACCTTTACCAAAACCTGATTTGACTTTACACCCTTATGGATATAAAGCACTTTATGCCGGTGTAATAAGAGCGTAGTACCATATTTATGAGTCGATTATATCGAACCATATTTTTGCACTTGACTGTACATTGACACTTCATTAACACCGGTTATCTGCAACCGGCTCTTTATATAATATAGTAAAGCATTGTCGTATAGTGACGCTTGACGTGCCGCTGGCTAATTTGACTGTCACGTGACGTTATCAAGGGATTCTCTTAAATGGGGTCCTATTCGATACGCGTAGTTTGGACGCTTAGCGAACAAACAAACAAACAAAAATTTATTCGCAGAAAAAGGGTAAATTACATGTGTTAGTGTAGATATATTACAAGATTGTATCACCTTTTTCGACTGTTTTAAACAGTATACAAGCCCCACTTAACTCACTTCTAGGCGGTGAGCAAACAAAGAGTTCTCAGCCCATCGAGCTGAATGCAGAGCAAGCTAACGCTTTCGAAAATTGTAAGTACCGACTGGCACGAGCAACACTCTTGGCGCATCCAGACTCCAAGGCCGAGCTTGCGATACAAACTGACGCATCGGACGTCGCGATAGGTGCAGTGCTACAGCAACGCAAAGGGACCGCATGGGAACCCTTGGCATTCTTTTCGCGGAAGCTCAAGTCAGCGCAACGAAAGTACAGCCCGTACGATAGAGAGCTACTTGCAATTTACGAGGCTATCCGGTACTTTAGGAACATGGTCGAGGCGCGTACTTTCAGTATCTATACTGACAACAAACCTCTCACATATGCATTCAGCACACGTAGAGATAGCTGCTCACCACGTCAGTATAGATATCTAGATTATATATCGCAGTTCACCACTGATGTCAGATTTATAGCCGGAAAGGACAACGCAGTTGCTGACACACTATCCCGGATTGAGGAGCTTGCTTTTACTCCCGTAGATTACCAGTCATTGGCCCGTTTGTAAATAACACTGAAGATATGTTCGGTCCTGGAGACCGCAGGGCGGTGGGTGCCGAGCGGCTCGGGAACGTCGACAGGATCCCGCCCGTCTACTGCCGCGCGGACGAAGAATTGGAGGAGGAGCTCGAAGCCATCGCCCGACGCCTCGACACAGAGTTTATAAACGCCGACTAAGCTCGTCCACACCGACACCGGCCGCTACGCGAACACCGCTACGTCACAGTACCCCCTGCCTCTTCAATACTAACGTGTGGTTTGACCTTTACCAAAACCTGATTTGACTTTACACCCTTATGGATATAAAGCACTTTATGCCGGTGTAATAAGAGCATAGTACCATATTTATGAGTCGATTATGTCGAACCATATTTTTGCACTTGACTGTACATTGACACTTCATTAACACCGGTTATCTGCAACCGGCTCTTTATATAATATAGTAAAGCATTGTCGTATAGTGACGCTTGACGTGCCGCTGGCTAATTTGACTGTCACGTGACGTTATCAAGGGATTCTCTTAAATGGGGTCCTATTCGATACGCGTAGTTTGGACGCTTAGCGAACAAACAAACAAACAAACAAAAATTTATTCGCAGAAAAAGGGTAAATTACATGTGTTAGTGTAGATATATTACAAGATTGTATCACCTTGTCGTTTTCACTCGGTAGCCATGAGCCTAAAAAACAAACCTTGCATGGTCTAAAACAACACTTATCAAAACAGCGCGAAGCCGAGCATAGGCAGGTTTTAAAACGACAGTCCGAATTGAACGAAGTAAAAAACGCAGCCAAATTAAAGAAACAAGAACAAAAGATTCAGATGATCATGAAATTTCTAAAAGGATAGATAAAGCCATAATGGATTTGATAATTGTAGACATGCTTCCATATACGTTGATTGAAGGTGTAGCATTCCGGCGACTAAATTTTACTGACCCGCACGCTGTTCATAAGTATAGATCAAAATCCGAAAAGTATTTCAGAACATCTTTGATGCCGAAAACGTACGAAAAAATGAAGATTAAAGTAAATGAATTAGTTGCAAAATGTACTTGGCTTAGTGCTACCACAGATATTTGGAGCAACGAGAGTAAAACCTGTTCACTGCTGAGTTTCACAGCCTATTTTTTCTGGAAGAAAAGCGTCTGAAAGTTATTTTAGGTGCATGTGTGCTAGAACAGAGTCATACGGGTGAATATATTGAACAAAAATTTTCGGAAATCGTCACAAAATGGAACCTGCAAGGAAAAATATTTCTGGTGTTGCGTGACAATGCACCTAATATGAATAGCGCTATGCGTAATAATTACCAATCGATTGGATGTGTATCGCACAGTCTGCAGCTAGTTATTAAAAATTCGCTTTTTATTGATGCCTTAGCCAAACAGACTCTAAAGAAGTGTCGAAAGATTGTAGGCCACTTTCACCATAGTGAGCCAGCTACCAGAAAATTGACTGAATGCCAACATCAATGTGGAACCCCGAAACATGTTTTGGCGCAGGATATCGAGGTGAGATGGAATAGTACTTTCTTGATGTTAGAGAGGCTGCTAGAGCAAAAAAGTGCAGTGAACTTGTATAGTGTAGAACATGGCAAGATTGAGACGCTACTTCTGACGAATACTCATCATAAAACACCTAACGAATGTGCTGAAATTCTTTTACGAAGCGACACTTGAACTATCATTCGACAACGCCTGCATCTCAATAGTAATCCCTCTGATATCGCTGCTTAATCGAAAATTACAAACACAATCAGAAAATGAAGCAGAAGCGTGCATAAATATGAAGCATACTCTCCTAGAATCTCTAAATAATAGATTTTCTTTTGTGAAAGGACATCCCTTACTAATGGCTGCAACTTTACTTGACCCAAGGTTTAAATCCAAATATATATCCACAGACGAAGTTAACATTGCCACAAATGAGATCGTTAATTTTCTGGCAAGGTACAGCAAAAATACTCACCGTGAGCAAGAGAACTACATAAATGCGACATTGTTCTCTGAAAGTCAAAATATCCATAGCCAAATAGAGAGTCTTTGGGATACACACGACCAGTCAAATATCGAGCAGATGCATACCGATGAAAATCTTGACCCAACAGCGACACTCAGACAGACTCTACAATGTTACCTGTCAGAACCCTTGTTACAGCGTAATGCTGATATTTACTCCTATTGGAACTCCAGCCCTGTTCTAAAATACCTGTCAGCACCACCGACAAGTGTACCTAGCGAGCAGTTGTTTAGCGCTGCTGGACAAATATATGCTGATAGGCGAGGTAATCTGCTTGGAGAAAATGCGGAAAAACTATTGTTCTTGGCATATAATATAAGACTGTTCAACTTCGATTACTAAGACTGTTAGCGTTAGTTAAGTAACTATAATAATTACTATTTTACTATCTGTTGATTAATACGTAAAAAAATACTATAGTCAAACTTACTGTACTGTAAGAAAAGTTGATAAGACTGTTGTAAACAATAAATGACAAAGATTAAATCTATAAGTAGTTGATCCTAAAAAAGAATTTTCCCTAACGACTTAAAAAAGGCATTGATAAAACCCTTGTACAAAAAAGGCTCGAAACAAGATATGAACAACTATAGACCTATAGCTTTATTGCCCAATTTTTCCAAAATTTTTGAGAAAGTTATCCTGAACCGAATTATGTGTTTTTTTGAAAAATATCATATCTTGCATAAAAATCAGCTGGGTTTTCAAAAAGGTAAGAACACAACACTAGCTATATTCAAATTTTTGCATCAACTATGGGCAGATATACACAAAAAAACTACTTCTATTGGGCTTTTTATCGACTTGTCAAAAGCCTTCGACTGTGTTTCTCACAAAATATTATTAAGACAGCTCGACCATGTTGGAATTCGTGGCCCTGCCTTAAAATTGATTGAGACTTACCTTGCAGATAGAACCCAAACTATTGTGCTGGACTCATATGATAGGGTAACGAAAACCATTAAAAGAGTCGAATCAAACTATGAACATAATCCTCAAGGGGTGCCACAGGGCAGCGTCCTAGGCCCGTTATTGTTTTTAGTTTACGTAAACGAGTTTCCCTTAATACTTGATCATTTATGTGTTATGTTCGCTGATGATGCTACAATATTCATATCTGACGATACTCTAAACGGGTCTAATATAAGTAATGAATTGTATAGTACTTTAAGAATAGTAATAAATTGGTTAGCAGGTTTAAATTTAAAGGTTAATATAGATAAGACGAAAATTATTCAATTTACTAATTACAAACAGGTAACACATAGTATTGACATTATTATTGATGATAAAAAAATAGAACAAGTGAATAGTACAGAGTTTTTAGGGGTCACCATAGATAACAACTTAAACTGGAAGTTACATATTGAAAAAATTAACAAGAGAATCGCCAGTAACAGCTATGCCATATTTATCTTAGCCAATATAGCATCAAAAGAGGTTGCAAAACTGGCATACTACGGTAATGTTTATCCTTTGTTAACCTATGGTATCATATTCTGGGGTAACTCTGTTAATGCACAGTCCACATTTAGTCTCCAAAGGAAATGTATCCGAAATATTTTTAATATGAATGACATGGAACCTCTTAGGCCTATTTTTAAACATCATAAGATATTGACATTAACATGTATATTTATATTAGAAATTTGTTTATTCGTTAAAGAACACAATGACATATTTATTCATAAAATTAATTCTAAGAAAAATCTAAGATCTCAATACAGATATGACTTATGCACAGTCCGTCCTTCCAGTTATATATTAAGTAAGAGCACCTACCTCACTGGGATTAGGATATACAACAATTTACCTGATAATATTAAGTCAATAGATGGTCCTAAATTCAAAAGTAAATTAAAGGAGTGGCTTATTTGTAAATGTTACTATAATTTAAACGAATATTATCTGTAATACACAATAGTTAGATACCTACTTGTAAATACTGACAATTATTCTTACACTATGTATAAGATATTGTACGCTCGAAAAGGGCAAAACTGTTGATACTCTATTTATTTTTTAACATGCACTGTACACAGTTTTTGACAATAAATTTATCTTTATCTTTAAAAAAAAAAAAAAAAAAAAAAAAAAAAAAAAAAAAAAAAAAAAAAAAATTGTTGATCTCAGTAAGTATGTCAAAAACACTGTTTTTATTTTTAATTAGATAATTAGTTATAAAAAATAAAAAGTATAAGTATAGATTTGTGACTACTGACTATATTATACTTGTTGTTTTTTTTTTATTTGTTATCATAACCTATGTTATGCACCTTACATAATAAAAGAAAAGGTTCGCTAAAATGATTACCAAAGGTGATCAATTTAATTATTTTGATCATCTAATTATATTTGAATTAGCCATTCGAGGCTAACTGATTGTGATATTTGTGAGTATTAAAATGTAAGTACTGAAAATAAATAAACATAATATATGAGCATCATATTTTAATAATAAATTTGTTTTATTTTATACCACCATTTAAAAATCGCTAACTTTGTGTTACAAATAAATAATAATTAATCATGTATTTTTTCACTTTATAGGGTAGTTAAATTTTCAAACAAAACCTCTGTAACTGTGCTGAAATTTCATTGTGATAAATCTTTGAAAGTAGAAACCTGTAATTATAGGTCGGCGAGATATTAATTTTAGAAAAAAACGGGCTTACTAACATATTTTCGACTTTTTAAGGACTTTTTTTTTATAAAAGGTTCGGTTTCGGTTTCGGCCGAAACTACAATGAAACCGAACCTTCGGTTTCGGTTTCGGCAAAATAACATGTTTCGGTCGGTCACTACCTGGAAGTTACGGAATTCTTGACTGCAGATACAGAAGAACAGAGAACATAATATTTTGAATATATGCGATTTTTGTCGATCAGTCTGTATAAAACCAATCTATTTAGCAGCATATTTACTGGATCCAACGTATCACTAATTTGTAAACAATAAAGCAGTGAGCCTTGAGGACAACGAATATCTCTCAGCTACGCATTTTATATCTAAGGTTGCAGATGTTTTATCTATCAACACCTTGATATTCAAACATTTTGCTGAATATAGGATCCAAAGACCCAGCCATTATAATTATCTCCTTGAGTCTTTTTCCTCTTGCAATATTCACGCCATTCTCATATCTGAATCATGGCTCAAGCCCAATCTAAATTCTACTTCCTTCAGCCTTTCTGGCTGTCTTGCTGCGGAATGATCGCGTCGGTAAAAGGGGTGGTATTGTTGCCATATATCTCCGTAGTAATATCCCTCTCAAAATTATTGCTAAATCTCCACCTCAATTTTTTAAGTCTATGAAATATCTGTTTGTCGAGATTTGCATAGGTGGGACCAAAATAGTTCTTGGAGTAATATATTGCCCCCCATTGTCATTTCAAAAGAACCTACATTTTTTGATACCGATGCAGACTGTGATACTAATGATACTCATATTGAAAGTAATATATAATTATAGCCCTTTGCCTATCTAGTCAGCCTGCAATACTAAAACCATTAGTTTTTTTTTGTCTAGGGAGACATTGGTTTGTTTAAATAATACTGGTCGTTTATTTGTGGTTTACGTGGTACACGGTGTAAAACAGGTATTATACGTGTATGATTGTATTTGTCAGACAAACGTCAGTTTAGTTTGTTTTTCGAAAGTTACATGTAATTTATAGGAAAGATACAAAGATTCGAAAGAAACAACCTAATCGGAATGCTGCAGTATTGGGAATCAGTAGTATTGGATTGCTGTAGTATTGGGAAACTGTCGAATTAGTAATCTGTAGACTTGGCATGTAAAAGAAATGTTTAGAGTAGGGAAGAATTCGTTCCTATTGTATACATTTTTTTTCAAGTTGTTTTTTTTTGTTACTGACTGCTGAAAAACTTATGATACACGTGTCGGGCACATTTTGGAAATGTTTTGTTTACAATACAATTAGTATTTGTGCTGCGAGAAAACGCTGTTATAAAATTATCACACTTTTCATTCCACGCATCACCGTTTATGAGTTTGCACTGCACTTGTACATTGAAAGCACTCTTCCAGTTGCGCTACCGAGCCTTACAATTCTTATATCTCGATGGCTCCTACGTAAAGTATCGTAAGCCACAAAATGCCAAATTTTGTTTTATTGCAAAAATGCGTAAAGAATATTAGTGCTCTTAGGATCTAAAAGAAAAAACTCGAAAAGTAAACTCAAAATAGGTTTTTCTAAACGTAAACTGTTGTAAGTTTTAAAGTACTCCGCCGTATTTTGTCGTTAGTGACTGGGCGACGGTGTACGCATCAAAAGGCGAGACGACACCAGCTGTGCCAACACAGTTAAAGATTTGTTATACAAAGCTACAAGCTTATGTAATGTGCCATCAATAAAACACGGCCGCAGTAATGAAAAGACGGCTTTAAGCCAATTAAGTACTCAACTCGGGAAAAAAATTGATAGCTGTGGTCTTTTCATAGACACAGAATTGCCGTATATTGGCGCAACTCCCGACGGATTGTGTGGTACAGATACCGTCGTAGAAATAAAATGCCCAATAACTGCGCACAAGATGGGTATTGAAGAAGCAATCAAGAAAAAAAAATTCGTTTTGGAAGCTCAACAAGGACCAGACATACAGCATCTGCAAAAACCACAATTGGTATTACCAAATTCAGGGGCAGTTGCGAGTGACACAGCGCTCAAAATGTATTTTTGCTGTGTGGGCTAACGAAAATGATCCACTTAAAGTGGAAATCGTAAAAAGGGATGACGATTTTTGGCGCGAGAAAATGGAAGAAAAATTAACCAAATTATATGGACTGCATACTTCCAGAACTAGTAGACCCTCGTCGTCCTCGGAATATGCCAATCCGAGATCCAGAATGTATACAAAAGGCGATAGCAAGAAAATAAGCTCAGAAGAAAGCCAGAGCATTAAGCAAAAATCAGTAATAATTTACCTGGCAATTAATTTTGGATCAGTTGTATCAACCAAAGCGTAATTAATTTACTTAAAAAGTTATAAATAAATAAAAGTTTAATAAATTGTGTGGTTATTGATACCTCATACAACTTTCCACCCCTTTTTCGGGTTATTCCGACCTGTTACCACCAAGTTGTTGTCAATAGTAACAGATGGGAATTTTTTTCCCATCTGTTTCTATTAAAGTAGTTGGTACTAACATGTTTGGTGGTAACTACTGAGAAGAAAATTCCCAGCCATCACCAACTACTTACCCTGGGGTTATTCCACCTGTTACAACCAAGTTGTTGCCAGTGGTAACAGCTGGGAATTTATTCCCCACCTTTTCCCAGTAGTTACCACTAACATATGTGTGCGTTTCCACCTGTTACCACCAATTAGTTTGGTGGTAACAGATGGAAATGACCCCCTGTTACCACTAAAGTAGTTGGTGGTAACTACAGAGAAAAAATCCCAGTCGTGACCTCTAATCTAACATGTTCGATGGTAAATACTGGTTCGCCATTACTTTCGTAACAAGTGGAGAAAAACTGGCAACACCTTGGTGGTAGGTGGTAACAGGTGGCAATAACCTCTCTTTTCAGCCCCTTCAAGGATAAAACTGTCCTAATATGTCCCCTTAATGACTCGAACTAGTTCTAATTTATTATTTACATTTTCACTTTGAGTCTTACTTAATTGCGAACTTTACAAAAGTACCTTAACTATATTTATACTAAAATAGTACTTATACGAACCAATGTGACAAATTAAACAAACATTCATAATTTGTTCAAACTATTTAATTGAAAATCATAAGTCTTTAGCGGTCTCTCAGTCTATAAAATCGTATGTTGTTGTAGTAGTGCGGAAAAATGTGTAATATGGCGCTAGTAGTTTATAGGGTTGCGTCCTAGTACAAGCAGCTCCTCCTAGATGGCGACTTGTGCTGATTGACGCATCGTATAACAGGTGAGGAAAGGAAGCGGGAGGGGAAGAAAGCTCAAATCGCCGAGGTCATTGGCATAGGGGACGCCCTTAAGGAAATGGGTGCTATTTTACTTTACCGTGCCGTTCCACGGCAACCACTGCAACGGCAAACTCCACGGTAAAGTGGATGGGGCACCTAAATGTTTGAATTTGTACGCAGACGCTTTAAGTTTGAATCCATTTTTTTGTGAAGTGCTCATTGAATCCATTTTTTTTTTCAGGATCTCCTCTACCATTTGGAGCAGACAATTCTTCAATCCAGGAACTACTACAGACCGGAATTTTAAACGACAGTGATGAGGAAATATTTGATTACAGACCTCCAAGAAAAACATCAGCATGCAATGATATACCTAACCCTGCATCAAACATAAACGATAATAACAAAAATCTGTCTCCAGTTTTGAGTAGTATTTGCAATGAAAAGGATTGGGTATTAGACTGTGTCGAAGCAGATACAAATACCATGCATGATTTGAATGATTTGCATGCGGATGACGAAGATACTCCGGTACCAAGTAAGCCTTGTTTAGGTTTTTTTTCTGAGTATTTGGTAGAGTGTTTGTTTTATTTTTGAATAAAGTGCCATAATTTTGCTTTAAATAATATGCCATCTCTAGGTTATAGTTAGGGGGGCAATTTTACATGCTAAACTGTCAAGTGTAGGCGTCGACAGAATATCACTAGAGAGCAATGGTTGTCGGTTAATATCCATGCGATTTCTACACGTTCTGTAACATTTAACACGAGGAATTGTTTCCCAGGTTACACGCTAACAAATTTTTGTTATGTTTTTCATATGGAGGGTAGACGTAACTTATGTCAGTCTGTATCTGAGCATTAAACGTAGCACATATGTGTCCTGAAATTTTGAAGTTTTCTTTGGAAACCTACGGTCAGGACATAACAATTGGCGACGAGATCGATTTCTACGTGTGCAGAGAACCGTTTTCCAATAAGTTGGTTGGGAAAAATGGCCACACCGAGTGCAAATGTTATGTTCGGCGGCAGTCTCAGTTTTGACCACCGGGTGCACGAGTGGAGTATTTTCAAGAGCAGGTTGTATCAGTTCTGTACTGTTAATGATATTAATGAAACGACCGACAAGTCAGAAGTGAAACGCCGAGCCGTGTTGTTGTCAGCCTTATCGGAAGATACCTACCGCATTCTTCGTGATTTAGTGGCACCAAAGGAGGTGGATGGCACGGAATACAAGGTGTTGTTGGAGCATCTTAATAATCATTTCACGCCTAAGAAGAGTACATTTGCGGAACGGTACGCTTTCTACAAAGCGGAACAGCGTCCAGGTGAAGAATTGCCAGATTGGGCTGCGCGAGTGCGAAGTCTGGCCCAATATTGTGGATTTAAAAGTGAGCTCGACACTGCGTTGCGCGACAGGTTCGTCTTAGGCTTGGAAAACATCAAAGAAAAGGAAAAATTATTTGCTGAGAGTATCGACACTTTAACTTTTAATAAGGCGTTAGAATTAGCGCAGAGCGTCAGATGCGCCAGATTAGCATTAAAAAAAACACAGCCGGCGGTGGCCGAAACTCCAGTGTTTACCGTTAGTGCGTCGCGCGAGCATCTCAATTCCCGTGCTAGTTTAGAAAAGTGTGGAATTTGCGGCTATAAGAACCATACGAAAGAGCAATGTCGTTTTAGTAATTATACGTGTAAAAAGTGTAACCAGAAGGGACATTTGAAGCGAATGTGCAAGTCAAAAGTGCGTCGAAATAATTTTATAGGAGAGGCGGATGACGACATTATTGAAGGTGAGAGTGTTAACAATATTAAAACTGTTAATGGTGAACCGATGATGCAGTTGGTCGCGATAGCGGGCGAGCCTATTAGATGTGAGTTTGACAGTGGGAGTGGGGTGTCTATATTGCCCCAAACCATCTTCGATAGGTATTTCTCACAATTTGAGTTGAAATCGCCAAAAATCGCATTGGAATGTTATAATGGTAGTAAACTGGCACTTAAGGGTGCCGTCGACTTGACGGTCACTTACGAAGGAGAAACTAAGCAAATAAATTTTTGTGTTAGCGCATCAAACGATAAGCGACACACTTTACTGGGGCGCGATTTTTTTAGGTTATTTAATCTAGAAATATGTAAGCCAAGCGTTAATGCCATAGTAGAAGATGACCTAGGTTCTAAAATTATGACTAAGTATTCTAAGTTATTCTCGGACGAACTGGGTTGTTTTAACAAATATAAGGTGACCCTAAAGGTTAAACCGAATGTCCCGCTAAAGTTTTTTAAGCCCCGCCCTGTACCATTGCCGTTGAAGGGCAAAATCGAAGCCGAAATTCAGCGTTTGGTGGATTTAGGGATTCTCGAGAAGGTAGATCACGCCGATGTCGCCACGCCGATAGTACCTGTATTGCGCGCCGACGGGAATATTAGGATTTGTGGGGACTATTCAGTCACGTTAAATAAAGCGTTATATGTTGATAACTATCCAGTCCCACGTATTGAAGAGTTGTTTGCTAGGCTATATGGAGGGGATGAATTTTCAAAACTCGATCTTTCCAGGGCATATAATCAACTAGAACTGGATGAGTCCCGGGACTTAACTTGTGTTAATACGCATAAGGGGTTATACCGCTATAATCGTCTCGTTTTTGGGCTTACAAATTCACCATATATATTTCAACAGACACTGGAAAGCCTTTTGGGCGATATCGACGGAGTTTGTATATTTATTGATGATATACTGGTGACAGGGGAAAACCGAAATATTCATATAAAGAGGTTAGAACAGGTTTTGAGTAGGTTGGAGGACGCGGGTCTACGATTAAAACGGGATAAATGTGACTTATTTAAAAAATCGGTTGAATATCTCGGTTTCATTATTGATAAACAAGGGTTGCATAAGTCAGCAAAGAAAGTGGAAGCTATTGTACAGTGTGCTCCTCCAAAGAATGCTACCGAACTTAAGTCATTCTTGGGCCTTGTGAATTATTACAGATGTTTTGTGCCTAATACGTCTAGCGTTTTAAAGCCTTTGTATTCGCTTTTAAAAAAAGATGTCAAATGGCAGTGGACGGATGAGCAAGAGAAAGCGTTTAAAAAGATTAAAGAGGAAATGGTTTCCGATCGGGTACTGGCGCACTATAACCCGGAGTCAGTAACCATCGTGACAGCTGACGCGGGACCCGCGGGTCTCGGGGCGGTGTTATCGCAGACGCAGGCATCTGGCGAAGAGCGCGTGGTAGCCTATGCTTCCCGTTCTCTTTCAAAAGCAGAATGCAACTACGCTCAAATACAAAAAGAAGCAGTGAGTTTGGTGTTTGCGGTAAAAAAGTTTCATCACTATTTATATGGCCGCGTTCAGCCTTTCGTGCTCCGAACGGATCATAAACCCCTAATTACAATCTTCGGTGACAAAAAAGGCATACCCGAAATGGCCGCCAATCGTTTACAGCGATACGCGCTGTTTTTATCGAGTTATAATTTTAAAATAGAATACATAAAAAGTGAACAAAACATCGCGGATTTTCTTTCGCGCTCGATAGGTAGTTATTCCTCGGCGGTCGAACAATGTGATACCTACTCAACTCAACTCGTAGATACTTGCTTATACATTAGTCATTTTACAGATAGTATGCTCAAACCGGTTACCTTGTCCGATGTCAGGGAGGCGACTGCAATAGATGATAATCTGAGTAAGGTTAGGCAATATGTCATAAGGGGGTGGCCAGCTAAGCTAACGAGTGAAGCATTAAAACCGTATTTTAAGTGTAGACTGGAGCTCCACGTCGAAAATGGGTGTGTTTTAAGGGGACACAAATTGATAATTCCACAGGTGTTTAGGGAGCAAATGTTAAATGAATTACATAGTTCTCATTTCGGGGTTGTCAAAACCAAGACAGAAGCCCGAGCGCGAATGTGGTGGCCAGACATTGACAAACACATAGAACAAAAAATAGGTTCCTGTAGTATCTGTAGTACCATGCGGAAAGCGCCGCCGCGTTCCCCGCTCGCGGTGTGGCCCTATCCTAAACGTCCTTGGAGTCGTGTACATATGGATATGTTTTCAATTGAAGGGAAACAATTTTTAGCTATTATCGATGCACATTCGAAATGGGTCGAATGTTTTCCAATGCAATCAACGGACACAAAAACTGTCATTGATAGGTTGATGGAGGTAAACAGTAGATTTGGCCTAATGGACGTTTTAGTTACGGATAACGCGGCAAATTTTTGTTCAAAGGAACTTGAAACCTATTGCACCCTTAATGGCATAAAACATATTACGAGTCCCCCTTACCACCCGCAATCGAACGGCCAAGCGGAGAACAGTGTCGGTTTCCTAAAACGGGGCATAAAGACTATAATGTTAAATAGTAACACGGAGCCTGTAAACAGGCAGATAGGGAAGCTATTATTTAATATAAGAAATTCCATTCATTGCACAACCGGTTTTTCGCCCGCACAGCTGATGTACGGCCGCTCGCTCCGCTGTCGTCTCGATCTATTGCAATCGGGTTTCACTGATAACGGTTCGCTCGATAACAATGACAAGTCACACTCATTATCGCCAATAATGTTATTATCCTCCAAAGCTAACCAAAATGTTTGTTCTAAACAGATCTCACAAACTAAGAACTACGGAGGGCGGCGGAAGGTGTGTTTTGAGGAAGGAGATCAGGTGTTGGTTAAACATATTTATAACAATGGCTCTAAGCACGTATGGAAAAAAGGTTGCGTTAAAATGCCAATAGGCAACCGGTTGTACTTAGTTCATATTATAGATTTAGATATAATGGTAAAAAAACATGTAGATCAATTATTGTTGTACAAAGGAAATGAAACTTTGTGTAATAGCCGAACGGAAGATGTAAATATTTCGGATCTGGAAATATCGATCAACGAGTCTTTATCTCCAGATCAGGAATCGGTAGGACGGCCAGTGATCGAAAGCCGGGACTCAGAGTCAAGTTTACCCCAAATTGGAAGTGAGTCACGACAATCACTAGAGTCTAGCCGGAGTGCACCCGTCGCCCCCGCCGTCTCGCCGGCTGCCACAGCTGCGCCTGTGGCACATGATGATGTTTTTGTAGATTGTGACGCGGAGGGTGCCGAGTCGAACCTGGATCTTTCGATGAATACGGATCGTAATATCCGGACCACTCGGAACCCGAACCCAGTGTATAAATAAATTTAATATGTACTATGTAATATGTACTTATGCTAGTGCATAAGTAGGTACTTAACCTTTGTTTACGTTCTTATTTTTTTTTACTATTGGTGGAGGAATTGTTATGTTTTTCATATGGAGGGTAGACGTAACTTATGTCAGTCTGTATCTGAGCATTAAACGTAGCACATATGTGTCCTGAAATTTTGAAGTTTTCTTTGGAAACCTACGGTCAGGACATAACATTTTAGTATTAATATTAGAACTAATGTATCATTTCAGGTCCTGTGAACGAATGGTTGAATTGTAATAATACTCTTAACTTCACAAGATATCACAACGGAGATCGATGTGCCCATCGATTCACCATATCTAGACTCTAACAGCAATATGTCAACACCTCAAGCGAATAGCCCATTCACTGTTTCGACTAACCCGTCAACACCAGCTTCTATTAAAAGTAGAAAATGCAAACAAAGGAAAGACAAAGGTAATATAAGAAGACGGCATGAAAAAGAATGGATTGATAGTAAGAGAAAAATAAATAGAAATTTAGGAAAAGATTATACTAGTCGCAACGGTACACAAAGAGCTGCTAAAAAAATGGGTACCAAATGCCCCTCAACTTGTCGAATGAAATGTTTCACAAAAATATCTGAAGATCAAAGGCAGCATATTTTTGACAGCTTTTGGTCACTAGGCGACAGAACTAAGCAGTGGGAATATTTAGCTCAATTCGCTTTAAGACAGACAAAGCGAAGGATTTATACTGATACAGAATCGAAACGCAAATATACCATTAAATACCATTTACCTTCAAACACACATGAAGACCTTGAGATTTTACAGCCAATTGAGGTTTGTAAAAAAATGTTCCTTGGCACATTTTCTGTTAGCGAGCAGTTGGTATATACATCAATAGATAAAAAAAATAAAACGACAGGGATATCGGTCGCTGATCAGCGTGGTAAGCATGGAAATCAGCGCAAAACAATTAACAAAGAAGTTATAGCATCAGTGTGTAATCATATCAAATCTCTGAAGCCGGTTGAATCACATTATACAAGAAAAGATTCGGATAAACTTTACTTGGACGGTAACTTAACTTATCGGCGGTTATTTGAATTATATAATGAGTGGGATGGACTAAATGATTACACCTGCAAAGCTCAAACTGAGAGACAATATTATCACGATATTGCAGATGATAATTTCAAACTATGTTTCCATATACCGAAAAAGGATCAATGCGATCAATGTCATATTTACAAAAACCTCGAAAATCCATCCACTCAGGAATCTGATAAATATAATCAACATATACAAAATAAAACACAGGCTAGACAAATTAAATCCAAAGACAAACAGGAAGCTCAAGCATCTAATGGCAAAATCGTCACTGCGTCCTTTGATTTTCAGAAGATATTGAATGCACCTCATGGAGAGATAGGAGTTTTATATTATAAAAGGAAACTCTCAGTATTTAATTTTACGGTATATAGTCTGGGCGAAAAGAAGGGAACATGTTTCATGTGGCAAGAAAGTCAAGGCAGACGTGGAGCAAATGAAGTCGCCAGTTGTTTGCTTGATTGGATAAAAAAAAAGTTGAACAGGGTTGCACGGAATTCAGATTTTGGTCTGACAACTGTGTGGGCCAAAATCGAAACCGAATCGTGTATATATTTTATGTTTATGCAGTATTAAACTATAAAATAAAAGTGACGCACTGTTTTTTGGAGAAGGGTCACACACAAGCCGAAAGTGATAGCGTACACGCTGTTATCGAAAAAGCAGCTAAAAATAAACAAAACCGAAAATGGATGACTTGATGAGCTTATGTAACAGCGGAATTATTCCCAAGTCTCATAGTGGATTTTTCAAAGCTACACACAGATATTGAAGAACCAGCATCCGATAGTGAGTCAGAATAGTAGTTTCTTACTTTTTAAATCTGCCAAAATGGTTACCAATGATTATTTAAGCGAATTGTTTTGTATTTGTTCAGAATTGAGATTATTTTTTGTTGAGCAATGACTGAAGCTTTTTTTTTTTTTGGGCGGTAGACATAAAAAAAAGTAACACATCACTCTTCGAGAATTTATTTAAATAATTGAAAAATACTTACATTTTGTAATTGTAAACATTGTGTAGTAAAGATTAGTCTTTAATTCCATTGGAAAAATACTTGCAGCACTGTACATGCAGTAAGTGTTAGTATTTAGCACTGTCTAATCCTGCTGATTCACACAACTGTCAAAACTTAACCTTTGACCCCAACACATCAAGTAATGGCAAGCTACAGTGAAATAGCAGAGACCCAGAAGTCCTTGGAGAAGTCCGTCAACAAGATGCTTTCTAAGTTTGAGGCCAGAATGAAGTCACCAGCATCTAGACAGACCGTCAGTAGCCTTAGCGAAGATTTTTCCAGCTTCAAAGATTACACACTGGGCATGCTGAAACTTCTTCGTAGCCAAATTAACACTCTAAGTAAGTCGCAAGACATATCAGAAATGAGACACAGAAGAAAGTATCTTCTTTTCAAAGGTGTGCCGGAGGACTCTAGTGAAAACACAGCTTCTTCTATTACCAACATTATTACACAGCAACTGAAGATCCCCGATGTCTCTACAGCTTCATTTAAGGCTTGTCACAGGCTGGGTAAGCCGTCACAGGATCGAGCTAGACCAATTCTAGTCCGCTTTGGTGACATGGATCTGAAATCCCTTGTTTGGCAAAAGAAGACAGCATGTAAGGGATCGCCTTATGCCATATCAGAGTTCCTTACTCCGCATCGGCAAGAGTTGTTCAGTCAAGCACGAAAGGCATTTGGTATGAAATGCTGCTGGTCTCTAGACGGGAACATTTTTGTTGGGCTGACGTCGGGTGTTCGTGAGCGTGTCGAGTCAGATGAAGATATTGAACGTTTCAAAGATCTCGAGCACGTCCGCCAACCACAGTCGTCGTCGACGCCTGTCCCTGATGCGACCGAAGAGCAGAGCAGCCCACCCACCACCGATCCCGGCAGCCAGGCTGGCCGGTCCCGTCGTTAAAATCCGGTAGTCAAGTCCATTATAGATTTTACATGTATTACAACAATCAGGATCTTACTTATGCTGCTTACTGAGATTTAAATCGCTAAGAGCCCTTTTAGTTTACATGAGCGCTTTGCCAGGCTCAGTTGTTAATAACATGTAACTCTTTTTCACAGTTTTGAACGGTATTCTCAAATTTATGTTCATACCCTTTTAATTCCATGTTTTAAAATCAAATGATCAAATCAAAATGTTTTTTTTGTTTTGTTTTGCACTTGACGTTAATGACGTTCAACAAGGTATTTGGCATGACATTGACATCTGTCAGTTTCGCTTCGCCGTGTTCGAGTTACTGTTTTTGTCGATGAATTATTGTTTCTTACCTTGTGTTTTTAGTCTTTCAGTTTTTTTTTCTGAGTTTGTAACTTTTATTGTTTTTATTAATTATGTAATACTTTTTTTTTTCTCTTACTAAGCAACCGGCAGGATTAGCAGAGTTGGATGTATATTATATTTTGAAGTTTTTAAACCTAATACTTATTTACATATACTTATATTTGTATTTATTAATTTTATTATATAGTTATATATGTCTGATGATGAAACTTTTTATTCTGCCAACAATGATAGTTCGTCTTTTGTCTCACTTAACTCACCTGACACTTCTCACAATTTGGGCACTTTGGTGTCACGCGAATTTCTCAACTCTAAAAACTTGAATGTGTGTCATATTAATGCCCAAAGTATTCCCTCTCACTTTACAGACCTTTTAGATACGTTTCAGTCCGATTTCGTCCACGCGGTACTTGTATCGGAGAGTTGGTTGAAGCCTACCCTCGACTCAACATCTTATGCCCTACCCGGTTTTATTCTAATTAGAAACGATCGCACGGGGAAGGGTGGCGGGGGTGTTGCTATTTACCTCAGAAGTAACATTCCGTACAAGATATTAAATTTGTCCCCATCTCTTTACTCTGG
Source organism: Lathronympha strigana (assembly GCA_949128165.1). Classification (NCBI taxonomy): domain Eukaryota; kingdom Metazoa; phylum Arthropoda; class Insecta; order Lepidoptera; family Tortricidae; genus Lathronympha; species Lathronympha strigana. The sequence continues at coordinate 18,406,292 of OX421917.1, read as the reverse complement.
TTCCGCGGAATGGTTATTTCTCGAGGTGAATGTCAAGGGAGTTAAGGCCGTTGAAGTTAATTTTTTAAGTTTATTAATAATTAGTTGTTTAATATTGTTAATTTAGAGTTTCGTCAAAGTTCTTGTCGTGCTAGTCTGTAACAATAGTTATTGTTAGCTATTTTGTGATTGAAACTGATCTCATAAATACCTATGGTAAAAACGTAATTTGATTTAATAAAAAAAAACTATTTCTAATGAGAATTAAAGACTTTTAGTTTATTTCAGACAGATACTTGTCTTTTGGTTTTTGTTATTTGATTTTTATATGACGATAAAGTTGATTATATTCGAGATTACTGTTTTTTTTTCATCCACATTTCTTTAAGTATATTGTCTTGAAAAATGCAATAGTAGTAAATTTTATTACTTTTTGTATTTAATTTTATTAAGTTTTAGCCAATGCTTTATTTTAAGTTTGTGGTACTATATTTTATTACATACCTACAATATTATTTGGCTATAACTTTCCCACGTACACTGTAGTACATCTTACATACAATAAAAAACGTTAAAGGTTTCCGCAGTAATGCATGGCAAGTGATAGTTACAACATCTTACTAATAAAACATTCCAACGTAAATTATGGTTAGTTTCACTTACCATAACCACCTGCGCCGATTTTCCAATAAATACTATCGTAACAACAATTCCAGCAAATCCAGGCATATTAATAGTTATTTAATACGACGACTAAACAAACAATATTATTGTTTGTGTGCATACCAAATTTGGACAAGATTGGTTAAAAAATAAACTTATAGTTTAAATTTGCGACTTCAACTTTTATGCGCTTGCAATACGGCTCAAATTCTGCGCTAGATCAATTTCAATCACAGCAGCATACAACAGCTAAGTCGTCAGCGAGGCCGCGAGAGAAAGGTCGCAAGCGCCGTGCAAATCGCGGCGCTTCCGCGTTTCGTTCAGTCTTGGTAATGGGGTCTTAGGACGGTGGTGTGAATATTGTCTTGCGTTATTGTATCACTTTTATTGCACTGCTTTATAACATTTTTCACACACTTTGACACACATTGATATTAACTATTTTATATTCAATTAATTCACAACTATTTAGTATGTCTTTTGCTATTAATTTCAATATATTTCGGGAGCGCACTAAAAACCGGTACGTTCGCTCGGGTGATCGACTACCCACCTCAGTGGTGAACCCACGTCTCATCTACGGTCACAAAACGACGGAGAAACTCCTTCGGGTTGCGTTTAAACACGTCCAAACACTGCTCCGAAGTAGTCAGTCGGTTCCGTTTTTGCTCCTCAGTTAGTAGTATACGCGGCACCAACCTCGCCGATACTTTTTTCATACCTAATTTTTCTTCTAAAATGTTTTGTACCCGCTTGATCGAAATGTTTACAGCGGCAACGATTTCTCGAAGTTTAATTCGGCGGTCGGCTAGAACGATATTTTTAATTTTTTCAACCATCTCGTCCGTAGTCACCTCAATTGGGCGGCCTGGGCGATCCTCGTCAAAAACCGTTGTTCTTCCTCGCTTAAACTCGTTATACCAGTATCTGACGGTGTTCATAGAAGGAGCATATTCATGGTAAACCGCTTGCATTCTTACTTTTATTTCATCGCAAGTTTTTCCTTCCAAAAACAAGAATCTAATTACAGACCGATACTGTTCTTTCTCCATTTTAACAAATGTACTCTACGCTTCCACTGAATCGCTGTCAAATGAGAAAAAAAAACAAAAGACTGCTGTTTTTTTTTTAATTTTCCCGCCTCTGAAAAACAGCTTAATAAGATGGTATACATTTTTCCGGCCAGTGACGTTAATATGTTTAGAAATCGGGTACTTGTTAAACAGCCCTCGTATACCGGGCCAATCCAGGGGCCTTACCATGACGTCTTAACGCGATTCTGTTTAGGTTCAGTTTACGCTCAATTGAATGGAAGCGACCCAGTTTAGGTCGTCAACTGAATCGCGTTAAGACGTCATGGAAAGGTCTCTGGTCCCTACATATTAAACCCGTCACAGACAAATCACACTTTTTTCCATTAGACCACATCCAATATGCTGCAACGAAAAACTTTCCGAACAGATCTCAAAACCATAACGCAGTTAAAATAGACAGGAGATTGGAATCCAATTTGTGAATAAAACAACTCCAGTTGCATACGATAAAATTGAAATATTCGTGTTTGTTCGCTTGGTCGTGTTCAAATTCCAATTTTCGTATACCCGCTGTCGAATATTGACACGTGCCTATCAATTCCGCCGTTTATTTTGTCTGAGTGTTGTGAAATGCCTAAGGTACTAAATATATTATACATACAGTAATTAATGTTAAGTAATTCTGACGTAGCTAGACATATTTCGATCCATCACGGAGATCTTAATCTTGAGTTGTACGCGAGGGCAGGCCGATGAACACTGAAAGCTACTGCCCTTTCTAAAGATATTAATGAAAACTTAAATAAAAGACTCCATCGTTTTAGACGGCCGCCAAGTTTTATAAAAATATAACGAAGCTATGCATAATATCACTACCAAGAGTACCAAATCGATGCAAAGTGTGGTCAACTCTATCCAAAAGAAACTTACGCGTTACCTTAAATGAAAAATATACATTTGGTATCAACATTGTAGAGAAAAGGACAAAAGACTAGCCATCGCTCAAAATGCAGGGTGTAACAAAATAATTTTGTTACCGTATATGCCGTGTATATCTACCGTAAATGCGTAACATACTCTTATACCTAACATGTTACCAACAGAATATGGGTCGCTGCCATGGTTTGAAACCGCACATTAACTTGTAACTGTATTTCATATGTGTGAGGTGTGCAATAAAGAGTATTGTATTGTATTGTATTAATTTGATTTTAATATTAACTTAGCACTGGTGGCCGAGTGGTAAGGGGTCAGACTTTCATGCCGCAGGTTTCGGATTCAAATTCCGATGGCTCATAGTCAACGAGTTTTTCGAAACTTCCGAAATATCATTTTATATCTACCAGCTGCTTTTCGGTGTAGAAGAACATCGTGAGTAAACCTGGATACATCCGCGAAGAAATTCAGATATTCCAAGATTCTTGAGAAAAAATCGCGATAAATTGGCTTTGTTCATGTTATAAATATGTTCGTTTGTGTTATGTAACAATAATATATGAACATATACACAACTGAAAAAAAGACCCCAAAAAGACCCCAACCTCCTTTTAGTAAATGTGGGGACTTTGGCTCAAACCGCGCTTAAAAAGGAGACCCAAGCCCAGCAGTGGGACTTATACAGTGTGTAAATCGAATACGGGCGGTGGGTAGTATAGGACATAAGAAATGTAATTAGGTAACTTTTAAATGGAATTGCAATTTAAATTGTATCCATAGAAAATAAATCGGCCCGCAATGTAATGCAAACACACTCGCGTTAAACATTCGTTGACAACTGTCAGCGACGTCAGCGTCAAATTTTTTATAGTACTGCTGAAAATTTTATTAAAAAAATAATTATGGGGTCATAAATCATAATTAAGTGTAACTTAAAAATATGTTTTAATTATTGATAACACTAATGAATTCTATGTTTGGTTAAATTTATCGCCCGTATTAGACTTACACACTGTATAGGCTGGTTTATTATTATTTCACTTAAATCTGGTTCTTGAAATATTCCTTAAATAAACAAAATGTCATTCCGCTCTGTTATACAGAGTAAAGCGTAACTAGCAACATTTCAGAAAGCCTCTCGTACTGGCTCGTTGCCCAAGACAAGGCTTTCACGGTTCATAGTTATCGTCAAACCGGGGCGACGGCGGAGTTGATATATGGGGGCGCGATATGGCGTTAGGTATGCCGGTTCCAGAGCGAGGCAAATATAAAAAAAAAACTGTTGTCTGAAAAGACAGTTTACTGACGATAGTTATAATACTGACCTTTATCGCCGCAATTATCGTTGCTATAAACAATTTACACCACATTCACTTTTCACTGCACTTCATACTTGACGAAAACATGTAAATGTATTATTGTATAGCAGCTGTCCACGCGGACGCATCACTCACTCAAGTAGGAGAGAGACAGATATCGAACGCTGCCGAACGCGGAGGCCGATTGTGCCTTTTTGTCGCTTTCCGCGCTCTCGCTTGCACTTCAAGCCTTAAATGGAACGCCTCAGTGCGGCGTTACCTCGCTCTCGAGGTAACGCCGCATGAGTCATGTTTTTTCGTGCATGCTGCCGGCTCCATCGAATTATAAGACGTTGTCATGTCAAAATGTGACGTAAAAGTGTCAAGCTTTTAGCAAATGTCACAAAATGTCGTCCTTAAGCTGCTGAAAATGTCTTGGGAAAACAGCCATGCAATTTTGCTTCACCAGTGCTAAACTGCGAGAAATTTACTTGCTTTTTTTCGTCTGTAATTTAGAGTCTGTTCTTATTATTTCTATTTGTATTCTTGTGATGTACACAGACCCTAATTCTACAAGCTTTACACAAAGAAGTTATCTTTGTTGTACAATTGTAAAGCACGAATCAAATCATTTATTAATGTGTCTGCCGCGAAAGGAGGTCGCTGGTTCGATCCCAGCCCTGCTCACCGGGCACCTTGGTCACTTTTTCTGTAGTATATGACATCTCTTTCAATGTACTATCTTTGTTGTGATAGATTATAAAACTATAGGTCTATGTATTTTTCTTGCAAGCAATCGGTTTCTCGTTAACGAATAAGCGTTTACTTGGCAAACCTAATATATAAAAATAGAATGGACCTAGACTGGGCCGAGATGCCAGCCTTCTCGTCAATTGGGATCGACGTTGGCGTCGGTGTGATGGATCGGCGCGGTTACGGCTCTTGGCGTGGCATTATGTTGGTAAATATATTTTGTTTATTAGAATATTTAACAGAGTCTTTAATGTTAACAAAGGCTAGTATTTTCCGAGGAGTCAATCAATAGTTTAGTTTAGTTTAGTTTAGTTCATTTATTTCACGAAGAAAATTACATATACAATTTAGTGTTAATGTCAAAGTATACAAATTCTCATCATGATCGTCAAACAGAACAGAAAATATAAATAGGTACAAAGCAAGATGTCATAATTAAGTAACAAAAAATGGTCAAAACATTATTTGAAGTCAAGCTAATAATAATAATAAATAATCACAAAAAATAAAACAGTCAATTACAATTTCAATTCCATATACTGGTTTACAGAGGGTTATCAAACAAAAGGTTTCTTAAGTGACGCCTAAAGACTGCGTCACATGGCTCGTTTCTTAAGTTAGCGGGCAAGTGCTCATAATAGGTAGGTCCTATAACGCGTGGGTTTTTCCTTGAAAGCGCCATGCGACGTGGAACTGTTCTAAGACGACCAGCTGCTCGAAGTTGTATGTCCGGATGGTACACGCGATTAAATTCCGATATGTTAGTTCTTATATACATCAGTACGTCAAACAAGTATTGTGAGTAGTACGTCATTATACGTTGCGAAATGAATAGGTCTCTGCAAGGGTGTGTATGTCTTACTCCGACAAGCGTGCGGATTGCACTTTTCTGCATCACTAAAACTCTGCTTGCATCCGTTGAATTGCCCCAAAGTAATGAGCCATATGCCATAATAGAATGGAAATGTGCAAAGTACACCTGTCTTAAGGCTTCTGTAGAGATGTGGCTTCAATTTACGCAACGCAAAGACAGCACTACCCAACCGATCGCAGAGGCTGTCAAAATGGCGCTTCCAATTTAAGTTGGAGTCGATCAGGAACCCAAGAAACTTACTTTCCTGGCATAATGGCATCGGCAATATTGAATAGAATTTCTTTAGGATTCTAAGCTTCAACTGTACCCGGTCGAAGCCATGCCAGTGTGCATGTTTGAAGTGAAATTGGACATTGCGCTTCATCTCTTTCAAAAAGTATTTCAGAAAAAAAAATGTTGATACAAATTTTTGTCGATGACTGTGCTTTTCTATCCACTGTCAATATACAACAACAACAAAAACCCAAATACATTAGGGTTTGACTGTTCAGTTCCTATGGCCTCCTCCGGTCTCCATCATCAGAACAGCTCAATGGTACCATAACATAACATTGCAATGTCATCGAACCTACTCGTACACAAGCATGTGAAATTTTAGCTTATTCTAATAACGGGAAGTTAGTCAATCCCATCCTGACATAGTCAAAAGAACAGTGCTATAAAATGTCTCTTTTTATTTTAACCCTTAATTTAGCAAAAAATGATGGTCGAAAGATGGTCGTGAGTTCAAGCCTCCTCGGCGCTCTATACTCCTAACGATACTGGCGGGTAAAAAACAAACAAAAAGAGGGTCAAAGAGTTTGTATGACCAAATTCCTCAATTTGGTCATACAACTCACTTCTGTCAAAGACGGGTAACTACAGCAATTGCATTTATTCAAGAAAGAAGTGAAGATCGCACCGATTTAATATTTAAAAGTCAATGAACCATTCAAGAATAAAAGTTCTAGAAGCTTTTGTCCTACTTCTTAGGAAGGAACACACATCGATCGGATCGCTAAATCATGTCCTGCTAGTCTATGATGGTCGGATTTTTATCGTTTACCGACGTTGCTGTCACGTTCTAACAAGTATGTATGTGCGAAAGTGACGCATAGCGTGATTAGTGATAAAATGGCAACCATGCTAACCCACCTGATGTTCTTTTAATGGTGCCGTGAATACCAGTGTCGCCCGCAAGCCTGTATTATCCAAGAGATAGTCCCGGAAAAGCATATCACCGTTTTTTATAATTATTACAAATCTGGTCAATCATGTAAAATCTTGAAAGCCAAATTAGGCCCACTTTCCTTTCGACTAAGCTAAAATTCTTTTTCTTCTTCTTTTTTTAAATAATGGCTGTTGTCCCAGAGTTAGACAATTTTGCCAATATCAAGTATTATCAAAATTTCAGTATATTATATAAATAGAGTAGTATATTGCCAGTATTGCCACTTGGGCGACGTTGGTCGGGAGGTAATTGGCCTCGCTATATGTTAAGTTTATAGCTATAAGACTTAAGATATAACTAGTTTATCAGAGGGCCAAGATCCCGGGACTGCCGCTTGATAACTAAAGGAGTGATTGAACTCGTTTCAAGATTAATTAGCTGCATACTGTTTCGATAGTTTACTGCACAAGTAGCTATCAATATATCACATTAAACAAGATTAAGCAAACAAAAAACAATTCCAGAGACGCCATCTTGAGTATCAACCAGACCCATGCTAAAATTCCACATACTCATGTTAGTTGGGTGACAACACAATGTCAATGTCACAATGTCAATGTTCTTAATGCTAGAGACGGGAAAGGTAGCCATATACAGTGCGACAGAAAAAGATATAAATTTAATAACGTGAAACTAAACACAAACCACAGTGGCAACACCAGTTTTTAAATGTCATTATTTTCGTAAACAAGCATCTGTCAAACTGTACTCGCATTTACGTAACAGAGTGAGATGCACAATATACAAAATATGTTGCCTGTTAAAATCTTTACGTTTATCGCAAACTAAACGTTTATCGCGTTTCAATCGCACTGTATCTGGGGAGTTCTGTGACAAGTTTGATTTTGTATTTGATGGTTTCAGTGCCTTGGTTTTTACTCTTACGCTGTAAACTGTTTTTCTGAAATAAATAAATAAATAAGACAAAGAAACCTCATTATGTTTGGGTTTGTTGGAATTGTATCGATGATTATGACTAGGACCCTGGGATAAAAGAAAAAACTGTAATAAAAGGCTACATCAAAAATGTATTTTTTGATAAACTATTAAATAAACCATTCTGGAACAGAGTTCCGGAAGCTTTTGTCCTTCATACGATGGAACACACATTGATCGGATCCCTAAATAATGTCCGGATGGGAGTTAATGTTCTTTTAATGGGGCCGTGAATACCACTGTATCTGGGGAGTTCTGTGACAAGTTTGATTTTTTATTTGATGGTTTCAGTGCCTTGGTTTTTACTCTTACGCTGTAAACTGTTTTTCTGAAATAAATAAATAAATAAGACAAAGAAACCTCATTATGTTTGGGTTTGTTGGAATTGTATCGATGATTATGACTAGGACCCTGGGATAAAAGAAAAAACTGTAATAAAAGGCTACATCAAAAATGTATTTTTTGATAAACTATTAAATAAACCATTCTGGAACAGAGTTCCGGAAGCTTTTGTCCTTCATACGATGGAACACACATTGATCGGATCCCTAAATAATGTCCGGATGGGAGTTAATGTTCTTTTAATGGGGCCGTGAATACCGGTGTCGTCCGCACGCCTGTGTAGTCGGAGAGTTAGGCTCGGAAAAAGTACTGTAAAAACATGATCCAATGTTATTAACTTATGGTCCAAAATTAATACCAATATCTCCGAATAGGTGTGATTATTATTTCAATGATGCAGTTCTAAGGCAAAATATTGTGACAATTGGAAAACTACTGTTGGTTGGATTTAAGGTACCTAACTTCTCTCTTTTCTTATTCGGTCCATTACTAAGGATCGTCACTCTTCTTGAAATTTAATGGTCGACGAGCTGTTTCCATCAGCTTTGCTAAGGACTAAGGTCTTCATGTGTTTTATAAAGTATCTAAACAATGTAAAAGCAGGTACCGAAAAAGATGCTTCAATAAATTTACTTTAATTCCTCTATCATTTTAATTCGAACGTACTTTAACCTTAATTTTAATTATAACACTTAGTAAAATTTCATCATAAAGGCTAAAGTGTCGACCCAGTAAAATTATTGTTCGTTTGTAAGACTCAGTTTACTAGTTTTGGCATAGGATGGAGCATAACGGCATATTTTAATTAGCATATATCGCAAATTGTTTACAAAGATTTTCTTTGATCTATATATTATACAGTCGCCTTTTCCGGTATAGCTCTTAGACTAGGGGATGCAGTAATGGCGATTTATTTTTGCGGTCATCTTTGTTAATATATTGTTATGCGGAATTGGTATGTTGCTTTGGGGAAATCATTCAAAAATTCTATGTGTCAGATAAACTCGTTGAAGATATTTCCAGAATTCTAGCTCTTAAGTGTCGTAAACAAAAGCATTCACATGTATTTTGTCTTTTCTGTATTTGTCTTTGAACGGACTTAAAATTACTATTTACCCAAAAGTTAAGGATCTCTTTACGTATAACAGTTATAAATAAATAAATTTCATTTCATTTTATTATATTCAAAAGTTAAAATAATAATGAGTACCTAAGTACTTTTTTTCAATGCGACGCTGCCGCGTGACTTGGTGCTTCGCGTTGAATGAAAGGTCATAAACTCATAAATATCAAGGAATTCTTAGAGTATAGATTATTAGGAAGTCAGGTACCTACAATGGTAAACTTTTTATTTGCACATGTAAGGTTAATTAAATAACAAGAAGAACTATAAAACCAAAGAGAAAGTAAATTCACCATAATTAAATAAAAAGCTTTCATAAAAATTTAAATAACACTAAACCTAAAATGACAAACCTTTAAAAGAAAATGAATTAAAGACCTACTAAAATAAACCGCCCGATTGGTTCCCGTGATGCCCTTCAAAAAGGTGAACCGCGATGGACAATCTCTGCCCCAGGAACGAGCCGGAGCCCATGAAGGTGCCTTTCCTGCAGGGGGCGACCCAGCTCCGTGAGAAAGCTGATTAGAAAGGACCTAAATTAAATTAAAACTACGGTGTTAGAACCTCTTTTTCACTACTAGCATTTGTTTCACTCTCGTTCAAAACTGAACAAATCACACCCAAAGATATGAAGCTAACGTTTTGCCACATATGCAAAGAATGTCTCGGCGCGGAATTTTTAATATCCTACCTCAGCGAATGTTTCGAAATTTGAAGGCGATATTACTGCTGACATTCAAACGGTACAAGATATGTTTCTGTGCCGTTTCTTGATAATAATGTGTACACATGGCATAGAAGCTGTTCCTGTACAGCACTTCAGCAGGATAATAAAATAAAATTACTGTTCATCTGTTTAATGGAGAAATCCATTTTATACTCTGATGGGGGCCGAGCCAAGATAAGAATCGTTTGGAGAAATACTATACTCAAACTGGCCTTGGCGTCTATTCAGACAATTTATGGTGCAGCGTCCGGGGAACATCGCTTTTGATGGCTGAATAGACTGATGTGAGAGCGACATATTTTGCCACAGGATTGATAAGGGAAGTTAGCGACAGACTGCGAAGTATCGCTTCGGTGCCTTCTTTCCCTTTTATCAGCAAGTGTCACAAACCAGCCTCGTCGCAGAATTTCCGACCATCCCCGCCGATTTTGCAACACTTCGTTCGCTTCTTCGCAAGCTTCTCCCAGCAAATTTAAAGCCTGCCATATCCCTAATAATACTAATAACTGATCATACCATAAAGAGTTTTTAGGAACTTAAGTACGAAATATATATGTAAAAAGAATTCATACTTTTTATTTTTCATATCTGGCCGCAGCCGAGCTCGATTGATGCACGGCTTTCGGAACTGACATATCATGTCATGTCATAAATGAAAGCTAAAAGAAAATTATTTAGCAAAGTAAAATGTTTAAGTTTATTTAAAACTAGTGCAACAACCTACAGATGGACGACTAAACATTAAATGTCGTTTCTTTTGTTTACAGGTGTGTATGTGTGGTGTGGGGTGGTATGTGTTTTAGTTGTTATTTATTTAGAAATGTATGTAGTGCTTATAGAACTACTGATTAAATAAATACTTTTGTTTACAGAGCAACACATTTTATTTGTCGTTCATATTATGCATATAAGATATCTTATATATATTTGATGTTTACCAGTTGTTTTAGGTAAATGAAGACGTTTGTGAGTAAATCTGCATACATAAATCACACCTGGAGTTGCGGGCGTATAGGTATAGGTTACGGTAACTACTTTCCTTATGCAAGTCGGGCCGCATGCTTGTTTGTCACCGAAAGTATAAAAAAAGGAAAAAAACCTATTGAGTCGCAAAGTTCTAAAGACCAAACATGAAACAAACCGCACCCAGAATGTGAAATGACCCCATTAACAACGAAAGCGTATTCAAAACGATGAATTCCCAACAAAATAGGCCACATGGTAAACCATTAAAACTTTTTACAGCTAAAATCATATTCCATACGTACGGTATTAAAAACCAAATTCACATTCATGTCTACATCATTTCACTTGCCTTAACAACACATCAAATGCACGACGAATTTTCTTGAGCTCTTGAAAAATAGGCCTTAAATCTTAGTTGATAAGGTTGATTAGAGGTGGATTGGAAAATATGGATTTGCATTACAATTATCCCATTTTGTAGGCGTCAAGTGGAACCCATGTCACACCTGGTCTGTTATTCCAATCGCTCTCCAAACGATATGAGGGTTTGGTGCCAACAGTTTAGTAAGATGCCAAAACCAGATATAAAGTAATTCAGATATAAGTAGCTAGTTCAGTTCAGTCTACATTCTTACGGTTCTTTAGGGTCAGTTTCGATAAAAACCAATTCCTGTTTAAGTACCTCTCTTTACCGACTCCCGGAAGAGTTTTCGGAACTTACGTACAAAATATCTACACTCGCTTTTCGGTGAAGGAACAAATCGCAAGGAAACCGGACTAGTCCCAATAAGGTCTAGTTTACCCAGAGTTAGTTTACAGAGGTTGGAAGGCCCGATGATAGTCACTTTCATACAACTAGCGCTTACGCCGATCTTGGGATTCGTTGCCAAACTGGACTCCCTGCATTGCTTTACTCGTATTACTAAAGGTCAACTACAGTTGAACCATTTAAATTTGGAGGTCTTGATCCTCTGGCCCGCTTGAGCACACTACTCACCCACAATGGCGCAGCTAGGGCAATATTAGCGATCCTACATTTTATATTTACATTAAGTGTTCAAGTATGGAGCGGGGATGAATGTGTTCGGATAGATTTGAGGTTAAGGGTTGAGGTGAAGAGGTTAAATTTATATGCGTAGAAAGACAGACAGGTTCATCTCAAACTATTGGATACTTTGGGATTCAAAACAAATTATCATTGTTTTTCTGTATTTTTGCAAGTAAGGTACTACACTAGGTACTGTACTATTTCGGGACAGAACATTATGCGGTGGCATTTTGGTTATTGTCGTAAAATAAGAAAAAAAATCAGTGTAATCATGATTAAATACATAATACTTCATACAATTGTGACGGAGAGGGGGATACACATTTTCGATCGGTCGATTTTCGTGGTGATTTCATCGATTGTGCTTCAGCGCTATACTACTGTAGCCACAATGACTTTAGGTACATATAATTTATTTTGTGTAAAAAAACTTGAAAAGTTTTATACTTAGTCGTTTAGATGATTACATATTAAATTTAATCGAAATACCTTCTATTCAAATTCAAATCTATACTTGGACATCGTTAGCTTAAAACTTAAAGCCATTATCGCGCAATCTACGACCTAATAAGTTTTGAAAACTTATGTAATAACTTTTGAGGCTTTATACTTAGTCCTTGGTAAACTTAAGCAAGAATTAAGTTTAAAATAATAATTTAACTGTTTTATAATTTAAACTTTCGTGAGTCATACTGACATTACATTGCAACGGTTAAAACTCACTTTTTTATCACAATAGGCGCCACTCGGTCTGTCCGACGATGACTGCCCGATGCAATCGAAACATGTCACGCCTATTGTGATAAAAAATCGTGAGTGCTTAGTCGCACAACGTATCAGTAATACGATACAACGAGGAAATGCTAACATCCTAGGAACAGTCAACCAATTGAAACCCTAGGCCACTCTAGAACCATGTCAAAATAACAAGCAGTAAGAGATTTCTTATAATCTAATTTATAGCGTCAAACTTATTATTTACATGAGGTACCTACAATTTTGTGGAGGATTCAATCACATTCGTAAACCAGAGATAATTTGGCTTTTATTTTCTTTAATGTACGTTTTCTGTTTTGCGAAAAACGTACATTATGTGTGACATCAGAGAAAGAAGGGAAAAGTGCAAAAAATAATAACCTCGGGTGGCGACACTGTGGCGATTCTGGGATACCAGCCCACTGCTCTGCCAACTAAAGCGCATGCGGGGGTATGGTGGAGAAATTCGCGGCCACGGGTGTAGTCTCGGTAGCTCAGTGGGTAGAGCGGTGGGCTGGTACCCCAGAGTCGCGGGTTCGAGTCCCAGAGTTGCGAATTGTTCCGCTTTTCGTTTCTTCCTGAGAAATTCGCTGATGATTCTGCTTAAAAATATTAGTTTAACAAAAATAAGATACGTATACTAAACCAACGTCGCAAAAAATATCTGACAGAATCTTATTCGTACTATAACTACCATAAAGACGCGTCACATATTTTTGCGGCCTTCGTCGCGGAAGATACTTTTGTTGCTGACTGTGCCTATATGATATTGCCCCACTACGTTCCAGAAATTTCTTAAAGAATTTCCATTCAAAGACATTTTCATTAAAAAAAACTCAGTGGTTAACACTCACGTATTTTTATCACTTGGCGTGACATGTTACGCCTATTGTGATAAAAATACGTGAGTGTTAACCGTTGCCATATAATATCAGTATGACTCACGAAAGTTTAAATTATGTAATAACTCGGCGAATTGAAATTGTTTTTTCAATATCAATTTTTGTAACATATTCTTTAGCAAATTACTTCTTAAAATTCCATCACAAAAACCATCGATCATAAAATGTATCGGCTCGGAAACTTTTGATTGATTCCACCATAAGCTAAGATAAGAAAATATAATAAATAAGTTATAATGTGGACAAAAGTTAATGCCATTCTGTAGATTCAGGAAGTTGAGTGTTTGTATTGTGGTTGTTTTTACTTTGTCGCTTGTTGATAAGGTTCATTTTCAAACGAATCTTTATGGAATGAGCTTTGATTGAGCAACAAACCAATTACAATTATAAAAACAATTACAATTATAAATGAAAAAAAAGATCAATCAAGTAGGTATACTTATAATATTGTCGGACTTTTATCGTCTATCATCACAAGTATGCACGAGACGAATGACATCGATAAAATTAAGACTTTAAATACCTGGGTGCGTAGCCAAGATGCCAATCGCTCACGCTCAGTCGCTAACGAAACGCAACTGTCATTGTCACACTAATAAGGAAGAGTGATAGAGAGAGGTAGCTACAATACGTTATTAAGCGTGAGCGATTGGCATCTTGGCTACGCACGCTGGACACTTCCTTTTAGTATGTTTTTTCTATATAAATACATTCCTGCTATATCGTGATAAACCGACATAGAAATCCTTTTAAGAAAAAGAACAGTTTTCTACAAAAAAAACACTCGAATAGGTAGATACCAACATATTAAAAAATATATAAGGTGTATTCGGGTAATTCCGAATGTCGGAAAATGTCGGGTAATTCCGAAAATGAACTCTAATACGATGGAAATACAGGTAAGAATCTTCCGACATTCGGAATTACCCGAATACACCTTACAGGTAGGTAGGCATATTTCAAATCGCTTACATGTAACCGTCAAAGGATTAAAAAAAGGTAATTTGTATAATTATGCCATACGGATAAACATAACATACATTATAATGCCCTCCCAAAACACGATGCTTTCCCATTTGACAGTAAACCCTTTCCAAAAAGTCTGAAATCTCTTTGTTAAAAAACAACATAACCCCTTCTCTATACTCGAATATTCCCTGAAAAGAAACTCGATCCTTAGTCAACCCTTGTCAAGGAAAGCCCTTATGTGTCCAAAGTTCAGATATAATGCTTAACATATTATTAGTAAGGGCGTTCTCAAGTTTTGACGGCCATCTTCAAAGATTATGATGAATCGATGGTTGCAGCCACAATCTTTTACGCTATAATATAAGACATATAAGTTAATAGTTTCTGTATTGAAAAACGTCCTCTAAACATTTTTGTTAGACAGCCCTAGTATTGAAACGGGTAACGCAGTGGAAGCGAGACACAGTTATAACAGGCATAGCGATGTCTCGCTCACACGCTAGATGGGTTATACATACTGTAACAATAATGCTGGGCTCCGTTTACGGGCGTAATCAGTATCGCGGTATAAGTAGGAAACAGTTGAAAAAGCAGCAGGTCGTCCAATCGGAGCTACCGTATTGTCGCTCACCAGGCGGCGCCACTCATGCGTGGGTCCTGTGTCAGTATGAGAGAACTGTCAAAGTGACGTTTGAAATGTTCCCGCAGGACCCACGTTCCACTAGCGCCCCTAGAGGAAAATCGACTCGCGGTAATCCTCATTAGGCCAACTCTCCATCGGTACGGTACCGTCTAATGTGCTTACCAGGCGTAGACGTATTCAATAGCGACTGCGGCGTTCGGGGGTATGTCCGTCTCGCTCCTACCAGAGTAATTCAATTCAATTCAATAGTTTTATTTCAGACTACATTCATGTTCATATAATGGGGGTACTTTTTTTTTTATTCGGTTAACCAACAGCTGTAATCATAAATTATACATTGATGATGGAAACAAAGAGCCAATTATAGGAACTCACAAGTAGCAACATAGTATTTAACTTACACACTAGAGAATTAAACCGCACGAGAACGAACAAATAAATATAACTAAAATTTTAACAGTTATAAGGCTATGTTTAAGCCTATGGCTTTGCTATTAAAAATTCAAGAATTAACAAACTTTTTACGACAAAACAAAAACATAAGCTTAGATACTAAGTATATAAAGCTGCGATAAAGTTAAAAATAATAATAATAATGTAGACTATGACATGTCAACACGCTCACTTAAAATATTGCTCAACCAAATTACGCCTCACGCTAGGAATTTTGCTATTGAATATGTCGATATCCAGTTCGTTTGACAGCTTGTTTAGGGTACAACTGGTGCGTCTTGCCTGTATTTGGTTGATGCACTACTTATTGCAATAGGGGGGTGGTATCTCTTTGAACGAGTTGGAGTATTAAAACGCAGTTTGCTAAGCAACTCAGAGCAATCCGTTACACCACTAGTGATGTTTAGTAGATATGTAATATCGGCTATTTCACGACGTTTTTGCAAAGGCACAAGATGATGCTTCTTGCATATATAAAATCCGCTATGTTAAAAAACACAACTTTACAGGAGACACAAAAAACATATTTATTTTGTTACTGTTCTAAAAATTAAAAAAACTATAAATGACAAAAAATTTAGTGTCCAATGGGACACTAATTAATATAAGTTTCAGAAATATTAACTTCTTATTTTGGATGCTACAATTTTTTTATTTATATTTTTAGCACCTAGAGGAATTTATTTGTGTTGTAAAAAACAATATGTGCTTGCCAAACACAAAATGGGTTATTGTTTCAAAAGATTGACGTTTTAATCCACCACATAGCGGATTTATCGTATATAGAAATAAATAAACAAAAATTTTATTGTGTATATTATATAACTGTTTATTAAATAATTCAATGTTTTTTACTCGTCAACTTATTTTTGATAACCAAACACTTGCATGTTTGATCCGCAGTTTAAAATATTTATATCAAGTCTAAACTATCAGTCTATTTTACAAATTGAATAACTGGATAAATATATAACGTTTAACACCCCAAGAATAAATGAACTTACCTATTTAACAGAACCTTGTCACTACAAACTCAATGTAATCAATTAATTTGCCAATAACCATTAGTTCGCTGTTCATAATTGTCTAAAGATAATACAATTCAATGCTATGACGGTGTTTTCATATTTTTTTGTCAATGACATAGCTACCCACATGTTTATTAAATCCGCTGTGTGCCAGCGCAAGGCGCGATATCCTTAGAAAACTTACCGTGGTAAAAGCCGCTAGGTGCTATTTGACCACTTGGTGCCTTTTGCGTAGCTAAATTAGACTTATTTTACAAAGCTGATTTTTACTTTTTCTGAACCAATTTAAATAATAAAAAATGGGTTTTTGAGAAACGTGCACCTTTAAAAGTAGTTTTCAAATATATAAATATCTATTTTTCATCACATGTTGGATTTTACAAGCGCAGCGACGATATGTTTATATGTAGTTGGAGGAGCTGTATGGACATTTTAATTTAAAACAAAGGTAATTTAGGATTTTTTGTTTTGGATACGTTCTATTCTGTCGATATACGTGTTATAGGAAGGGTTCCAAACCTGAGTTACTTGGGGCATATAGTGACGGAAGACCTAAAAGATGATGCCGACATTGAGAGGGAGCGCAGGGCGCTGGCAGTTAGAACAAACATGTTGATTCGTAGGTTCGTAGGTGATTTTTATACAATAATGCGCAAACGAGTAGCCTCACAAATGTGTCGCGTCCGGGGCAGCAACAACAGTTTGTTAGCGGCAATAGGAGAGATACTAGATGACCCTTTTTAGAGACATTGGGTGTCACTGCATGCTCCAAAGTACCTAGATTGTAAATAAAATAAATGTTATTATTAGGATAGGATTAGGATAAACTAACATAGATATAAGTAGGTTTGATTGTAATTAACTAACAAATATGGACTGTAATTTGGTCTGAAATAAATATATATTGATTGATTGATTGATAATTAAGAATTACGAAATAAATTAAATAACAATAGAGGTATACTACATTAAAAATCAAAATATTATCTACAAATAAAAAAATACATTACATGAAAGTAAAATAAGAAAAAGAATGAAAAAATAAAAAATAACAATTACATAATATTATAAACTATGCCTCTGAAGCCATGTGTACCACATTCCAGGGCCTCCACAACTCACAAGCAACCCAGATGAGCTGAAGTAAGCTGTTGGGACAATTTATCACGTACCTCGGCGCATAGGGGAAGCGATACGGTAGCGAATTATCGCACTAAAGCCGAGCCGTCTACTCTAGCTAGGAATAATGGAAGGAGCGAGACGGACATACTTTCGAGCGCCGCAGGCGCTATCGAATACAGTTGCGTGCAACTCATGGTAAGCACAAAGGTCAAAATCAACGACACACATTTCCGCACAAACATATCTGTACTCGACTGTACTGATGTGGAACTAAGGTCGCGTACTTATCACATAAAATCGCATTATAACCCAGTAAAGATACGGTTTTGACAGACATTAAAGTAGAATAGCCTGATTTTCTCAAATTACGTACGAATGGGATATTTATGGGAATATATGCAAAAACCCTACAAACTTTTCTTCCGGAAGCAGTTAAATAGTTAAAAAAATAACTTAACATCGTCGATTTTTTAAATTTACGGTAATAAATATTTTTCTTGTTTGTGAACATGACGATATATTGTATTCTATCTGTTAAAAGCGAAGTCAAAGAAAAGTTAATTACGTAAAACCGTTAAATCTACAAAATATATGTGTTTTTCGCTAGAAACAAATGTTTATAGGTAGAAACTAGCCCTGACGCATTTTAAACGCCCAAAAAAGCATATATAAATTATTTCCCTAATAATCTAATTTTCCACACAAGCTGTCAGTTCAATGACTGGATTATTATTTTAGAACTTGCCTATACCTAGGTAACTGCACACACGCTCTTATTATGGCTACACATGTAAGATTGAGACAGATATTTGTTCGGCCTTCACAGCGGATATTACTATCGCAGGTGACTATACTTATTAAAGACAAGACTACAAGTACAGTATGATTAATGTTTCCTGTGAGGAACTTTTCCTCGTTGATTCAGTATAACACTGTTAGATTCTGCGATTTATCGTTTGTTAGCTTGGGGATTGCTTAACCCTGTGCTAAGTGCTTTGTGAGCGGTGAGCTCCTTGTATGCGGCATTGTTTCAGCCCGTATAAGATCCACAATAGCTGACGTTCCTTATAGTCAGTCGTACTGCTTCAACAAGTGAGGTAGATTTAGTGCAGCTCTTCCCTCAAGTCACTGCTTTACTGTGTAGAAACGGACTCTCAGTGGCACACAGTTGGTTCTCAGTGGTGTCACAGTTGAATGTGATGAAGCTTTTAAAAAAATAAAAAATAAACTAGCTTCGGCTAGTAATCTCAGGCATTATGATCCCAAACTGGCTTTAATTCTAACTTGTGATGCTTCAGACACAGGACTTGCAGTTGTTTTGTCTAATAGAGATGAGAGGGGTATAGTAAAGCCTATTGCCTATGCCAGCAAGAAATTAAACGATGTAGAGCGCAGGTATAGTATCATTGATAAGGAAGCAAGTGCCGTAATTTTTGGAATAACAAAGTTTTATAATTATGTCTATGGTCGTTTCTTTGAGTTAGAAACAGATAATGCTGCATTATCACGAATTTTTGGGCCAAACAAAAGTATTCCGAAAATGGCGGCCAAACGTTTACAGCATTATGCGATATTTTTATCGGCGTTTAACTACAAAATAAGACATATCAAAACGGATGTAAACCCAGCTGATTTTCTTTCAAGATCAGTAACAGAATCAAATAATGAAAATAATGACTTGATGAATGAAAATTGTACATTCAAGTTACAGCATATTGAGCTATACTAACGATTCCAAAATGAAATCTTTGGATTGGAAAATAATTCAAACAGAATCAAAAACGGACCAAGTTTTTTCAAAATTAATCAGGTATTTAATGGATGGGTGGCCAGAAAAGAAAAGCTTAGATAAAGAATTGCTACCATTTCATAATAGAAGAAATGAATTAACAATAGACAGGGGTTGCATATTTTGGGGTTATCGCATATTAATTCCTTACAATGCTCGCGAGTTAGTCTTAAGGGAATTACATAAAAGTCATTTTGGAATCGTTAGAATGAAGGAAATTGCACGTTCCTACTTTTGGTGGCCAAATCTCGACTCTGAGATTGATAATTTAACTAAAAAATGTATAATTTGTTTACAAAACAGTAAAACACCATCAAAAACACAGAAACCATGGCCTGTTCCTCCATCAGATTCAGATTCAGATGTTCCTTGTTATAGTCGACAGTTACTCGAAATGGCCTGAAATACATGAAATGGCAAATATTACAAGTTCTCGGACCATAGAAGTCTTTGAAAGTATATTTACTTGGTTTGGGTACCCAGTACACTTAGTAACAGACAATGGCCGTACGTTTACGAGTCAAGAATTTGAAGATTTTTGTAATGTTAACCACATTAAGCATACATTCTCTCCGCCTTATCACCCGGCAACCAACGGTGCAGCGGAAAAATTTGTGGAAACCTTCAAATCTGCTATAACTAAAATTAAAGAAAGTGGGCTTAGCATTAGATCTGCTGTCAATCTGTTTATGTTTGATTACAGAAGTACCCCACAACGTACTACTGGGGTTTCACCGGCACGACTTATGTTAAGTCGGGAGTTAAGGAACAGGTTTAGTTTATTGCGCCCCCCACCTTTGTCAGAAGTAGTGCAGGAGAGAGTGCAAAAGCGAGAACAAGGGAATAGGAAGGTTAATTTTGATATTGGTCAGAAAGTAATGGTAAGAGATTATAGAAAGGATAGCAGGCCATGGGTTCAAGGTTTAATTATTGAGGAATCTATTCCTGGGACAACCTATGTCGTAGATGTAGAAGGATTGAAGTGGAAACGCCATATTAATCAGATGTTAAGTTGTGCCCAGGACTTAGAAGAGTTATGTTAGTTGTAAGATACTGCAGATTAATTTTAAGCTAAACTTTAAAAAAAATGTGAGGAAGAGTGTGAGGAACGGAACGTTCCTCTTGGTGTCGCGACCGACGCTGTCTGTCACTTGTTTATGACACTTAATAATAACCTCGTTACGAACTGTACAATGTGGTATCTATTAAAGCCAATTAATTAATTTGCGCTGTTTAATTGAATATACCACATTTCCAAATCCTTTCAAACCTAAACAGCGTATGTATAATTACCAACAATGCCAGGACACATACAGAAAGACAGTAGTAATAAAGTAATATGACAAACAAAACTCAAACAAAGATACTTCATAACTTCGAATGATTTATTATACCACAAAGAAAGTGAGTCTTAAACAAAAGGGTAATTATTGCCGTTGCTACTTTTACCGAGTTCAAAGTCCAATTCAAATTGGCTTCATTATCCCTCCGTCGTTCCGATTTCTTTGAAACTGAGAACTTTTAAATTTTTATGAAGATTGTACTTTTGTATTAATTATGGTTCTTCAGAGTTTGTGTAATCTGTTTGAGTTGGTGCCTGTGTTGACTTTCCAGTAGGCTCCGTGCACGGTGAAAATGGGAGAGCAATATGGGAGGGAGACGTGAATTCTACATAGAGTGTTTGGAACAGGCAAAAAAAAGTGTGTGGCGTTCTATAAGGCGCGTTTTTATATTTTGTCCGATTTTTTTTCTAAATTGTAAATTTTCATGTGTTTTCTATCCAAAACCGCGAGCATTTTCAAACCTAGTAGATGAAAAAATGTACCTATCTTATTTTTTTTTCCATGTCGCCATCATTTTTTCACAGATTTAAGATGGCAGTAACGCCATGGAAAGTTTTAAAAATAAATGGAAATTTTAATACAAGTGTTCCTCCTACTGGGATTCAAAGAGTTCGGGATTCTCAGAAGAAAACGTATAAAAATTTACAATTTTGCAGAATATGATTTTCGGACCACAAAAATCCCCGTGTGTTTGAAAAATGTCACGCATAGTGACAGAGATTTGTTACGCGTATATCATTGAAGAGTAGTGCATTGAAGTGAGACGCGGAAAAATGATTGGTCATTTGATACGACATGATCACTTTTTCAAAGCTATTCTGTAGGGAAAGATCTTAAGGCAAGAGAGGTAGAGGCAAACCAAGACGAAGCTACATGGACCAAGTGAAGGAAAAAGTAAAAGCCATGTCGTATCAAAAGGTCAAAGCGCTGGCGCAGGACAGAGAGAGCTGGAGATACTCCACCGACAAGAGTGAGACTCTTAAGTTTATGATGATGATGAAGCGTATATCATGTAAGCAATTCAAGTCACGGTAGGTACATAATATACATAGGTAGGTATAACACGGCAATGCATATTACAGAGAGATTAGATAATCCCGAGGTCGAACATTGACACGGACAAACAGAAAAACTAGCCTAATCTAATTTTACTTTGGTCCTGGCACTGAACTACATACATGAAACACATCCAGGCCAGCTTACTCCTGTACCTAGGCATTAAACTAGCCTATCCTGGAGTTAAAGGTACTAAGTGCCAGCTGGGTCCAAAGGACCCCTTAATTAAGGCGCAGTCCTGTGGCGCGTTAGGACCTGTTTATATGCACTACTGTCGCAATGTTTAAGGGGAAGTTGCGTTCACATGCATTGAGTATGATTTTCTAGGGGTGTAAAACAATAATATTGAGAAATATAAGATTTTAAACTACGAGTAACATGGTCATTTACATTATAATTACTATTGTCTTCTGTTACCGCGATTGTTATTCATTGAAATTAAACACTTTAGCGCAAACGCAGTGATTAATCTGTCATCCAAACCGCTCGATGTTGATACACTTTCTGTACTTAATCGGGGTTTTAACTTTGCTGTTGCGCCGCGAAGAATACCATATGAAGACATTATCGTTGGTGTAGAAGATTGTCTGGTGAAAAATCACGTTAGCAAGGAAAGTTTGGAGGCTATACGCCAGGATGTTTCGTGTGTGTTGCGAAGTGCAAAACCGCCGAAACCAAACATATCTGCTAGTGAATTCAAGGCTTTGAAGACCTTACGTGAGGATCCGGACCTGACTATTCTTCGTGCTGACAAGGGTAATGCGACGGTTGTTCTTAATACCACAGATTACAACCAGAAAATTGAGGTTCTTTTGTCGGACACTACAACATACAGCAAAGTAAACAAAGACCCAACTGCGACGGTACTAAAGAAGACGAAAGATTTGGTCAGTGAACACTCGGATAGTCTTAATCTGGATGTGAAAAGTTTAATTCCTGACTGCCCGTTGCCTCCAAAGCTGTATGGATTACCAAAGATACACAAGGCCAATGCCCCCCTACGTCCGATAGTGAGCCAGATTGATGCTCCGACTTATAGATTAGCTCAACACTTGGCTGAGGTACTTTCGACGCTTCGTGGGAAAACTAAGGCATATACAAAGGATTCATACCATTTCATCAGTGAAATTAAAGACCTGATTTTAACTGATGATGAAACCATGGTCAGTTTTGATGTTCAGTCACTTTTTACCTGCCTACCGGTGCAAGACTGCATTGAAATTGTTAAGAAGAGGTTAGCTGAGCATAACATGCCTCTGGAATATGCTGAACTACTGGAACATTGCCTGACGTCGGGTTACTTGCTATGGAACAATGAATTCTACAAGCAGGTTGACGGTGTAGCAATGGGGTCCCCTGTGTCTCCTGTCGTGGCGGATATCTTCATGGAGGACTTCGAGGAGAAGGCGCTTGCTGTGGCTCCTGTCCAGCCGAAGATATTTAAAAGATACGTAGATGACACTTTTACTATATTACCTAGAAGTAGTGTATCAGCTTTTCTGGAGCATCTTAATTCAATTCATAGTAAAATTATATTTACTATGGAGTTGGAAAAAGATTGTTCACTTCCTTTCTTAGATACTCTCATTGTACGGAATCCTGATAACTCCTTAGGCCGAACCGTGTACAGGAAACCTACACATACAGATAGGTATTTAAATGGTAAATCGCACCACCATCCCTCACAGCTTGCTACAGTTGGCAAATCTTTGTTTCAGAGAGCCCAAAGGATCTGCGATGACAAACATCTTGGTGCTGAGCTACAGCGTGCAAAATGTGCGCTGTGGGCTAACAACCTCAAGATACCTCGTGTCAAGCAGTCCCCTCGTGTGAAGATACCAACAGTTGAGCGTAGGCCTGCTGTTTTGCCTTTTGTCAGAGGAGTTACGGACAGGATCAGCCACATCTTGAAGCGTGCTTCAATCAAGACCTATTTCAAGCCGTTGAAGAAGATGTCACAATTCCTGAGGCCTGTAAAGTGTAACTTGCCTCTACAAGATGCTGGGGTCTACAGGCTTGACTGTGAATGTGGTCTATCATACGTTGGGCAAACAAAGCGTAGCATATCAACCAGGGTGAAGGAACATATAGCCGATGTCAAGCATCGTCGACCAAGGTCTGCAGTCTGGGAACATGTCTCTGATAAGCCTAATCATTCAATTAAATTTGACAAACCTCTGGTCCTCGCCAAGGAGAAGCGTTACATTCCCAGGATGCTGCGCGAGGCTATTGAAATCAACAAGGTCCCTAATTTCAATAGAGAGGATGGCTTTTCGGTACCACCAGCTTGGGATCCTGTTTTACATCTCATCAAGGATCAAGCACGACACAGAACTGGAAGACCTTAATGTGGACTTTGTTTGAAAAGATTGAAAACGGATAAAAGAGGCAAAATGGGGTAGTTTTCTTGTCGCTTCTTTCTGCTCCATAAGCCAGTTAGGGAAGCGTTCGTAAGTTGTATGTATGTTAATCCTCACAGGGTTTAAACATTTTAATTTTAATTATATAATGCCCTTCAGGCTATGTATTACTAGCTTTATAAGCCCCTCTGGGCATTGTAGACCAGCCTTTGTTTTTATTTTTAAATTATTTTTTATATTTTTGTATGTAGGTAGTTTGCACAAGTAACTTTTTTGATTGACGGGGAGAATTCGCATTCTCTCAGTCATCATCTTAACCCTGTGAAAACGAGTGCTGTAAAGGGCTCGAAACGTAGGATCATGGTGTTAATAAACGCGATTAATCCGTTCTAAAGTGTTTAATTTATAATTACTATTTAAAACGAGATATTTACACAGATTTTCACACAGTATTAATTTACTAAAACGGGGCTTAATTGTGTAAAACTTTAAAAACTGACCTCCGACGTTTCAAGGGCGACATTGCACTCTTGGTCCCGGAGTCCCGGAGAAAGACTGGCTTAGGTCGGCATCAAAATGTTCTAGCCCTACCTGCCCGCACTAAACTTGGTCTTGATTATCAACTTGAACATTTTGCGCACTAGGGATGTGACTCTATCGACACACTACACTCACGATGCTTTTATTTGTGAACTTTGTGGTCTACCCACACACCGTAGCGATCTACCCTCTTACGGGTGTATAAATTAGTACACTTGCAATAAATCAGTCACACCGTGAACTTGGCGCTTGCAACAGTACCGAAATATCAGGAGCTCACAAATATACATGGTAAATATCTCGTTTTAAATAGTACCTAATTATTAGTGACTAAAATACGTGAATGTTATCCATTATTATATCATAACAGTGATTATAATATAGAGAAAGTTATTAATTTACTTGTGTCATCTATTGTGCATTAGCGTATCGATCACTCTGACGTTTACCTTATACTATAACGTTGTCTTTAAAGAATAATGACACAAAACGCTACAAAAACGCTGAATACTTAGGAGTAGTATTCAGCCCCTTAAGCCAGGCGGGCACGCCTAGCAATTAAGCGTTCTAAACGCGACCGGCGACGGGAATTAATTCCACTCTTATAATTTATACCAGTGCTGCCGTGTTCATATTAAACGGACACATTTGTTAAGAAAAATCTTCACTTATATTAAAAACATTTGTTGAGAAAAAGCTCCTTTGAGTGTTGATGCGTAGGAAAATAATTAAGGATATTAGTTTTATAGTTGATCCCTTGATAACGGAGTTATATTTTATTTTAATCATGAAGTTGTAGAGGTGAAGCGAGTAGACTGTAGTTTTTGCGTAAAATCTAGTCTACTGTTACACAGATTCCAATAGCTAGGAAAAAGAGACTGACAAAGATATTGGGTGAAGTAAAGGCGTTATCGCATACAGTCATCATCATCATCATCTCATCCTGACCGGTTTTAGCCTCGGCGACCGGTTGAACTGGCCACTGAGAGCGCCGCTCGTGTGCTCTGAGGGTACTGACATGGCCCATTTTTGCGAAAAATTGTACGGCCACATTTTATGCAAGTTCCCTTCCAAGTACCCCTCCTATGAGGTCGTAGTTAGTAACCGCGGGTTTTCAGTTCGTCGCGCTTATTTTCGAGATCGCTTCGTCTCCTCTCCTCAAAGGCTTGCACTGCACGCAATGTCTCCAGCTCTGAACGCAATGCCTCCAGTTTGGACGATCTGCAGCATTCACACTCAGTATATGACACGGTCTAATTGACTACAGAGGCATAAGTTATCGACAGTCTACTGTTTTTACTCTGTATGATATTTGACTGTCAAATCATATGTAACTCGTATGTCGTTCGCGTATCGGTCTTACTAGTGGGTACCAGGGAAGTTAACCGCTTTTGTATGAAAAAACCGTGGTTTCCCCAGCCTTTTTAGCATCCACTCATAGCACAGCCGATCTTATAGAAAATGTTTTTAGGGCATTGCCCACAAACTGAGAGATTGCAAGATTTGAGGATTTGGATTGAGGACAAGATTTGAGGAGGACGGCAGAACCCTTCTTTAGTTTTCAACGGAAAATAAAACATTTTTCACCTAATTAATCCATCAGAAGCTTGGTCCTGTTTTGTTTGTATTTGTGTGGGTGCAATCCCACCCCATACATAGTTTTGTCTGTCAGACGGATCTGAGCGTTTATCCCTTAAATAAATGCTTAGCTTATTTATTTTGATAACGATTTTATATTCATACTTTATCTGACCTCATGTTATTTTCTCTCACAACATCCACAAATGAGCTCGTCGACCTCAGACCTCCGTATAATCCAACTCAAAAATAAACAGCAAAGTGCAACCTTCGTTTGTAAAAATTGCCATAGTTTATGATGTTTTCACAGTAACGTACAAATGTGTCTAGACGGTTTAAATTTGTTTCCCAATTGGATTGAGAACGAATGCTGTTTTGACATTTAAAAGATAACACTGTGATATAATGCAAATAATCTTGACACTTTTAGCAGCTACTTATTAGTTTGCAAGGGGAATTGTAAAAAGTACCACACAAAAGAGTCGCCTTTCTTCTGTTTCCGTTCTGCCAAAAGAATATACAGAATATCCTATCATGGTAAGCATGGACTGATATGTGTTACGTACAGTCAACCAATTGGAACCCTAGGCTACTCTAGAACCATGTCAAAATGACAAGGAGTTAAAGATTTCTTACTTATTTATAGCGTCACTATGACATAGTCCTACAATGGCCTAGGGTTCCAGTTGAAGGCCTTTTATATCTCCAAAAATAATTTATTATTAAATAAGAATAATAATAAATTTATTATCAATAATATACACACACAAAGTACACCATAGCTGTCCGGCGAGCTCCAAACTAGGCTAAGCCTGTATCTTGGAGCTCGGAATGAATTTACAATGAAACATAAGAAAAGAAAGAAATAATTGAAATGAGTACCTACTGAAGGTGCTATTTTTTATGAGTGTTTGTGTGTTTTTGTGTGTGTAAGTGTGTGTGTGTGCGTATGCTAGTATGAATGAGTACGGGTAATAAATAACAACAATAGTTAACCACAAAATAAGCGCCGAGTAAATGTAATAAATAAGTCTTCCGTGTCATAAAAATGGGTGAATGTAAAAGGGGAGTCGTTGAGCGTGTGTAGTCTGGACAGGAGGTACAGGGACTCAGTATGTGCGTCTATTCATTATGAGATCTCTGAGGGGTGACCTGGCAATCCCTTTGTGAACTCTAGTAACTGCATTGAAAATAAATAATTGTCTAACTCTGAGGAACCCTGTTTCATTATAAAGCAAGTCAGTGGGGAATCTAAAAGGTTTTTTTAAGCATTACTTTAATACCCAAACGCTGAGCGCGCTCGAGATCGAGTAGAATTGTGTTACCTGCGCTGCCCCCAAAATAATAATCAAAAAAATATAATTTTCTGAATTTAAAAACGTAATGCTCATATTTTGCATTTTAATATCCTGAAGGGGGGTAATTTTTAATTATTGTGACTTTAGGTACCCATTTTTTTTTTCAAAAAGGGCCGCGTCTATCCAAAATACCCTTCATAATCGTATTATTTAATGAAACTCCAAAATAAACATAATAAGTCCCAAATATTTGGCATTGCCAAAGCGGAAAATTGCTTCAGTATGATTTATACAAAGTCCCATCTACCAAAACCGCTACATCCCCTAAATCCGCCGGCTGACAGGCGAGGCCGACTGTCCACCGAGCTACTGAAGAGTTAATGTGCGACTGTACCGGGTGACAAGAGATTGTGAGAGCAGCTGCGACCAGACGAGTAGAACCTCGGTAGCACGTACGTTTTTGTTTGCATTCTCGTCTCTTCACGTGCGGTGATAGGCTGTTCCAAAATGGCAACTGTAAAAGCATACCGACAGTTGATATTTCAAATGTCGTAAGGCCAATCTTTTACCATGTCCTTTATGACGTTTGAAATATCTACTATCGATACGTTACGAACGGTGCTTAAGTACCTACGTAGGTGCTTATATAAATGTATCATAGTACTATTGGTTGATTATTGAAATGCTGGTCATGTCCTACGGTTTCAGATTATTTCAAAACATTTAATGATATTTGAGTGATTGTATAAAAATATGAAAACGACAAACATATTTTTGTCCGCCCGTCCGTCCGTCCGTCCGTGCATCCGTCCGTCCGTCCGTGCATCCGTCCGTCCGTCTGTCTGTCTGTGTCTGTCCGTCTGTCATCATGTTGTATCTCATGAATCGTCACAGTCACAGTTGAAATTTTCACAGATGATGTATTTCTGATGCCACTATAATAACAAATACTAGAAAACATAATAAAATAAACATCTAAAAGGCCATGCAACGAACGTGTATTTTTTGTTCGTTTTTGCTCGAATTTGTTAACGGCAACAGGTACACGTTTGAAATACTTACAGAATATTTAGTTATTTATTCAGTTATTCACTTCAAAATAAATAAATAAAATAAAACCAATATTAAAAGGGACCTCCCGTACAACAAACGTGTTTTTTTGCCATTTTTATAGATAATTAGTTAAATACTTAACCATACGAGATTCCGACTCGCACTAGGCCGGTTTTTCCAAATATTTTTTCCTAGCATCTGCAATGGATCGTCCTCACTTGTTGCCTCATCTCAATAATTGAATAAAACATTAGCTGCAACACTTATGCTTTAAGCTCAGGTTTGTAATTCATGTAATGGTCATATAAGCAGAGTTATGGCAAAATCCGTATTCATCAGGCCCAGCTGCTGGGCAAACGGGTGTGCGTTTGATTGTTACACGCGTTACTCGGCAGTGTAAATCCGACGATTACACTGTCGGCCATATTAGCAGGCAGTATAATGGCTGCACTAGAGTGGTGGAATAATGGTAGTGTATTTTAGGGAGGCATTCAAATTGCAATACAAGAATTGCCGACGGACATTTTTTTTAATACCACGTTTGTGGCATACAAGCATACGTCCCGCCTGATGAAAAGCGGTCACCGTAGCCTATGGACGCCTGCAACTCCAGGGGGAGTCACATGCGCGTTGCTGACCCATTAATAACCGCCGCGTCCCCCCGGCCTGCTATGGAATAATGGAATTTGTATGGTTAATTTTACTCATAGGGAAAAAATCCCGAGGGACCTCGCCCCGCACGCCGCCGGTCGCCGGTGGCCGCGCATGCATGTTTGAGAAAAGCACTATATCTGCTGCGGAAACAGGGCTTGCCTGAGCTCGGCTATGCCACCGCAACCACCTCGTCAGTCAATCCCTTACTTTCCGTCCCTCGCCAATAATGTACTATTTTACGCGATTAGTATCAGGAAGTAACTAGGTACTAACATGCCTACTCGTTGTTACTCTCTGGTTTAGTAACTACTTTAGAGTTTTACCTTATGCGTTTTTTTTTGATGCTGTAAAACCGCAAGTTTCCATTTCGAAATACCAAAATAACTAAAAGCTACATAGACTCGTGAGCATTAAAGAGGCATTATTCGACAGCAAACAAAGCAGTATGCATTTTAGAGGCGTTTTATATGCGCATAAAGCATTTATATTCTTTTGAAATGTGCAGATAAAATGCTGTTTGTTTTGGGGTTCAGTTTTCCTTTACATTATATGGTCGTTTTGCACGACGACGATGAGACAAGTCGTTCCATTCATTCAATTCCAATTCATTAGAGTAAGCCGATCATGACATAAGCAGGCCAAGATAGCAAGATGGTACCCGATTAGTTTAACGGCCTCCTAGCCTAGTCGGTAACTGTACCTCCATCTCTGTCACACTTGCATGTTGGAGTGACAAAGAGGTTTTCCCGTCAATGTAAATTTTCGATGTTCGTGGTAGGCGCGCAGACAAGCGTACTCCTATTAATGACATATCTATGGCTACGGGGCTAAAGCGCCAAATCTTCAGATCTATCCAGAGGCGCATTTACGACGCTTTAATTAAAACTGGAAGCATATTGATACATTTGTAAAATAATTTACGGAACCCATGGCCCAAGTTCGGTTTTTTACACGCTACCGATACACATTTTGTTTTTATGGGTCGGCATGCAAGAAAGTCCTGGAGTCCATTCGGATGTCGCTGTTAGCTACTTAATCGTAGCGACCGTGTTTTATGTCTGGTGAGTTCACTTAGTCTGTAAACACACGGGCTTTTAAAACGCCAAGCATTATAAATTGACCAAAACGGGGCTTAATCGTGTACAAAATTTGAAAACAAACCTCCGACGTTTCAAGGGCGACATTGTCCCCGTGGTCCCGGAGAAAGCCTTTGCGACACAATATTAAATAAAAGCACTTTCACTCAGACGCCACGTCAAAACTGAAATCTAAATTTGTGAGAATTAAGAGTCGAATTTAAACTATCGTAAGATATATGAATATAGTTGATGTATTTATTTCTTTACATTCATACACATATAAGAAATTAAATTTAAACATTAAAACATATCACAGATACTAGTCAAACAAGCCGCCCCGAGGCATTCCCGGCGCAAAGGTACCCATCACGCTTGCGGCGTTACCGCGTTGAATCGCGATGGATATCCTTTTAACCAGAATTGATCCGGAGCGGGGGTCAAGACCTGATCTGGAGCGAGGGTCAAGACCCTATTAATATTAATATTTTAATAAGATTACGGATAACACACGTATTTTTAGTCACAAATCGCGACATGTTTCAGACATCTTAGGATAGGATCAAGTGTCAACAACTGTGCGCGACGACGCGCGCCTAATAATAAGGACAATGGATATCCGAAACGTGTCGCGCACGGTGACTAAAAAAACGTGAGTTTTATCCGTAATTTTATTATAGAATTATGGGTCTATGTTTCTCTGTGGTCTGTGACTGGTATATCGGTCTTTGACGTCAATTACCAGGCCATAAAATTAAAAAAAAAAACTTTGACGTCAAACTTGCGGTGCCAATATGCGGTGTTTGGCACTAGGCTATCAGAACTAAATAGCAAAGCTAGACGATTCCCACTCCCGTATGTTTCGGTATATTATGAGCGCCACTGTTATGCTTTCATAAAGCGCACGCACTTAGCTTTTACGGCGTCACTAAAATCATTGTCGCCGTACTTTGTCACTTTGACGTGTAAATAACATAGCAATATGCTAAAACTAGCGAAGAGACATGGGTTAAGGTGAATGCCTCTGAATACAGAGTAAGGTACGAGTACGAGCAAAGGATGATTCACACTAGACCGGGACGGGGCGCGACGGGAAAATCTGTCAATTTCTATAGAAAGAGTCACGTGACATCCGAGGGCCCCGAGCTATCACGTGATTCTTTCTATAGAAATTGACAGATTTTCCCGTCCCGCCCCGTCCCGTCCCGTCTCGTCTCGTGCTAGGGTAAGTCACCCTTAATAGGGCTTCGTAAAGACATTTTTTCTGGAATGTTTTTTAATTAAATAGTTTTTCGGGACACAACTATAGATCCAAGCAGCTTGTTTCCACTTCAGATTTTTTAATTTCTGTAACTTGTACGAGTATGCCATGTTTCATGCGTTTTGCAGGATGATGTCTTTCATTTTATGAAACCGGACTAGGTAAACTTTAGAGATATAATAAAATAACGTAATTTCCTAGTCTACATATTTATAATTCATGTGAAATCCTATTCTTATTTTACGAGCTTAGTGGCAAATAATATCAATTATTGGTACAAATATTCAAATGAACCCTTCTTACGCCTACCATAAAGCTGTATCTAGTTAATGTATTGAAATGTATTCATGGTCCGGATAAAACCATTAAGCCTGAGTGGTCGGACGATGTATCATAATTTCATATTAACCAATTATTTCACGTAGGACGAAATTCACGCCTACACTAACATAGCTCTAATTGGTCAGAAAGTTCATTGGAATTTCGTCGTCATGCCTACTCAAATCATGTCTGCAAAAAAATATACGAGTTCTAAGTAAGACGACGATATAGTCAGTGCTAGAAGCCACAGCTCCACAATTTTAACCGTACTCATCATTATCATATCTTTCCCATCACGGAACAATGTTGTTCCGGACTTTTGGGAGGCGTACGCGGAGCCGAAGCTCTTTCGATAATTTAATGAAATGTAAGGGGTGCACCGAGCGGGTGTTGCACCTACCCGAATCATGGGACGCACGCAGAGGCAGCACCAGGGTGTATAGACTATTGAGACTTAACGGAATCTAAAATATACTGGATAGTTCTTCAGCAGGATTTTGTCTCCCCTTTTGAAGAACAGGACGACCACACTTTTACTCCACGCCTCCGGAGTTCTCCCTCCAAAAAGGACAGCGTTAAAAAGCTTCTGGAGCTCCCTCAGTACGGGTTTACCTCCTGTTTTTAACAACTGTTGTAACGCCATCCTCTCCAGGGGCTTTTTCATTTTTAAGCTGCCTAAGCGCGATCTCGATTTCGCCAATTCTGACTTAGTCATAGTCATAGTTTATTGCATCCATGGTAAACATTGGTCTTACATACTATTCAGTAGCACATGGGCCCTGACAGGGCACAGCAATTTATAATCTTAATAACTAGCATTATTCATGTCAATATATCAATTTATCAATTATATAATTATGACTTCTGGCAGGTCTTCGGTGTAGTGGCGTATTAAAGTTGCTCTAGAAGCCTCAATTCAAGATCAGGTCGAGATGCATGCGAAGCGTATAGCCGGCAATAGAAGTTTTCCACTTCAGAAAGGACTGCCGGCTTTGAAACAACAACTTGTCCACTTGCTGTGGTCAACTTCGTTAGGAGGCTTCTTCCAAGAGATTGTAAGAACACCTTTGACCACCGGTTCTGCTCGATCGCTTTTTCGATCGAAAGAGTATTAGAGCACCGAAGATCGTGATCGTGAGCTCCGCCAGGGAAACTGACTCTAAGCCGAGAGATCAGTAAGCATGTACGACACAAAGTTTTTTTAAATAAAATATGAATTGATATTGATTGATTGATTTTTAAATAAAATATTAATTGAATCCTCACAGGGTTTAAACATTTTTTATTTTTCATTTTAATTATAGAATGCCCTTCAGGCTATGTATTACTAGCTTTATAAGCCCCTCTGGGCATTGTAGACCGGGGATAGGTAGTTTGCACAAGTAACTTTTTTTTTTTATTGACGGGGAGAATTCGCATTCTCTCAGTCATCATCTTAACCCTGTGAAAACGAGTGCTATAAAGGGCTCGAAACGTAGGATCATGGTGTTAATAAACGCGATTAATCCGTTCTAAAGTGTTTAATTTCAATGAATAACAATCGCGGTAACAGAAGACAATATTAAAATATTAATCTTAAAATATGTAATTTATATAAGATCTAGATAATTAATCACAGTACAGTACTTATCACAGTTATAACTTTGATCATGCAGACAAAATATTTTTTTGCGTATAATTTATTTCACGTATAAAGATTATAGACGGAGAGCTAGCGACCAAATCGATCGGAAATTTTTTTTGGGTGCACAGGGAGTACAGAGCAACTGTTTGAAAAAATATTAAAGCCCTGAGCTGAGCCCACATTTTTTTTCTTTTTTTTTCTCCACCCCACTACACCCGCACCCACCGCCGCCCGCGGCCTGCCAGCACGAAGATTATAGGAAAAGGTTGTTCATGTTCAGGGAAGTAGCTAACAGAGTTTCAATACAGCTGAAGCCACATGACCGATTTGGTCGCTAGCTCTTAGACCATTAAATCCATTAAATCGCCACTTATGCAAGTGCTCATGCTGTTATTATTTATCCTCCCAGTAAAGGCAAGATGTTAAATATGAACCAAAGGCTTTTATGCTCAAATTTATTACCGCCATCTTGTGTTATCGCGGCGCAGTTTAATTAAAAATTGATGAAAGATTGTATCACCTGAAATATGGGGTAAAGGGAATATCGTGTAGAAATATCGTTGTTTTGGCCTTGTTTCACTAGACCGTGACCTACATTAATACTTATTGATCGTAACGACAAGAACCTAGTTACTAATAAAATCGGCTTAGTGTGAGCCGGACTCACTCCCCAAGCGATTCGTTTTCTTTTTTTTGAATGATCAAACTGGGTTCTCCAATGGGCATTTCCATTTTTTCGTTGTACTTAATCAAGATTAATCCGTTCTAAAGTGTTTAATTTTAATGCTTATATATATAATAAAATACTTGCTTAAATAAATATTCCCCCCACGGTATGGTACCTTAGACGCTGGCAGCGTTTCTTCGCCATATTGCAATAATAATACGCTGGGTAAGGAAACTACCAGCTCTACGGTCGCTGGTAGCAACCACGAGCCTCTATGATTATATCCTTAAATGGTTAGAATAATATTGGTAGAACATTGTTGCATTGAGTTATCGTGAAAGTCGTAAGTTAATTCTCCGAATAATCCCAATATGCATCTAATAAAGTAATAATGACCCTCAGGGCGCTGACGCGGCGATCCCGACGCTAACCGTTGTACTCACTAATCTTTCAAAGCGCGCCCGAGAGGCTCTTAACCACATTACACATATACAAAACAGTATGATCGTTATAAACTATAGTCTATCTAATGAACAAAATTGTGCGGTAGAAAAAAAACTATATCCATTCCTTTTTAGGGTTCCATACCTCAAAAGGAAATGACGAAACCATTGCTCTTTGTCAATTTTCAGGCTATAAAAAAAATATTTCAATGGAAAAATTGGCGATTTCGCTTGAGAAAAATTACAATCCTCCTTCAATCGGTCCTTCAATGCTGAGGATCTTGACTGCCGACGTAGTCTAGCAAGTACTCCTCTTCATGAAATTCGGTCTGTTGCCTGTGACAGGGTTACAGATTAAGACTACTTATGAATGTATCGCCAAAAATTTCGCCAAATATCACATTCAAACCCTAACCTAGTTGGGAAATGAAAATGTGAGTTGGCAAATAACAATTTGGGAAACGTTCATAGTGAATCATCGGCGAAAAGTTGGTTAGTATATTTAGCTTTAGTTATATTTAGCAAAAAGAAATTCGACCAAAAAGCAGTTTTCTATCAAAAAAGTTACTAGTGCAAAATACGAACATACAAAAATTAAAAATTAAAACAAAAACAAAGGTTGGTCTACAATGCCCAGAGGAAGTGATACATTGGTGGTCATAAACTACATAAATCCGTTTAAAAGTGTTTAATTTCAATTAATAATTAATAATCGCGGTAACAGAAGACAATAAATAACTGAAGGAAAACGCCAAGTGTAGAAAAGTCAGAAATACCTCGACACGTTCTGGATCAATACGTGAGAAGAGAGAGAGGTATAGGCACAGCGGATGCATATTGTTTAGTGTGGTAGGGCACAGCACAACGAATGTCGTCCCGCTCAAATCTGGAGCAGAGCCCATCTGGGGAAGTACCTCCACCTTACAGAAAACCGCAGTTTAATAACACTACACCCTAATCATAGTATTATGTTTCTGTTGGTGAGTAACGTCGCCAGAGCTCCAAGAGTATTTACTGTGTTGACAGCTGGGGACCCACACAGGAAATCCTCCTTTTTTTTAAAAGGGTCGGCAACGCGCATGTAACACCGCTGGAGTTGCAGGCGTCCATAGGCTACGGTGACTGCTTACCATCATGCGGGCCGTATGCTTGTTTGTCACAGTCGTAGTATAAAAAAAATGTTCATGAGCCGCGCAATCAGTGGGCTTTATTACCACGAGTTTGAAATTTACTGTAGAATACTACACTTGCTAGAGTCAACGTCTACTTACAGTCTGTGCATCTCGCTCGCACTTGGCAGTGAGATGCAACTGCAGATAACGAGATGTAAACTAGACATTGTTTACTACAACAAGTCGCGGCAGGCAAACAGAAGGCCTAGTATAAAAGTTGTACGACATTAACACGTTCGCGGACGCGGATTGCATAGCATCCGTTTTTGTACTTCATCTGGTGACGCGCCTGCTATTGAATCCGTTATTTGGTTTAGATTTCTGCGTCAGTATGCTTACCAATCCGCTTGGCCACAGTATAATATTATTAACCAACATTTCCTCTACCATTCACTAAAATCACAGAATGCATACTGTTATATTTCATAGTTTATGACGGTTAGAAATTATCCTGTGACATCTCAAATTGTGCCCCCCTTTCTGTGACGCGTATGCTATAGCATTCGTCTTTGTATGGAAGACTCCTCAGTAGCCCTTCGCGTGCGTCTGGGAGTGGGCGCGTAAAATGTGGCCAAATTTCGCATGCACACGCTATTTTACGGATTTTTTGTAACATCGTTAGTAATGTTTTTTTTACAGTTTATGTATGTTTTTGGTTGTGGTTTTATAAACAAATCTCTTTACTGATTGTTTTTTGTAGTGCAACTTGATTCTGACTACTGTAAATAAAGAAAAGTGAGGCATGTTTATACTTACTATTCTACTACTCTATAGTAATTATTTTGGTCATATAATCGTGAATATTGTGCCTATTCGTAGTCGATGCTGAGCGCTAACATTATGGTAAGCATGTGGCATGTATTTTGTTTGTGTAGGGCCGCAGTTTACATGATTAAATTCAAAGTTCGGATACTTGCTATGTGCTGGTTGGTGAAGAAGGCCCTAGCCGTTAAATCCTATAAGTATTAGATGAAATATTACTTCTACTTTACTTTATGGCAAAGAATTTATCATAGTTGTTGACGTAGCAGCTCACCCGAGTGAACGGTATGACAGACATGCCAACATAGTCGAATGCTATAACATGCGGTGTCATATAAGATCATATTTTGACTAGGTATTATATCAAGCATCCGAATTGTATAGCATTTGGTGTCACATAGTGTAAAAGAAATGGTTTCATAATGACGGGACTTGCATTGCATTCGACTTGTATAGAATTTCGCGTCACATAAGAATCCTGATTTTAGCTTTATTGTGACAGGTATGCAATAGCAGTCGTAAAATTCCCATACAAAATTAAGGTGTCCCAGAGGTGTGACCAAGCGTCCGCGAACGTGTTAACTCCTCGACCACGTTAGCGTATCGAGGGGTCAAAATATGAAAGTTGCCGGATGATTTCAATAAACGGCAAACATAATTTGAACTCCCGATACGCTAACGCGGTCGAGGAGTTAATGTCGTATAATTTTTATACTAGGCCTTCAGGGCCGTGGAGCGAAAAACAGCCGTCGCGAGCGCTTGCAAATGGACTGAGTCCCGCAGTAACCTCAAGAAGGCTTGTGTTACGGGTACTCAGACAGTGATATATATAATATACAAATACATAAATACATAGAAAATATCCATGACTCAGGAACAAGTATCTGTGTTCATCACACAAATAAATACGTCCATACCGGGATTCGAACCCCGGACCATTGGCTTAGCAGGCAGGGTCACTCCCAACTACGCCAACCGGTCGTCAAATTAACCCGAAATATGTCGAGCTATTTTCCGCTTCATTGGAAGTACTAAAAATTTAAGAGATGTCATATACTTACTACAGAAAAAGTGACCAAGGCCCCCGGCGAGCAGGGCTGGGATCGAACCTGAGACCTCCTGCTTTCGCGGCTTGTTTCTGTTTTTGACTACTTAAAAAACAAAAAACATGAATCAAAACATTTCTTACATTTAATAAATGATTTGATTCGTGCTTTACAATTGGAAGTACTATAGTTCACAATCACAAGAGTTTTCTATTAAAAATTGTAGAAGTGTTAGTAAACTGTGTACTGCGTTAAGAGGCCCTCGAGTCAGCTGAGGATAGTGAATATGCATCTGACCCCCTTTTGCCTCGTAAGTGCGAGTGAGATAGCGACCGTTTCAGCTTACAAAGCCATTTACGCTTTTTCCTGGGACTTTTATTATATAGGTACGTAAAGTTCAAGATTCCGCGAGCATTGATTAAGTTATTAGACACCGCATTATGAGACAACAACTCTTTGTCAGACATAAGAACCGATTTGATGACAAACAAAATAAAATCTTCGCAATCAATTTAAAACCAGTGTCAATGTAACAGTGAAATTTAGTGATGCAAAAGGGAAAGCTGTTACGAGTATGTGAGAAGATAAGAAACGAGCCTGATAAATTTAATTTAAAAAATACTTTTTGGAAACACTTACATGAGAATTACTTCAGAGCGTTAACATATGTACCTACCTATTATTAATAGTTTACTATAAGCTAGTGTAATATGACCCCTGCAGTCAAACTTTGTATTAAGTTTTGCAGGAAACTGTTTTATAACTACCGTTGTAATACCTTCAGTTAATAAATTATTCTGTCTATCTATCTATCGATGTTCTATACCGGGTGTTTTCTGTAATAGGAGCATTAAAGTTAATCGACGGTAGTACTCGCAAACCGGACAACGTTTGCTCAGCGATTTTTTCAAATAACGTGTGTTTAACCACTTCAAAGATTGTTAGCAGCCGCAATGTACTGCGAATATTGACATTTTTGAACTATGACAAGAGACGTCTATTAGGCTGATGCGTACATTCAAAATACTATTTAGTTTGTATGAAAAAGTGAAAACCTAGTAAGTGCATAATTTTTTGAAGTTGTTGAACAAAACTTGTTAGGTTTGAGGAGCACTACCTACGATTAAATTTGTTGCTCCTATTACAGGAAACACCCGGTATAGTAGTTGTGTATTTTTTTTACTAATAGAGATTAATTTTTTGAAATAAAAACATTGTCCCTAGATGAGCCTGAACGGGCCCCATACAATATGTAGTCACTCTAGTTGTTCTCAGTTTTCTCTGTCTTGTCTTTAGCCTTCATAATCTGGTGGCCAGATTTTGTTTTCTTAATAAGTAACTCGAGTTCTTAATTTCAAAAGCTACAAATTTTAAACCACTAAGAGCCCGTTCACGTGGCACCAAGTTTTGTCGGATCTACTAACCTTAGGGTCCTGTTAAACCGGATAGTGTATTCAAGTAACCGCCCGGTTTTATAAGATCATCCGGTCCTATAACTAGGATTCTTGATCCGAACTCGTGTGAATGCAAGTATTGAAATACTACTGTTACCTACTGCGGGCCTAAGATGGTTATCCACGAATGTCATAGGATAATGCTATAAGTTGATAAACTGCGGATAGCGCGACGGTGACAGCTGCCAAATGCAAAGACATTTGACAGAACTGTTAAAATTATCAGAAATTGTCAGAACGTGCCGACAAACTATCGTCTTATCTAGCAATTATCAGGATATCAGCTTGGCATCTTAGCCCCGCAGAACCGGACTCGGCATTATGACGGACGACCGGACCGATTTGTTGTCGCAAAATCGGATGACATATTTTGCAGGATCCGTTTTATTGCCGGATTCTACAACTGTACGCTTGTGTGAACGCATACATTGAAATACTACTGCGAGCAAATCGGATCCTACAAAAAACAGTTCCCGCAAAAATTCGGATGTCTCCGTGTGAACGAGCTCTAACTTACTTTGAAGTCAGTTTTTAAAAATAATTATACTGCGTGGGTATTTGATACGGGCGAATAATTAATCTAAATAATCCAGCTATAGTACCTGTTCATATGAATCGTATGGGATAATAATTTCGTGAAATTGTGTTATTAATTAGGTGTAATGATTTTTCTAAGGTGTGACAGAGCTGCAATATATGTCGTCCAACTTTGTTTGACATGATAAGTGACACTGACATGATACTCGTATGAAGTTTAGATAGCTACGTTAGTACATAAACTAACGTAGCTATCTAAACTTCATACGAGTATCATGTCAGTGTCACTTATGGATGCAATACATTGCGTGCCGAATTTTTATGTATGAAAAAAAAAACATCTTAATTTCCTAAAGAAATTAATGTAAATAGGTTCCCTAGGTCCAATAGTAATCGTCATTAAAGTATTCGCCCGTATCAAATACCCACGCTGTATTGTAAGTGCCAAACCCAACTAAATCTTAAACATGTGATTATATGGCATTGACCGTAAAAGCAGCTCCCTATTTACCCCAAACTCTCAACCCATAATATCACTGTCAAGAAAATACCCAGAATACCGATCTTTGTTATACACGTGTTGTCAGGCCCTCCAGCTATAAGGGCCGAGCTGACGCGAAGCCCCCATTTTATCAGGCCGCCCTTGAGGGTCCTCCGGGCACACTTAGGGCCCCATTAAGGATCCCGGTCAATGGTCCTTTAACATTCTGATTTTCAGCAATTGACACATTATTTTTAGGGGTCCACAAATATGCTATTAATAAATATTTAAGGTTTACCTACTTGAAATTACGGCGACAAAATATAATCTTATACAGGCTTAATCAGTTAAAATCTTTGATATTTAAGATTATATTAAGGTGGCCCCGATCTTCTAGTAGCACCCCTATTGAAGGGATTACGTTAGTGTATAATCCACCTACATTTCTGTTTGTATTATCTCTTTATTTACACAAAACTAGTGATGCCCGAGCCGCGAAAGTGACAACACCACTCTGTTTGTCCGACGATGACTGCCCGATGCAATCGAAATATGTCACGCCTATTATAAAATCCGCGTGTTTGACCGTTGCAATTTGATGTCAGTATGACTCACGATAGTTTAAATTGTACATGAATTTGAGCAAAAACGGCGAAGACGAAGAATGTATATTACCATATGTAGGCTCATTGCGTACAGTTAAACCTACCTATTACTTTACACTGGACTTGCTTGACTCGTAACTTGAAGTTTTGTAACGTGAAGGAAATCACGACTTGCTTAGTCGTTAAAACTTTCAACCTTTTTTTTCACCCCTCAGGGAACGATTTTCAGAAAAACCTTTGTTATTGGAGTTTCACAAATATTATAGTTACTCGTGTACTCGTTCAAACTTTAAACCTCTTTTTTCACTCCCTTAGGTGATGAATAAAAAAAAATCGGGGCTTAATCGTGTATAAACTTTGAAAACAAACCTCCGACGTTTCACGGGCGACATTGCCCCCGTGGTCCCGGAGAAAGACTGGCTGAGGTTGACATCAACATCTTCTAGCTGCGCGGGTTTTACGAACTACCCGCACTTGGTCTTGATTATCAACTTGAACATTTTGCGCACTAGGGATGTGACTCTGTCGACACACTACACTCACGATGTCCGATTTTTGAGCAGGTGATATTCGATTACGCTTACATTTATCAATGACTGGATTCCATGTAGACGAGATTCTAAAACCGTCATCCCGATTGAAATTGGGGTATTTCTTGATTTCAATGGCTTCCCGTACTTTCCTACTCTGTATTTTCTATCGCATGTATTATGGGGAGTGTTCCGAGGAATTGTTCGGATTAATCCCTGCCGCTTCTTTCCGCCATCGCCCTACGCGACAATATTTCCACTCTCACCATTTAGATGGTTGGCAGTCCTCAACTGTGCGCTTTTCCCGAAACTTCCTGCCTCGCACAGCTAAACTGTGGAACGAACTGTCGCCAGCGGTGTTTCCGGACCGATACGACCTTCAAACCTTCAAGAAAAGAGCGTACTCCCACCTTAAAGGCCGGCAACGCACTTGCGACACCTCTGGTGTTGCGGGTGTCCATGGACGACGTTAATCGCTTACCATCAGGTGATTCGTTTGCTCGTTTGCCCCCTATAGCATAAAAAAAAAAAAAAAAAAAAACGACGATCCGTTGAAAGGATTTTAGGGTTATGCAATTCAATCCAATGGTTTGGTCCAGAATCTAACAAATGTTCGGCAACCGCAGACTTGTGTACCTGGCGATTTCTGACAGCTGCGATATGTTCCTTCACTCTTTCCGCCATGGTACGCTTCGTTTGGCCGATGTAGGAACTACCACAACTGCAATCAATCTTATAAACACCAGGTGACTGGTACGGGATAACATCCTTCGGCGATCTTAGATTGCCCGAAATCTTGGATAAAGGGGTAAACACAGTTTTTATGGAGTACTTCGCTAGCACTGTGCCAATCTTGTCTGTCACCCCTTTCACATAAGGCAAAAATGCCGGTTGTCTCGAAACATCAGGACGCTTCTCTCTTGCTTTTCGTCTGGGCTGCCACTTCTTCACCTTATACCCATTCCATCTGAGTACCTCCTGAATATGTGTCATCTCACTCTTTAAAAATCAATAATGAATGCTAGCACACGCTCTTTGTGACCCTGAATTTTTAAAGAGTGAGATGACACATATTCAGGAGGTACTCAGATGGAATGGGTATAAGGTGAAGAAGTGGCAGCCCAGACGAAAAGCAAGAGAGAAGCGTCCTGATGTTTCGAGACAACCGGCATTTTTGCCTTATGTGAAAGGGGTGACAGACAAGATTGGCACAGTGCTAGCGAAGTACTCCATAAAAACTGTGTTTACCCCTTTATCCAAGATTTCGGGCAATCTAAGATCGCCGAAGGATGTTATCCCGTACCAGTCACCTGGTGTTTATAAGATTGATTGCAGTTGTGGTAGTTCCTACATCGGCCAAACGAAGCGTACCATGGCGGAAAGAGTGAAGGAACATATCGCAGCTGTCAGAAATCGCCAGGTACACAAGTCTGCGGTTGCCAAACATTTGTTAGATTCTGGACCAAACCATTGGATTGAATTGCATAACCCTAAAATCCTTTCAACGGATCGTCGTTTCCATAGTAGGAAAGTACGGGAAGCCATTAAAATCAAGAAATACCCCAATTTCAATCGGGATGACGGTTTTAGAATCTCGTCTACATGGAATCCAGTCATTGATAAATGTAAGCGTAATCGAATATCACCTGCTCAAAAATCGGACATCGTGAGTGTAGTGTGTCGACAGAGTCACATCCCTAGTGCGCAAAATGTTCAAGTTGATAATCAAGACCAAGTGCGGGTAGTTCGTAAAACCCGCGCCGCAGCTAGAAGATGTTGATGTCAACCTCAGCCAATCTTTCTCCGGGACCACGGGGCCAATGTCGCCCTTGAAACGTCGGAGGTTTGTTTTCAAAGTTTATACACGATTAAGCCCCGTTTTAGTAAATTTATAATGTGTGAAAATCGTGAAAGTTTAAATAAGTGTTTTAAAAAAAAATCGTGTTATTGAATCTTCACAAATATCAAAGTTATAAAAGAATAGAACATTCGGTACGGAACCAGTACGTGAGCAATAAAAAGCATTTTTTTTAATACTCCAACTTGTTTCTTTGCCAGCTTGCTGAAGTTTTCAGCGTAACGAGTTTTAAGTCTTAAAGATGTTTTGAGGGTACCTATAGAATTGCGAGTTCTTCTTATTGAAGACACATTTTTGACGTTTTTATTCTGCTTCCCGTGAGTTTTTATTTTAATAAGTCGATATGTGCTATGTATCCAGGCCCCAATTTCTCAATTCCTAAAATTACTGAATTTCTGGCGATAAAGGCGTCCGTAGGCTACGGAAACTGCTCACCACCGCGCGGGCCGCGTGCTTGTTTGCCGCCACTTCGATAATTTTAATAAAATCGTAAAGTATCGTCACTAAATAGATAATTTCTTGGTGAAGAATTTTTTACAATTGTTCCGAGATTT
Source organism: Lathronympha strigana (assembly GCA_949128165.1). Classification (NCBI taxonomy): domain Eukaryota; kingdom Metazoa; phylum Arthropoda; class Insecta; order Lepidoptera; family Tortricidae; genus Lathronympha; species Lathronympha strigana. Next base: position 18,362,468 of record OX421917.1, on the reverse strand, counting down.
ATTTGTGTTTTAAAGAATTGTCGGTAGTTTTTTGACAAGAGAATGAGGCTGTGTCGGAGTTTCGTTACATATCACACAGGCGGATTTTCCTAAAATTCTGGCCAAAACTAATGGATTGAATTAAAAGTTAGAAACGCTTTAGGAATCAAATAAAAACATATTTAAATTAAACTACAGCTTTATTTAAGGTCGATTCACTGTTTCTATATTTATTTTATTAGTTTTTTTCTTACATGTCCAGTAAATACTTAAGTTCTTTTGGATAATCATTTATTTTTGAATCCTTCTTGTAATGTTTTCGTGAAATATCTGTTATGTAAGGATCAGATGATACAAGAAGGTTATTAAACACATCCTCTACATTTTGGATCCGACTAAATTTTCTCGAATAACTTTCTCTGTACATTTTTATGTCTTTATTTCTGGATTCTTGAGCTTCTTCTGAAAGTAACCCCAATGGCACTATACAATTTTTCATTATTTCATGGCCATGAAATAAGATTTTATGTACAGTTGTTGGTAGGGGGTACCATGGATAATGTTTGATAAAGACAACAGCTGTCTTGCCGCAATAAATTTTAAATTTGTTTGGATTAACTGGAAACGTACTTGTAAGTGCCAAAAGGATTATAAGAAAGCGATATATAATATTTTTGTTTATGCCTGTAATTTCACCTGAATCTTCGAAACAGTGAAAAAATTTTCTCGCTGTATTCCCGTCATTGCTACTACCAAATCCGGGTTTGGGTTTGTCCACTATTAGGCCCATTTTTTTTCTAAATTCTTCTTGGATATATTTTTTTCTAACTTCTACTTTACTCTTATTCTCTGCACTTCGAACTTGCCACCTACATATAGTTAGTCTATAACTTACATGAAGCAAACATTCAAAAAGGCGGATCCAGGCATGTAGTGGGGATATCCCAAAATTTAAAAAATCCTCGTTGACAATTTTCCTTGATAAACTAAGACGTATACTATTAAAGTCTTTTGATGTCAAATGACATAGGTAACATCTTTGGTTTGATTTAGTGTCAGTAATAGCATTAACGGTTTTCCCATCAATCATACACAAAATTAAATTATGCTTTAACTGTATTTCAATACCATTCTGCTCTATTTTCGTTGCTATTAATGATTTTATTTGAGTTTCAATGTCTTTGACGCACTGTTTAATCAAATCGGTCGACTCTTTGGCGAAAAGGAGCACTAAGGGTCTGCAACTTCTCGGGGAAGATGCAGTTGGGTTTCTCCATATAATTGTTTTACCACTTCCGCTTAGGTTGTCTACTTCTAACTGTATAGGAGCAATAGTTATCAAATATATACTAGAATCTGAAACCGTCTCATCCTGAAATAGTTGTTTATATTCAGCTTGGCCAGATGTACCATCACATCCCCATTTCGTAATCAAAGACATGGTATCAAGTTGGTCTTTAGAAAGCGAAGAAATGACTTCATGCAGTGAATGAACAAGTCTCATTGCTGTATGATCTAACAAGTCTTGGATAGCTATTTTTACAGATGATTCACTGACCAATATATTTTTAGGATAACATCTCTTTTTGGCGCAAGTAACATTTTCGTAAGGAGGATAGATGTTGCAGTAATGATCACTTGCACTTTTCCTAATTAAATTGTATTGGAACTTGGTAAGTTTTGCTCCAACAACAAGTGCTAAAGCTTCATCTGGTGTGAAAGGAATGTGAGATTGTCCAGAAGTGGCTTCTTGTTTTGTAATTATAGTTTCACATTCTTTAGCAGATTTCAGATCACCATCTCTTTTGAAGTTCATTTTAGCAGCAAACAAAAGTTCACTACTAGTTTTTTCCTTACGTAAGTCTTCGGTTTTTCTGCGTTTGGACCGATCACTACTCTCACAGAAATCTTTCGAAGGTCTTCCGCTTACTTGCTTTGAAACTTGTTTCTTAACCACGAAACAAATACCATTACTAAGCCAATTACATTCTTTTTTATTGAAATAGGCATTGTTTCTTCTAACAGATGCCCACTTTTGTTTGTAGTCGAATACGAACTTAGATAATAATTGTTTTGAGTCATTTGTTAGACCATCCTTAACACCTAAGAAACTTGCTACTTGGTTAAAAAGATTGTTAAGTTTTTCATTATTATCTTTCGAATTGCACGTTCTATAATATTCAAGCAATTGTTGACGACTTATAATGATATTCTCAGAAGATGAACCTAAAAACAAAGAAAAAATAAAAAAAAACCGTTTTCGTGATTTTTACTTCCAACTGATAATAGTCTAATAAAAAACGGATTAGCACGTATTAGCAACCTAAACTATCAAAATAGTTTAGCTAATATGTTTGTCTTTACTATAATATTCATTCAGTAGTCAGATTCTATTGAATATTGAACTTTATACACTAATATAAGTAACAAACAGGTAAAAATTCGATTGTAAATTAACTTTTTTTTCCTGTGTATAAACAAACTGAAAAGTATGAACATTCATCTTCAATATATAGTTACATACCTCCAGCTTCACAATCCATTATATAAATCACACCAAACAACTTCAAAACAATAGAATATGTTATATAAATACACTTAGTTTTACCAAGTAATTAACCTTTGGTCAGAAGTCGATACTTCGTTAATGTGGGTAGTTATGAAAACGTTCGTGTAAATTATTATGAGGGTTGTCATTAAATCTTAGGAACGATACAGATACAAAAAATAAAGTCACGGGACTATTATCGTTGATTTGGTACATTGGACTTTTGGCCAGAAATTTAGGAAAATCCGCCTGTGTGCATATGTCGTGTTTCTTGCGACATATGTCTAGAGCTCTTCACAAAAGTATTCGTTTTTAATGGTAATAATGATGTTTTTATTTATAAATAACATTTTGGCGGCAAACAAGCATACAGCCAGCACAAGTAAAAGGCTCCCGTAGCCCATAGACGCCTGTAATACCAGTAATTAATGATGCTGACATTTGTCACACCTGTCGCCGTGGTAAAATTAGGGCCAGGAAATGCGGGTGAAGTTTATTCCTTTGGCGGGAGGTGCGATGGTAAAAACGAGACGGGACCACTTTCAGCAATTAGGTAACGAATCCAAAGATAACGAAATGAGTGAGAGCGCAGTGCCAGGATGCTAACCCATCGCCCACAATACACTTGAACAACAACACCCACGGGAGTAGAGATGGGTCGCGGGTATTTACCCAATCTACCCACCCAGGTAAATACCCGGTAAATACCTATCTACCCGGTATTTACCCGTATCTACCCAAATCGAAGGGTAGATACTCTTTATCGTAGATATTATGGTTTTAGGTTATATAAATGTAACGCGGTGCATCTATTATTACGAATTTACGAGTATAACTTTAGCAAACAATGACATTATCAATGTGGTGGTTGAAATTAATTAAAAACAATATAAAAGAAGAAACTGACTGACTGAGTGACTTAATGACTGACTGACATATCAACGCACAGCCCAAACCGCTGGTCCTAGAGATTTTTTTTTTTTTATGCTATAGGGGGCAAACGAGCAAACGAATCACCTGATGGTAAGCGATTAACGTCGTCCATGGACACCCGCAACACCAGAGGTGTCGCAAGTGCGTTGCCGGCCTTTAAGGTGGGAGTTGATTCCAAATTTGGCAGGTAGGTTCCTTATAAAATCTAATGGTGCACTAAGAAAGGATTTTTCAAAATTCAATCCCTGAGGGGGTGATTTGGGGGTCCAAAGTTTGTATGGGGGCACAAGATTAGTTGGACTATTATATTTGAAACTTTACAGGAGTATTCATAAATATAAATAAGTTAATATCTATTTCAGGTTTTTTGATAATTCAACTCCTAAAAGGGGGCAAAGGGGTGAAAAAGTAAAAAAAACAACATGGGTATCGTTTTTATGGTTTATCGGGTCGCTGATTTAATGAACAACAACCATTTTAAAATCCAACGAGGTGGGCGTAAGATATCTTCCATTTTGGGGCGTGATGGGGTTGAAATCTTAAAATATTAATATGGGTGTCGTTATATGTTTATTTCTGTTTCTAGAGATTCCAAATTTAGCACTTAGGTTTCTTATGAAGCCTAAGGGTGCACAAAGAAAGGAGTTTTCAAAATTCATCTCCAAAGGGGGTGAAATGAGGGTACAAAGTTGGTATGGGGAAACAAGATTAGTTCGATTATTTTATTTGAAATTTTCCTAAAGATAAATGAGTAAAGACGTGTTTCAGGCTTTTTAGAAATCAACCCCCAAAAGGGGGGAAAGGGGTATTATAGTAAAAAAATACAAGATGGGTATCGTTTTTCTGGTTTATTGGGTCGCTGATTTCGAAAACAATAACAATTTCTACATCCAACGAGACGGGCGTGAAATACCATCATCTCTGATGGGTTGCGATGGGGTTGAAATCTTAAAATATCAATATGGGTGTCGTTTTTATGTTTATTTCTGGTTCTAGATATTCGACATTTGGTACGTAGGTTTCTTATAAGGTGAAGGGGTGCACAAAGATAGGATTTTTCAAAGTAGGGGTAAAATGATAGTCCAAAGTATGTAAAGGGGAAACAAGAATAGTTACGACTATTTTATTTGATATGGGTGTCGTTATCGGGGCGCAAATTTCGAAAACAACAACAATTTTCAAATCCAACAACGATTTTCAAAGCCAACTTAGCGGACGTGAAATAAATAAATAAAAAACCGTTTTTGTATGACGGTTGAAAATTACGTTTAGTACACGGGCGAAGCCGCGGGTTAAAGCTAGTATATATATACATATATAAATGTGAGTGCCCTGACAGACTGACTGACTAATAAACGCCGTGCCCATACTACTGTAGTTAGTTTTACTGTAAAGTTTGTATGGATATGGCGTAAATTTTAAGTGAGAAACTTGAAACTTTGTGTATACATTTCTTATTAAAATAAACGAACTTACCGGCGTTGAAAATGGGTTGAAACAAGGCTGTATGATTTTTCAAGTGAGATTCTTGAAAGTTGCTTATTGTAAAACAAGAAAACTTGTTTCAGCGTTTGTTGATATGCTTCTCCGAAGGGGAGAAAAAGGGATTGAAAGTTTGTATTAACGCAGGGTCAAACCTAATGATGCTAGAAATTGACATTTTCGTGGTGGGCTACTTATAAAACGAGTACAAATAATATGATTTGATTTTTAACCCCCAAAAGGGTTAAAAGAAGAATTGAAAGTTAGTATGTATGGGGATAGTGCAAAATATTAAGTGAGAGGTTTGAAACTTCGTGTATATTTTTTTTATTAAAATACAAGTAAAGCTATTTCAAGGTTCTTCGAAGTTCACCCCCTACAGGGGTTAAAGTGGGTTGAATGATTGTATGAGGCTGTGTGATTTTTAAAGTGAGAATCTTGAAAGTTCGTTTGTACATTCGGAATTGTTTTAAAAAAGCGAGTTTATTCAGTTAACAAAAATAATTTAATAAATTATTCAAATATACATCAGTTGCAAATTAATGGTATTGACGGTTTGACGGTTTTTATAACAGCGTAAATTAATAATATTACAACAAACAATGAAAAAAAGACAATCCTGACAACGATATAATGGTTTGCTAGATGATCCAGTAAACTTCGCCTACATATATCTATTAGTTTTTAAAGTCTCATTAAAAAAATACAACAAAATCCATACTAATGCTAAAATTGTTTTTTTAAAGTAATCACACAAAGATTTGAATTTTAAATAGAAAACTCCCGTGAGTATTAGACATATTAATATACTACTAACATGTCGAGCTATTTTCGCCTTTATAGACGTGAGTAACCCGGTCTAAGTATATTAAGATTTGAATGTTTGAATTCCGTCCGTACAAAATTTTCAACCCCTATTTAAACCCATTCAGGGCTGAAGTATTTAAAGCCGCTTGTTATAAGGTAACCCGCTGTGCAAATGCCAATTTTGTAGATTCAGTACTTAGTTTTGACCCAGCGTTACTACAAACTTTCAACTTCCTTTCATCCCCTCAGGAGTGGAATATAAAAAAAGTTGAAATTATTTTTTCGCTTTACAATGACTAGAGTCTGTCTATGCTATGTTCCCTAGTTTTTGATAGCACATACTACAAAAGTGTTAAGGAAACGTTATAATTTCATAGAAGTTTGACTTTTTATAGAATAGGTACGTAAGATACTTAAAATACTTAGAGATAACGTGGTTTGACTCTAGTCTTTGACCGTATTTTAAGTCCCTTACTAAAATTTACACGATCTAAAAACAAACTTTCAACCCCTTTTTAACCCTCTAAGCGCCACATGCATCACCCAGGGTTAGTTGACTGACCCGGATTTACCTACCAAATTCCATAGTAAAAAAACGCTTAGCTCCGGTTTAGTTGGCTAACCTCGGGTGATCTAAAAGGATCTTAGAGGATGAATTTCAGAGCGCTCTACCCGTTTAATTAAACCTTTCCTGGACTTTGAAGTTATTTCAAATACTATTGTTTTATACTGTTTTTCGTGATTGATCATTTTTATTGACTTTCTACATTCAAAATATCCCAAAACACATAAATAATAAGAAACAAATGAAAAAACGAAACAAAAATAATTTGTATGGACACTAATACTATTAAAACATAAGTAATAAAACAGATTTAATACAATAAGTTATAACAAAAAAAAATCAGGCATAAAATTTGTAAGTAAAAATAAATACCCGCGTATCTACCCGTGGGTAGGTAAATATCGGGTATTTACCGGGTAAATACCCGCCCTTGGGTATTTACCCGGGTAGTTACCCATCTCTACACGGGAGATAGGAAATTAGCTTAGCTTCATTTACTTATATATTTCGGGATAGTTATGTTTGCTTATGTAAATGATTGATTATTTCATTGACATGTAGATAACGGACACATTGCAGGCAACCGGCGTATACAGATATGAAATAGGGGTGGCGACTAGGTTTAAAAACTATTATTCTAATTAGTCCGTCAGTAAGATTATCCAAAATTATTAGACACGTATTTTTCCCTTTTTCAAGATAACTTGAATTGACGAAGATGAAGAGCGTCAAAGTTCCGTGGTTGGGCTGGTGACGTCACCATTAGATACAAATTGTACCTAGCTGTGACGTCACGTGAAACTTTAAAGCATTGTATTTCCGCCATTTTTCATTTGTCGAACAAAAGAAAAAATACGTAACGTACATTTTTTTATAATCGAACAGACGGACTAATTAGATGTTTTTGTCCTCAACATCATTTTAAATTTAGAATTCTTATCTCCATAACATTTTCATCGGTCCGGCCATTTAGGGAAAACAAACAACAATAATTGTATACCTACAGACATGAAACTCCCAGCTTTATTTTGAATTTAAAATTCTTATCTTTGTAATATTCTTACCCGTGTTAGTGATTTCGTTTATTTCATTTGCCGTTCTCTAAATTATCAAAATTGTTCCATGAAATAAAATCAGCATTTTTAGAACGATGTGTTTCAAGATTCGATAAATCTCATTCTTACTTTTCTTATCAGAATATCTCAAAAAACGCTGAAATGTTTAGTGTTCCAGCAAGAAACGCTGGCAAATGAAACGGTTGCCAAATGTAGCACTTGCCAAAGAATTGTTGATCAAGTTATTGGAGACCGATAGTTTTGAATTTTTCATCCAGCCAGAGCGGAAGTTTGAAATAGGATGTGAACAAGAAAAAATCATAAAAACATTGACTAGATGCCTTACCATGATGTCTTAACGCAATTCAGTTTAAGCTCAGTTGTATGGAAACGACTCAGTTTAGGTCGTCAACTGAATCGCGTTAAGACGTCATGGTAAGGGCCCCATGGCGTAGCTGATCTAACTGTTTATTTGGTATTTATACTACGTATCTTTTATCCTCAAAGATCTCTGATATATTTACTACCTTTGAGAATTGGCAATATAAACACCAACAAATTACCAGTACAAAGATTCCTGACGTATTCAGAGAAAATCATTGAATGTTATTAATACTTACCCATCATATTGGCTTTGCCTTGTCTTATCTCGGTGCTGAAACGTACTGCGAAGATCGAAAATTTGAAATTATCAAGCTGCATCTCTTTCTAAGGAAATGTTATAGAGAAAGATACAAATTCGTTCTGTCGATTTCTGATGAAGGGATCGCAAAAGTCTCTCAAGCCACTGTCTGTCTTTTTATTCGTGTAACCAAATGAGAAAGTAAATGTAAATAGGGGTTTTGATACACGCGTGGGATTCGATTATTTTGGAGCCTTGGTAGCAGATTTTGTGTTTGGTATTTTGGTACAATTTATATTCAGTTGAGCTTATTTAGACATAACTACACGAAATTACTCAGTAACGATGTAATCAAATCTTGATAGTCGAGTTTAATCTACTCCTAATAACCAAGATATGAAACAGTGTAAGTAAATACAGATGAATACACGATGATTTTTAATCGGTGATCTGAAACCATTTTTCTAATTCAGTAATCGATGGCGATCACAATTATACAGCACGTATATAAAACGGAGTTACTTTTTTTAGTACCCATGTCCAGTATACACATACACCCTAAATAAGGCATGATAAAAACTTAATTCTGTTCCATGTTAGTGTTATGTAAGTTTGATCCCTATTAATTACTGGGATAGAGAAATAGTACCTGGTCACCGGTTAAAAATCATCGTGTATATAAATAGTACCTAAGTAATTTTCAGTCTGCAGCAAAATTTAGTATGAGAGCGCGGTCAAAATATGTAATTACATTGGTAGGTTTTATCATCTGATAAATAAGATAACAATAACAATCGCGGTAACAGAAGACAATATTAAAAAATGTCATATTAAGTGCATTGGATTAGGGCTAGTTTCTGAGATAATTGCAATTTTTATTTAAAAATTTACCGCCACTCGGTTAATAACGCGTTTTGGAATGCGATAATGCTACTATGTGGTCTAGTTTAGACATGATTTTTGACAGACTTCAAAGTGACAGTGTGATGTCTTTGCAAAACTCGGCTCTACCAAAAAATATTTTTTTTGTATTTTAAGTGGGCCTTTTCTAAATGAAATTTACTTACCATGTATCAAAGCATATAAAAAAGGATTTTTGTTTTTTTTTTGGTCGAAATGACCAAAAATCATTTGACATTTTTTGTTTCTTTTAGCCTCAGGAATACGCTGCCAAAATCTCTCGCAATGCTCACGGGCACCGTGTATATGTTATTTAGTAACTGGTGACTGTAATGTTTTAAATCAATAACGAAAACCCGTTCTAAAGTGTTTAATTTCAATGAATAACAATTGCGTTAACAGACGACAATATTAACGTAAACTCAGAATAAACAGTCAAGACGCTGACTTTCCAAAATCAGAAGAAACTTACAGCATTTGTCTTAAAGTCATATGTTTAATCGGAAGACGAAAGACAAACAAGCTTGATAGCTTTATTGTTTTGACTAGTCGCTAAAACATTCCCAGAGTGGAATCAATTAATTAGATGTCCCGTGAACTTCGTATTAGCTCAGATATGGCCATGCAGTTAGCGTAAAGAAGCAGTTTACATTAATTTTGACAGTATATCTCACATACGTATTTTTATCACAATAGAGTGACATGTTTCGGCCATCATGATGTCATCGAACAGCAGAGTAGAATATCATTATTTATGTATTCATGGTGATTAGTACCTATAACTTATGAGAGTTTAAATTGTATGCATATGTATGTATAAGAAAACTTAATTGAATATATTACATACATCTTTTTTTTGATGCCTTGAACAAGAGACGAGTGTAAGACCTAATGTCTCTTGGAGACATTTTATTTTTGACATTAACTTTATCAATTGGTCATGTACGGAAGCAGGCTGATAGACGGAGAGTTAGCTACGGAAATAGGTGTACAATTTATAGAGCCACGAAATCCCTTTACATTTTATCATTATTAATTAATCTGGGCGCCTGGCAGCTTCTCAGCGGTGGGTATGAAAGTTGCTCTTTGTCCTGTGTTTGTCCTTGTTTGTGATGGACTGAATATTTACGCTAGTATTTTTTACACACGATTTTGAAGGTCTACTCTAATGAAAAATTAAAATGCCTGGCAATGTTATATTCGAATTAAATAGGTACATAATTAGCAATTATTACGCACCAAACTCAGAGCTTTATAAATTGCACACCCTCAATTGATAATAAAACCCCTTAGTTGCCCAACCACTGCCACACCCATCGCTGAACAGCCAGGCGCCCGGGTCAATTAGTAATGACAGTATGGCACACGAACTAGAGGGGTTCTTAGTCCATGAGTGAGAACCATTTAGTGCACAATTAGTTAGTCTTTATGTTATATTTACTCTGAATGTCTGAAATAGGCCACACCTCTTGCGTGTAAAGCCTATTACCGCCTACAGGTGCAACAAAATCGATACGCGTGTGGGTTCTTGACACATCTCTATACATAGGTAATATCTGGCCGAATCTTAAGCATAGGTATCACATAGAGGTATAGTTTCGTGCTAACGCTGAACACAAAGTGAGCAAGAGAGAATTCATTTTTATACGAAAATTTTACGAGTGCGAAGGAGACACACAACAATTGAAAAAACCGGGCAAGTGCGACTCGGACTCGCCCACCGAGGGTTCTGCACAAAGGATGCTTTTATGATTTGACAATCGTCTTACAATATTTTACTTAATTTTTTTTTTTTAGATTTTAGATTATAAACTTGTTTTCGTAACTTATCTAGTCTGAACTAAGCCTTCTGAATTCGAATTTACATCTTGATATTATCTCAAGCCGTTCCCATTTCCTAGACATTAGGTTAGACTACGTAAAAGTCGTAAATCCCAAGCGTTTCGCTCGTTCTATAGCCCAACTTTAAAATTGGATGCAGTATAACTGTGCAAGGCGAAGTATCTCCTTAGCTAACTGTTCTAAAAGTTCACAACTAGTGCGGTTTACAATCTGCTTCCGAACAAGTTAATAGTCTGTTTTGGGACGTTGTTCTTCTTCTTCTTTTAAATAATGGCGTCTGTTCGAGAGTTGGACAATTTTGCCAATGTCAAGTATTATCAAAACAGTATATCATATATAATAGTATAGTATATTGTCACTTGGGCGACGTTGTTTTGTATTTGGCTTTGCTATTTGTAAATTTTATTGATCGAGTGAGAGTAGTAGTGTCTCCGTTGCAGCTTAGGCAATGCTTTCGTGTGTCCCTCCATTTGTTCTTCTCTACAGGTCGCATTTATCAACCAATTCTATTGTAAATTTTTAAAGAAGTCTGTTAAATACGTTTTCTTTTGTCGATAAGTACAGTTTTTGGACATTTTCGAAATGATGGGAATTGGTACAAAGGTCCTAAGCGTCATAAACCAAACCAATTAATGGTCCATTATTTCGAACAGCCTTAAGCATTTAATTTAAAAAAATAACCTACGAACTTAACGTAAACATGAACATTCGCAGTTAATTCACGAGCATTAGAAAAATTTGGTAAAATTAATCTTCGTATCCAAAGAAACAATGTTAAATCGAGCATAAAAACAAACTAATGGACGCACATTTGCCAAAACGTAAAAGGGATCCCAAGGCTATCAATCCAGTAATTTAGGGTTTTTTCAAGCCCTAGGAAAAGCGTGTAGGCATTTATTCACACCGAAAGGTATAAATGTATAGGTACATAGACGAGCGGGATAATTTATTGATTTATACAGGTGGAACAGTTATTTAGACTGTTTTATGTTTTAGTTTAGTTTAGTGAATAAATTATGATATATTTGCAGAGTTTGCCGTTGAAACCTTGGGTCCTTGGGGGCCAGAGACCCTCAAATTATTTCACAAACTTTAACACATGCTTATTCACTCCACCGGTGAGCACAGGGCTGGCTCGTCCCTCGCACAGCGTATTGGCATTGCCGTTCAGCGAGGTAATGCAGCCAACCTTGTGGCCAATGTAACAACCTACATTTGACAGCTATAATTTAACTTCTATTGAAGTGATGCTAACCCACTTAAACTGACAATTGGGTTTCATAGATTATTTAGGGTCCAATCATAATTGATGAAGTCTAAATCCACAAATCCGCGTCACTATTAAGCAAATTAAATACACCCTTAACTATATTCGTCTACTCCGCAGCCGTCTTTTTACCAAAATTATAAAAAATTACCTTATGGAGCCACTCAGGCTGTCTGTCTGTCATTTTATGTTTACAATCGTAATACTAATGCTTTTAACTACCTAAATAGCCTCAAAGTACCACACAACCTGCCAGCAACGGACAACACTGACATAAATACGATTACAATTCTCACACCGAAAATAGGCCTTTGTTAAAACGACATAAACGTTCTGATAGACTATCTGTGTCACAAGATTTACCAAAAGACTAAGGCAATGGTGGCTGCCGTATTATCTCTCGCGGCCCTACTTATCCGTGGATCTTGTATCCATATAAAAGAACTGTCAAAGTGATGTTTTAAATGTTCCCGCCTGGCCCACATTCCTAGCGGCGAATTGACTAGCTTTAATCCCCATTCGAAACATAGTGACTGCTGAAACTAAAATTTAACTACTGAAGACACTGTAATGCCAAAAAAATAAGTCAAACGATGTTTTAAAAGTCTCTGTCAACCCACAAGCAATGATTCAGATTCAGATTAATTTATTTCATAATACAGATTACATTATAAATTGCAGGCATGTCAATCTACAAGTATTCATATTATGATTAAGTACTGTTTTAGTTTTCAAGGTGCATCTTTATATGAACTAAATTATTTATTCACCGCTCTAAAGTCATAAACAAAGTTAATAACTGATCAAGTCACATTAAAGCTAGTTTGAACGGCTCCTAGCGAGGAATATTAAAACCGGCAGCTGCCACCTTCCGTATAGCTTAATCTTGGAGATATTTCATAGCTTGAGAGACATAAATTTGCACATTTTATGATAAGTAAACTTCAGTGCCTGTATTCTAACCTGATGTCAACTATTAAAAGATTGTAAGTAAATAATCAGCTTTGAATAAATTTTAGATTATTATAACAATTTTTCAATATTTCATAGAAATAATATAGTTCTAATTAGACAAATTCGAATATTGTTTTGGTCCCCACGATTAATTTGCATATTAAAGGAGATTGCCGTTTCATGTATAGTGGCCCTGTACCTAAAAGAAACTCGTTGTTCACCGATGAAATCTTTACCAAATCATAACTGCAAATCACACATCCTAAATATTTAGAAAATCGTACGCCGGAGTACGTAGAAAATTGAGATTGAAATTGTGATTCTAAGGTTCGTTTTTAAGTAAAATAATCACATTTTGGAAAGTACATACATGTGATTGCAAAAGACTTAGGGCACACGGATATATGCTCATGCCATTCTTATACCGTAGGTATGTATAAAATTGAGAGTGAAATCGTGATTTTAAGGTTCGTTTATTAGTAAAATAATCACATTTTGGTGAGTACATCTGATTGAAACAGACTTAGGGCACACGGACATATGCTCGTGCCATTCTTATACCGTAGGTATATTATTATGTCAATGAATTACCTGTATACTAGCGTGTAAAAAAATATGGACTTAGATCAATTTGACGCATTCAAGACAAATATATTAGGTATTTATGAAACTAGTAAATAGCTAAATTGACTTAAAACAATCTGCACACTTTGTAATTCAAGGACATCTGGTATTGGAATTAGTAATAGAATTAAGTGAATTGACAGTATTATTGACGCATGACCAATTACTCATATTGTCGCACATGTGGGTTGACATTAAAGAAACTAATTTAACCAATAAAAAGTTTTTCAGACCAATAGCAACTTCATTTCAAAAGCGGGGAAAATACATATTGGCTTATGTATATTTTGAGGAGGGGGAACTGTGGTAGCTACCATATAAATTTAATCCAAGACTTAATACTACGACGGTAGCATTACGTTACTCAGTTTACGTTAAACTGGGTCGAACTCGAATCCTGTCATTCGGCGGCTTTCGCTCGATATTTTTATTAGCATACTGGAACTTGGACATTGGGTATTTTTTACCAGATAGCGAGTATTTCCAGGTTTTAATAGACAACTAGGTATTTCAAAATAGACTCACCATAAATGTAATCTATCTCTATGAAATCGTGAAGTTTTCATGACGAAAACAGTTTTCGAAGCTCAAGACGGTATAAAGTAAAACTAATCTAAACAATACTAATTTAGATATGCAACAACGCCAACAACAGAGATAAAGCACTGAAATACCTCATATTAGGGTAGGTTGGCCAAGTTTGGAACGACATTGCCCGAAGATCCCCGATTTCCAACTTCAGTGTTCCGCAGATTAGGGATGGCTCTAGTCAAATCTCTGCGAGTTCAAATTGTTTTCCTTGACAGTTAGGGACGCATTCTATATAACTGCATTTATATCCGCTGTTTGCGTGTCTTTATAAACCTTATTTATTTTGTTTGGTTATATTTTTCAGTGGCAAACAAGCTTACGGCTAGTATAGTCTAGCCTGGGGCCTGCTAACTGGTGGTATTCACTCTTTCTTAACTTTTTCTGTAGTATATTTCAGTTTATAATTTATATATAGTAGTGTGAATACTTAATAAACAAATAAAACATGAATCAAAATATTCATTACAAATAATAAATGATGCGATTAATGCTTTACAATCATAAGTATTAAAAAAATTGAGTTTATGGTTAACTCAATTTATGTACAAAAAAACAGTCTTACGAAAATAAGTGACACCATTGCCATATCATCGGGTTTGTACCTACTCGTAAATCGCGATGGTGCCGCGGATGTCGGTAGTGTTCTTCGTGGGCGAACGAACGCGTTGGCATGGGCCATCATCAGAGAAATTCAGGTGGCTATATACCTCAACTTCGGTCCTACATAGTACCTACACCGCGTCGGCGTTGAGACTGTTGATTAATATGGAGATGGACTTAATTATTTTGTCGCTATTTATTTGACAAAAAAAGTTTTTACTTTTGAATGTTTTATGAATGTTTTTACAGGCTCAAGCGAAGATGGCTGGTTGACCTTGACACCTTTCTTAACAACTAGCCGGAAGAAAAGCAACATCGGGAGTCATGGACACCCTGAGGAGTGGGTTTTGCCCAGCAGTGGGACACTGAAATAGGCTAGGATAAAAACTTTTTGAAAAGAGTTTCTCTTAATGTTCCATAATTCAAAACACGATACCTATAACGCTCTTAAAAGATTCACCCCGATATTTTTTTTGTTACACCCTCTTTGTAGTTAAAACTGTGTAGCGTTAACAAAATTGCTGAAAATAGTCATAACCTAAATATTTTGACAGCTATCACTATTTTCTGATGTTTTATACAATCCCGTTGATAAATAAGTAAATATTGGGGACGATGTCGCACAGCTAAATTTAGACCGAAACTAAGCAAAGCTTTTACTATGGGTACTAGGCGACGATATACATACTTACATAGATATATGCATAGGAAATGCCTATGCATATATAGGAAACGTCCATAACTCAGGAACAAAATATTCGTGATAAGCACACAAATAAATGTCCTTACCAGGGTTCGAACCCGAGATATCCAGCTTCGTAGACAGCAAATAAATAATATTTTTAAAAAGCCAACTTCATACTTGCTAAGCGTGTAGGTATAACGCTGCGCAACTTTGCGTTCTTAAAAATACCAAATTGGTGGCAAACAAGCACACAGTCCGCCTGATAGTAAGTAGAATTACTTACTATCTACTATGTTACTGGTGACCGAAGAGCTGGTGGCTTCCTCGCACAACGTATCAGCATTGCGATACAACGAGGAAATGCCGCCAGCATCCTAGGTACAATGCCTCAAGGACCTACTTTAGATTTAAGGTAGGTAGAGGTAGGTAGTTAGGTAAGTTACACTTACTGTATATATTTCGAGAATAAATGTTTTTATATCTACTATGTATACTATATCTACTATAATAATTTTACGAATTATCAAGTTGGCGTGGTGAACTAGGGGTCCGACGTTGACAACCCTAAGTAGGTCAGATTAGGAATTAATTGTCTCTAACTTGTTGTAGTTATAGAAACCGCTTAAGGATTTGTTCTTGTTCCAAACTATCTCGAATATTTAGTAAGTTAACGATATTTGAACCGACCTCTACAAACTTGTGTAACAAATCTGTTTAATATTGAGAAAAAAGGAAATGTGGGAAAACTTATGACCTCGGGCGAGATTCGAATTCGCGACTTTGGGGTGTTTCCCATATGAGCTCTATTGCTTTTATATTGTTCTATATTTGTATTTTCTTAATGTGGAACAGGTAGTAAAATTTTAAAAATAATCTAAATAAATGTTTTTTTTTTAAACGAGCGATAGAACGATTGCTTTTTGCAGCTAATAAGATCAATAGAATTAAAGAAAAGACAATTGATATTATAAAGAAATTTTAGATCCATAAAACACCCCAATCCATTGATGAGTACGAGTAAATTGATAAATATTAATACAAAACACTTTTAGAAAAGAAGATATTATTCTAAATGATGTGCCACTTGACCCATATTATAATGTTGGAACTAATCGGCTTTATTGTAGATTATTACGTAACGTCGACCCTCAAGTTTCAATATCACTGTTGCATTACCTACTATTGGTGTTATTTTATTTATACATATTCATAAAAGTATATCTTTAAAACGGTGACTTAGCATACGTAGCTGGATGTGCTCTGTTTCAATACCGGTAAGCAAGTTTTTCCTATGCCATTTATTTATTTACAAAATTTGGGAAGGTAATATATAACTGTAAATAAACTTTTTAAAGTAAAAAAATTGTAGATGCCCATAAATCATGGAGTCATTTTGATTATTTAGACTCTTACATCTATGACGTTTATGCAAACATCAGATTTAAAATTATCGTAACATATCGTTTCTTACTAAAATTTACCATAATATTAACTATAATTTTAGTTTATTTAAGTCGTATGTGTCAATAGAGTATTTAATAAATATTTACTATCATCTAGCTTCATTCGCTGCATCTCACAACCTCCACCTTGAGAAAAGAAACAATTTCGATGACCAGCCGGGATTATTCATATATTCCTCTACCCTTGTCAGAGGTTGGTTTAAATTATAATGCGCACACAATATAGAATTAGAACAAGAGGTCTTATGTTCGTGAGAATAGGGGTCCCCGAGCGCAGCCTTGTACGGTGCTCCATTATACCTATTGACCTATTTGTACAGTCAGCATTAGCCTTAGCGTGACGCAATATATCGCAATATATCCTTATTCCTGTTGCAACGAATGTGTTATGCGATTTTAGCCATATAATTTGGCTATTTAAATAAATAACCGAGATTTTGATACACATGATGAAGGATTGAAGGATGCGGAGATCGAGGCGTTGGTGTACACAAAGTAAAAGCTATAAGAACTCATTAAATAAACACTAAATATTCATGAATAATCTGTTCAAAACGCAATTAAAAACAATGAAGACTGCACAAAACAGGCGTCCCCGGAAAAGGCATGCTTACAAAGGTAGGCTCGTCATGGCCAGAAACGTGGACAACTAGACCGATGCCAATTGCCACCTGTCTTTTTCTGTAGGCACTTATACCGCGAACGGCTACAGGCAGAGATCCAGTCCAAACTCGCCCGTCAACAAGCTGGGTTCGCCCGGAAACAAGCAGAAGCAGAGAAACAGCGCGAGCGTGGCCTGGGTGCTAGATAAGTCAGCCAAATGTAGTTAAATTTATTCTGTATGTAACGCCGAACGGCAAACTGCGACTTGGGTGCCGAATTTTCGGACAATCGGACGAATTTCGTTGGAGCCTCTTGAGAACTGCGCTCGTCACGATCCTGTAATTGAATACGCGATGGATCACAATATTGACTGGCGTTTCATCACACCTGCGTCTCTTTTTATGCATGGAGCCTGGAGCGGTTTGTGCGAACTCTGAAAACAGCACTCCGAGCTTGCCTTTCAAATTAACCATTGAAAGAAGAAATTCAATACACACTCCTACTCGAGGCAGAAAGACGGCTCACATATGTCCCATCTTCTTCCGACTCACCAGGAGCTATAACGCCATTCCACTTTATTCTCGGCTCCTCATTTATCTGTCGTACCGTGGACCTCTTCTTTGACGAAACCCTTGGAGCTTGCGGACAAATTCTGGGTACCATGGTTGCGGGAATACTTACTTGCCGATGCTTCGATCAAAAGGACCCAACAATGCTACATCAAATCTTGGTCTGGGTGACGTAGTGCTGATCGCTGATCCTAACGTCCCTTATGACTTGTGGCTACTAGCAATGGATAGTGAGTATCTACGTAGGGCCTAACGGAGCGATGCGCGTAGCTGAAGTCCACACAAAAGGAGGCGTGCTGCGCAGACCGGCCCGAAAACTTATTGTGATGGAAACTGAACCTTAGCCAATAGCCAACAGCCAGTAGTTGTTGGTTGTTGGTCACTGGGGCCCGATATGTTGGCGACTGGCTGGGTTGTGGCCATTGTATATTTTTTTAATTATTTGACTGTGACATGTTTTTTTAATATTCCATTCCTAGATTCTAGCTTTAGACGGATTGTCAGTCTGCCTTTGTAAGCCTAACTAAAAGGATTGTTTATATTTTCCCATATTGTGCTAAAATAATAAAATAATTGCTTTTCAATAAGTGTTTCATTGTAAAGAATTAAGGTGGATACTTCGCGGTCTTCGTGGTGTAGCACGCTGGCAGGCGTCCCGCAAGGCGGCGTGCTCTCCCCTCTTATATTTTTTATCTTCATCAATTCCATTACTTACAATCTTTCATCTTCTTATCACCTGTATGCCGACGATCTTCAGATATACTCACAGGGTGGGCTGGGCGATCTTCCGTCCGTCATTGAGAGCACGAATGCTGATTTGGTACGCATTTCAGACTGGAGTCGCAACTATGGTCTGACAGTGAACCCTTTAAAGACCCAAGCCATTATAATCGGTAGTAACAAATTTATGACGAAAGTTGATTATAATAGTCTCCCTCCGGTTCTCTTTGATGGGATTCTAATACCTTTTTCTAAACAAGTAAGAAACCTGGGTATAATTCTGGATTGTACGTTATCCTGGATTCCCCAAGTGAGCGAGGTGAGCAGGAAGGTGTTCGCTGCAGTAGGATCCCTCAGGCGGCTTCGTAATTTTTTACCTATCGCCACTAAAATTGCGCTTGCTCAAACGTTGCTTCTTCCTATACTGGATTATGCAGACATATCTTATCTTGACCTTATCGAGGAGCAACTAAACAAACTTGAGCGTATTCAAAATCTTTGCATAAGGTTCATTTTTGGGTTACGCAAATATGACCATGTTTCTTGTTTTCGTTCTCAACTCAAGTGGCTCCCTATCCGCTATCGTCGTAACTCCCATATTCTTTCACTTCTCTATAGCATTCTTTTCAACCCTGCAACCCCCTGCTATCTCAAGCAGCGTTTTAGTTATCTCAATTCTCTTCGTTCCTCTCAAAACATGCTTCTGACTGTGCCATCCTCCTCTTCCAAATTGTATAATATTTCTTTCACTTTTCAAGCAACCCGGCTGTGGAACTCTCTCCCTCTTGATATAAGGCGTGCTGAATCTGTTGCTTCTTTCAAATCTCTCCTTAAAAAGCACTATTTATCACTTCCTTAGTTCCTGTTCATGTAACTATTGTTTTCCTGTAATTTGACTGTGTAAAATCAGTAATCTGCTATCATCATTTCGCTTAATTAGTTTGTATTAAATAAATATTATGGGATAATCTTACACAAATCGACAGTCCCACAGTAAGCTCAGTAGGGCTTGTGTTATGCGTACTGGAAGACGATATATATATATCAGATAAATACTTAAACATTTATTTATTTCTACAAAAGATGATAATACGACGTTTGTATTTGTATATATGTATTTATATATTTATGTATTTTGGTATGAACATATATATATGTATGTATATGTAATTGTGTGTGTGTTTGTTTTCTTTTTTTTTAGTAGATTTGTTTTTTCTGTTTATGTCATATATTTTGGTTCTCACATAATACTTTTTCCAGTTTTGCACCACCTAATGTATGTATACTTTTCTTAGTGTAGTGTCTCCTCTACCCAAAGGTTGTCTGGAAGAGATCGCTCTTTAGCGATAAGACCGCCTGTTGTTTGCCTCTTTTTCATGTGTAATCTATACCAGTTTGTGTTATTTTTGTTGTTTTGAGGTGCAATAAAGAGTTATTGTATTGTATTGTATTGTGTTTCCATCAAAATATTGGGCTCAACCAAATCCCACAGACTTTGCTGGCGAGGTCACCCACCACAATAGGGGAGAATCGGGCAGTCAGAGGAGCGTACTTAGGTCATCGACCGATTGAACATCCCAGGTACCGCTGGTGTCCTGAAGGCGTATCTCTGTCATCTCTATCTCTATCTCTTTCATGGCAGGAAACCGCACTCTCTCTTCTCTCTCAGTCTCACTTCGGAGGACATGATTATTTTTGGATCACTAAGCCGAAGAAGTTATTTAGTATAAACACCACTATTTTTTTTTAATTTTGACCTCTATGTAGATAAGCAGCGTTGAAAATTAAGGAACGTTAATTAAAATGACATTCAAGCAAACGAACCCCGAGCCCTGTTCTAAGAATATTCGAACAGCTCTTAAACTGGTTTGAGATAAATAAGCTAATTATTTAGAAACAGATGTTTACCTTCCGACAAGATTCTGCAAATATCTTGACACAAAATTTACGAAGGAGTTTTTACGTAGAATTCAGAGGATTGCGCTCACGAGATTGTCGATAGGGATTCATTTAATAAAAGCTGTGGCCCGTTATTTTAAAGCTTGTAACTTGTGATACAAGCGGAAGTGGTATTTATTAAAATACTAATATAGCAAAGTAGTTTCACTAGTATTTATAAGTGAACATTGTAAAACACACAGACACACAGGTTTTAACAGAAGACAATATTATTGTAAAACATCTATATTTCTGACAGCGCTGATCTTGTGAGGGCACTTGCCAGTTTCTTCTTCCAATAATCCTGTATGTAGTATAATATCCTTTTACTTCTAAGACATTGTAATTTTTCTCACACTACTGATAGTGACCACCGTAAGTCACTCTACGTAGTCGTCGATCCCAGGCGATCTTTTGCCTTCCTATATTAATCCTCTCCCTCGAATCCACTGTCACAAAAAAACGTAAACTAATATTACTAAGACCATTAACTGACTGTAAAAATAAAGTACTCGATAAATTTATTAAGTAATTTCGAATCCTTATGTACTGAACAGGACGAGTCACTGCTACTTGTGTTGATTCATGTTTACGCTTTACTTTCGGAATATCCGATTTGTCTTCAGGCTTGCCGTCTATATCCTCCATAATTCTACAAATCAAATTTACAATAAGTAACGAACGGCAAAACTGTTTAAATGAATTTAAGCACGTAAAATGCACGTTTTGATCGAATACTCCAGCGCCCCATCAACGCGTTTCAAGGAATGGTTACCATATTGTGTAAACCATTGGACGCAGCTTGAAAAGGCCTCAAAAAAGATGGACTGATGACCTGGTAGATGCCTATGTTCAGCAGTGGACGTCTTTTGACTGATAATGATGATGATATTGCATCAGCCTGCGTCCCTTCAGCCAGGCAGGGGTAGCATCGTTCCATTAAATTGTGAAACATCCTATCTGCGTACGTCTCTTAAAGGTCTGGAACATTAGGTATACGAAGAATTCAAACGAAAAATTTAATTTACCGAAACATGTTTATGTTTCTGACCCATTTTTCTGTCAATTCCGTATCCAGTCGATATAAAGTTGAGAGCAAAAATATAACCTAAAAATCCTGACAATAAGCGGTATCTCTCCCAGCCAATGGCGCGTGGTGCATATTCGCGTTATCTTCGCACTCGAGCAATTATCTAATGGCGCGAGAGGGATGGACAGATTTCGCTTTGTTGCCGGCTTGATGATGTTTTGAATCTTTTATTTGGTGTTTGAAAAAATTGAGTACATACTTTTTATAAGTGTCAGAGACAGGTATTTTTATGAGAGATTAATAAAAATAAACGCCCCAAGTACATTGGAAGATTTATAAAAAAGCATTTATAGGAGCTGCAAACATTTCAGTTTTAGTGTGTTTTTATTCTATGTAGGGCCCTTAATAAAATAATTCGACCTATTTTATGAAAATGGAGGAAAATTTAATTGGCAACTGAGCAGAGTAGAAAATACGTAAAACAGTAACTTGTGTTTAATTCCATTATTAACTCAAACTCTTGCATGACTTGCAGGAGACTAAACTTATAATTAAAGTTCGTTCTTGACTTTTTGTCATATTGCCATATTCGCAAATATTAACCAACCTTAGACGTAAAATGGGTCTTTGATTTTCCATACAAAAAAAGACAGTTTTGTATACAAAATGTATGAAAATATGCGTTATGAAACTGACCAAAAAAAAAAAAAAACGGGACACTCGTTTTCTTTTTTTAAATCAATAGCACACGTGATTCTGGTTATAAAAAACCGAAATTTCCTTTATTTTCAAAAAATAAGGAAATGGTACCCTATTTTTGAAAAAGATACCCTTACATCCATAGTTGTAAAAAGGAACAACTCATGTAAAATCTCAAATTATTTTAATGAATTTAGATTCGTATTTGCCAAGTACAGCACGCTTATGACTGCTTGCGAGATATCTTACGCTCGCGAAAGCCGCAGGATAAGAGTGCCGCGCCAATATCTCGTAGTCGAGAAAGACAACTGTCTTTGTCTAATCCGAATCATTAGAAACTGACGGGTGTCTTGTGCTGGCTACTGTTCTGATTAGACAATAACAGGTGTCAGGTGTATGTATTTGTTAGAAGTACTTTTTTTATTTTTTATTCTTCAGAACACATACAGTCATATACAAGAAATATATGTTACAAAAATATGTCAAAAACAGACCTGGAGGTTCATAAATGTAAACATTAAGAATAGGTAGTTACAAAAGCTTCTTTGCGACGAGGAAATTAAGTAAGTAAACAACAGGTTAATCTTATCAATAAGATACAATAACAAGAAAACTAAAAAACTAATAAATATTATTGTTTTATCAACATCAGATTTGATCTCGTACGTGCCTTTAAAGCATCAAGAGAATGCATAAACGGATCAATGTCACAAAAATATTCATTATAATTCTTTGTTACTCGTATGAAAAAGGTATGTTTGGAATAATTAGTACGTGCGAAACTCACATGAAACAGATCACGAGGACGTAAGAATAAGGAGCGATGCGGGACATTAAACACGATTTTTGTAGCAAATTTAACAATTGCCTTCACATTAATCTTCAAACATCCTAAGAAAAACATGCAATTTGAAATTTCTCCCTCATTCAGTCCAAAACGCTGCCAAAGTCCACAAAGCATAAGCTGCCCTCTTTGCAAATATTAACCCTACAGAGGTAAAGTACAATAAATTGTGACGGGCCCGAATATTCCAAATTTAGCTACATCTGGCCCAGATATTAGTTAGGTCCTTTAATTAATTTCTGCTAGAGTACGTTTGAGTAAGGTTCTGAGAAACTTGTATTTTCATTGTTGAGATATTATCACTTAATTAATTTATTTTTTCTAGTTTTGATGACGTAAAGGAAATATGCTACACAGAAAAATATGTAGGTAATCAAATTTATTCATCAAGTACATTTGTACGGTAACTCGAGTATCGTTGGCCGAATCGTCGTAAAAATTTAGCAGTTCGTTAGATAAATAGAAGGAGCTGAAATTGGAGAGGGCACAGCGGTTGTCGTCGATTTGCTTGCAACGTATAGTGCGGTATTTTGGTCATGTAGCACGTATGGGTGCGGACAATTTAGAGAGGCTTGTGGTGACTGGGAAGATAGAGGGTAAAAGACCTAGAAGCCGAAGTCCCTGACGCTGGTCGGACCAGATATCTGAACAGTTAAACTGTCTGCGATGCCCTTCATCAAGCGATTGAGCGTAACCGATGGCGACAACTTGTTGACAAAATTAAGAGTCACGATCCACAGCAGTGAGGGAACGACTGAGAAGAAGAAGAAGATAGATAGAATTTTTAACTTCAAATATAAGCTAAATCGGTCAAGGGGTTGCCGCGATATAGGGCTCGCGTATTCACGTTCGGAGCGAACCACTATTAGTATACTTTCTATAAAATAGTACGACCGTGACCGTAGGTAAGTATCTACACACTGCAACCCATTAATGGTTTTGCCTGAATTTTGTTGTCAATCTATGATTTTTCATAAAAACTGCGCCAAGATACACGTACCTAATAGTTGCACTAAATCACAGAAGTAGTTAATTAAAAATTTATTTATTTTCAAAATATAAATAAAATAGGTCCTTGAGGCATTGTACCTAAAAAAAAAGGATGCTGGCGGCATTTCCTCGTATCGAAATGCTGATAAGTTGTGAGAGGAAGCCACCAGCTCTTCTTCATAGTTAATTATGGGCAATTGTTTGGTTTAATAGGGCTATTTTTGAAGCATCTAAATACACAAGTATGTAAGTATACTGAACCATGTATTCTTGACGTTAAAAGAAGCAAAAAAAATATGAATAAAAACATTTTTTTTGTTCTTATTTTGAATACTTTTATACATAGCCAGTAATAAGAAATAACCACAAAAAGGGGTTTAAATATTTTCTCGTGGTGGAGGAATTTTGCGAAGCTTTTTCTGTCTTTCTAATATTAAGTCAATAAGTCGGTATGACAAAACTAAAACTCATAGTGGTAACACCGCAGTCAAAAATGCGTTTATGCACGAGTTATGATGAAAACCAGTTATAGAGCAAAATCTATTAATCTCCGAAACTATGCCAAATCCATATGACATTTGATATAAAAACATTATACTCTCTAAATGCGCTCAGGAATACACATATAAAATCTTTCGGGATGTTAACGCTTACGGTCCATAAGTACACCACCTCCCTGCTACTCCCTGTTATCTTAAAGAACGTTTCGGTTATCTCCGCTCTGTTAGATCATCTAGCAATTTGCTTCTGTCCTTCCCGTCATCCTCTTCAAAATTTTATAGCTGTTCTTTTACTTTCCAGGCTGTTCGGCTTTGGAACTCCCTGCCCCTACACATCAGGCGCGCGCAATCTCTTGCTGTTTTTAAAAAACTGCTTAAAGAGCATTACACCTGTCTCTCCCGTAATATATACTATATAGACTTACCTATCATTTATTGTCTTTCTATCTGCTTCTTTTTCACTGTATGGCTTGTATGTTACTGTTATAAGAATAATATATATATTTATTTATGTAAGTTTATGTATGTCTATTTATACTATTCTTATATGTGTATGTTTATTGTTTTGCTTGATTTGTGTGATTGTTATGTGCATTTCATCCTTTTTTTTGCAACGCCTACTCTTCATGGATACGTTTTTAATGTTTCCGCTACCCAAAGGTTGTCTGGAAGAAATCGCTTTTTAGCGATAAGACCGCCTGTTGTTTGCCTCTGTGTTAATCAAATGTAAATGTAAACCTTGTAAATGTTTTTTTTTCTTTCTCATGTACTGAGGTGTGCAATAAAGAGTATTCTATTCTATTCTATTCTACACCACGACAACTTTTTAAATAGGTATTATTTATAGCAAAACCGGCTTCTAGAGAATAGTACGTACTGTGCTTAGGTATTTTTAATACGAAGTAAAATTGAAATTATAAAAAAAATACTTGCAAGTGACCGCAGTCAGATGTGAGTTTGAATGTGTTGTTTTTTTTATTTGCCAAACATAATATTTGCAGACATTTGACGTCAAGGATATAACATAAAAATATACGCATAATGTAGACGCTCAATATTGAATGCTATCCTAGTATTTACCTTTACTTCAAACTCCAACATGCAATATCTGATATTGCATGAATTTACCCCGAATCGAAATAAACAACTTTTCGTACGACGTATTCGATTTTGTGATTCCAGTTTTCGGTGTGTAACTTCTAAAGCGCAGTTGCCAGTATGTTCCAAACTTTTTGAAACTGTTCCCGAATCATTTTACGTTTAATTTTTTTAATGAGTAAAGATAGGTTAACGGCAATCTTAATTTACGCATCTATAAGTATTTTGTGTTTTTAATGCCGTTTGGTCACTTCATGATTAGAAAAGGTTTGTGTAGAGATGCAACATGAATGTTTGTACAAATCTCGATAACTAGTCATACCTGAGTTATGAAATAAATTTCGAAACAATTTTTTACTAGTTGGTATGTGTAGGCCTATCTAGGTTTAAAATATCAATGGCGTTAAACACAACTTTCGCACAACCCTAGCTATACTCTGACCTTGGACAGACAATTCGGCACTTTCAACAGACGTCACGACTTTTGTTTTAATTAAAATGAACAAGTCCTCCGTCCGGGCAGTTAGGGCTGAACATAATTTGGCAAAGATGGCGCCTGGAAACTTGTAGCCTGTTTGCGTTTAACAACTTTATTAGTTATTATTACTTATTATGATCAATGCTTTATTGACTGTTGCTCCTATTATAAAACCCAAAAACCATGAAAACAAATTCCCTCTAGTAGATGGAACTAGATTTAATATTTTAATTTTCTGACCTACGTGAAATCTCTCATCCTCACTTTGCGACCACATTACACGATTACCAGATTACACGATTCATAAATAGGCACAGATCACCTCGATTAATAGACGGAGCGTTACGATACTCGTAGTCGCCACACTTAGGCGCACCCGTGTTACACCAATGCTATTCAAGTGTGCTGTTGGAATCATCAGCAAATTTTACTTGTGTCATTCTAGCAATTAAAATTGTGCCTATGTGTTAACCCCACTCCTTATAAACACTTCATAGTACATACATAAACTCTTGTCTGTAACTGTTCAAGAGTCAGTGGCACTTTAAGTTTAAATAATTAAGGGTTTTATAGATAGCGAAATTGGGATATATTGCAGTGACAGGTTGTTAGCCCATCTTACACCAATCCGATCCGATCCAAGAATAACGTGATAGCTCGTAGCCCTCGATGGTCACGTGACGCTTTCTATAGAAACTGGCAGATCGTCCCGGATCGGATCGGATTGGTGTGAGTCATCCTTTATTCATAGTCGAATTCTTTGACACCCACCAGATGAAAGGGCTGGGAAATTCTTAACACGTCGACTGACAACTGCCATAGATTCCGCATTATTATGAGGCTATATAGCCTATCTACATTATCCAATATGTCTCACACATGTTAATTACCGGTTTACAAGATTGGTAAGTAGGGCGTCAATGTTCCGCCTAATTTATCGTCTGTCGCGCCGTGACATACGAACAGATGGATAGATTGACATGGGACGTATTGTCATGGTATTGTGACCGACAGCAGCGTTGTTGGGTTTTTTCATTAATTTTATCCGAATACCCAAGAATGTTTATTTTTAAAGCGTATGTATAGCTACGTGTCTACGCGTACTGGTGGCCACGGAAGCGGTGGCGGTGGTGACGAAGGAATTATGACATCGTCATATGTACAGGTTCTACCTGGACAAGAATGGTGGCTGATAGGGGTTTTTGAGCACGATGGAGGAGGCATTTGCTCAACAATGGGCAACCAGTTTTTTTTTTTTGTAAAATATTTTATTTGGAAAATAAAGGTTTATATTATAATTATGTATAGCTACGTATATGTTTGTGTAATTATTTAAAGGATGTATATTTACGTAAGTGTTAGTTGTTTGATTCCTTTCGGTCATGGCAAAGACGCCAGTGTACAGGTTTACATTATTGTTACTTGGGCACTTTATGAAAATGCGTAGTTATAAAACAGAAAATATACACGTATTATCCACTAATTACAAGCTGAGGCTTTATTACTAATTACACAACACTAAAGCTCACTAAATACACTAATTCAAATTCAATTCTCGTCACTTTACTTCGCTTCGCTTCGGTTCCGATTCACTTAGATCTGCATTGTATCGCATTCAAAATTGATCTACCCCGGTGGGTCAACAATCCCGCTATTATCTCGCCCCCGATGAGTATCGGTCATGGTTCTAGAAAGTTCGCGAGTAAACTAGTAACTACCTATCGCCAACGATCATTCCAGAGAGCCAGGTAGGTATGTCCACGAATAATCTAGAATATTCTCAGCTGTTTGACTACACATTTTTACGTTTTCGTGCATTAATTAGTCGCACCGTGGTGTTGTTAACATGCTGTTTTCGGCTTTGTTTATTTCCTCTTAGTTGGTGTGAAAAGCAGTATCTGTCACACGGTATCAAAATTATTTTCTGTTATTTTTTTTTGTTCAAGTTCGGGGGGATCAAAGTGGCACTTTTCTGTTTAAGGACTACACATGTTTACGTTTTCGTGCATTAACTAGTGGAATTGTGGTGTTGGTATAATGCTGTTTTCGGATTTGTTTATTTCCTGTTAGTGGTGTGAAAAGCAGTATCTGTCACACGGTATCAAAATTATTTTCGTCTTGGGCGTTAACGCTTGAATCCCTCATCACGCTCAGGATTCTACTTTAGAATTCAATGTAGGTACGCCCTCGCCGGAAATGTATCATAAGTGTTCTAAAGCTTCTTTAAAAAATATTTTTGAAATCACCTAGGGGTGAAAATCGGGTTGAAAATTATAACGGTTTCTAAATGACCAAAGACACGGGTGAAGGCTAGTGCATGTACTCAAAAGGTACCCAAAAGGTACTTTAATATCAAGCTGAATAGAAACCTTTTCCGTGACGCTATTGTTTAAATAACAATATTTAAAAATGTTCAGAAATGAGGAGATACGTAGAAGAACGAGGGTCACCGACATAGCCAAACGGATCAGCTCGCTGAAGTGGCAATGGGCAGGCCATATAGCACAGAGAACAGATGGCCGTTGGGGCCGGAAAGTTCTTGAGTGGAGACCGCGGACCGGAAAACGCAGCGTAGGACGTCCACCGACGAGGTGGACCGATGATCTGGTTAAAGCCGTGGGGTCACGGCGGATGCAGGTTGCTTCCAACCGTAACACGTGGAGATCCATGGGGGAGGCCTATGTCCAACAGTGGGCGTACTACGGCTGATATGATGATGATGATGATGATGATTTTAAAATGTTCGAATTTTGTACATTTAAGAATCCTGAATAAATTTAAATTTTCTTTTCTTTATTTCTTACTCTTACATATAATTATTTTACTTTGTCTATGCTCGCTTTTACGAGTAACCTAGATCTGTAGAGTATTTGTAAGTTTTTCCAACTAACATTTAAGCGCTATTACGGAACCCTCGGGGCTTGCGGATTACATCCGGTACGATAATTGACTGGAGGATACGATAGCGGATATCAGGGTGTACCCGGGTGTACTCGGATATCGGCGGCTTTATACATCACAAGCCTGAGATGGAATAATGGCAGCATTATACTTATCCACAAGATGGCACAGCAAAATAACCTTGTAACGACTAGGTTTAGAACAAAATCTGCAATCTGCATACATGTGCGCAAAAGATAAAGTCTGTGAACTTTGGATTTATGGAACTATGTGAAATAAGGACTAGGATCTCGTGCATTAGAAGTGGCCTGTGACTTGAGCTAATTTAGAAAAAAAGTAACTATATTGTGTTAAGAGCTCATTAGAAGGTTCCGTGGAGCTATTAATAGACAAAAGTGAGCACAAAACGAAAGTTACATCTCCGCAATAAATCTCGATCAGTATGTGAATTGTGTGCACACTGTAATTTGCCCGTTTAAGTAATATAGTCATTTTCTGTAAGGTAAAAAATCTTCCCCAGTTAAGCTACTCGAGATTATTTTGCCTCTTTTCGTGTACTATTTAATCTATTTATATGTTATCTTGTAACGAAATTAATCGGGCCGTCGCCCCATAAACTTACATGCTGACGACAAAAAAAAGAAACAAGTGCCTGTCAAAACTTCGTGCTAACATTTAGATGGAAACAGGAAAAAAGATGGCGACTCGTGCCAAGAAACTATGCCAAATAAACTCTGATAAAGATTCGTGAGTTTACCATTGGTTTGTTTCAAGGGCGATCCCGTAGCGAATGGGGTAAAACATACGCAATGCGACTAGTTTGAAAATACATTTTTAACTAAACAATTTAAGTAATTTAGACGGGTGTTGTCTCCAATATTAAGGCCACAACAAGGTTTAATATCCGTTAAAACTTATAGTATGAAAAATCTGACACAATGCCTAAGGATAAAAGTTGACGAGTAGAGAACAAAATACACATTTCTTTTTTGATTCCGTATACTGTATAATGCGTACTGGGAGATGCAATATGATGAGTAGGTATTCAAAAAGGTAAACCGACCACGTGATCAATATCGCATGAGCCTTTAGATGCGGGTGATGTATAATTATAGAATCATTGCAAAAAATCTTGGGGAAGGCTTTAGTCCAGCAGATTTTGGGAGATTTTGATAATGATAATGATACTTATACCGCTTTCCCCGAAGCGGAAGATCCCATTTCGGGCGCTTGGACTGGCGCTCTCCAACACGGTGGACCGACCTCATCACATCTGTGACGCATTGCAGTATAAACGACAACTCTCACTCAGCCAAGAGCAGACTCTGTCAGAGCTACATGGCGTCGCATCACGAGAGAAGTGATAACGCAAGCCTGGTCCGAGACAGACAAGACCACTCTGCCAAGAGTGCCCGACTGCGAAGAGAGCCTTAAACCGCTTAATCAGTTAGTAAACAAAACAGAACCAATCAAACTTAACCCACTTTTCCTCAGACAATGGTAGGGACCAAAAGTTTCCGGCCGTACTGTTTTAAGATAAGCAAAACTAAGTTGTCCGTGTTCAGTAACCCTTTCCTTGCCGTGTTACTAGTCAACAAGTTCAGAGATTAAGAGATTGCGTTGTACGTGGAAAGAGATGAGCTTAACCCCAATAAGAAACTAGATTTCTTTATTGAGTAAATAAGGAGGACTCTTGCCAGATATTAAAAAAAAAAACGTTGCGTGTTTCGTAATATATTTATTTCAAAAAACAGTATACAGCATATAAGTAAAAACCAAAGCGCTGCAACCATCAAATACAAAACCAAAAAATATAAAACTTAACTATATAATATATATAAGGGATATAATGGGACAAATAATAATAAAGTAACACATAGGCATTAGGCTCAAAACTTCTTTCAAAAAAACTTTCGGAATTATTTCATAGCATTGTTTAAATTTGAGGTTATGTCAAAAATACACATAGAACCCAATGATGCATTCTCTTATCTAGAGTGCCAACTGAGTGTACAATTAGCGTCGTCGCATCCTAGGCAGACTGTAAAAAGATAACGTTAAAAATTAAATAAACTGTGTTAAGAGGCTGACAAAAGCTAAATCATCGCGCACTGTCTACTTCTATCGGAGTAAACGAGATCGCATTATCACCGGCCGGCCTGCTATTAGAATGAAAAACACCATAACTTAAAAAAAAAACAAAGCCGTGGACTATTTCTGAAATGTGACTCGTCTAAGTTTTAAATATGAGTATAATATATTTGTGATTTTAATTGCAAACGGCTAAGTCAAGAAAATAAAGACATAGCACCGTTTAATGATGAGCTTAAGACCAATCTTTGCAGCTATTTTCTATCGAGCCGATTTCGTTAAATTATAAATCGGCTCTGCCTAAAATCTTCGAAATACGCTGAATGAACATTTTTTTTTTCCTAAATCACTGCATAAAAATCATGAGTAAGGTGTTGTCAGTCCCTTAAAAAGGGTAAAAAATGTAGCGATAAAAAACTAAAATGTTACCAATCGCCTTTCTATGCCAGAACCTTGTTAGCGTTCACATTTTGTCTGATAACTATGCAAGAAGCATTTTTAGCGTTAATTTCTCTTGTCAACGTAACTAAATACGTCAGCAATTTTCTTCTAAGTGCCTCCTAAGTGTACTCACTTCACTTAAGGGCGCCGGCAATTTACTTAATTATCTATATAAATGCTTTAACGCTATCAAATGCGAAATATTATACCTAATTAATTAAGTTAAGGACACCTTGCTGAAAACGAGATTTAAATTTAGACGAAAATAGGCTTAATTTAATGTAGGAAGTTGTCAAGTGTCAGATTACATGGATATTTATAACTGATAATAGTAGAGCTATTGTTAAATAAACTTTTCCACTGGAGCAAGTCGATCTTAAAAATGGTCACTGGCTTAGCATAACTTCTCAAGTGGGGCGACATTTCATAGAATACATCATTTCATCAATCTTTTACCTTGACTTGCAAGAGCTTGACTTTAAACACTTTAGAACGGATTAATCGCGTTTATTAACACCAAGACCCTACGTTTCGACAGGGCGCTCATCCACACACCTTGCTACCAAAATGGTCGCGCTTTGTGCTGTTTCAAAAGAATTTCCTGCCGCGGGCGCGTCGGCTGTGGAATGATCCCTGCCGTGCCGTGTCCGTGAAGTTAGCAGATTATTTCCCAGCAGAGCATTTTTTTATCAAAGTTTTACAAGCATGCAAAATAGTTCTAGAGTTCCTGATTCTTTTTACACATAGTTCTGTCGGTTTCAGGTACAAAAAATAAACACAACATTTCGTGAAAATGCTTTGCCAACCTCACACACTTAGCAGAACAATTTACTTAACAGAGTTTTATAGTTTTTTCAATGATTCGGGAGTTGTTTTTAACAATTACAAAAGAAAAATAAGGTTAAAATAAAATTGCTCTGCTACCTACACAATTGCTCTGCTATAGGTTAAAATAACTTCTAAGCTTTTATTGGTTTGAATTTGAATCGATAATGTTTATGCAAGATGTAATTATATCACAGGAGTTCTCGGATCAAGAGGACTTGTTATAATTTTTTATATAACTAAGTTTTTTCCGAACGATGGTAAAATAAATAAAAATCCTGGTAATACACCTATGATCTATTCGGGATTTGTAGAGCGTTCTAGGCCTAGTTTTGGTCACATTCGATCACTTTACCTACTAATATCATTCTTGCGAATAGTTTTAAGTCTACACTAAGACTTATGACTAACAATAACTTTTTTTTTCGAGCGATGGTTAAAAAAATCAAATATTTGCTCTATCCCTATGGTCTGCTAGGTGGTTGGAGAGCGTTCTAGGCCTAGTTTTGGCCACATTCGATGAAATTATCTACAAGTATCTTAATGAATCTAAAGTGGAGTTCTCAGGCCTAGATGACTAGTATTTCTTTTTTTCGAGGGATGGTTGAAAAATTAAAAATGCTCGTATACACCTATGCTATAATATGTGGACCGATTAAATGCAACCTTTTTTCTGACGTGTTGTTGATTGACGTCAAGCAAGACGTAACGTCTCTATTAGCATATCCACAGGAACACGTTAGTCTAGACGTGACACAGGGCTCTAGCTCAAAACGAGACTACGCTAGATGGGCGACGTTACATTTTGCCACAAGTCGGTATATTTTACGGTAAATGGCTACTAGATCTCCTTCCAGTATGCTCTTATTCATCAATATTTCTACCCGCTGCACTTAATGCTGTTTATTGTCCTTGTTTTTCTTCCCTACGATTAGCGATAACTTCACTTGGGCAAATACAGCAGTGGAAACTTTTTTTGCATGTTTTGTTTGCAGATACACAATTTAATACAAGTTGGAAAATCGAATTAAAGGCGCACGTCTGGTAACATTTATATTACGTGATGCTTACCGCACCGGTCCCAGCAGACTTCCATTTTGAAGTACTGGTACCGTACTGGTAAGACCGAAATTTGCACCTTTGACGTGATCCCATTCAGGACAATCGTCCAAATATGTCGGCTTAGCACGTTTCGGATGGATTTGCACGCTTCTATTATGTCCTCCGACTTGAAATTTTTAATTAATCTTCTCTATTCCTCCTGGACACTTCATTCATTGTCAGCTGACATTGGTATGGGCAAATCACTCACATTTGTGTCGTCTTGACAGCCGATTGAAATCTGCTTAGCGTCCTCTTTGCAAAAATCGGCTGAAAGACTAACTGCGGTGCGCGAAACTTTATCGAGGACCTCATTTCGCATCAGATCCGTTCTTCCAAATACATAGTACATAGAGAAAAAATTACGCTCCAATGACATATCTCCACCGAATAGCCACTGTGACACCATTGCCGATAGATGGCAAATGTCTAAGCGCATAAACGCCGCTGGCAACACCGACGGATTCCTCGTGACAGCATCGTAGGACCTTTGTAAGTAGTCCGCGAGACTAGAACATTAGCCGAATATTTTGGCCACAGTAATCAACAGTGCCCATTTTTAATGAGTCTTCTCTATTCCTCCTGGACACTTTATTCATTGTCAGCTGAAATTTATATGGACAACTCACTCACATTTGTGTCTTCTTGACAGCCGACTGAAATCTGCTTAGCGTCGTCTTTGCAAAAAACGGCTGAAAGACTGACTGCAGTGCGCGAAACTTTATCGAGGACCTCATGTCGCATCAGACCCGTTCTTCCAAATATCCGTACATAGAGAAAAAAACGACGCTCCAATGACATCTCCACCGAATAGCCACTGTGACACCATTGCCGATAGATGGCAAATGTCTAAGCGCATAAACGCCGCTGGCAACACCGACGGATTCCTCGTGACAGCATCGTAGGACCTTTGTAAGTAGTCCGCGAGACTAGAACATTAGCCGAATATTTTGGCCACAGTAATCAACAGTGCCCATTTTTAATGAGTCTTCTCTATTCCTCCTGGACACTTTATTCATTGTCAGCTGAAATTTATATGGACAACTCACTCACATTTGTGTCTTCTTGACAGCCGACTGAAATCTGCTTAGCGTCGTCTTTGCAAAAAACGGCTGAAAGACTGACTGCAGTGCGCGAAACTTTATCGAGGACCTCATGTCGCATCAGACCCGTTCTTCCAAATATCCGTACATAGAGAAAAAAACGACGCTCCAATGACATCTCCACCGAATAGCCACTGTGACACCATTGCCGATAGATGGCAAATGTCTAAGCGCATAAACGCCGCTGGCAACACCGACGGATTCCTCGTGACAGCATCGTAGGACCAGGGACCGGAAAACCCCTCTTTAGGCTTAAGCCTATCGAGTTGGTTACCTAATCATATCTGTTACCCAATGATACTGTAACAGCAACATTCAGTAACCGAATACAAACGGTAAGCGAAATGTTGCTGTAACAGTAACCATAACCCGGTTAACTGCAAAACCCAATCCCGATAGGGTTTTTGTTTGGGGTTTTCTTTAGGTTACTGTTAACCTTATTATAACAAACGATTATACTCTTTACGTGTAAGTAAATTAGATTCAATATCTAATAACAGTAGAGGCTGGCATCGGCAAAGACAATTCCGTGTCAACAGTGAACGATAGAAATGTCGTAAAGGACATATAAAAACCTCGTACTTAGGACATTTGTATCTTGCACTGTTTTTTGGGTCCAACAGGTAGAATAACCCAGGTTTGTTTCATAGTTGTCACTTCAATCAATTTTGAACTATAAGCCGTTACACTAGAGTTGTATTAATAATAACAAGCGGTTTCTACGTCTTACACTTTCAAATTAAAGCGAAGACGGCAACGCGACGGCACGTGTTAATAATTTCTTATTTTTCTTCAAATACACAACAACCCGTTAGATTGAACTAGCTTATTTCATCAAATAAAATGTCATACCTTACAACTTCAATTCACGTTATAATAAATAAATATACTTCTATTAATTACGTGAATTTCTTAAGCTTTCGAAAATTAAAAGTGTAGTACTAAACAAAATTGCAATTAATGAAACTGCAACATCATTACGTTTGCTTGCATGTTGTGATTTAAAGTTATTCGTAGTGTTTATTTTGACGGATTTAACTTGTTCAACGAATTTAGTGAATATCTCTTACGAGTCTTACGACTAACGTCGGTTATTTTTTGTTAAGTTATTTAATCAAAACATTCAAAACCATTGTAGTAGGAACGAATAGGTCTAATACTGCACGTGCAATGATAATTAAACAACTTAGGTAGCCAAGTTTACAAGTCGGGCTCGCGTGTAATTTAGATCCGAGTATCCGTGGTACTCGTAGAAACAGATCTTAAATACACGCGGACCTAACCCATCCTTATCCGTTGCCATAACGTTTTAGGGCATTTTCAAAAATAGGGTACCATTTTCATTTCTTTTTGAATATAGGAAGTTTTGGGTTTTTTGTAACCAGAATCACGATTACTATTGGAAACAAGAAAAATAGTGTCCCGTTTTTTTTGTCAGCTTTGTAACGCATTTTTTTCATACATTTCGTATGGGCCGTTACAAACCTGACAAAAATTTTTTTTTATGGAAAATTGAGGACCCATTTTCATTAAAAGGGTGCACTTTTTTCTGAAAATGCCCTTTAACGCATTTCAGTTAAGGTTCAGGTTCAGGTAAGGAACCTGTGTTGAGTTGTATGGCAGCGACTCAGTTTAGGCCCTAAACTGAATCACGTTAAGACGTCATGGTAAGGCCCCTTGGCGTGTAAAGTAACAGTGCATGATAATTAAAATAAAAAGTAGGGATACAAACAAAAAATTAGACATACTCGTAGTACATATTATGATCAATGTGAACAACAATCAAAATACAAAATATTCAGCAAAAACAATTCTACAACGATAGTAAAAAATAATATCGCACTTTTGTCTTAAATCTTCATAATAGGTAGGTCTTCCCATCACGGAACAATTGTGTTCCGGATCTTTGGGAGGCGTACGCGGAGCCGAAGCCAACACGCTGAGACCCTTTCGACAATTTAATGAAATGTAAGGGGTACACCGAGCGAATGATGCACCTGCCCGAGTTATGGGATGCAGA
Organism: Lathronympha strigana; assembly: GCA_949128165.1. NCBI lineage: Eukaryota > Metazoa > Arthropoda > Insecta > Lepidoptera > Tortricidae > Lathronympha > Lathronympha strigana. The sequence continues at coordinate 18,325,600 of OX421917.1, read as the reverse complement.
GGCAGCACCGCCAGGGTGTATAGACTATTGAGATTTAATGGAAACTAAAATATACTGGTCTATTAGGTGAAGGTGGTTGACTAAATACTGTATTATAGAGAATAAAATCAGACGTCTGCCTAACAAAATGGTAATAAATTTAATTTACGGCAAACGGTGACTCGCCCACATAAGATGGGCCCCCACAAAAAGCGACATCTAAGAGAGCTCGAGAGCAACACCAGTATGAGGGCTGGGGGTAGAGAGGTGTCACTAAACTTTGAACATATAGCCAACTCGCCACTTAAGTTTCCACATCTAGTAGTTAGGTAATTATTAGGATTAGCTTTTGGAGCCGACGTGCTCATATTAACAAAGGCTCGTTTATAAAACAAAAAAATGGCCTTGCACGTGCAGACTACGGACGGTATCGTTATAAAAATTATGGCAATTTAAAATGATAATATTGAAAGCAGCTCTAGAAATTCCTGCTTCAAAAACTTTACTTGCATTGTTTTTACTAATTACTCTCATGAGACAATGACATTTAAGTGCACAAAGATGAATACCGACCGAGTGCAGGCTTATTGTTATTGCCCTTATCGGTTCCACATAAACAATGAATCTCGGCAATGTCTAAGCCGCGATGCGTTATATTATCTTGGTCTGGTATTTTACATTAATATTCTTACAATTTACGTAATCCAGTCAAATTATTATTACACATATTTTGAGTTGATACTTTGTATCCCGATACCTATACCTACTAATTGGTGTCACGGTAAACACTTCCGCTTTTCTATGTTTTCTGTGTGTATGTACACGAATACATAGAATGAGCAGAAATCTAGATCCTGGATGGCTTTATGGATCTAGGGTGCCATGAAACATTGCTATTAAAGTAATATAAATAGTTAAATACGGTATAAGAGGGCAAGCGTACTGTTGGCTAAAAAGCTATCTCAATGGACAGCGACAATGTGTAGAAGTTACAAAAATAGTTAAAAACCTTAACAAAACGTATAATTCGCCGTTCATCATTAACACATGCGGCGTGCCATCGGGTAGTATACTAAGGCCGTATTTGTTTTTACTTTACATCACCGATTTACCTGGCGCCACACAAAATGACACTATACTATTTGCAGATGACACAACCATAGTAATTAAAGAAAATACAGATGGTTCTCTATGAAATATTATTACATGTACCTACATTAACAAATGTAACAAATTGGTTAGAAAATAATAATCTCAAAGTTAACTTAACCAAAACACAACTGGTTTAATTTCAAACTTATAATAGCAAATCAATTAGATTATCTGCCGATTTTAATGGTGTAAGTACAACTTAATGAAACGGAAAGTGCAGTTTTTCTAGGAATTAAGAATGATAAGTTTTGTAATTGGAAAGCCCATATTAATACCCTTTGTACCCAGTAGATTATATTTTGTATCGTCTGCGAGCAACCGTCTCTGAGGCGGCAGCAACGGCAGCCTATAACGGTTATGTATCGTCGCAAATCTGTTACGGAATAATAATATGGGGCAACTCATCAGATGCTGATAAGGTTTTCTTAGCCCAAAGAAAGTGTTTACGAGTAAGATCTTTGTGTGGAGCATATTACCTAGATAGTTGCAAGCCATTATTTAAAAAAGTATACTACCCTTGCCATCCTTATATGTATTTGTTATGTGTATATTCGTAAAACATAATATAGAATTGTTTAAAATGAAAGGAAGGGAAAAACGATATAAACACGATCTAAATACCGACACATCAGACATTAAAACTATTTCAAAAAATACGTGTGGCACTCGGGGACTGCCGCGGTAAAGCTATTGCATATCATTTTGTATCAACTTATGCAATTATAATTATTTATTTATTTTATTCATGCAGTATTTCTTTTTCTTTGATATTCTATTATTTAACAAATAAATAGTTAATATTGTTTAAATATTTTACAATACATGTGGGTTTTATTATCTTACAGTAACTGTTGGTTATTCAGGAATATTTATCATTGAAACTTATGATAACTGAAATAATAAACATAAATGTTTTTGATAGAAAAGTTGTCAACATTATTTTACAATATATGTGGGTTTTATTATCTTACAGTAGCTGTTGGTTATTCAGGAATATTTATCATTGAAACTATAGGTTTATGATAACTGAAATAAGAAACATAAGTTTGCGACTAACATATTTGATTTTGGCGGGACTATAATAATAGTGTTTATTTTGACGTTTGACATCGCCGTATCTCTGGTAATAAGAGCTACTGTCCTCAATATTTTGTATAGAATATGACACTTAGCGACATTCGTTTGGAGATATATCCTTTCCTCGATAAAGAACTTTGTAACAAAGTGAATAAAGTCGGTTTCGGTCCGTCGGAGTGGGGAGCGTCAGGTTTTTTTTCGTTACGGAATTTCTGGATTCGGTCCCCGCGCTCAAGGCCCGCGATAGAAGCTATGCAATAGCTTAAAAAAAATTGTAACTCTATGGCCATCAAATTATATTATAATTATTCTTCCTGTACATATGAGAGTTCTTAAAGGAAATAAAATCAGTAGAAAACTCTTGTTCATTGTTAGATTTTGTATATAATTAGATATTGTTATTATAATTTTAGTATTATAAATTTACGAAAACGGGGCTTAATCGTGTATAAACTTTGAAAACAAACCTCCGACGTTTCAAGGGCGACATTGCCCCCGTGGTCCCGGAGAAAGACTGTAATTTTAGTAGTATTTCCGTGAATATACCTACTTAAAAAAGTTATACCCAGAGAGATGCGATATTGTAATGTAATAAAATAAATTATAGATGTTTAATTACTCATTTATTGTCGGTACATTTTCAAATTAATTTAAACACATTACAGAAGCGTCTTGTAAATGTCGTTGTCACACACGATACCGGTTTTCTGCCCTGTTTGGAACATGCCATTAGGCCACGTGTAATTAAGACACGACTCGTGTACACGGAGCCACGTGTCAGCGTGTACTCTTGTAATCGGGAGCCCTAATCTCAAACTCGTACGATTATACAAATTTTGCTCATTACTACGATAATACGAGATACGAAAAAATAATATAATAATAAGTATCCAATATCAAAGTATGTCATAATCATTTGGAGCACCGCTTGCTGCACTTGCTTACAATTAACTCAAATACATACTTTTGTTTTGCCAATGGTAGCAAATAGCGGTCTCAAGTGAAAACACGTCAGACGTCAGCGTGCGTAGCCAAGATGCCAATCGCTCACGCTTAATAATGTATCGTAGCTACCTCTCTCTATCTCTCTTTCTTATTAGCGTGACAATGACAGTTGCATTTCATTAGCGAGTGAGCGTGAGCGGTTGGCATCTTGGCTACGCACCCAGGTAAGAAAAGAAAGTAATACCCGGCAAAATCGTATTAAGATTGGTAATAAACAAGACTTTTATTGTCGCATTATCACTCTTGACGCATATGTGAGAAATTAAGGAAAGATAAAAACTATTCACCGTTTTATAATGTAAACATTTTAAAATCACGATTTCCACTTGAAACTTATCTGCTATGAATAGTATTGTAGTGTCTTTTGTTAAACCCAATCGCTAATTACCTGCAGAAAATGAAATGCAGTAATACAAAAACCTGTAATATAAATTACAAATTTACTGTCTTAAGAATAAGGGTCAAATTGGAATAGGACGCATTTCACATAAAACCTTTTAGAAATGAAATATGATCTGACCACCTGGATACAATTGTATAATTTATTTTGTAACTTAAAATATTAGCGGAACTCTCTTTCTAATAAAAGGGATTGAAAAGAGACTTCCGCTAATATTACAAGCTACAACTGATTATGCAATAGGCCTCCGGTAGCGTGTTTTGCAAGTCTTAGTTAGAGGGTGGTATTTATTATATTATTTTTGCTGTAGTTGAGTAGTGTATGAACTAAGCATGGATTAAAAATTCAAGAATCCAAATGCATTAAAAATCCAAAAAGTAGGCCAGTTGTCGATTGTAAGAAATATCGGGAATAGAATACAGTGTAGCTAACGTTGCCGGTACTTGGTAGCATAGCGACTGAAGCTTGCACAATATCCTCAAATCGATAAGAAATCTGTTTACACTTTTTTTAATATCTTCCTACGTAAGTTGCAAAATTTAACACAAGCTACAATAATCAAATCAACTTTTAATTATGAAAAATAAACAGACACCTGGTTGACCACGCCTCGGTTCTTAATTTCAAAAGGTTATACGTTGAGTGCATGCTATAACAATTTGAACTTTATTGCCAAAGGAATACTGTTGTTATTAATAAAATATCTCTTGTTCTTTATGGTACTATTTCGTGCAGGTAATTAGCTGTTGGTTTTACAAAGGATAACAATGTCGAGATTTTAAAAAGTTTTAACTTTACCGACAGCCGTCACAAGATGTACTCACAAAATAGCACTATTTGCTGAATTTTATCGCTTCGTAATCTGAGACTAATAGTTATGTTTTGTTTTTAAATAATATCAGAATAATTGCGCTAAGTTACCCATGTATGATGATTATTTACGACTACCTATATTTGACTGATTAACTACAAGAAAAATAAATAAACTTGAGCGTAGTAGAAACAAACGCTCACGCCGCTTTCATTTCTATGTATGATAATAAAAATGTTAGGCTAGCCTAAATATAGTAAGGAAATAAAGAAACGATGCCACACTAAGAGCAAAACAAACCTGGTTCCACAGCGAGCGACAACGTCCTAACTCCTAGCCATGGTCATTCAATATTAAGTCTAATTCCTGGGCGTATAAAGATTACTTTCGTTTGAACTGTTCAAAACAGATTAAAACACTAACAGAATTCATTGCGGTTAGTTACTGGTTAGAGGTTAATTGGGGTTAACTGGACCGATAAGGTTTCCGAATGATTAAGGTTTCCGTATCATGAGTTAACCATATTGGAGGTGTTTTGAAAACAACCTTTAAAATAACCTTATGAAAAACCCGGGTTATGGTAACCGGTTCCGGTCCCTGCGTAGGACCTTTGTAAGTAGTCCGCGAGACTAGAACATTAGCCGAATATTTTGGCCACAGTAATCAACAGTGCCCATTTTTAATGAGTCTTCTCTATTCCTCCTGGACACTTTATTCATTGTCAGCTGACATTTATATGGACAACTCACTCACATTTGTGTCTTCTTGACAGCCGACTGAAATCTGCTTAGCGTCGTCTTTGCAAAAAACGGCTGAAAGACTGACTGCAGTGCGCGAAACTTTATTGAGGACCTCATTTCGCATCAGACCCGTTCTTCCAAATATCCGTACATAGAGAAAAAAACGACGCTCCAATGACATCTCCACCAAATAGCCACTGTGACACCATTGCCGATAGATGGCAAATGTCTAAGCGCATAAACGCCGCTGGCAACACCGACGGATTCCTCGTGACAGCATCGTAGGACCTTTGTAAGTAATCCACGAGACTAGAACATTTGCCGAGTATTTTGGCCACAGCAATCAACATTGCCCATCCAAAATCAGTCACGACAATGGGCGGGATCGGCGCGTTTGTTGCTAATATCAGGCGTAAAAATTGAGCCGCTATTAGCGATCCCTGGTCAGCTGAAACCATCTGAAAGGTCGCAATGCTCTCCTCCGTCACGAGGACTCACTGATAGAGGAAGATATACGGTGTCCCTGTATCTTTTCGCCGACCAACACTTCCTGTGGCGTCGAAAGTGAGAACAGCATTTTCGTTTTTTTGTATGCGGGTTTTATATTCTATTTGTAATTTTTCGTGACGCCAATAAATACAGTTAAATTTATCTAAAAACGTTTCAGAAATGTCACTTTATCTCAAATAAGACAAAGATAGGTATCACAGGCGAACACACGAAACTGGCCGGTATTTTAACAAAATTGATATAAAAAGCATAATTATGTAGACAGCGGCTATTGATAAGCAGCGTAACAATATATTTACAAGCTGTCTTCTTCTTCCTAGCGTTTTCCCGGCTTATACAATGGCTTAGGGAGCATGGGGTCCGCTTTGGCCAGCTAAGTCAAGGTGAAAAAACATATGTTAGAAATTAAACACACTTTTTTTTCCAAAATATTTCTCAGTTTTTTGCCATTTTTCAGATCCAATTTTTTTGTATTGGTCATGACGTATTATAAATTTTCCACCATCCCTCGAAAAACATTACTTAGTCATCTAGGCTTGAGAACTTCTCAAATTAATGATACTAGTAGGTAATGCCACGTAATGCCATCGAATGTGGCCAAAACTAGGCCTAGAACGCTCTGCAAACACCAAGCAGAACATAGGTGTAGGTATACGAGCATTTTTAATTCTTAACTAGCCCTCGAAAAAAAATTACTTAGTCATCTAGGTCTAAAACGCTCTCCGACCACCCAGCAGAACATAGGGGCAGAGCAAATACTCTATTTTTTTAACAATTGCTTGAAAAAATAATAGTTAGGCATGTAGGCCTGAGAACTCCTCGGATTAATGATACTTATAGATAATACAATCGAATGTGACTAAAACTAGCCTAAAACGCTCTCCTACCACCCAGCAGAGCATATGGGTAGAACAAATATTTTAGTTTTTTAACCATCGCCCGAAAAATATACATAGTCATGTAGGCTAAAGAACTCCTCGGATTAATGATACTTGTAGATAGTACCATCGAATGTGGATGTGTGCGGAGAGCGTTTTAGGCCTACTTTTGGGTGGCCTTGTTCAGATATTTTTACACCTGTGCCGCTGTTATAACTATTATAACTAAGATTACCTAATACAAAAAATTCAACGTAGTGTCGTATCAGTCAAAGCGAAGGCAGAGAAAGAGAGAAACAATTGAAAGTTAAGTACTTCAACGACAAGAGCCCGTGCGCAGCCAAAATGCCAATCGCTCACTCGTGAACGAAACGCAACTGTCACTCTCGCACTAATAAGGAAGATAGAGAGAGAGATAACTACGATATGCTTCGTAACGTGAGCGATTGGCACCTTGGCGACGCACGCTGCTCCAAAATATATGATGATAAAGGGTAAATACTTTATTTATTTATTTTTTCTTTGGTGCTGGGTTTTTACTGCCTCAGTAAAACAGTAATTTAATGTAATTTAAGAAGATAATTTAACAGCCAGTTTAAGTATTCTACAAGCGAATGCTTCCAATCATAATAAAATGTTTCATGCCGCCATTTTGTGAGTTCGTGTACTTGTTATTGCACAGACGGCCTGGTAACTTAATATGGTTCATAAACATTACGGCTCATGTCATAGATGTATGTGATAAAGAACGCCGCATGTAATACGAGTATTAGAAATGTTTATAGGAACTTTGTAAACGGATTTAAAGTGAAATGTAATAATATACACAATTTTTTTTCTAATAAATCAAAATCAAATCAAATCAAATCATATTTATTCATGGTAAAAATCAGAAATACAAGAAAACATTAAAGTAACAAAGAAAAAACAGAATATTTAATAAGATAACCTGATGACCTGGTGAAGGTCGCAGGAGTCCGTTGGATGCGGGTGGCGCAGGACCGGTCATCGTGGAAATCTTTGGGGGAGGCCTATGTCCAGCAGTGGACGTCTTTCGGCTGAAATGATGATGATGATGAAGATAAATAAAATAATTAAGTCTATTCAAACGTGGAAAATATGACGTTACTTAGTATTTTAATGAAATATAAAATAATATTTTTCAAACTTCTTCATTTTGGACACAAATATTTAAAATATACGACCAAATTATAATGCCGTTGATATTCGTTTCTCTCCATCCGTCATTAAAACATTTGTGTTTACAGAAGCAGATAGAATATATCATATAATATTTTGGTCACTTTATTTACTTCTTACCTATAAAAACGGGTTTTTACCACGGTTTCTTTTATTAAAACTGAGCTCCTGATATTTTGGCGATGTTGCAACCGCCATGTCCACGAGAAAACTGAAGTCTGCTGGTCTGTAAAACCGTGGTAAAAAAGAGGAAGTTAGTATATATTTTTGAAATTGGAAATGTTTGTTTTTCTCATAAAAATGCACTTGCGTGACTTATTCACATATTATGTCTATAACTCGAATGCTGAATAAGCTTAATAATTTTATCCTTCATCTGACCGCATTCCGAGACACCTTAGTACGGAATACTAATTGTTAGTTTCGTCTGCCCCTAGTTATTAAAGGTTGTCTTCTATTTGACATACAGATAACTCACCCATAGACAGAGCATAAAAATATTTTGTGTTTATATAAGACGGCATGTAACTAGAGACCAAATATTTTTTTGACATTCGTTTTATCCTACTTTTTAAGGTTCCGTACCCAACGAGTAAAGCGGGACCCTATTACTAAGACTCGGCTCTCGGTCTGTCTGTCTGTGTCTGTCTGTCCGTCCGTCTGTTACCAGGCTGTACCTATCTCATGAACTGTGATAGTTAGATAGTTGATTTTTTTACAGATGATGTATTTCTGTTGCACTTGTAACAACAAATACTAAAAAAAACTAAATAAAATAAATATTTAGGGGGCTTCCATGACCATCACTTTTTGCCGTCTTTATAGATAATGGTACAAAACCCTTCGTGCTCGATTACGACTCGCACTTAGCTGGTTTTTTTATAGGCCTTGGTCTATTTTTTTTCATATATGGCACAATTTTGGTTTATTACAGCTTCTGGTTATTTACCTTACCTACTATTTTGACTACCTACTACTATGATGACGGAAAAATAATCTATGGAACTTTGTATAAACTTTGTATATGTATGAATGTTTTTTTCCCTACTGTAAAATTCAACCTTTAGATATGGCAAAGCCGAGAACAGTTGCTTGTAATAGTTATATGTAATAAGTATGTATAAATTCTTGATTGCGACCTTTATTCCAAGAATCCATGTAGGTGTGTATAATCGTTCCACAGCGACACGTGAGGCGCAAGCATAACGACACGGTGGTGATCAAGATCCAAACGTCAATCTTCAATGGCTACCACCCCAGCGCTCGGTGTACGTCTTCTTGACACTTCATCTCGATAAAGCATAAACAAATCTCGCTCCAACATGCCAGTTCTCATGAGGCGCCGTCAAATATTTTATTGATCAAAGATATCATGCTCTTTAAACCGTTAGAAAAAGCGGATTTATGTCGATTGGGTAGTTCTATAAGCGATTACGAGTATCACGTTATATAGTTTATGCTTCATAATGTGGAATCTGTAGAGGGTAATCTGTGATATACATTAGTTTATGGCTGTGTTCTCTAGACACACTAAACTTAATTTTCCAACAAGGGAGTACACTAAGGTTAAAGCCATCTAAAAGGGTATAATAATATATACGTAAAGTGATACGTGTACCAGTTTTAACTGTGAATAATATTATACAAACGACTGCCCGACTGAATAGTACATGGAATTAGTATATTATACCTTAGATCATAAAAGGTAGGTCTGATTTGTGTGGACTGAGATGTGATGTGTAATGATGTGGTTATGGCAAACCCAAGTTTTTGACCTCAGGAATCCTCCGGATCAATGTAAAATTTAAAAATCTTTTTATAAAGCTTAAAGACACTAGCTCAAAAAATATTTTTCTCTACGCAAAGTTTGCTGTAGGTTTTCACTTTTTCATCCAAACGAAATAGTATTTACACTGTACATTAACATCAGCCTAATTGACGTCTCTTGTCATAGTACAAAGCTATTAAATTAAAATAGCTTCTATTAATATATATAAGGAGTTCCGTTATTTTAATTAGGAGTCCATAAACAAACTTTCAAGTCTCCTACTTAGAATTGTACCTACTCTATCTCTACAGGTACAAACCTTTTTTTTACAATAAGCCGATGGGCTTCCGAAATAGGAAACCTGAGTTTGTCATTACTACTTGGTCACATAGGTACAATATTTAAAAAAAATATAGCTACATTATTTGACGCAAGGCAACATCCCTTTTATGTTCATTTCCATGTAAGTATTATTTTTATGACAATAATAAACATAAGACACTGTGGAATTTACATATAAACGACATATCGTCCATGTACCGCCACGGTCAAATAACTCTTTTAATTTTTTTCCGATATATTAAATAGATAATTTGACTGCAAAAAAGTGCTCTCTCAAAGACTCTTCAAAGTGGGTAAGTAATATAAGACATAAGAACGTACACTATAATATTCATATTACATACGCTCATGTTGTATAAGCTTGTTTTGTATATCGTTCAAAGTGTATAACGAACGTTTGACATAACATCAAAATATCTATCTTTTGTTAAGTACTTTGTTTAAGTATGTAACAACCTCAACTTGGGCTATTAAGAGAAAAAGAGTAAATAAATTTAGAAAATGAAGTTACCTGGAAGAGGTGCAGAATGCCCAAAAATATCCTACTAATTTTTAAAGTGACAAAGTTCTAACTAAATGTTGAGAGCATAAATAAAATAAAATAAATTACCTCAGGGTCAAATGGGAATCAGGCCACTATGCAAGGTATGTGTAATCTAGCAGCGACATTTAAATTAAGGACGCCTCACTGCTAAATCACGATATGGACATGTTCAAACAAAACAACAGATTCAAGTTTCAGTCATATAATTATTATTTTATAATCCCTCCCTAGAGTTAACTGGTTAGGTTACAAAATATGTTCCTCAGTTTTATCGGAACCAGTTCAAGTTGAGTTGGCTTGTTATAATAGACACTTAAGTTCTAGGTAACACACGCCCACGGTCTCCTCATGTAGCTGGTAGATTACATGGAAATGATGGCACTCGGCCTTACAAACAATTTATTTAGTTCACAAAGAATAACCAGAAAGTCCACTAATAGGGTTCACTGTATCATTAAGCAAGTTTATATCACTCGATCAACCACTTTAGGTATAAGTTTTAGTGGTCACTCGAAATATGGAAAATGTACATCACCCGAATTTCACCAGCGGGGATACTCAGATATTCATCTAGGGCAGATGCCAGCTAGGAACGAGAAGTAACACGACGAGTAGACCGCTTAGAGAGGCTCATACCTCAACTAAAACCTCATTATAAAAAATAAAAAATAAAAATTAAAACCCCTGTGGACAAAGAGAATATCCTAATTAGTATCTTATTCGTTTTCATAATTATCTAGGACCTTTTATCATCACAGTCTTTATCATCAACATATTAAACAAGTAACTTACCAGGGTTGTCTGGGGTTAGTAGTTCAAATCAACCGGGACATTCTTATTCTATTAATAGTGCTTGTCCGGGTGATTGGGATATTCTTTGTGGACCTGAAAATACAAACACCCAGTAACAGCCATTGCAAAGAACCAAACCACGTTTTGAACTTGCAGTCGCCTCTTAATGGCGTCCACGACAACTTACCATATAAACTGTATAAAGGATTAGGGTTTTATCCCCTTTAAAGTTTCATTTTCATCTCATCATCTGGACGTCCTTGTTGACGCTGAAAAGACACAAACTCTAATATTAACCAGTCTTTGAGATCCACCACGAATAAAATGCCACGTGCCATGAGGCCTACCATTTTGTATCTAAATTCCCCTATCCAACGTCTGTGTGACAGCGGTACCGGAACACCAATGAATCGACGAAATCGCCTTCCATAAAGACAACGCGCCATAAACGACCTCACACACTCAAACCTTTACAATCAACCAAATCTATATCTCAAATTGTAGTAATGTAGAATTTACTTTTCCAAATAAAACTATTTCTTTTTAAATCTAGTATTTTAATAATGAATGACCATTTGAAGGTTTGAAGACATAACAATAATCACCATCCATCTTAGACCTGAAACGAAGTAAGTGTGAACGACCTTTTTCTCCGTGTCACTATTAGGTGTCTACCTTATCTATGGCAAGACTCCGGCAAACTGACAGTTCTTTTGTCAACAAGTTGAATGCTTGATTATTGTGAGATTGAAAAGTTTATTCTTAGTTTAATTATGGATGTATGCATTTATCACTAGTGCCAGAACATAAGTATAAACGTCAGGCATGTAAATTTATTATTAAATGAGTGAGATTTGGCCCTGAAGAGGCATATTGTAGCTACAAAACAATGTCGGATTCTTCCTTATAACAGTGAGTTAAAACATTAATTTCTATTCAAAATTTTAAGTTAGGACATGGTCCTAGCAATTAGATATTATCTTAGGTTTATATTTTATTGTTTTACTTCAGATTGCCGTATGAAATACTTGAATTCAGTGTTTTACTAAACATCCAAAGTTAGTGTTATACTTGTCGATTTGAGGTTACAAAACTAACTCCATAAACTTAATTGGATACTATAAAGTGTTACAGTTCATCTTTAGTTGGGTTAAAAAAAAAATTAAAAGAATTTTAATTTTTTTTTTTTTTTATTTAAAACCTAGGGAGGTGAGCAAATTAAAGTACTATACCTTAAAGGAGAAGGTCTCTAAGAATTAAATACTTAGTTTCTAACATCAACTATTCTACTTTATTGGGGAGTGATCAGTTCGCCCAATTTTATACTACTAAATTATATCTTAACTATTACTGACGATAATACTATCGCGTTTAACTAGCTATACTATTTGAACAACATTACTCTACTTGGTTTCCTAACATTAATTTTAATCTGGTGTCCTAACATTAATTTTAATCCGGTGCACCAAATTTGTTAAAACTAATTATGGCAAAGAGAGCTTTTACTTTATTAAAGGATTGCCGTACTATTTACAACCGAGGTAGTATGAGAACGGCTAATCGGTTTAGCACATTCTTCAATACTAGAATCTCGAAATAAAGGTTCGATCATGAAATGATCCTGGCTAGAAAGAAACTCTTACAGATTAATTTGCTTTCAGCCTATTTTCTACTCTGAGAGTCAACGCGATTCACTAATGCGTTTTCTCCTATAGAAGTTATGGGTTAAACATCGTTATCCCTAACGAAACGAAAGAGAGTTCATATCTTTATAAGGATATAAAATTATCTCTTAAATTAACGAGCAAGAGGGTCGTCATAATAATGTGAGTGTATATCTTTATTAGGATATATCGTATACATTTTAAAACCAACATAGGGTAAAGTATTCTATCAAAGTGTCTTTATAAGGACAAATGTAGGAAATATTAGGCCAATGGTCCGTATGCATCCGATACCAAGGGTAAAGTAAATATAATCACTAGGATTTATATTTTATAATAGAAAAGAGAAGTAGTTACGTCCTAAGGGGAGAAGACGATGACCGTGAAGTAGACGGCTCGGCTTCACCAGGTCGCACAATATCTTTTATATGAAAGTTACCTAGGAGTTTTCCTGCTAGGGATTTTAAAGTATAAACAAGTGGTCCTAGTTTTTTGTGTATAACACATTTCTCGTAACGGGGAGCTAATTTAGCCGAAAAGTGTTTAGCGGCATTCGACAATGGGAAACATCTTTTGTAAACGATCTGGCCTTCTTCCAGTTCTACGTGGCGCTTCCGCATGTTATAATATCTAGCGTTACGTTCATGGGAGGCGACCAACGAGTTACGCACCTTTTGAAATATAGTTTTTAACTCTTTGAGTTTATCAGAAAAAGCAAAACTTGTATCCAGCTGAAGGGCGTTTTGGTCTAATGGACCATCATCATTATACAAAGAGCCCTCTAGAATCATCTGACGACCATGTGTTAAGAAATACGGAGTGTGTTTGGTAACCTCGTGAGTGGCAGTATTTAAAGCACATTGGATCTCCGCTATGTTCTTATCCCAATTACGGTGATCTGAACGTACGTATGATGCAATGGTCCTTACCAATTCGCGGTTTACTCTTTCCGTTTGGTTCGTCTGAGGATGATATCTAGGGTTATAGAAAATATGCGGAACGCTATATTTGACCATAAGGTCTCTGAAATCTTTAGAAGTAAATTGAACACCATTGTCACAGAAAATATATTTTGGTACCCCGTGTACCAGTAAGATTCCTTTTTCTACGCACTTAACTATCGCCTTCGCGGTTATGGTACGCAGAGGAAAAAGAGTTACATATTTACTAAAATAATCAGTACACACAAAGAGGTATTGATTTCTTAAATATGAGGGAGGAAATGGACCAAGAATGTCACAAGAAATTGCTTCGCCTGGTGACGACACGCGTCGGGGAGAACCCATGAGACCAGGTCTAGCTAGATTTACAGGCTTATAAGTCCTGCAAATTTCACAAGTATGAACGTATTCTTTTACATCTGAGAAAAGTGTAGGCCAAAAGTATATTTCAGCAATTTTAGAATGAGTCTTGGCTACCCCAAAATGTCCTGCAGTAGGATCATCATGATACTTCTTTAGAATCTTTTCCCGTTCCTCAAAAGGTAAAACCAACTTCCAGCCAAATTGGTCTGTCAGGCGATATTTATTCTTAGAGTAACGGAAAAGTCTATTGTTCTCAATTTTGAAATTGGGATACAAAGATGGTTTTTCCATGACCTTTCCGTAAAGGTCTTGATACCATGGATCTTGAGAAGTAGACACATCGATCTCATTTATATGAATACGTGAAAGGCAATCAGGAATGATATGTTCTTTACCCTTCCTGTGTATAATTTCAAAATTAAACTGACTTAGTCTGCACGCCCAACGGTTTAGACGACCAGTTGGATTTTTCAAGTTGGTAAACCATTTTAACGACGCATGGTCAGTTACAATGTAGCATTTTCTACCTTCTACGTATGCTCTATACTGCTCTAATGCATATATAATACTCAAAAGTTCGCGTTCGGTAGCCGAATAAGAGACTTCTGGCTTATTTAGAGTACGACTACAGTAAGCTATAGGATGATCGACACCGTCAAACTTTTGCATCAGTACCGCACCGATGGCATACGAAGAAGCGTCAGTATGTATGTAAAAATCATTATCGAAGTTAGGGCATTTAAGAATAGGTGCTGACACTAAGGCAGATTTCAGTAAGTTAAAAGAATCATTGGCTTCATTTGACCAAACAAATGGAACCTTTTTGCTAGTTAGCCGTGATAACGGACGAGCAATTTTAGAAAAATTATTTATGAAACGCCGGTACCAACCGCACGTTCCCAGAAAACGTTTCACTGCTTTTGCATCTTCAGGAATAGGAAAATTCAAAATGACATCAATCTTAGACGGATCTGTTCTCAGACCGTGTTTATCAATAAGGTATCCTAGATATTTAAGTTCACTTCTACAAAAGAGCGATTTTTTCATATTAATAGTTAAGTTAGCAAATTTTAGTTTTTCATATACCGCATTTAACAAACGTATATGTTCATCAAAATCAGAAGTACAAATGATGATGTCATCAATGTAACAGAAAACTTTATTATCGAACTCAGCAGTGAAAAGATTATCCATTAAACGTTGCATAGTTGCAGCAGCTCCGACCAAACCAAAACACATAACATTGTAATGAAATAGGCCCTTTCCGGGTACAGTGAAGCTAGTTTTTTCTTTAGAATCATTACTAAGAGGAATTTGATGATAAGCGGCACTTAAGTCCAAGGAAGTTAAAAATTTTGCATCGCGTAAGTTATCTAAGATATAGTGAACGTATGGAACTGGGTAAGCGTCTGATTTCGAAACCGAATTCACTTTCCTACTGTCTAAGCATAGTCTCATATCCCCGTTAGGTTTTTCCACCATGACGACAGGTGAACTCCAAGGTGAGTGAGATGGTTCTACTATTCCCGCTTTTAACATACGATCCACTTCTTTCTCTAAAGCTTGTTGTTTTTGAGGACTAAGCCGATAATATTTTTGTTTAATAGGAGGTGAGTCTCCCGTATCTATAATATGTTCAATTAAATGTGTTTTTCCTAAACCCACTTTATCAGTATTAATTTGGTCGAATTTTTCTTTCACCGCTTCAAGCTGGTGTTTTTGTTCATAAGTCAAAGACTCAGAAGTTATCAAACCCGTATCAGATTTAGATAAGTCGAGACTAGCCAAGTGGTGTTCATCACCCTTGGGAATATCAGTAATAAGTCCAGGTGCTAAGTTAAATGCTCTCCAAAAATTTAAACCCAAAACTATAGGTTGAGCAAGTTGTGGATGAATATTGAAATGAACTAATTTAATTTCTCCTCTATAATTAATAGGTAAAACCATGAATTTTGTGCATACCAGGCGATTATCGTTGGCTACACGAATAATTACTGGCTTTTTGTGAGATTGGATAGCAATCCCACCTGTAGCAAAAACTAGATGACTATCTTTACCTAAAAAGCTGGTACTAGCACCAGAGTCTAACAGACCTCTAAAATTTAAACTTAGTATATTTAAAAGAGCATAAACTCGGTCATCTCCCTTTGGAGGATTAAAGAAAATTGTCTTTTCTGCAGAAAAGGGAGCAGAAGGGTTATAGTTGTTATTTTTAGAAAAGACAAACTTATTTAGTTTTTTGGCGGAGTTTTACATTTAGAGCATTCGGGAGTGCGGACTCCTTTTTCCCCACAACGAAAACATACAATGTCCCGAGAAACAAAACACGACTTAGTAGTGTGGTTAGTTTTCCCACATCTGAAACACTTAACTCCAGACGAATTCTGTGACATCGAAGCAACGAACTGCTTCGAAGGGTTATAAGGACGTGACGGATAACGACGACGATCCTGATTATTATTGGCAGCAACATCCGAAGTGTTAGGTTCCGGCTTCTTAGCTAACACCGGTTCACGAAATGTGCTTGCTTTAACCTGAGCGAGTTCTATCCGTTTACATAACGATTTCAAGTGTTGAACAGAGTCAACATTGTGTAAAGCCAAATCCCTAGAATATTCAGGACGAATATTTCTCATCAACGTATCAAGTTTTTCCTGCTCTGGAACCTCCTTCGTCAAACGCTCGTACATGCCCAGAACAGTCGAGACAAAATATACAATGGTTTCAGACTTGGCCTGAGTCCTTGAACGGATCTCCTGCAGCAATTGGTAATCCAAGTCTGGAATATCAAATTCTTCCCGTAAAGCGACGGTGACCTGTTGATAAGTTAGAAGTGTATTACGCTGGGATCGGAACCATGACAACGCTGGACCCTCTAAGATTTCAGGAAAACCCCTGTATATACGGTCTTCTGAAATAAGTCTTGCGTTCCGCAGCTCCTCCAACCTAGTAAGGAATGAACGCACACAAGTGTCACCCTTAAATTTCAAATTTAAAGAGTTAATATTAAAAGTCTTGTCCGGTTTGTACACAATTTCCCTAACCACTTGAGTTTGGGCCGAAGAAAAGTCCTCATCATCAGAATCAGGTGATGATGCAGCACTATCCTCCTCTAATAGTTCCAACAAAGAATCTAACATGGCTTTAAGAAGCTGTACCTCATTCGACTCCTGTAATCGAGAGAGACGGCACAAAAGATATTTAACCCGAGATGACAGGCGGTCTCTAGCAGACGTAGACAAATCCTCCGAAATCTCTTGCTGAATCTCCTCCGCTTTGCGTTGACAGATCTCAAGTTCCACGGCAGGATTGCTTTGAGCCATCTCCGGAAATTTTAAACTACCTTTCTTGGCGAGAGCGGCTGTTTGTTTCAGCGCCTGACACAAACTAGTTCTACGAGATTCTGGGTTAACGGGAAGCTTCCGTATCGCCAGCTCATGTGTGATCTCGTCTTTATGTAGGTGAGTGATTTTACAACCCGCTTTTAAGAAATCCATGTTAGTTAATGTATCTTGTATGTACCTTATTCAATTCAAGAATATTCAAAATTATTCGAGTTATTTAAACTTACTTAAATTTTCTTATTCAGATTTTAGTCACATCCGGTAGTTGAGTAAAACTCTATTTATAATCACTTAAGCTAAGCCTCAAAGTTTGCAAGCTTAAGGGCTGCTTAAAGAAAAAGTTGACATTCAATTTTAACAGTAAGTGTTCATATTTCATAACACTATTTCAAAGTGTAAGGTATAAAGAATATTTAGAATTCTTATAGATAACACCAGTTATACAACAGTTGCAATTGCAGAAGTACACCTTACAGACTATAAACAGGTTAGTTGCTTGAACATGTCCTATATACCTTGCGCCTACTAAATGAACAATAGTTTAAATGTTAATATCGGCCAAACGTTGGGTACGCTACTGTAACAACCTCAACTTGGGCTATTAAGAGAAAAAGAGTAAATAAATTTAGAAAATGAAGTTACCTGGAAGAGGTGCAGAATGCCCAAAAATATCCTACTAATTTTTAAAGTGACAAAGTTCTAACTAAATGTTGAGAGCATAAATAAAATAAAATAAATTACCTCAGGGTCAAATGGGAATCAGGCCACTATGCAAGGTATGTGTAATCTAGCAGCGACATTTAAATTAAGGACGCCTCACTGCTAAATCACGATATGGACATGTTCAAACAAAACAACAGATTCAAGTTTCAGTCATATAATTATTATTTTATAATCCCTCCCTAGAGTTAACTGGTTAGGTTACAAAATATGTTCCTCAGTTTTATCGGAACCAGTTCAAGTTGAGTTGGCTTGTTATAATAGACACTTAAGTTCTAGGTAACACACGCCCACGGTCTCCTCATGTAGCTGGTAGATTACATGGAAATGATGGCACTCGGCCTTACAAACAATTTATTTAGTTCACAAAGAATAACCAGAAAGTCCACTAATAGGGTTCACTGTATCATTAAGCAAGTTTATATCACTCGATCAACCACTTTAGGTATAAGTTTTAGTGGTCACTCGAAATATGGAAAATGTACATCACCCGAATTTCACCAGCGGGGATACTCAGATATTCATCTAGGGCAGATGCCAGCTAGGAACGAGAAGTAACACGACGAGTAGACCGCTTAGAGAGGCTCATACCTCAACTAAAACCTCATTATAAAAAATAAAAAATAAAAATTAAAACCCCTGTGGACAAAGAGAATATCCTAATTAGTATCTTATTCGTTTTCATAATTATCTAGGACCTTTTATCATCACAGTCTTTATCATCAACATATTAAACAAGTAACTTACCAGGGTTGTCTGGGGTTAGTAGTTCAAATCAACCGGGACATTCTTATTCTATTAATAGTGCTTGTCCGGGTGATTGGGATATTCTTTGTGGACCTGAAAATACAAACACCCAGTAACAGCCATTGCAAAGAACCAAACCACGTTTTGAACTTGCAGTCGCCTCTTAATGGCGTCCACGACAACTTACCATATAAACTGTATAAAGGATTAGGGTTTTATCCCCTTTAAAGTTTCATTTTCATCTCATCATCTGGACGTCCTTGTTGACGCTGAAAAGACACAAACTCTAATATTAACCAGTCTTTGAGATCCACCACGAATAAAATGCCACGTGCCATGAGGCCTACCATTTTGTATCTAAATTCCCCTATCCAACGTCTGTGTGACAGCGGTACCGGAACACCAATGAATCGACGAAATCGCCTTCCATAAAGACAACGCGCCATAAACGACCTCACACACTCAAACCTTTACAATCAACCAAATCTATATCTCAAATTGTAGTAATGTAGAATTTACTTTTCCAAATAAAACTATTTCTTTTTAAATCTAGTATTTTAATAATGAATGACCATTTGAAGGTTTGAAGACATAACAATAATCACCATCCATCTTAGACCTGAAACGAAGTAAGTGTGAACGACCTTTTTCTCCGTGTCACTATTAGGTGTCTACCTTATCTATGGCAAGACTCCGGCAAACTGACAGTTCTTTTGTCAACAAGTTGAATGCTTGATTATTGTGAGATTGAAAAGTTTATTCTTAGTTTAATTATGGATGTATGCATTTATCACTAGTGCCAGAACATAAGTATAAACGTCAGGCATGTAAATTTATTATTAAATGAGTGAGATTTGGCCCTGAAGAGGCATATTGTAGCTACAAAACAATGTCGGATTCTTCCTTATAACAGTGAGTTAAAACATTAATTTCTATTCAAAATTTTAAGTTAGGACATGGTCCTAGCAATTAGATATTATCTTAGGTTTATATTTTATTGTTTTACTTCAGATTGCCGTATGAAATACTTGAATTCAGTGTTTTACTAAACATCCAAAGTTAGTGTTATACTTGTCGATTTGAGGTTACAAAACTAACTCCATAAACTTAATTGGATACTATAAAGTGTTACAAGTATAATATCATTGTATATAATGATCATTACTTATGTATAACGTTCATAATATCTCAAATTTATAACGTATAATTACTCAATATATCTAACACCAAAATGCATAATGCTCGTTTAGAATAACCGACCTATTTAACCTAACCTAACCCATTTTCCTCACAGCAGTTTGTTTTCTGTAGGGGTCGCAGTTCTAACCTAACCTAACCCATTTTCTTGACAGCAGTTTGTTTTCTGTAGGAGTCGCACTTCTAACCTAACCTAACCTACTTCTCTGGCAGCAGTTTGTTATCTGTAGGGGTCGCAGTTTTCACCTAACTTACCTACTATTCTGGCAGCAACTAGCAGTTACAACCTATTTCAAATCAAATTCAAATTCAAATTCAAATTCAAATTCAAATTCAAATTCAAAAATTTATTCTGCAAGTAGGCCACAAGGGCACTTTTACAAGTCAGTAAGCATTACAATAAAGCATTTGCATGTACAAACATTTACAATATATAGTGAGAAGTAAAAGTATAATCTAAATACTGATAATACAACAGCCAAAACCTGGGTAAAAAATATTAAAATAAATGTACTAAGTAATATGACAAGAGATGTATAGTCTCTATCGTTAATAATAAATTAAGTTTGGAGATGTAGAAGGTCCCCCAACGTCAAAATAAAATACGAATAAAATTTGGAGATGTAAAAGGTCCCCATAGTCAAAAAATTATACTAATAGGATTTGGAGGTGTAAAGGCCTCCAAACGTCAAAAATATAATATCTTTATGATAAAAATACCACAAGTCATCAGACTGTTAAGTTAACAGTCTTAGATCTAATGCTACAGAATACATAACTAGTATGTATCTAACAAGTCAAAATTATGAACCCAACAGAGATGTAAAGTCCCTATAGTCAATAATATGTACATTAAATTTGGAGATGTAAAAGGTCCCCAAGGTCAGAAACATAATATGTAATAATACTATATGAATAAGAAATGGAGGTGTAAAGGTCTCCAAGTGTCAGAATATGATGTAACAGCCAGTAACAGCATCACCTTGACCATCGTGCAAACCACTCCGGGACACTGCTAGCCTGATAAGACAGCTTTTGAGACTAAATACTTGGCCATGGCTCCTTGTCTCCTAAGTAATCGTCGATTTTATAGTACCCCTTTTTAAACAGAGCATTCTTAATATATAACTTGAATGAATTGAAAGGCATGTCCCATGCCTCCAAGGGTACTTTATTGTAAAATGCCACACAGTTGCCTGGAAACGATTTTTTTACTTTCTGTAGACGAAACTTTGGAACCACTAACATATTTTTATTTCGTGTATTAAAGTCATGGATATCAGACAGCTTCTTAAAGGACTTTAAATTCTTATGCGTATACATTATAACATCTAGTATGTATTGTGAAGCTACAGTGAGAATATCAATTTCCTTGAATCGTTCTCTCAGAGAATCACGAGTGCCCATATTATAAATATTACGGACTGCTCTCTTTTGGAGGATGAAGATTGTTTCAATATCTGCTGCTTTGCCCCAGACCAGTAAGCCATATGACATAATACTGTGAAAATAACTGAAGTAGACTAGGCGAGCTGTCTCCACGTCAGTGAATTGTCTGATTCTTTTGACTGCATACGCGGCAGAGCTCAGCCTATTCGCAAGGGCAGATATGTGAGGGGCCCATTGCAGATTGCAGTCCAAAGTAATGCCCAGGAAAAGTGCGTTATCGGCAAGGTCCAGCTTCTCTCCGTTTAATGTGATAATAGTTTCAGCCTCTCTTACATTCGGCAGCGTGAATTTTACACATTTTGTCTTTTTTGCGTTAAGAACTAAGTTATTTGCTGTGAACCAATCTAGCACCTCTTTCAAAGTTTCATTGACTTGGCTGTAATCACCCAGTTTCCTGTCAACTTTGAAGATTAATGAGGTATCATCAGCAAACAAAACTATATCACATTTATTCTTCACAAGATTCGGCAAGTCATTTATATAAACAAGGAAGAGAAAAGGACCCAAAATGGAACCTTGCGGTACGCCAAGTTTTACAGTCATACCATTAGACTCAGTTCCATTTACAACAACTTTCTGAGTTCTTTGGTTTAAGTAAGACTGTAGAAGGTTTAAAGCTTCAGTAGACAAACCGTACTGTTTTAGCTTGTACAGAAGCGTAGCATGCTCCACGCAGTCAAATGCTTTGGAGAGATCGCAGAAGACACCTATAGCATCTTGTGAATGTTCCCAGGCGTCGTAGATATGATTGATTAGTACAGTGGCGGCATCTGTCGTCGAACGACCTCTCGTAAAACCAAATTGCTGATTCACCAGTAATTCATTTGTGTTGAAATGTCGAAGCAATTGGTTCAAAATAATTTTCTCAAACACTTTACTAAGTACAGGAAGTATAGAAATGGGTCTGAAATTTCCAAGTTCGTCTTTGCTTCCTGATTTAAATAGAGGAATAACCTTACTGTACTTCATAAGACTGGGAAACACACACTCTCCAATACAAGCGTTAAACAAATCGGCTAAACAGGGTGCCACAACGTCGATAATAGATTGCATGACTTTCACAGATATCCCCCAAAGGTCCTCAGAGTTCTTTAATTTCAAGGAATTGAACGTTTTTATTATCTCGTGGGGGTCAGTGCATTGGAAGTGTAATGACGTGCCGCATTGATTAACTCTGTTTGTATCGAAGTATAAGCCAGCCTTAGCTACAGATGAGTTCAGATTTTGTGTAGTATCAGTGGCTATGTTGGTAAAAAAGTGTTGAAAGGCGCCAGCAACATCCTGGTCTGCAGTCAACGTACAATCGTTTACCTTAAGTCTATAGTTGCCATCACGGGGTTTCGTCTTACCAGTTTCAGATTTTATTATGTTCCAGGTAGCTTTTACTTTATTGTCCGCTGACTTAACTTTATTTTTTATAAATGCAGACTTGGCAGCGGCGCAAACTTTCTTAAACACTTTTGAATATTTTCTTACATATTCTGCAAAGTTCTCATCGTGAACATGATTCCTCATTTCATATAGGTCATACAATCTATTTCTGCTCTTATGAATGCCCTCTGTGGCCCAGTCACTGAAACTTATTTTCCTTGGACCTTGCTTTAAAGTCTTCAGCTTAAACACATTCTTGTGTATGTTATGTATCACATTTGACATCCCCTCGTATAATGTGTCAGGATCTTTGTTATCTGTGATAAGTACAGGTACCTTATCTATAATATTTTCTCTAAACTTTTCTATACGACTTACAGTGATGGGTCTATACGTAATTACTTGTTGCAATTTAATAACATCTACTTTAAAATAAGCTTTCTGACCACAGTGGTCTGAGTTAAAGCAGCTAATGATGCTCGTCTCCTTTGCTTCACAGTTACAAAATATATTGTCCAAGCATGTCGCCGTGTTGGCTGTTATTCTTGTGGGTTCATTAAATAGCGGAAACAAGTCAAAAGACTGAAATAGGTTTAAAATTCGTACAGTGTGTGCATGAGTAGTATCTAAAATATTAACATTAAAGTCTCCACAGACTATAATTTTCTTACTACTTACAGAGACTTGTTTCAACGCATCTTCCATTACAGACGTAAACTGGCTGAAATCCGATGACGGTGGTCTATAGACGCACAATATAATGTGGCTCTTCATTTCCACGCATGATATTTCAATAGTTCGTTCAATAGAAAGTTTAACTATATCCTTCCGTTCCTTACATTTATATTTTCTTTTTACTATGATCAATGAGCCCCCGTGAATGGCGGACTTTCTACAGAACGAACTAACTATGTCATAATTATAAAGATTAAACAATAATAATCGATTTTCCTTGAGCCAGTGTTCCGTTACACACATGACATCTACATCTTGCGATTCTAAAAATAAACCCACCTCTAATTCCTTGCTGGAGAAGCCCTGTAAGTTCTGGTGGACTAGCATGAGTTGGCGGGGCTTCTCCGCTGTCTCAGCCGTTAGTTTAAAGGCTGTGGGCGGCCCGCGGGAGAGGCGCACGCGCCGGCGCTGGCGCCGCGAGCGCTGCTGTCACTGGCTGCCGAGTCAACATACCCAGGTTCAATATTGTATGCGAGTAGATTGGCTGTTGTCAGTTTACATTCTTTCGAAACAAAAACGTTATCATTATACAATTTACAATTATAGCCATTTCTTTTGTAAAATGTGTTTAAATCAAAGAAATGGTACTTACTATTATAACATGTCATATTGTACAGCATGGAATTTAAATTAGACACTTTACTATTCTGATCATACGATAAGGACTTGGAATAAGGAAAAGCACACAAAATTATTTTGTAAATTCCACACTGCTCAATATTCGATAGGGTTTGCATAAGGGCCCGTAGCTGGGATTTGCTTATGCCGACACTATTTCCTAAATGAACAATTAAAGTGGTGCCCCTATCAAATTTTGCCTTTGCCAAATGTTCTGTGAAACATTCAATGGAGGCACCACGCATACAAACATTTGTCACTTTCTGCCGGAGACATTGACTCAATAATGATCCGAGTCCCAGTCCGATACCATCAGAGTATATAGCCGTTGACCGAAGAAGAGGCTCCTGACTGCGACGATCGGGACACGCAGGCTCGGCTCGGACACGGGGGCGCGGAGTGGGCGACAAGCTCAAACCAGGCAAGGTAGGGTCACCCGGTGCAGGCTTTGGTGCAGTCCCCGGTGCAGGCTCGAGTGCAGTCCCCGGTGCAGGCCCCGGTGCAGGCCCTGGTGCAGGCCCCGGTGCAGGCCCCGGTGCAGGCCCTGGTGCAGGCCCCGGTGCAGGCCCCGGTGCAGGCCCCGGTGCAGGCCCTAGTGCAGGCCCTGGTGCAGGCCCTGGTGCAGGCTCTGGTGCAGGCCCTGGTGCAGGCCCCGGTGCAGGCCCCGGTGCAAGCCCTGGTGCAGGCCCTGGTACAGGCCCTGGTGCAGGCCCCGGTGCAGGCCCCGGTGCAGGCCCCGGTGAAGGCTCTAGTGCAGGCTCTGGTGCAGAGCATTGTACAGGCCCTGGTGCAGGCTCTAGTGCAGGCCCCGGTGCAGTGCCTAGTGTAGGCCCCAGCGCAGGCTCTGGTGCAGGCCCTTGTACAAGTCCTGGTGCAGTCCCTGGTGCAGGCCCTGATGCAGGCTCTGGTGCAGGCTTCAGTGTAGGCCCTTGTACAGGCCCCGGTGCAGGCTCCTGTGCATGCCCTGGTACAGGTTTTGGTGTAGGCTCGGATGCGGGCGAGGCTAGCGTGGATGGCAGTAAGGGTGCGGCGCTCGATGTGCTCGATGAGCTTCCCGGTTTCAGACACATTGACTCCGGCAGCGGTTCACAAAAGCACTTCATGCACATATGATTGTTTGTTAGATCATGATATCTTTCCTCATTTTCATGACACAGATCTACCAGGTCTGAGGCAGTGTTAACATGCTGCCTATTCTCTTGTATAATGCACTCATAGTTTTCACTTAAATTCTGGAGTGCACCCTTTAACCTGTATATTTCTAATTGCAGCTTTAATGTTTCAGTGTCATATAAATTAATACTGTCCAGTAGTTTCTCATGACACTGGTCCAGTTTGTCCATCAATGCAATGCGCTCCTTAAGTAGTTTCACATTATGTTGCACACTGTTGTTTGATTTTACAAGTTTCTGAGTGCGCCTTATGTACTTATTTAACTTAATATATTTCCTTAGTTTTCTGGTACTTGCAAAATAGTATGACTTGCAAGAATCTCCCTTTGTTATATTTATAAATGATGCCTCAGAATTTGACACATTTGCTGTCATCAAGGTGCTGCCGGAGCCCACTAGTTCTTCATAAATACTCTGGGTGTCAGCCACTTGATAAGACTCACATTCACTGCGCAGGTCACTTATTAATTTGTTAGCTGTATTTAGTTCACTTTCTAGTTCAGTGACCCGGCTTAAAGCAGATTCATAGTTCACTGCACAGTTATCAAAGGCATCCACTACACTCTGCAGCTGTTGACATTGTGTCACACTGTCCATGTACTTGGAGTGAAGATCAGTCAGCTGAATTTTAAAGTCAGAGTTTCTTTGTACCACTTTCAAAACTTCAAGTTCACTTTCATCACGTTCACTAATTAGTTTCTCACATTCATTTCTGGAGAGTTCAAGCTCTTTTAATGTCGCTTTCAGCTGCATCTCCAGCTGGCGAGTCGAGCCTTGGCGAGTAAGAACGTTCGTAGCCATTCTGAAAGATACAAACAAAACGCAACTGAGTAGGTATACTGAATGTGGATTTTTAGTTTATGCTGCTATCAAGAGTGGTAATTTAGGGAAAAATAAATGCGTGGAACTATTTATGTCCAGTGTATGAGTGTTAATGTATGTGGCAAATGTGTCTATCTCAACTCTGCTTCCACTGAATACGTCAAGCAAAGAGAAATCGCACGGCGCCAATGTATTGTGATGGGACGCCGCTCATTGACACAGCAATGAGCTTTGTAAAATGTAGTGTGTCTTACAAACAAATAATACAATAAAAACTGGATACTTTCCCCGGTTTAAAATCAAGTTTCAACGGTTTACGTTGAGACGTCCTTTGACAGTTGCTCGAGTTCAACTTCCAATAAAAACGGTATATCGCGTAGTATTTCACACAATTCACTATATCATACTATTACTTATACTATGTTAACACTGCTAGTACATAACATATCACAAAAAAAACTGAGATTTTAATTAATATCACAATTTTAAAACACAGCTGATTCAACTCGATGTTGACAGCTCGGCGACCGTTCGGAACTCCATTTAGTATATCATACGCTATTATATTTTATAATCATTACACAATATATACTATGATCGATATACGTTATGTATGTTATATAAACTGAATTTATAGTAAGTATTTGAGTGTTTTATCAAAAATAAATTATACAAAATGAGTATTATGTTATTTCATTTCATTTATTTATTTGCAAGAAATGTGGTACATAGATAAGGTGGTCACAAACATTAAGAACATCACATCTCGCCAAAAAAAATGGCATGCAAATTACTTACAATCTAGCTATGTTATAATATTTACAAAATATTTGTATGTTAATTTACCGTTGTTCCTAATAAAAAGATTGATTTTAATGTTATAGCAAACATTCGTTATATCTTGTGAAGGTTTTTATATGAAATTATATGTTATGTATGGTTTCGCAACTAAAAACACTTAAAAACTATTTCTAATATACTGACCTCCTTGTCGGCGATTCATAAACTCGCCGGCAAGAAGAACATAATAAGAAAATCTGTCATTCACTTAATGTCAAGAAAAATATAAAAGACACATGCATGCAAAAATTATAAAATTAATCTCAAGAAATAACACATAAAGGATCCTAAATAAACTGTGATATAAGAATTGTTCCCGCTATAATACGAATATGTCTACTCGGCAAGGAAAGAAGTAATTTTAACTTGAACCAGATATTTCGGTAAGTTGCACCCCCAATGTAGTTAAATCCCGTGGGACGCACCCCTTTAAAGTACTCAATCAAAGCCAGAAAAGGCATGTTTTTACCAGTTTACGTAACACAGTGCAGCATTTAATGCACGAAATAATTTGTATTGCCAACTTCAAACTTTAAATGTGCTGAATAGAATAGTTTTACACGGCCATCTGTCTAAACCCACTCAGGCTTAATAAAAAATGTACTGCTGGAAAACCGATACCGCGCGGTAAAAATGCTTTCTGCGCTGTCATGGCTTGGTCAGCTCCTGCGGCCGCAGACTGAGAGGACAGCCTTGCAATAGCAACATAGCAAAACTACTTACTAAAACGTAGAAATTAATTAAACCTATCTTTATAAAAACAACGGTAAAAACTCACGTATCACAATGTCGTGACATGTTTCGACGGCATTCGGCATACGGCATCGGGCAGAGGTGTTTGCTACTCTAGCGTCAGCCGTCAACACATAAATATTAGTACGTATGACTGACGAGGGTTTAAATAAGACCTCGACTGCATGGTTTTTCAAAATTGAAGTCATTATTTTTGTCGCAACCTGGCTTTTTCATTTTTAACACGCTTTTATATTAGCTTCACTTGTAACTAACTACGTATGTAAGAAAATCTTGGAATCTTAATTTGACCCACTTCCCGGTCTCCGATTATGATGAAATTTTGCACACGCTCTGAGTTCAGATGACAATACATGACTAACTAATTTTGTAATTTTTAGTGCGTGCTAAAAGCGTGTTTTTTAGTTTTTTAAGCTATTCATTTTATTTCAATTAAGACGGTATATTTTCTTAAATGTTTTTTTGAGATTGATTAACCCACTAACACAGAGCTCTGCTTTCACCTCTGCCGCTTACTGCACAATGGTACCACTGTGCCAAATGTTAATTGATTGTACTGAGGTATCTATGCGGATAAGGCTGTGCCCCTTACCAGTCGTAACACCGGTGTTATATCGCGGCAACAGATGGCCAGTGGCTTCATCCTTACGTGCGGGAATTTTTACATTAAAGCTTGAAATAAAACAGCTGTATTTTGTAAACGAGTTTCAGATACACATGCTTTTAGTGCATAGTGTGTACAACTGTACAAAATATATTTCATGTAAGTAGTACAAAAGATCTAAGCGCACTTGAAGATATTTTCTCAATTTGTATTTCAAAAACTAGTTCTTAGAAAAATTAAATAATGACGTAGATTGTCTACAAAAATGCCGTGATATGAATACTAAAAATGGTTAAAAAAATAAGTGTTTTTTTGTATGAATTTGGGCGACCTGCCCCACTTTCAACAAACAATTTTCTTCTGGTCTTAAAAGCATAAGTAAGTATAAAAT
The DNA here is from genome assembly GCA_949128165.1 of Lathronympha strigana. Classification (NCBI taxonomy): domain Eukaryota; kingdom Metazoa; phylum Arthropoda; class Insecta; order Lepidoptera; family Tortricidae; genus Lathronympha; species Lathronympha strigana. Next base: position 18,296,671 of record OX421917.1, on the reverse strand, counting down.
TTACAGGTTCAATTAAGTTTTTATTTTCTCTAGTCTCTAAACAGAGATAAGTTTCCTTTGTTGTATGGGGTAAGATTTCCAAATACCGCTACTGAAATAAGAGTTTAATTTCAATGGGCGGAAATCTTGCCCAATATAATTAAAAAAAAACAACAGTTTTTTGTACTCACAATATGATTCGGCCTGGCGGCTATGCCTTTAAATGGATCGCCTAGCATTTTCTAAGCTGGTACATAATTTTGAAGTAAATATGGAATAACATTTTACAAACAGAAGACAATATCATCATATCAGCCATAAGACGTCCACTGCTGAACATAGGGCTCCCGTTTGGAACCATATGTACCGGTTGGAAGCGACCTGCATCCAGCGTCTCCCGGCGACCTTCATAAGGTCATCTGTCCATCTTGTCCCTAGAAAACCTCTAGAAAACTGAGCTACCCATATAGAAGGTCTTATTCTTCCTCTTTGCGTCGCATTCCTCATTGCTGAGGGTTGTGAAATCCCCGCGAAAACAACTTTCCTCTGACGATATCCAGCCATCTTAACTATCTTTTAAGTCACGCTCAAATAGCGATTTTAGTTATAACAGTAACCCTGCTAAATAAACCTTGACAGTGGCGAAATTGTATTACTAGGCAGAAGCCATTTTCATAATCCGTCTGTCTCTAGCCATCATCAACGTGCCTGCTCTCCTTGAGCCGACTAGTATTTTCAGGGATGATGGCAAGAGACCTGATGAGTTTGCGTCGCTTGCCAGTGTGGCATGCTACCTGCGTAGACACGCTGGCACCGTCCCACCTCCAACGAACTAATGTAAAAGCGGACGGAGCTGCTGAAAGAGCCGAAATTTTAAAACGTAATAAATATAAGACCCTGGGTAGAGAGTACCATTTTGTACCATTTGGGATCGAAACCCTAAACGCACACAAGTTTTTTGTAGAAATCGCGAAAGGTCTGGTTGGTGTAACTGGTGAGTGAAGAGCTGGTGGTTTCCTCGCACAACGTACCAGCATTACGATATAACGAGGAAATGCCGCCGGCATCCTAGGTACAAAGCCTCAAAGACCTATTTTAGATGTAGTGTAGGAAGAGGTAGGTAGGTAGGTAATTTACACTTACTCTATATGTATATTTTGAAAAGATATGACTTTTTTCATATAATAACTGATGAAATCAGTATGAAAAAAAATTAAAATTACACTTTAGGTATAGATGGTTGCCCCTTACTTGGCAACAACCACGTATCTATTTTATTTTACCGCGAACTATCAGGCGCGTGCAAATATTTAACGAGGCATGCGGGTCAATTTCAAATTACTCGGTTTAAATATTTTATTCTTTGTTCGAGACGTCAAATATATGAATAAAATATAGCATTTTATCACAAAAAAAGTAATGTGCAAAATAGTGAACATAATCTTTGACATCGACTGTTCAATAAATGAGACACATTTTAGCCATCGCACTAAATTGTGTCAGTCATCGTTTCTTCTAATTCAATGTTTATACTGATTCAGCTATGAGGGTGAATAAAAAAAAGATTCCGACGAATTGAGAACCTCCTCCTTGTGTTTTTTGAAGTTTTTGAAATATTAGCGGAATTTTCTCATTTTTCATTTACTTGAACAGTTACATTTTATATTTACAAAAATATGTGGACTGAAAAAAGTATGTTGTACCTAATTTATAGTTGTTTTTGTGATTAGTTTATTTGTATAAAATTTCGGTTAGTAACCGGTTATTAACCGGTATTCTCCTACAATTAAAAAACCGGGTTTCACACCCTAATAATTTTTTACAAATGCATGTTAAAAATAAAGCTTAATTTAAAACCTGGGTTACAGAGGTAAATGTTCACATTATTTTAACAAGTCTTTTTCTTTGCTTTTGTGAGCATTATTGCGAAATTCATTACATTACTTACTATCAAACTTGCAAAGGGTTTTGGTTAGTACGAAACTGCTACAATTAACTTTTTTCGTACACTCACTACACTCTGTTTTAAGGTTCAATTGGTAATATTAATGAACGAAAATGAACAATATTTTTAGTACTACCCCTATGCAGATGTATCGAGTGTGTTATACGTGTAAAACAATACGTAATGATAATATATATTTTCATTGGAGAGACAAAATCCCATAGACTCCGTTACTTCGGTCATCTAGAGAGGACGGAGGAAGAGCGCATGGTCAAGCAAGCATACCTTAGTCGCCAGGGAGGTCAACGGCTCAACGCCCAACAGGGTGAACTAGGTATAAATAGTTGGAGTGACATGGCCGATCCTTCTCAAACATGAAAATGTCAGAAATCCATAGACATTAGGGTTGTCAACGTGCTGCCACGTGCTGAATGTTTGTACAGATTACTATTTTTAATATTATAACAATTTTAAAAACGTTAATATATTTTTAGTACCTACATGTTTTGATTTTAAAAAAATATCAGTATTGGTATTACATTGTTTAAGTATTAATTACTATGCGCTGTTTAAAATATAAATATAAATGGTAATGCGCGTTGCACGAACCCTGTCTGAGTCCCACTAGCAACCTGTCACTACATCACAATTCATTATCTTTATATCCCTTAATTGCTAAAAGTGGCACTGAAATTCGAGCAGGTTTATGTCCTCTGTTTACCCCTTTAGCGAATATAAGGCTGACTTTATTTATGTATGTATAAATATATTAACCAACAAAAACCGTGCAGCGAAAACACTATTTAGCATAAATCTCTTCACCCCCTCCCCCACTGTCCACGGTCGGTGGCTTCGGATTTTATTACCCGGTTAGGCACAGTCGGCCTGCGGTTTGCGAACTCAGCTGCAGTGCAACAATTCGCTTACGACATTCGGTTGAAACAAGTATAATATATGCAAATATATTAAGAATAGCAGCAACAATCAGTGTTGTAATTTCTCAAGAAAGTTCTCCTTTTTGTGGGGAATATTCTCGCGCAAGAAGATTCTCCAAACAAATCGGAGAATGTCCTCGAGGCACAACTGTAGCAACAATACAAGCATTTACACATGCTGGACTGGCATTTTCAAAAATAGGGTACCTTTCCGTTTTTTTTTAAATATAGGAGGTTTGGGTTTTTTGTACCCAGAATTACGAGTACTATCGATAAAAAAAAGAAAAAGAGTGTCCCGTTTTTTTTTGGTCAGTTTCGTAACGCATTTTTTCATACATTCGCCGTTACAAAACTGACAATTTTTTTGTATGGAAAATAGAGGAATCTTCATCATTCATACCTTTTTTCTAAAAACGCCCAAACATTGAAATTATATCGAGCTATAACAAAATACAATTGTAATTCACTAAATAAATGGTATCTATTTATTGATTAATACAGGTTTTTAATCACACATTTAAACAAAACTTACAAACAAAAAAAACAAAAACCTACCCACAAACCAACTATTCAAACAGACCCCCCCGCCACATCCCTGGCGCAAAAGTGCCCATCACACTCGCAGCGTTTCACTAAATTATAAATACCTACATGATTTTCCGACTACGAGAACATAGTTATCTGGCATGCGTACGCGGCACAAAACTACCATCGAGATTCAAACTAAACAGTGTATGTGTACTGTCACGTATAGCGTGAATGGTCCTTATTACCTTAAGCAAAGAAAGTTATTTGTTGCCTTATACATTAACTTCTTTTGAAATTATGTAAATATTTACAATAGAAAGTGTATAAACAATAAACTACATAATTAAAAGTAAACTATTGTAAAAACATAACCTTAAATACTTATCCACTTACCTATACCTATATCATAACTTGTACTTACTATTAAAACTAAACGTAAAATTACAATTTTATTTTCAACACACAGACAGATTTACTACGCCGTGCTAGGTATTTTATATATACACGTACGGCCGACCGGTCTCTGCCGCCTCGCCCCTCCATCGCGGCTCCCGCCGATGCCTGCGCTCGCGGCCGCCTGCCACGCATTCGCCCGGTCGCTGCTACAACGCACGGCTGCGTGACTTGATTTAACGTTTTGCCCTTGGAGCGCTCGCGGCGCCGGCGCTGCCGTTATAAGTTAATTAAATATATTTTTAGTCTAGAGCCAGTGCTATTCCCAAAAAGGGTAAGTGTTGCATTAATCATATCTTAGTAAGTAAATTTAATATAGTAGCTTAGCCAGTATTGTAATAGATACGTAGCAACCGATAAATAACGGTACGTAGAAGCCATGTTGACCTTTGGTCTTTCTTTGTCTGGATTGACCATGTGCAAGAATATTCTAGGTTAACCATTGCATTTCAATTAGGCTTTCATGAATAATTGTGGGAATTATTTATTCATCAATTAATATGAATCAGTAGTCCCGTAGAAATAATTATAGTTGTATTAATCTAGATTATAAGGTTTTCCCGCATAAAAAAAGGTGCTTACTTCTTCTATCCTATGTTTTTCTATTTTTTTATGCTGGTTTTTCGCAAGATGATTTTGCCCGATTTAAAATTTGTTAGCCTTTGCTTATAAATAATGAAATGCGCTACTTAGCTTAGCTTTACAGAATAAATCAACACCTACTTATAATTTTTAGTTGCATTTCTACAATATTATTTATAAGAAAGGGTTTGCTTAAATAAAAATTTAAATAAATCTTTACAATCACGCTTACTCTTCTACTGCACCGATTTCTCTTTGTAATGTTATGAGAATCCCATGTTGTCGTAACCTATGGTTACGTGCCTTAATTGCTTGCGCAATTAATTCACAGCCGCTAATTTTAATTTTGCTTACAAGTACCATCCAGCATGTGTTTCTCATTTCACCGCACTGCTTTTCATGTACCTGGACTGCCCATCACACTCAATGATTGCTCATTGTTAATAAATCCCCACTCCTGCTAGTGCTAGCGTGTGATGATTACCAGTCCAGGACGAATTTCGAACTCGAGCCTAATTTTACCATTGGACGCGTTCCAGGAACACCGTAGGGGCTCGGCATATTGCCAGCCTTTGACCTTGGACCTCGAGGCCAACTTACTGCCCGGAGCATCCTCCGACCGCCCGACTGCTGGAGAGCGCTGCCTCTGCGTCGGCCTTGACCAACCGTCGATTCCTTGCTTCACCACGTTCCTGGCTACCTAATCGGACCCCGCCACGCTAAGCACGACCGAGGGACGTGGGGTATCGTACTGGAAGACCGTCCAACCCTCTCGTAACCAGACCATGATCTAGGCTTCGACCCCACTCTTAAATCTAGACCTTATAAATAATCTTAATCCTAGAATAGATAACCTTAAAAACAACTCTAAATACTAGCTTTCCTATTCTCTTAAACTACAACCTAGACTAATTAAACTAGAGTATAATAACTACCTAAATCTAATTAAATCTAAATTAATACCTACAATCAACTAGTGTTTGTATAATAGTTACTAAGATAATAAAATTGTTAATTTTTTACTTAATTCTAATGATTTACGTCCCATTAGCACCTCCCTATGTATTGAATAATTAGGTAGGATATTAATAGGTGACAGATTGGCGCCCATACGTTTTGTTATAGATTTTTGGTCTACCAGAGGGTTGGTAAGTTTCCTTTTATCAGCATTCTTGGTGTTGGTGTGTGCATGTCGCAGATTAGCATATATTTTTTAGTCTTGATGTATCATTAAAACGTACTTGTTCACATTATATACCCTGTTATTGTAGTAAACCTGATTATTGCAATACTTACTCACTTGTTAACTGCCCAAAGAGAGCCTTATTTATAAACAAAAATGTCTCGTCCGATTAAATATTTACAATTAACAAAAGCAGAGTTGATTTATGAAGTTAAAATACGTGCAGAGGAACCGAAGGATAAAGTAGAAGAGTTAAGGCAACAAATATCTAAACTCGCGATTCAGTTTCCATCTGAGGATATACTCGATTCCTGTTATGAGTTTGATGATGACATTGCCGGTATAAAACACACCTTAGCAAAAGCAGCAGTTAATTTAGCTTGTCTCAAACAAGACCCTCAACAAAGAAATTTAATCGAACGCACCCAAACCTATCTTAACCATGTATACCACAGATTGAATAGAATCAGTATTGTTGATGCCGACCCTGATAAAACAGCCTTGCTACAGGAGACACAAAAATTTTATAACGAACAATGTTCGTCCCTTCAAGCAATTTTGTCGTCACTGCCTCAGGCCGACGCGAAATTCAATCAACCACAGGGGACAACCACTTCTCAAGTCCAGGGCCACGTAGCTAACGGTTCTGGTGAAAGTAATTCTAATGCTGAAGACTCAAACTTAGATAGCACGAGCAACTACAACATCAAGGTTACATGTGACCGCGGTTTAAGCTCCGATATATCAAAGCTCAGGTATGATGGCAAGACTTGTGTAAGAGCTTTTATTGCACGTGCTAAAGAGTTTCGTCTAGCTAAAGACGTTACCGATAAGAAAATGCTCTCATTGGCTACAGAAATATTTACCGGAGACGCCTTACACTGGTATCGCAGTGTTAAAGACTCAGTGCATTCTTGGGATAACTTGCTGCTTATGCTACAAGCAGATTTTGATATAGCTAATTTCGACTATCTCATGCGCAGGGAAATAAGTAATCGTAGTCAGGGACCCTCGGAATCTATTACTGTTTACTTGGCGATCATGCATGGCATGTTTAGTAGGCTAGATAAAATGCCAAGTGAATTGGAACGACTCGAAGTTATTTTACATAACATACGCCCTTGTTACTCAAGCGTACTTGCTACTTGCCCTAATTTAGACTCGCTTTCAACCTTGCGCACCCTTTGTAGGAATTACGAACAAATTAAAGCTCGTTCGGATAACTTCAAAGAACCGCCGACGGCTACTTCTACTACGCTAGCTCCGGAATACTCCTATCAGCCTCGAAAGGATTTTGTAAAGAGTTCCCCAAAGATCGGCTCAACAACCTACCAAACCCAATCCGCTGCAAGCTATTCTCAAACCTTTTCTAAGTCCGGTCTAAACAAACCTCATAATATCTCAGCCATTCGGGATAACAAATATTGCTACCGTTGCCGTGTTGACACTCATTCTATGAAAGAATGTACAGCAGAGCGTACTATACTTTGTTTTAAATGTGGCCTACAAGGTTACCGTTTTCCCGATTGCCCACGGTGCAACCCCTCAAAGGGTGCAGTAGCTTGTGCAGCCGTCGAAACCTCAAAGGAATCAATTTCAAAAAACTGAATGATGAAAATTGTTGCACACCACGACACGAGAATCCAGACTGGAATAATTGGCTCGTGACTATTCGACATTTCTTTAGTACATACAAGGTGGCAACAATTTTCAACTCTAAACCCACTGATGACCCTCGGCCGTTCATTAAAGTCACTTTTACTCCGGATCTTGAAATGTACGGCCTCTTAGATTCTGGAGCCGCTAAAACTTTTATTAGAGATGACACCTACATGCATCTGTCTAAAAACAATCGCGACTTACAATTAAAAACCGATTATACTACAAATTTCATTTCAGCAGGGCGAGACAAATTACATTGTTTGGGTTATGTATCCTTACCGATCAAATTCAAAAATGAAACCCGCGTGTTAAAGGTATATGTGATACCTAATTTAGAGAGCTCTCTCATTCTTGGCATTAACTTTTGGAAAGAATTCCAAATTTTACCCAAATTTCTAGATGAAATCGCTTATCTCAGTCTACCTGAACCTAGTTTAACAAAAATCGCTTCTATTAGTCAGGAAATCCATTTACATTCTTATCAAAACCTCGAACCTTCACAAAAACTTATAGCCGATGAAGTGATCGCACGATTCAACAACATTTCATTTGAAGCAAAGGGCTTGGGGAAGACATCTTTAATAACTCACCGCATAGACACTGGCACTGCGGAGCCTATTAAGCAGAGGTACTATCGATTGTCACCTGATAAAAAACGAATCATAACGGAACAGGTTGATGAAATGCTGGCCTTAGGAGTTATTTCTCCATGTGAAAGTCCTTGGTGTTCCCCAGTCTTAGTTGTAGGTAAGAAAGACGGTAACCCGCGCTTTTGCCTAGATAGTCGTAAACTGAATGCGGTCACTAAAAAGGATGCTTACAGCTTGCCTTACGTCTCTGAAATCCTAGACAACTTGAAAAATGCTAGGTTCTTATCTAGCATCGATCTCTCTAAAGCCTTTTGGCAAATACCTATACACGAGCCGGATAAGGAGAAAACTGCTTTTTTTGTGCCCGGGCGCGGAAGTTTTTTGTTTAATGTCACCGCCTTCGGCCTGACTAATGCTCCGGCAACCCAACAGCGATTGGTGGATTCCCTCTTTATGCCTGATTTTGAACTTAAAGTTTTCTGTTACCTAGACGACATCATTGTTATAAGCGAAACCTTCAAGGAACATGTCTCCATCCTCAGGCGTGTCCTAGATAAACTTATAAAAGCTAACCTCACTATCAATTTCGAAAAATGTAGATTCTTTAGGGAATCTTTGAAATATCTCGGTTACGTAGTTGATCAACAAGGCTTACGAACAGATCCAGATAAGGTTTCCGCCATAGTAAACTACCCGGTCCCGACTAACAAAAAGGAAGTCAAGAGTTTCTTAGGCACAGCCTCCTGGTACCGTCGTTTCATTCCCAATTTCAGCACCATAGCAGGGCCACTTAATAAACTAACTTCTACAAAGAAAACAACACCTCCGTTTGAGTGGTCGACAGAAGCGGCTACTTCTTTTGAAACCCTTAAGAAATGTCTCATTCAGGCACCGGTTCTAGCATGCCCCGATTTCAGCCTCCCATTTGAGGTACATACGGATGCTAGCAACTATGGCGTTGGCGGTATGCTCTCGCAGACCGTTAACGGGGTTGAGCACCCGGTGGCCTTTATGAGTCGCGCACTCACAGGTCCGGAAAAGAATTATAGCGTTACGGAAAAGGAAGCTCTTGCCGTGATAACAGCGCTTGAGCACTGGCGGTGTTACCTCGAAAACGGCCGGCCTTTTACGGTTTACACCGACCATTCTGCGCTCAGGTGGTTTCTATCCTTGACGAACCCTACAGGGCGTCTGGCCAGATGGGGTGTTAGGCTATCAGCCTTTGATGCTATTATTAAGCACAGAAAAGGTAAGGACAACGTTATACCAGATTCCTTATCCAGATGCGTCCCTGTAGCCAGTTTATCCGCTATAACTACTTCTATTGCCTTGCCTGCCACGACGGATAAATGGTATTTAGGAATCTTTAAGGGCTGCTTAAACTCACCAGCTAGTTACCCAAACTATATGATAGACGGTAATAGGCTGTTTCGGCATATGAAAAACAAAAACCCCCTTACTTCTGAGTTTAGCTGGAAGGAGGTCCTCTGTCTAGAACAACGCGTCGATGCAATGGCTAAATGTCATAGTGAACCTACAGCTGGTCATTTTGGCATTTTCAAAACCTTTAAGCGTGTCAGTCTTTCTTATTACTGGCCCAAAATGTACGCGGATGTTGTAACCTACGTCGCTAACTGCGAGATATGTCTAGCGCATAAGAACCCTACTCACGGGATTCTTGGCAAAATGGGTAGGCCCAAAGACTGTTGCAGGCCTTGGCAAGTAATTTCAGTTGACTTGGTCGGACCCTTGCCTATAAGTAGAAAACAAAATTGCTACATCCTAGTTATAGTTTGTTGCTTCTCAAAATACTGTCTTATGTTCCCTCTACGTCGCGCTACGGCTGAAACCACTTCCAAAATACTTGAGGACAACGTGATCCTGGTACACGGGGTTCCTCAAACTATTATTTTGGACAACGGGTGTCAGTTTGCAAGTCGAGAAATGGATAATTTATTTAAGAAGTATAAAATCCCAAACGTTCACTTCACCCCTAAGTATACTCCCCAAATTAATACGGTCGAAAGGTACAATAAAACTATCGTCACAGCTATATCAACCTTTGTTGGAGAAGACCAGAGATTATGGGATGTGAACCTTCCAAAAATCCAGTTCGCGATTAATACATCCACGAATGAGGTAACTGGACAAACACCTGCACTTCTCGTGTATGGTCGGCAGTTAGTGACATGCGGGTCGCATTATATAGACAATGACAACCCAAATGAAGTGATTTTTGCCCCACGAGATCCTTACGCAGAAAACCTCGGCCATTTAGCTGTTTTGTTTGACCGCGTGCAGACTACTTTATGGCGAAGTCACCAAAAGAATGCTGCGCGGTATAACACTAGACGCAAAGACGTCGAATTCCAAGTCGGCGATATTGTTTACAAACGAAATTATTTCCAAAGTGACAAGAGTGCGTATTTTAGTAAAAAACTCGCACCCAAGTTTCTGAAATGTAGAGTGAAGGCCAAGCGTTCACCTTTGGTTTATATAGTGGAGGATATGTCAGGGCGCGATCTAGGTGCCTGGCACATAAAAGACTTTAAATTATCAAATAAAGCTAATTCACCCTGATTTGAAATCCCCGTGTAGGGACGGGGTTAGAATACGTCTCCCTACCGCCGCCAGATAGCGTGACGTACAAGCCGTCTAACTGAGCAGCTGCGTTCAAACATCTTTCTAGGACCGGGCTGTAGGTATACGTACGTTAAAACAGGCATGTTTTTTTTTTGTTACTAATATGCTCACTCTTCATATTTTATGAGTACAACAAGCCTCCACTAAGGGCATTCTGTCCCTTGAAGGAATGTCCTAGACTGAAGCGGGTAGTGACTTCAACCTGAAGTTCTTTTTATGAATATCAATATTTAACTTGCTAGCTTACAGTTATTAAACTTTAGACGGATTTTTATTAGGAAAAATCCTTCTCTGAAGAGAGGGGGCACTGTCACGTATAGCGTGAATGGTCCTTATTACCTTAAGCAAAGAAAGTTATTTGTTGCCTTATACATTAACTTCTTTTGAAATTATGTAAATATTTACAATAGAAAGTGTATAAACAATAAACTACATAATTAAAAGTAAACTATTGTAAAAACATAACCTTAAATACTTATCCACTTACCTATACCTATATCATAACTTGTACTTACTATTAAAACTAAACGTAAAATTACAATTTTATTTTCAACACACAGACAGATTTACTACGCCGTGCTAGGTATTTTATATATACACGTACGGCCGACCGGTCTCTGCCGCCTCGCCCCTCCATCGCGGCTCCCGCCGATGCCTGCGCTCGCGGCCGCCTGCCACGCATTCGCCCGGTCGCTGCTACAACGCACGGCTGCGTGACTTGATTTAACGTTTTGCCCTTGGAGCGCTCGCGGCGCCGGCGCTGCCGTTATAAGTTAATTAAATATATTTTTAGTCTAGAGCCAGTGCTATTCCCAAAAAGGGTAAGTGTTGCATTAATCATATCTTAGTAAGTAAATTTAATATAGTAGCTTAGCCAGTATTGTAATAGATACGTAGCAACCGATAAATAACGGTACGTAGAAGCCATGTTGACCTTTGGTCTTTCTTTGTCTGGATTGACCATGTGCAAGAATATTCTAGGTTAACCATTGCATTTCAATTAGGCTTTCATGAATAATTGTGGGAATTATTTATTCATCAATTAATATGAATCAGTAGTCCCGTAGAAATAATTATAGTTGTATTAATCTAGATTATAAGGTTTTCCCGCATAAAAAAAGGTGCTTACTTCTTCTATCCTATGTTTTTCTATTTTTTTATGCTGGTTTTTCGCAAGATGATTTTGCCCGATTTAAAATTTGTTAGCCTTTGCTTATAAATAATGAAATGCGCTACTTAGCTTAGCTTTACAGAATAAATCAACACCTACTTATAATTTTTAGTTGCATTTCTACAATATTATTTATAAGAAAGGGTTTGCTTAAATAAAAATTTAAATAAATCTTTACAATCACGCTTACTCTTCTACTGCACCGATTTCTCTTTGTAATGTTATGAGAATCCCATGTTGTCGTAACCTATGGTTACGTGCCTTAATTGCTTGCGCAATTAATTCACAGCCGCTAATTTTAATTTTGCTTACAAGTACCATCCAGCATGTGTTTCTCATTTCACCGCACTGCTTTTCATGTACCTGGACTGCCCATCACACTCAATGATTGCTCATTGTTAATAAATCCCCACTCCTGCTAGTGCTAGCGTGTGATGATTACCAGTCCAGGACGAATTTCGAACTCGAGCCTAATTTTACCATTGGACGCGTTCCAGGAACACCGTAGGGGCTCGGCATATTGCCAGCCTTTGACCTTGGACCTCGAGGCCAACTTACTGCCCGGAGCATCCTCCGACCGCCCGACTGCTGGAGAGCGCTGCCTCTGCGTCGGCCTTGACCAACCGTCGATTCCTTGCTTCACCACGTTCCTGGCTACCTAATCGGACCCCGCCACGCTAAGCACGACCGAGGGACGTGGGGTATCGTACTGGAAGACCGTCCAACCCTCTCGTAACCAGACCATGATCTAGGCTTCGACCCCACTCTTAAATCTAGACCTTATAAATAATCTTAATCCTAGAATAGATAACCTTAAAAACAACTCTAAATACTAGCTTTCCTATTCTCTTAAACTACAACCTAGACTAATTAAACTAGAGTATAATAACTACCTAAATCTAATTAAATCTAAATTAATACCTACAATCAACTAGTGTTTGTATAATAGTTACTAAGATAATAAAATTGTTAATTTTTTACTTAATTCTAATGATTTACGTCCCATTAGCACCTCCCTATGTATTGAATAATTAGGTAGGATATTAATAGGTGACAGTACCCCGCGTGGAAAAAGAGGTCAAAACGGCTTCGCTAACGTGCTTACCATGAGTTGTAGGTACGTAATTTTAGTCGATAGCGACTGCGCCATTCAAAAGTATGTAACTTGGAGATGAAGATATAGTACTGATGGTGATGCTAAGAAAGTACGCTATAGATGGACGAGTTAGTTAAGATACGAGGCCATCTATAGCCCTTTCGGCAGAGGCATTACATGTGTTTTTGTATTCCAGCACTTCTATCTGTCAATAAAAATGACTCACAGCGATATTAAAAAAGTATACATACCATAAGAACATCGCTAATCGATGCCCTTATGGATTTTATACAATATTAACACTATATTTTTTTTCAAAAGTGGCATACTGTCTGTATCTTCCACTTTCTGCCACCATTCTAAGTTTTTCGCTATTTTTGCCGTCTCATAAAAACTAGTGCATACAGTAGTTTTTATTAGGATGTCTTCCGGTTAACCTTTGAGGTCATGAGTTTCAGCAGACAACTACGAGTATAAAGGCAAACCAAAAGCAACCGAATTGCGGAACGGCAGTGACGGCGCGGAGTTGAAAGGAGTGAAAACGCGTCTTCCCTAATTAAAACTAGTATTCCGAAAGGCCTGGGTGAAATTTTAATTGAGACTTTTTACTTACAAATACCAAGTTTTCGCAATGATTCGGAGAAAACAAGTGACTAAGTGTGAGTTGACGAAGTCTTATTCTTCCTATCGTTTTACCGGCTTATGCCACGGTTCAGTGTCTGGGACCGCTTTGCCAACTAATCCCAAGATTTGACGCAGGCGCTAGTTTTACGAAAGCAACTGTCATCTGACCTTCCAACCCAAAGGTAAACTAGCCCTTGCCTAGTACCATCGAACGATTGAAAATGTGTATCTCCCTCTCTGTCACACTTGCATATTGGAGTGAAGAGGGTTTCCAATATAAATCTTTGATGATTTTGGTAGCACAAAAATCGAATGACTGCGGATCTGTATCTCCATCTCTGTCACACTTGCTTATTGGAATGACAAAGAGGTTTTCCCGTCTGATTAGGATAAGTCCGGTTTCCTCACGATGTTTTACGAAACGATTGGTAAATATTAAATGATATTTCGTACATACATAAGTACCGAAATACTCATTGGGTACGAGCAGACAGGATTTGAAAGCACGACCTTCGGATTGAAAATCACACGCTCTTACCGCTGGGCTACCAACCACCAACCTTCTCTACTGACTGACCCTGACTAAATGTCCACAAAATTTATTTGTTAGTTAAAAACTAGTCATGTCTAGGAAAGACACATTTCCACTAGTTAAAACTAAATTACTATTCTAAATTGAATAAGTAGTTACCGAGATATTCAACGACGTGACAGACAGAAATAGCGGCGCTATAACTATTCCTTTTTACCATTTTTATACAGAACCTCAAAAAACCATAAAACTTTCTTAACAGTTTGAAGAGAATTAAACTAATATCTTTAGTTGCACATATTTATTCCAATCCAATCATGACTGACTTTGACAGAACTCAAAATCAACAAGGAGTCAATATATTACAATCCTCCCCACTAAATTAACAATAAAGTAAACAAAATCACTATCATCCCCTCTAAAAAAAAAAATATAATCAATAACCGAAACCTACCTATTACTTATAAACGGGGTTCTTGTTTCTCGTGCTACGCAGCATGGGACGGTTCAACACAGGAGAGGCATTAAGACCATGGTCCGAAATATCTGGTCTAGAGGCGAGCTCTGGTTCAGCTGGAACACCAGTCACTGAATTACGAGGAAAAGAAAACGAATTATCAGGCGATGGTTCTGACTGGCTGTTCACTACTGGCGGCACTGATGTCTTTGGCGATGGACAAGACAACAACTTCAATCCCCTCGGTCTCAACTGATCGATATGTCTATGCATTACTCCAGTATCGGATGTCACCGAGTAATCTGTTTTACCTAATCTGTTTTGTACCACCCCTGGAATCCACCTGTCTCCCGAGTTATACTGCCTAACCCAAACAGGATCACCCTCGTTGGCTGACCTCAGAGAACCACCCGCATATTCAACTATTTTTCTTTGCGAGTCTATAGCTCTAATCTGCCTATCTGGTTTAAGAATATCCAAACCAGTCCGCAACTTTCTGTTCATAAGACATCGAGCAGGGCTTTCACCCGTAGCGCAGTGGGGTGTGTTCCTGTAATGCAACAGGAAGGTATTTATTGCAGCCATTATCCCAATATTTTGCCTAATAGCCTTTTTTATTACTTTTTTTATCGTCTTGACTGCATTTTCAGCTGCACCATTAGAAGACGGATGATAAGGAGCCGAAAAAGCGTGCTGAATATGGTTTCCTTTAGTGTATTCAGCAAACTCTTTACTAGTAAAGGGCGGACCGTTATCAGAAACAATTTGTTTCGGAAATCCAAAACGAGAAAACACCTCACTTAATCTTTCAATTGTACTAGCCGCTGAGGTACTCGGTACTTGGAAAACCTCCAACCATTTCGAAGTGGAGTCGATAATGACTAAATAGGTCTTTCCAAGCATTGGACCCAAAAAATCCACGTGGACCCGTGTCCAGGAACTGCTAGGATAAGGCCAAGGACAAGGTACATGACCTCTTGGTGCGTCCTGCTCCATTCCACAAATCTCACAAACCTTACACGTAGCCTCGATCTCCTCATCCATACCGGGCCACCAAACATAACTCCGAGCTAAAGATTTAGTCTTAACAATGCCCATGTGAGGCTCATGCAACATTTCCAATACCGCGCGCCTGCAAGACTGCGGAACAATTACCCTATGGCCCCACATAATGCATCCTAGCTCTGAATACAGCTCCTGTTTTCTGTTAAAGAAGGGCTGCAAGTTTTTCATATCATTTGAGTCAGGCCATCCATCATCAATATAATTTAGGATGCGACCAAGAACAGGATCCCTAGCAGTTTCACGTTTAACGACTTCACTATCCAGAGCCAAGGCATCTTGAACGTAATGTAAATACGTATGCTCTGGGATAGACGGTTCAATTCCAACATCCGCCTCAATCGGTAACCTAGACAAGCCGTCAGCCACATTAGCTTTAGTATTAATATATTCAATATCATAGGAAAATGCTGACAATATCAAAGCCCATCTTTGCATTCGGCTCGCAGCCATTGCGGGAATACCAGCCTTAGGGCCGAACAAACTCACTAACGGCTTGTGGTCAGTTCTCAATGTAAAGTGACGGCCGTATAAATATTGGTTAAATTTTCTTAAACTATAAATAATAGCCAACGCCTCTTTATCAATTTGTGAGTAATTCTTTTCCGCGTCGCTTAATGATCGCGATGCGTAAGCTATAGGACGCTCTCCCAGTGAACCGGGCTGTGTGAGTACACCGGCAACTCCGCGCGCGCTCGCGTCACACGTCAAAATTAAAGACTTGTCTTGGTCATAGTGAGCTAACACCTTGGACCCAGACAAACGTCGCTTAATAGTGGCAAAAGCTTTTTCACACTCATCTGTCCAATTCCAAACGACTCCTTTCTTTAATAATGTATGCATAGGGCTCAAAATGGAACTCATGTTTCTAACAAATTTTCCATAGAAATTTACCATTCCTAAGAAAGATCGTAACTCCGTAACACTTTTAGGAGTAGGAACTTTCATCATAGCCTCAATCTTTGCTGGATCCGTAGCGATACCGTCTTTAGACACAACATAGCCTAGATAATTAACCTGGCTAACTAAAAACACACATTTACTTTTCTTAACTTTTAAACCACTTTCATGTAACCGTTTTAATACTGCATCTAAAGCCCTAAGGTGATCCTCTTTAGAATTGCCGCCAATAATAACATCATCTTGAAATATGCCAACCGACGGATGTACCCCCTTTAATAAATTGGTCATCGTCCTTTGGAAAATGCCAGCACTAGAGGCCAAACCAAATACCAGGCGGTTGTACCTAAAGAGACCTCTGTGTGTATTTATGACAGTTAAATCCCTTGAAGCTTCATTAAGTACTAGCTGATTATAAGCTTGAGACAAGTCAATCTTACTGAAATATTGGGAACCATTCAACGTGACAAGCAGATCCTCAACGCAAGGTAATGGATACCTATCTACCAGCAAGACCGGGTTCAATGTTACCTTGTAGTCTGCGCAGAGCCTCAAACCACCGTCGGATTTACTCACGGGGACTAAAGGTGTCGCCCAGTCCGAACTATCAACCGGCTCTATAATTCCATCGCGCAACATCGCGTCCAATTCACTATCCACTCGCCGCAACAAAGCATAAGGGAGAGGACGCGCACGGCAATATACAGGAATCGCTCCGTCCCGCACGCGCAACTGAATCTCTCCGCCATTGAACCGTCCCAAACTGCCATCGAAAAGCTCCTTATACCTGTCAAGCAATACATTGACATCAGTAGAAACATTGTCGCTAGAAATACTATTTACACAACTAGCATGGTTACACATTGTAGGTATACGTAACTCTGTTAACCACTGTCTACCAACCACCGAAGTGACAACTCCGTCCATTACAAATAATTCTAAATCACTAGAATTGTTCCCGTACTTGACGTGTGGCTTCAGTACACCGACCGGTTGCAGTTTAGATTTATTATAACAATTGAATCTTAGGCCACACTGTTTTAACTCCATGTCAGCAAACTTAGCGTTATAAGTTTCCCTACTGATGCACGTTATTGGGGAGCCCGTGTCAACCTCCATGTTAATAACCCTGCCATTAACAGTAAAAGGTAAACTAACCGGTTTATACTTGCTCAGCGACAAATGATTAATAATACCATCTTCATCGCAACTTGAATAGTCCGTTCCCTCCAAAGCTAAGGCGTTACACTCAACAAGGTTGACTTCCCTTATCTTCCGAGCACTGTTCACCTCGCTCCTGTCAGCTCTGTCACCCGCCAACGTACACATCCTACGTAAATGGCCGACGTTCTTACACTTACTGCAAATATGTTTTCGATACTTGCATCTCGCAGCAGTATGGTCGCGCCAACCACAGACTGTACATGGCGTAGCAACGAGCGAATCCTCTTGACATTGCGTCCCGCGTCCGCTGGCGCTTGTAGTGCCAACCGCACCTTGCCGCCCCGCATCTCCGTGTCTTCTAACCCGAACGTTCAATCTATTAACTTCAGGAAGATTTCTTCCAGTCGGATCAGTCTCTCTCCGCTCCACAGATGCCGCATCACGCTCAGCGGATTCCAATGAATTAGCGAGTCTAATCGCTGTTTCATACGTCAGTGTCTCCTCCGCGAACAATCGTTGACGTATAACATCACTACTGACGCCGCATACAAACTGATCTCTAAGATTATCTTCCAGAGATTTTCCGAAATCACAATATTTCGATAGGCGCTTAAGCTCCGCAATGTAAGATGATACCGTCTCGCCTGTCATTTGCCGCCGCTGTCTAAACTTATATCTCTCTGCCATGATAGACGGCTTAGGTTGTAAGTGTTGAGACATAATGGTGACTGCGCGATCGTATGACAAATCCTTCGGCTGCGTGGGGCTCGCCAACGAAGTAAGCAGCTCATAAGCATCCTCACCCATTACAGAAATAAGCGTAGCAAGCCGTTTGTCATTCTTTACGCTATTAGCCGTAAAATACATATCCAACCTTTCCGTATAAGTTTTCCAGTTCCCATCCTTGAGATCGAACTCCTTAATACTCCCGATGGACATTTTGGCCGTAAATTTACTCGTCGCCAATGAAGAGAATTAAACTAATATCTTTAGTTGCACATATTTATTCCAATCCAATCATGACTGACTTTGACAGAACTCAAAATCAACAAGGAGTCAATATATTACACAGTTAATATACCTTTATAGATACATTTTCTCCGCTACTTCTTAAACTTGGTTAAACCAAGCTCCAATATCAAAACGCAAACAATCTAAAGTAGAAAATATTTCCGCTATTCGACCAAACAAAAGTCAACAAAAAATCTGCATCCGTCTTAAGTGAAGCGTAAAAGATCTACAGCATACAGTCAGAAATAAAGATAGGTCAAGTGTGAGTCGGACTCGTGACTTTAGGGTTCTATTCCGTGCATTATTTTTTTTTTTTTAGACCAACGTAGCTTGTCATTAATTTTTATTTTTTGTAAATATATTTTTGTGGTTTTACACCGAATTGAGGTTGATAAATACTTAAAGATATAAAGAAAATCATCATTTTATAGATTTTAAGGAATGCTTTACTTTAAGGACTTTTTATAGGAAAAAGGATGTTTATTTTGCTTGCCGGTTCTGTGTAGATATAGAGACCATAGACTAACCGAAAATAGCATACCGAGAAGGTTCTAGCGTTTCATTATTGTTAATTCGCATGTCACTGTAATAATACCTACTCATGAGATAGGCCCGACGAAAGTACTCTTGAAACACAAGATTTTACTATAAGAAACGAAAAGAAATCTGAAGCTGCTGTCGGCAGACGCAGATGACACCTCCACGGCCCGTGGGTTGAAGACCCTTAACTAGTGAAACAAATTGAATCGATATTTTCTAAGTAAATAAATATTTTTTGTGTTTTTTTCGATTGTCACCGTTCGGCTAAGGAACCCTAAAAATGTTTACAAAATGAACAACTTAAGGCCCCACCGGCTATTTATAACAGTAAATTGGGAGAAAAGCGAAGGTCTCAAGGCATCTCGTTAAGGGGCCCGCTCGGGAATTATATGGCGCATATATTTCCATTTTATTCACACTAGGCCCGCTTATTGATAGAGAGTTTATACAGTGAATTAAGTTGGCAATGGATTTTGGAAATTGTCATGTGCAGAATGGATTATTTATGTGCAGAATCTACCAGACATAAGACATATTTGCTTATATATGAGCAACAGTGAGTTTGGAATTCACATTTAAAGTAATGATCAGAGTTTACCAGTCATAAAGAAGTTACTTGTTATAATAGGGTATAGAGGCAAACAAACTTTGCTGCCACGTGGATCATACGTAACACATTCACCACGAGCGGGAGAATTTAGAACATTATACAGGCTTAAAAAAGTAGGTACTGGTAATCATAACGGAGTCCTACCTGTTTCTTAAATCTGAAAAATTAGAAGAAAATACTGACTCAAAACAAAAAATACGGAGGATTACCTATATTAAATAGAATACTTTCGTGAGTATTGGACATACTTAGATCGGGTTACTCACGTCAATAAAGTAGAAAATAGCTCGACATGTTTCGGAACGGTCCGCGTATATCACGATGCGATTTTAATCGCAATGGTGGGTGGTCAGTGCCCTTGATTTGATATTGTTAATTTTTCTTAATTTCGATATAATGTGAAAATATAAGCCTTCTTTTTTTATATATTAATTTATTTAAAAATTGTTGTCTAAAATCCGCAACATAGGCTTCGTGATTAGGCTCAGCTATAGGCTTCATCACATACTAACAAACGATATAATCCGCAATAGGCTTTGTCAATCATAACCACTAATTAAAACTAGGTAAAAGGTTCACCCCGGATCGTAGCCGGCTCAAACGTCCCCATGACACTGGCCGCGTTGCCCCGCTGAATTGCCAAAGAGATCTGTTGAACCAGGTACGACCCGGACCGAGGATCGCAACCCCTGTCTCTGAGCCGACGACCCAACACTTTTATGAATTCCTTGGCCTCTGCACCCCAAGATCCTGCAGCCTACTTGAGTAAATGGTATTTGACTTTGACTTTGATAAATTATAAATGGATGTTTACGGTATCGCCTTATCGATATCGGATAATAATGATGGTACTTTTAGCCTTAAAATGGGCACCCATCGTCCCGTGGTGCCCTTAATACTCACAACTAAGTACCTACTGATGGATTAACAAAAATGATTTATTACAAAACACAATCAGAGGGATTGAGTGCGTCTCTTAACTCTGTAATAAATTGTTGTAATTTGAACTTTAATAGTTCTCTGTAGAGTTCAATAACGTAACTGCTACGGCAGTTGCGTATGGCTTAAAATTAAATAAAGGGATAGAATAGGTTATAAATGCCGATATCCGAATTAAAATGCAAAATGACAGCACGTGCCTTCTGCCAAAGGATCCCTATAAAGTTGGCTTCATCAGAGAGCGAATTATTTCTTAATTTTAATTCGCGAACTTGGGTAAGTGTTCCTTTTTGATGCAAATCGCTTTTACTTTTAGCGTTCTCATTAAGAAATATGAATTAATGGCTCTGCAGGTGGGTTGGGTTTGATTAAAAAGCTGGTGTTTTAACAGCGTCGCGATTTAAAAAACAGATTTTGAGTCTTGCTTTGCGAGCAAATACGCGAGCGAGCGTTGCGTCGTTGCGAGTAGCGTACGAAGTAGATCTTTCATGTTTGCCATATTTGCTCGAATAAAGCCAAACGCGCAAATAGGCAAACACGCATAAAATATGCGTCTGCTTGTCGGTTTTTGTTTCACATCAAAGAAGGCAAATAAGCAATTATTTGTGTGCACAGTCAATGCACCGTTTATTAACACTTTGACTGTCCGTGCATTACATGTAATTCACTATTGGGACTTATGGCTAGTATGTGTTGGTGTATACATCTGACCTCCATGCATTACATAAAATGTACTTTCATTGATATGGAGGACAGCCAAAGTGTTAATGAGTCGCTTATACTCGCTATCAACCAAAGCGACGACTATTCCGATTGTCTTTCACGGAGCGAGCAGAGACCTATAATGCAGGTAGTAAATCCACTTAAAGGAATTTCGATAAGTTGTGTGGATTTCTTGTGGATGAATGTAATATTATAATACTGAAATAAAATACCATGTATCTTATTAAGTTATTACTAAACAATTTTCTTATTTATTAAGGCAATAAGCAATTTTATTAATGGTGAACATTTTTTTTTAACCATGACATTTTGCCATCTGTCACCGCACCGCCGAGCTTTATTGCCTCTGCCCCTAGTTTTATGCCCTCGGTCCTCAGTTTGGTTGAGGGCGAGTAAAGTAGTGTGAGGTGTATTCACGTATGGATGTTAAGTTCGCACTCCAAGGGGATGGCGTGTTTGTGACGTTTCGACTTCATACAAATATTTAGACAACCACGGCAAATACGCGCGAACTCACAGCACCGAGTGGAGTGCCAGCATAAACAAATATGATGTTTCGCATCAAACGCTATACATGCATCGAAACTAGCTATAGATGCGAGAAGTACGTGATAGGGAAGTAGAAATAGCAACAATGCACGGCCCGAGAAAAGATTTAAACTTATATTTAAACATAATTATTAAACGGGTCTAACGCGAATTAATTTGTTTACCTTATTTACCGACGTTTCGACACAGGTTTCACTGGTCATGGTCGCGGCTGACTGATGTCCCAGCAAAATGTCAAAACAGAGATTTGTGTAACTACCCAACGAAAAGTCTATGTAGAAATTTGGGGTAAACACACAATTTTTAAACTACCCACAAAACATATGTTAATTATTGTCAATTAACATATTAACATATTATATTTATTTATTATGTTTAAATATGTGTTTAAATCGCGAAAGTTTTAAATGTTAGATTTAAACTTAATATTCAGTTCCTATTTACACGAAATCGGGTTCTCTGTACGTAGGCGCTTTACGCTACATACATTTTTTATTAATACTATTTATTATGAATTTATCCATCGTATCTCATGTCACAGAGTTCTGTTTTTTTAAATAACTTCTGTTCAGTGGGACAATTTCGTCAGGTTTAAGCAATTGTGGTTTTATAACTAAAATCACTCTTTGGGCGTAATTTTGTACGGCGAGAGGCCTTGCTTCGTGTTAAGTTGTATCTGGATCTTTTCAAGCAGCCACGAGGCGGTCACGACTCCGGACTACCGGTTGATAACCAAATAGTAGTTAAACACGTTTCGAATTCATTCTTCATCAGCTGCTCACTGGCACTAAATGTGTTAAAATTTAGAAGACAACTTATTTTTATGCTTTAATGACTGTTAACTGTCAGATAACGAATAAATCCTGCCTCTATTACGTACAAAGAAATCTTATACGAACACTTACCTAATTTATAAAAATCAAACGAACAATTCTTGTCGCCTGTAACAATTTCGACGAAAATTGTTATATATAATACATATTTATTGGTATATTATGGTTATTTGGGGACAAAACTCGATCTATCTTGGTTTCACCTCTGCGAAAACGCGTGTTTTTGAGTTGTCATGTATTTTCTGAGCTTCGCTGGGTCACCCAGGTACTTTGCCTTAAAGATAAATTAAAGTTACTTAAGAGAAAATGTTAAAGACATTGTCGCTACTTTAGGTAATAACATTTTATGTTCCAGCAAGCAATAAACAAAAGTTGGCAATTGTAAAAATCTTAAAACTAGTTTTAATGAAAAGTGGTGTAAGTGAAGTTTTCATTTGCAACACAATAAAAATGTCTGCCGTCAAAAACTCGCCGCGTTTACTTTCTTATACACCATTTTATGAGGAAATTTCACGTTAGGGACAAGTTAGGCAATAAGTTTACAAGGAGATGGCATCGTACTATTTCCCTTCTGCCAAATATTTATTATTTATAATTATTTACAATGACACATTTTTGTTTTGTTATTAATAACTTCTATATACTTCAAATAATATTGTATATTGTATAAAAGTTACAAATTTCAAATAAAATTACGTAAAAATCGTTCTCAAAGTTTAACGACTAAGGTACTTCATTGTCGCTCAAGCTTATGAGCGACAATCGAGTACCCAAGTCATTAGCTTTTTGTTTAGAAAATGATAAATATATCGGACTTACACTATCGTTAGACATATTAATATTATGATAAATTACGGATAAGACTCAAGTATATTTAATCACTACGCGCGACATTTTTCGGACATCTTCGGATGCCACTATCAAGCTTCGAGTGCTGTGCGCGACAACGACAACGCGGGCGGTATTGAGTTACGCTTCGCCGCGCGCAGCGCTCTCTGTTTTAAATCGACACGAATTGCGAATTACCTATTTGTACATCCTTTCTATATTTGACATACGCACATAAAGTGCTTATTATTGCACTAGTGCGACGGTAATATAGGACCAAATTCACTGTAAAATCAATTTTATAATGATGTAAAATGTAAATTATATTGTAAGAATTTTATTATTCTACACTTCTGATCTATTATATTCTGATAAGATATTCAACTTAAAGAGATATTATTGTAAAGCACAAATCAAATCATTTATTAAATGTAATAAATGTTTGATTCATGTTTTTTTTTGTTTTTTTAAGTTTAAGTTTGCAAACCAGAACAGGGCGAAATTAAGTAAAATAAAACTAATGAGACGACCCTAGGCGATACCGAACTGTCATAACCGGAGTAGGTACGTTTCACTGATATTTCCTATATAAAAATATTCTGCCGAGGATGTGTTGGTGTGGCTGTATTCATATATTGTAGTTGATTGTACTATTTTGAGATATTTGAGTTTAAAGTTTGAAAGTCTAAAAAATCCAGTTGTAGGTTGAAGTTATGTAGATAGCAGTTTTAAAATGTTCCGCAGACATTGTAGTACACAAGAAATAACATATTGTCTCTAATATCTTATAGTCAAGACAAAAAACAAACATAACATATTTTTTACAACTCAAAATTGATAGATTATCAGCCGGTTTGTGTTAATTTCTGAACATTGAGAAGCAAAGGATAATTATGAAAATATTTTTTCATATATATTATACAGGGTGTAATCGTTAAGTGTAGCGTAAAATTGCATTAATAACATAATATTTTTAATATGAATAGTTTTATTTCAAAAAAGTTATTAATGCAATTTTACTTATTAGGTAACGCACTTTCAATATCAGTTTGAAAATTTCTAATAATTATCTCTTATATTTACGAAATAATCGCCTGGCTACACTTAACGATTACACCCTGTATATATTTTGATATATTTTTTTATACATTCTGGGTTACCAAACGTTTGGTAACCCAGAATGTCTAGCTTTGATAACCCATTCTTCTTTCGCCATTTTCGTGGGTAGGTAAGTGTAATCCATTGTTGAAAATGGGCAAGAAAGTATTCCTCGTCAAAACCTAATTCCAGCATCGGATATGCAGGTAGCTAGTCACGGAATAAAATACAAAACACCCAGCCATTTGTGCTGAATGGAGCAGTAATCGCCACGTTCCATTCTTATTCAAATCCAAACGATTTCCAATCCGGGTCAATTCTACTTTACAGTGGTTTCCATTGAATTTCCAATCCACTTCTAAACGGCTTACCATCATCTCTAGCATAACACACTTACGTCTTTATTACGGGGTGTATGACGTGTTAAAAAAGGTGAAAATATATGAGTATTTGAGGGTAGTTGGGTCGTTTTTTAGTCCATGCGTGTATCCGTGTCTCGTTTATGATTTACCTGAGCATTGAATTTTTATAACGCCAGTGAGGCGAAACGGTGGGTGTGCCGGAAAATTAAATTTGCATAGCTACAGGTTGGGGGGCTACTGAGTGGTAGCGTGAATTTTATGTTTTATTACTAAGAAACTTATAGGGGTAGCGCCTTTCAATCCAGAGGTTGCGTCTTCAAGCTCCGACTCGTACCAATGAGTTTTTCGGAACGTAAGTACGAAATGTCATGGTTTGATAAGTACCAACCGCGAGTTTGGATGTAGCGAAGGCCTTCGATCGCGTTTGGCACAAAGCACTTCTTTCGAAACTTCCATCCTATGGGCTCCCCGGGAAATTATGCGAATGGGTCAGCAGTTTTCTAGCAGACAGAAGCATTAAGGTCGTAGTTGACGGTGAATGCTCTGACTCAAGGTCTGTGAATGCTGGTGTCCCTCAAGGCTGTGTGCTATCACCCACGCTATTCCTCCTGCATATCAATGACATGTTGCAAACTAGCGGCATTCATTGTTATGCTGATGATAGTACGGGTGATGCCTCCTACACCGGCCGCGCCAATATTTCCCGGGAAAACGTCATTGAGAGCCGGAACAAACTTGTGTCCGAAATTGAGACCTCCCTAAAAGAAGTCTCAAATTGGGGTCGACTTAATTTGGTCCGTTTTAACCCTACAAAGACACAGGTTTGCGCGTTCACCGCGAAAAAACTTCCGTTTGTCGCGTCACCTCGTTTTGAGAGCACTCCCCTATCTGCCACAGCCAGTATTGGAATCCTTGGCGTTGACATCTCGAGTGAAGTCCAGTTCCGCGGCCACCTAGAGGGTAAGACCAAATCGGCCTCGAAGAAGCTCGGTGTGCTCAATAGATCGAGGCAGTATTTCACGCCGGCCCATCGCCTACAGCTTTATAAGGCGCAGGTTCGCCCGCATATGGAATACTGCTCTCATCTTTGGGGAGGGGCACCTAAGTACCAGCTTCTTCCTCTAGACCGCATCCAATGGAGAGCAGCTCGAATTGTCAACTGCCAACGTATTTCTGATCGGCTTGATCCCTTGGCGCTGCGTAGAGATGTGGCCTCACTCTGCATTTTCTATCGCATGTATTATGGGGAGTGTTCCGAGGAATTGTTCGGATTAATCCCTGCCGCTTCTTTCCGCCATCGCCCTACGCGACAATATTTTCACTCTCACCATTTAGATGGTTGGCAGTCCTCAACTGTGCGCTTTTCCCGAAACTTCCTGCCACGCACAGCTAAACTGTGGAACGCCAGCGGTGTTTCCGGACCGATACGACCTTCAAACCTTCAAGAAAAGAGCGTACTCCCACCTTAAAGGCCGGCAACGCACTTGCGACACCTCTGGTGTTGCGGGTGTCCATGGACGACGTTAATCGCTTACCATCAGGCGATTCGTTTGCTCGTTTGCCCCCTATAGCATAAAAAAAAATGCGGTTGTTGATAAAGCTTATTTCTAAATGAATCTTCGAGGCATTAGCTTTTTATCGGAAAGCAACAAAGTGGTAACTTTTACTAAAATCAATCACAAAATATACGATTTAAACCTAACATGGTCATTTGCATTATAACTAATATTTAAAACTGGATAATTACCATGTATGTTTGTATGAAATATCGGGTGCTCAATACCAGCGTTGCGATACAATGAGGAAATGCCGCCAGGATCCTAGTTACATTGCCTCAAGGACCTATTTTAGATTTAAGGTAGGTAGCTAGGTAAGTTACACTTACTGTATATACATATTTCGAAAATGAATGTACTTTATTTGTTATTTACAATCACAAATAACGGGATAACATCACTAATCACAAAGGATGACTCACGCTAGGCCGAGCCGGGGCCAACCTCTGTCAATTTCCATAGAAAGTGCCACGTCATTGCTCTGACACCATGTGACGCTTTTTATACAAATTGACACATTAGCCCGCCCTTTCTAGTGTGGGTCTTCCTTTATTAGGTTAGGGAACGTAGCCAGTACACCAGAACCTACATATGTATTTAGAATAAATATAAGAGCCTGGGCAGAGAGTACCATATTGTACCATTTGGGGTCGAAACTCCAGGTCCATGGAGTTCAAGCACAGGCAAGTTTTTTATAGAAATCGCGAAACGTCTGGTTGATGATGTAACTGGTAACCGAAGAGCTGGTGGCTTCCTCGCACAACGTATCAGCATTGCGATACTACGAGGAAATGCCTTCAGAATCCTAGTTACAATGCCTCAAGAAACTTTTTTAGATTTGAGGTAGCTACTTAGAGTTAGGTAGAGAGGTAGGTAAGTTACACTTACTGTATATATTTTGAAAATAAATGAACTTTACCTTTAGTATGAGATTTCCACGTTTTCACAAAACTGAAGACCATAAATGAATAGGACCGTTTTTTTTTCCAGACTACCCCAACCTTTATAAAAGGAATTCAGCAGTCCAATTCGCGAACTCATAAATCTCTAACGCTCCAGCCTCACATCGCTGAAACTTATCACTTTATATTTTGGCTTGCCAATTCCTTGCCTTACTCTTAGAGTGTATACACATTATCCAACACGATATGTAAGCTAAATTTAATTCCATAACTTAATACATAAACCTAAAATAAAATTAAATATTATGGGTTTCTATTTGTATTTAAGTATTTATATGTAGCGACATTACAAGCTTTATGGAGCTTACCGTGGGACTAGGTCGATTTGTGTAAGATGCCATATTTTTATTTTATTAAAAGGAAGACATACTTTCAGTTTTTGATATAATAAAACATTAAATATAATATAACATTTAACCGTCCAACAAAGACGAAGCTAGTAGGTAACTCAGGACTTTTCCGATTTTCTTTCCATCAAAACCATGATATAAAATACCTATCAAATGATGTTTGTGGCACAGACGTGGACCGACTGGGACACCATGGATTGTGTTGTAAAACAAGTGCAGGCCGTTTTCCGAGACGACATAATCCGTCGGCCTCTTGCCACCATCAACGTGCCTGCTCTCATTGAGCCGACTAGCATTTCCAGGAATGATGGCTAGAGACCCAATGGAGTGTCCTTGGTTCCTTGTAGTTTGAGTCGGATGCAAGTGTGGAAAGCTACCTGTATAGACACGCTGGCACCGTCCCACCTCGAACGAACTAATGTAAAAGCGAGCAGAGTAGCTGAAAGCGCCAAAATTTTAAAACGTAATAAATATAAAAGCCTGGGCAGAGAGTACCATTTTGCACTATTTGGGATAGAAATTCTAGGTCCATGGGTCCCAGAAAGAGAAAGAAATCACGAAAAGTCTGGTTGATGTCACTGGTGATAGAAGAGCTGGTTGGCTGGATTATATTTTAAAATACTTATAAGTAGGTATAAGTGTTCTATAACAGTATGCATTAAGAGTAAGTCTTGAACTAATATTTGATCTTACAGTAGTATTTTATAAGAGAACAAGACATTATTGTACACTAGGCTGAGATTGTTATAAGTCTGCATCGTTATAGTCATAGTCAAGATTCTTTTAAAATCAATTTTACTTGTTCAGACACTTTACTAATAAAGATTTAACGTTACGTTCTTGATTGTCGAAAATATGGCGAACGGACTATCTGGATCAAAATATTATGTAACATATAAACATACTCAACGTAGAGTATTTCCGAAACATGGAGAATGCTTGTAATAATTGTTGGAATATTATTTTAACGATACATATTATATGAACAGTTTATCAAACGGCATTGTGAAATTAAAGTTTTTGGTAGACATTTACAATAAAATTAATAAGTAATAATTCTTCTCCGCCTAATAAAAAAGTACACTTTATTTTCTACCGAAAAAAGAACATCGAGAATAAAATAAGCGACGGTAATCTCAAAGGCACCGCTTGACTTCTATTTTCGAACGATGTGCTATCACACTTCCTGGATTCACCATTGTTAAACCAGGCCTGCCTGCAAAGAAAAAATAGAGACGTCATGAATGGTATTTTACTGTTGTATGATAAAATTTTGCCTGTTCGTGCCCAAATTGACAATGTACTTCGCTGCTGCCCCTTTACAAATTTTATATTTAAAAATTGCTATTGTAGGGGTCTCGGCGGCGAATAGAACTTTGTTCCGTTCGGCTTCGGCGTCGAGGGCTCACAGGGTTTTATAATTTTTAATTTTAATTTATCACCTGCTTTATAAGTAACTCGAAACGTATGGTCATGGTGTTAAGAAACGCGATTAATCCGTTCAAAGTGTTTAATTTTACTCACAAATATCATCCATCGATAGAAAAAGATTGAGTGAAAAAGGTCCCTTACAACATGGCACTGGCTTTAACCAATGAGCAATGGTGTAGCAGACCTTGAGTATTGAGCCAAAAAGGTCAAGAATTTTGCATAGAACTCACTTATTTCCACATGTTTATAGTTGCGACAGTCTTGCTCAGCATTTGGGAAGTTTACAACTAAGCGGTTGGGTGAAACATAAGTAAGTAAATTCTAAGTGGAAAGGTAAAAAATACAACGTAATGCTGTACTCACCCAGATTAAAATATTAGGAACTTATAAGTATCAATGTGGGGATGGAGTCTTAACAAACCCTTTTCTTTTGAATTTCACCGTATACCTATGTGTGTGTAGGTCTCTTTACAATGTTTTCCTTCATCGAAAAGCGACTGGTAAATCTCAAATGTTTTTCTTCATCCGAATAACTAATGACACTCTCCGTTTTTTTTTTTTATGCTATAGGGGGCAAACGAGCAGACGAATCGCCTGATGGTAAGCCTGGTGGTTTTTAGGTATTTACGCATTTTTTAAGAGTACAAAACATAGACTAATCTCGATTTATCGCATAAAGGCAGCGGGCAAGCCGTCTTCTCAAAAATATTTGTACGTTATATGGGGTCAACAGAACATTCACGTTTTCCCCTTCCATTCTCCTTTATTGCTCGTCATATCATCACTCATTTCCTTCAAGGCGTAATCGTCGCGCAAATTACTTATTCTTACACCTTATTTTATTGAAATAAGGCCTACTTTTCCTATTCCATGTACCAGCTAGTAAAAGTACGTGAAATATCTGGATCCATGAATGTACGTACTTTTTCAACATGTTTGACAAGCATTCAGCACGCTCCCCCACCGAGATTTAAAAAAGTGTGGATGTTTGGATGGTCCGATAGAGATTCGGTAGACATTTCGTATATATTACACTGTTGACTGATTGATCAATCTCAGCTGTATCAGCGGTATCATCGTATCAACCGATAAACCGGTAAACTACCTATCCGATTGTTCAATTGTGTTAAACGCTTACAATAACTAACCCTGTTATATCTATAAAGAGTACGATGTTACGCTGTCTACGCTGATAGCCTACTGGTTAAGTAATTTTCTTTCGAGAAACACGGGCGGGTACACTACATAATGAGGACTAAACATTTTTAATTTTTTTTTTACGCGAGTAACCGTTAAATGCACGCGCACGATTATACGTGGTGGAAATCCTTATGGAAGATGTTTCATCGGCTGAAACAATGATGATGACGATGACCATACATTGCACTTACTACCTTACGTACCTACTTACCGTGCCACACAGCGATCCGAAATTAATCTTGGCCCCCGAAACGAGAGCACGCCAGTCATCCCGATTCTGCACGACTTCCTACCAGTTCTCCTCTTTAACATATAGATCCGCTTCCACCCACACTATTAACTTGCAATTGCATAATATTAGCCGGACATATACGTTCGGGCAAGACGGGCAATCCGTCTGACATGTCCGTTATGTCCGCTGGGCATCCGACAGATAAATTTACCATACATTGATAGGCAGATCGGGAGGATATGCCCGACACGCAGATTGCCTGCTATTATATTCCTATTTATCCTTTTAAATTGACACACAAAATATGACATCGAAAGACTAAGAAAACACATGGAACGTAGTGAAATTTGACAGAAGAGTCGCAGGGGAAAATAAAATAGCCGACAAAATAAATCGACACGATGCTCTGCGACATTTGACTACGCCACTGCAGTAAATGTTTGTGTATATGAAAATATTTCGAACCTTATTGCGGTTAGGATACGGTTTGCAATCCTTATAAAAATGTTTTCCTTGTTATTGTATCTACGATGAGAGATGTCTCTGAAACATTGTCGTATATTATCAAAATTCTAATGTACGATACTACTGTCATGTGGGTCGCTTATTGGAATGCGTTTGCCTGCAAGTCTGCAAATACAAATGAGCGTAAGTTCTAGTTGCACTTCCATTGTGTAATAAGAATTCTTTCTATTTTATAGTCAACATAATTGCGTCTTTGTTAAAAATGTGCAGGATATACAGCAAGATTGAATGACTACTAAAATCCTAAAATTCCTAAAGTAAACTCTCTTCACTGTAGGCTACTGGGACACCGCAACCGCCTACCGCAGAAATCCATCAACTTCCATGTAGTCGAGAATGTCAAAGGACCCCATGTTTTGAGCCAGGATGCCAGTGAATAGATCGGAAAGCATTCCTGGCATGGTAATAGTAAGGGCTTGAAGGGGCTTGCCCACTGCTCCAAGCTGCCACGATGCCGAGTCGGAACCACTTTCCGCCCCACTGACTCCACGTCAGACCCTGTTGCCATCAGTTCTGTAAGTGCCCAGTGATCATTAACAACAATAATTGTAAACTTGGATAAAAGTTGGCATATTAACGCACGCAGAACGCACACATATAAACTACAGCACTGTCGCTAGATTTAACACTAGGATAGCCTACAATAAGAAGGTGTAATAATGGCTCGAGGGCAAAGCCCCCTGCATAAAAAGAAAGCACTATCACCGGATTCAACGCTAGGGTCATATTAGCAGGCTGAAAGGGGGCTCAGGGGGCAAAACCCCCCCCGCATAACAAGTAACGTAATTTTAATCATTTAGACAAAAAAACGTAGAAACAACCGAACAACAAAAATAATAAGTAGGATAACCTGGTCAAAGATTGAAATGCGACAACATGCTGAAGTATCATTGGATTCCATAACAATGTTTGAAGCTACGAATAGAAACTGGAATCGACAGCTAGAGTGGTACCTTTTACTAAACTCAATCAGAATAAATGAATGGTTAAAAACAAAACATTCAAATTTACTAAAATACTCCTCTTTTATGGAAGTTCGTTGAAATTGCTTTTGTAGTGTTTCTTAGATATTATAAAATAGGGGCGTGAGTTTAGACAGTTGTGAGTTTCAATTAAATATAAATATCTTTAAAGGTTTTCGCCAATCATTGTTTGATTTTGATATTTCATCTCAAATTGAATTGTTTGAAATTCCCGTGTAATTAAGCGTAGGTAACAAAAGCAGAAATATTTGTTTTGTGCAGAAAACCGTAACAGTAACGTAACGCTTCCGACCCTTGTAACTTGTGCCTACATAACCCCGTCTATGTACGTACCTTATTTACGTAAAGTTCTAAATCATCACGTTTCTCTAAATTACATCCTTTCCTCTACTGGCGAACTTATGCTAATCGTACACACAGAATACAAATTAAACAGTAGGTAAGAAGTTTAATTTTCAAATGACACTATTTAGATTTTCTTTGATTATTTCTAGAATTATAAATGCTTTAATATTTCTACGATTTCCATGAATAAAATGTACTTATTTTATCTGCTAATATCTTAAATCCAAATGTCATCATTATGCAATAGTTCGAAATTCTAATAGTTATTAATTTATCATACAAGGCGGCAAAGTTGTTGTTTGACTCTCGGGCTAATATTGAGACCCGAGAAAAATAAAGTTAAGCCACAAGCGTAGAGAGTGGTTCAAAAACTGTCATCTTTACGAGGTTCTCAAGGAACGAGAGTTTGCCGCCGAGTGTGATACAACATTTGTCATTTCACTATTACGAGGAAAATAAACACTAGGTATATACGATTACAAATCTTATCCGAATGTTTTCTTATCTTGAAAAAAAAAAAAAAACCATTCAAAAAGTGTCAAAAGGCACGAGTGCCTTGAGACCCTCGTAAAGATAATGATTCCAGGTTTTAAATCTTTCGCTAGCAAAAAAAAACCGAAAATAGACACTTTACTTAGATAACGGTTGATATAAGTTGAAATTTAGTGTTTAGAGGGCCTACCGCGTACACACAGACAATTTGTAATTTCTGTGTGACATCTCTTTAGCTCGAATATGCAAGTGTGATAGAGAGATAAAACAAAACTTCGTTCGATTTTTGCGATGGTAGGCCTGTTTATTTTAATCTTACTGAATCAATCTGTGTGCTTTGACAGGCAGATGGTTTACACGATAACGCCGCACCTGTCTCCTGCACCGCATTTACATAAATATTGCCCTTTTGGGCCTATAGCGCCGCTATTTTGCTAGTTTTTTTGAGACGACGCGAAATGTTGGCTTAGAGAGGGAGGCAAACAATTCGGAGCTATGTGAGATGAACAATGGGATTGGGAATGTTTTCTAATAAAATGTTTATTATCAACTTTTTCAAAAGCGTCTGCGAAAAAATAAATTAGGTCGATTGGCAGACTGACGGTAATAAACTTCACATTTATAAATAAAATTAGGACTATACGTATATAATTGAAATTGAGATCGTAATCTTGGAGTACCTAAAAGTTTAAGCATTTTTAATCACGTTTTAGCTAGGGCTCGCGGTCGTGTCGTGATTCATGAACCCATAGCCGTGCGCCCGGTTTCGTGTTTCACGGCAACGGTTGTCTGGTCCGTTCTGCACGTGACATTCGGTTACGTGAAATTAGGGTACGTGAATCCGTGTAGATCCGTGTAGGCGTAATCACGGCCTCACGTATCTTAAGAACACGCCGGTTCGGTCCGCCCGCGACCTTTTATTAGTACGTTTCATTCATTTCATTAATACTTAACAGAAAATAAATGTTCTCTTGATTTAATAATAACAACCAGTAGCACAGCGTTGCTTAAGTTCATAATTATAATGATACCTACTAGGGAGTTTTACACCTTATGTTTATATAAGTGCAATACAACGGGCAAGTCGCTAGTGTTGACTAAAATCAATAGCTGGTTTATACAGAAAACAACCCGAAGCTCCGCACACGAACGCAGGTACGGGCTACGGAAATATCATAGAGTGACACGGCGTGTCACGTGAATCCGGACGCGAACGCAGGTACGAGGTACGTACCTTGCCGTGTTCGTGAAATTCGTGATCTTAGTACCGCCGGGCTTAACAGCCCGTAGCTACGGATCGGCGTGTATCACGGATATTTTAGCTGATTTACTCAAAAAAGACTCCCACGCGCATACATGAGGAAGATCACGATTTTCTGAATGTTGCAGATATCAGATACAGATGAGGTTTTCGGTACAACCAGCTTGTGATCCTGTATTATATTGAGATATAATGAGAGAGATGTCGTGCTTGATCCTTGATGAGTCAAGGATCAAGCACGACACAGGACTGGAAGAACTTTTTGTGGACTTTGTTTGAAAATATTGAAAACGGATAAAAGAGGCGAAATGGGGTATTAATCATTTATTAAATGTAATAAATGTTTTGATTCATGTTTTTGTTTTTTAAGTAGTCACACTATATATAAATTATAGTGAGAGCAGGAGGTCGCTGGTTCGATCCCAGCCCTGCTCACCGAGGACCTTGGTCACTTTTTCTTTAGTAAGTATATGACATCTCTTTTAATTTATAATAACTAACATTTTTTGCGGATTTGAGTTTTTGGTATCATAGCTTTTGTCTAAGCAGGATCTACACGTAGAGCAAAAGATAATGTCCAAAAATGACCCGATTTGTCCAAAATCAGTCCCGAAAAATATACATATTTTACAATAACTACATATCTACATTGTTTTTTACAAAAATAACATAACTGTATAGCGCTCATGTAAAAAAAATAATTTTAAATAAAATATATAGGTACAAACTCGTTTTAGTAGGTTACGTAACTGTTTACCATTGATATAAGAAATAGGAAGAAAATGCCCAAGAACATGAAAATGAAACGTGCTTATGAGTCTTCACTTCTCCTTAATCATCACAAAGTAGGCGACTTGAGGAAATTGATGCAGGTTTTGGTCAAACCATCGAGCCATCAATTCTACTAATCAGTTTTGTATCCAATGCGTCAAGAATCGTTGTGTCTGGAGGCAGATAACGATGACAACAGCAGCGCATGTGAGGATTAAAATAAATCCACTAGTTAAGTAAGATTGTCTCTGATAGAATACAAAACATAATTTCTATAGAAACTTGTTTTATTTTCTTACAAAAAGAACATAACTAACAAAATTTTACAAAAACAGCACAAGTGACGAACTTATTTTTCAATTTTTGTCCAAAAATACTGGTGTTTGAAATGTGTTATCGTATATTTCGGAACTATTGGCTACTTACTAAAATAACCTATACAATGTTTATGTCCGATAACTAATATATAAGAAGACATTTAGTTTTTTTCGTTTCCTGTAAATTCATGTCTAGTGTAGTTATGTTGTTTTTGTAAACATGCCTTCAATTAAACGAAACCGGTTTTAAAACGTAACCGGTATTCGGGCATCGGTAAACTTTTCAATTTATAAACTGCAGATGTCACGTCAAATGGAGCTATATCCGGTCCGTGCAATTTAACGATATAATGCAATCGAGCCAATTTATAGCCCACCGTGTCACCGGGATAACCCAATCACTAACTGATGCATATCCACTAATTTAATTAACACAATTAAATTGACCGAGAGTTATTCCGCCGTGTTATTAACAATTTGTGATATTACTAACTTGTATGACGATATTTCTAATGATTATAGAGAGAGTGATTGAAAAGGATATTGTTACAGTCAACATTCGTTTTGTTATAATAAATTCATTTAAGAGCCATGCCGCATTCAAAAGAATACTTAATTAGATCATACTGAAAGTTCCGGGATTAGTTAAGCAACGGTTTTTTAAATAACGTTTCTTAACTCGGTCTGACAATGTGTACAAATTTACAATATCAAACCAACCAGAAAAGCTCACGGGCTATTTTACCTATGAGATTATTTTATTTTTTGGGTTTTTAAACTTTTATATGGGGGTTGTGGGGAGTCATATTAAGATTAAAGCTTTTTTAAGAAAAAGTGTTTATCCAGAATTTTTTTCACGTGACTCCTTTGGACAACTGAAGTTGCTGATATTTTGCAATATTTTCGTAATTCTCCGTTGGCTGCTGAAAGACGATCATCGCAACTCATTAACAAGAAAAAAATTGAAGTAAATAACTTTTCTGCCCTGCGGCCGGCAAACGCCACTTTACGCAAAACTAAATTGCCGCCTGCCGGTTCCGTCGAGCAGAAAAATAATATACAAACCTCGGCCGGTAAATGGGAAAGCCTCGGATGACATGTTAGTCGACCTCGGCTTCGCCTCGGCCGCCAATTACATGTCATCCGAGACATTTCCCACTTTAACGGCCTAGGTATGTAATCTACTAATGTTATACCTACTGTAAGCAGTCCGACAAGACGTATGTTTTATTGTAAAATCATTATTTAAGCCCGATTCTGTTTTATTGTTGACTAAGGCCACATTGAAAGTTGTATAAAATCGTAAAAAAAAATGTTTCTTAATACCTACTGCATGATCTCTAAGTGAGCTATTCCGGGAACTTATAGTATTGCTCACGAATATATCTAGCTAGTAAGTGTTTGCTTCTTACTTAACTGCCCGCAGTAGGTACGGGTACCTATTAGGAAGGGTCGCTGTTCGTATTATACAAAAATGTCCGATATAAACGTAACTCTCCATATTACAGATTGGTTTAAAATCAGTAGAATAGATCCATTGATAATAAATCCTGTTTGAATAAACCCGATACAAATGATTTTCCGTTAATTCAATTGTTTTATTTAAACGGCATCATTAAAAGGTCTATTCGTGATTTAAATTCAGGTAATTCGCCAGTGAATAACTGCGAGTTGGATATTTATAATGAGTGGAGTTAATTTAATAGTACGTTAGATTAAAATGTTGCGCATGTGAAACGGTAGATTGCCAATTATTTAAAATCCTTTAATAAATGACTACAAAAGCCTTTTTAGTGCTTAAAAAATTAGCCTAATAAGTTTGCTAGCTTATATTTTAGCCGATTATTATGTCACAGCTACAGTTGTCGGCGTAAGTTGAATGAAGTAGAAGTATTCTGATAAAATTACGGATTACACTCACACATTGATCCGTAATTTATAAATTAGATTAAATTATATTAGCCAGTACTATGTAGTCTCGTGCTTTATGGGAATATAGTTCAGATTCAGATCCCGATGCCCTACTATCAAGTATATTGTTAAGCATATAAGCATAGATTATATGGTATTAGGTTCTTAAGAACAACTTTTTTAATATATTTGTCTCTCATAGAAAAGCGAATACAATTGAAAACTACACAAAAAACACCTCTCTCCGCACAACGCTTAGGGTTGCCTGCGACTAAAAATATAATATAAGGCAAAAGACGATCGATTCCAGTTAGATCCATAGGCCCGATATTACTGGGACCCAAAATTGCCCAAAGACAGTAGCATAGGCAGATGTCTCTTGTATAATACGAGTACGTCATCAAAATGGCTAGCACCATTGAAAAAAAAAACAGTATGTTTAACTCGGTAGAAATTCCAAATAAAAGTGTGAATTTTATAATTTGATAAAATGATACAATGCGAGTGGTTTCAGGTTCGTATCAGAATGATAACTAAAACTCATCAACTTAAAAATTTTGAGAAGAATCTGCGCCCTGTTATAATACTGACATCCTTAACAATTATTAAATGAAACCATCAAACCAAGAAAAGACGAATTTAAATAATAATGAAATTCAAAAAGCGTGGAAAAAGGTAGGCAAACTCATTACTCTCCAGAAGAGTTAAATGATAAGGAAGTAAAATTAACTACCAGTGGATATAAATTGGTGCTCTTTATTCTGCAAACAAAAATGTCTCTAAATGATTTCTTCAGGTACTACGGGTCCAGGGTTCCGTAAAACCATATTCAAATCGACTTAAATCCGGTGAAAGCATAATAAATAATAATGCTTATGTTATTCGTACTAGACATACGCAATAAACAAATACGTATACAGATACCTAAATAGGTAGGTACTGATATACATAAAAAACGTCCATAACTCCGGATCAAATACATATTTGGGATGATAAATGTCCTTACCACAATAGAAACCAGTAAGCAGGTCAGAGTCAAACTAACGGCCTACTAGCCTAGTTGGTAGTGACCCTGCCTACGAAGCAGGAGGTCCCGGGTTCGAATCCTGGTCAGGGCATTTATTTGTGTGTTTATCACGAATATTTGTTCCTGAGTTATGGATGTTTTCTATGTATTTAAGTATTTATATGTATCTATCTATTATATATATCGTCGCCTAGTACCCACAACACAAGCCTTATTGAGCTTACCGTGGGACTAGGTCGATTTGTGTAAGATTGCCCCATAATATTTATATATTTATTTATATTATATTTAACTTAATACGCTATAAGGAGACTGAAATGTACTGTACCTATATTATTTACTACAAATATACCTACTTTATATTATTTTGCAATTTCACGTATGCTTGTTAATTAGTTGCAACCTGTATTATATTTGAGTGTTATTGGCACATAATTCACTTTATTATATCGAGGAAGAGCAATATGATATTATTTCATGAATTGAACTGCTGTAATGCAGGCGACGACTGGCGAACAGCTCTTAAATTCCCTCACTAAACTGATTATTAACAATTAAAAACATTTATTCTCGAAATATATACAGTAAGTGTAACTTACCTAACTACCTACCTCTACCTACCTTAAATCTAAAGTAGGTCCTTGAGGCATTGTACCTAGGATGCTGGAGGCATTTCCTCGTTGTATCGCAATGCTGATACGTTGTGCGAGGAAGCCACCAGCTCTTCGGTCACCAGTAACATCAACCAGACGTCTCGCGATTTCTACGAAAAATTTGCGTGCGCTGGGACCCCATGGACCAAGAGTTTCGACCCCGAATGGTTCAAAAAGGTACTCTCTGCCCAGGCTCTCATATTTATTACGTTTTAAAATTTCGGCGCATTCAGCCGCTCCGCCCGCTTTTACATTACTTCGTTGGAGATGGGACGGTGCCAGCGTGTCTACACAGGTAGCATCCCATCTGAGATAGTTTCCATTCTTTTCGGCGCCAACCTTATAGCTCTCTCCAAAAAAGATGGAGGGGTGGCACCTATAGCCGTTGGTACAACACTTTGGCATCTAGCTCTCAAAATAGCAGTCCGTCATATTAAAACTAAATTACAATCCATTTTTGAACCCATACAACTAGGTTTTGGCAGCCGGCCCCCTACCCCATAAGTCCCAAGTGTTGGTCAAAATTGAAGTGAAAAACGCCTAATGAAGGACTACCGCGAGTCGATTTTCCGCTAGGGGCGCTAGTGGAACGTGGGTCCTACGGGAACATTTAAAACGTTACTTTGACCGAAGTTGACTGTCAACAGGTTGATCCGCTCCGGCCAGCATTTTAGTGTTTGGCTATTAACCCTGTTATTATAAAAAAATCTATATTTAACGTATGGTACTTAGACGATGGAACCGCACGAGGCGACGTAGACACAGTTGTAACCGATCTTGTCACAGTCAAGACAGAATTTGAACATTGGTTTAAAATTAAATTTGAATTAATGTGAACCTTCCCAAATTCCAGCCCAGATTATGACGTTATTCCCCAAAAAGTTAATAATCTTACACCTAACATTAAAATAATAAATAACAATTCTCTTCGCCTCCCAGGGTCCCCGGTTTTTGAAGAATATTTTTCTGATTTTATACAAAACTCTTTATTATAATTCAAAAATTATTCAGACCGCTTACTCGATTTGAGTCCTCATTATACTATAGCCGTCCACAAAATTTTCCTGTTTGTCCTTAAATTAACCTAGGTATTCCGATGTATCTCGTTTTGGAAATTTAAAAATATTTTATCTCTTTTACGAATATTTTATCAGGTCAACATTAAATTCAATTTTAATTATTCAGCTCACTGACCAGTCCCAGACCCAAGCGTCCCTTGCTATTAGGCATGGTGGGCTTGGCATTCGAAAAAATTCTAGCGTGTCTTTACCAGCTTTTTGGTCTTCCGTCCACAGCTCTGCTAGTTTCATACATAAAAAATTACGGGATCTTCCTTTAAACCAAGATACTGCAGGCTTGGAGGAGGCCAAAAAGTTTTGGTCAGATGCCTGTCCGAGTAAGGAATTCCCTGCAAATCCAAATTGTCAGAGGAGCTGGAATGAGGCAATGTAACAGAACAGAATGGCGACGAGATTGAATAAGAATCTTCGCGAAATAATATAAAACGGTACCTAACCCTTCCACCGCGGCTAGGTACGAAAAATCCATTACAATGGAGAAGCGGAAGCTTTTTCGAAAATGATGGAAACCGTGCGAGGTATGTATAATCAACAATTACATAACACACTAACACATACACACAATAAGTGAAGTGGAACGTCGAATAAGGGAAAGGGGTGACTCCCGCGCGGGTTCGTACCTACCTGGTGTAAAGGTTGTCCATCGCTATTCAGCGTGGGACCGCGGCTAGTGTGATGGGTACCTTTGCGCCACGGACGACTCGAGGGGGACTTTTTTAATAGGCTTAAGCTAATCTTAAGCTTATTTTTATTATTTTATGTGACATTTCTATGACTTATGTATTTTATTATTAAATTATTTTTATTTAAGTTATATTAAATGGTATATAAAGTAAATTTTGTTTTAATGCACTAACTCTATTCGTTTCCAAGATATTCAATAAAAGTTTATTGCCCCGAAACTTTTGCAGTCCAGTGTAGTACGAGTAGCTCTATCAAACTTACACTTTACGCATCTATAACTTCAGTCTTTTAAATTTATCTCTTCAAAATATTTAATACTTAAACAAATTACGTACCAACACGCTTTATAATTTCCTCATGCGAGCATACATTATACCATTTATACCTCATATACACTCGTGTGAACTTCTTAAGTGCTTTCCCCGGCCACCTGAGATCTTCGTAAAGAACTTCCTTACTTGATAACAGAATGATCGATTGTCTGCTTGCTGTTCCATTTAGAATTAAAATGAGCAGCAAGTAGACAACCGATCATTCTTTATTGTATGATGATTTATTAGATTATTATTTGTATTATTCATTAGATGTTTAGCTAAAACAATATTTATTGGGTACATAAATGGTTACACGAGCCTTCATGTCAACCTTTTTATCTAGACACGCAAGAGTATGTCCACTTGTCCAGCCAAGTTTTTCATGTTGTACTTAAAATATTTGGGCAGAAATTGTGTTTAAAAATGAAATAGCTTAAAATCTGCTTAAAAGCTGTTGTATCTCGCTTCTGTATTTATACCTATGTTATGTATCGTTTTGTGTTTGTTTTTTGTGTCTATGGGTACACTGAAAATCAGCGTCGTAACACTATGTGCTGCGACACATGCTGAGTGTTATCCTTTTCAGAAACCACCTGTAAAACTTAGCTTTCATTTCCGTCATTTTTAAGCGTATATTTAGTATTGTGTGTGTGTTTCAAAATACGTATTTCTTACTTTTCATGTTATTCAATGGTTTGATACTATTTGAATTCATTCTTCATAATACAATAGCATCAATTATAAATAGGTATTAGAATTTTTTTGCCCAAATATATATATATATTTTTTACGAAACTTGCACAAAATACAAATATATTTCATGTCAGTATATAGGTTTATTTTTGCAATGCTGATACGTTGTGCGAGAAAGCCACACCAGCTCTTCGGTCATGCGGCTTGTAGTCATGCGAATAATAAAATGAATATTCGTACATTTTTAATTAACAAAGTACCATTCTCCTATTGCTACTCAGTAGCAAACCCAAATCCCGATCCCCGCTCTGAATAAATAAACAGACAATCCCCTTTTAAATTCACACAAACCTCATTGATTTCAACAAAATAAAACCCCGAAGGAAAACATCAAAACGATTAGTACGGTTATTAATGTTGACTTAGAGATCCCTAAAAAAATGTGGTACCCATAATTTAGGTTGTA
Organism: Lathronympha strigana; assembly: GCA_949128165.1. Lineage (NCBI taxonomy): Eukaryota > Metazoa > Arthropoda > Insecta > Lepidoptera > Tortricidae > Lathronympha > Lathronympha strigana. The sequence continues at coordinate 18,254,420 of OX421917.1, read as the reverse complement.
AATCAGAAGCGGGGAAAATTCTTAATTACGAGCCTTAAAAGGCACTTTGGGCGAATCTCGAAATTTAATTTTTCCTCTCATGCCCGTCTTTTGAAGAGCGTAATAGGTTAAGGACAATGTAAAGATGATTTTTTTTGAAATACTGTCATATTGTTATTGTAGTAGTAGTAGTAGGCCTTTTAATCTATGTCAGATGTTTAAAGCAGCATCTCGAGAACGACACTTGCGTTCGTGGCTGTAAAGCCCTATACGGGAGAGGATCCCTCGTCCACACACACGGCAGGTGTATGCTCCCCCAGGTGGATGGGGGTTGGAAGCCTGCTCATGGCGCCTCGTGCCTCCTCCTCATTGTTATTGTGCATGCTTAATATATAATGTAGAAATATTGACGATGCAAAGGCGATCTAGTTGATCCTACTTGAATAAATTGATTTGATTTGATTTTGATTTGATTTGAACGATTGACCTACTTTTTGAGTGATGGTTGGTGAAATGGGATCATCACTGCCCGATTTTGAATTTTGTTGATAGTATTGTAACCGCTTGTTTTTTTTACATGTAGGTATATTTAAATAGTTCTTGCCAAAACAACATGCCCGCGACGAACGGTTCAAATCGACCCGGCCTCATTAGAAAACCGAGTGTATTCAAAATTCTGTTATTTTTGACGTGACAACGTTTGCCGGGTGACACTTCAAGAAACTGCGTTACGCTCCGCTCACGTTATGCGCTCACAATGAGAGCGAGTGAGAGGCACGCGTCCCTTCCACTCGGGCATGGTTAGCCCGCCTAAGAGCGAGAGAGACAGACATAAAAAGTGAAAGGCACGCGTCCCTTCCACTCGAGCACAGTATTTTACCACTCAAAGTCGTTGTCACGTAAAACTTTCGCCCGTATACCGACTTTACAGGCAACCATTTTTTTTTTTAGTAATTTCGGCCAAAAACAACAAAAAATTCTTTTTTTTATGCTTTGATACATTATAAGTAAATTTCATTTAGAAAAGGCTCACTTAAAATAAAATAAAAATGTGTTTTTGTTTAGTACCAAGTCGGTGGCAAGCAAGCATACGGCCCGCCTGATGGAAAACGGTCGCCGTAGCCTATGGATGTCTGTATCATGCGCGTTGCCGACCCATTAAACTTTTTCACTCCTTTTCGAAGAACTCCATACTGTATAACGTTGATACTTGGTATCTCCGTTACTCACCGGGTACCTCAGCGTTGGCATGAAACTCTCTTTAAAAATAATCCTCAGGGCGCCTCTGTGTTGGGATGTAAATGATAGAATTTAGTGCATTAGGAGAAAGTCTTTAATTGATATTCACTGGGTCACAGCTACACAAATTGTCAAACGACGTTAAGTTTAAGTTCGTATCAAATAGGTATCAACTAACCTGGATTAATTCACATAACACTCGCGATCACATATTCTTACGAATTACGGGATACCGCACGTCGACGCCGATGCCTCAAGGATGCAAGCCAGTAGCGTGGACCGCCAGCTCGTGCACCATGTGCAGTCCGGAAGCTCACACTCTGCTCAAAAGCCTCGTCCAATGGTCTCGTGCTCGTAAATTGATCCTAAGGACCCCTATAACAAGGTACACCCAGCTATAGAACCAAAGAAATCTTGCAAAGCTAAAACGTGCTTAGAGAGGTTATAAGTATGTACTTACAGTTTGGGATTTTTATATCTTCATTAATGCGATGACATTCTCCTAATTAATTATTCCTAAGCATAAGGGTTTCAACGCTAAACGCCGCCAGTAGGGCTCCGATCCTTGTATTTCGCCATATTTCCTTTTCTGAATTCGATATTAAGTGCGTGCGTGTCCGTATCGTTTGCCATCCGCTTCCAAAAGAAAAGCCTCTAACCGCGCGCTCTTCTGAGTGAATCCCGCGGTGGAATTTGGAACTAATTACTAATAAATTACTTAGTTCGCTCATCTGCAATATCTATAGCGCGCAGGGATTGTGTGAGCTTGAACACTGGTTAGTACTTCGTCGCGAATAGAGATGGCGCTGTAATCAACTATTGATTTTATCTATGAATCCTTTTTGTTTAGGTATTTTTACAAGGAACAAATTACTACGTTACAACTGTAGTCCTTAAGAAAACCTTTCCTTGGAAAACCTCGGGAGAAAAGTTTTCTGAAACCCCATAGTGCGCGACCATTTAAGAAAGAGTGATTTCCAGTTATCCTGTTTCAAACTCGATTTGGTCCACAAACGTCCAACGTCCAAACGTCAAACGTGGCTCTCACTAGAAATAATAACAGCTTTTCTATTTTTTCCGAAAAGAGTAGATTGACGGATAAAAATCTTTGACTTTGTTATCCTTTGCTTGATATTTCAAAAACCTTTATAACTCTAGGTTATGGTCCTAGTCCCGAGGGGTAATGGGTGCCAAGATATATAATAAAATACAGGCAACTTATACACAGATTCACACATGAACTCAAACGTTTTGCACAAAAAATGCTTATTATACGGTAAATGAGTTACTTGACAGATAAGTGAACATGTTGAAAACACTTAAATCATTATATTTTTGTTTCATTGTATCATAATACTTCGCGACTAAGACATTGTATTTATTATCCATATTGTAAATACATAATTATTTCCACGATACTTATTCATGTTTATTTTTATTATTTTACCTGTGTGCAAATAATTTATTGAAATGTGACAATGTATAAATAATACAAATAAATTATCTAGCTATAACTAATTTACTACTAAAACCATTAATCTATCTCTTGCATTCGGCTGAAAAGGGCTTCTAGTTGCCAGGAATCAGAAACCGGTATTTCCGCAATAAAATTAATCGATTTTTAATCGAAGTTTACGATTGCTCTGTGCTTTCTATTTAACATTATTTTAATGATATGAACTGATAAAAATCTATCTTAAATTAAAAAATATAGGCATTAGTAAAACATAAGAAAATATCGAAAAAACAAATTAGTACTTCAAAAACATTACATGTCTCTCCGACCTCTGGTATTTTACAAAAGCCATTGTTTTTTACATTATCCTTTGATTCTAACGTAACATATAACATATCATATGACACTTATAATAGAGTTTATTTTTCTTTAAACCCTGATCGTTGTTAAAACTGTTTTCTAAGGTCTTATGTGTTATTGCATCAGTATTTTATGTCATTCACGAATATTTTTAGGGTTAAAATAATTTGCCCCTCCCTCTCTAACTTTTGAATCACAAGTCCAAAAATTATGAAAAAATCATAAAAGAGAAGCTTTAAATTTTATGTAGCTATTAATTTGAACATGTATTTAAACATAATTATTAAACGGGTCTAACGCGAATTAATTTGTTTACCTTATTTACCGACGTTTAAATTATGTTTAATAATTATGTTTAAATATGTGTTTAAATCGCGAAAGTTTTAAATGTTATAATTTGAACATGGTCAATTATTTTATTTGCTTGTTTTTTACATGTGACTGTTTTACATGTGAATTCACGATGTATTTAATTTGCCTCGACACAAGTCAATCGCAAGAAAAGTATAAAATGTTTTGACCAAAGCCATTTTATAACGGAATCATTCATACATTTTTCTGTATTGCCTTATTATCTGGTATTAAATATTTTGGCTCATTTTTTCAAAAGGTACATATAAATGTCGGAAAAAAATAAACACATACAAAGGAACGCTCGCATCGCGCTCGGAAAATTCACCATAGGTCCCTACCATTCGTCAATTTTGAGCTGACCGCAACATAAGGATGGATCACACAACATGAGTAATGCAGCATGGATCCGTCTTCCTGAGTACATCGTTTGAGTTCCGTGATTCACAAATGCGTCGAGCACGCAATACAAGCTTAGACGAGGCGCTAGACCAGGAAAATCGTCAACAATTTAGAGAGCAACAAAAACTTTGTAGGTAGTTTGGCAACTTTAATTAGAAAACTCCCGCGAGTATCAGACATTTGAAAATTCTCATAGCGGGTTACTCACGTCAATAAAGTCGAAAATAGCTCGACATGTTCCGAAACATGTCGAGCTATTTTCGTAGCTAGTTTGGCAACTCTTCATCCGGGAAGGTCAAAATTGCAGACGAAGTGAACCTTATAATTCATAGTGTTATAGGTTTGGTGTAATCTTAACGTTGTCAGGTGTTTTTGTTAGGAAAAACTGGAACAGGTGATGTCTTGCAATTCGTCACTTGCCTAAATCAGAAATCACTGATAAAAAGCTGGCAACGCTAATCTTTTTTCGGGGCTACGCCTTAGTCTAATATTAAAGTCGATGAACTGTCCTTATCTGCTATGTAATTACACGTATCAGTAACAAGGTTTAGGCTCGTGGTTACACCGTATGTTGTTAAAATGGCATTTTAACATATCTCGTCAACTCGTCGCTTTTGGCTACGTACGCATGTTATAGGCTACACTCGTAGCACGTAGCACGCACTTTCACTGTGTCATTTGTGTATACCTATACTTATAAATGAATACCACAATGCGCTCTAAAACGCGCATCGCTGATGTAGGCAAAAAAACTGCTAGGCCTCAATGTGGGCTGGTCACGTTCACTGTATGCATCCGAATAGGTGGGCGGTTATAGTCTTAAATTACTTGTACATTTCCGACAAACGGGACATTAGCTTACAGACTCGGACGAAATGAAACTGTAGTTATTACGCAACAGACGAGGGTCCCTAAGTAAGATTTACATCGGAATCGGTGAGCGGGCTTTAAATATTAACTAGTTGCTGTGACAAGGGTGCAATGGACTGTCCAGTTGGGCTGGCCAGGGTGGAGATGGAACTTTTACGAAGTTAAAATATTCTGAAATGCTCAAGATGACCTTATGGAATGACTTTGTTATTAGCGTTGGTAGCCCAGCGATAAGAGCGTGCGACTTTCAACCAGAAGTTTGCGGGTTCGAATCCTGGCTCGTACTTATGAGTTTTTCGGGACTTATGTAGGAAATACATTTGATATTTACTAACTTTTCGGCGGAGAAAAACATCGTAAGGAAACCATACTAATTCCAATAAGGCCTAGTTTACCCTCTGGGTTGGAAGGCCAGATGGCAGTCGCTTTCGTAAAACCAGCGCCTACACCAAATCTTGGAATTAGTTGCCAAAGCGTTTCCCAGGCTCCCTGAGCCGCATAAGCCGGGAAAATACTAGGATAAAAAGAAGACTATAAGACTAGACTAGTTTGTTATTAATGATGAGAGAATTAAGTCTAATTTATGCTTGTTGTCATCTAACGTACGAAAACAATAAAATACCAATAAGTATCCATTAATTTCTGCTCAGTTTAAATATTGAAACTGAAACTTACAGGAAAGTTTTTCACTTAAATATAGCAGTTAACTAAACTTTAATTCTTAAGCCAAAACTTTAAGCCCCAATATTGAACAAAGCTGTTGACAAAGTATATTTACTTATGTACTACGAACAAATTACTGAAACAGATTAGGTAACCTTAAAATTGTGTAGGTACCGTAAAATGGGGTGAGTGGGAATTGCGTGGGTAGTTGGGTCATGATTGGGGTGAAGATGGATGGTTGAGGGGTGAGTAGGTATTTTTAGATTAGAGTTCTCATATTTTTACAAAAATATTGTATCATCTTGGCAAGTCAGTTGCTATTGCAATATTGCGTCAATTCTAGCAATTGCCCCATCTCACTCTGTCCCTATCCCATCCAACCCAAACATAGAGTAAGTTGGGATTTCGTACTACAGTGGAACCTCGATAGTTCCAACCTCAATAAGAGAAAATCCTCGATAACACGAACTAAAATGCTCTTATAATAACTCGAAATATTTAACCTCTAATGAGGTCTTAATAGACAAATAATTTAATGTATCCCGTTCAATTCTTATTCTTATAATTCTTATAATTCGGGTATTCATTACAATTTTGACCTCCGTAACTCGAACAATGAAATTCAACCTCTGTAACTCGAAATAACCTATGTATTGCTTGGTCACCTCTATATCTCGAATTTATTTAGCTAAAAAACCACTGTAGCTCGGAGAAATTGATAAGGTTGTACTTTACGTGTTTATGGAATTATCTCTGTAATACGAATTTTAATAGGTTAAACCTTTGTAACGGGTTCGAGTTCCAAACGCTAAGACAAATAAACACCTATAAAACCTCTGTAACTCGAACCTCTTAAGACGAAAACTCGAGAACACGAACTTTTTAGCGTTTCCCTTGAGGTTCGTGCTATCGTGGTTCCACTGTATTTCGTGTTCATCGTTTATCTATCATCTTTGAAATTAAATAACAAATTACTATTCATTTTAACCGAACACCTTTTAACCGAAGCCCCGGCACGACCTTTATGACCTTTACTCAAATCAAACTAATTGGAACCCTAAGGCTTTTGAGTGGCAAATGGAGTGTCAAAATGACAAGCAGTAAGAGATTTGTTACAATTTAATTTAAGGCGTCACTACGAAATACTCCTACAGTGGCCTAGAGTTCCAGTTGACTGTAAATTAAAAAAAGGCAACAGGCTTGATTCGACTGACATGCAGTAGTAACATTTAAAGAAGCTCTTTCCTACTTCTCCCGTCCGCCTTGCCGGCAAAGATAAATGCCAGCACTCTAGCCGCTGCAGATCTAATTGTGTATGAATATTAACCGTATATTCATTCGCTAGGTGTGGTTTCATCACCATGTTTACGGCAAGCGGAATTAGCTGGGCTGTGATTCTAATTTGTTGTTTAAGAGGTTGAGGTATTTTTCTGACAGACTAGTCGTACAAAATATTTTTTTTTCAGTTTTTGGACCTCCAGTTCAAAAGTTAGAGGAAGGGAACACACTTTTTCAGACTTTGAGAGCGATTATTTCCGAAAATATTCAATTAATCAAATTTTTGCTCAAGAAACCTTAATGTTATTTCATTTAGTTACTTGTATCTCCCCCTAAACATACTTTTTTTTCCAACTTATATGCAAAACTAAGTAGTGGCACACAAAAAACATCTCTGGCTGTAATATCATTACAATATGCTTTATAGGTACTGAGTAAAACCGCTGTGACATGACATACAGAAAACAGAAGGACTGGACGAAACTATAAGGGTTCCGTTTTTGCCATTTTGGCTACGGAATCCCAACAAAGCAACAAAAGTAATAACAAGATAACATCAAAGCAGAAAGTATTGAACAAATTGCGAGATTGTTGGAAACTGAAAAGTGTACAAAAAGCGAAGCTGGCAATTGGCTCCTTCTGCTGGTGCTGTAGAGGAAGAATACTTAAATAGCCCTACAAACTTTCCAAATGAGGGCCCGTTTACTATCGACAAGTACTAGTTTACAATCAGGAAAGTGTGATACTAAATTCTAGACGTGATGCAAGTAGGCCTGAACAGATTTTAAAATCGCTGAATCAAGAATCCATAAATACTTAATCCTTACTGAAATAACTTCACAAAATAGTTTCAAATGGAACGTAAGAGCCTTCGTAGCCTAGTCGGTAGTGACCCCGCTTACGAAACTGGAGGTTCCGGGTTCAAATCATTTATTTGTGTGTTTATCACGAATAATTGCTACGTTACTATGTCTATATGTGAAAATTGCTTAAGCTTATTCACAAAATAAAACGTGCACAAATAAGTACGTGCAATGTGCAGATTTTTTTCCAAATATATTTAATGACAGGAGTCTCATGCCAAAAATGTAAAGAAAAATAATATTATGCGGCCAGCGTCACGCAGCAAGGAGTTCTGTTATTAACAATATATTTACAGCGCGATAAAAAACCGTCCCGTTTTCTTACATATATATTGTTAGGTTATTTTCTTACATATATATATTGATTTCAAATGAACGACACTACGGTGTTGCCACTTTTTAATTACAACCTTTTTCTGTAGCACTGTCTTTGCGAGCTTTGTTTGGTGCTAGATCTGTTTATTTTAGGTTGTCCCAAAATATTTATTTATTTATACCTTTACCTAGAATTTGATTAATCGTGACCTTTAATCAAGTTATAGGCCTTTCGCCTTTGAAAATTACTCCAACTCGAATTATGAAGAAAAAATAGGTAATTTCAACCAAATTTACTGTTGATCAAACTTTGCGTAGGTAGTAGGGTAAAGTAATTAGGTAAAATTTGAGTTAATTTCATGTACTAATATTATATTATATACGCGGAAAAAAACGTATTTACTCGGTCAATTTCGAGTGATTTTTGACGCGGGATTTCACAATAAAAATCACAAAAATACTATTTAACCACTAGAGTCTTGTTTTGCACTTGCTACCGGGCCTGCTGGACCCACTGGCCTACATTTATAACTTTAATTTATTCGTTAAGTATTGTACGACGATGCCATTTATAGTACCTTCACGTGAATGTTCGTAGCATCGATTCGTCTATTCGCCTGTCCGCCAGAGCGTTGTCTTCAAGAAAGAAGGACGTGTAAAGTAGGTATGGGTCTAGTAGACCCAGTAGCGACCATTTACGCAAGCGATAATTTCTTAGTTCTCCCATCAGCATAAAATATAGTTGCCTGAAATTCAAGAAAAAAACGTTTATTTTAATTTTGTCATTGGTGAAATTCGGAATGAATTTACAGATTTTATTTTGCTACACTCGTACATATCATGACTTTGGTCATTTTGAGTGAGTCAATAATAGTAGTTAAAGGAGATATAGTTAAAAATCATGGTACAAAGAGCTATGAGAGTAAATAGTATATCCTACTTACTTCAATCGTTTTATTTTTGTGGTCACATGAATTACTGGGTCCATGAAACCCCGCAGCGACTTAAAGTATAATAATAATTTATGATTTGAGCGATGAGTTTTTAAAGGAAAAAGGACTCTTGATGATAGTTGAATGGTGGGCAGTTACCTATTAATTATTATTAAAAAAATATCTCAATGTTTTGTGGGGTATCTCATTCAATTAGTATTCACCAGCATTCCCCGTTAAAGCCTTCCTCCCTTTTTAATTGAAAAAAGCAATTACAAAGTAAACTAGTTTTTACTCGTTTCAATATATTATTAGCACTGAATTTAAAATGAACGAAAGCCCATTTCGTTACTATACTGGTTGTAAAAGAATAAACAAACAAAACTGTATGAGTAATAAGTAAAGTAAAAAAAAAGCTATTGACGATATTTATTTGAACTGCTTTCTATTATAATTATCATCATCTCAGCCGAAAGACGCTCCACTGCTAGACAAAGGCCTCCCACAAAGATTTCCACAAAGAATTGCCGCACACTAAGAGTTCCGTGCCACCAGTATTCTTAAGATCATAAATGGGGGGAGCATCCTTTGTGCGGAACATGCTTTTTGTGGTGGGCGAGTTCGACTCGCACTTGGCCGGTTTTAAATGCTTAAAGGGCAAAATTTTAGTGACTAGGTGGTAAAAATAAATGTTTTACATCCGCTAACCTATAATAGTAACAAAGGTAATATTGTATAAATATTCATTTGTAGTCCATAAACTGTTTTCGATTGTCTTATCAAGTGTAGTTTAGGAAAGTTCAGTTACTTATCAAGCTACTAGCTCAGTGTAAACGAGCCACACTTAACGACTGAGTCGCTATTTACACTCTAATGGAAAAAGTTACACATAAAAGATCCCGCGCCGACACATACTCCGATTAATTAATAAAACAGTTGCAAGTTGCTAAAGCGCTGGGAGTGGGCGTTTTTGTGCTATTTAGCTACTTTACTTTGGCAACTTTTGTTAAATTCCTCTCGAGTTATAGGTGCTCAGTTACCAGATTATAGAAAAATTTAAAGATGATGATAAGAGGGCCGAAACCGTTGTCCTACGTGAGCTTAGGTAATTAGTTCACGGTAATCACGGCGAAAAGGAGATTGTCAGAAGAATCCAAATGGCCAAATCAGCTGTGGCTAAACTCACAAGATTATGGAAAGACCGCAACATATCCCGTAAAACAAAAGTCAGGCTGTTTTCTCAATCTTCTTCTGTGGCGCCGAATCTTGAACAATAAGGTAGAAAGAAAGAGTGAAAATTGACGCATTTGAGATGTGGTGTTGAAGGCGTATGCTGCGAATTCTCTGGACCGCGCGCCGTACCAACGTGTCCATTTTCAAGGAGCTCAGTATAACCACACGACTGTGCAATATCTGCTTTCAGAGTATCCTAAAGTATTTTGGACATGTCGCTCGTAGAAACCCGGATAGTCTAGAAAAGTTAATGGTGGTTGGTCAGGTTGATGGGAAAAGAGCACGCAGTCGATCGCCTACCCGATGGTCAGACTTGATAAAAACAATCACCGGCTTGCCTATATCTCAAGCTATTAAGACCGCCGAGGACAGAAACACTTGGAATAACAAGGTCCATAAAGCAGCAAATCTTTCAAGCTAGATACGACCTTCTGCAATGAAGATGCCGACTGAGAAGAGAGAGAGAATCACGGCAAACTGTCTACTCACACAAATAAGTAAAAGGTTTTAGCATATAGGTGTCACCGGACGGATAAAGTAGAGTTCGGAGAAGGAGAGGCAGGAACCAGGGCAATGATCTTGTTTAAAGGTAAAGGCACCGGTAAAAAACAGGTCCTATTGCGTGTAACTCCCCTGGAGTTGCAGGCGTCCATAGGCTACGGTGACCGCTTACCATCAGGCGGGCCGTATGCTTGTTTGTCACCGTCGTAGTATAAAAAAAAAAAAATTGATATATTACATGGTATAAAATTATTGTGCATTTGAGGATGCTGGAGCATGAACTGCACGTAATGCGCGTAAAAGTACTAACACATGAATAAAAATGTCTTATAACACCGAACAACACAAAACAGTTAACACTTAAACCTGTTGACTAGCGAGTCTGTAGTTTGAAATGAAGAAATGGAAGAGTTAAGGAACGTCAAGGATGATTCGAAAAGGATTTAAACATAAGTACTTTGTTTTTTTGGGCAGCAACAATTACTGTTTAAAATAATTAAATTAAATTTACTGTAGGTACTATGCTTCTTAAAAATGAAATCCATGTAGAAGTACTTCTTTTAAGTATTTTAAGCATATGGAGTTTGCAACTTTGCATAACTTGCGAAACATTGCAATTTTCTACATAGATATAGCAATATAGAGAATTACATACAGATCGCGATATAGACATTTTAAAATTCAGTTACAACAATACAATTACCAACTCACTAATATTAGAACTCTTTATTGCTTGCTACTACGAGTATGAGCAACCCACCAAAATTTCTTCGCGTATAATATAAGTGGAATTAGTGGGTTAAAAGTACGAATTCTGCATGTTTTTTAAAAACCCAGGACGACAAAAATGTGTACGTGTTAACTTTAGTTTTCTTCTTTAATGTAAAAAAAAAATATTACTCATAGATGTTTGTTAGATAATATTGGTAAACACCACACAATTCAATACAATGCACAGAGTGAGAGTGTCATATTGTTAGATAACTCAAATTGATTAATTAGGTGATACATTTCACTATTCTGGGCACGCTGCCACTAGGCAACGATTTGGGGCAATTTTTTTATTTATAGGTAGTTTATTTTTATTTTTAACTTTAGTTTTTAATTTTTATTTAGGTAAGTTTTATTTTAAGGTCTTTATTTGAATTTGTTGTTATTGAAATAAATTTATTTTATCTTTAAAAGGATTATTTCAAACATTTCAATTCTGACAAATAATAATTAGGCGATAAGATATTGCTCAACATTCAGCCTGAAATTATACAAAAATCGTGATTAAGTATTTTGCACCGTACAAAATTGAATTAGATTAATAAAGAATTTGTTTTATATCGTTTCATATAGGTACCTGAATGAGTAAGTTACTCCAAATATGTAATTTAAACCGTATTTAATATAGATACTTGCTTTGTAAGTTGATTTTGTAGTTAATTAGAACAAATCCGAATATTTTTCAGTTTTTCAGGTACTACGCAGGAAGCTAAACTTTTTTTTGATTTTGCAAAATGCAATTTTATACTTTTGTATAGGGTCCAAACAACATACTATAAACCAACTTTATAACGCATTATTATTTGGGAAAAAATGCTAAGCAACAGAATTCTAAATCCACCAAAATGATCCCTCATAACAAAGTATATAAGCCGATTAAAAAAGAAAATCCGCTATTTAGGAACACAAACCAGAATATTTACAAGAATATACATTTCTCGCAATCCCGCTTTACATTGCGTTCAGTTTAGTTTTTTCCTCATTTGACTTTCTTTCTCTGGAAACATGGGTATTATGCAAATAATGCTTTTTCTATTTGCTGCAAAAATAGTTCCTAGTAATGAAAGAATTTTTTCTTAAGGACAAGTTATGGTTATAGCTTTGTTGTGAGTTCCTTGGAAAATGGAGAACACGCTGGGATTTAGAAAAATGGAGTTAGTACTTATTTATATTAGAAGGTATTTTAATAATATATTACACAGTAATGAGTATGCCTCAAGCAATTTTTCTGAGCTAGGAGCGCTCTTGTAGTGTGTTCACGTTTTAATTAATGCTTGTATTTATTTCAACAACCAAGCGAAATTAGAAGCATTGAAGAAAATAATATGTATTGTACATTTCCATAAGTCCAAACCTGAAGTATGTGAAGGTAGAAAATTCGAATGTCCAATTACGTTATTTGTTGTTGGCAGACTTCATTACTTCAAATATTAGGATATATAATAACGGATAAAAGTAAGTGGTATTAAGTCCTAGTTGAAATGACTGGAAATAGTGTTAGTAAAAAATATTAACATGTTTTACTAAACCCTATATAAAACTAGCAAAAAACGTTTATACAGAATTTACCTTTAAAGTTCAAGGTTACACAAAGATTGCTTGTATTTTATATACCTGTTGTATATATTTTTTTATCTGAAAATAGACATTCCATCGACGGCACGTCAAAATATCTTGAAACGCGCCGGGGGATCGAGGAATGAAAAATGCAAACGTAATTTATGCCGCCACGGCAAAATGGACAGGAAAACAGAAGAACGACTTTGAACAATATTTATTCAACGAGCGAGTGAGTTCTGCCAGTCTACTTGGATATTGTATCTTTGTATGTATATTTCTACGTTTTTATATATGTTTATATGCATGTTTGTTCGAGGATAATCTGAGTATCGTTGATGGGATCGTCGTCAAATCCAGCAACTGTTTAGATGAGATAAATATAATTTTTAAGTTTGCACGTGTGGGGTAAACCTAGTGTCTATGTATTTGAGTTTATCTTTCAATCATGTTCAAGAACAAATAGTTCACTTTTAATTTTAGTCTATGGTCAGAATGTTAACTGGCAACACTTCTTCTTCTTGTACAATATCGTGCTATGGCGTGTTGTACTTTAAGCTAAAAAAATCAATTTTATTATCAATACAAGCTTAAAAGTTACTAATGTGTATTATTTATCGTATAAATCATATTTATATTTTGTTATCATAGTGTTTTCATACTGTGGGATGAGATAGATTTGTATAAGATTTGCCTCATTACATCCTGATAGAAATATGTAGATGAAGACAGAAACTTGGGTCGACAGGTCTCCATAGCAGTTCAGCGGCGGATTGCTGCAGGCATTATGGGAACCTTTAAGCCAGGTACGATGTAGAGTGGGTTATTTTAGGCTTTGCTTAAGTTAGTTCTATTTGGTTTAGATCTAGGTTTTTTTTTACTTAACTTTTAAGCATGATGGTCTTAATATTATTCTTTGTTGAAGATAAGAGTAATTTAAAGTGAAAAAAAAAAATCTGTTGACGATGGACTTTTTAGTCTGCTGTGCTTTTTTAGATTTTTATAATTTGAACAAGCCATCGCTTTCGATTCTTGACATAAAAAAATGACAGTAATGTCACTGAAATGTAGTTAAGATCATATTCTTCACATTTAAACCTGCTGTTATTTTTTCCTCTATATTCGCTAAAGGAAGTGAAGAAGCGGAACTGACTGGAGAGGATTCTTGAAATTCTTTCACATTCTCGCAGTGCTTGTTTTAGAAATAAGCATTTTATATTTCTTTATAACACCATTACCACTGTTTGTAAGTTTATTTCGTATTTATTAAGTAAAATAAACGAATTGCTTTATGATTAACAAAAACATGCTGTAGGTATAATAATTTTACTTATTTGAGAAAAAAATATAAATCCTGTTTTATTTCGATTTAACTAACCAAACCGAGTGCCACTTTATTATTCTACTTAGAGATAGAAGATACCGTAGAATTGTGAGTACCTACTGTTAGTTTATAAACTAACGCGCGAGATTGCAAACAAACGGATAGCTTAGGTTAGTTTATAACTAGTCAAATTTTAAACTGTCGGGAGTTCACAACTTTTAATAATTGTTATTTTTGTCGTAGGTACCAATAAGAACGTGGTGCTAAATAGCAAAATTATGTACTTACCGTTAATTTTGTTTAAACGTACATATATTCCATGTTAGTTAATAATGAGAAAATAAAATCTCAATTGAATAATCTCATTATCACAGCTAAATAGTTAAATACCTTATAATATATAGTGATTACATAATCTGCAAACACGTTCGACTAAACTCACATCACAATCAAAGCTAATACCCCAAACGCACGTATAGGTAACAATCGGGCTATTATGCCCACGTGCGGTAACGCTCCGTGTTCCTTATGACAAAGCGCCGTCATTTATTACCCGCGGCAGCCATCTTGTGATGCCTGCTCAAAATGGCGGCTACAATGGCCGAATGATGAATGATTTCTGGTTTTGGTTATTAAAATTTGGAAATAATTTTGTCGCATTCTTTTCAATAAACCTGCTGATTCAAAATATTCAAAGATATGTTACTGTTTTTCCAATTATCAATAGACTAGTTATCATATTATTTATGCACGATATTCTTATATCTAACATCCATTTTATAAAATATTTATCGAGTGTGTCAAAATAATATAACTCTTAAATTATTTGAAATGTCGGAGAAGCTTTTATACATAAGTCAAATGAAATATTTACTTCTTAAGTGAATTTACATACTTTTGTAAAATATCGACGTAGCTCAAACATAGATCCAATACCAAAAGGAATAAAAACTGTTACCTTCTATATACTTAATACAGTTAGTTACCACGTTGCGCACAAGTCGAAGTTGAACAGCGTGCAAAGTAACATTGGGCCACGCTGTAGTACTAGTTACTTCCCAACTATCGCCAAATAGGTCTAGTTTACTAAAACCATTTAGTTTTGACGTTTTGGAACGGGACACGTTAATAATGTGGACTGGTAACTGTGCAGACGCAGTAACAGAGATCGGAAACATGTCGAGTTATTATCGAATTTGTTGCCGTATTCTCTCTCCTCTATATTTTAATGTTGAATATGTCTGATACTCACGAGAGTTTTCTTATGAAAGTTACATTCCTCGTAATTGCTGTTGGTTGCTGTTTGGTCCTTAAAACATGTGTTAGGGCGCTTCGATTTTTACTTAGTATAATAGTAAAAATAGTAAAAATACATCAAGATCCTACTTTGTGCACCATGTAGGAAACTAGGATATCACTAGTAAGATGAGATCATAATATTTCTATTTATTTATAGAAATTTTAGGCATCGAAGCGAAGATAACATTATATTTGAGGCTAATTATTGAACTATAATTCACTAAGAAAATTTGATAATTTCCAGGAACTCATTCTGAGCAAACTGGATTTCGTTTTAATACCCTTACTAGATACTAAAGACGTGTAAGACGAGTTTGCACAATTCCAAGAGTTTGAAGAGCTTGATTTTTTGAGAGCCCAATAACTGTCAAATTTTCCGACATTTTTCAGTTTTTGGCGTCTATCTCGATAATGCAAATGGTACGTCGGACGGAGAAGTCATTAAGATATTGAAGAAGGTTAGATTCTACGTCAAATGAGTATCCGAAACTTCAAATTTGGTGCAGTAATACAGCCAAAAATAACCATGAAAATTAAATAAAAAAAATAAGTACGAGAAAAAAGTCTCAAATTTTCAAACATTTTTCGTATTCTCTAACACTTTGTAACCGCTGTAAGTGTTTAAAAATTGTATCAGTAAAAAAAATGGGACTCTTTTTCATCCTTGTACTCAGTATTGAAAGACTTTGTAAAAATATCTGAGTAGGAAAAACATTACATTTATCTATTTTGGAAAAAAAAATGTTCATAGATCTCTTCTCGTGAAAATGCCCGTCTAACAACTGAGTTACTAAGACTAAACCGTTAGCTGCAAATTATTCCACTACTTATCTTCTTATGCGTTGTATGGGGTGCCTAGGCACTTGTGTTATAAAAAGATTATACCTTTTTATCCTAAAGTATCGGTGTATACTTACTACAATCGGTAGGATTTGCTCGAGGCGATATATTTTTTTTTTTCAACTATTTTAGTACTTATTCTTCAGTCCATACTATCTATTGGTCTCATTTTGGAAACCAGCCCGAATCGGCTAAGTGAGTAAAGTTGCCAGCTTAAGGCCAGTTTCATATTTTGCGGTAATGTTAGAAGTTGGAGGAATAGACTCCCATCCACCCCCTGCGAACTTCAAAACGGATGTAGCTTAAGCGCCTTACCGGAAACCGTTATGCCACTTTACGGAACTTTACAAGATATATAGTTTTTTTAATTATTTAAATTCTTACAGTCGGCTATAATAACTGTCCTCAAATCGTTCGAATTTCTGTTAGCGTTCTGTTCTTTAATAGGGAAAAAACATATGCTTACATGATCTCTTGTGTGTCTGGCAGTCCGTCAGACTATGAAACAACTGGTCCAAACACATCTAGTTCATCAACTAGATATGTTTTGGAAAATATTTATTTTAATTTATTTATAAACATTATATAAATAAATGATTTTTTTCAAATATAACGACCTCTAATTAGAAAAACAAATAAGGTTTTTAAATCTAAACCAATGTTACAATGAAATGGCTTCTTGTGAGTGTCTCATTATACGTACTTTTACGTGTAGTATCCATATATGTATAAGTTTTCATGTCATTTTATCAGTTAAGTCTTTTTAGTTTTGAACGTTGGCCGTACGAGTATGTAGCAAATTTAGGCAGCAAGTTAAAGTTTTCAAGTACGCCATTTTGTTTTATGATAGTTCCTCCCATTTAATTTAATACGATGAAAGAAGCTCCGAAGTATGTTACGTAATTTGTAACTATTTATTTACCTGGTTTTAAAGGCAGTCAGCAAATAAAGTACGAAAATATCCCACCAAAAACTGAAAAACCTTCGTCAAGAACCGAAACATGTTATTATCTATCCATACAAAATGGTTTCGCAACTAAAAACATTTAAAACCTATTTCTTATATACTGACCTCCTTGTTGGGGATTCATAAACTCGCCGGCAAGAAGTACAAAATGATCGAATCTAGGCAATTATTATAATATTCATATCAAGAAATAACACATAAAAAGGATCCTAAATAAACCGTGACATCAAGAATTGTTCCCGCTCTAATACGAGTATGTCTACTCGGCAAGGCAACAAGTAATTTAAACCAGAACCAGATATTTTCGGTAAGTTGCACCTCTACCAAGATTGCCAAGTTAAGCCTTGACTGTGGAAAGAACGAAACTTGGTCCTTATCAGATACCACTACTTTTTAAAACCCCAATGCACTTGGGCTAGTTTATTGAATTTCTAGATTCAGGAAATTATCTCCGGCCTTATATAACATACGAACACTTTTGACGCTTCGCCAGTGATATAGGGTATTATCAGTGTGGTGCTTTACAAAGGATTGCTTTAATGACCGGTCGTGTCTAGGTTTCCTACGATTTTATCTTAGATTACCAGTTAGATCGCAAGCTCTTTTTATCAAAGAAATTAGCTAGCCCGTGGTTTCTTTGTTGGAAAATGTAATTTCAACGTCATTATTATTCATGAAACCATATATTAGCGTTTGCTACCAAGGAATCTGTAGGAAACGATGTCTGGTATAATTTATTAAGTAAAATTGCGCAATAAATTTCATATGAAAACAGATTATATGCAGCGTTTTAAAGTATTAGACGAACGTTTTGTATCGTAAAGAGTATGGCCAGAAAAAACGCAGAAATGTCTTCACTTTATGGGCTATAGAGCAGTGGGCAATAATCTTTGGGCAAGCCGAAGCTTATTTGGCCCCGTTTTTTCTTTGAGTTGTTAAGAAAAAATGTGCTAGATTGACTCACGCAAGGGAAGCCGACAGGAATCGAGTTCTATGTATGCATCGCCACTGCAATGTACAGATCATGGGTACATGTCAGATCTGACCTAAACATGTATCTGACTGACAATTTCGTAAATGTATGGCGGAAATTAGGCTTTGATGTACCTATCTGCCGGCCGGAGCAAATGAGTCTTTTCAATAGGTACTGTGGCGTTCAAGATTGCATGGGCAGTTTATGAAGGAATTCATTCATAATTGAACGTGTATGTACCTATACTCTTTTAGTTTTATTTAGGATAGGTTTATTTAAATATTCATATCAAGAAATAACACATAAAAAGGATCCTAAATAAACCGTGACATCAAGAATTGTTCCCGCTCTAATACGAGTATGTCTACTCGGCAAGGAAACAAGTAATTAAAACCAGAACCAGATATTTTCGGTAAGTTGCACCTCTACAAAAGGATTGCCAAGTTAAGCCCCAACTACTTAATAACTTTGAATGGATTGACTGTGGAAAGAACGAAACTTGGTCCTTATCAGATACCACTTGGTTGGTTGTAGTTTAATCACAAATATTGTCTCTTCTTTTAGTACTTTTGTTAATTTTCGTTCCAAAGTTGTTTAGTTGGACAGACGTATTTAAGTGAAAATGCAGATAAGTATTTCATTGGATAAAGGATGAGTCACGCTAGACCGGACCGGGACGGACCGGGCCGTGCCCGATGTATAAAGAAAGCGTCACATTGTTTTTTGCCAAAAATATACTTCGAGTAAGACTTTAATGCGACTCGGGGATCACGCACATTGCTCTTACAACCTGCCCTGCCCGACTTTAGACATTGACACTTCGGTGACATTATCATTAGGCAATACAAAACCGGTTATTTTTGGGCAGAACCAATTACAACGGGTATTTTACACACCGGTTTATACCGATTTTGCATTAATTTCCTAATTCCATTTGTCCATTTGTCTCGTGCATGGTGATGCCTGTGTCCAGCATAGGACTTAAATTAGACATACAATTACACAATACAACATGGCTGAATGCGCCGAAATTTTAAAACGTAATAAATATAAGAGCCTGGGCAGAGAGTACCTTTTTGTACCATTCGGGGTCGAAACTCTTGGTCCATGGGGTCCCAGCGCACGCAAATTTTTCGTAGAAATCGCGAAACGTCTGGTTGATGTTACTGGTGACCGAAGAGCTGGTGGCTTCCTCGCACAACGTATCAGCATTGCGATACAACGAGGAAATGCCGCCAGCATCCTAGGTACAATGCCTCAAGGACCTACTTTAGATTTAAGGTAGGTAGAGGTAGGTAAGGTAAGTTAGGTAAGTTACACTTACTGTATATATTTCGAGAATAAATAAAATAATTGTATATACAACATTATATTATTTAAACTATCGTGCGTCATACTGACAAAGACAAAGATGGCGGGACATCGTCAGAGGAAAGTTTTTTTCGCGGGGACTTCACGACCCTCAGCAATGAGGAATGCGACATGTTACTGACATTAGGTATATTGTAACGGCTAAAACTCATGTAATTTTATCACAACAGGCGTGACATGTTTCGACTGCATCAGACAGTTATCGTCGGACACCCATGTTGTCACCGTCGCGGCTCGGGCATCACTCACAGCAGCCAAAACATGTCACGCCTATTGTGATAAAATTACGTGAGTTTTAGCCGTTGCCAATTAATGTCAATACAATATTGTTTACTAGTAGCACAGGCTTTACATGCAGCTTTTGTGTTAAAAACCCAAAACAAATTATTATACAACGAAAGCAGAATACCCAAACTCACGGCGTTGTAAAAACTGGAATAACAGGATAAATAGGCTAATAGAACTTTCCCGCTCATTTCGCGCCCACAAACTGAAAAATGAGCGCAAATATTTGGTTATATCTTTCCCATTTCCCCCACAGTGACAGGAGACGGCCAAGCTTAAAAGGGATATTAAAAAGGTCCGAATTTTTTGTAAGTCGCGCTTTTTACAAAGCTTTGTTGGTGGGCTGTAAAAAATACAATAAGCCGCCAAACAAACTTGCTCGTAAATCATTTGATATTTGACAGTCTGTCAACTTTGCGGACGGAAGGGTAGATATTAATCAGGGATAAACGCTCATTTTACAATAATTTTTGTTGTGTATGGCAGGCTATCTTTATTTTTAAGTAAGGCAAAAGCGTTCTTATAATTGTGTGTACTCAAGACATTGGAATGGTTGCTTTCGAAAGGGGTGCAATCTCGACCCGAGATAAGCGACTCCAAATCTCGTGCGGAAACGAAACTGGGACATTTTCAATGTTCTAATCCTAATTAATATGACTTTTTTAACCAGTTAGGGGAAAAGCTCCTACAAAATGATTTACATGCATGGTAGGGTATCCGTTATATTGCAATCTTAAAATTGAATAACGCATACCCTCTTAATCCAATAATATTGCCCCAAACAACCCTAAAAAAAATCAGGACATTCTTGTAACAGGAACCCGTGCCGATTTTCATCTGAAGTTCTCACACAAATTATTATGAAGAAATTTGGTCACACAGTAAGTTCATTATTATTTGTCGCGTGACATGGGCCCTTTTTTAATTTAAAACGTTCATTAGACTGGACGCTGCTGAATGTATAATATGGCACTAGATGTGGTAATGGAATCACCTAGTTAAAATATTAGTTTATACAATACAACAATACAATAACTCTTTATTGCACCTCAAAACAACAAAAATAACACAAACTGGTATAGATTACACATGAAAAAGACAACAACGGTTTATGCAACAGTGATATAATAAGGGATCTTACAATTCAAGGGAAGCTGTTATTAAACGTCATGTAGTCGAGAGTCGAAATAAAAAGAAACATTACTTACCTACAGTGTTTTTATACTGTATGAAAATCCATAAAACATCGCTTACCGATGTTCATATGGAATACCATAGACAATGTTATAACGTATATTTTTTTTATTATTAGTCATTTAATTGACAGATTGCAATGCTGGAGTAGAAAAAAACATATAATAATAGTTAAAGTAGGTACATAAACTTTCCTAAAAATGTTGCAGCTCCCTTAAAGGGTTCATAGTTGGGGCATTACCATGACGTCTTAACGCGATTCAGTTTAGCTTCCTAACTGTGCTCAGTTGTATGGCAGCGACTCGGTTTAGGTGGGCAACTCGGCAACTGAATCACGTAAAGACGTCATGGTAAGGCTCCTGTTCGAATCGAGACACGAAAAAAAAAAACAGAAAAAATTGTTGGTCATTTTCATATATTGTATGGGAAAAACGTATGAAAGTCGGCACGGGTTGCAGTTTCCGTAATGGTCTGACATTTATTTTCAGTTTTTGGGGGGAAAGAAACCGATTTAGGGGGTATGCGTTATTAACTTCTGAAAATCATAAAATATGGGGCAGTCTAATGCATGGTCTGCAATCTCCTCTTCTTAGTCATGTACTTCTTGACACTGTAGTCGTGGTCGTTGAACATCCTTTTTACTGTCTCCCGTCATTTTTCCCTCACTGAGGTATTACGCGCGCACAGTTTTACGAGCTTCCGTGAGAGTTTTTACTTCATCCGTCCATCGCAATATTCGCAATGAGAAGCGTCCACTAGACCTTAAGGGGGGGAATTGGAGAAGAGCGGGTTCTTTCGAACGTTGTCGTCGGTAGCCCAGGTAACAAATACCTATAATTTTCAGATATGTGTTTCTTGACTATATGATCTGAACGTTGACACCAGCCGACCCATGAATGCGTAAAATTTTCTCGATAGTTCTTAAATCCAAAGTTACGTCTTCATTTATCTTAATTACCTCAGTTTGTCTAAATTACACATCTTTAAGGAGCCAAATCTGCTTAAAAGTATGAGTTTTCATCTAAACTAAAACTTAAAGGAACTAAACAATATCGTATTCATAATAAAAACTAAAAATTTATCCGCATTTGTGGTTTCGTGAAATCAAGTCAAAACGCCCACTTCATAATGATGTCGCTTCCCTTTCTCTCCTACGTCACAGCTATAAGTGCGTCCCCTACTCGAGCCATTGCCATACGGGCCTCGGCCTTTGAACAGGTCGGACGCATGTCGCTCGCACAGCGCTCCGACAGCCATTCGATTTACGTAAAAAAGGAAGGTCCAATAATAGTTGACCTACGATTCCATTTATTATTTACCAAACCAGAGGTCTACTAAAACTGGTATGATTCTTACACGCTTACACGAGATGCTTGTGTGAGTATTTTCGGAAGCCAGTACCCTATCGACGTTTATGAACAGATTTACAATTTCACGCGTTCTTACAGTGTTCCGCTAGCTGTGTGGTACTGAACATCGGTTTTAATCGTATAAGTTGTTCGTAAGATGTCCATGGTTCAAATCTCGGTGTTTTTAGAATTTTTTTTTATTTTTTTATTTTACATTTATTATCGATATAACTTTGTGAAAAAAAGTTTTTGATTTTTTTATACGAAATATTTTATTTTATTTATATTTTAAAATATTTCATAAATAATTAAAAAATTAGGCACATCAACATCATCATCATCCACATCTAAGCATTTCATTGTTTTTTACTAAAATATGAATAATTTATTTTTGTATATTCATGGAACTGGTATGTACTATGTACGTACCTATTACGTAACAACATAATGAAAAACTGACAACAGTTATGAAAACAAATTTTAATTATTATTATGCATTTTTATGTTATCTCACTACCGCATATATTTTTATGTTATCATACTACTTAGTTTAAAAACACATAGTACTTACATAGTTCAAAATAAGCTGGAGGCAAAAAAAAACAGTTTGCTCCATTTTTTATTGATGTGTTTTTCTTCTTCCTAGCCGTTTCGCGGCATATGCCATGGCTCAGGGAGAGCTTGGGGTCCGCTTTGGCAACTAATCCCAAGATTTGGCGTAGTCGCTAGTTTTACGAAAGCGACTGCCATCTGACCTTTCAACCCAGAGGGTAAACTAGGCCTTCTTTGGTATTAGTCCGGTTTCCTCACGATGTTTTCCTTCACCGCAATGCGATTGGTAAATAAAATAAATATCAAATGATATTTCGTGTTTTCGTATATAAGTTCGGAAAATCATTGATATGAGCCGGGGTTTGAACCCCCGACCTTCGGATTGAAAGTCGCACGCTCTTACCGCTCACCGCTGGGGGCGCCGGGCCAGCAACTCGCAACGTTGGGAACCAACCATATTTTTTTTTTTATGCGTTAGTTTGACGAAATAAGTAGGTACTTACAGCTGCCTATACATATTTAATTTCAATAAAATATAACTTACAGAAGTAGTTATGTTATTGAATTTCAATAAATCCAAAATACTTACAGACTCGCTAAACTGGTAGTCCAGTTTAATGTGACCCACGAATCCGAAAGATCTATTCATAACCGGAGCGCCTACCTATACTGGTCTTTTGAGCTAATATGACAGTGTCACAGTGCGTGTGGAATGTTCATAGCCGAGTCAGACTATTATTATTACCTATCTCGCTCGCGCCAATCGTCGCCGCGTGCGCTCCGGATTGATTTCAGTTCGGTTGTAGTTGGCATGGAACACGATTGTATGTAACGCAGCAGATACCTACTTACCTACCTCCGCTAGCGGTTTGCATTTTAGATTTGTAAATAATAGGTACCTACCTATTATAAATAAAGTAGTGTTAGGACTGTTAGGTATAAGTTAATATCATTTAGTAAATAAGTAAGTTATATATATTTAGTGTATGTAGTGAGTCTGTGAGATAGTTGTAGTACCTATATACTGTGCGGTAGTGGCTTGTCAAAATGGGAAATAAAAATAAGCCTAAGAAAAACAAGAAATCAAATTTAAGACGATTGCGGCAGCAAGTGTTTTCTTTGTTTCACTTATGAGTACAGTTTGGTGGGTAAATTTTATGTTTTTCCTACTCAGAATCACGACCAGCTCTATTGATCCTATTAGGAAATAAAAAGAGTCCCAATTTTTTTTTCATTCAGCCTAGTCAACCCTAAACAACCCTAATTCCCTAGCCCTACCATAGATTTAATTTACATATAAATAAATATAATAAATAGGGATGTCTGCACCTCTGCGACCTACGGGTACAGACGGAAGGTTGGAAGGATATGGGTAAATGGGATGGATAGTCACTGCTAGTTACAAAGACTCATGCAACTAATTCAGGCGTGAATTTGCCACAGTGACGGAGTACGAGTAACCTGGCCTGTCCTTATTTTAATTTTTTTTACTTGTTTAAATAATTAATTGAAATGTGACGATGTACAAATAATACAAATAAATGATCTATCTATCTATGAAGCAAACACGGTGTCCAAATGAGATAAGAGAATTTATTTACATTTTTACAGAGTATGTATACTAAATAATTCCTATGTTTGCGTAATAACACGCTGCAGTTTCTTCATTTTGAGTGCAAACGTAGTTTTAGCATTATCATCTTGTTACGTGCGACAGTCCAGTTTCTTGTCCCAGATTAAGAGGCCATCAATACGGTTTATACGGAAAAGCAACAAAAGCTGTTTTTTGACGTTGTAATACAAAGAAACTGTGAGCTGTTTGTTAAAGTTGTTAACTATGTTTGATAGCTTATTTCCTAGTGTTTAACTTGTAAGCTTCTAATTTGAGTAAAACTCAATGTTTTAACTTTTACTATACAATTATTGGCAGTTGTTTTCTGAAAAGCGCACGGAGACAGAAGTTTGACTTCGTTTATTGTTAACATGATACATGAAAACACATGTTTTTCTAGGTTGATATAATATTGCAACATGGTTTTATTTAACTTGTAGGCCTCATATTTCCAATAATTTACACAGATACCTATCTAGTTCGACTTTGAATATGCACATTTTTCGATAAAAATACACTGCAAACGCAGGGATTTTCGCAGTAATTTTGACAAAATATTGGGATGATTTGTATACAACATTAAAGTTTATTCTTTTAAGAACATGCTGAAATCGAAAAAAACACTTTTTGTTTAAATTCCGTATTTTTTTTTAAATATTCAAATGGTGTATAAAATCCAATCCGCGCTAGCCTAGTCCTCAGTACCGCGCGCGCGCTCGTAGAGGTAGGACCTGTGTTGTTCTCTGTGGACTATACAATTTGCTTGTTTTGTTGCACGGGTAAGTGCTGGAAGCGTTTGGAAACGTGAATAGACCGCGACCAACCACTGAGATAAGCATTTTACATTTTTGACCATATTATAGACCTGTTTGAAATAAAAATTTGAAATGATTTTATCGAATGTGATTGTACCGCAACCAACCCTTCTAGATACTTTCAGTAATACAGAGTGTTTATTTAAGACGGACAGTATGGAGAAATGTTAGGTGTATTAGGATGACGGTACCCATTATGAACACTTTAAGCTGACAGACAGGAGTGATGGACACTATATTCTTAATTCAAATGTCATATGATTGTCAATTGGTTGACACAAAATAAATGCATGAAACTTATTTCCTCATAATAAAAGTGACTGTACGTTACTGGTTCCTTGTCCATTACTGGTGCCACCGCCCTAGTCAGGGATAATCATATTGCTATATGAGCAAAATCCGGAATAAAACCGGCCAAAAGCGTGTCGGACCAAGCATAATTGAGGGTTTTGTAGCGTTATACGACATAAATATTGCGCAAGCAAAAAGGCATAAGTGTCTTCAAAATATCAAGGGACTTAACTGTATGTTAGCAATTAATATTTTTGGCAAAAACGGCTAGACAACCTTACCACGAAACTTATTTTGAACAAATTCGTTCAAAATAAGTTTCGTGGTAAGGTTGTCTTATATCCTAACTTCCTAAAGCTTTCACATTTTTAGGGTTCCGTACTTCAAAAGGAAAAAACGGAACCCTTATAGGATCACTTTGTTATCCGTCCGTCCGTCCGTCCGCCCGTCTGTCTGTCCAGACCCTTTATCTCGGGAACGAGTAAAGGTTGCAAGTTAAAATTAATACCATATACACAGGTTTGCGGTCCCTTGAAGCTGCAAAAAAACCAAACTTCTACATCAACGCAATCCAAATCTGAAACCGCCGTACACTGAGAGTTCCATGCCACTTTTGTGCGGAGCCCTCGGTGGGCAAGTCCGACTCGATCTTGGCCGGTTTTTTGGACCTCCCGATACTGGATCAACCATTTTTTTGTTCAAGAGACCTTTAACTTATTTCTAAGGACCTATCAGATGATGTGCCACAAGTAGATATTTGACAAAAAAATGGAACTCAACTACTAAAAAGTTTTTTTTTTTTTTTTTTCAAAATTGAAACTCAAACTGAATTCTACTTTGGGGTGGTGATATTATATTGAAGGTTACAAAGCCGATAATGAATGAGAATGAGAATGAGAATGAAAAAAAGAAGAGAAAGAACAAAAATCACTTTTTGCTAAATTAGAAATTTTTATATTTATTCTACTCAGAATCGCAGCTCTTTCAATCCTAGTAGGAGAAAAAAAGTGTCCTAAATTTTCCATACATTTTTCAAACTTCCTAATGTGCTACCGCCATACTGAATCTATGAAATGATGGTGGCGAAATGGAAAACAAATCTTGGGACACTTTTTTCTCCTACTGCGATTGAAAGAGCTCGCGATTCTGAATAGAAAACAATTAAAACTTTTCAAATTTTCAAAAAATGATTTTTCTACAACAAATAATAAAAACGCCCAAAATATGCCTCCGGATTACAGTTTAACGTACGTTTAACGTAACGTACAAAACGTTTAAATAAAATTATTTAATTACACGTCCCTTTTTTCATCTTATCGGCTAATAACTTGTAACCTTCAATATAATATCACCACCCCAAAGTAGAATTCAGTTTGAGTTTAAATTTTGAAAAAAAAAAAACTTTTTAGTAGTTAGGTATGCTTAGAAATGTATCAATATATGTATGAATATGAAAACTATGAATTGGATCCGGAGGCAGAAAACAAAATCCTATTCCAAAATAACTTCGGATACTATTTAGAGACATTTGACGTTTGAATAAAACTATTTTTAATCTTATGATAAACACAAAACAAATATACAATAGTACATTTCGATGCTAGTGCGAAAAGTATGTCATTACTTCACGAGTCCCGAGGTATCTTGACACGAGCCGTAGGCGAGTGGCAATACTCGGGATGAGTGAAAAATGACATGTCCGCACGTGTATCGAACGACGTTTTTCAATACAGATGCGAAAAAAAATTAAATACATAAGAACGAATTTGAAAGTTTTTTATTACTTCCGTAACACTATTGTAACTAAACTATCAAGAACATCTTCAAAGTATTTATCTTATCTTCTTTACTTACTTACTCATTTTCAATATCATAACCATTATTTCTCATTAACAAAATAATAAATCGCATGTGACAAATCGTATCGTCATGTCTTAGAGGCCCTTCGAACATGTTTACCTAATTGAAAAACGCCTCTACTTTGACTGACGTTTCGTAGGCTCTGTTCCGTTTCATACGCACAGATTTATAAGAACTGTTTTCAATGTTAATATTTTTAATGAATGATTATTAGTATGATGAAGAAGTAATTATTGAAATATGAAATATCAATATCTTTAATATTATTGCGTTAATAGTAGGTATTTAGTTTTATTACGGCTCGGTAAAGCTAACGAACAATAATACTCTTTGGTAAGCAGTCATGAATTGGAACACAACTAAATTTAAAAAGATTAGAAAAGTAAAAAGCACTAGTTCGCAAAAACAAACTTTGCGCACGCAAAACAGCCAAAAAAAGGGCACTTTTTGAGCAACTGTATTGAAAATTATATTTTCTAACACCACGTACGCCAAGTAATAGTTGATGTTCTGACGCAAGTATCAATAATGTTTGGTCCGCGCTTCAAGCGTCGCGAGGCCATTAGCCTCGTGACGGTGCTTACAGTCAATGAATGCTCGCTCCCGTTCGCACTAACTGCACCAGCTATGCCGTTCGAAGAGCATGGCGATAATAAGTTTGTATACCTGATTGTAGTGTGTGTCCGCACACAGATGCGCGTTCGGCGCGCAACTGGCGGTAATAATATTGAAATGCGAGCGGGCGGATTTTGTGATAGCACTCTTAATGATGCTGAGGTAAGAATGTATGTTCACTGCACGTGTACATATTATAAGGAGAATAGCTCACCCCGCCGACCTCTGCTTATGATTATATGTGAGGTTTTAGGATGAAGAACAATATTTTTTTGTCAGTTTATTTGGGGTCCGTCCCGGGTTCAGTAGTGTTAGTGCAGTCTTATCCATACTATTCTACTTGATGTATCCACATCGCGGGATTTTGACAAATCTGAAATTATACAGATCGTATCGAATAATTATTTATTATTACTTATGAGGTCGAAAAGTTGGTACAGTTGATTATTATATTTTATTACTTCACTTTGTATTTTTATTTACTTTACCTTATGCGATTACTATTTTTTTAAAGTTCTTATTAAGTTCTACTTTTGTAATTTTTTTCATATTTTTTGAACTTATACTCGTAGTTCAAAAGTTAGAGGTCCATTTTTTTAAACTTCTGGAGCGATTATTTCCGAAAATATTAACTTTATCAAAAACTGTTTTTAGAATACCCTCATTGTTTTTCAAATACCTATCAAATGCTATGTCACACTCTAGGGTTGAAACGAAAAAAAATCTTACGTGTACGAGAGGTAGTAGGTAGGTACCTAGACCTACCCTAAAAAAAATATAAACCACTTTTTATTTTACGACTTTGTGACCAATATACATATTCGTACAAAATTACAGCTTTCTAGTACTTACAGTCACTGAGATTATCCGCGGACGGACGGACAGACAGACAGACAAAGCGAAACTATAAGGGTTCCTAGTTGACTACGGAACCCTGATAATGAATGTTGAGATAGTCCCTACGGATCTTTTGAGAAATATTATATTTTATTACTTCACTTTGTATTTTTATTTACTTTACCTAATGCGATTACATTTTTTTTTATTTTTTTAAAGTTCTTATTAAGTTCTACTTTTGTAATTTTTTTCATATTTTTTGAACTTATACTCGTAGTTCAAAAGTTAGAGGTCCATTTTTTTAAACTTCTGGAGCGATTATTTCCGAAAATATTAACTTTATCAAAAACTGTTTTTAGAAAACCCTCATTGTTTTTCAAATACCTGTCAAATGCTATGTCACACTCTAGGGTTGAAACGAAAAAAAATCTTACGTGTACGAGAGGTAGTAGGTAGGTCGGACAGACAGACAGACAAAGCGAAACTATAAGGGTTCCTAGTTGACTACGGAACCCTGATAATGAATGTTGATACAGTCCCTACGGATCTTTTGAGGTAAGATTTACGCTTCGTGCCAATCCTGTCCCTGTTAGCCAGGGTAACAATATAGATAAAAAGCAACTGTATCGTAATGGAATTAAGGTTCAAATTAACATGTTTTTGGAATGTACAAGTAGAACAGCAATCACTTAAATATTAAATGCCCATAAAAGGACTACGAAGCCTAATTCATTTTTATTTTGTATTTATAATTTTTATATGTATTTTTAAATATTGGTAATATTAGCTAAAATGCCATCTGTAGTATATTTTCCTGAATGCTTATGTGGAGCTTATCGCTTAGTTGTAGTAGTTAACAACTATCACGCTAGATGGAGCGGTATCGCGGAGCGCTCTGGCGGCGGGTCGGCCAAGGTCGTCGACCCGCTTGCGTGCATGTGTGCGTGCGATTTGAGAGGGTGTGACCCTGTGGGAGTGGCTTATGAATAGGTATTACGGAATGCAGTAGGGCCTTAAGCCGTTCACTACCCTGGACTAGTGTGGTATTTAAAAATACTGGTGAATTTCAACACCTGCCGTGCATGCCTCCGGTGGCCTAGCTTATGGATTCTGTTAAAATATAAACCTAATAATTTTAAACATTATATTTTAGTTTAGATTCCTTTTAATGTTTACTTTTTTATTTATTTTAAGTTATTTTGTATGTAGATACATTTCGTATGTCTTTCCCATCTCGTTTTTTATTTAATTTTTGGAAATTTCCAAAAAACATTGAATTTTTCCTTAATTTGTTATACGGACTTCATACTGTATAACAAATTCAATATGTTCAATATGTGCAAGTTTCATATTCGTAACATTACGTTATCTCATGGTCATAACATAACTAATAATAATACAATTTATCGATAAAATGATATCGTGTGGAAGTCCCTAACAAAATTTTATTCGTGCCACCAAAACTTTTATGTCTGGTTATAACGTTTGTCATGCGCAACCTTATAAATTATCACTATGCAAAACAAGTTTAATAAATGACCCTTATTTGTTAACTGTCGTAATTGTGAGGTTTTTTATTTTTATAAAGCAGCGATGTACTTAATTTTTATGTAAAGCACAGTCATAAAAATAATTTAATAATTACTAGCTATTTCCATAGAACGTTTGGTTGTGCAAGAAAAAGTAGGTTAGGGCTAAGAAGATATAAGAAAATATTTAGGGGTTAGGAAGATCGCCAATTTGATGGACCAACCAGATCAAAGCCAGTGTGTTTTCCATAATAAACGAGTGCTCACAAAGAACAGCTTTAGGACGTATCGTCAACAAGTCGCTCAAAAGACTACGTAATGGCCACGACCACTCTGTAAAGAGCGTAACGAAGTAGAAGATCGAAGATCCCGTAAATTCCCTTCGCATTGTTTTTTTCCAATCCTGGAATTTTGCTAAATTGTGAATACACTTGTGTTTGTTTTTAGTTAAAGTTACCACTGTGTTGATTGTTGGTAAGGTTCAATTCTATATTATTTTTTATGTCAATATCGCCTTATCGGCTAGCGAGAAAGATGAACCTTTTTCTAAAAACGATCACATTTGTGATTCTAGCTAGAAGGGAATGTTAGAAGATTGAATTTGTTTTGGCTTATCTTTGATTACCAGTCAGACAAAACGTGAGTAATTTTATACAATATCCTAGGTATATTATCGAAGTAAACATAATAGAAATCCCATAGGTAGCTCTAAGAACATGTTCCAAAACTATTAAGCGAAGAGTAGTTACGAGTATATAGCCTTTTAAACTCATCCAGTCAAATAAAAAACATCGAATATTGCACCCGCGACAGTTCCGCAGTTTTGGCCAACCGCGTCGTCAATCAACGCGAAATAATTAATTTTTAAAACCGTAATCTCACCAAAGTTAAATGGCGGAATAAAGCGGTTAAATTAAATATGTATGCCGTTAGGACAGCCCTAGGGTCCGTGATGTGAAATATAAATAAGTACTATGTTAGGGTTGCGCTTAATTTAAAACTTCATTATCCCGGAACGTGGACTAACAGGAATAGACTCCGTTAGGATTAGGAAGCGTTTTCAAAGATCGCAAGTTTGCAACACATAGGTGGATAGGTGCAAAACTTGCAATTGTATTCTGCTCTATCATATGGTACGATAGCCCGTCCCACGTGTTTACTACAAGAGGCTCTATAAGTTGGAGAAAAGTATTGGAATTGAATATAATCGGACTAAGCTAAGTTTGTATCTAGTTTGATAGCATAGACTGAAATTATTTAGTAAACGTCAACATTTCATAGAAGTTTGAAGTTTAAGATAACACTAGCGCAGTCTCTCATATTGATATAAGAGATTGCGCAAGTGTTATCTAATCGGTGGAAACTATAAATATATATCCTTGTTTTGATTTACACGGAAGCGATTATCTTTTGTTTGTTTCTTGACCGAGAAGGTCACCGATAGCTCATCGCTTACACGCGCTTGGAGGGATCAGTGCTTAATGGTATATAGTAGTGTAGTGCTGCATCTTATAGGTATGTAATCTGAGTTCCCAAATGTCGTAGGGGTGGGAAACAAATTAATAAATAATGTTCTGTCACCTTTTACGGTTGGAACTGTTGGTTGGTATTTTAGTTTCAATGGCTTTGGGCTTATTTCACAGTTTCGGGCGGGACTGGGTCGGTTTTGTTAAAATAATATGAAGGAAAACATATCAAAAGGCCTTAATATATTTAAAAAGTTCACATTATAAGCAGAAAATACGATTAAACAATCGCGTATTAAACAATGAAAATATTCACCTTCGAGGGCGATATTGCCTGTGGACCAGTGCAGTTCAGTTTTATAAAAAAGAATGACTTAACCAAAAGGAACAGTTTTGCCAGTGTCAAGGTATATTGCCACATGGGCTGTAATGTACGGTGAGTTTAAAAAACTGCTCTTAGAGCGATGTTATACGGTGAGGGCATTGTTAAGGAGATAGCTTTTTACAGAGGCACGAGGCAGCTTGACCCAAGCCTCCCGTCAAAACTGAAAACATCAAAGTCATAAACTCGTCCTTCACTTCCTTACCAAGTAAAGGAAGTGACAAAAAGAGATGTATATATGTTTGTTATTTCTCCGATTCCGTAGGTTGAAAACAGTTTTGCTGATCTCTTTTGATGCAATTGGTCCAAGCAGCCAAATTAAACACATCGTTGTAATTTGGTAGTCGGTATCAATGCATTACAACTTAACTTGGTCGCATATTTTGATAGTGGATTTTACAAATGTCGTAAGAGGCACGTAATTAAGTTAGACTTACGACATTTGAGAAATCCACTACCAAAATATAGATCGCTCCAAACTGTTCTCATTTGACAGTTATCGTACTACTTCCACGCTAGTTATTCTTCCGTGGCTTGACCTCGAAACTACTGGGTGATGACAAAATAATAGTAAGACGTGTTTCAAGAGTAATTCTTCATAAGCTGCACGTTTTTTTAGTTCAGTACATAATAGGCTGTCAACATGTCATTACACAACTTAAGGAAAAAAAGCACAAAACCTATTCTGGAGTTATCTTCGTCTCGAAGAAAGACTGGCTGAAGTTGACATCAACATCTTCTAGCCGCGCAGGTTTTACGAACTACCCGCATTTAAACATAATTATTAAACGGGTCTAACGCGAATTAATTTGTTTACCTTATTTACCGACGTTTCGACACAGGTTTCACTGGTCATGGTAATAAGGTAAACAAATTAATTCGCGTTAGACCCGTTTAATAATTATGTTTAAATATGTGTTTAAATCGCGAAAGTTTTAAATGTTATACCCGCATTTAGTCTTAATAATCAAATTGAAAGTTTTGCGCATTATGTGTGTGATTCTGATACTTATGATGTTCGATATTTGTTTACGCTTACACGTGTATTGGACCAGATTCCAATTGGACGAGTTCCTAAAAACCATCGTCATAAGCGTTGTTAATATGCGATTTAACCCCGTTTGGTTTACTTGTGCCTTTTTAGGTTTTTTTTTTAAAGTCAATTGAAGCGAAACCTATATTATACACCGACAATATTATGCCAAGAAAATTAGATCCATAAAAAGCATTTCCAGGAAATAATTCCCAGCAAGCTTGATATCGTTTTAATATCTTCATCATCATCATCATTTCAGCCGAAAGACGTCCACTGCTGGACATAGGCCTCCCCCAAAGATTTCCACAATGACCGGTCCTGCGCCACCCGCATCCAGCGGACTCCTGCGACCTTCACCAGGTCATCAGTCCACCTTGCGGGGGGCCTACCCCGCGGTCGCCACTCGAGAACCTTTCCGCCCCAACGGCCATCGGTTGTACGTGCAGTGTGCCCCGCCCACTGCCACTTAAGTTAATCGAGTTAATATCTTCATTAGATCCTAAAGACGTCTAAACAGAGTTTGCACAATTCCAGGAGTTGAGCTCGACTTTTGAGTGCTAAGTAACCGCCAAGTTTCGGTCACTTTTCAGTTTTTTGCGTCTAATGACACGTCGGACGGCCAAGTTATTCAGCTAGGTATTAAAGAGGGTTACATTATACGTTGAATGAGTATCACAAACTTCAAATTTGGTTTAGTGGTACAGCCAAAATAAAACAAAACCGCGTCATACTTTTTAAAATTTTCAGGGCACTTAAGTATTTTTGAAAATATACCTACGACAAATCAAATTCTTGTTCAAGAACTCTTCAAATTAAGACACGAAGAAAAACAATTACGATTAGCTACACGTATGAGGGGTACCCCATATAATTATGTAGCTAATCGTCAATTTTTTCATATATGTAAGAACTTATGGCAC
Source organism: Lathronympha strigana (assembly GCA_949128165.1). Taxonomy (NCBI): domain Eukaryota; kingdom Metazoa; phylum Arthropoda; class Insecta; order Lepidoptera; family Tortricidae; genus Lathronympha; species Lathronympha strigana. Next base: position 18,220,133 of record OX421917.1, on the reverse strand, counting down.
GTCTAAAGGGCTTTAAAAATAACTTTGTGGGATTTAATTACTCAAATGTTTTCGAAAATAATCGCCTTTAAGTCTAAAAAAGCGTGACGCTTTTGTTTTATTTTCCCTGTACCACTACGAGAGAAGTTTAAGATATTGATTCGACGTAGAATTTAAACCACTTTACTATCTATCTGAATGACTTTACCGTATGACGTGTTGATTTTGAGCTAGACGTAAAAAACTGTAAAATTGACCCAAATTTTGATAATTACCTGGCTCTTAAAAGTCAAGCTAAACACCAGGAATTTTGTGAAATGGGTTTACACGTCTATAGAACCTTATGAAGGTATTTAAACAATATCCAGCTTGCTGGAAATTAGTTCCTGGATTATTTTTAATTTTCTTGGCCTATATCAATTCTTTGGTAAATTTCAACAATATTTCATGTTCATGACAGTACTAACAACATCCCATCCCAAACATAACATCTTGGTATTTCAATCAAAGGAATATTCTTCAAAGAAATCATTAAACGCGATCTCTACTCATTGAATGCAAACCGCTCAAAATACAGAGGAATTACCAGTAAACCAGATAATATCCGGTAATTTCCATATTAAATATACGGTTTATTACCGTTCCAAAATGGCTTCACTTTTATACGGCATATTTGTTTTAATTAGAATTAAATGCTTATTGTAAAATTATACAGAACAGGGAAATCTGTTTACCGCGGCGCCGCCATAAATCGACGGTGACATGCACGAAGCTATACCTGTCGCTAGATGTGAATTAATACCACGTCGAGAAACAAGCATACGGCCCACCTGATGGAAAGCGTTCACCGTAGCTAATGGCGTAGCATGCGTGTCACATGCGTGTTGCAATTGCAATGCAATTTGATTACCGCTTTTATTTAAATTTCAGTTTTTTTTAAACTGTGAACGATATAACAAAGTTTGCGTTCATATTTCTTGATAAACGCCCTTACGCTTGCTTGATAAATGCAATCAAAAGATACGGCCATTTATGTCGCATTTCCCATACATTTGCAATGGGAATTAAAATGTATAGCGTACCTCCCGTTAACCTAAAATCACGAAATTTTGCAAAAAGCAAGAGCTTGCAACACAAGTACAGGGTAAAATCCGAAAGCCGTATAATTCTCACACACTGAGAGTTTCGTGCCTCCAGAATTCTTAAGTATCTAAGGTCATAAATTGGGGGAGCATCCTTTATGCGGACCCCTCGGTGAGCGAGACCGACTCGCACTTGGCTGGTTTCTTTACAAGCATTTTAGTATCGTTAACAAATGAACAGAGAATATTTTTTGGAAAGTTTATGTACTTAACTATTCTTATATAATTTTTCTACTCCATCATTGCAATCTCCCAATTAAATGACTGACAGCAATAATAAAAAAGTATAATACATTATAACTTTGTCTATGGTATTCCATAAGAACATCGCTAAGCGATGCTCTTACGGATTTTCATACAATGTAATAAAACTGAACTATTGATTATTTTTCTCTTGACTCAACAACATCTCGTTTTATAACAGCGACCCTTGAATTGTAAGAACCCTTATTATATCACTGTTCCATAAACTACTATTTTAACTAACTAGGTGATTCCATTACTCCCATACCACATCTAGTGCCATTATACATTCAGCAGTGTCCAGTCTAATGAACTTTTTAAATTAAAAAAGAGCCCATGACACGCGCCCTCCCATATTTCGTCCCTAGTGACCTTAATTTAATTACAACTTCCGGCTAAGGTGTCATTTGAATTTTCCGGAATTTTCCACTCCGGATAAGCTGGATAAAATTTCCGGGAGGGGTGTTCGGAATCTGAAAGTGCTAACTTGATTAGTTATTGCCTTCATGTAACAAGGGCTTTCAACACATTGGAAGGGAGATGCCACATTTTACCGTACAAATTATTCTGTCACTTTTAGTGGGGGTGAGGGTGGTGCGCACAGACGCACTTCTAACGCAATACATACAAAAATAATGTGTAATGACGACACTAACATAAAAAATGATACAACTACACTAAAAACCGTGTACACTGAGATTTATTTTTGTGTTCGGACTAGTTACATCACAGACCCGCGTATGTCCATTTGGACTTGTAGGTACTTCGGCAGAAACGGTACGGCCTCTCAGTGGTTGCGCTCATTGGAAGATCTGCGTGCGTAGCCAAGATGCCAATCGCCCACGCTTACTAACGTATTGTAGATAGATAGATAGATAGATAGATAATTACTTTATTCATTCCCACAACATACATGGCATCAACAGAAAACAAAACTAGAAGAACTTTACAAAAAGCATATAACTTAAAAACTAAAAACCATTACAATAATTTGCACATTTGTATTTAATTAAGCCATGTGTCGTGGCAGAGAAAAGGTGCCGGCTCAGCATGGTGATGCGGCAAGCCACATCGCTGGTATTCTGCCAGTACCTTATGATTACGTAACGAGTTAGTGTCATATTCCTATCGCTCCGTGCTCTTTAAGTTGTATGTATCTTATGTACGTGTATGTGTATATAAATGTAAATAAAAAATGTAAATTAAATGTGCATTGAGTGTGCATGTATTTTACGAGTATAACATATAATAATATGTAGACGACAATGGGGAAACTCAGTTTAAATCAGATATGTCACTATTGGCAAAGACCCTAGGCGAGGGAGTACCACAAATCAATGTTTAAAACTAAAAATAAAAAATAAAAGAACTAACTAAAAAACCAAAAAACTAAAAATCAGGTTTGTTGTTTTTGTAGGTTATAAAGATGAAGTCGATACTTTTGTTTGAAACATGCTCTGTTATTTAATTGACGTATAGGTGGCGGTATGTTGTTCCAACATTTCGTCGCTCGGTAACGAAAACTCCCCTTGAAAGCGGCAGACCGGTGGTGGGGGACCTGCAACACTATCGCTCGTAAAGCTCTCATTTTGTGGTGACTGCTGCTTTTCGTAAACCATATAAGTTTCTTATACAAGTACGATGGCTGCTTTGTTTGGATAGTATCAAAGAGCAGACAAGCGAACATGAGCTCATGACGAGCAGCCATTTTTAACAAACCCGCATTATTTAAGAATGGTGTGACGTGGGTGCGGGGAGGGATTTTGAAACAATATCTGGCACATGCATTTTGGACTCTTTGAATAAAACGCCACGATCGTTCAAGAAGGCAGGGACCATAAGCCGCGAGACAATAATTAAGTTTAGACAAAACAAGGGCTTCACAGAGTTTCACCCGCAGATTAACAGTAAGAAAATTTTGGATGTTATATAGGACTTTTAACCGGTAAAAACAATTCCGCGCAATATCGATCACATGGTTTTCAAAACGCAAATTTGTATCCAGTTTTAACCCAAGATTTCTGGCCTCATCCACACGATCCACTTTCACATCATCAATTCGAATGTTTGGATTTTTTGCAATAATTGCATTAGTTTGTTTTAAAGATCCAAGAACCATGTATTTAGTCTTAATAGGATTAAGCACAAGACAATTTGCAGAGGACCACTCAGAGAGTCGTTTCAGGTCCTCATTTAACTTTATGATCGCGGTGCCAAAGTCACGAGGATGAAACGAAAGAAAGATCTGTAAATCATCAGCGTAAAGGTGGTATTTACAGAATTTGATGCAGTTGATTATATCGCTGCTGTACAGAATGAATAAGAGAGGCCCCAGTATAGATCCTTGTGGCACTCCTCTTTGTACCAGGATTGGATCCGACATTGAGCAAGAACCATCCATATTTACCAATTTGACGATTTGCTTACGCTCGTTAAAATAACTGTGGAACCATCGTATGGCTTTTTCGTCAAAACCATAATACCGCAATTTAGAAAGCAAAAGCTGGACATTTATACAATCGAATGCCCTCGAGAAATCCAGCAAAACCATTACTGTGCCGTGCCCATTGTCCTGCGCAGCAAGGACCTCATCGATAACATCGATAAGAGCTGTAGTTGTACCTCGTTTTTTTCTAAAGCCTGACTGCATTTCGGGTAGTATGTTGTTGGACTCCAGATATTTCGAGACCTGATGGTGAATTACTTTTTCCAGTATCTTAGATAAATAAGGTAGGATACTGATTGGACGTATGTCTTTTAGATCCTTCGGGTCGTTTATCTTCGGGATCGGCCGAACGATAGCAGTTTTCCATGCGGAAGGCACTTCAGACGTTAAAATGGATGTATTAATTAGATCAGTAATTATACTTAAAGTTTGTGGGAGCGTCATTAAAATCATATCGAATGTTATTCCGTCGTAACCCATAGCATTGGATTTTGTAGTCAGTAAGAAATTCGCTATTATGGTTTCGTCCACGGTGCTCAAACTGAAAGTGGAAGAGTTGTAACGGTGGTTATCAAAGAAAACAAGGTTGGCATTGTCCACAAACTGATCACCTGGAACATTCAAAAAGCTTCTATTCATTTCTGAAGGGTCGTTAAAAATGTGTGGCAATTCTGGATTATTCTTGAATTTCGGAATTGCATGATATTTTAATTTTTTCCATAGCGCTTTAGGATTGTTTACATTAACATTAATATGTTGCTCAAAATAGGTAGTTGTAGCTACCTCTCTCTATCACTCTTCCTTATTAGTGTGACAATGACAGATGCGTTTCGTTAGCGACTGAGCGTGAGCGATTGGCATTTTATATCAAAAAAAAAAATTTGAACTGTTTATTGCATAAAAAAAAAACAACATAAGCCATACAATTAAACTTAGTGTTAGTCTTTAAATTTTAAGATCTCCGGTCCGTTCCTCAAAAGCTTGCAACTTGTAATACAAACAGAAGTCGCTGTCTAACAAAAGAATTTAAACAAAGACTTGCGAAACGGGCCCCCGGTGTTGCGAGGTATAAGGTAATGGTAATCGCTTACCATTAATACTATAAAGCATTTTGTCTGGTCGTTTGCCTCATATTATGTCAGAGAAAAAAATTGTAAGCCTTTCCCATAGACCGATCGATTTCAGATCGATTTCCGAAAGCTGACGCGGAAAATGTATGAAACTGTAATTCATTTCATAGATCATTCAACAGAACAACTGAAACATTCAACTGTCATTCTGTCCATTCCGCCCCAACTTTCGTGAATCAATCTGTACCAAAAGTTTAAGTTATACGATTTATATAAATACCAAATCAATGTAAGATCTTTATAGTCCCAATAGGCTTCATGTAAGAAGAAAGGTTTTATGTATGTTCGTGGTCGGAGCCAATTTGTGGTTATAATTGCCTTTGGAGGATCATTTCATGAGTTACACTCACTTACCTTTGGGCTCACGGGATCGGGGTTCTATTTGACTTTTCAACGGTGGTATCATTGACGTGGTTTGGTCATAATTAAGAGAGTAATTCAAGACATGTGATAACAAATTAAAAGGTAATTTATATCTTATAATCTATACATATATTTTAAATAGAAGTCTGACAGAAAATATGAAGACGGAGCTATAGAACCTAGAGATTTAATAGAAATATTCCTTACATGTCGTGAAGGTTAACGCCAAATCTCAACCACATTTACTCAAAGTTTAACTGGAAGGGATCCCTTAATATACATAAGATCTCCTTTGTACGTACTGTTTTCCATTTGTAAATTTTGATTAACCAATTTTTTGTATAATAAAGAGTTTACATACATACGATTCAATATTGTCTGAGATCTTGTGACTATATGCAATCTGAGGAGTAACTCTGAGCTATCTGAGGTATCTGCTTAAGCGTATCTTGTTTTGTAACGGCAACCCTCAACTTTTAAGAACCTTTACGAAACCAATTTAACTAATTCTAAACTATTTAAAGGTGTTTAAAACTTGAGGGTCGCCGTTACAAAACAAGACGAAGTCGAGTCGAGACGTGCATACGCTAGTTTTTCTACGACAACAAGAATAGCGAATAGGCTTTAAAAGACAGATTGTGTTGTGGAAGATGTCGTATGCCCACTAAAAAAATCACCAGTACTCATATATTGTATGAGAATCCATATGAGCAACACTGTTGTATAAAGCCGAGCAAACGAGCCGGGATTTGAACCCGCCACATTCGGATTGAAAGTCGCTCGCTCTTACCGCCGGGCCACCAACTCTCTCTCAATCAACAACATACTCACATAATATTAAATACAAGTGAATCAAGGATCACAACATCTTAAACATGGCTGTTCACGTTCGTGCAGGTATTACAGTTCTAAACCGACATGCCATTGTCGCAAGTCCTGACGGCTCAAGTAATCTGAATAAGCTACTTAAGGTAACTTCAGGACGTGGTTTATTCCTAAATCGCCTCGAATAAGTGTAATAAATAAATAAATAAAATAATAACAAATATTCGTGATAAACACAAATAAATGCCCTGACCAGGATTCGAACCCGGGACCTCCTGCTTCGTAGGCAGGGTCACTACCAACTAGGCTAGGAGGCCGTTAATACAAGGCCGAAATAGAAGGATGACATCCAAGCTAGCGAAACCTGGCCGCAGTTGACAATGGAATTAATAAGCATAGTGGAATGATGAGAAATCCTTATGTCTAAAGACGGATGCTGTAACTAAAAGGCTTCCGAAAATAGGCATATAATTAAAGGTCCCCGAGATGATGCTGCCAAGGCAATGAAGAACTGCCCCTAATACAGGGTGCAATGATCAGATTGGACGATGATGAGAGTGTGGCGAGCCGCTTAAGGGCTTAATTAATAAGTATTGTATCGATAAGAAAAAAAGTTGAAGATATGTTTTATATTTTATTTACATTCTGTGTCTGAAACAATTTTTTGTAGCTTACTTCAACCACTATTAACGAAAAAAATTACACTTTATGCAGGAAAATTGGAATAACATGTCTTGTTAGCACGTGACGTGCTCAACTAATGTACTCGCGCATTAATCAACGCTCGACGGTGTATGCGCTTTTCTGCCACGTTACGGCACAAACCGGGACATTATCGTGGTATAAATCACTTCGCAATGTTTCTGTAAACTATTTAGATTATTGCAGGAAATGTGATCAAATCGTTCAGCAATTAATCCGTTTAAGCCAGAAGCCGTGAATTCGACAAGCTTTCGTACGGCAAGACATATCAAAAATACTCAAAAAACCCACAGGAGACCCAAGAGCTGGCAGTTTCCTTGCTCAATGCATCTGCCTATGCAGCGAGGAAATGCTGCCAAGGTCCGGTCGGTAGCATGCCGTAGGGGCCTATTCAAAATTTATTTTAGTTTTAGTTTAGTTAGACGTTTAAATTTAAAATAGTTTAGTGAAGTTGTACTATTATATTAAATACGAGTACAATATTGCATATGCATATGCAGTAGGCCTAACATGATTATCCACGAATGTCATCTTATAATGCTAGAGGTTGATAAACAAACAAGATGCACGGATAGCGCGACCGTGATTGCTATCAAATGTGGATAACTTTTTAAAATTATCATAAAATGCTGACAAACAATACAATACAATACCGGGTTCGAATCCTGGTCAGGGCATTTATTTGTGTGTTTATCACAAATATTTGTTCCTGAGTTATGGATGTTTTCTATGTATTTAAGTATTTATATGTATCTATCTATTATATATATCGTCGCCTAGTACCCACAACACAAGCCTTAGAGCTTACCGTGGGACTAGGTCGATCTGTGTAAGATTGTCCCATAATATATTTTTTTTATTTTTTTTATTTATTTTACAATAACCCTTTATTGCACACCTCATAAAATATTACAACAGAAAAAAAAGTTATATACATCAACATCATACACAAAAACAGAGGTAAACGACAGGCGGTCTTATCGCTAAAATGTCCAGACAACCTTAGGGTAGCGGAGCAAATGTAACAGAAAGAAACAGTAGAAGGTGCATAAACCAAAAGAAGTAATTTAATAGAAACAAAAAAAACATGCCTATTTCAAAATAATAATAATATACTAATAAATATACAAACTGCTGTCTTATCCAGCAAGTATCACATGGCAAATTAGCCTTGGGCAAATGGCAGGTAAGTAGTTAGGAGAATACAGAATGTGAGTCTGCATGTCTGTCTCAGGCGACACTGCTTGACACAATTGTTCATTGGGTCATATACGACGACTACTGATCGTAATATACACCACTACTGATCGTACAGTCGCCATCAGATACATCCAAGCTGCCGAGATGTTCACTAATATCTGAACACGCCTTGTATTGCCAAAGCATTAGAGCGCATGTTCAGATATTTGTGACCACCTCAGCAGTTCCGATATACCTGATGGCAACTGTACTACTGTGTTTTACAAATAAATTATCAATAATCTCACCGCGACCGTAGGTATTAAGTAGGTATGTCTAAAGAAACTAATTACATAGTCAAACTTTCGCTTCCACTATTAAAAAACATCTCCCAACTAAAGACCAATAAAAATAAACTTTATGTCATTAACGCAAATAAATAATAACACCTATTATGACGCCAACATAATAAACAGTTCTCCAAATGATCACGGCGCTTTCATTACAAAAAATACAAATTATCCCTTATTTATTCGTTCCGGCTAATTTAATTTCTTCCTTTTCGTTTCTAAATCAACACTAATGAGAAAGCAGATGTCGGCTAACACGAATTTATCGACTCATTTTATCATCCCGTGAAAGTGGGCTGGCAAAACATTTTTACCGTTATATTCTTTTTAAGGCGCAACTTTTCAGGGACACAATGGACAGAGATGGTGCGAGAGTTTTTCATTATGATATTTCGTCACATGTTGACTTCAGATATTTTCAGGTATCACTGACACTGTGTGATGTGTTGACGGGATCGTGTAGATATCGAGGAAATATTTCAAATATTGTGGGGACCCTATACTGGACATCTATAAAGATTTAGCATCCCGTCTCATTGAAAAGATAGGTGACCAGTATTTTTCCCAAAGCATAAGCATCGCCATTCAACGTGGCAATGTGACAAGCTTTCTGAGCAAGCCCACTGGCATCGCTTTCGAGGCATTTTTTTAAATATTTTGTAAAATTATCATTAACGTTTGTTAGAATAAAGAGTTTTCCTTTCCAAGTATACACAGTAAAGGAATATTGTTTTTTCACCACACTTGCTCGTAAAGGGTGATATTGTATGCAAGCCCTCTTAGACTTAATAAGCTGTAATATGCCCTTAGGCGTAATGGATTTTCATACATTTTAACCGCCCGGAGCTCCCGGACGACTCCGTACGGCCCACGCCGGACGTGTAGTCGCCGCTCACCGCGGAGTACTGTGGACAATGCTACTACACTACCGCTAATCATTGTTGTTTATTTATCGGCCTAGCAAGTTTATTTATTTCCTCGCAAATGTGATGAAAAACATTGTATGTATCACGGGCGGTACGTAATGGCATACACAATGTACTATTACAGTAGCCCTAGCACAAGTGTCGCGACAGTATCGCGCACTTGAGATATACCTACACTTACCACCTTCTGTTCGAATTAGACAATGCCAATGTGCTTAACATGAGTTGTATTCGAATACGACTGCGGCATTCGAATACAAGTCATGGTAAGCACACAGTTGTGTACGAGTATCTCGATCGCGAAAGACTGTCACGACACTCTTGTGCTAGGGTTACTGGTTTGAAGTTTTTTTTATAGAAAGCGTCACGTGATCGGCTCGGAAAGCTCGGAGGTTACGTGACGTTTTCTATAGATTTTGACACATCGGCTTGGCTCCCGGCTCAGATGCTATTGTTTTCGGAAAGAAGCGTTTGATGAAGTATGCTAATAAAAATATCTATCTCGTGAATTGTTTAGTCAAGTCAGTACCTACATTCCTATGCTATCTATTACTACAGGTGCTTTGGAAACTTAAATGATGTATTTGATCAGAAAAAAAAATTGGTAGGTAGGTATACCTTGTCTAAAATGAGACGACTACACTCACGGCCTCGCTTGGAGCGGAGCGTAAAAAAGAAAAGTGATATTACAATGATATCACTCTAAAACACAGTGAGCTCACTCAATGTTGTCCTTTTTAGTGCCTAATACTAAGAAAGTTACCGTATGTCATTTTATAAATGAACTCTCTCAGTCCCTACATTGTTGGTCCCCTGGAAATTCTCGAAATGCGGGTCGCGAAACTTTATTACATAAATGTTTATTAATTTGTTCAGTACCGGGCCTTGTTGCTTAAAGTATGCAATAATTGGTTATTGGTTCGTTTCTTCACCTGCTTTTTAAATCCGAGTAATATACAGCTGTTATTTGAAAAACATTTACTTACCTTACCTTTTATAAAGCTCAATAATAACATCAATCCTATTATGTACGTCTCCCATTTATGAAAGCAGCTTACCGCGCGGCAAATTATTATTTACTAGCTTTTGCCCGCGGCTTTGCTCGACAAATGGTAGCCTATGTCACTCTTCATCGCTTCAACTGTCTCCATTTAAAAAATAAAGTCAATTCGTCGCTTCGCTTTGCCGTGAAAGACGGACAACCAAACAGACACACACACTTTCCCATTTATAATATTACTAGCGACCCGCCCCGGCTTCGCACGGGTTATTATTATTCATATAAACCTTCCTCTTGAATCACTCTATCTATTAGAAACAACCGCATCAAAATCCGTTGCGTAGTTTTAAGCATTTAAGCATACATAGTTATATAGGGACAGAGAAAGCGACTTTGTTTTATATTATGTAGTGAAGTATGGATTTATTTTATTTATTTAGAAAACTAACAGCAGAAGACCTAGTACACATTTGTACTTGTGGTATTTGACATTTACCACGAGAGTTCAAATTATATTTGCCGTTTATATAAATCATCCGGCTAGTTTCATATTTAGACCTCTCAATAGGCTAACGCGGTCGAGAAGTAAATGTCAAATATGGCAAGTAAAAATGTATACTAGGCCTTCTTAACTCACATTATTATACATTGGCAGTAGATACAAAGAGTCAATAATAGGAACTATTATGGCCATGTAGCCCTAGTACGCTAAGAAGTTAGATGGTTTCCTGGAATCAACCTGAAATTTTAAAGTAAAGGGCCTAACACTTGACAGTTACTTGGCTCCCAAAAGTTAAGCTCACCTTAGGACCTTAAGTTAAATCGATTTCAAATGAATCGAATTAATTCCTCCGAATGCTTATTATGGATCTAATCATCTTGGCCTTGGATAATATCTCACTAATCCGAACTGTTAGAAAATGACAGGTCACGGCACTCTTGTGCTAGGACTGACAGTATTTTACTTTAGGCACTAAACTAATAACATTATAACATAGCTAGATTGTAAGTAATTTGCATGCCTATGTCCATGGCGAGATGTGATGTTCTTTATGTTTGTGACCACCTTATCTATGTACCACATTTCTAGCAAATAAATAAATGAAAATGAAAATGAAAAACACGCACTATTAAAAGCACACAAGAAAGAAAAATAAATAACCAAAATTAATATGTATACATATAAACTTAAACATACAGACTTAATCAATGAAATTGTCTTTTCTAACTCTACATTTTGTACATTAATTAGATATAGAACGTAAAAGAAGTAAAAAGTAACTCGTAGGTAATTATAAAAAGAACCCGCGTAAGATAATTTATTTAATTAACAGTCCAATCTTCAATTTGGAAACTTGCAAAGCCGCGTCGTACAGAAACGGTGTAAACAGGCCAACTAAGAATAAAAAGTCTGTAACGCTTTTTCCACAAACCAAGACTTTCTCTCCAATTTATCATTTAAACCCCCGTTTTAAATAAGAAAAACTGTTTTATGAATGAAGTAGTGTTTACACCTAAACCTGGGAATAGTTTGCCGGAGGGGAATTAAAGTAAGCAAGGAAGGCCTGCAATTTTCCAGGGAGGCCGCCAAGTGGCGACTTAGAGCGTGTTTAGTGTGGAGGAGGCTTTCGCACAGATTAAATCATGGTTCTAAAAGATATCTATCTCTCATAAAAAAGCGAATACAAACCGTTTTGACACCCCGCACAACGCTAGGGTTGCCTACAATTAGATTATTTTATAATACTAGCGGCGGCATGCACCAGCGGGCGCGGTCTGTTTTGAGTCGGTACCGACCCAAGACAAAATACGATTGATTATATAGGCTAATAGATTATGATCAAAGGCTTAAACTAAACTAACTTAAGTGTTCGTGAATTCTCAAAGTTCTGTGCTAAGTTATGCCGAAGTCCATGTCGTGGTTAGTTCGGTTCACTATTCTGTTTTAAAACTTTTCTAATCATATTTTTATATTGCATAGTTTTACTTGGTAGAAAAGTCATTTGGCAGAATCACAGTAAAGTTCCGTAGATATCACTTCGCTGATTTTTTTAATTCAAAACCATATTGTAGCATGATGTAGATGATCATAAATAGTCTGGTGGATAAAATAAATTTCGCAAATAAATATTTTGCATAGTATTTTGGTTGCATAAAGATAAGTTTTTTGTAGGAAGTTGCAGACTTTTTTTTTTCTTTTTTTTTTTGACGGAGGGAAATGCTTTTACGCATCCCCCCTGCCCTGAGGTTGGGACTTACAGGGGGTATGTGGGACTCCATCCCTTCCGGCCCCTCTGCTAGTCAGAGGGGGGGAAGAGGACAATACCCACTAAAACCCTCCGGGCAACACGCCTGACCGTTGGATGGGGGGCGCTGTGGGGTCACTGTTGGTATTCTACCTTGACGCCCCCCCGGTCTGCCCCATGGTTGGGGCACGACTTAAAGGCCATGTGAGGCCAATATGGCCTCGGCCTTACCTCTACGCCTTTGGGCTTGCGATGGCGGGTCCTCGGCCCGCCAGCCCTGTCGCCATTGTGGCGTTAGGCAGCGTCGCGCAAGAAGCGCTGCCGCCTTCCGCCTGCCCTTCTCCTGCGGTTCGGGGGCGCCTCAACCTCATCCTCGCGCCCCCTCTCCGCCGCCTCCTTCTGCGCCATTACATCCTCGCAGAAGGAGGCCACCGCCTTCCACCTTTTCTCGCTGCTCAGCATCTTCTGAACGACACTGTGCAGCGAGAGATCAGCACCTATGGCCGCCTGAAAAGTGCGACGCTCTTCATCCCATGCCACGCATTCAGCAAGGGTGTGCTGAGCCGTGTCATCGGGAGCGCCGCACTCGTGACAACGTTTGTCGCTTTCTCGCCCGATTCGACACAGGTAGACCAAAGCAACCATGTCCGGTCACCACCTGTGTCATTCTGTACGTCAGGACCCCCCGCCTCCTCTTTACCCATTGGCTCAGGACTGGCAGAATCGCCCCTATGGTGCGCGTTCCATAGGGCGAGTCCTCGAGATTATTCTGCCAGTCCCGCAGCAACTCCACCTTCTCCTTCCTGCGTGCGCGCAACTCCTCGTCAGGGTCCGGGGGGTCCGTCCTTCTGCGGACCTCCATCTTCCTGGCGTATCTCCCAGCCAGCACCCGAGCATCAAGCTCCCACGGCGGGGTGCCGGCCAGGAGGCATCCGGCTGCGTGTGAGACAGTCCTGTACGAGCGGCTCACACGCAGCGCCACCACTCTTTGTGGCCGACGGAGAAGGGCCCTGGTCTTTTCCGTCAGCCTTCCCGCCCAGATAGGCGCCCCATAGAGGGCCATCGACCGAACAACCCCTGCAAATAGTTTGCGGCAGGGGGTGCCCGGTCCACCCACATTGGGCAGCAGCCGACCCAAGGCTGCCGCCGCCTTTACAATTCGGGGAGCAAGCCTTGCGAAATGCTCCCCAAAGTCCCATTTGCGGTCCAGCACAAGGCCCAGATATTTGATGTGGGCCTTGAGCTGGACCATACCACTCTCCGTGGGGGTTCCCCTACCCCGTGCCGCCGCCTGTCCCCACCCTCTCCCCCCGAAGACCATCGCCTCCGTCTTCGGGAGGGACACCTTGAGGCCAAGTGCCCGGAGATGGCCCAATCGAACCCGAGGTTCCACAACAAGGGGCCCAACACAGACCCCTGTGGAACCCCGAGTTCCATGGCCCGGACCTGGACATTCCCCCCCACCTCGTAAAGCACTACCCGGTCCTCCAGTTAGCGCCGTAAGTAGGTAGGCACTCCGTGGTAGCGGAGCGCCTCTACGATGACCTCATAGGGGAGGGAGCCAAAGGCATTTGCTATGTCTAGCGATACAGCCACTACTCCCTCCCCTTTTCCCTCCGCCTTTTTACATTCCCTGCGCAACGACCCGATGGCGTCCATAGTTGATCGCCCCCTCCGAAAACCATATTGGCGGTCACAAATATCGGGGCCCACCGCAGTAAGGTGCCGGGATATCCGAGAGGCCAGGATCCTTTCTAGGGCTTTCCCGACCTCATCCAGCAGCACCAGCGGGCGATACCCCGATGGTGAGTCCGCCGGCCGCCCTTCTTTGCGGAGGAGGCACAACCGACCAGCTTTCCAGCACCTCGGGAAGCGGCCCTCCTTGAGGCAGTCCTCAAAGAGGACCCTTAGCCGGTCCCCGAGGTGCTTCAGCGCAACATATAATACCCTCCCCGGGACGCCATCAGGTCCTGGCGCCTTTTTCCCCTCCCGCAATCTCTCCTGGACCATATGTATTTCGGCCTCTTCCCCAATGATCGCCCGGAGCCCTTCGGCCAGCCGGTCCGCTACCACCTCGTTCCCTGCCCCGGACCCAGGAATCTCAATTACCCGGGCCCCCGAGGTGGCAATCCGCACGTTCACCGACGTCAAGCCATAGTCTCCAAGTTTGAGGGTCGTGGCCTTTGCCATGACGGACTTATGCCCGCCTCGACCCCCGGCTTCAGCGTAATTACCACCGCAGGTGTGGGCGGCTTCTTCGGCGTCAGCATCGGCTTGGCCGCAGGAGTCAGATTCCGGGGCCCAGGTTGGCCCCGAGGTGCCGGCTTGGCTGACTCCTTTGGGGGAGCGATAGCGGCAGAAGGGTTGGCCGCCTTCTTTTTCCCCTTTTTGACGACATCCGTCCAGTCGGATGTCGTCTGGGCCTCCGGGGTAGCTGCAGCTGCTGGCGGAGCGGCGGCGGATGCAGTCGGGGCAGTGCTCTGCACCACCCTCTTCTTGGTTTTGGGCAGCTGCTGCTGCGGCGGCGGTGGCGGCGGCGGTGGCGGCGGCGGTAGCGGCGGCCGCGACATCGTTTCACCCTCCCGAGCGGGCACTGCTGCAGCCCTCCTATCTGCCGCCAGCAGCGGGCGAACGATGGGCGCCGGAGGAAGCCGGCTCCCCAACTCATCCATCCTGGCGTTGAGCATGTTGCCCAATGAGTTGGAGAGGTCCCTATGCATCTCTTGAAAGAAGTGCCCCAATCTCCTTTCAATGAATGCCTCAACTTCCTCCGCGTTGTTGTCTCGTTGGGGCGGCACCGTAGAGCCCTCTGGAGCGTCAGAGGAGGCCTTCCGCTCCGAGAAGGCAGTGCGGAGCGCTTTCACCTCGGCTTCCGCTATCTCTAACTGCCTTCTCATCCGCGCATTATCCGCCATGAGGCGGGCAGACTCCGCTACAGGGGCCTTTTCTAGATCCCCGCCGCCTGTAAAATTTGTGCGCACGCCCGATTGATGGCGCCTTATACGGTCCCCTTTAGGTTCCCGGACGCCCTCGCCTCGTTTCGGATGACGTCCGCGCACCTACGCACGCACTCTAAAGGGGACTCGAAGGCCCCAACCTCTTCCTCCTTATTGCTTTGCCCGCCGCCCGCCGTGAGGCAGAACGAGGCACCACAGGGGGGGAGACCAGGAAGTCCTCCCTCCCCTCGTAGTCGGTCATGTCCGTCACCATTTCGGAGAGTCTCGCCGGGGCAGCCGCCAACCCGTGATATGCCCCCATGGGCATGTTCTCCTTGGCCGCTTTGACCTTCGGGGTGGGCGCCATCTCCTTCCCACTGCCTCCCCCTTCCTTTGTCCGCTTGGCCCCGCCTATCCCCAGGGATGCCGCCTCATCCTCCTGGGCTTTACCGGCTATCGGGGGCTGGGGAGCGTCCTCCGCGTGGTCACTCTCCGATGAGTGACCCGACAGTCTGCGGATTCGGCTATACTCTTGCCACAGACGCCCGGAGTGGGACGGCTCATCGGAGTCAGCCTCAGACTGCTCTCCCCCCCATGTCCTTTTATGGGTCTCCTTGGAAGGGGCTCGGCTTGACCGCTGTGACACTTCAGTCGTTTGCGTCGCTCCCCTCCCGTACCTTAACCTCATCCCGCTCGAAACCGACGTTTGAGGTTCCCCCCCCCCCCGGAGTCGTCTAGGGTGTCCCCTGACTCCATCCTGGACAAAGAACCCGAAATTGTGTCCGACCCTTTGGACTCAAATACGCTCCCGGTCAAGTGGGAGTCGGCCACTTTTTACAAACTTATGAAAATCACCAGTTTTCGGCTCCCCACCACTAAACCACTCGTCCAAAAAATTTGTGCGATACGTCGATCGATAGGGTAAACCGTGCCCTAATCGACCCCGTAACTCACTTATTTCCCCCCCCCCCCCCACCCCTCGCGACTGCTATTTGGTTTACAAATTTAAGGTCGGCGCTGGCGACCCCTAAAAAACAAAATAGCAATCTACGTTTTTTAAAATAACTCCCGAACCAAATGTCCTAGGACAATGAAACGGGTGTCTAACGATAGAGCTCGTTGAGTTCTAAAAAACCAAATGAAAAAACGAAAGAAAAAAAGAAGGAAAAAGAAGATAGAATTTTTTGAAATATTAAAATAGTAAGTTTCAAAACTTCAAACAAACCCTGTCGGGCCCTATAACTTTTGAACGGATTGTCCAAAAAATATGGGACCAAAAGGGCCTGAAAGAGCACAAATGTTTACTATTTTACAAAAGAAAAAACCAAACAAAAAATGAAAACAGAAGAAATTAAACAGAAAAAACCAAATTTGTGAAAAATCGTCGAAATGCAAAATCGAAAAATCCAAAAAAAACACGCCAAAATCGTCAAAGAGTACTCGATCAAAGTCCGGAAGTAGAAAGCAAAAAATTGTTAACATCTAATCTCCAAATCTCGTAGTAATCGCACAGTAAACTCCCTTTCAAAAATCGTCCAGGAAGTTGCAGACCTAACCTAACCTACTTTTCTGACAGCTATTCGTTTTTTTGGACGTCGCAGTTCTAACCTAACCTAATAAACCTACTATTCTGACAGCCATTCGTTTTTGTAGGATGTTGTATTTGTAACCCTTTTTTTTTAAGTGGGGAAAATGCATTATGCATACCGTCCGGGTGCGGGGACGGACCCGGAACGGTTATGTGGGACTCCCTGTTGGGCTAATGAGACCCCAGGTGTACCCACTAAAAACCCCTCTGTTGCCGCCTCTTCGCTGTACGGCGAGGCCCCAGGGACGCCGAAGTACTCTTCCGCAGCCTCGCCAGCGGCTGGCCGTTTGGCCCCGGATCTGGGGGGTAGGTGTACACCCCCGGCCGTCTCGGTGGCGCGTAGGTACGACACGCCAGCCTCCTCGAGGACCTATATCGTTCGGGTGGTAGCCGTCCCCGTGGCTGCCACCCCGAGGCCCTCGTTACGGTGGTATTTGTAACCCAATCCAACCCAATAATCCAACTAAATAATTATGCTGTAATGCTGATGGATTATTGTCTGCCTCAACGCCTGACTCGGTTTTGTGGGACCCACAATGTGTTTATTTTCACCCACAAGTCATCTGGCATACGGCTAACATGTCCCGCCCCGCCTCATTTTAATTTGGCAGCCGTTTTCATTACTATATGTGTCCCTGCAATGTTTAAAATTGAGTACAAGATAAACCGTATTTTATCAAATTCTCAAGTGTAATGTTAGCATTTGATTCTACTTTTCACCACAATTTACATACAAAAAAGGTACTTACTCTAAATTATTAAATGGCGTTTTTTTCATTCTTAGAAAGACTGACAGTTAAGGTAACAAGAAATCTAGTAACACATAGAAACAGTAACCAATGGGTGCTACCGTATTGACGCTCACCAGGCGGCGCCACTCATGCGTGGGTCCTGTGTCAGTATGAGAGAAATGTCAAAGTGACGTTAGAAATGTTCCCGCAGGACCCACGTTCCACTAGCACCACTAGCGGAAAATCGAGTCGCGGTAATCCTCATTAAGAATGAAAGGTTTCCACAGTTAGGAACACACATCACATTTTTTGGGCAAAATTGTCTGTGAAGGATATTATAAACATGACAGTAGGGTCGTGTACAAAAGCAAACAAGCTATCTACTACACGCCACGCTAATTGTCTGCTATCATTCCAAGTGCACAATATGCAACTAGGCATTCGAGCAACGGCAAGATTTTTTTTAAATCATCTACCAAAGGGTTGGACATTATCAGGTGTTCTTATTTATGTATAGTCAGAGAAAAAAAGGGATAGTTATTGTTTTACTATTCTACCGACCCCAACAAAAGGTTACTGAGGCTGCTTACGACAAAAATGTTAAATTAACCGCTATACCGAATATTTAACAAAATTTATGGCGAAAAAGCATGGCTTCCTGCCATAAAGAATTACCTGCTCCATTCCTTCGTTCGCCGAGTGGCCATTACGGCGTCTCACAGGGAAATTGCTTTTTCACCCGCACTTCATTTCTCTTGTAAATTTCATTTTTTACCTATTCATGTGGCTTTGGAGATGGAACATGTATCTTCCGGCTTAAGGGACAGTGAAGGTGTTTTAATACAAGCTATATTTCACAAACGAAATTATGCAAAAAAAAAAATATATATATTATCTATAAAACCGAAAAAAAAACATGTTTGTTGTATGGGAGCCCTCTCAAATATTTATTTTATTTTTGATTATACTATTTGTTGTTATAGCGACAACAGAAATACATTATCTGTGAAAATGCAGCCTGGTGATAGACGGACGGATGAACAGTGGATTCTTAGTAATAGGGTCCCGTTATACCCTTTGGGTACGGAACCCTAAATATGCTTTTTATCTTCATATTGAGCATCACTGGAAAGCACTTGGGGCGTACTTCAATGTTTTTAAGATTAATTAACAAAATATTTGGTGCGTTGCTCGTCGAAACATTGCCAACAAATTATTTCTGCAGGTGACGGTGGCATTATCGATTGTACTGACATCTTTGGAGTTTTTATTTCTTTGACACGTTGATGAGCATTAAAATCGTGCACGTTACTCCAACCATGTTAACAACAAATAATATGATACGCATGTACCAGGTTCTTCCATGTGAATCAGGTGAAGTGAAGGATCATACGGCCTAGTTGGCACTCTAATTAATTATGGCAGTGTCTTTATAAAAAAAAATAGAGCAATGGGCTGCGCAATTTTTGAAATCGAGTTGCCAGAAGTAAGCGCTATTGGAAGCAACCGGGAGATCACTTATAGGTAGATGAGGAAAGTGACAAAGTAATAAACCTATCAAGGAAATTTATTGGTACATCTGACGTTTCTTCGCGCATCCGCAAAGCCACAGCAACACTGCTGCATTCAAGATCAAAGTGACTAATTCTCACTAAAATTAATGATTCCCGAAAGTTCGTGTTTTTGAAAGTCGCCGGTGACTATAATTTAACCATGATATCGATTTAAGTACGAAACTTGTAATTGAAATCTTGTAATTTGACAGTTGACGTTTGTGACAGATGTCGGGAATGTTTTACAAAACTTTAGTTTCTTTTGCGTTTGATTGATTTGATTTAACCTATTTAAAGTTATACCTAGTATAGTATGAGAAATAAAACCCGGTATCAAGGACTAAAACATTTGAGTAAGAAGGAACGTAACTTGGCTATGACTGAAATTGTAGAATGTCCGCATGTTTGTATTAATGATAGAGTGTGACTTTGAAGAATGCGCCAAATAATGCTTGTCAAATAAAATATGAAATTAATAAATGAAATTAAAATCGAAATTAATATATGATTACGTGAATTATTTTCTTTTGTAACATTGTAATCCAACACGTATTCATACACCAAATCTCTTAAACATAACTTTTCATATTCTCAACACCAATATCCTTATATTCTCGTATTGTTGGGTTGATGCTTTCGCACTAGTAGACTAATCACATAAATGGCTTCTCTTTTGCTCACTTTGTTACTCTATAAACGTTAGCGAGAAATCATACCTCTATGGTAAATAAATGGTGATTTCAAAGTGATATTTTAGTCACCAGTGATCTAAACTACAGAACCTGCTCTTGGCCGGTTTTATTTCGGCTCTGCTTTGACTTAAGTCTGATTTATCAAAGCGTGTCATTGTTTCATTGATACAAGGATGATGGTGTGTATTAAGATCGATTCAATCTGTTTAATCACTGAGCCTGTGCTCAGTTTATCAGGTCAGTTGGGATATATAGAGACCAGACAAAGCCGGAATCTAAGCACGCCGATTTGCTTAGAAACAGTAGGTGCTGTTCTATGATTATATTTTGATAGGTGCTGATTTAAGGGGATCTGCCACGTCTAAAACTGGGTACACACTTGTATAATTTTACCATATCGTATCTCTCGGGTAGCACCGAAGCGTATTGTAATCACTCGTGTAGACGCAAAAAGATCGCGATTATTTACGTCCACACTAATGATCATTATACGCGTCGGTGCTACAGAGATACGATATGGGAATATGAGTCGAGTAGAATATAATAGAATAGAATATTTTATTATTAGACCAACAAGGATTTTTATAGATATTTACATTTATGAATGAACTTACATGAATTAGGTAAACTACATAAATTAACTTAACTATTACTATACCTACTACTACTATAACGCAAAAAAGGCACAATGGATGTCGATTTGCGGAAAAAGCCCAGGAAAACTAACTAACTAACTACTACTACAACTTTACTATACTTAACTATAATATGAGATGTGAGAGTGTGGACCCAGTTCTACGTTGCTCTGACAGTTACCATGCGGGCTAGCATATGTTACGTTCTCGCGCGCGAGTCCATACATCGGCCGCGACTTAATGTATGAAGTGACAGGCGACAGAGTAAGTTGTGCTAAGCATACTGGTACGTCTAACGTTACTGTGGCACGATACGGTCAACTGTCAAAGTGCTTGAATTCCTTATTTGACGCGATTGTCACTCCGACAAATTACTTGACTATTACCGACGAAGAAACGTGAAAAGATAATCTGGAATGTAGCGCTTAGATCATTCATTACTACTTATAGTACAGAAACTGTTAGGTTAAGACTGTTGTCTTGGTGTTCTTCTGGTGTAAATTGCTAGACAACGACTTCTTCCAAGAGTATTTACGACTGGTTGGGCACTACTCTAGCTCAGTGAAAGGAAATGATGAATGAACTTGTGATGATGCCTAGCATCAAGGCCAGTAGTCAATGTCCCTACATATTCCACTTCTAGTTGTACGGTTCTTCCAAACCACGCGCACTCAGTCTTGGCTATTCGTAGAGAATGCAAAACCGGTATTTTTGTATGGACTACCGGTTATAACCGGGGTTTTCATACAAATTATAACCGATTTGGCATTCCCTAGTTATTTGTGCACCGGGTTGTCGTTCGGTCGGCTCACATCACTCACCATATCCATTTTTTTAGATGGTGCTAGTCGTTTACGCCTACATTTATTAACTGCCTAATTCGGAAACTGGAAATCGGGAAACTGTGAATGTCTGCCTACGGTTTTCAAGTCAACTATGTCATACTGCTTGCAATGGACAGTTGAACAGACCTATTCTGGGCTAACACGTAACCGTTCTGTTTATATCGGGTATACATTCTCGCAGGACAGCGCTAGACGTTTCGACATCTGCTATTTGGACAGGTCAAAAGGTTAAAACTACGCTATTAGTTTGTTGCTGTCAAAACAATGATATACTTGAAGTTTCTGAAAGTAGCGGAAATAAAAAGCGATTCTCTGATATAATTAAGACTAAAATATCGTAAAAGTTTATTAAATTCAGAATAAAGTATTTTAAAAGAAAAAAAATACAGTTTTGAATATTTTCACACAAAATTATTGAGTTTATTTTATTTTATATGGTAAGTTTTGGTAGTAACACGAACATTAGCCAAGTTTTCTGGCTAAACAGTTACTTTTACATTAATGAATATGCAGTTATAAATTCTACCAAAAAATTATAAATAGTGAATATCTATCTCTAGTGTTTGTCTTCTTAAACTGCACTACAAATCGCTCTGTTTAGCGGTATAAAATATGCGACGTTATGACATTGGCTTCACATGCCTTCGGGGGCTCGCAGAGAGCGGTCATGTCGCTCCGCGCTCTGACAATATTTACAAAAATGAGAGACTGAGAGTATTTAGCAACGTGTAAGTAGAGGATATCGAAAAATTGGATCAGCCATCCAATTTTAGCTCCTTGTATTAGTTGTAATCCTTTGGTATGCCTATTTATGAAAATAACGTGTAAATGTTCTATTTTCGCGCGT
This sequence comes from Lathronympha strigana, assembly GCA_949128165.1. NCBI lineage: Eukaryota > Metazoa > Arthropoda > Insecta > Lepidoptera > Tortricidae > Lathronympha > Lathronympha strigana. Next base: position 18,197,775 of record OX421917.1, on the reverse strand, counting down.
TATTACATACCGGACTCTTAACCGAAATTTCATACAAATAAAAACCGGCCTCAAAAACACAAACCTCATTGAGCTTACCGTGGATTTAGGTCGATTTGTGTAAGATATTCCCACTAATTTTACAATATTTAGTATTTTATTTATTTATTATCACAGTGATATTAAAATTTCAACATCTATGATTTACATTTTTTTGAACTATATTTCTTAAATGGCATTTCATAGTATTCAACAGAACTTTAACTGACACAGTGGGGCAGTCAAACATCAATAGTTGTCTATTAGAGTACCTACTTCTTCGTTCCTTCATCTATTTGCTGATCCAAGCGATAAAAGAGGCGAATACACGAACGGATGAAAAAGTGGTTTGCGGTTATACGCCAGATCACCATAGGCGCGCGAAGGGTGTGTAAGCATCGCAGTCGGTCTGGACAGACCTTTAGTTATGTAGTCAAGTACCTATACAAGTTGAAAGTTAATAACCTTTTTACAACCTTCACCCCAAGCTCATGCTAAATTCAATAAGATTATTTAAATTGCAACGACATCAAATCTACATTTGAATAAATAAAATTGTAGTTCTTTGGAAGCGTTTGGTTTCTTTCGAGTAAAAGACGGCAATTGCATGAATATAACAACAGTGGGGAAAGTATTTCTAAGTCGAGGAAGTTTTTTGTAACACTGGATGTTCAATTTGCATATTTTTTACGAATGATAGAAGGTTGTTTGACGAAGGTTATCTTTAACTTCCATGTGTCACTTTGGGTACATCGAATCGAACTCCAGTGCGTGTAGTTAGCTACTATCACTGAAACTGAAACGTGGTCGCTCACTACGGAACTCATGAAGTGGCTCAGAAAATCTCGCAAGTTCGCAACCCTTATATTTCTAAGTCTTACTGAGCAACTTTTGACATGAGACCAAGGCCGAAATCGCGAAATATAAACCTTTATGTACCTATGACTGGAGATATTTATCTATCTAATAACATTAATTTAACTAATTTGATTAAGGAAAGGATAACCCCTTTTTTAATGGTAATTTCTATCTTGGTAAGGCATTAACAGATCTTTTACTAAGTCACATAACGTTACTTTCGTTACGTAACGTATTCCCGTATTCCGCTACATTCAAATGGTTCCATTTTTAAACAGAAAAAATGCATTTTAAACGCACTAAAGCAATTGCAAACAAATTACACTTTCACAGAAACTTTGTATTTATGAAACAATACAAATTGCAATCTGAGTCACAGCAAAGCGAAAAAGACACCCGACATCCAATAAGATTGTGGCTGAAACATAGATACTTACTGCTAGATCAAGCATATGAATAAAATTACGCAACCAGTGTAGCAGCAACAGAAATACATCTGAGTAAATTTCCACTATCTACCTATTAAGGTTTTTGGGATAGCGCAATAGGACTCCGATTGCCACGTTGCCGGTTGCACAATAAATGTAAAAAGTACCAGGGTCAATTGACGTAGCATGAAAATTACGAGCGTTGCTGAGAAAATGCGAGAAAAAATCATTATGAGTACATCTGTTTGTACTATGACGAAAATTGAAGTATGTTTCATTTGTTCAAGTATTGTTTTGTGGTATTTTTCCATTGCATATTTTTTTTTTAATTCAGCGTGGCGTTAGCATTTTCGTTGGGCTTTGAAAAAATGGCACGACAGTGTTGTTATGTTTTAAATGTTATGTTGATGAATCTTATCATATTCAGCCGATACACGTCTACTTGTAAACAAAGGACCAATAATCTAACGGGAGGTGATCTCTGAACTGAAAATAAGTGCAAAAACCCGGTGTTATACCGCCGGCTCGGGAAGTTCAGTCATCCGCAACGAAGTGTCTGTTGTGTCGCAATCGGAGAGGTGCGCCCGGGAGCTGGCGACGAGATTTGATCCAATTTTTCATGTTATATGAAAAAAAAAACCATATAGTTCATACAGTTCATATTGTAAATGAGCAGACGTATCGTCTGATGATATGGCGACATTTCAATGCAGAGTTTAGATGTGCTGGGCAGGAAAGTATGTAGAAAGAAGGACGCTGTGTGAGAGACGGTACGAAGAGAAAGGAAGTGATGAGATGATAAGCCACAGAGAGGTACCAGTGAAATGGAGACGTCTTTCGTGACGCAAAACTTGTGTCGAGTTTGTATTATTATTGATGCTTGCGGGTACATTTGAAAATGGGCATAAGTCGAAAATCACTAATTTGTACTAAACTGGACATTCTTACGCAGAGAACACTTGCCAAGACGCCATTTTTATCTGAAGTTTCGATTCACTTTGCGTCGCTAAACTGGACATCATAATGAAATTCCACCAAATTTACTAGGAAATGATACTGTCACAATGAAATCTGTCAAATTCAGTATGACAGGCAAGAAGTCACCAACCCTTTCGTAATAATAAATTATTATAATTATATTGCTGCAGGTGGATAACATATCGAATTTCATGTATTTGTATGAAATACAGAAGGTACGTCGTCAAAATATTATTATAGACTCCATTTTCTGTACCTATAAAGAGTATAAACGCTGCATATATATTTAAGGATGACTCACAGTAGTCCGTTCCGTTCCGATCCGATACGGGACGATCTGTCAGTTTCTATACAAAAAGTCACGTGACGTCAGAGGGCTCCGAGCTATCACGTGATACTTTCTATAGAAACTGACAGATCGTCCCGTATCGGATCGGAACGGAACGGACTACTGTGAGTCATCCTTTATGTAAGTGCAGATCATACCAAGTAAAAGTTCTTTATTAAACAGGACTTATTTACTTTTTATCGACCCCCAGATGTTGGTTATGTATCTAAGTACTTTTATATACTACTTAAAAGACAATAGAATGCCTTTAGTATTTTGTTAATTCGTGATAGATATGAACAATAAACAGTACCTAATGAGTTTCTGGGCAGCTGGCTTGCAAGAGTGGCTACTGTAAGATGCGATACATTATTCATTTGTATTTTTCAAATTTACGCATAGATCGATTGAGTACCTAAAGCATAACGGTCTACCGTACCTATGATTGTTCTTACTGATCACAGGGCGGAATAAGTTCGAAAATAAATTTTGATATTCTTTTTTTTTATCGTGTTGTTTACCGCGAATCAGCGGGATTTTTTAAGAGAATAAATTAGAACAAAAAAGAAATATGGTTCTGAAACTCTTTATTTAATAAAATACATTTTACAGACCATCAAAATTAACCCACTAGCTTTCCAAATTATCGACTTCTTAAAAAAGGTATTTAAAATGTTTTTTTATTTAAATTTAAGTTTTTGTGAAATATCATCTTTTGTAGAAATAAATAAATGATCGGACTTTAAAAAAAAAATGTTTTATTATTTTATTTATATTTATTTCTAAAATTAAGTAACGTATTAAAACGCTATTTTCACAAACCTTTGATAAGATACAATTTTACAATGCCCTCATTACTTGAAAATAATACCCCTTAGGTTCCGACTTACTAGCCGAAACCCTAACATACTCTAGACCCGCCTAAAAATATGTCGAATATATCCCAAAGCACCTTATTTTGTATTAATGTGAATGTGAAATTGGAAACATTAATTAACTAAATAAAATTACTAATAAAGTTAGTTTGAGCCAACTCCGCACCAATTTGCACTGTACCTAACATAACAACGACATAAAATGTTAAAATATGTTCAAAGCAATTTATGCTTCATGCATGCACAATGTTCCGTTTTCAATTCTGTGCAAACTTAGCACGGTCGAAATCAACGCAGTTTTTTTGTAGCAATCTAAAAATCATAAATTCAAAAGCTACCTCCCGTGCTATCATATTTTTCGGCTACATCGTTATTAAGGGGCGGGTAAATTGCACGGAAATCCGATAGAGATAACCCGCTCGCGGCCGATCTCGTGTAAAAATGCGGGGAATGCATGCGGTAGGCTCACAGAGCTTTTGTGTTATGTTTGGATGGTTTGTTAGCTGAAGGGGTTTGCAGTAAATGCAATGAATACCTGACCGTTCCCCTATTTTAGCGACCATGACCTGTCTCCGCGCTGAAAAATGGCTTATGTGGAATTTAATTATTATGTTTTTTATACGGGATAAATGCCCAGAATATTAGGTTATCTTATTACAGAAAGTACAGCATAACTTACTTCCATGGTTAGTGACCGTAAAGTTACCTGCATTACTCAACTACGTTACAAAACATCGTGACAGAGTGGTCATTCGGAAGGCTGTCTTCGTTGAAAAGGACCACTCTGTTACGGTGTTTTCTAGAACACTACTGAAAAGAAAAATACGTTACCTACGTGAAAAGAACTATCATATAGTCTACTTCAAACAAATATTTTGCTTTTTTTTGTAATTTCTACCGTTATCATGTTTTATACATGATCGAAAATCCGAAAAATTTAGAAAATCGCGTTTCATTGCCGGTTAAGAAGGAAACCCACCTGCGTTTTGTTTACTGCGTCTAACAGCCACTACCTGGAAGTGGAATGGCTGGAAGTTTATTAGATTTGCGAGCAAGTTTTGTATGGAGGCGAACAGTTCGCCGCGTACAGGTTTTATGTAGAAGTCGCTTTAAAATCGCCCAAGTGTGATTACCCTAAATACGCACAGAGAATTATGCAAAAGCCATCGTCAGATGCGATAGAAAGAAAGGCCGGTATAAACCACACAGTTACTTCGCAAAACTTTGACAAAGTGTATTCAGGTAATTTCGGGCGTCGGAAAAGGTCGGAAAAATCCATTGTACTGGTGGAATCATGGATGATTTTTCTGTGGTTTTCGGAATTTCGCGCCGTTTTCTGACTTTTGGAACTTCCAGACTACACCTTCCAGGGTTTAGTTTTTTTTTAATAACAAGGTTTTATTTAACTTGCAATGTGTCAAAGCTGAATTTGACTTATTTCCCGTTTTTCAAATAAGCTGAAACTTCTTATGTTGATGATGAGGTTGAATGACAATTTAATACAATTTTATGGTACCAAAGTACCTACAGTCAACAATAAATATTTAAGTTTGTATCAAAATATGAATTCTAGACATAAACTTTCATGTACATATAGTAGAGTGTCCTTTATTTAATGATTTTCAGAAATTAATAACGCATACCCCCTAATTCGGTATCTGCAACCCGCACTTTCTTACTCACTTTTGATTTTCTTACACAAACTATAAAAACGTCAAAAACAACTTTTTTTTTATCCGTGACAACCGCTTAAACGACTGCCGTATAACCTTATAATGGCACAGAAAAAACCAAGATTCCAACAGTAATCCAGTAAATAATTAAGAACTTACTATTTGACCAAATTTCTTCATAGTATTTTGTACGGGAATTTCTAAAGAAAATCGGCACGCGTTCCTGTTACAGGAATGACCTGATTTTTTTTCAGGGTTGTTTGGGGTAAAATCATTGGATTTAAACGGTATGCATTATTAAATTTTAAAATCACAATAAAAGGGTCACCCTATTTATTTGTTCGGTATTTATTTATCTATGGACTACGCTTAGACGAAATGTACCCTCCATTATTTAATAAAAGGTTCGTCTCAGCGCTTTGGTAAACTGAATATTCTACGCGTTCGAAAATGAAAAACCCGGTTTTTTTAAAGGCAACTGTAGTTCTTTCAAGTAACTAGAGTAATTGGAGGAAAAGCGCTGGCATTTCAGTATTTTCACTCAAAGGGAAAAGTTTGGCTTCGTTCAAATTTTCCATTAACACGCGTCGCACCACACGGGAACAACTTTGTCTCAAATAATTTACTTGTTTAAATTAAACTACAGAATGGCCCAGTGTTGACAAATATTTATATCATTGTTTTTCTAGATAGCGTTACACCAATTATACTGTCATCATCATCATATCAGCCGTAGTACGCCCACTGTTGGACATAGGCCTCCCTCACCGCGACCTCACGGCTTTAATCAGATCATCGGGCCACCTCGTCGGTGGCCGTCCTACGCTGCGTGTTCCGGTCCGCGGTCTCCAACGGCCATCTGTTCTCCGTGCTATATGGCCTGCCCATTGCCACTTCAGCGATTTGCTATGTATGTCGGTGATCCCCGTTCTTTTACGTATCTCTTCATTTCTGATTCGATCCTGTAGAGGAACCCCGAGCATAGCCCTCTCCTTAGCTCGTTGAGTGATTCTATTTATGAGACCAATCAGTAAAAAAATGGAGTCGAGATAGTTCGGCGTGAATATCAAAGTAAATTTATTTATATTCAGAAGCTTATAAATAATTGAACAATAAACTTAGTGAATCTTATGCACTGTACATAATTTAGTTAACTTATAGGTACGAGTGCATTTAGTTAAACTACTTAAAGCAGTCTCAGTAAAGTTATATTTATTGATGACATTTTTTCTGTTATTAATGATTTAATTATAATACCTATGCAGAATGAAGTACTAAAACTTTAAAAGAAATTAATAAACATAAAAAGAAAATGAATAATTTCGATGTAATTAAACACTTTAGAACGGATTAATCGCGTTTATTAACACCATGATCCTACGTTTCGAGCCCTTTACAGCACTCGTTTTTCACAGGGTTAAGATGATGACTGAGAGAATGCGAATTCTCCCCGTCAATCAAAAAAGTTACTTGTGCAAACTACCTACATACAAAAAAATAAAAATAATTTAAAAATAAAAACAAAGGTTGGTCTACAATGCCCAGAGGGGCTTATAAAGCTAGTAATACATAGCCTGAAGGGCATTCTATCAGGCTATGTATTACTAGCTTAATATTTATAATATTATAAAATTAACTTAGGTACCTATATACTCCGTTTTATCGTGCAATTTTTTTATTGATTCGTATACAGAATGAAATTCTGCGTCGATTGACATTTAAAAAAATTGGAAAAACTTTTTCCTTCTATTGTCACAATCGTACTAAGTGCAGCTTAGTCGTGCGCCATTGAACTAAGAACCATTATTTTTACAAAACTTTGTGCACGTATGTATTAAGTGCTTTTAGGTCGATATGCCTAAATTTAAGCACAAGTGCGATCATCTTAAAAGCACTTAGCCCTATCAAAAAGTTAGTTTTGCCGGTCTGCGCATATGAATTAAGTAGTTTTAGTTCAAATCGTTACAACATGTTTGTTACGTGCTTGTGGTAAGTGCTTTTAATTCGCTTCGATATTTGAACTTTCTGTTTACCTCAAAGTGTTAAATTATTTTAAGACAACATGTTCTCGAAGGTTTGAAAGGTGCAGTGTTTTAAGTGTAGATAGTTCAAACGTGTCGAATTATTTTAATAAGCAAAGATGTATTTACTTCCTTTAACACAATGTCATCCAAAAAAATTTACTAACTTTCCTATATCTTTGTCTCTTTTTTCCCTAAAATACCTGTCTTTGTCGCACACTGCGTAGGATTGGTCACCCGGCGTCACCTAGCGCGAGTTAGTCAGTAATTGCGACGTTGAAGAGTCAATGTGGCCCGTTCCCGCGAATATTCAAAATGTTTAGTAATGGACGAAAGTTAGTAATTTTAGGTAATCAAAATCATAAAAATGCTACGTGTCTGGATGAGATGCTATCAAACGGACAACAGGACACTGGTCAACGAAGTAAGATTCCGTTGTACTCGCACCGTTAATTTATTTGTTAATAATGACTAAAATAATTCTGTAATATTATTATGCTTTTATAGCTTTGGGAACGTGTGATGCAAAGTACCTATAATTACGGATTAAAAGATCCTTACCGTATCTAATACAGTTTTTTGCTTGCATTCTATCATTTTTCATAGAAAATATGTTGTGTTAAAATCACTTAATATGTGTGTGCATGCAGCAAAGGTTGGGTTTGAGGATACTAACCACACTTAATACAGTTGTGCCCTTACGTTTTATTCTTTTGAACATGTGCTAAAAGTACTTAGAACGTTTGTGCATAACGAACTGTTTGTTGTTTGTGGATAGTACCCGCACTTAATACGGTTTAGCACGAGCATATCATTTTGATGGCGTTTCGATAACGTATTTAAGACGTTTGCGCATAAATTTGTTTCAGGTCTTTTAAACCTAAATGCACTTAATATGCTGTTTGGTGCAAGCTTTTTAAGTTTTAGTGCATGTTTTGACCCATAACAGAGACTAAGAGACTGTGTTAGAAAGAAACTAAATGTATGAGGCAATGACACCGGCTGGATATTAAAAGAGGAAGTGGTGCCTACCTGCGATTCAGACTGTTGAGGGAGCTGCAATCAACGAAGCCACTGTATTGGTCGATGAACCTCTAAACTCCACTGCTTAGGAACAGAGGAAGGTTCAAGAATTAAATAAGCAAATTAATTAATTAATTTGCTACTCTTTCATACAATGACACGGAAGACTTATTTATTACATTTACTCGGCACTTATAGTTAGTCTTGTGGTCAACTATGGTCGTTATTTATTACTCGCACTCATTCATACTAACACACACACTCAAACACATACACAAACACAACACTTACACTCACGCACTCATAACAATAGCACCTTCAATACTAATTTTAATTATTTCTTTCTTTTCTCATGTTTCATTGTAAATTCATTCCGAGCTCCAAGATACAGGCTTAGCCTAGTTTGGAGCTCGCCGGACATCTATGGTGTAATTTGTATGTGTATATTATTGATAATAAATTTATTCTTATTCTTATTCTATTCTTAATCGTAATTTTGGAGTCACCGGTTCTTAATAATAAGAATTTAGGAACCATACTGGATAATTCAACCCTTCAATTAGACACAAATAGGTCGCTCCTCCTTCTAAAGTACATCTGGATAGAATGCCGTAGAAATTTTGTGTAACGACCTACTATATTTCTCCTTATATTGATTCTGAATCTTCTTTTCAACCTCCATCGCCTTCATCGGAGGACACCGACAATGCTAAAGAAAATAACAATGCTAATGCACCAAGAAGAAGACGGAAAGGTCAGCCTCAAAAGTTGCAAATAATGTGATCCATGACTTGCATCAAATTGGTAAAAGCTAAAATGTAAATTCTTCAAACAAAATAAAATTATTCCTACAGATTGTTCAAAATGTCCTGTCGCCATTATACATAATACATAATGTACAAGTTGCAAACAAGAGTTTTGTAAACACACTGATTCATTTAATATTTCCACAAATTGAAATGTACACCCAAATAGATCCAGTAATTACTTACTTAAAGCTATGTTAACACGTATGTTTAAGCATTTCGTGGGCCTTCTTGTACTCGTTTTTTTTTTCTGCTCATTGTACCTACTGTATTTTGTGTGTGTCATCAAATAAATTATTTATATTTTATTCTATTCTATTTTAACTGTCTGTTTTTTTTTTGTATATTATTAAAAATAGTGTTTCTCTATTTGTTCTTATTAATTATTACGTCAATCAATGGCAATGAGGTTGCGTATGGTTTTTTTATGGTGGCATGTATTTGTTTAATTTGTTCGGTGATTTTTATGTTTTCGAGTTTTATTTGTTTTAAATAGGTATGTGTTAAATGTGACACTAATGATAGCCAGTAAAATCCTTAATTTTGAATGTTAATCACTTGTAAAACATACTTTTTATTAAATCATCAATATCTTAACTACATTGAGTTCACCGTTTTGGTATGCACACTTGTACTAAATGAGGGCATGGGTTCATTTGATATTAATTTTCACTACAAAATCGTAATTATATTTAAATAATTAGTTGATAAAGGTAATCTCAAAGGTCTATTCTACATTTAAAAATTGTTACTAAATTGCTTTTTTGTACAACTGCTGAGATATTCATTTGCAAAAATTAAAATTACTCTCCTGTAAAGTTTGCAAAAACGCACTTAATACGATTGTGAACTAGGGTATCGATATGTAATCTTATTTTAATATTTTACAGAAATATCTGAGATATTTGAAGAAACATAGGGAAATTCGACTGTTAATTTTCTAATCCTAACAAACAAACTATAGTAAACATTGAGTTTGAGTAAATGGTTCTTGCCTTCTTTTTATAAAATCTTTTAGCTGGTTTTAAATTATTTAAATGCCGTACAAAAAAAAATATTTTGTTGAATACCAATAATCTCATCAAGTTTGAACCGACCTTTGACACACGATTCGAATCCATTGATAGGTATAGTTTATAATATTGTCTTCTGTTACCGCGATTGTTGTTCATTGAAATTAAACACTTTAGAACGGATTAATCGCGTTTATTAACACCATGATCCTACGTTTACGTGCTGTAAAGGGTGGTGTTAATAAACGCGATTAATCCATTCTAAAGTGTTTAATTTCAGGTATAGTTTATTTTAAACCGCTGCATACTTTTTTGATCAAAAACCTTCAATTACTCGATCCAATACGTACCAAGTGCACTCGAGTCGTAAATAAAAAGGGGTTTTACCCCCCTTTATATTTCATACCCGGTGGCTCTCTGGTCCACTCTCGGTTAATGGGCCTGGAAGCATACCACGAACCTCGAGAATTGGTATTAAGGGAAAAACCTTTTTATCATTCCAATAAGCAAGTGTGACAGACAGTGAGATACAAATTTTCCGGTGTTTATAATATAGTGTCTAATTTATATTGTTTTAATTTCCTTGTTGGTGAACAATACAGAGTATTTGTATTGTATTGTATTTTATTACGCATGGTTTCTTACATTACAAGTAACCGTTTATGAGTAAACTACAAATCGTCGGAAACTAGGAATAATAAAAATTATTATACATAGTTCATCATGCAAACAATATTTGGCCTAGGTAAGTATACTCAAGTATTCTGAAATGTTTTGCCAAATTCCAATTTAAAAAACAAACATTTCATAGAATAGAGGTAGAAGTTTTTAAGAAGTTAAAGCTTCACTTAAAATTTAAGTGTAACAAATAAATAAACGCAGCCAGCAAAATGCATCCGGTAACGCATCTTTTTCCAACATGCGCTGCTTGGACTAATCTATTCGCTGAACATTCCGATTCCGGATTTTTTTATCTTGGCTACGCACTGTAGCTATACCTACTTTTTCTTTTGTGCAATTATTGTTAAGCGCGTCGCCTTGCCATTGTAAAAAGAGAAAGTCAGATACGTAATTGTATACATTTGCCGCAGTTAAGTTTTGCGATAATACGCCCTTTATACATCATCGTTATCCTCATTTCGGCTGCGTATCGCCCACAGCTGGGAATAGGCTTTTCTTTTTGTACGCCACTGGTCCCGGCCCTGAGATGACATCCACATTTGCCCACATGCTTAGTATACTTACGTATGACACGCATTTAACACACAGTTACGTAATTCTCTGCTGAGTTACGTTGATTGAAGAAGGTCCAACTGGCTCTAATTCGCCTAGTTTTAGTTATTATTGTATGTGAGCCTTGAATATTATTTAATAGTATAATAAATGAAAAATGAAAACATATTAATACTGTCAGACAGTAAATCGGTACTACAAGCGCTATAAAAAAAAAAAAAAAAAAAAAAATTTGTTTATTTCAGACGAAAGTCCATATACTTAAGATTAGTTTGCAAGGTAATTAATTAATTAATTCTTAAATCCTAATTTTAATTTAAGTATCTGCCCCCCTCTGGAACACCTGGAACATGCGCATGCGTTCGCACCCAGTGTCCCACAATGGGGCAGTCCATCCTCTCGCTAATGAGCCTCAGGATGGCGTTGGGGCTCCCCCGCACCCTGCGCATGAGTGATGCAACGCGTTGACGAATCACCGCGCTGAACCCCGCTGTGTGAGCATACGCAAACATCGCTGAAGCGCTGCAATAGCGTGGGAGCCCCAACAACACCCTAAAGGCATTGTTATATTGTACTCGGAGGGCGTTGTAGGCTCGCTGCGTGTAGTTGACCCACAGATTGCACGTGTATAAGGTTTGGCAGAAGGCTTTAAAGAGAGTAATCTTTACTTCAATGCTAGATCGTGCAAACCTGCGAGCCAGCATGTTACAGCGAACCGCCATCGCCCTCCTTTCCCTCTCAATGTCGCTATCATCCTTTAAGTCCTCTGTGACCACATGACCGAGGTACTTAAATTTATTCACTCTGGCGAGACTTACACCATTAAGCAGCACAGGGGGCATAGTCGTCACCTTACGACTCTTTGAATTAAATACAATAAGCTCACTTTTTTTAACATTATAAAGGAGGCCGTGCAGCTTAGCGTACTCTTCACAAGTTTTTATTAAGCTTCTGAGTGCAGAAATCGATGGACTGAGCAGCACCATGTCGTCCGCATAACTAATACTGTTGACAATATGTCCGTCAATCGAGCAGCCGACTCTGGTGCTACCCAGCTCACCGATCAGCTGGTTCACGTATAGGTTGAAAAGCGTAGGAGACGTCAGCCCCCCCTGTCTCACTCCGCATTCCAACCCATACTCATCAGAAAGTTCGTAAAGCCATTTGACCCGGTTAGTTTGATGTGCGTACCAGTATTTAAAAATATTGACCAGTTCACCCGGCACCCCGGCGTTGACTAGTTTAGACCACAGGATGTCATACCTAACCAAGTCAAATGCCCTAGACAAATCAAGAAAAGCAGCATACACAGGCGTATTTCTGTCGGTGTAGTACCTAACGACGTGCTTGAGGGACAAGATGGCACTTTCAGTCGATAGCCCGGGTCTAAACCCAAACTGTGCATCGTGTAAACTTACATGTTTTTTAAGCTGTCCCTCAAGCATGGCGTCCAGCACCTTCGACGCAGTTGTAGCTAATGATATCGGCCGGTAGTTACACTTATCTGAGACATCTCCAGTTTTATTCTTAGTTATAGGCACCACGACCGTCATCATTAGCTCACTAGGCAGGTAGGAATGACGAATGCATAACGTGTACAGCAGTGCCAGCAACCTCGGGAGGTGTGGTCCCGCGTGCTGAAAATGTTCGATGCTGAGGCCGTCGTGACCGGGTGACTTGCCTTTGGTCATACTTTTTATTATAAGAGCAACTTGTTTGCTATGCAGCGACAAATTTACCACACAACTCACACTCGAATGTCATAACAGCCTCACGAAGGTAGGCGAGGCTGGAAACAAACTAACTATAAAATGGATAAAAGGACATAGTGGCTCAAGGGGGAACGATGCGGCGGATGAACTGGCGAGGAGAGGCTCAGAGATACCAACATATGGACCCGAACCTATCATACCACTTCCTTTATCGTACATACAAAACCAATTCACAATAAATACTGGAATGATTTGGAAACATGTAGACAAACCAAAGAAGTCCTACCGGAGCTAAACTACAAGCTCACAAGAACCATACTGAAGACACCCAGACACCAACTGCGGAAAATAGTAGGACTATTCACAGGACACAACACACTAAACAAACACTTATATAACATGGGGACTTATATAATATGTGCAGAGCATGCATGGAAAAAGAGGAAACGACAAAACATATTCTCCTAGAATGCGGGCAGGTAGAAGTATACAGGAGTAAGTACTTAGGAACTCCAACAACACTAAAGGAAGCAGTTAGCAACCTAAAAAAGATGCTAGGTTTCGTGGAGGAGCTAGGATGGTTAGAATAGGGCTACCTCGTGATCACGCAAAAAAGGCACAATAGATGTCGAGTTGCGGAAAACGCCCAGCAAAACTAACTAACTAACTAACTAACTATTTAATAGTATTTCTCGGCAATAACCAAAACAGATGTTGAAAATAGAAACCCTCAATATTTTTAGATAAAGGAATTAATAAAATAAGAAATAGTCGAAAATTAAACATTGTTTTATGCATTTTTATGAAGCTCTACATCAGCCAGCTTTTGTGTAAAAAACTTTTATACAAATAACGATTTTGTATGAAACTTGGTTCGTCGCCTATCAAAATGGCATTTTGTAGCCTCCGAAAAACCCAATTCTTATTTTGGCCTATTTGGCAAGCCTTACAAAGCAAAAGTGTAATTCATAAAACCGAGAACAAAGCAAAAAGCCGCTATGTGGCAGTCGCTTTCCATGCACAAAGCTTCAGAAGATTTCCCTAAATTGACAGAATACATTGTAGGAGTTGCCAGTGATGGTTACCTCTTCGATATAAAAATGCATTAGATAACCAGCATGTAAATTATATTTTTTTGGGAAATAAACAATAGTGGTTTCTACTTTATTCAAGTTTTAAAAGAGCAAAAAAATTTAGCTCATTCCGTATTTATTGATAAAAAACTTTGAGCTCTAACAGTAAAAAAAATGCATTTCATAAAACTTTTAACAGCTGAGCTAATTCTCATAAAATATAACAGGAGTTAACTGAGTTAACTGGATTACGTCTGCATCATCGGCTTTCGTTGCTTATTGGAATGATAAAATCTGTCGATTATGGAAAATTCATATCGCATTTGGCAATCTTTCACATCATGAAATTTCAACCAAAAGCAACAATAATTATAGTATCGAGGATGTAATATTAGTTAAACATTTTATGAATTAAATATTTATTGCGCGAAGCCCCGGTACAATGCGTGTTTCGGAATTTATCATTTGATACTTACCAATTGCTTTTGTGTGAAAGAAGACATCGCGAGGAAGCCAGAATAGTCCCAATAAGGTCTAGTTTATTTTCTGGGTAAGATGGTCAGATGGGGATGATTGCCAAAAGCGGACCCTGTACTCCCTGAGCCATGGCATAAGCCTAGATAAATTTCGTTTCATTTCATTTCATTTAGAAAACGCCGGGAAAAATAAGTTAGATATACATTTGTTTATCGAAATAAGAAATGATAACAAACGCTCAAATACGATTGCTTATACATTCAGTGGCGCGAAAATTGTTCGCAGAACCAACACACAGTGTTTTGGTATTCCGTCGCCGTTACAGAGCAACTACATTATGGATGGTTTATAGGATCTCAAATATTGATAGTGTGATAAATCGTGATGGCACATTTACATGTTGCTTCAACATAGGGAGACTGTTATAACACATACTGGAATTTATGAATTTGTAGATCAGCCTATTTTTGCGCCGCCAAAAACTGTTTTTTTATAAATATATTTTTTGTTGTTGTTTCATACCTCGGTTTATTTACTAAAGTGCAATAATAAGCAATCAGTATTGCTATCACAAATTCTAAAAATAACCATTTTGGTAAGTTTTTTAACTCTGTAGATTGTCGACTGTATTTTTTTAATTGTGTAGTTGTCGTATCGCAATACTTTAAAAAAAATGTTAAATGGTACCTACTATTTGGTCGTCTAGTCATTGTACCAGACGAGCTCCAATTATTCGTGATTCCACGTCTTATTTAGGTAAAAGAAATTGAAGTCCAATATTAACTTGTACATATATGCTTAGCTAAGCTAAAATATGTCACTACGAAGCCTTCTTCTTCTTTTAAATAATGGCTTCTGTCCGAGAGTTGGATAATTTTGCCAGTGTCACGTATTATCAACATTTCAGTAAATTATATAAGAAGAATAGTATATTGCCGACGTTGTTCGGTAATTGGCCTCGCTAAATGTTAAGTTTATAGCTATAAGACAATAAGACTTAAAATATAGTTTTTCAGGGGCCAAGATCTCGGGATTGCCGCTTGTTGACTAAAGGACTGATTGAACTCATTTCAGGATTAATTCTTCATTAGCTGTATACTGATTCGTTAGTTTACTGCACAATTAGCTATCAATATTACACATTAAACAACATTTTGCAAACAAAAAACCAAAATCTATTCCAGAGACGCCTTCGCCATCTTGAGTAATAAACGACAATCCCACTACGAAGCCAGATGTGTAAAATACCAAAAGATGGAGCATATTATTTCAAAAACTTCTTCCGTTTTATTTTCGGCGTCGCTAATTCATTCTCGTTGGAAGTTTTAGATTGAAGCTAATTTCAACAGAACTCGACAAACTAGTGTTACAATGTAAATCTAGCTGTAAAAGTGACTCACGTTACACCGTGTCGTGGCCAACAGGGTTCGTAGCTTTGTACAAAAATTTTTTGCACATTTTACACCTAAAGTTATATTTAGCATGGCCCTCTTAGTATTTAGCTGGAAATATTTAGAGTGAGATGCACTCTGAATGACAGTAGACGTATTTTGGCTGAACGATGATGGGTCTGGATTATTATGGAGGTCTTTATATGTAGTTTTTGAACGCGTTATAAAGGGGTAATGATGTTTACCTATATAATTTTTTTATGAACCACTAGGTAGGATTTTTAATCTAATTCAAAATAAATTGAATTAGAAACCGTTTCAGTGTTAAAACGATGCCGATTGTATAGAAAGAATTAATTTCTGTAGATAACTAAATCCCAGTCACTGTACTATTGTTAAATATAAGCAAGGGTTTCGACTATGTGGGCCATAAGCAACAATCGTAAAATTGTACAAATATGGTATACGCGGCCCTGCTCTCTTAAAATGGATTTAAACGTATATTAGAAATCGAATACAATGTGTTGAAACCTCAAAATGCTGCCCCATAACTAAGGTTTAAATAATTATAGGTCACCTTTCATGAAAACTCATTATGGTGTGCCCCAGGGCAGTATTTTGGGTCCTCTGTTATTCATAATTTACATAAATGACATGCCCAAATCCTTGCCACATGAAAGCTTATTATTCGCAGATGATACATCTATGACTGTTAAATGTAAAGATTATTTAACATATAATGATGACTTAAATAGAACCCTACTAGCGTTATGAGGTCGATGCCGTAGGCGGAGCTTTTGGAAGGGGTTTTCTTTTTATAGCTTAGTTTCTTTTTTCTTTTCTTTTTTTTTCTAGGTAGGTAAGTTTTTTCTTTTTGTAAGTTCTTCTTTTATTTCGTTTTTAGCTTAATTTAATTATTATGTTTTTAATCTTTAAGTTTTTATTATTATTAATGGTTTTCTGATTGCGTGTTCAAATAAAGCACTTACACAATGAACCCTACTAATATACATAAAATGGTTACAAACTAATAACTTTAAAATAAACCTAAATATTCAATTACATACCAATAGAGCGAGCTCTCAACAATTAAATATACATTTTGATAATATATTAATACAAGAAGTATAGCACGCTAGATTTCTAGGAATACCAAAATCAATGTTTCAAAATCAATAGCTTTGTTTCCGATCTTAGAAAAGTATGCAAAACAGTTTCCATTCATGCAGCATGTAATGGCCATGTTACCTCTATTTTAAGAGGCCACAGTGGCCAAATTGTTATCATTCAGACGTCTAGATCTCAATATTGATAACAACTAGGTATCTGATATTCATACACATAAAACTTCAACATATTTCCTTCAAACTGGTAAACGTGAAAACATGATTTTTGACAAAAGCCTCGATACTTTTATTTTTCAAACATAGGTCCTTTTTTACATGTTTTTGGTTAGAACGTCGAAACCCTTGAATTTATACACATGATTCTTAGTTAAATAGTTAAGTAATAACTAGTTCTTAAATCTGGTAAAAGCTTTTATCTACAGAAATTGTAGTTAACGTGTAAACAGCAATTATCTGATTATACAGTGTATTTTGACGCGCCCGCCTACTATCGCCTTTTCATATTTCGCGTGCTCTTGCAATTAGGTCTATCCCGCTCTCTATCTGGTTTTCTTGCTCGCATATGTGAACTCTTAAGATGAAGTGTGGTAATATGGGGCAACTGTACTGACAAACAGAACATATTCATACTTCAAAAGCAAAGCCTTATTTTCAATGAATCAAGATGATTCATACCGTCCATACGTCGTACAAAATAATATCCTCACATCCCAGTTAACGTTTTCGTTCAAAAATATAAATACCTTTTCATTGACATCAACTAAAGTGGTTGTCAAACAAAATCACAACGTGTCCCACTATAAACTCTTGAACCCTTGCTTGACACTCAGTACGGCGTAACACAAGTCCTTCCCTCCACAATATTGCAGCAATATAAAAACACGCAGCGTCCCCAACTCGCCTCGTTACAAACTTCAATACCGCCTTGAACTTCTGATTTAATTTCGCATCCCTTTCGCAGGTGTGCAAAGGGTACTGTAATGAGCTACGAAGATAGCGCTGATTTCATTTCAGGGTTTATTTTTTGGGTATTTTTAGTTTTTTCGTCGGGGTAAGAAGATTTTTGGTTGATTGCAAAAAACGTAGAAATTTCGGGCATCTATTTTTTAACTTTTTATAAAAATGATCAGTGTTCAAAAATATTTACGCGATGAAAATGTTTTCTGCAAAAGGCCTCCTGGTTTAGTCGGTATACAGGGCGTGCCAAGACTATGAGACATGAAGGGAAACTACTTATAATTAATTATTAGAATATCTTTGAATGCAGTAGTTATTACTAACATTTAAAAATAGCATAAAGTCACAATATCCTATCTACGTTATTTAAGGTACTTTTCCTTCATTTCTGTCTTGGGACGACCTGTATGTATAGTGACTATGCCTACAACGCAGGAAAACCGGGTTCGAATCCGACTCAGTTTAGGACTTGAACTGATCCGCTGCCATACAACTGAGAACAGTTAAGAACCTAAGCTGAATCGCGTTAAGACGTCATGGTATCGATCTATCATATATTATTAATATCGTATTCTAGGACGTACCCATATCACCAGCCTTAGGAATTGAGCTTACCATGGAACTAGGTCGGTTTGTGTTACATAGTCCCGCATTTTTAGATACTCAAAACAAGGACTCTAATACATTTTGTGAAGTTTCAAGTGTTCTTCTTCTTCTTCCTCGGTCCCTCATTGCTGAGGATCGCGACCACATGTTGCTTTCTTCCATTGAGTGCGGTCATGGGTCGTGTGGGCCGCTCGTTGTATACTGCGGCCGACTCTTCTCTTCATCTCATCAGTCCATCCTGTAGGAGCTCTTCCCTGCGCTCTTCTACCAATCATTTGGCCCAAAATGATGTGCTTCTCCAGATCGTGCTTTTTCGACTACATAATATGCCCGAAGAAGCTGAGAGCAAGTGTTCACTATATTTCAAAACCTTTAAACGGGGCGGCCGGTCAATCCGGTCATAGTGTGTATCATTTAACTTTGTTCTGTATGGTTAGCTGGTTCGTTAACTTTTCGTTGATGCAAGACGCACATAACCGAGAAACGTGCGACAGACCGTAGAAAATAGCATTTTACATGAGCGTGGATTTATAAAATTGTACTAGAAACGAAAATATTGCAATGTTCTTTTTTAAAACAAAACACAGAAAAGGGTTAACAATGTAAAAAAGTACCTACGAGTATCAGTGCTTTTGGCACGAAACGTCATCAAAAAGTGTCAGCTGGTTTGTTCTTCGCATGTCAGTCCTGAAGCGTGTTCTTTTTTGTCGACTCGTTAGAGCTAATTATTAGCTTATTACTTAGCTCATTTATTACTGCCCAATTTTAATTTCTTTCTGAATTTCTTCGTGTTTTATATGTTACATATTTCTTACCAGCCTGTGTTAGTATGGAATCGTGCAAGTAAAAACTATTACATGTAATCATTTTTACGTCGTCACTGCAATATGTGTCGGTGGCTGAAACACTTTATTGGATGCCAATATAGCTTTGAACGTGATACCGTGTAAAATATTTATGAAAAATGCTAAACCGAGATACATTTTTATTGTCTGTATGAATACAAAATAAGTATAACAACATTGTAGAGACGTAACAGTTTGGCGCAGTCGCATGAAGTTTTGATCAGAATAGAAAAATGAGAAATTCGTAACTGTAATCCATTATTAATCTTTCATAGGAATAGTACAGGATTTAATTGCTGATTATACTTATTTACGCAGCTACATGCTCATCGAGGAGCTTCGAATGTATTATTTTCTATTCTACCCAAACCCGAGGCTGCGTTGTTTTTTCACGGAGTTTTCATCTGGCCGTCATTTTCAGTTGGCCATCTCCGGTTTCAGTCATCAGATTAACTCCCGTCATCATTAATATTGCACTGAGACCAGTTTTCTTAAAGATAAGCAAAATTTTAGCGCAATCTAACTTCAGAAAGTGATTCTAATTTAGCTTCGAAGATTTAACCCCAAAACAAACATTCCATAAAAAAATTATTGAACACAAACCTACACAGAAACAAAAAAATAAACCTACTAAAATAAAAGCCCAATATGGCCCAAATCACAGTCCATGGGCAGGGTGCCCAAGAGACTGGCCGTATCTCCTCGCTGAATTGCGGTACTTATTCTTTGTGCGAAAGATTGACCAGCCGTCTGATCAGCAGAAAAGTCTATTAGGCGTGACGAGAATTCTTTATATAGTCGACGCGCGCTAGGCGAATATGGGAGGCCATTAAGGTATCCACGCAAATAGCGTCCCAAACCAGCGGCTGACCCATACTAATAAGACCCATACCCGTACTATAAGCACCAAGGTCATTCCGTTGGGTCTCTTGCCCTCTCTCTCTGCGTCTCTGGCCAATCCGTTTGTCTCCAAGACCGCTGGCATTTTGGCACTTACACGGGCCATTTATTCTGGCGTGACGGATGATCATTCCGGCGCCTCGGTGCATGAAAGACCGTGGTGATCCAGAGTAACCACCATAGTGCGACATTGACAGCGATTTGATTTGTTTGTCAATGCTCCTGGCCGTAAACATGTTGCCTGGCGGAATGTGCATGGTATTATCCAAAAAAATGTCGTTATATATTGACAAAAATGCATGTAGCCATATACCGGACCCCTATTTCGTACTCGCAAGGAGACGTGTTCGGTCTGCCGAACCAGTTGACGTCTGCAATAGGGTTTTCCATACTAGTTGACAGTGCGACTCGTCCCACTGTCTGTCGGAGCCAGGATTGGCAGGGGGATCCGTGGTTGGGCAAATTATAAGCTGTTATATAATCTGTGCAACTAGTTTTTAAAGGTGTCTACTTATAAAACTAACTGGACCTTCTAAATTAAAAAATATCCTTCCTAGCTCACGGTTCCAAATGTTCCAATGAGATATTTCCCGTCACTGTCCAACTTTTGAGATTTGAATTTTAGATCGACGAGATCTCTGTTTATTTTAGCATGATATTAACGGGTCTCTAGGAAGATCCCTTTGAAACCAATTTTTAATTACCGTTCTCTAATTGGCACGGAATTTATTACATTTTATCCCTTCAATTGACTTTCGTTTCGAATTTTGAGGTTTCGCGGTTGAAACTTGGGACTTGCAATAAGGATGATAATTTTGTTTTGTTTGTTTCATTGTTAACGGAATTTATAAGGGTATTGTTTTTAGGGTTCCGTATCTCAAAAGAAAAAAAAGGAACCGTTATAGGATCACTTTGTTGTCCGTCCGTCAAGAGCCTTTATCTCGGGAACGGGGAGCAAGAAATGAATTACACAGTTCTGCGGTCTCTTGAAGCTGTAAAAAACCAAACCTCTATATCAATGCAATTAAAAGATTCGGCCATTTATCTCGCATTCTCCATACATTTGTAATGGGAATCAAAATGTTTAGGGTACTTCCCGTTGACCTAGAATCACGAAATTTGGCTAAAAGCAAGAATTTGTAGCACAAGTACAGGATAAAATCCGAAATCCGTATAATTGTCGCACAATAAGAGTTCTGCGCCACTAGTATTCTTAAGTACCTAAGATCATAAATGGGGGAGCATCCTTTGTGAGGAAATCTCAGTGTGCGAGTCCGACTCGCACTTGGCCGGTTTATTATTATATTTTTAAGAAAATATTTTGTGACTGATAATAAAGGCTTATTTAGGTTGCGTTTCTATCATAAATGAGCGAGGGAGATTAGTAAGGGATGTGTTTGTTAAGAATCAACGAGATCACTACATTTACAGAGCGACAGAAACAATTAGATATTAATGGAGGGTGCCACTGAGCCTTAGCAGGCATTTCTGGTTCAAAGCCTTTGAACCAAGAGCACCTTTATTATCAAATAGACAGAGAAATAAATGATATTTATTTTATTCGAACCCCAAATGTTCATCATGTATGAAACTTATATAAAATTGAAAACATATTTTTTTATTATTAAAAAATAATTTAGAACCAGGATTTCATGCATTTTTATAACAATATCGCGGAGGTTTCGTCACTGGTAACTTCTACAGTCGATTTTGTAAACATTGGGGAACTTGTCTATTTGAAGCTTGGTTACCTTTACCCCCGACCGGGGAAGGTCATTCTGGGGGGTTATGTGGAACTCTCTCCTCCCACAGCTCCCTCTGCTTATCAGAGGGGGAGAGGAGCCTACCCACTAAAAACACACCGGCGTGACTCTCTCATCCGTTAATGGGGGACGTCATGGGGTCGCAAGCATTCTACCACGACGTTCCCCCGACTGCCCCGGCCATTACGCCAGCAGCACCCTCTCCCCAAAGGAAGAAAGGATCGGCAACGCAATCTTCCTTCCTCCAGACATTTAGGGCCTTAAGTTGTGGGTCCCCAACCCATCGGCTCTACTGAGGGAGTAGTCGATTAATATATTGTAATCTCCTTCTCCCCAGTCGTCTGCGCCGGAGCGGGTGTGCATCAGCTCGCTCTTCGCCTTCCTGCTCCGCTACCTCTTTTTTCTCTATAACATGTTCACAAAATGCGTACAGCGTGTCAGCGTTCCATGATCTCTCGCTGCTCAACATGCCAGACACCACATTGTGTTATCATCATCATCAAATCATTCACCCCCAAAACCGTCAACATTTCGTGTCGCTCTACGGCCCAGATAGGGCATTCCGCTAAAGTGTGCTGGGCCGTATTGGCCTCTCCACCACAATGATGGCAAACCGATAATGGTTCCCGTCCAATATGATGCAAATAATGACCAAAGCAGAAGCTTGGTTACCTAACCTAACCTTGGTAACCTAAATGGGACGCGTCTGCCAAATAGCGGCAGTTGTGCTTAAATTGTTCTTCATTTTATGAATCATGTTTGACTTATTTTATGAATCGGAATGACAATTTAATAGGCGACGTACCAATTTCCAAACAAAATCCTGGCCCACGTCGAGTTCAACACTTAACGCTTCATAAAAATGCAAAAAAAAACCCACCATTTCTTATTGTTTTCATTTTATTATTTGAAAAATATGGAGTATTTGCAAAAATGTTTGGCCCACCCTATACAATCCTAGCTCATAGCGTTTATTGAAATCTCGGAACACAATGAACTTATTTATAATTTAGAGAGATTCACCGTAACCGTAGTAGATCAATGGAGTATTCGAAAAGTTTAAGTATAAAACAGTAATAAGTAACTTCAAAAGTAATTATTTTGAACATGGCTGTGTATTTCGTTACTCCTTATTTTAATTAGAATCCAGTTTGAGAATCACGTTTGTACATTTCAAAATATAATGAATTAAATGTTGTTTTAAAAGTTTACTTTATGAAGCGTTAGAAAAGACAGATCATTATTTGTCTCGATATTGAAAAAGGCGCCATTATATTTGGCCTATTGACTACAATAGTCCTGTCTGTGATGATAGATGATAGATATTTTTGAGAACTGGTACAGGTAAGAACTTGTAGTACGCCGCTTCGTGGTTCACAAGACCATATTGAAGTGCAAGTTACTGATGTATAATTCTAGCTACGAGATTGTCTGTGCA
Organism: Lathronympha strigana; assembly: GCA_949128165.1. Taxonomy (NCBI): domain Eukaryota; kingdom Metazoa; phylum Arthropoda; class Insecta; order Lepidoptera; family Tortricidae; genus Lathronympha; species Lathronympha strigana. Next base: position 18,174,232 of record OX421917.1, on the reverse strand, counting down.
AGTACTCGCCGTTAGCAAGATGAGAATAACCAGAAATTATAAGCCTGAGTGACTCTCCCGGACGGCGGCATTCCCGACAAATGTCGACTGTACCGTCCTTCTGGTAGTTATTCGTCATGATGACTTCGTCTGCAATTGCACAGGCAAAATCCTCGGTTTCTCCAAAAAGGTCCCCGAATCGTAGACATTTCACCGACGCGAGCAGGGCTACGTCTGGCCCCGTGAGGGCCCTGTAGAACCGCCCGTGCAGCTCCTTACTCTTCCATATCATCTTGCGATCCTCGGTGCTTAGTCCCACAGGTTTGCGCCAGTTCTCGTTTTTATTTTCTTAAAAATTATTTACATACAAATACCGATACCTGTGATACATACTCATCAGATACGGGGACAGACGACCTGGTTTTTAAGATTGCTGAATTGTGAAGAAAATATGAAGATTGTTTTCAAAGAGAATATAATATGTCCATGACTGTCATTATTATTATGTAAAAAAAAATTCATGAGTTAATTGAAAACATGGAAATTAATTTAATTGACGTTATCCTCACTCCAAAAGGAAAAATGTATACCATAAGAAAAATAAAACGGGAACCCTAAATTTCAGATATACAGTGAAAGAGATGTTTGTAATGCATCTATAACCGTCGAGGCTAATTTTCAGAGCATTTTAAGAGATGCGGATAAAAGTACAAATACTTGCCATCGGAATTATGCCAGAAACGATATTGAGCGAGCAATGCACGTGTGTAAAAAGAAGGTATGCGAAACGATGGATCCGATCCAACCCATATATGAAGAGGCAATGTCGTCGCTCAACGAAGACCACATTGTATCTTCGACCCCCAGTTTTGAGGCGGTAAAAGACGGACTATATAATATTCGAAAAAAATGCCTGAAAGTGAAAAAGTTGATATTTAGAAATTTCAAAGACGTAGAACCACAACCTTGTGCCTGAAATGTTCAAGGAAAATTTAATAATATCCGATGAAGGGACAAACGATAAAATTTTAGTATTTAGTTCCAAACAACCAGCAGACGCCATAAAACGAACAGCCAGATTTTTAGGAGATGGGGCATTAAAGGTAACACCCGATCCATTTTCACAACTGTACATCATACATGCTGAACTCAATCCTAACTCCGACAGTTGCAATACAATAGTAAGAAAGAAAGAAAGAAAGAAAAAAAAATTGTCACGGTCACGGAAATAATTACAATATAGTGTGTACAATACAATTTCAGTATTATATAGGTACTATGCGTGACAAAAGGAACGGGCTCAGCATATGTTACGTCAGCTTATAACTGCGCGACGCTGGTTTTCAGTCCGTCCCCTTTTCACCAGAACACATCGATACCTCCTACGTATACTGAGCCAAGTGACTTTTTTACGATTTTCGTTTTTTTGCATATTTGGGATCAAAATATTGATATCTACATGCTATAAAAATTTCATGGCGAAATTACTGCTAGTTTTCGAAATAAAGTGACGTATACTGAGCCAAGTTACAACGTTTTTTCAATTAGAGCATCGTATACTGAGCTAAGTCACTTGTACCACTATACGCGGTACACGTATCGGGTGCAAGTGGCAGTTGGCTCAGTATGCGCGAACCGGATTACCGGTTTACCAGTAATTTGACTGGATTTGGGGTCCGGGTTTTTTACCGAAACCTGAATGAACTGGAAATTATTTGATAAAACTCACTTGTAGGACAAATTGAACTACAGGACTTTATTGTCTTCTGTTACCGCGATTGTTATTCATTGAAATTAAACACTTTAGAACGGATTAATCGCGTTTATTAACACCATGATCCTACGTTTCGAGGTTCTCTCAGTCATCATCTTAACCCTGTGAAAACGAGTGCTGTAAAGGGCTCGAAACGTAGGATCATGGTGTTAATAAACGCGATTTATCCGTTCTAAAGTGTTTAATTACAGGACTGTAATTTTAATTAAGATGTAACATTTAATGACTTTGTTCATAGCAATAAAAATAAATTTAAAATTTAAAGTAAGACTTATTAGAAGCTATACCTACGTTCTACAAAACCTTAAGAGACAATTGTCTCACCTGCTCATATTTAAGGTAACTTTTGAAATAGCGATTTAGTTTTGTTCATCTACTGGAATATTTTGAAGTGACTCGTACAAATCAGGCAAATTGTAAACTGTCGTAGATTTAAAGTTCATAATATATTTTAACAAATACATATATATATATATATATATATATATATATATATATGTATATATTATTAATGTGGGACACTCCAATATTGATGTAAAATATTGGAGAATATTGGTGGAAACGAATTAGCGGATGAACGTGCCAGAAAACACCACTGGTGGCCAACCAAAACCGTTCTGCAGAGTCACCAAACAGGAGATAAACAATGTTTTCTGCTGAACCAAGAAAATATGAGAACAAGCGCAGAGTGGAAGTCCGTCATAGGAAATACACACTCAAATCCAAGGGTTCAACGACAAAAATACTAAAGAGCTGCTAGGGCTCAAGAGACACAAAGCCTGTGCACACACACATGTTTATAATGGGCAAGAAAAAAGATGCAGCATGCAAGTTCTGTCAGGAAGCAGAGAAAACTGCGATGCACATTATCTACTCCTGCGGACCACTAAATCTTAATATTTAAAATAAGTACCTATACTACCTATCCACCATGGTAGGCTTGTACCTAATACCTTATGAGGCACAATATTACACCCCAACCAAAGAAACTTTCTGGATGCAACGGGAATCAGTAATGATTTATAAACGGCTGCCACGGTAGATCACAACTGGTCGATGCAGCATCTTCAATAGCCCAAAAGCAATAACAAATATTTCGGTGATTTTAAAACGAATTTGAATAGCGATAGTATTTTAAAGTGGCAATGGCAATACTGATATCCCGTCATCTTCAAGATAATTTTTATATTATAAACAGTAAAGCTCAAGATTTTTAGAAATAATAAAATACAGTTTGTTTGTTATAAAAATATTTCTGTTACCTACTGTATCTCAAACTAATAATCTTTTAAAAAGTAAATAATTTTACCTAAACTAGCTACTGTTTAAGAAGTTATAACGTACCTAACTATATGTTTTAATTTGTTTTATAGAAGAGTATTTTATTTCTATTCAATTTGGATTCCCTTTGTTATATTTTATAACACGCCTTAGTTAAGCTTATTCTTATAGTTTTTTGTGTTAAAGGTAATAGAAAATTATTGGTTTTGTAGATGTACACTAAGTAATGGGAATTAAGACTTTGACATAATTAATCCACAATAAACGTTTAAACAGTACTATACCGATAATAAATGTCGGCTGTGATAAGTTAATTTACCTTTATAATAAAAGTAATTTTAGTGTAAATTCGTTTTAAGTTTTGTTTTTCAAACGTAATTTGCTTAAATATCCTAGATACATATATTTTTAAGCCAACTATAATGTCCATAACATATACAGGAACCTCAACGTATACTGGTACACAATGCATGAATTCAGGCGTATACTGGTACAAGTGACTAATCAAACGAAAACTAACAGATAAAATCCATTCGAGTAAGAGCTTTGAGTTTGTTTAGGTACTAAATGGTACATGACACAAAATAGACATGTAATATACTAAAAATATATCCATATTCATCTAGTCGTAGTTTACTACGTATACTGGACCAAGTGGTAGTTGGCTCAGTTTATCAAAAACTGGAACTCGAAAATTTCACGTATACTGGGCTAACTATCATTTTTTCAAAAACTACTATTAATTTCGAAAAAGTAAATATGCACATTTATTCAAAATATATTTGTTAAATATACTTGAAAATTTCATTAAATTATTCCAACGTATGAGTTAGTTATGGAACTTTGTACCTTTGAACAGCTCTCCTGTAAAATCATGATTTTGCACTTGGCTCAGTATACGTAGGAGGTATCGACATTAACATTTTGCTGCTTAGTACCGGTAATCTATGCCCTCCTCCCAAACAAAACCACAGACGATGTTCGACTATTCAAAATTTTTAAACAAAACTTAGGCCTTACCATTAAATATTTCAAATCTAACTTCAATATTGCAGTAATAAATGCAGTGATAATAGTTTTTCCAGATGAAGTAAAATCTGGGTGTTACTACCACTACAATAAGGCAATTTGGAGAATGGCAAATTAAAAGGGCATCAAACGAAATGTAGATGCACAAGTTATCCGTTTGATAACGTATATAGCGCTGCTGTGTACAGATTACATTAATTAGGGGTGGGTAGGAGGGCTAGACAAAATCCACATTTTTTGGTAAAAACACAAAAAAATCTTTTGTTTAACTATCAAGATTAATACTATCAAGATTTTTGGATGGCAAGAATTACTCCGCAGGTATTTGGATGCGCAGAGCAAAAACAAAGGACTAATAACCGAATAAAAATATGAATAATAATTTAGAGGGTTACCTTAAGATCAAATTAACAGAAAATTGTGTAAAAAACCCAAAATCTATGAAGTGATCGCTATATTAAAAAAAGATTCAAAGTAATTTGATCTTAAAATTAAAAAAGCTGAAGCTCGACTTGAATAAAAAAAGCCAAGAAATGTTGATGTCCTATTTGACAAAAGTTTGAAAAATTTAGGAACTGATTCATTAAAAGAAAATACTTTGGTTTACGAATTTTTGGAAGAAGCTGTATTTTTGAGTAATGCAAGAAACAACAAAGTGGAGTTTGCGTCATCTGGTTCCGAGAACTCTGACAAAGAAGAAGAACTTGTGGCTTATTCTTCATCGGATGTATCTAATGAGAAAATATAATTTTCTTACTATGTATTTTATCCGTATGGAACTGAAATTTATGTTTCTATTATGTTTGAACGGCATCCTGCCTTGTGCTACCTGCGTTGTACTTGAAAAAACTGCGAAGATTTCGGACTTTTTTTACTTTTGAAAATTTAATAAAAAAACGTTTTTGCTCCGTATTCAATGAATAAAAGAAGTTTTCTTTAATAAATAATAATTTACTCTGTACCTAATATGTTTAACTTACTTATATATATTTTTTCAGTTTATTTTTTTTTACTGGTAGCTTCCTCGCTCAACGAATAAGCATTGCGATTCAGCGAGGAAACGCTGCCAGCGTCCTCGGCACTATGCCACAGGGGCCATCCTTAGATTTAGATTTATAGTATTATATATTTTCTAATTAAGATAATTTTTATTTTTTTCCTTTGTAGGGTAGCTTTTTGTTTAGTGTTGTGTTTTTCGTGTCTCATAAAAACTTTTTATTCCGTATAGAAATTGAATAAATAAGATAAATGAATGTTTGTAAAAAATGACCTTTTTCTCGCAACCTGTAGATAATGTTTTTTCCAAGATCTGTAAACGCCACTATCATTAATTTAAAATCGATGGAAGGTCTGAAGATCATTTTCGTGTAACAGTTCGGGATCTAGTAGTTGACCTCATTGCCTTAAAAAAAATACAACCTGTATTTTACACAATTATACAAGTTGTATTTTGATTTCTTTTAAATAAATGATTGGCACTATTGGCAGTCACCTATAAATACAAGCTCACTGGTTTGCCTATTTTTTTTTTGACCCGTCTCTAGTATTCCCTTATACAAAATCATAAAACTAAAACTGTTAAAGGATCCATCCGTTCGTACGTCTTGCGACTTGAACACACAAGCTGGCAAAGTCATGTTTAGACCGTCAAGTTGCTTTTCGGATAAACCGGTTAAATTCAGGATTTTATTAAGTTCTTAAAACGTTCGCGTTCTTTTGATAATTCGGAGTAAAACCGAAATAAAACCGGTATTAATCGGTATTTTTTAAACCGCTTCCGATCCCTGCGTCTGACGTCGTGACTCACGAGCTCCAGCAGTAGGCGTTAGATGCCAAGCAAAGCTCACTGTCTGGCGGCTTCGGCAGGAAACATCGTTACTGACGTTGCGTTGCTCCCACATTAATACATTATACCTATGGGCGGGGCACATTGCACGTAGAACCGATGGCCGTTGGGGCGGAAAGGTTCTCGAGTGGCGACCGCGTACCGGAAGGCGCAGCGTGGGTAGGCCCCCCACAAGGTGGACTGATGACCTGGTGAAGGTCGCAGGAGTCCGCTGGATGCGGGTGGCGCAGGACCGGTCATTGTGGAAATCTTTGGGGGAGGCTTATGTCCAGCAGTGGACGTCTTTCGGCTGAATGATGATGATGATGACCTATGTAGTTTAAAATTGTACGAAACTCCAAGACGCATCACCACCGCACTGTTCACTCAACTTGCCATCACAATGCTTTATTACACAGTCTTGACACAGCCTTGGTCGCTCGTAGTATCTCTATCCAGTAAGGAACGGTGTGTTCACCCAGAGAGTTGTTCACCAGACTTTATGGTGAAATTGATAAAAAAACGAGAAATAGTAGGTAGTAGAACTGTAGGTGTTTTTAAAATATGATTGGAGAATTTTGTATTATTAATAACATTTACATCAACGATAATATTAATCAAAAATGTCAGTTCTGTCACATCCATTATAAAGTGACGTATACATATTGGAATAAGCAAAAAGTTTAAATATTTTAAACAAAAAGTATGAGAAACTAGTAGTAAATATACCTAAATCGACACATTTACATAATTTGTGTATCGTATGATATTGTTTTTTTTATTTTATATATTGTAGTATATGTACATATACATATTGCCCCCTATAGCATAAAAAAAAACTTTAAAAATATACAGACTTGTACTATACATTTTTTAAAGTATACTATACTTATTTTAGGCTATTGTAGGACAAGTATGCTCCAATGTACACACGCGTTCAGAATTGCATGGGCAGTTTATGAATGAATTCATTCATAAATTACCCATGCACTTATGAACGCGTATGTACAAACGAGGTTTAACATTTTACAGTACACATGGTGCTACTTTACCGCCCTAGGGCGATAATGAGCACTTTACGTGCCTGTGTCGAATATTCAAAGCGACATATGTACTGTAAAACGTCGTACGATACACGTGCGAAGAGGTAATTCGCAACTCGAGTCGATTTAAAACACTCCCTACGGTCGTGTTTCAACTTATCGCCACTCGTTTCGAATTTCCTCTTTTTCACCCTTGTATCGTAATGTACTATTTCAACACACTTGCTCGTAACGAGGTTCTTATCGTACCGCTTTTAGGCTCATAATCCTAGATATTAAACACGCATGCTTTTTCATTATATTATTGAACTAGTGTTGTAATCAGATAACCCTATCAAATTAAGTTTGTACCCTACGAGACTAAGTTACGTACACAGATAATACATTTAAATTTTGTCGGATTGGAAATTTATTTATTTTCCAAATAAAGTACGAGTATACACTGTTTTTAGCCGCATTATAACTTATGCCTTAAAAAGCAATATCTCCGTATTTAGTTGAATACATGGATTAAAACCTTCTGAATTATTGAATATACGTGAAATTGTATTAAATTATTCAAAATTCACATTAATTTGTGCTTCAAACATAAATAATTTCATTTTTTATTTTGGCTGTTTGGCGGGCCTTTGCCTCAAATTTGCGCGCGCAACGCGATTCGAAAAAAATTCACCAATGGCGCGCTTATTTACGGAAAACATTTTTGATTGTTTTTTCGCTTTATTATTATGGTAAAATGCAACTATAATAGAATTAGAAGTAAAACTATAGGTAACAATATGTGGATTAGGCTCATCTGAAACTACAAAACGCGGCGCGGGTGCTATCATGAAAATCTAGTTGTACTTAGTAGAGTTAGTAGTGATAAATATACCTACTTATTTGTGACGTTAGCTTCGGGATTCATTAATTGAAAATGTAAAATATTGTCATCAACGGACGACGAAAAAGCATCGCAAGAAGCTTCAAGTACCTAGTTCATAAAGGTTAGTGACACTCATATGCTAATTACCATGTAGGCATTCTGATATGATTTTGACAATTAAGTTAACGTATTTAACAAAAGTTAATAACCTCGAATTAAATTTAGATTTTTACTTACATGTGTGTTGAAAAATGTCGTATGACACGTGTGTGCATGGCCATTGCAACTATTAACAGCAAACTTTTATTGCTATTAATAACAAGATTAATGTCATACGAAACCAAACTCTGCAATATTTTGTACTATTGTTAACTACCTTGTTTTTTTTTCAATAAAACAATTCATGGAACGAAACCTGTCCTTTTATTTCCCTTTGTTCTCGAGCTAGCATCTTCAATCCTAGCAGGTGTGGTCGACAGCTACGGCTAGCACCTTCCAACGCAATAGCACAACAATGGCCGCATTTACCGCATACTGTCAGTTGTAGTGGTGTATGCCACCAACTGTAACGTAAATTTCACAAGCACCATAGCACACGTGTATCACAATGTACTATTATCTATCGCCACCTTTCAAAAACATGCTTTCATTATAATGTGAGCAAAATCACATGCGTTTCTTTTTATCTTGTTTTCAATATTCCCGTCAGATAGACTACTAAATTAACTGTTTTAAATAGGCGTTAATTTTATATAATGAGATGAACAATAAACGCTGTATAGTTAGAAAGTGGCGAATTCAGAAAGTGCCGTACACAGAAAGTGGCATACGCAGAAAGTGGCATAGTCAGAAAGTGGCATACGCAGAAAAGTGGCGTCTTAAGAAATTGACGGCATTCGCCTAAATGGTCGTAAGAGCTGCCTGCGAAGATACTCCTTAGGATTCTTATTGTTATTTTAATCGTATTTTTTCCTTGGTTAGGTTTTTTCCAAATTAACAATTATGTTTTAAATATATGTAATATTTTTTAACCGCCTTAGGCCGCCAAGCCCCCACCAAAATATATTTCCATGTCATGTTTGTAAGCTATATTTTGATGAATAAAACAATAAGCTACCCAGACACCACGTTCAAACTACTGAAACTACCAACATTCATCAAGCTGTTGTAAGTGGACATTGGACTTAAATCAGTTTAAAACAAAGCGAAGTAGATACGGATTATAATAATAAACTAATTGACAGAACATAACCACTTTTTCAGGATTGAGCTGAGGACCCCATACCCGGTTTATAATTTAAGACCAGAAAAACTAACTTTTTCTACTCGCCTACTTTAATCTGTCAATTACGAGTAGGTACATAGACAAAACTATAAAATACTTTTCGATATTAGACAGTCCAACTCAACTTTCGATACGCTGTAGGCAACTATAATAATTTCAAAAATAGAATTTCATACAAATTCTATACTTATTTGCGATGCCGCCTGCGCCTGTGCCGACCGCGCCCCCCGCGCCGGCCTGCCGGCGTGCGCAATTACATCTTTTTGTGTTACATCCGTGTTAAGTCAATGAAATTGAATGATGAAATTGCTCCTCCATAGATGATGATGATGATGACTCGTGGAAAAAGTATTATATACAATCGTAACATAATTAAGTTCTTCAATCTCGTACCTTACTTAGGCCACTCAGCAAGCTTCGTGGCCTAAACACGGTACTCGACTGAAAAACTCTTCATTATATCACGATTGTATAAAATACTATTGCTCTCTTCCTTTTCTTTTAAGTATCGTAAATAATATTATATTATAACTAAAAATACCAACAAATAAATTATCACTTGGTGGTTTCTTTTATAAAAACATGCACAAAGGCAAAGTGAGAAAGACAGGTGAGGATTTGGTCTTTAATTAGAACGAAAGAAAAATCGAGTTTACTTTCAATGGACTTGACTTTACGGCTTTTGCGGTCAATTTTGTTTTAAATTGTATTCTTCCTTCTTTTTTTAAATAATAACAGGCTGTCATACAAACAGCGCTGCAAAATCCATGACAGCCTACTAATTGAACTACAAATTGTAACTAAACACTTACAAATAGCGTTAATACAAATGGAAACTGGTCTAACCCTCGGCCGGGCCTTGGTTTAATTTCAAATGAAATATTAGACTGCCATTTAATTAAGCAATTAACTCCGTGACAGGACGAACATCAGTCACCTGGTTTATCATTCCAGTGCTTTATCATGTCCAGTGATGCGTTGTTGCCGGGAATGTTCCCGTAGCATCATCATCATACTCATACCGAAACGTTTATTCATAACACATAAGTTTTTACTAGTACGGGGAACAGAAGACGCTTACTCAATGTTTCATTGTAGTTACTTTATTGTAACTTATAATGTATGTACCAGTTATTTTCTATGATAAGTTAAACATGTATCATTTATTTTGATAAGCAATATTGAGCCACATGATGGTTAATAAAGTTATTTTTATTTTATTTTATTATTATTTTATAAGGAGGCGCCTGAGTTTATCATTTCAGCGCTGTATAATGCATAGTGATGCGTTAAATTGTTGCCAGGAATATACCCGTAGCATCATCATCATCACTATCATACTCAAACGTTTATACATAAGGAGCCACCTGATTTATCATTCTAGTGATCTATCATGTCCAGTGGTACGTTTTTGCCGGGAATATTCCCGTAGCATCATTATACTCAAACATCTATTCGTTTAACATATGAAAGAACATGTAAAACATAGACAAATCAAACAGCACAAGTGTTTACGAAAAATATAAAATATCAGATAGTAGTTTTTTTTCAGCCCTGGGCACCAGGGCCTTGGTAATTTTTTCTGTGGTATATGACATCTCTTTCAATTTATAAGGGTGCTAAATTAATTTTAATTATCTTCCTTTACAAAAAAATCATTCAATCGTTTAAACATTGATTTTAATGTTTAAATTACAACTACCGGGTTGGAATTAAGCAGTTTTGTTTGGAGGAATATTCCCATACAAATGCCTATGGACATTTACAACAGGAACTCGGTCTAAGCACATCACTAATCATACCCCTAGTTTATCATTCCTTGCTTCATCAGCCTTGCAATGTTCACTAATATCTCAGGCCCAATCAATCTCAGTTTAAGACGGCACAGTTCAAGGTTATTGTTGTTGCTGCAGGTACCAAAATATATTCAGAACTGGACATAAGTCACCCTAGGATGACCGCCGAGGATCCGTCCGACGCTGCGATCTTCAGTCGTCAGCGAACCTTGTTGAAACATTTGTACTTTACAAAAAAGCAGCCATCTTTTTGAGAAGCAAGGGTCTCGGATCTTGGTGACCTTCCATTAAGAGTCCTATAACAAAATCCGCTCGCTCGCATTTCAATATTATTACCACCAGTTGCGAGCCGACACGCATCTGTGTGCGGACACACACTACAATACAATCAGGAATACAAACTCATTATCGCCATCCTATTCGAACGCCATAGCAGGTGCGGTTAGTGCGAACGGGAGCGAACATTCATTCATAGTATGTAGCACCGTCGCAACTCGCAAGGCCATTAGCTTGACGCGCGGACCAAACATTGTTGATACTTACGTCCGAACATCAACTATTACTTCGCGTAGGTACGTGGTGTAGTGTTAGAAAATTTAATTTGTATCATCATAACTTCATAAGATTAAAAATAGTTTTATTCGAACGTCAAATGTCTCTAAATAGTATCCGATGTTATTTTGGAATAGAAATTTGTTATTGGTACATTTCTAAGCATACCTATTTACTAATAGGTATTGGTGATTGATTTTGGTGGGTGATGGTGATTTGGATATATTTTAGACAGGGATGTTGCGGATACTGGATTTGTGACATCCGCGGATGCGGATATCAAAAGGCACACATTCACGGATAGGGATGCGGATGCGGATCTTAGAGTAAGTACCTACATAAAAAACCCCGAAATATACAAATATTGTACTGTTTATTCGAATAAAAGGAAACAAACTTGTCATTGCTTGTCGCTATCTGTCAAGGGCGTAAGGACTCGATCGATGAATCTTGAAAACTAACCCAGGAAAGATACGGTTTTGACAGACATTAAATTATAATAGCCTGATTTTCTCAAATTACGTTCGAATGGGATATTTATAGATAATATATGCAAAAATCCTAAAAACTTTTCTTCCGGAAGTAGGCAGAAAGTAAAAAATAAAACTTAACTAAGTCGATTTTTGAAATTTACGGTAGTAAATACTTTCCTTGTTTGTGAACATGACGACATATTTGTCTTCTATGTGTTAAAAGCAAAACGGAAGAAAACTTATAGACGTAAAACGGTAATACTTACAAAATGTACGGCGTGGGTGATAGATGTGTTATTTCGCTAGAAACAAATGGTAATAAGTAAAAAATGCTTCTGACTCACTTTAATCAACTTTATTTTTAAAAGCACTAAGTATATTTTTTTGAGTTACAGTTTTTTTTGTCAAATATCCACTTCTGACACATCATCTGATAGGTCCTTAGAAATAACTTAAAGGCTTCTTGATCAAAAAGTCGGGAGGTCTAAAAAACCGGCCAAGTGCGAGTCGGACTTGCCCGCCGAGGGCTCCGCACAAAAGTAGCATGGAACTCTCAGTGTGCGGCAGTTATACGGTTTTCGGATTTTTTCCTGTACTTTTGCCAGAAGTTCTTGCTTTTTGTCAAATTTCGTGATTCTAGGTTAATGGGAAGTACCCTATACCTTTTGATTCCCACTGCAAATGTATGGGAATGGCCGTATCTTTTGATTGCGTTGATGTAAAGGTTTGGTTTTATTTGCAGCTTCAAGAGACTGCAGACCTGTGTACTTATGTGGTATTAATTTTAACTTGCAACCTTTACTCGTTCCCGAGATAAACGGTCTGGACTGGACAGACAGACGGGCGGACGGATAACAAAGTAATCCTATAAGGGTTCCGTTTTTTCTCTTTGAGGTACCGAACCCTAAAAATGTGAAAACTTCAGGAAGTTAGGAAAATTATTTTATTTTGAACAAATTTGGTTAAGCCTTTTTTGCCAAAAACTATAATTACAAAAATACAGTTAAGTGCCTTGATATGTGAAGGCACTTATGCCTTTATTCTTGCACAATATTTTCATCGTATAACGGTACAGAACCCTCAATTATGCGTGGTCCGACACGCACTTGGCCGGTTTATTTCCGGATTTTGCTCATATAGCAATATGATTATCCCTGACTAGGGTGGTGGCACCAGTAATGGTCAAGGAACCAGTAACGAACAGTCTCTTTTATTATGAGGAAATAAGGTTCATACATTTATTTTGTGTCAACCAATTGACAACCATATGATGATATTTGAATTAAGAATGAAGTGTTCATCACCCGTGTCTGTCAGCTTAAAGTGTTAATAATGGGTACCGTCACCTTAATAACATTTCTCCATACTGTCCCTCTTGCTACTCACACGTCAGTTGAAAAATTGAAACACTTCCGTTCAAACGCCCCGTAATTCGCGGGCTCTAATGTAAGGAGGGTTAGGGAAGGAGGTCCTTATTGGGGATCAAAGTATATGACAGCCCGGTAATTCGCGGGCGTGAGTTACGAAAGAAGGTTAAAGTATCAAGAAGGGTTGGTTGCGGTACAATCACATTCGATAAAATTATTAGATTTTTTTATTTCATACAGGTCTATATATAATCAAAACTGTAAAATACTTTCGTTAGTGGTTGGTCGCGGTCTATTTACTTTCCCAAACGCTTCCAGCACTTCCTAGCGCAACAAAACAAACATATTGTACAGTCCACAGAGAACAGCACAGGTCCTACCTCTACGAGCGCACGCGCGGTACTGAGGACTCAGCCCGCGCGCATCGGAATTTATACACCATTTGAATATTTAAAAAAATAAACCGGAATTTAAAAAAAAAAAATGTATTTTTCGACTTCAACATGAGCTTAATTGAATAAACTTTAATAAATTTACTAAAACGGGGCTTAATCGTGTATAAACTTTGGAAACAAACCTCCGACGTTTCAAGGGCGACATTGCCCCCGTGGTCCCGGAGAAAGACTGGCTGAGGTTGACATCAACATCTTCTAGCTGCGCGGGTTTTACGAACTACCCGCACTTGGTCTTGATTATCAACTTGAACATTTTGCGCACTAGGGATGTGACTCTGTCGACACACTACACTCACGATGTCCGATTTTTGAGCAGGTGATATTCGATTACGTTTACATTTATCAATGACTGGATTCCATGTAGACGAGATTCTAAAACCGTCATCCCGATTGAAATTGGGGTATTTCTTGATTTCAATGGCTTCCCGTACTTTCCTACTATGGAAACGACGATCCGTTGAAAGGATTTTAGGGTTATGCAATTCAATCCAATGGTTTGGTCCAGAATCTAACAAATGTTCGGCAACCGCAGACTTGTATACCTGGCGATTTCTGACAGCTGCGATATGTTCCTTCACTCTTTCCGCCATGGTACGCTTCGTTTGGCCGATGTAGGAACTACCACAACTGCAATCAATCTTATAAACACCAGGTGACTGGTACGGGATAAAATCCTTCGGCGATCTTAGATTGCCCGAAATCTTGGATAAAGGGGTAAACACAGTTTTTATGGAGTACTTCGCTAGCACTGTGCCAATCTTGTCTGTCACCCCTTTCACATAAGGCAAAAATGCCGGTTGTCTCGAAACATCAGGACGCTTCTCTCTTGCTTTTCGTCTGGGCTGCCACTTCTAAATAAAACCATAAACCACCAACCAAACCATTTGATGTTAAATAAAACCATATGACAATATTATAACAACCCGAAAAAACATGTGTTTTCATGTATCGTGTTAAAAGAGCACGAACTCAAACTTTTGTCTCCGCGCGCTTTTCTGAAAGCAACTACCAGTAATTGTATAGTCAAAGTTAAAACACTGAGTTTTACTTAAATTAGAAGCTGAAATTTTAAATACTAGGAAATGAGCTATCAAACATAATTAGCAACATTCACATACAGTTCACCGTTTCTTCGTAGTACAACGTCAAAAATCAGCTTTTGTTGCTTTTCCGTACAAATCGTATTGATGGCCTCTTAAGTAGTTAGCTTTTTACCATTTCCATATAATAATTTATTTGTCGTTATGATAATAAAAATTTTACGTTATAAATATCACACCTAAAATTAACATTTGTGCATTTTTATTAATAGGTACCACGTTGTCAGTTGTTAAAGACACTAATCCCACAAAGAAAAGAATCTTATCAACAACGACTAAAGTACGTGGTACCAATTTAAATTATACAGAACAACCACATTTCTGCTTTAGCATCCCTCTGTTCTACATAATTCGTAAGAATTATAAATTGCTATAGTTATGTCTCCTGATTCATCTACATTTAAATAGTAATTTATGCGACTGTACATAACGAAGAGTCATTACACGTAACATAAGTGTGGATATAATAACATCACACGAGTTTAATGCCTAATTATGTATAGTTGCATACACTATTTGATCTACACACATATTTATTATTTATTTGTCCCAGCGCACGCAAATTTTTCGTAGATATCGCGAAACGTCTGGTTGATGTTACTGGTGACCGAAGAGCTGGTGGCTTCCTCGCACAACGTATCAGCATTGCGATACAACGAGGAAATGCCGCCAGCATCCTAGGTACAATGCCTCAAGGACCTACTTTAGATTTAAGGTAGGTAGAGGTAGGTAAGGTAAGTTAGGTAAGTTACACTTACTGTATATATTTCGAGAATAAATGTTTTTACTCTTTATTAAAACTTTATTGCAAAAGTTTGTACTTTTGGCGGGCTTAATGCCACTTATTGCATATCATAAGTGCTCTAAGATGGCTTCAGGAACCGTAGGGAAATTACTCGTACCTGCAATGTTACTGGTACTATTTGTAAAATATCTTTAGATTATAGATATAACAAAGGTACTAAGCGCCGTGGGACTCTATGACACTTAAGGCCTTTGTGCCAATTCCTGCCATTTTGAATATTTTCATAAACTGAATCGACATTTTTTTCAATGTACTTAATTAATGAACATGTCTATAAAATGTCACCTGAATTGGTTCATAAAGTCAAAGTCAAAGTTTAGAATAAAATTTATAAAATAAAAGAAAGTTATAACCAAAAAACAAAACTTCAGGTGTACGGCATTTTCCTTCGTTACATGGAGTTATTACGGATGCTGAGTGGTATAAACAGAGATTTGTTTAATTGGCATAAAAAGCTCTTTTTTCGTTTTATACGCGTACATATCCGTATATGTATGTACTATAATTGTGTATATCAATAAATAAAAAATGTGTGGGTAAAGATAATTAACATTAAGCTGGATTATACCAAAATACAGGTGATATGTTCAGTAGGGAATTTTAAAGTTACAGTTCGATTAATTCCTACTGGTTGGTAATGCTGGTCATTGCCTATGGTATCTGAAAGCATTTTAGAGCACTAAAGATATGTGCGTACTGCGTAGACAAGCAATCTTATGATTTAAATAACCCTGAAATAAAATAAGCAATAATACGTTTGCTAAGATGATTTGTGAGTACGAACACAATAATTAGAAAGCATCTACAAATATAATAAATGACCCGAATCTTCACACCTCACACGTGAAAACATTTAAAACTTAAAAGGGAATCGTCGAAACCCATTCGTCTTTTTTACGACTTAGATGCGTTATTCCATCGACATTCTATTCTCACCCTAACGCTAACGAAATACGGGTTATATTTACTTTGAAACAAGAGTACTTAGGGCTGTTTTTAGTTTGTGGAGTGCTGTTGAAATAAACGAATGGTATGTTTTGCTCTATATGCTTTGATGAAGTGATATATCTACAGAATCCGAACTAACTGTATGGGAAAAAGTTTGTTTTTCGCACTTTTACATGACGTCGTATAAGTCAAGTGGCATTTATACAAGTAAGTATCGCCACTACAACTTGAGTGACATTTACTTTGTATGGGAAAATTCCGGTTTTCTTTTTATTTGTGTGCTGCCCCACGTATCGGCCCGTTTTCTGCCTACTTTCGCACTTTTAAGTTATTTTATAGGAATTCGCTACAGTATAGTTATGTCAAACTAAAAAAGCTTAATCCTCTTGGCGTTTTTTACATGTAAAATCTTTAACTCTAAAAAGTATTTTATTCCAAAATAACTATAATAAAAAAAAGTGAAATTGCAGCCTTCAAGAGTTGATTATAGTTCGTGAATGAGCACACGCTGCTACTATACCAAGCCTTACCTATGCTTACAACTTATATGGAATCTGAAAACATCTCGTTACCTAGTTTGCGCTAGTAACAACGACATCTATTGAGACATTTGATAAACAAACTAAACATACTCCCGCCTTAAATCACATTATGTCATTTGAAATAAATACTAATGAATACATGATATAGCACATCCCTATAATATGCTAGTCACAAACGCAAGTTTTTAAATCTCTTAGCTTCGATAGCTTCTGTGAACTTGGGCACAGCATACTCCTCATTTCCATTTTTTTAGCCTATTTAAAAAATCTGACTGCCAGGGTTTCCATAGACCTGTTGTAGTATTATAAATTTCAAACGTACGCAATTTAAAATATTTTAGAATTACTAAAATTAAAGGCCTTAATTTCTTCTACTTTAACGCCCAAGGTTTTTCTGGCAACATTGTTTTCGTCCCTGTGTGTGAGTCGCCGCGTGTAAATTAAATACAGGCGTCGCACGCACACATGAATTCACTTTTGGCTTCAATTTAGACAGATTCATAGTATAAAGTTAGAAACCTATGCCTAATACCTCTATATCTCAGGTCACGTAAGTTCAATATAGTCCTCGAGTCAGCTAACCTTACTGCGTTTCCAATTCGACCTCCCCACAAAATTGACGAGACTTGTGTGTGATCGGGTCTGATTTTCGCCATGTCCGTCACGTAGGCAAAGTAGGTCAGCATCCACCGGGCTCACGACACGATTTAATCTTTCTTTGTTCTCGAGTCCGACCACCAAAACCACCGGAAATTAGGTATATATAGGAAGGTTTTACAATACAATACATAAACTACAAAAGGTGTAGGCAGTGCACATGAAGATACTCAAGTTTCAGTATCATGTTAGCAATTAGGTAAGTGGTTTAAAGCAGGGATGTAACGGCACATCCATTACGTATAGAAAAAGATATAAAGAAATAAATATTTGGGGACTATAATCACACGGATCGACCTAGTCCCAAACAAAGCAAAGCTTGTACTATGGAATCGAGACGACGATATACATATTATATGGATAAGAAGGTACATAAAATACATATATTAGAAAACGTCCACAATTCAGAAACAAATATCCGTAATAAACATACAAATAAATTCCCTTACCAGGATTCGAACCCGGGGCCTCCAGCTTCGTAGGCAAAGTCACTACCGACTACTTAGTCTAAAAAGGCCTTTAAACAGAAGCACATGTTTAAAGGCCTCTTTAAAGATTTTACCTTTTATTAAAAACAATCACTTAAAACGATATGAAAAAAAATCACATGTGGCTTCAAACTGTATTTAATATAAACACTGCCACGTGCTATGCTAGTCATTTTACACATTCCTCACACCTCAGATTGATATGTTAATAAACATGCCATATTTTTTACGGTGTAAATAAGTCGAAATGATTGATATGTTTAACTGATGGTTTCTCCGTAGTGCTTCATGATAATATTTATGTTAATGGTGATTGAGAGTTCCGTTCGAATGCAATGTTATATATTGTTACGTTTGAGGGGTGGGTACTTTATAAAAAATGCACTAATTAACCACTAATTAAAACTGAGGCTTTATTGCTACTTACAAGACACTAAACACAGTACTTGAACACAACTATCACACACTAGTTTATCGCACTTGTCACTTTTACTTCACTTCGATTCGCTCTTGATCCGCACTGTATCGCATTCAGAATTGAACTACCCTGTGGCTGCAGGCTGCCGCTATATATACCCGTCGGCGGTACTCCTGATGGTTCCAGAATGTTCCAGCCAAATCTCGCCTCGACAGGTCGGCTTCGATTCTAGGAAGTTCACGAGTAGGTACCTAAGTACTTCTCGCGATGCTTCTAGACGCGGCTGGGTACTAGGCAGGTGTGTCCGCGAGTATTCGAGAACATTCTCGACTCTTGCCGTCTCTTTCTATACTTCTCTTTCACACCCTTCTCGAATGTTCCGTATAGCTATCTCTTTCTAAGGGTGGTCTCTTTCACACAGTTCTCGAATGTTCTGTATAGCTATCTCTTTCTAAGAGTGCTGTCTCTTTCACTCCTTCGAGAAATTTCGCCATATACTGATTTGTACTTCAGGGGCCCATAAGGGGTCCTGAAAACGCCTGAAAACGGGTTTTCAGGTTATTGTGCCATCTGGTAGAGGGTGGCCTGAAACGAACTGAAAACATGTTTCAGGCGCCTGAAAACAACGGTAACTGGGGTAAATTTTGAATCTTCTAGTATGTGAAAGAGGCACCTCTAAAACGGCCTGAAATCACTTTTCAGCCTGCTGAAAACGCTTCTAAGGCATGAAAAATCACATTTGAAGTTTTGTTCACATGACCGGCGTAACACTACCCCCTCCTAAGACATGCTCGTCCCGAGCATCATCATTATTGCCGTGGTATCTCGCCAGCCGATCAACGTGAACAATCTTACATGGGCTTCGTGAATTTCGCTGTATCCGATACGTGACGTCGTTGATTTTTGTGACCACTTTATATGGCCCTTCCCAATTTGGAGATAGTTTCGGGGACTTCCCTTTCCTTCGCATCGGGTTATGTAGCCACACCAACGAACCTTCCTCGTACCCCATTTGGTTAGACTTCCTGTCATATCGAGTCTTCATTTTTGTGCTAGCTTGAAGCCCCTGTTCACGGACATGGACTAGGCTGTGAACGTCATCAATCCGATCCCTTAAATTGCACGCATATCGAGTATCTGTGGGTCGCCTAGTTGGGACATCAGCAGGTAAACGAATCTCTCTTCCGCTATTTCGGCTGCTCTTCTTTGGGCAACTAGACTGTATGTGACCACGTTCTCCACAACGGTAACACCGCGGCCTAAACTCACGACGGGTATCAATCGGCGCTCTAGTTGACACTTCACGCATACTGTAAAGCCTTGATGGTTTCTGGCGTGCAGCTTCCACTTCCAAAGCGTGGGCTATAGCATCCTTTAGCCTTTCGTGGTGCCCTAATCGAACTGCCGCCCGTACTTCTAAATCTCGTATTCCATCAACAAATGCCTGTACAAGCATGGTGTCCACGAAAGATCCCGATGTACGTTGGTACGCCTTTCTAACCAACTTCTCAATTTCGAGGGCCCACTGTTGCAAGGTCTCATTACGTTCCTGTGTCCTATTCTTCAACTGAGCCCGGTAAACGTGCTCCAAGTGGCTGTCACCATACCGGGCCTCCAACGCTTCTAGAAGTCGTTCATAAGATTTGTCTTCTCCTAAGGCTTCTAGTATTGCAAGGGCGTCGCCTCGGAGCGCTAGGATTAGTGCTGTCCTAGCCTGCTCCTTACTCCAGCCGTTCGCCTCGGACACAGACTCGAGCTGTAGCTTATACGCTGCCCACGAAGATTTACCATCAAATGGAGGTACCTTAAATCTTCTACTTTCCAGTACGGATGCATCAGAGACGCAGGTACTCGTACCACTGGCCACTTTTGTTTCCAACTTCTGGAGGCGGTTCTCATAGTTTTCGACTTTCTTCTTGAAGTCATCAACCGTGTCCTTGACGTCGTGCAGTTGAGTTTCTTGCTGAGAAACTTTCATTTCCAAGTCCGCTAGTCTTCTCCGGACTTCAAACATCTCTCGCTTCCATTCTGTCATGGTCTCACGTACCTCTCGAAGCATACTCGCCTGTTCTTCTTGTTTACGAAGAAGAAGTTGAGACTGTTCATCCTGTTTCGCGAGTTGACCACGTAGCTCCTCCTTCAGCTCTCTCGCTTGTTCATCCTGTTTTCTAGCTTGTTGCTCTTGTCTTATCGCTTGTTGCTTCAAGAGCAGAAATATCGCGTTGATGTCTACGTCTTGCTTGGCGGGGGCGGATGAGTCCGATGAACCGGCTTCTGGTGCCGGATTATTCTGACTTGCTGCAGCTTGGCTCCGTGTCTGAACTCCCATCGGCACGTCCTCACTGACTGCATCAGGACTCAGGGTTTTGTCTCCCGTAGACACGTCCTCACGTGGCGTAAATGGCATTTTCTATCCCACTTCTGACACCAAATGTTACGTTTGAGGGGTGGGTACTTTATAAAAAATGCACTAATTAACCACTAATTAAAACTGAGGCTTTATTGCTACTTACAAGACACTAAACACAGTACTTGAACACAACTATCACACACTAGTTTATCGCACTTGTCACTTTTACTTCACTTCGATTCGCTCTTGATCCGCACTGTATCGCATTCAGAATTGAACTACCCTGTGGCTGCAGGCTGCCGCTATATATACCCGTCGGCGGTACTCCTGATGGTTCCAGAATGTTCCAGCCAAATCTCGCCTCGACAGGTCGGCTTCGATTCTAGGAAGTTCACGAGTAGGTACCTAAGTACTTCTCGCGATGCTTCTAGACGCGGCTGGGTACTAGGCAGGTGTGTCCGCGAGTATTCGAGAACATTCTCGACTCTTGCCGTCTCTTTCTATACTTCTCTTTCACACCCTTCTCGAATGTTCCGTATAGCTATCTCTTTCTAAGGGTGGTCTCTTTCACACAGTTCTCGAATGTTCTGTATAGCTATCTCTTTCTAAGAGTGCTGTCTCTTTCACTCCTTCGAGAAATTTCGCCATATACTGATTTGTACTTCAGGGGCCCATAAGGGGTCCTGAAAACGCCTGAAAACGGGTTTTCAGGTTATTGTGCCATCTGGTAGAGGGTGGCCTGAAACGAACTGAAAACATGTTTCAGGCGCCTGAAAACAACGGTAACTGGGGTAAATTTTGAATCTTCTAGTATGTGAAAGAGGCACCTCTAAAACGGCCTGAAATCACTTTTCAGCCTGCTGAAAACGCTTCTAAGGCATGAAAAATCACATTTGAAGTTTTGTTCACATGACCGGCGTAACAATATAATAGGGATGACGACTAGGTTGAAAAACCATCATTGTAATTAGTCCGTCAGTTAGATTATCGAAAATGATAGGACACGTATTTTATCCTTTTTCACTACTAGGTAATAATTGTACCTAATAGTGACGTTACGCGAAACTTGAACGCATTGTATTTTCGTCATTTTTGATTTGACGAACAAAAGAAAAAATACGTGTACAATATTTTTTAATAATGTAAAAATCGGACTAAATAGATTTTTTTAGTCGTCTAGCCTATTACCTACTTAATGTGTAGGTACAGTCAACCAATTGGAACCCTAGGCCACTCTAAAACCATGTCAAAATGACAAGTAGTAGGAGATTTCTTACAAAGTGATGTGTAGCGTCACTATGACATAGTCCTACAGTGGCCTAGGGTTCCAATTGGTTGACTGTACATACATAGTGCCTATATAACTATTCGTCACATAATGGACAGTCAGGCGTGACTTAAGCACAACTTAATTTGGGCTGTAAAGTAAAAATTAGAATGATACTGCTAATATTCATATCTGTTATAATAAATATTCCTAACTCACGAATAGGTATTTTTCTACTCCAGTGCTTTTTTCTGTCAATTAGATGAAAACCGAAACTAACACTTTAGATTGTCAAGAATTTTGAGCAGTATTAAGAAGATTAAAAAATACTCTTAGACCACTTTAACCACAATTTTCCCAAGCATCATAATAAATAAATGTACTTAAAACTAATTAAAATCTTAAATAACCTTACTGAAACTAGAGATTTCTCGTAATAACAGACTTAATAAATGTAACAGCCCGAGGGCCGAAATGACTCCTAACCTCTCGTTTTACAACGTGGCAAGAGTAGCTTTATGAAATATTTATTTTCAGCCCTTGGTGGAAAACGTTACATTGTTTCCAACAAATTATTTTCCTGGTCCTAATGAGCATGGGTCAGTCGCCGGAGTAAGAATACGGGTAAAATGTAACGGTCGCTAGAAACACAAGTAGACATAAAAAAAATATTCAGGAATACACTTGTACCCTATTTAAAGAAAATAAATTCAGATAGATATACAATAATGTAAAGATAACGCATTTAAATGTACTGGTACAAAAGTATATTTATAATACGTAGGTAATTTAATAAATACACTCTGTTGTAGTAACCTTAGAACTTAGGTAAGTCTTGCCTGAGGGACTTAAATATTATTTAGTCATAAGTGGAAACCGTTTTAGGGCCACTTACACCACCTGGGGTTAGCCACATAATCCGGAGTTAAGCGGCTGACAACACCTAATTTTATGTTTTTTAAGCAACTTTTAAAGAAAAACTTCTTAGTGCAATACTGCACAAAAAAAACTTATTTCAAAGGTCCTTGACGGAGCAGATTTTAATTTCACGAAATCGGCTCGATAGTAAATAATTGCAAAGATTGGTTCTAAATTCATCATTAAACGGTTCTTCATCTTTATTTTTATAACTAAGGCGTCACGCGTGCAATTAAATTCACAACTAAGTACCTACCTATATAATTATAGTAATCTCCGATACAAATAGACAGTGTGCGTTGATTTAGCTGTTGTCAACCTCTTAACCCATCCACCGCTAATAACCACACGTTGTCATCACCCCTCTACGCGCCATTTTCGCTACAAAGCGGGAAATGCATGTTATAGACTAGCGGCGTAGCGCTACGAAAATCTTTAGCGGTGAATGTGTTTAGCGTTTTTTTTTATCGAATCTGACAGCTTAACTCCTGGTTAGCGGCTAACCCTGGGTGGTGCAAGTAGGCAGGTAGTGTGGTTTGTCTAAATTGATTATATGATTTTGCCTGTTTGTTTCCCAAGTGCAAACAAAATATCGGGAGATCACGTCTCAGTACTGATCGGTGCCTTCAACAACCAGCCACAAAAAAGATCGCATTGGGATCACTATTATTAGTATACTTACAATCCAGTTTATATGAGCATTTCTAAGGCTTCAAAAATATGTACACCATGAGGATATTTTCAATAAGGTATTTAAGTGTTTACATAGCTGCACAGATATTGATGAACTCGACAGTACACAGTAGGTGGCACATATAGATTCGAGTCTATACACGAATGTTGTTGTGTGACACCTCTCTAACTAAATAGCAAGATATACTGCCTCTCCCACCTAATTACTAAATTCATTACTTGTATGTAAACACACTGTATTAAAGCCAGCGTATCTTGTCGCGACGCAACGTCTGTCGTTTACCGTCTACCAGACTGGGTTACTTAATTGGAATATGTTTACGAGGTTACACACGTCATCGTATTGAAATTTGTGTGCGTAGCCAAGATGCTAATCGCTAATGCTAAGTCGCGATCGAAACGCAACTGTCATTATCACACTATGATACGCTCCTCAGCGTGAGCGATTGGCATCTTGGCTACGCACGCTGATTAGAATGGTATTAATATAAAATGGAAATCGATGGTGGAAATTTGAATGACTAGCCTGTGATATTTAGCCGTTAAGTTACGTATATATCTAAAACAGTCAGAGATGGGACGATCTGTCAATCACGTGATTCTTTCTATAGGAAGTGACTGATCGTCCCGTCCCGCCCCATCCCGTCCCGTCCGTAAGTCATCCTTTAATCAGTGTAAAGTTGTCCTGAAATATTCAATGCAATTGTTATAACTCTCAGGGGAATTAAATAGAAATATGACAGCACAGAAGAGTTTAAGTGGCATTAAAATTTACGTTCTAAGATGGAGCACTACTTACTTGATAATTCGAGTTTAATTTATAATTTTACTCCGAATAATTATTAAAGTCATTGCTCCGAGAGAAGCTCAACCATATCTTGAGGCTAACCAATCTGTCAACTCGAAAGGTCTTTGACATTGTGGAATTATGCGGGAACATGAATCTGTCTAGATCTTTAACTTTCTTGGTTTCACTTTAATTTTAGCTTAAGATATAGTTAAGTGTAGTTAGGATTTGTAAATTAAATAAATTGATTTATATTTGAACTCAACTCACAAAATGTGATGTGCTTTTAGCCGATTTAATAAAACACAGCTTTTGTGATTTTTGAGATGTTCAGCTAAAAACTACACTTTGACTTTGGTCGCTCTAAGATAGGAGATCTGTAAGTTTTTGATGATGCTCTAATCACCAATCCAGTGTGTGAGTTAGACATCTCTATATACATGTCCATACTGCTGTCACGTGGAGGAGTATGTGCCCCGCACCAGTGTGATAATCGCGTCAACGACTACCGTGGGCATGAAACAAATCCGTCGACTATTTGTGAAATGTGACTCGTCTACGTTTTAGATATGAGTATAATAAAATAGTGATTTAATTGCCAAGTGATTGTGAGGTATTTAAGGCCAATCTCGTTTTCGAAATATGATAAATATTGACTACTGCTAAAACTGCTTAAAAACATGAATTAGGTATTTTGTAGTTTAATATTCAATTCAATACCTAAACAAAACTTTCATCTAAATATGTAGGTATATCCGTAGAATTCATAAATATAAACTGTGGGGATCCAGCAGTCAATCAATCACATAAGGGCCCGGTCTCAATTTGAATATTTACATTCCCTCTTACCTTTCCGTTCGAACAACTTTATTGCAAACGAGATCGAATCGTGTCCTTGAGATGGAACAGTCAAATGTAAGCAGTATGAGTGAAATTGTAGTTTGTCTAATAAAAATATATTACAATATACCTATAAGGGGTACATATAATTATCCGCGAGGAAATAAAAATGAAGCCCTTAGGCGATCTTGCAAAATATACATCATGGCAATGCCGGAACCAAATTTTGAAACAAAAATCTAAGTGGCCTTTCGGTTTTGTTCATGGCTCAGTGAACAAATAGAATTCGACATGTTATCGATATTAAAACTCTACAGAGCGAACTCAAAATAAACAATTTAATTTCGCTTGTAACTTATGTAGCAGGTTAGAAAACAGCAGAATTTCCAATATTAGCCGCTTGTAGGGCGGCATCGGAATGCCTCCTACGAATGAATATGGTTCGCACCGAACACGAACTGATCAGGTGCTTCGAGTTGGTTTTGGCCCGGCGCGCTTAGCAAATCTATTAAGACTATGCATTGTAAAAGTGAAGAGAAAAACAGGATTTAATTTGTTATTAAAACAGATGTTTAATTATAAAACAAACAATGAATTTGTGTACGAGTATTTAAAGCTTATTAATTTGCATGTTAGTTTTTTTTGAGGCGTCATACACATACACTGGGACAAGATAATAGCGTGAGTGAGTAGTGAATGACACTCATGTTATGATTTTCATATTTTATGATTTTATGGAATGTTATGATTTTGAGCAAAGTAAAGCATCCGACTTTGTTATTATTAATGTATCTGCAGTTCAGTAATCATCTCTGAAAACTTGATCCAACGCCCTGTCATGCACTGGGACACCGATTCCATTTTTTCATAGTCACCCACTAGGCCATTTGAAATTTTGAATGTCATCCACTGGTACAATTTGCGATGTCAAGGTAGATTAGAATTATTTAGTAATGGTTGGAGAAATATACTGGATTATTCGAGAAGACTTGGAGAATTTCATTTACTATATTGACTTATTTATCACCATTTCAGCCTAATTTTGAAGACCACTGCTAAGCATATCTATGCCTCACTTTGTGTAGGTACACGAAATATAATTATTAAGTTAAACGTAGGTATTCAGCCAAAGTGGCAATGGGCAGGGCACATAGCTTGAAGAGCTGATGACCGTTGGGGAAAA
The DNA here is from genome assembly GCA_949128165.1 of Lathronympha strigana. Lineage (NCBI taxonomy): Eukaryota > Metazoa > Arthropoda > Insecta > Lepidoptera > Tortricidae > Lathronympha > Lathronympha strigana. The sequence continues at coordinate 18,147,512 of OX421917.1, read as the reverse complement.
AAGGTTTTCGAGTGGAGATCGTAGGGCGGCAACCTGCAAGGTCTAAAGACCTGGATAGGGTTGAAGGGGCTCGCAAGATGCTTGCTTTTATCCGGTCAATGTGGAAGTCTCTTAAAGCAATCTGTGTCCAGCAGTGGACAGTGGACGTCCTATGGCTAAAATTTTTGGTATTACGTATACGATCAAGAGCCTTATTGCTTCACTGTTAATATTTTACTGCTTTTCGCACAAGAGTTATATTCTATTAAACACAATATTTGTCTTCATTGACACAGGATCCTACACAGCAGATATGCTTCTGTCGGGTACCTGCCACTTCACACTGAAAAAACAGACAAGGTTAAATATAATGCTCGTAAAAAATATTAAAAAGATATCAGTACCTTTTCGGGGTACTTTGAAGCAATGAGGATTACCACGAGTCGATTTTCCGCTAGGGGCGCTAGTGGAATGTGAACGGAACATTTCAAACGTCACTTTACAATTCTTTCATATTGGCACAGGACCCACGCATAAGTGGCGCCGCCTGGTGAGCGAAAATACGGTAGCTCCCATTGGATACGAGTATGTGAATATGACTTCATTTCACATTTTATGAAGTTTATCGGTCAATCTTACACACATCGACTTAGTCCCACAGTAAACTCAATAACGCTTTTATGGGTACTGGATGACGATTTATAAGTAAGTATACGATTTAACAAAAGCGTGAAATAAATTCAAAATTCTTACGTGCCTTCTTCTCGGAATTATGGAAAACCCTTCCTTTTCATTTATTTTAATCCGTCTTTGATTATTATCTGACCTATTTCTGGCTATTTAGAGAATTCTCCAGTTAAAAAGGGACCTTTTAATAAGTTTTCTTATATTACTGTATGTCTGTCGACTAAATTCAGAAATTAGTACAGAACGTTTATAATGAGAATTTTTTTGTTGTGCAAAAGTGTTTTCTATATGGATATATGAAAGAATATCGGCATTTTTTCCTATAAAACAGATAATAAAGCGACCACAGAGTGTTTAAAGAATGCAGCCGCAGGATATTCGAAGCGACGCGTGACCAGAAGGCTGGGTCATATCTAGCACAGCGGATCAGCATTGTCATACTTATAACGTGGCAATGCTGCCAGCATTCTGGGCACGTTTCCACTAGGCAGCGATTTGGGGCATTTATTTTTATTAATAAGTAGGTAGTTTAATTTTTAATTTTTATTTAGGTAATTTTTATTTTAAGGTCTTTATTTAAATTTGTTGTTATTTAAATTAATAAACACAATAATATTGCGGATATTGATGAAATCCCGGCGTTTCGAGACCATAACAGCAATCATTGTAACAGAGTAGACAATGATGATGAAAACAACAACGAATGTCTTTACCCAGGAAGAACGAGTACCTACCGTAAAATACACGAAACGTATGTTGTCAGTATACGCCATTTAATCCGTATTTAGTACCTCATTACAACTGGTAATTTAGCGAATTTAAACAATTATTATTATTTTTAGTCACTGGTGAAGCGACTGACTTTTTTTTATCGAGGGCGGTGCGCGCGGCGAGACGCAAAGCAGTACGCTCGCCTGTGTCCTCGCGCACGTCCGAAACATGTCGCACGCAGTCACTAAAAATAAGTGAGTATTATGCGTAATTTATCACAATATTAACATTAATACTATTTGTTGTAGTTTGTCCTGATTTTTACGCTGGAGTGGACAAATACGCGGTATAATGAGCATATTTAAACTTTTTTCTGCCCTATGTTCGAAATAAATGTACCTGACACATATTATTACTTATAATTATAGTGATCAGTATATTTCCTTATGAATACCTACTCATTTTGCAGAATTATCTCTCAAGATTTTGATCCAGTAAGTATACGCCTTTATAAATGAACCTTAGTCGCAAAACTTCATATATTATTCAGCTAGCTATTAATTGGTTAACGTTTACCGTTTTCATAAATATTAATAAATTTGAACGAATTAATTCAATAGTAATTAATAGCCTAATTAAAATCAAAATTGGCACGTAATTAACTGAACTCAACATTTTCTTGTTATGAAATTACCACAGTAATTAAACCCGAATGTAACGATAATTAAAACTTGAAAACTATAATCTCTGGGTATTTCTAACTGATTACGGGAAGGGTTTTACTCCAGCCCGATTATGGTGTAAGTAAACTGATTTATATTTTCACCAAAATACACTTTTATCAGTTATTTTTATTTCGATTTGTTTAATTACCTGATTTCATCATTTTAGAGTTTATTCGGAGCTACTCTATCCACCATATAGCGGCGGGAGCTATGCGGCATACATGTTTGTTTGAGTTATAAACCGAGTTTGTTTCACGCCCCGAGTTTATATAACTAGACTAAATATTAAAGTTATTTTATTGAAAGTTGTCGCTCGCTCGTTGTCATCTATAATTGCGAGCTGTTTCGATCCCAATAGGAGAAAAAAAGTCCAGAAATTTCCATACATTTTTCAAACGGTTTCCGTAGATTGAAAGTCTATTAAAACATGGTAACATTGAAATTAAACACTTTAGAACGGATTAAGGGCTCGAAACCTAGGGTCATGGTGTTAATAAACGCGATTAATCTGTTCTAAAGTGTTTAAATTCAATGAATAACAGTCGCGGTTACAGAAGACAATATAGTAACATTATAGTAACATTGTTAACAAAATGGGAAAAAAATCTTAGGACAGTTTTTTTCTCCTATTAGCGTCTAAAAGCTTGCGAGTCGGAGTAGAAATCACAAAAAAAATACAAATAAAAAGAAAGTTCGTAAAAATGCTCCAACTAGAAGAGAGAATAAGTTTTGTAAAAATGAAGTTCGTTGCCAAGTTTTAATTGTTTTACTTGTAGTTAATGAATCAATCTTGTTCAATATTGCATTTTAAAATGCTCTAGGATACAATACAATGCATAAAATTACATAAAAAATATTAAAAACAATAACATACTTAAATAGTAAATTTCTTTGCGCATTTCATGTAAAATACTCAACTACCATAGATTTTTTCGGCATTTTCCTCACTCAATCCTGTCAAACGAAAGTGAACCTTGGTAATATAGTGCATTTCGTTTATAAATATTTGTTATTAAACGAAATGATAACACTTTGATAGTTCTTTCTCCTGGGGCTGGACCATGACGTTATAACGCGATTCAGTTTAGGTTCTTACCTGTGCTCAGTTGTTGGTTATTATTTTTACATCCATTGCCTAGTCGGACTTAAAGGCCATTTATTAACAGTGTTTTTTTTACAATTTGATTAAGGCGTTTTCCGCGAAAGCAGGAAGTTGGTGGTTCGATTCCAGCCCTGGGAACCTTGGTCACTTGTTTGTAGTATATGACATCTCTTTCAATTTATAAATTATTTTTGATTTAAAAATTTGTAGGCAACATTTATTTTGAAAATTAAATTTTAAAAGCTAAAATACTATTTCAAACAAAATTTCTTCTTCTTCCTAACGTTTTCCCGGCTTATGCCACGGGTCAGGGAGCCTGGGGTCCGCTTTGGCAACTAATCCCAAAATTTGGCGTAGGCGCTTGTTTTATTATCTGACCTGACGTAAGCGACTGCTATCTGACCTTCCTATCCAGAGGGCAAACTAGGCCTTATCGGAAATAGTCCGGTTTCCTCACGTTTTTTTCCTTCACCGGAAAGCGATTGGTACTTTAATATCAAATGATATTTCGTACATAAGTTTTGAACCCGCGACCTTCGGATTCAAAGTCGCACGCCTTACTAACGCCCGAGTTGTTCCAACTAAATCAAACAACTATTAGAAAAACACTTATTCCAAGAAATTTTATAAAAGGCGGTACATCATAAAAAAATATTTTTTAACTTTTTTTTTTTATAAAAAACAATTACAATAACAGTATAAACATAACATACCTCAGCGGGGCTAAGATGCCAAGCTGATATCCTGATAATTGCTGGATAAGACGATAGTTTGTCGGCACGTTCTGACCATTTCTGATAACTTTCAACAGTTCTGTCAAATGTGGCATTTGGCATCTATCACTTTCGCGCTATCCGTGCAACTTGTCAGTTTATCAACTTGTAGCATTATCTTATGACATTCGTGGATAACCATCTTAGGCCCGCAGTATCGTTAAACCAGTGTGGTTTGTCTCGATACCCGAATTCCACTTAAACATTTGGTAACAATAAAAATCTCTTATCTTACACACATACATATTCATCTTATAAAAAGCCAAACATGACTGCATTTCAATAAATTCAAACAGGTGGAAAACCAAATATTTTCTATTAGTAGCAAAATGTCGAACGCGACGTATAAATATTTTTATGGAGCGCGGGGCGCGTGCGGGGCCCTCCAGCTCCATACAGCGTTCGGTAGTCGCGGCGCACGATCGTGCCGCCCCGCGCATCTCCCACGTGTGCAGTGCTGTGAACTTGTGATCCACAACTTGTGAATATGTTGGATATTGTGTTTTAGGAATTGTTCCATGTTCTATGGTGAGTAGAAATATTTTAAAAAACGGCTGGTTATTGTTACTCTTGGCGTGTATTTTTAGATGAAATGTTTTGAAACATTTTGTTGCCGGCAAATTTGTTTTACCTAAAATTGTGTTGGTTTTTTTACAACTACAAGCTCTAAAAATAGTAACACATGTGTGCTTAAATACCGTGTAATTTTTGGGTATCGTGATTTCAATTGAGTGGTACTTTATTATAAACTTAAATATAAAAACAAATTAACCTTGGATAATTCAGAACGTTTCAAACCGAAGTCGAAGAAGAATATTAAAAAAAATTGTTCTCTGCAAAGCTTTCTTTAGCTTTCTTGCAAATTTGGATAGACATTCCATTCCAGTGGATTTTAGGATTACGATATGGCATAAAATGTGTCCACTAGGAAAATCCAATTTAATTAAGTGATTCTAGCGAGAATGCACATACAGTTAGCAGGACAAAAGTGACAAAACACTTATTATGAAAAAAAAAATCTGAGTGCATAGGAAATTAAATCTTATCAGACTTAGTCATAAAAAGTTACAACACTGTTGATCGACTGATGATTGATAGATGCATAAAATAAGTTATTCATTTCATTTATAACCTCGTCCTGGCCAATATTCTTAATTAAGAACAGTTTTGATTTAGTATAGTTCTTGTCGGAAAGTTTTTATTATAAAAGATGGAGATTGTGCCCAGTGTGCTCAATTAATGTATATATATATTCATATAAAAAATAATATATATACAATAATATAATTCTTTATTACTTACATTAGAATAATCCTACTTGTCTTTAACATATTTATTTGCACAAAAATTGTCTTGGGTAGGAAGCACTAAAATTAATGTGTGCTTAATTAAGAACATTGGGCAGAATCATGTTTGTTAAAAATATTTGGGCAGGACAAGAATAATTCTATTCATTTAGTTGACAAATGTAACAATTTATAATAACAAAGAAAATATATTGATCTTTTTTTTATTAGTTTTATGCAGACTTTAAATAAAAGCCCCCTTATTTAAAGTAATGCTGTTTTTCTTATTTTTATTATGTCAATACATAATTTAAACCTGCTGATGACTGACACTAGAAAAAATAATAAAGCAAATTTATTATATTGTGCTATAAAGATGATTTGAGGAACTATTTTGACATTACTATTGGTCTTCCTTGCCAGCTTTTCTTGAGCCCCCGGGCATTCTCAGGGATGATGGCAAGAGACCTGATGGAATGTCGTTGGTTCCGTGGAGGATGGGACGGGTGCTGGTGTGGGACGCCATCTGTGTTGACACACTAGCCTCGTCACATCTTCGCGGAACTACAGCCAAGGCCGGCGCGGCTGCAGAGGCGACGGAAAAATTTAAAAAGTGCAAATCTAGGGGTCTCGGCGGCAAATACAACTTTGTTTCGTTCGGCGTCGAGACCCTCGGCCCATGGGGTTCGAGCGCCCATGCCCACATGATATCTCAAAGAGGCTTGTGGACGCTACCGGCAACCGTAGAGCTGGCAGCTTCCTCGCCCAACGCATTAGTATTGCAATACAGCGAGGAAGCCAGCGTCTGAGGTACCATGCCGTGGGGGGAATATTGACTCTAACATTTATTTTATTTTAATTTTGTATGTTAAATATGTATAAATTTATTACAAATAATACATGAGTTAAGGGTTGGCAACGCGCATGTAACACCCCTGGAGTTGCAGGCGTCCATAGGCTACGGTGACCGCTTACCATCAGGCGGGACGTATGCCTGTTTGCCACCGTCGTAGTATAAAAAAAAAATGATTTGATTCGTGCTTTACAATTTTATTTTATGAGGATGAAACGTCAGATTCGATTTCCAGGCATGAGATGACGGTTTTTTATCAATCTTAATACTCCTATGAGGTAACAAGCTACGTACATACTATAAGAATATACATCGTATTTGACGTTCACCCGAATACGCGTACATACATTAAACATGTAACATAAATCAGGGCTGGAAACGCGTATTTAAATAATTTAGGCAGTACATATATTATCCATCTCTTTTCTTTTTCATCCGAATTTGTTTTTTTATTCTGTTTGCATAAATCAGTCATATTTATAGCATTCATAAACGTCCCTAATTCATTCTGCGCTTCGCCCTGCTGCCCTCAGCTTCCGATGATCGTTCTGTGTAAAGTACTTGGGGTTGATGAAGTTGGAAAATTCAATTAATTAAAAGCTACTGAAAGTGCCTTTGTTATAGTTACTAATCATGATATTTACTTTCATTAGGTATCACAAATATTTTTTCAATGTCACAAATAACTTTTTCAGAAATAATTTTATCAGAAACAAAATATTGCATGACAAATGTTGCAAAGTTCATTACATAGTAGTTAGATGGGTTGATACAAAGAGAAGTGTTCAAAACTTATATAAATCGGCAAGTACCTGCCTCACGCATACGTCCTAGTAAAATGACAAGGAGCTTTTACGATCTTTTAAACAAATCTTTACGAGTTATATACACAATGTGCGTCTTTCTCCGTATACATGCAATACAAATCAGGGCCCGGGACACGTATTTAATTTAACAGTACAGGCTTTATCCATCTGCTTTCCTCCTTCGTCTCAATTTGCCGAATAGCCACCACGATGGAGTCTTCTCTCGTTTATTATTTATTTCGATTTCATTGCGTTATTAAGCTGAATGAGTCTTAGAAAATGTGATGAGTTTTTGTGTACTTTTGGAAGGAATTGTAGTTCACATTCATTTCATGAGATCTTAAGGAAACAATATTTTGCATTTAACCTCTCATTCTCGCTTATATGAATACAAACAAAAATCACTATCCGTTAAAAAAATAAGTCAAAGATATGTTCACTTTAATATGACAATCGTTCAAAGGCGTAAAAGTGCATACAAGTAGCCAGCGTGAAGAAATATCTCATAAATTTCAACTATTTACAATTTTAAAGTTTGATGCAATTTCCCTACTGATTTTAACTATAAAACTCTCGTGAGACTCGAACATATTACATAATATTTAAACATGTCGAGCGAAAATCGACTAAATTACGTGAGTGACCCGTTTTAAATATTTTCCCTACTGATATTACCAATTGAATCTACTTTGATATCTACTGCTATGAATCTACTGATATCTTTATGAGCTGGGTAGCGCATTTATTGTATGTTCCATCGGTAAGCAAGGAAGATGAAATAAACAAGAGAAGGAAAACAAGCCGGCGTACGACGGGTACCTACCGCGTAAAAACAACAGTACTTAATGTTTGTGCTATAATTAGGACAACGGGCTTTCAAAGCCGAGTAGTTAGGATAACAAAGAGAAAGGACGTGTTAAGGGCATCGAGAACTTTGATATATTTTTCATTAGTTATCTAAATTACTTTTCTTTGTTTGTAAAACATATTCTTTTATCTCGTTTTTATTTTATGATTTCTGTTGTGGTAATAAAAGCATTTGGAAATAGAGAAAGCAATTGTAGTAAGTAAATTAGTCTGGCCTGAATAATAATATTATATTCTATTTAAATGAACGGTTTTTATTCACAAATATAACTAACAAAATATATACAGTAAGTTAAAAGCTACCTTAAGTCTAAGAAAGGCCTTTGAGGCATGTGCCTAGGATGCTGGCGGCATTTCCTCGTTGTATCGCAATGCTAATACATTGTACGAGGAAGCCACTAGCATTTCGGTCACCAGTTACATCAACCAGATGGTATATATGATTGCATATTATGAAAATATATGACTTAGATGTTAACGGTAGGTTCTCAGATATTGTAACCTACCTACTTAGTTGAATTGTGGTTGTTCAATATACGCAGCTGACAGCTATGAGCAATGAATACTCAATATTTATCACAAAACGAAAAATGACATCTCACAAATATCATTCAAACTGAACCTTATAACATATTTGAACCTAATTCAAGTAAAGATATCATTTATTCAAGAAACTAAACTAAAACATATAATAAAAATTTAAAACTAAACAAAAACTAGTATAAAACTAGATAAAACTAAAATATAACTTAATAAAAACTAAAATAAATCTAAAACAGGCCCCTGCGGCATGGTACCGAGGACGCTGGCAGCATTGCCTTGCTGGATTGCTAAATTAATTCAATTAAAACGTACCAGTAAAAAATATTCCACTTGATATAGCCGAAAAAGCATAACAAAATACGATTTTAAGCTAACATCCCGTTTTAGATATCGGACAGAGTCGGGCAGAAAGTGGAACTTTGTTAGGGTTTATAACTAAACACTAGACTATACAGCACCCAATCAATAGAGTCCGACTTTACCGTCCCATCTACCCTATAAACCCTTTATAAGTTCTGTCGCAGTGCAACTTAACGCAAAGAGCCAGGTCCATAGATCAATGAAAACACAACATTTATCACGATAACAAACAAAATTGAGCCTAACGTAAGTAAAATGTACCAATAAAACAGATTCCACTCGATATAGCCGACAAAGCCTAACACAGTTCCATTTTCTGCCCGGCTACACAGCGCCCAATCAATAGAGTCCGACATTACCGTCCTATCTACCCTATAAACCCTTTATACGACATCCCTTCACGGGTTGTTGCTATCGCTTACCGCAGACGAGTCGATGGCTAAGTCCAGTGTGTAAGTTGAACAAATATTAGGTAGTAGATATTGAAGTGAAACTTTACTGTCCTTATAGGTACTATATAAATTCGACGTCCTACTATTTTACCCCTTTCAATCCTCAGTGAGAAAAAATCCTCAATTATAATACAGGCCTACAAATTTTGTATAAATACAAAAAGATAATGTTATAGGATGGTCTATTTTGAGACCATTGTTCTTTAAAGGGCAAGAAATTACGAATAAGTGTAAATTCAAGCCCTATAACACCAGTTCGTAATTATTGCACCGCCCGTGGCACACACAAAGTTTTTCTTCACACTTGCTTTATACATAAAAAGTAGCGTGTGAACGTTTTCCAGTGGTACGCCACGCTTATTTACAGCCCTACGTAATTCAGGATTTACAGACCGCACCGCCTGCTTGTAATGACATCTATTACAAACAAGTGTGATGAAAAATATTTTTAATGACACTAGCTCGTAAATGGTGATGCAAGCATTCTTAGACTCAATAAGCTGTATTACGCCCATGGCATAATCCCCATTAAGTGGCCGTAATGGATTTTCATTCATTTTACCTACCGCCCGCCCGGAGCTCCCGGAGGGCCTCGTGTGGCGCGGGCCCACGCCGCCGCACGTAGCCACCGCCCACTGCGGAGTATACAAGAGCTAATAATTATTGTTTATTTATATGCCTCGCAAATATGATCAAAAACATTGCATGTATCACGGGTGGTATACTAATTAACAACTTGTGTCAATTAAGCCTATTTAAATTCACACTCATTCGTATATTCTTGTTTACCGCCGTTAATACATTTTTCATGTTTTGTGAACTGGAAATCCACTATTTGAACCAGTGGAATTCCAGTTCACAAATTAAACATTAAGACGCATATCTGGTTCACCCGAGCGTTCGACTATCCCCCGTTCAATAATTAATACATACCAAGACTATTAGCCAACGTTTTGCAAAACAAATAATTCTACGGACTCCGTTACTGGCAAACTGGACTTTCCCCAAAACGTTTTAAGGGCGAATATAGAATGAACTCTTCCGACAGTTAAGAATTTATGGTAATTAATAGGATTATCTTTATTGTTTTTTGTATTGGCGCTCAAATGGGTTATACGGTGAATAAATTGTTGTGTATTGTGCCAATATTACGTGAATATAAAGCTCTGCTGGTTTGCGGGAAAATTATTCACAAGTCGAAGCGTAAAAAAATAAAGGGGACAATTTTAAAATACGTCCTGCAGACATGGCCCATTGTTTTCCGTATTAACAATAACATTGGAATAACATAAATGAAATAGCGTTGGTGGCAAAACGGTAAGGGCGTGCGAGTTTGAATCCAGGTCGCGGGTTCTAACCCCGGCTCATGCCAATGAGTTTTTCGGAACTTAGTTTAATTTGACATTTCATCGCTTTACCGTGAAGGAAAACATTGTGAGGAAACCGGGCTAACCCAGAGGGTAAACCAGGCCTTATTGGGATTACCTAATAAGGCCTAGTTTACCCTCTAGCGCCTACGTCGAATCTTGAGACCCAGGCTCCCCGAGCCGTGGCATTATCCGGAAAAACGCTAGGGAAAAGATTAAAAATAACATTGGATTTCATATCAGTTTTAAAATTTTATAAATCCATATTTGTATATGTGTATAGTTTTCAGGGAAAATTTACCACTTTGCCTTTTATTAATAAGGTTAATTGCCAAATTAATGAGCTTATTGATGACCGACAATGTTGTGGTACCTTTAGCTTAAATCATCATCATAAATTGAAGAGTCAAGCTCTTGTCGGTGAAGCAATTTCCATGTATCTCTTTCTTGAGCCTTTCGTTTGACCGCCTGATACGACACGTGTATTATTTATTTCATTACACTTTTACGAAGCGAACTTATTTAATGTAATGTTGATTTGACATTACTCTAAAAGCTTTTCGTGTATTGTTGAGGGATAATGTGAAAACAAGATCCGATGTTTTAATTGGAATGCAACCGCTACGACAACATAGCAGTGCGAGATTTTATATTTGTTTTATTTTTATTTTATTTATTTAGAAAATCAACAGCGATACTAAGGTTTAACCTATGTGAACTATAACAGTAGTAATGTCAATTATAGGTTTCCCTAGATAATTTGTATATAATTCCAAAAGTAAAAGTTACACTAACTGTAGGTATATATTTCGAAAATAAATGTTTTTTGTTCAGAAACGAATATTGACATACAATGTCTTTGTAAAGCACTTACCACACAACAACGTCTAATTTTATTTAATATTAATTAACGTTTACAATAATTCGTGACCCGATCCGCGGCATCACCATTCCTTTGTCTGTGCCACTTGGTATGACAATTGTGGAGAGCTAAAGTTAGTCCTGACTAACTTAAGACTCGGTCCACGACGTTGTATCTTTGAACATGTAGGTATTTATAATAGGGTTTCGGAAACAATGTAAGTATTACAACTACGACATCCCGTTATCTTGATGACCGGTTGGCGTAGTTGGTAGTGACCCTGCCTGCTAAGCCGATGGTCCTGGGTTCGAATCCCGGTACGGGCATCTATTTGTGTGATGAACACAGATATTTGTTCCTGAGTCATGGATGTTATCTATGTATTTATGTATGTATTTGTATATTATATATTTCGTTGTCTGAGTACCCGTAACACAAGCCTTCTTTAGCTTACTGCGGGACTTAGTCAATTTGTGTAAGAATGTCCTATAATATTTATTTATTTTATTTATTTATTTATCTTCCAATCCTTCCTTTTATCTTTCACCTTTTAGCCAAATAATAAGGTTTTTTTTTATATATCTTTTGCCCGAGGCTTCGCTCGCGTTAGAAAGAGATAAAAAGTAGCTTATGTCACTCTCCATCGCTTCAACTAACTCCAATTAAAAAATCACGTCAATTCGTCGCTCCGTTTTGCCGTGAAAGAAACAAACAGACACACACACTTTCTCATTTATAATATTAGTATGGATACACGGACAGGCGATTCACTCTAGTCACGCTTGACCCCTTAGCATAACTTGCATGGGGTCCTATCGCCAAGGCCCTTGTCAAAGAAATTTCTAAGCGCCTCTTCGATGTGTCTGGCAACTAGAGGGCTGGCAGCTACTTTGGCCAGCGGCTGAGCCTAGCCATCCAAAAAGGCAACGCTGCCAGCCTTTTGGGCACCATTACACTCGACGATGAATTAAGGAGAATTGAATATTTATAGGTAAGTTTATTTTTAGTTTTATTTGTTCGCAACCCCAACAGAATTGTGAATCATTCATTCTTTTCTATTCATTCGCTCTTAACTTTCACTCATTCTTTCATTCTCTCGATAACTATGAATCATTGTCCGTGACTCATGTATCGCCTCTATTACAAAATCATAAGGTTCATATGTTAAATCGGGACAGTGAACGTGTTATTTAAGTATCAAATTTTTCTTGATAGGAAAGGGACACTCTTCACATTTGTATCACCGAAACATTTTTTCTTAATGAACAGGGTTTAATCATTGACGCTCCTTTACACGATATGAATAAAATATGAGAGTCAGCGATGCCACAATTGGGACATTATTAAAGCGACTGCAATGAGCAAAGCATTTAAGTCCTTGCAGTATTAGTATAGAGTTAAATTTTGCGTGGCTTGTACAAAATTACTGATACCTACTGTTGACTAGGGTAAACTGAGTGGGATATCAAGCGGCAAGGTCAGTAAAGCGTCCAGCGCAGCGTACATATTAAACAAATGCAAACGTATGTTTCTCATCTGCCAGCTCTACGCCACATTTGACGTTTCGTAAAACGCTCACCGCTTAAGCCGTATCCTTAAGAATCTGGCCCTGCTACGCTATATGTTACATCACTGTATAAAAAACTTAGACGCTGCGACATATTTTTTCTATAGTTGGGGCCTCTCGTTAAATCTGGCAGTAAATAAGCATTAAAACAGATAATCTAAATAAACTTCGATAGACAACTGTTAGAGAATCCATACGATACATTGTTTACATCTAGATAATCATGCCAGTGTAATGTGATTACGAGATACCATATAAGTTACATTAATACAAAATCTCGGACTGCCAATGTCAGTGTTTTATTAAAGTCTTCAAAGTATCAAGTTTTTCAAAAAAGGAGTGTAGTGTAACAGACTTGTAGTTTAATCGGTCGGTAACGTGCCTGTGACACCACTGGAGTTGCAGGTGTCCATAGGCCACGGTGACCGCTTTTCATCAGGTAGGCCTTATGCTTGCTTGCCACCGGCCAGGTGTGAGTCGGTCTCGCCCACCGAGTATTCCGCACAAAAGATACTCCGCCCACACCCATACAACGCAGTAAAAGTACATAACAATACTGGTTGCACGGAACTCTCAGTGCGCGGTGTGCAGGACAATATTATATTTAGCTGGTTCTATGCCCTACGGGGCTAAGATGCCAAGCTGATATCCTGACAATTGCTGGATAAGACGATAGTTTGTCGGCACGTTCTGACAATTTCTGATAATTTTAAACAGTTCTGTCAAATCTCTTTGTATTTGGCAGCTGTCACCGTCGCGCTATCCGCAGTTTATCAACTTATAGCATTATCCTTGACATTCGTGAATAACCATCTTAGGCCCGCTGCCATTAAAAAGCCTTGTTATAGCGGACTGTATTATATTTTTACTAAGCTTTTCCATTTTTATATTAACATGTCACATTTTTCTCCTCTTCACATCATTATCATTTTTTATTGTTTCAAATCATAGACAATGACAAACATAAATAGAAACCAAAAAGTGTCACCTTGTGTTCGTTTCGAACACGCGGAAATTATACGGTTTTCGGTTTTTACCCTGTACGTGTGCTATACATTTTTATTCCCATTGCCTCATTGCAAATGTATGGGAAATGCGACGGCCGTGTCTTTTGATTACGTTGACGAAGAGATTAGTTTTTTGACAGCCTCAAGGGACTGCAGATCGCTACTTTTACGCGTTCCCGAGACAAAGGGTCCTGACAGACAGACCGGACGGACGGCCAACAAAGTGATGAGGGTTCCATTTTTCCTTTTGAAGCACGGAACCCTAAAAAACATACTACATAGTATATACATAGCACGTACATATTCTGCTAAAAAATAAACCCTATTCGTCGGGTAAAAACACATCTTCAACTCAGTCAAAAACAAAGTCAAGGCATCAAAACAAGTCCGTCAGCCTGTTAAAGATTTTACCAAGACCCTGACCCTCATAATAGCGTCCTATCTGTTCATCGGCCCACTTTATTCCGTGAGAATCTCTCCCTTGGGTGACTCTCGGTTTTTCCCACCTAAAAGTGTAGATTATTTAATAAAAATGTACATACCCTCGAAGTTGTTAAAATGGTAAATGAAGTTTTTTTATAATTAAAAACATTTATTCTCGAAATATATACAGTAAGTGTAACTTACCTAACTACCTACCTCTACCTACCTTAAATCTAAAGTAGGTCCTTGAGGCATTGTACCTAGGATGCTGGCGGCATTTCCTCGTTGTATCGCAATGCTGATACGTTGTGCGAGGAAGCCACCAGCTCATGAAGTTTTTAGGCTCGATATTGTTTTAGTCTTTTATGTTTTACGCTTAAATATATTATGTAAAGCTATCTGTTACCCGCGACTTCGTCCGCATTAACAGTTGAACTAGTAGATCTATAAGTTGGTGTATGAAAAGCAAGGATTGCCTTAATACATTTTTGCGATTTTAAATGTTTGACCCGGGCTGCATCGACTACGTGAAAAAGCGCTGCTACAAACATATTTTCATTGATACATGGCGTCATGTTGTCGCATCCTTGCCTTGCCAAATCGTGCAGACTTGACCTAGACAAGAGACAGCACATATGCCTGCTTACCTTCAATAGTATATTTTGCTGCAAAGACCGAAACAATATGAGACACGCTCGTATGGCTGTACTTACAAGATTGTTTCAGATATTTTTTGGCCTTCATGGCAGATACTATTGCAGGTGACGACTGCTCATTAATATAGATATGGAAAATGTATATATCTAAATTCTTTGGTTTATGTGCTTTACTCAGCTAAGCTTTGGAATGATTATTCGACCGCGGTATTTCTGGACCGATACTACCTTCAAATCTTTAAGAAAAAAGCGTACTGCAATCTTAAAAGCCAGCAATGCACTTGCAACCGCCCTTGGGTTGCGAGTGTGGAACTAGAAGCCGACGGTAATTGCTTATCTTCAGACGATCCCTCTGTTCGTTTGTCTCCTATGTCATAAAAATAACGCACCTATCATTTTAAATACTTAAATTGACTTAACAACAAAAGTTTCGAACACCTACGTCTCAAATAAAATTTATCGTCATCGTGAACTGTTCGTAGTTGAGAAGTTCGTGGACAAACTTAAAGATAAAACATTTTGTCCGTGAACAATTTTACAGAGAATAAACTTTCTAATGTAGGTACTTAATTTTAGTACAATAAGCATTGTAGTAATGTTAGGAATCAATAGTATGATAGTACGAGTATAATTATTAGGTGTACCTAAACTGTCTTGAATTGTAAATTCTAAAGTCACGCTGAGTTTCTTGCGGCGGTATATTTTGGGGTAGGCAGCACACATGAAAATGAAAATACTCTTAGCAATTAAGGAGATTGAAGATAACAACATTTAGTTTCATGTGCTCTACAGGCGTGAGGCGTATGTATCTTATATTGAAAGGACGTCGTCTTTTGAGACGATGACCAGTTTTATACCTACAGATACAAAAATGATAATTCTTTTTCTATTTAAACGCCTTTGTTAAACAAGGTCTTAGACCATAATCCGCACGTCATCAAATTTCGGGCGGCGGAGTGACGCAGCTATACATTGAGAGCATGTCTAAATAATTACAAAAGGCCTGTCGACGAGCAAACTTGCGTAATTAATCAAAACTGGGAATATTTTATTACGAACCCTTTCATTGGTCCGCGGTTTCCGGCGTAAATTAGGTACCTTAACCGTACTCAAACAGTAGAGGTACGCGTAAAGCACCGGTTGTTGACGACATGCCAGCTTACACTCTCACGTACTTCGTACACAATTGCAAGCTCCCCAAATTGTTTAGAGAAAATCATCAGGATAGACTAAGTTAAAGCCTAAACCTTTTACCGCCAGGTGGTATGCATTAATCCCTGTTCCCGTGCAATGAAGTCTAGCGACGGGTAGACGTCTGGACGTCTTATTAAAAAACTAGGTCTCCAACGGAAAAATGTGACGTCACGTATTTTCGTTTGATCTCCACTTACGAGCCAATTATGAAACAAAAGAGATGCATTGAGTACATTCATAACCCTTGATAGGGCATTAGCAACAAACAACCAAACATCTAAAAATGCAAACTTTCCGGATTTATCACAAAACACAAGGGCCTTATTTCAGCATAAATTTAGTAAGTAAACTACAAAGTTAATGCTTTGCTGAAGCTCTGTCACGTCTAGACTGCGCTATGATTAAATAATAAAACTAGCAGAGCGGGAATTTTACTAGGAAATATTTTGTGGGCCGCGCTAACAAAGACCACTGGATGGTTATTTCGGGTGGATATTGGCAGTTTGTGCTAAGTTTCCTAGATTTTGATAGCTCATAATATGAAAGTGTTAAGTAAACGTCATTATTTTATAGAAGTTTGACGTTTAATATAACACTTCAAAGTTTCACAATTCATTTCCTCGGCAGAGATAAAGTGCTTTAACTCTAACTTATTTTGAAAGAAACAGTGTTAAATAAATGAATAACACACGAATAGGTATATAAAAGTTTTCATTTTCATTTAACTATGGGTTCCTACTTAAAAAGATATATCACTAGTTTACTTCATAATAAATTTAAAGCCAACATAATAATACAATCATTAATAGCCAACGGTCTAAATCTCTGTGAGTTACGAGTGGGTTAAAAGTTTAAAAACTCTAGATAACGATTTTCGTAATGTTTCAAAATATCCAGCAATTTTTAACAAAAATAACTTAAATATTTCAAAAACTGCTCAGAATCACATAGACTGGCAAGACCTCCTGGCCATCTTGAAATTCTTATTCCTCTCACGCCTATCCTCACGTACCAAATCAACACTACATCTACATCTCCGGCGCTTACAATAACTATTAGGAGAAACTTATTTTATTTAAGAGCCCCTCGATCTTTTAATCAGCTTAGCAAGCATCATGATCTACTCGATCTGTTCTGTTATAGCTTTAGTTAATAACACAAACTATTGAGTCAAAAATTTTCTAATAGCTCTTCCTCCTTGCGTCTATACCCCAATACTTGGGGTCACCATCTGTTTCCCGGTTTCCAGCAGCATGAACTGATTGCGGCGATTTGGGGTGGAGCGGACCTGGGTCTATACCACGAAAATCGAACGATTGCGGATTTGTATCTCCATCTCTGTCACACCTGTATATTGGAGTGACAAAGAGGTTTCCCCGTCAATGCCAATTTTCAATGTTCGTGGTAGGCGTGCTGATCAGACCAGCGCATAGGGTTTGGCCCTCTTGGTCTTTTTCTGTCTACTTTTATTTAACCGGGAGACCCATAAGTTTTTTAAGATTTTCACCGGATTTTCAAGCAATGTGGCCGAATAACTCAAATATCCACTCTTAAGTATTTTTCTATTTAAGCTTTCTCTTTTTGTTGTTTGTTCTTTTAGTTCACTGGTTAAATTTTATGTTAATTTCGTTATCTGGTTTATTTTCATCTCCACTGTTAGCAACATAATTATAAAAGCATTTTTTTTACCACCAGTTAAGTTTTGCTTCAGTGCGAACGAGAGGCAAAACGCAAATACGCCAACTGTAGTGTCTAGCATTATACGTATTTAAATCTCGCGGGAGTTTTAGAATAATAGCGAAAGTGACCTTTTAACTGTAATAAAATGTATAGGTACGAGTACGTTGTGTGTCTACCCCCAACTAAGTGTAGTCTTTCATACAGAATATTTTAATACTACACTGCAAAATTGTATATGTCGGAGACAGAAGTCATTAGTACGAGACTTCGATTGACTACGAAGCACTAGCGCAATGGTGGCCGTTAGGCGAACTACTTTGACAGCGTTTATTAATTGCATTAACGGAAACGGAAACTGTTGTTAGGTTGGTAGACCTGTCAGTTGAACTGACTTCCGATTGTGAATCCCTGTGGTGGGAGGTCACTCCCATAAAATGGAGCGCGCAAGCGGAGCGCGGCTCATCTCTCTGGAGCGCAAACTCAGAAGGAGTATTCCAGAGTAGTAAATATCGTGTGATGTCGTGGAAGGGTCCTGGATTTTCCCCAGGCTACCATCCCACTTCACAGTCCGTACGCTCCAAAGCTCAGTGCATGGAGCCCCTGCCAGGTTCAAAAAAAAAAAAAAAGGAGCGCGGCTCAGTGTTCACTATCCTTCAGTCAGTGTTCACTATCCTTCAGTTAGTGTTCATTATCCTTCAGTCAGTGCTTATTATGCTTTACTCAGTACTCATTATTCTTTAGTCGACTGTCTTAGAGAACGGACTAACCTCGCACAGACAATACCACGTTTCCTTAGTTTGGTTATAAAATCAATCCGTCTGTATCATTGCGATCCTTATTGCTTTTAAATGACTAGTAGTTGCGAATAACTGAATACAATGCCTTTTGTTGTAATCTGTAATGATTTCATTATAATCTAAAGTAATACGTGTGCTATGTCGTTATACAATCTGCCCATCTAATTGTAATGATATTCCAGGTAAACAATATCAGCCCCACTGAGTTTCTTGCTGGTTCTTCTCAGTGAGGTCTTTTCCGAACCGGTGGTAGTTTATTGCCTATTTAGTTTATCAGTCTAGTTCTACAAACAATGAGTTAGAATAAAGTCACTGTCCCCTAGTTGTTGTTTCATTTGCTTGTGGTGTGTCCGTGCGATACCTAGTGTGTACATCTGAGGTTAAGTATTGACATCCTGGAGTGTAAGTATTGTCATCCTGAACTGTAAGTATGGTGAGTGTAAGTATCTCAGCACCATCCTGACCATGCTGATACCGTTACCGCTCTGGCCACTGTCATTCCATCCAGTGGCATATCTGAAGGGGACGCGATATATATTTCCATAATATTGTACGCATTGTAGCAAATATTTTCGGCCCCGATGGCAACATTCGAATTCCAGGCCACAACTCTGAGCCCAGGGGATTACTGAAAACGTTCAAAAGTTATCTGCGCCACATTTACTACATAATTTAGTCGAAACTTTATTTAAAGTTAAAAGGAATTTTATATTCGAATCTTATGATTCAACAAAACAAGGCATGGCCATCACGACGTCATCGGAGACACCACTTTTAGTTGGACTAAGAAAGAAATATATAATTTAACGAGTGAAAACGTGTACCAATTTGTGAATACGTAGCGGACTTAAAAGTCTAAGGGTAGTGACCCTACCTATAAAGCTGGCTCAAGGTTTGAATACCAGCAAGGGTATTTATTTGTGATTCACGAGTATTTTGGTCTTATGGTATTTTTTTTGTATTTAAGTAAGAACTTATCTACATACTAGATGTAAAAAAATACTGGTGGTTCTTTGAATGGCGTTATTAGTGTAGACTGTAATTGAATTTCTATTCGGCTTGGTCGATTTCTGTAACATTATTCAAAAGTATTTTAAACCTATGTTGATTGCCCAAAACTCTGTAAATTACACTATTTTATATTATTAAATTGCAACGGTTAACACTCACGTATTTTTATCACAATAGGCGTGACATGTTTCGTCTGCGTCGGGCAGACATCGTCGGACAGACAGAGTGGTGTTATCACCTTCGCGGCTAGGGCATCACTGCCCGAGACCGGCGTAGGTTACGGCTCGCGCGCGACGAAGCGGGTTTAAATTATAATATTTTAAATTAATCTTGTTTTTTACTCGCTTGTCAAATCTAAATGCCGTTGATTGTCATTTGTCTTTAATATTCGTTTTGACATTTGTATTTGACAAAATCTATCAGAAATTCGGTAAAAAGCAAAAACTTCGTGACCGAAATTAGCACTTAAACGAAGCTCCGTGGCCAGCCCGCACGTCAAACCCAACAGTTGCTCAAATATTAGCTCTGCAATGTGTAGTTTGTTCCCAACTCGTTACCATTGAATTACCGCCAGTTTACTGTTTTTGACAGCTTTAGAATAACGTTGTGTAGTTTACTTTATGTTTTAAGAAAAGTTCGCATATTCATGGAAATAAGCGAACATTTGGTATGGATGAACGGAATCACACAGATGAAAATTGTGTGGTTATAAGTTTCGAATTCAAAGGAGTTTTCCAGTTCCATCTGCAAAATGATGATAGGTACTCATATTCTATCTACATTCGTTGAGTTTAGAACATCGATACGATTTCGGACTAAAATATTTGTACAGGCCGTTCGTCAAGAAGAACTTTCGGATTTTAGAACGATACTTTGAATATTGGCGGTTACACGCAAATGTAAAGAAGGAAAGCTGTATCATCGTAGTGTTTTTCGGTGAAACCCAAATACTCTTCTTAACGCTCAGGGGGTGTGCACATTTGTATAGATATTCAAATTTCAAAACTCGTACACGGATTTTATGATTCATATAATAAGTTTCATTATGTTAATCGCGTGATTTTAGTTAAAGTTGTTTAACCATTTATATAACAGATAATTTGATTTGGTATTTGAATAGTTAGTTAATATTTCTAATTACGGCCCCAGTTTAAAAATAATCATATGTTAGATTTTTTTCACGATTAATAAATATCATTTATAATAAAAATAATCATATGTTAGATTTTTTTCACGATTAATAAATATCATTTATAATAAAAATAATCATATGTTAGATTTTTTTCACGATTAATAAATATCATTTATAATAAAAATAATCATATGTTAGATTTTTTTCACGATTAATAAATATCATTTATTTACCAAAAGAAAAAATAGTAGGTAAAAAACAGGAAAATAATACAAAAACATCACGTAAGTAGGACTGGGACGTTAGATCAGTGAAGAGGAGGATGGATTGGGTAGGTTAGATTTGTCTATTTTAGAGCGAAACCATTTAAATAGAACAAAGCTTCAAGTTGTATGTTGACTGATAAATAAAGTCTGAAAGCTACATTCCGAGTTGCACGTTGTTAATCGCGTGTCATGTGTGAATGATTTGTGAGTTTTATTAACCTTTTGTCGTATCCAAACATATATGTAACAACGTGCTACAGCTAGAATAAACTAACCTCATTCCGCGCAGAATTCGTAAAAAAATTGAATCCCTTTTTCACTATTTTTGCCTATGAATTCAAAACCATTCTTTGTAAGCGCAGCTTTACGAGACCAGGGTGCGTAGCCAAGATGCCAATCGCTCATGCTCAGTCACTAACGAAACGCAACTGTCATTGTCACACTAATAAGGAAGACTGATAGAGAGAGGTAGCTACGATACGTTATTAAGCGTGAGCGATTGGCATCTTGGCTACGCAAGCTGCTATAGCACAACTTACGCTGTCGCCTGTCACTCTATACACTAAATCGCGGCCAATGTATGGAACGGACCCACGCGCGAGAACGTAAAATCTGCTAGTCCGCCGGAACATGGCCAACAGCTCATTCAACTTGGCCGCCTTCCGAGCTACTTCGACAATTTGAGCCTTAGAGCACAGTGTGACGTTCCGGATTCGATCCATTAACTTGACACCTAATATGCTGCGCTCCATAGCTCGCTGAAAACCCCCGAATTCGAAATTCTGAGACAAAGTCAAAGACCAAGTATATATATAACGTACATGTAAGTGTTGCTTGAAAAGTACGCGTTAACATTCATTTTGCTATAGACAAAGCCAACCGCTGTAGCAATTTAAAAACAAAAAACTAACTTGCAACAAAGCGAACCTAAAATTCCAAGTTTGGAAGGTCGTTATAATTACAGGGCTTGCAATTCGAATATTCGAATTTATCGAATTTAACCTTTAACCTTAAAGAGGTAGGTACAGCACCCTGAAAACACTACAAAATTATTATTCTAACACTTCCCAATATCTGAAAAAGTCGAATGTTTGCATGTCCTTTATTACAAGTATCATTCCCGCGCTGAACTGCTGAACCTTTTAGATCAGCGATCGGCAAAAGGCGGCCCGCGAGCCTCCTTGACTATTTTATACAACATGTATGTTAGTCACTATTAACAAAGTGCTGCCCGCGTCAATGTCACTATAAACAAAGTGCGGCGCGCGTCAATTTCGTTAACTACTATGTTGGTTAGACTGTGGAATGATTTGCCTGTCTCGTATAGGAAGTCCCAGTCAATTGCGTCGCTCAAGGGGAAGTTAAAGAAGTTGTGGTTACCTGTTTCTGTGTGATTGGTTGCTGTTATCTCTTTGTTTATCTGTATACTCTGTTTATTTATTTATTTATTTATTTTTTATTAGTGTTGTCTCACATTTCCTTGTTAGTGTGATATATATACTTTTCCTTTGTATTTTGGAAATATATATATAGTTTATATTATTATTTATCTGGTACGTTGTTGTACATTAGGTGTATTTGTCTACCTCTTTTCATTTTTTCTCTCATCTACTCAAAGGTTAACTGGAAGAGATCCCTTAAAGGGATAAGTTCGCCTTTGTACTTACTGTTTTCCTTTTGTAAATTTTAATTTTTCTGTGTTTTGTACAATAAAGAGTTTACATACATACATACTATGTGGCCCTTGGCTTCTAAAAGGTTACCGACCCCTGTTTTAGATTAACGATACAGCACAAGTATCATATTCACTTGAAACACCGAGGTTTTCCCGAAGGACTATAGTATTAGGTTCTTCAAAAATAGAGTCTACAAGTTTTTAATGGGTCAGCAATGCGCATGTGATACCCCTAGACTGGCGGATGACCACTTTCCATCAGGCGGGACGTATGATTTTTTGCCATCGACGTGGTGCATATACAAGAAAAACATTTTAAAAGATATTGCTTCTTCAAACTCTAGGCCATCTCCAAAACCACACAGCACGAAATTGTACCCCATTTCCAGCGGAGTATTTTGCATTCTGTTTGCTGAACCAACAACCCGGTGGTCTGCAAATCGGGTACAAAAGAGAATTAAAGTGAAACTACATCACAAACATTTGCGGAGTAGTTACGTTGTGGATCGGCTGTCATGCTCGCTGTGACGGATGATCTATGTTCATAAGTTCCCACATATTGGAACAGAAAATAGAGCAAATACATACTTTTCGGAAGAAATAATTACTCAAATCCGGACGACGGATTGGAATTATCGCTGAACGTATATAAAAATACTGTGAGGGTAAAAATTGCCCTTATATATAAAGGATAGCAAAGCAGATAAAACACAGTAAAAAAGCACTAACGGAATATATTCGATGTTTATATGAGCACTGTTTTGATTCAACTGACTTAAGAAAAGTCAATAAACAATGCCTAGAACGGTAACTATGCAAATACAAATTTATTATAGTTTCTTCTATTGCCAGTACTATTCAACACAATAATCAATAAGTATCAATCACATTAATCTATTTCAATACGCCCCCTTAATGTGCATATTCAAAATAAATAAAAACACATACGCAAAACAAAGTGATATCAAAGAACAACTCTAAAAATAATAACAATTAACAAGCTATGCCTAAACCACGCATGCAAATATAATGCTTTTCTCTAGGCAACGCCTTTGTTAAAATGTCTGCGAGCATTGAGTCGGTTGACAAGTATTCCAACATAATACTCTTGTTGTCCCTTAATACGCTTCGTATAAAGTGATACCTTATGTCGATGTGTTTGCTCCGAGAATGGAACATTGGATCCTTGGCCAGACAAATCGCTCCCTGATTATCTACATGTTAAGATAATGGTGCAAACTTACGTAATCCAATCTCATTTAGCAAGCTGTTCAGGTATATGCCTTCCTTCATTGACGACGCCAAACTAACATACTCCGCTTCACAGCTAGATGTTGATACACATTTTTGCTTCTGCGACTTCCAAGACACACATCCACCACCTAACATAAAAACATAACCTGAATAAGAACGCCTATCTATCAGACATCCTCCCCAATCAGCATCAGAATAACCATGCAATGATTTACCCGTCTTCGTGTAAATAAGGCCATACGTTTTAGTATGTTTCAAGTATCGCAATACACGTTTCGCAGCATTCCAACAATCCTCATTTGGACAATCCAAAAATTGGCTTAATATAGCAACCGTATTAGTAATGTCCGGTCTCGTTCCAATAGAGAGATATATCAAGGAACCTATAATTTCACGATACGGATACTGCTCTTTAGTACTACACTTCCCAGTGGGTTTATTCATCTTGCATTTATTTTCCATCGGCGTAGATATTGGTTTACAATTAACCATATTAAATTTTACCAATAAATCTTCGATGTATTTTTGTTGTGACAATTTTATGTGGCTGTCACATTTGTCAAACTCTATGCCTAACATATATTTCGCAATGCCAAAATCTTTCAATTCGAACTTAGTGGCCAGTTCTTTTTTGAAACTTTCTATGCATTCACCTCTTTGCGATGCGACGAGAATATCATCTACATAAATAAGAACAAAGAGTTTAGTTTGCGAATCTATATCCTTAAAATAAAGGCACGGTTCGTTCAAGGAGACTTGCAACCCCATGTTCTTCAGCTGTTCGTCGAGTCTGATGTTCCACTGCCGTCCAGCTTGTTTGAGCCCGTACAGCGATCTTTTTAGTCGGCAGACGTCGCCCCCGGATTTTATATCATCCAACATCTTTTTGGCTCGTTCGTATATAGCTGAACCTGGTTGCTCCAAACGCGTGAGATCTAGTAGACATTGTTCTAGAAGATCAGGCACTCTCATATAGATCTCCTCCTCTAATAATCCGTTTAAATATGCCGTGTTAATGTCCAACTGATGAATTTCAAGATCAAGTTCTGCTGCAAGTGCAACTAATAATCTTACAGAGTCAAGTCTGGCTACTGGTGCAAAGGTGTTCTGGTAGTCAATCCCGTAACGTTGACTAAATCCTTTCGCTACTAGTCTGGCTTTCTTCTTTTCAGTTTTATCAACATTCAACTTAGTAGTTAGTATATAACGGCATCCTACGACATTTCGACCCATAGGTTTACTAACAATATCGAAAGTATCGTTTTTAACTAAACTTTTTACTTCTGAAAATATCGCATCTTTCCATCCTTTTCGCTCATTACCGGATAAAGCCTGCTTTACCGTAATCTCAGCTATCCCACCGAAATCTTCACAGTCTAAATACGTCTCGACAGAATCGGTATTTTCCTGTATGCTTACTTGTGGTTCCATGTTCGATTCGATGCTCTCTTCCATAGGAATATGTAACTCGACGTTCGACTCTAAATCTTCTTCCATGGGAATATGTGACTCCATGTTCGACTCGACGTTCTCTTCCATAGGAATATGTGACTCGAGGTTCGACTCAAAACCTTCTTGTGGCTCAATGTCAACCATGTGATATATCTTCCGTGGACGCCCGACATGACCTCGCTCCAATCGTGGTCGACCTAGACCTCTTTTCATTACCCTCCTCCCATCAATATGAACATCATGGTGTTGATGATCATGTTGAAATGGTTCCGTAACAATATCTGGATCATCTGTCATTCGGCGGTCTACAACGGAAACTTCATCTTTTCCCTTAGATGCAGGATCAAGATTTCTGACTTCATTCTCTTCATGAGAAATCTGCTCAATTCGATTTTCATTTGGTTTTTCAGGATGAAATTCTACCTCAACCTTTGAAGGTTGATTTTGAACATTTGCCGATTCTCCCTTGTAAATTTCAAAGGGGTCAACCTTCATGTTCGTCATTTTATTCTCTTCACTCTTCACTTCGTGAAATTTTACATCTCTTGACATGATAACTTGTCGTTGTTTCGGCATCCATACTCTATAACCTTTTCGATCTCTAGGATAACCTACAAAGATTCCTTCTTGACTTCGAGGAGCAAACTTGTCTTTCCCGGTTGACTTGTCCAAGACGTGTACCTTAGACCCAAACTTGTGTAAGTAATCTAATTTGACAGGTCGTTCGAACCACTTCTCGAAAGGTATTCCTCCTTCAAGACTTCTTGTTGGACAACGATTTCTTACGTGGCATGCTGTAGCCACAGCATCCGCCCAGAAACCCGGAGAAAGCCCCGACGAAATGAGCATACATCTTGCCATCTCTGTCAAGGTCCTGTTCTTCCTTTCAGCTATCGAATTCTGCTGAGGTACGCCAGGAATTGTCAGCCTTCTTGCTATTCCTTCTTTCTTCAAGAACTCGTCGAAATCTCGGTTGCAGTATTCGCCTCCATTATCTGTATGAAGGTAAGTTATTTTCCTATTAAACAGGTTCTCAACATGAGTTTTGTATACCTTGAATGTAGTGAACACTTCACTTTTCTTGCTAAGAAAATAGACTTCACACCATCTAGTATGATCATCAATAAATGTCACAAAATATTTGGCACCATTTATTGATGTATGCTGCATCGGGCCCACCACGTCAGAATAAATAATTTTTAATTTTTCATCGCATGGCCCACTAGATCTCGTAAAAGGTAACCTACTCATTTTCCCTTGCATACAAACATCACAATCGTACAACTCTCTTACATCTGTCATCTTAAGCTTCATGCCAGATTTATTTAAGATTTGGACAAGATCCTTCGCATTTAAATGGCCTAAACGCTCATGCCACAACCTCACATCAACATTTCGCTCGGAAATCGCTGACGCTCTGTCGCATTGTTCCTCAACGTAATATAAATTACCTTTGCGATTCGCCACAAGTTTAGTGTTACCACAACTATCTCGAACAATAGCTCTGTTTTTCTCAAACGTAACGCTAAACCCCTGATCAGTAATTTTAGCTACTGAGATAAGGTCACATCGCAAATCCGGAACAAATAGGGTATTGAGCAACTGGATTACAGTTTTAGCACCATTACTACATGTAGATAATCTGACTGTCCCCTTACCTTGTACGTTCGTGCTAGAGTTAGTTGCCAAATTCAGCTTACCAGCTACATGTAAAAATTTGGTATCAAATTTGCCTGCGTCTCTACATAAATGTGACGTACATCCGCTGTCCAAAATCCAATGTCCATTCTCGTTGCAAACAGCATTAACATCTGAAACACAATTAAATGTTACAAAATTGGAATCAACATCTGATGAATCACTTATGTTCGACACATACTTTACAGAATCACTACAATTATTCTTCTTCTGCGTGCACTCGGACGCTTTATGACCACTTTGATGACATTTAAAACATTTGTATCTAAATTTCGAATTTCCTTGCTCAGCCGTATCACATGCGCGTTGTTTTTGCTCTGTGCCACTCTTTGGCTTAGAAGATCTCTTTCCTTTAACAAGAAGTGCCCTGTCTACACTATCTTTACTATTTCTGGAATGTTCCTCTTCTAATATCTTAATCTTCAATGCCTCTGGTTTCGGCAGTGAATCTCGAGATTCTATGGCACATCTAAAGTTTTCAAAACTAGACGGCAAGCTATACAAGAGCATTATCGAAGTTAGATCATCATTCATTTCGATATCCATGTCAGCTAATTGACTTATCACATCGAAAAATCTCATGACATGTTCTCTAAGGTCACCACCTTCCTCCAATTTACGAAGCAACAGCTCTTTTAATAAGGTAGCCTTTTTCGCAGGTCCCTTCGATGCATGAACGTTCTGTAACTTTAACCATACATCTCGCGATGTCTTACAACCTCTGAGGTGTCGCAATTCGCTCGGGGTTATCGATAAAATGAGATCAGACTTAGCTTTTGAGTCTCCAATGTCCCATTTGGCTGCTTCGGCTGGTTCTGCTGGTTTCTGGATAGTTCCATTAACGTATCCCCAGGCATCATTCTTTATTAAAACTGCTTCTACTTGGATTTTCCAGGTCTCATAATTGCTTTCGTTGAGTTGGTCAATTTTCACAGTACTCGTACTCATTTTAGCTGAAAATTTCTTCCGTTTACTGCATAAAGCCCATAACCACTGTGAGGGTAAAAATTGCCCTTATATATAAAGGATAGCAAAGCAGATAAAACACAGTAAAAAAGCACTAACGGAATATATTCGATGTTTATATGAGCACTGTTTTGATTCAACTGACTTAAGAAAAGTCAATAAACAATGCCTAGAACGGTAACTATGCAAATACAAATTTGTTATAGTTTCTTCTATTGCCAGTACTATTCAACACAATAATCAATAAGTATCAATCACATTAATCTATTTCAATAAATACATGCACCTGAACATAATTATAACCTCATTTTGAAATTTACGTAGATTATTAAAAACTTCCACATAAACATTCGAAATAATTAAAAAGCAGATCAATCGGTTTATTCAATAAAATTAAATTGGTTGTTATCGTACATTATATACAGTTAAAAAGGTGATGAAAAAATGAAAAACTAGGTAGGAACTTTTATCACTAGTTTGTTAAATTACATACTTAAATCAGAGAAACAAAAATAAATCTTAAAGCAAAGGGTTTTACAGAAATAGATGTAGAACCAGAATTCGTATATAAAAACAGCAGACGGGGCTAAATGAAAGAAAATACTTGCATCTATTTCACTAACAAAAATTAGTTTTCTACGAACTTTCACAGTTTTTCTTCTGCCTTTGAAGCAGACCGACTATTTTAATTATATAATTAAATTATATAAAGTTAGATGAGCCCCAGCCCTGCTCACCAGGGACCTTGGTCACTTTTTCTTTACTATATGACATCGCTTTCAATTTATAAAGTTAGATGACTTTATCTGTTATGCGATTTACGACCTTTACTAAAAAAACTAGTCATTGAGAGTTTTAATTTAAATCATAAATTAAAATGGGTATAGGTAAGATCCCTAAGTCCGGCATTAGTACTTTTTATGTTATGTGCCATAAACTGTGACTAATACTTTAATAGTTATTTCCTATACAAAAAAGTGTGCCGATTTTTGCAGAGGGGCACCCCTTATGTACACACGCGTTCATAAGTGCATGGGCAATTTATGAATGAATTCATTCATAAACTGGCCATGCAATTCTGAACGCGATAGTACTTATGGCTATTTCTACGTAACGTACAAATAGTCATGTTTGATAAAACTCAGTCCCTACAGTGAGTATGATTGTTTATTTTATGCATTCGGTAGAAAGGTAGGCTTGTCTATTGCTACTCCGTATGGTTTAATAATCAAAGGCCGTAAAAATGCGAATTCATGGAAAGGCTTATTGCCACAAAGGACTTCAATATTACGCAGAATCCTAAAAATATTCATTCTCTGATGATTTTTACTACAGATATACCAATTCCACACTTTTTTCATTCTACGTTATTGCAAAAAGGCAGTAAAATGTTCCCTAAACCTCTACAGACCTGGATGTTATATTAACAAATCTCATACATACTTTATACCAAAAACCCCGCGTTTTTCTTTGAATTATTTACAGGAGTTACAAGAATGTACAATAAATCCTCTACCTTCGTTGTCTAATATGCAGTTTTATAATATTATTCCAAGAATAAAACCGCCAATAAGAACGAAACAGAGTTTTTACGATTCACCAGAAATAATAATAAAAGAGGCCTTTTTGGGGTTTCCACGTAATTTCTCCTCGTCTGACTTGATTTCTAAAGTATTTATTTTCATTTCTTCTTCCCTGAGTTTCTTGGAAATACGAGTGAAAGCAATAGCTATATAGTACACAATTAAGTACGTTGTGTATTAAGGGAGGTAAACAAGAAATTACGAACCAGTGACAATTTAGGTACGAGTCGAAGACGGAGGCTTAATTTTAAGACGACATTGTAATTATTATACTATGTCACATATACTGTTTTTCATCACAATTGCGATAAAATAAATAAACAAACCCGTTGACCCGTTGGTCCGATGACATAAAGCAGACAGCAGGATTAGGTAGTCTGGGTGCGAGACACTAATAACCGCTAAAAATGGAGAGAGGATGGAGAGGCGTATGCCCAACGATGGGCGAACACACGCTGAAGAAGAAGAAGGTGGAATAAACTTACTAGGCAGATAAATAAATAAAAAATATTAGTTGTAGTGTAGTAGCCCACAGGACACCGGAGTGGCGTAGGCGCAGCGGTCCTCCGGGAGGCCCGGAGGTGGTAAAGTAATATGAGAATCCATTATGGCCATGGGCTTAATACAGCTCATTGAAGTATGCTTGTATATAATATCACCTTTTACAAGCCAGTGTGACGAAAAAAGTATTTTTGAGTCATTTGACAATATCTTTTTCTTCATCATAGGTACTCTTCATTCCTGAAGAGGGGACGGCGATGGTGACCAGGTCTTTATTATCTTCGGTTTTGGTTTAAAATCCACGTACGAGTTTGAGTTGGGAATTCAATATGATAAAACGTTTTAGGAATCTGCACTACAGCGAAGGCGTATTTAGCTTTAAAAATATGATATCAATGTTGTTTGCGCAAAAACTTAGTCAGGCCAAATAGTTATGAATTTAATTCAGTTGCGAGTTCAATATAATGAATGACGCATTTCGCATCCTACTGAGGTTGCCTAGGTTCTGCAGCGCATCGGGCATGTTCGCGGAAGTAGGGGTGCCCAATTTCTTCGCCATCATCAGAAAACGGATTGCAGGGTTCTGGAAGAGATTGAGAGGCTCCAACAGTCTAATTCTAAAAAAGCATCTCTGATAGTCTGTACAGACCCATGTTCCGTTACTGGTCTTCCGTTCATCAAAACGAGAATAGAAAATAAAAAAATGTAACTGAGTCGTTTTTTTTATTTTATATTAGTGTGTCTGCACTTTTACGTTAATTTAGTAAAGGACGGAAGCCGTGATATCATGTTGTATAACTTTTCAAAGTCTGAATACGCCCATGGATAACGACATGTGTAAATCTTCTCACGTCGTGGAACCAGTAACTCACGTTCGACTTACTCAAACTCACTCTAAATCTTATTTTATAGTTTGCTTAAATTATTGAGATTAAAGCAATATAGTTATGTGTATTTATAGCTCTAGATGAACGTACTTAGAGTAAGAATTGAAAAGTGCTTTGGATTGAGTCTATTTAAAATCATGTTTTGTGTATATGACATCTCTTTCAAGTTATAAATTTAGATGACTATGTGTTATGCGATTTAGGCCCTTTACTAAAAAAAAACTAGACAATGAGAGTTTTAATTTTAATCATAAATTAATCAAATGGGTAAGCTATCCCTAAGTCCGCCATTAGTACTTTTTATGCTAAGTGCCATAAACTGAGACTGATACTTGCTTTGGATTGAGTCTATTTAAAATCATGTTTTGGATATTTGCATAATAAAGGTTTTTGGATATTGTTAGGTTATTTAGGATACCTTTTCAACGTGCTCATTCATTTGCCCAAATATAAAAATATGTGCTTTTTTGGATTAGGATTTTTGTATTAACAACAATATTTCTAAAAAAATTATCATCTTTGCACAAATGACGTAATGTGATCCAGTTAATAAAACTATTATAAATAGTGATCGGCATTAGGAGAGATAAAATACCTATTCTTCGCGAGTGGACATAATATAGAGTGGAGACAACCGGGTAAAAATATTCTGCATTAACAGCCTAGACAGCTTCTTCTATCAGCCCAATCTTTTGAACAAGGCAGTTCCTCAGTATTTTCGCCTACTTGAGCACAATTAATTTTCTAAGCTACACTGTCAGTTTTGGAAAACGCCGATACCATTCGGGAAACGCATTTGTATTTGTAACTTTAGTGAACTATTCCCAAGTTTGTAATAGGCTTGCAATATTCTGCTTGCTTCTAGTAACATCACGTAGTACTTATAACTTGGCATAATCCAGATGTTGCTAGCTAGACAGTATTCTAGAGCCAGTTTAATATTATGGGAAAGAAACCTACATCATTACTAATATCTTGTTACCTTTTACAGAACTGAATTCTTAAATAAGAATTTCGATGATGATGTACTTTTGCATTAAGGAAAACGATACTGCCTCACTAATAGGTAGCCCAAAAATCATATATTAACATATTATTTTCCAAACTTTTTGTGCCGAAAACGACTATTAGACCTTCCTACTCTTCGTACTTCTGAAAGGGGAAACTTGATATTTGAATTATTTCCTATAGACAATCTTCAATCCTATTGACATACTCATAAACTCATAACAACAGTAAATAATACTCCCAGTAAACGCAAGAAAAACATTGCCATTTAATAAAAGTCATTATCGGCCCGAAATCAAGAGGATACGTCGACGGCAGCCGACCAGTACTTAACCTTTCCGAGTAAAAACAAAAAGATTGCAAGACAATAGAGGAAAAAGGGAATTGTGGATGTCAGAAATTGCGGTTTAGTTGTTAATATAACACAAAATATAGCCCATTTTGTGTTATATCTATAAACAGGAACAATTTCTGATCTGCGTGCCTAGCCAAGATGACAATCGCTCACGCTTACTAACGTATCGTAGCTACCTCTCTCTATCACTCTTCCTTATTAGTGTGACGTTATTAAGCGTCAGCGATTGGGATCTTGGCTACGCACGCAGGCGATATCCCAAACGCTACATCGTTTTCAATATTCATGCCATATATTTATTAAAAATAGTTATTAATTGAGGTTGAGGGTGGATAAGTACTTCAGGAGAGATGCATCTACCTAACTGTAATTTGATTAGGTATCTTAGCGTTCAAGCTTGTGTTCTTACAGTTGGTTACTTATACTAGTTATACTATACGTTTTACATATTGAGTGCCGTGCTATTTAATCCCAAATAGTCGTTAAAGCCGGTTCAATATGTAGCTCATGTTGCCTACGCCTTAAAAACGAATCGACTGACACCTTATTCAACATGTAATACGATACGTAATGTTTAATCATTAATATTGAAAAAAAAAAGACAATAAAAGATCAAGTTTTTTTATCACAATAATCGTGTTACGTGAGTTTTAACCGTGTTTTCAATAAAAAAATCAGTATGACTCAAGAAAGTTTCTTCTTCTTCTTCTTTTAAATAATGGCGTCTGTCCGAGAGTTGGACAATTTTGCTAGTGTCAAGTATTATCAAAATATCTGTATATCGAGGGGTAAGCGGTCAAACCCGATAAGTCGAGATAATTTTTCATTGAAATAACAACTTTGCGTAAATTGCACATAGTTCGAATTTCAAAAATCGGTTTGCTCGACTTACCGGATTTGACCGCTCACCCCTCGAATCATATAAAAACGTATAGTTTATTGGCACTTAGGCAACGTATATCGGTGATTGGCCTCACTATTTGTTAAGTTTATAGCTATAAGACGTAACAGATAATTTCTAAAGGCCCGAGATCCCGGGACAACCGCGTGATGACTAAAATAATGGTTGAACACGTTTCAGGATTAATTCTTCTTTAGCTGCATACTATTTCGTTAGTTCACTGCACAATTAGCTATCAATATTCAATGTGTTTTGTTAGGCAGTGAAAATTCTGTATGTCATACTATTTATTGACTACCCTACCTATTTTTAAATGGAAAAATAAACAGGCTATTATTGCCAGCTGGAAGCTAATGCAGGTCTCAGTTCCATCCATTTGGTACGGGGCTAGATCTCGGGTCAAAATAACCCAATTATTGTAAAAGTCACCTTATGGAATAGTAGGGCAGCGAAGTCTTAGGGCTTGATATCAAAATTAATGGAAAACCTGCTATTAATGACGCCATCTTGTAATTGGCTTACTGTTTCTATGTCACTACCTTTCTTGTTAACTTAGCTGTAAGTTTTCCGTTGAAATAAAATAAAATAAAATCTAGCAAAAGGCAGAATTATAGAGATGCCTTTTCTCAGTTAGCACACTAAAGTCACGAAGGTGACAGCACCACTCTGTCTGTCCGACGATGACTGCCCGATGCAGTCGAAACACGTCACGCCTATTCTGATAAAAATACGTTAGTGTTAACCGTTGCAATTTAATGTCTCTCACGTCTGTCAAACTTTAAATTATATAATTTCATTGCACTACAAAAAGCCATATTTTACCAGTTTTTGAGATTTATTTGAGCATGGTAGTTGAATGTTTTCTGTAAAATACCGAAGTTTAACTTCCTAGCTATCAAGGTATAAAACGACACCTCTTTAGTAAATATTTGTACGAGCGACAAATTTATCTAGTGCAGGGTGCATTTAGCTGAAATAATTGTGCTGGTCACTTAAAAACGATAAAAATAATAAGTCACAGTGGTCGATGTGCCGTTTTAGTACCTAATTGATTGATTGAGGGACAATGCGTGAGTAACGGCTTTAACATAGCTGGTCAAACATCATCATCATCATCATTTCAGCCGAAAGACGTCCACTGCTGGACATAGGCCTCCCCCAAAGATTTCCACAATGACCGGTCCTGCGCCACCCGCATCCAGCGGACTCCTGCGACCTTCACCAGGTCATCAGTCCACCTTGCGGGGGGCCTACCCACGCTGCGCCTTCCGGTACGCGGTCGCCACTCGAGAACCTTTCCGCCCCAACGGCCATCAGTTCTACGTGCAATGTGCCCCGCCCACTGCCACTTAAGTTTAGCGATTCGGAGAGCTATATCGGTTACTTTGGTTCTGGTCAAACATGTTATAACTTAATTTAAACTTTCATACTTCCCACATGTTACCATGAAGACATGCGTTCAAAAGTTCAAATGCAATTTTGCCGTAGTACCTACGCAACTTCATCATGCAACTTCTGCCGCCTAAATTCTGCTTACGTCTTCTTTGGAAAGTCTCTTCCGGGATTTCTGGCGGAAAGTAGCTCCTAAAATTTCCGTGAATATTATAATTCAAGGGATGCACCGCAGTTATAGTGCGAGCAAGATAACGCTATATACATGATCATATACATGTATAGGATTCTCTCTCACACTCTAGAATGGACATAACGTCAAAGTAAATCATCTGGAGAAACATTTCAGGATAAATTGTAAACGGATGTCACTAAACGTTTACATACATACATAATTTGCTTGGTGTATAATAAGATAGAACAGCTAATAATGCAAGTGATTAACGCCCACTTGAAAAAGAAAATCTAGAGTCTACTTCTGGTTAAAGACGGTAACTTAAATATTAACACCAAAATGGTATTTCAAAACCGTGTCGCGCTTTGTTCTTCGAACACCCAGAGTAATTCGATTTTCAGACACACAAATTTAGACATGAGAAGTGCCTTTGTATATTGCCTTAACGATTCTAAAATAGTTTGCTCAAGGAAGACCAAAAATGAAAATTTAAGCTACACATTTGCAAATGCCGAGAGTTAATTTTCCATGACCCACATTGTTTTATAATTACAGTTACAGTGACAGTTCAATTACTCGAAATTTACTTATTTATAATTGACCTAAACTAAATGGCTACAACTGACAACGGCAACCAAGATTGACAAGGGTTGAAGAGGATATATATATAAAATCCTTGCATTGGGTAATTTTCCACCTGACTAAACTATAGAATAGAGGATTCTTATTTGGAAAAAGCTATTAAACTACCCTGAACTAATTTAGTTGAACCGTAAATCTCACCTTCGCCGCAGGCCGCAAAAATTCTGCGGTACAAGTGTAGAGATACTCGAGGGTATCTTAGCGGATAACGCAAAAACTAACGATTAACTGCGTGGCTGTAACTGATAACAATTTTTTTTAAGTTAGTTATATTTTTATTTCTAAAACAGTTTATGAATAATCAGTTAGTTACATTGTTATATTGTTGAAGTAGGTATTCAATAAATAATTATAACAGGTACTTATTATAAACACAAAAATACAATTTTAAATTCATTAAAGAAAATACAATTGAAAAGCACGAATAAATACATTTATTACTTGTAATAAATGTTTTTATTCGTTTTTGAGTTTTTCTTTCTTGTTAGACTATAATTATTCATTTGGTAGGTAATTCTAATCGCACCCCGGGCTCCAAACAGTCCATATTTGTTGTTGTTAACAATATTTGCTGTAGTGGGAACGCAAAAGTATCTACTGATTTCCTTCAGGACTAGAAAGAACGCCGACCACAACTCCGTGTGATTTCCAAACCCTACGATAATCTAGACCTGTCACTTGATTTATCAAGAATATTTACATTCTTCACTGCCATAATAGCTGGCAATATACGTTCGGGCATATCCACCGGATCTGCCATACTAAACTACTTTTTTGCAGATAAAGCTTTTACCAGATTTAAGAACTAGTTATTACTCAACTATTTAAGTAAGAATTATGATATGGGTTTCAACGTTCTGACCAAAACCATGTAAAAAAACGACCTCCGTTTGAAAAATATAAGTATCGAGGCTTTTGTTAAAAATCATGTTTTTCTGTTTACCAGTTTGAAGAAGATGTGTTGAAGTTTAATCAACATGAATATCTGGTGCCTAGTCGTTATCAATATTGAGATCCAGACGTCTGAATTATAACAATTTGACCACTGTGACCGAAAACAATAATCATCACCAACATTCATCGGGTCGCCACAGCTTGTAGATATTTTTCTTCCATAAGTGTCTGTTCCCCATCATCCCATCATTCACATCCATTCTTCATAGCATCTCTCAAATAGTCCGTCCACCCTTTCCTATAAACAACCAATCATATCTAATAGCTTTCTCGGTTTATGACTCTTCATTTCAAATTGAAATGATTACTTTTATTTTATCCTTAAGACAATATTTAACTGTAACCCAATGCGTGCATCTAATTAAATACCTATATGCCTACATTGTGCCACTCCTATTTATAGTGTTTTTCAATATAATCGATTACATACAAGCTATTACTCAACCCACCGCCTGCGGTCGTGCACTCGCCTCACTCAATTAGATGTCCCTCGATATTCCTATTTGCTTGGTAAATTTACGTCAGTATCTTCCTCCTCGGGGAGTTGAGTCAGGAATAGAAAATAAGAGCAAAATTAGCGTATATTTCCTAGAGTTCGTAATGTTAATCTGCATATCCCAAAGGGTATCTTTATACTTTAGCTAAATACAAACAAAATTTGGACTAGCTCTGTGTGAAAATGCTGTATTTTGGTATGAATATCCGTGATGAGCTTTACTAATTTATGACATTTCTAATATCTAGTTATCTGTTCGGATTCGTAATAAACTTCTCCTGTTATCAGGTTATCACATTCGTTCGGTTAATAAAAGTTTTAAAAGGATTAGTTGTACGTTTCAATCAGAGTGAGGTCAACATAAACGGTTCAAGGAGAAATGTTTATCGTCACTTTTCGTGATATTTTGATTAAACCTTTTACCTCTTCCAGTACAGTTACCTAATCACGAGAGTACCGCGACAGAATTTCGCGATCGAAAAAGACAACTGTCATTGTCTAATCCAAACAGTTAGAAAATGACCCACAAGCGATTTTTTTACTGCTTGATACTGTCGCAGTGCTAGCTACTGTACTGTTAAATAGAATGACCACATATTTTGTGATACACGGTATGACTAAAAACGAAAACAGCTATAAAAATAGCGACAGAGAACGACGAAAGAAAAAGTCACTGAAAAAAATGCTAACAACATTTTAATCAATTTATTAAAAAAAAATCCTCTTCCTCGTGAGAATAATGATAATTAAGGGCCTGGCCACATGTCCACGTTGCGGCGCCGTTAACGTAAAACGGCGCGTTGCCGGAGCGCAGCACGTTGCACGACGTGAAAATATACGTTGCCGCGCAACGTACAGATGCACGTTGCACGTTGCCTCGCCGCGCGCCGTGCAAACACACGTTATGCCGGATTGAGTGAATTCACTTTGCGTTGTCGCGTTGTACGACGTCGCACTTATCCATCACTACTAAATTTTGTGATCAGTCTTCAAACCGACATGGATATAATCACACGTGTTCTGCTCATGTTGTTGTTAAGAAGAAGCATGAAGAAAAAGCAAAAGAAGAGAAAATATTGGATAAACCCATATATTTATAATATGAATTATGATGGAAGTCATTTATAAAGAAGTACGAGGCGTTGAAAACAAGTAATGACAAGTTTTATGAATGGCGGACAATTTAGATGGTTTGGCAAACATCGGTTCAAATATATTCAAGTATACAGTAAAGACGTAATTCTCCTGCTCCGGCTGCTAAGACAACGAAATAAGAAAAAAAACCGGCCAAGTGCCAGTCAGACTCGCCCACCGAGGGTTCCGTATATCATAAGAATGATTAAAATGCGGTGAATAGCTTCCACTAGTGAAATCAAAAAGTAGACATCTAAATTCTCAGTCATTTTTATCCATTAATTACCGCGTGCGAAGTAGTGCGAACTAAGCAACATCGCTTGGTCAATGAGTGCTCAAAAGGGGTGTTCTAGGTGGAATGGTGGAAAGCAGAATATTTAACTATGGTGTGTTGTGGAATATTAAGAATAGTTAGGACACAGACAATAAACATACCTACTGAAAGTCCTTGCCTCTCGGTGCCCCTCGGTCCGGGGTACTGACCCCGAAGGGAGTAGGAACTAAAAAGGCCCCGTTTTTGTTTTTTTGAACATCTCAGAAACGATGCGTTATAAAAAATTTCGGTTAACTACATATTGAAAGATTATTAAATTCTCTACAACATTGACATACTATAATTTTTATATGGTGTCCAGATATGAGTTCCGAAAAATGCTCGGTTTTGATCAAATCTTTATCTCTCCACACTTTTCTTTTCATTCTGTGCTACATATGTTGGGAACTCTTTATCTGAGACAATAGTTTCTTGGAGAAAACTTTCAGATAGTTAATTTATTTTTAAACTATACCTTTACCTACATATGCATAAATATATGTATCATTTACCGTTGCAAAATTATAGGTACAACTTTTAAAAAAAATTACATATTTAGAAACATCTCTTTCAATTTATAATAAATAGTAATGTGTCTACTTAAAAAACCGGCCAAGTGCGAGTCGGACTCACCCACCGAGGGTTTCACACAGAGGATGCTCAACCCCTCCTCCATTTGTGAGTTGTGACCTTAGGTACCTACTTAAAATTCCGGTGGCACGGAACTCTCAGTATGCGGCAACTATACGGTTTTCAGATTTTTGCCTGTACTTGTACCTACTACAAGCTCTTGCTTTTTGCCAAATTTCGTGATTCTAGATTAACGGGAATTACCCTGATACATTTTGATTCCCATTGTAAATGTATGAGAAATGCGATATAATCGGCGGTATCTTGATGGCGTTGGCGTTGACGTAGAGGTTTAGTTTTTTCTCAGTTTCAAGGGACTACAGACTTGTGTATGTGGTATTAATTTCAACTTGATACATCTACGCATTTTCGAGATAAAGGGTCTTGTCAAACAGATGGACGGACGGACGGACGGACACACGTACGGACAACAAAGTGATCCTATAAGGGTTTTCATTTTTGTGGTACGGAACACTAAAACTAAACCAAATCAACACATTCATAACAAATAATAAATGGTCTGATTCTTACTCAGGGTCATTGACCTTATCAGCTGTAGAAGTATCGTTCGGGACACCCTGTAGATAATGATTTGAACTAAATAAAAATTATGAAAACATAACCAATTTATTGATAAATTATAAAACTAAAGATTGTATCGTTAAGTATAAATACAAAATGAACCTAGCCTAATTGTTGAAATGTGTATTATTTCGTCTGAGATTCTTTTGTTTTTGAGATTCCTGAGAATCTGAGAGTATTTTAAGCCGTATCTGATACAAAGCTTTATGTTATTATTTTTATTTTAGGATTTTTTGATGTTTTTATTGACGTCTTGTAAATATATTCTGGACAACCTATCGAGCTTAATTTAAGATTATCTCAGCCACTGCTTGATACGACTCAAAGAAAAAAAAGGGGTAACATGCTGCCAAAACATGTTATGTAAGTTTCCTCTTCATGATTGCCCAATTGAGCACCCACGAAATAAATGTGGTGATTTTATATTTACGAAAAAAAAGAATAACAATTTGGATTCCCGTCAACTTTTGATGCAAGAGGGATGAGGGACGCGCTAAAAGAATCAGCCAAAACCAAAGCCTAACATTCATGGCGATGGACCGTCGCTAGAGCAGGTCGATAGGGACGATATATGATAGATATATTCGATATTAAAGTTTGACCATTCCATCTAGAATCATTCGTTGACCAGGCTAATAGCTAAATAAAACTACCGAGCCGTGCGCCGTCCGCCGATGTGGTGGCACTTGCGCCGTGCCGCGGCACCGTCACCGTTCATTCTCACGGCAACGTCGACGTTAATTTTGACGTCGACGGCAACGTAAAAAACAACGTGCCACGTCAACGTCGACGTTAATTTTCACGTCGGCGGCAACGTAAAAAACAACGTGCGACGGCACGTTGGCCGTCGTGCGTCGTGCCGTTTTACGTTGGCGACGCCGCAACGTGGACATGTGGCCAGGCCCTAACAGCAGCGATCCTCGCAGTCCATTTTACAAATGAAATTACTATTTTCTCAGGTTTACCCTTCTGCCCGTTTCTTGTAACTTAACCCTCCCTGCGGGCACACGTGCAACTCTCCTCAATTAGAACCATCCCCGATATTCCACACAAGAGGTTAATCTCCTATTGACTTAATAAATCTTCGTCCGTAATCAACTTCATCCCAGAGGACTTTAATTTGGAGTTAAACATTCGTTTGATTAAATGGTATGTTCTGCCGGGAATTGTAAGTAGGGATTGCGTTAATGGCGCTTTATTTTGTTTTAATGTAAAATAGATTACAAAACAATTAAGTACGTACGTACTTAATTCTTGTTTGGAATTGAATTCTACTAAAATGGTTACCATTTACAACAATTGTTGTAACACAAATAAGTTAAAAAGTAATAATATTGTCTTCTGTTACCGCGATTTTTATACATTGAAATTAAACACTTTAGACTTTTTTAAATTATAGAATGCCCTTCAGGCTATGTATTACTAGCTTTATAAGCCCCTCTGGGCATTGTAGACCAACCTTTGTTTTTATTTTTAAATTATTTTTTATATTTTTGTATGTAGGTAGTTTGCACAAGTAACTTTTTTGATTGACGGGGAGAATTCGCATTCTCTCAGTCATCATCTTAAAGTAAAAGTAAAAAGTAAAATATTCTTTATTGCACCACATATGAGACAAAAGACAGAACAAATTCACAAATTATATAAAGGTAGCAACAGGCGGTCTTATCGCTATAAGCGATCTCTTCCAGACAACCTTAGGGTAGCAGGAGATAGGTTGCAAAAAACAAAAACAAAACGGGTAGTGCGCGAGAAGTATTACAGATAAGAACACTACACATACACTAAACAGAACTATGCATTATTTGCATAAACAACTTAATTAATAAATCTTAACCCTGTGAAAGCGAGTGCTGTAAAGGGCTCGAAACGTAGGATCATGGTGTTAATAAACGCGATTAATCCGTTCTAAAGTGTTTAATTTAAAAAGTAATGTTAGTCGCCAACTATATATTTTCATACAATTGTAAAGCACAAATCAGATCATTTATGATTTGTAAGAAATGTTTTGATTTAATTGTTTTTTTTTCTGCCGCGAAATCACGAGGTCGCTTGTTCGATGCCAGCCCTCACTGGCTGCTCACTGGGGGCCTTTGTCACTTTTTCTGTAGTACATGACATCTCTTTCAATTTTCAAATATACCTATATTTTCATATAAGGCAGAGACCTTTGGACCCTGGGGACAGGTCCCAGGCTCCAGGCAGCTCCAAGGAGCTCACGGTATTTTTAGGGAGCTGGCTAAGCGCCTCCCGCACGCCTCGGGTGGCCAGAGGGCTGGCTCGTATCTTACCCAGCGAATCGGCATCGTTATTCAGCGGGGCAATGCCACCAGCCTTCGGGGCACCCTACCGTCTGGCGCTGAGCTGGCTCCCATTTTTTAATTGAAAATAGATATATGATATTTTAATATAAATTTTTATTATTTTAATAGATATAGTTAAGTGATTTTATGTATTTTACGCAGGTACCTACCAAATTTGTACGTAATAAAATTGTACGTATTTTAATAAAGTCCTACAAGGCATAATTGGTGTAAATAGGAAGATTTCAAAGTTTATTATCTATATAGTTACAATGCAAAATATAGGATATAAATAATTTAAAAAAACCAAGAAGATAAAAAATGCAATAAAAACTAGTAAATGAAGGTCCATTAGTAGGTATTTACATTTTTTGTGACGATAATGGATCGATTTATTTTACAAAATAGCAACAAATATTTGGCTTTCTATAAAGAGGAACTGAATAAACACGAAGATAGTAAAACGGCCTATTAGCGGTCAGCCCCGGATTTAGAACTGGACAACATTAACATTAACCCTGTGGGTTCTGTGTAAGTTGCGGTGAACCATACAAATCTACTGGTGGAGAGTGCGTTAAATTTGACAATTAAAGCTTAAAATTAAACGAAGTGGAACTTAGCAACACCAGGGTGCGTAGCCAAGATGCCAATCGTTAACGCTTAGTCGCTAACGAAACGCAAACTGCAATGTCAAACTAATAAGGAAGAGTGAAAGAAAGAGATAACTACGCTACGATATGACGCGTGCGTGATTAATCTTGGCTACGCACGCTGTTTTCTTGTCGAATATATCATTATTTTCGTAAACAAATATCTGTCAAACACCAAACTTACTGCCCGTATTTATGCAATAGAATAAGATAAACAATAAACAATGTTGCCTGGCCTCTCCATAAATGTATAAGTACCTGTTTCTGTAGCATTGCAAATATGGTTGCAAATTGTTTAATAACCAAAATACGGCCGGTCGTCGACTAAAAAGCCTGTCATCCACGTCATGTCAACGTTTACGTTTGCTGACTTTTTTGCATAGGTTAGTAGTTAGTTTCATAGTAATCTGGGAGTGACGTCGGCCAGCCTGTCAA
The DNA here is from genome assembly GCA_949128165.1 of Lathronympha strigana. Taxonomy (NCBI): domain Eukaryota; kingdom Metazoa; phylum Arthropoda; class Insecta; order Lepidoptera; family Tortricidae; genus Lathronympha; species Lathronympha strigana. Next base: position 18,104,420 of record OX421917.1, on the reverse strand, counting down.
GTGTGCAAAGTGTGTTAAGGCAGCAATCCCTTTAGTTCAAATTTTACAATGACTTTTGGCAATTGAAGTACAGATAATCTTTGAAACGGGTTAAATTATAAGGATTACTAAAGAGTCTTGTTTATGGCATATACACAGATTTGCAATTACGGGTGCAGAAGCCGCAGTAGATATAGGTACCACAGACTAAAGACTAACTACTTTCAAAAAATGGAACCTAGATAATGTGTAGGTGTTTTACCCTCTTCCGTGGAATGAATTCATTTTCTCCCAACCCAACTCCTGCTTACCTCAGCCCAGAGATGGGCATTATTCGAATAAAAATTTATCTAAATGATCATTCGAATGACGAATAATTCACCAATTTTTTATTCGCGAATGATTTATTCGCGGATGATTTATTCGCGGATGATTTGTGCGCGGATGATTTATTCGCGAGTAACTTATCGGCGAATAAATATTTCAACCGGTTTTTAACTTGACGAATGATTTACTTATTATATTACTCCTATAAATTTACTAACAATATTAAAGGTTTTTTGGCTAATCTATTAAATTTAAAAAAAGAAACATATATTAAAAATGACAAATTTTTACTAAAGTTCACGATCGTCTAAGACTTTAGTGATCTATTCGATATGGTCTATATGTAGTTAATGTTATTTACTCTGGTTTTCAAACAAATAATATCATGACGTATGATTTTTATTACGAATTATTAATAAATCCATGTTGATTTCTAAAGTGCACTTTTATTTACAGTCCTTTTTTTATCCCTATGCGGGTTGGAAGAAAATCTGAGTAAAGAAACCGCCTAATTTCTATGGCATAGATTTTGTCAAGTTTCTGTTCATTTCAATGACATATACTATCTCGGTCTAAAAAGGGCCTCATAGTTCTCATTCAAATAACCGAATATAAAATTAATTCCATATAAACTAGTAAGGCCATAATGTTTAAAAGAAATTGTGTCAATGATACTAGGCGGTTGAAATGAAACTTGAGTTATGAATTCATAATTAGATAGCTATTTTAAACAGAAGTTGATAAGGTATTTAAAAAAATATTCGTGGCAATTCATCCGGCGAATGAATTATTCGCGGATAAATTATTCGACGAATAATTTATTCGAATACGAATAATCATCCGAAAATTCATCCGTCATCCGCGAATGATTTGGTTATTCGTCATCCGTCATCCGTCATTCGAATAAATTTTGCCCATCACTGCCTCAGCCATTATAAATCAAGCTAACTTTGGTATTATCTCCGTCTTAATTTCATCCGAAGTATCTCTATCGTGGATTGTACGTGCCTCCATTGTCCAATTATTTTTGGATAAACCTGAGCCTGGCTGCTTAAAAAGAAGTATTTCTAAAAGAACATAAGCGCCAAGATCTTTCTATAAATTCGTGACATTTGTAGAATCATTATGACTAAGTCGACCTTGATACTGGGTTCACTGGTTTGATGTCCACGTGTAGTTTGCGGAAAAAAGGTAGACATTTTCGGAAAGCTCCAGTGATTTTTGGCAGCCAGCTCCTTGCATTGTTTATACCTGTCGCATAAGTGCGAGCAGTCAGTTTGCTATTTGACAAATCTTTGTTTGATAATGAGTAATGACACATTTTACAAGAGCAAGGGCTCAATTTCACCACGGCGACAGGTGCGAGCGCCACTTGTCAACATCATTATTACTGATATTGCAGGCGTCTATGCGCTACGGGCACCGCTTACTATTGTGCTGGCTGTATACTTGTTTGTCGCCAACTTCTTTTTCTTCTTTGTCGGTATCACTCTTGACAGAGTGGTCGTGGTCATCACTTCAGGTGTTGCCGAGGAGAGGTGGCTATTGAGCGACTTGTGGTCCAGGGAAAGGTTGAGGGTACCAGGCCACGTGGAAGATCGCCTATGAGGTGGAATGACCAGATAAAAACGGCAGTAAATGGCTCATCATCACTACATGAATGCACGAGAAAGGCTGCTATCAGAAAAGAGTGGCGGCGTGTTGTGAAGCTTGTCGCCAACATGTAGATATAAATAAAATCATCATTATTAGCATCAAAACGAATACTTTTGTGAAGGGCTCTTGACTCTTCTCACAAGAAACACACGGTCACGAAATTCCGAAACGGGGTTTTGGGGGGCTACGTCCAGCAGTGGACGTCTTTTGGCTAAAATTGATGAGCCACTGTGCTTTGCGTTTAGTTTCATTATTTAATTAGTAGTCTATAAGAGGAATGACTCATTTCTAATATGTAATGGATTGTTGATTGATTCCATTCTGTAACTGAAAATGAATCTTACATTTATACTGGATTTCGTAACATAATGTAGGCAATTAAGAAACGATTAAATTAAGACCTTTACAAGGTGTACCTCGAAGAATATTTGATGATATATGTATACTGTAGTATACATTATCAAAATATTCTTTTGAGTAGCAAACCGTAGAAAACCTTGGAGTAGCGGATCGTTACACGTGTGGTTTTCAATTCTTATGCTGCAAATTCATTTCCTTTATTGCGTTTGTGATGTTTGCGTCACTTTCGTTTACCGTATAAAGGAATGAAATGCAACATGAATGTTTGGGCATATAATATGGCCGCCATTAGAAAAAATGAAGGCGTTCATTTGTACATGTCGTTTGTTCATGAGTTCGTAACACAGAATGCGTTACTTACGTAATAAAACAGGTTAACCACAATTTTTTTCTATTTACCCATTTTTTGTTTGAACTTTAGTAATATTTTTCGAATTCTGTATCAATACTTCGACAATATTCTAGAGCATATTACGATATCTTTACGGACTTACAATAAGGACTCGTGAAATTCCTACAAAGCTATTTCTACTAACCCAACAATAATAAACTACAAAACCGTTTTCCTTCATAAAAAATGCTCGGAACTTATGACCTTTAGTTAACTTAGTGGTAGGTACATTAAGCATTAATATAAAAAGGACCCTTGACATATGGAGAATTTTTCGAGACTGGCAAAAACCTAATCCTTCAAGTTGTCAAAGGGATTTTCTCGACCGACCTGACCGGTATTTGTATCAAGAATGTAATACGGTCTAGTGAGAACACGAGGTTTAGGAAAATGAAAACTAGCTTTTCTACTAAGTATCAACATACCAGCGTCCATTTAAATATATTTGCAATGAATTAATTAATTTAATTTAAGGCGACTTTTGTCGACGCTCCAGCTGGTGAGATAGATAATGGGCTTATGGGAAATAAGAAGTGAGATAGAGAGAATAGGGGCCAACATTATATAAATATTTTTATTGAGACAAATTAACCGAATTTATCTAGATAATGTTGGTACTTACTTATTCATTTAGGCACAAAAAAGATTAAAAAAGGTTATATTGTGCCTACTCATAAAATAAAAAAAAAGAGGGAGCTCTGGGATTATTTTTTCTATCGAGCGAAGTTTTCCAATCACGGTGTTGGAAGCGATTTTATAATTGCAAGATGCTTAAATAATGTCATATATTTTTCATAAGTTTTCAACACATTTTAACAACTTATTAAAAAATTAGTGAGTTCGGCGTGTATGGGAAAAGAGCTCCTTAATATTATGGCATTATTGACCAAGTCACACTACTAATATAATAATCAAATATTATTTATCTACATTTTTTATCCATTGGACGGCATTTTAACTAGGAGAGTGGAGAGCCAGGGAACATTGATTACATTTCCGATTAAAAGTAAGCAATTGATTTACAAGCAAGCAATTAATTGTGCCATACTAGCAGCTTCTGGCGCGATTTCTTAGAGGTTTAATTCTTTTCTTGCAAGCTTTAAGACATTCTACACTTATACGGAGAAAAATCGTCGATGCTAGTTAAGTATGATAAATTATCTCGCCATTGCAAATCGATTACTTAGTCGCAAATGCACTTAAACAATTCAATATTTGGACTACAAACAGACTCTTGTGAATACTATTTCCTTACAAATTCAAAGCTTCAACAAGTTGATAAGCAAAACTTTCTTTATTTTCAGCAGGTAAAACAACCCCAAGGACTTTTGGCTGGAACATTTTTCTAAAATACGAGGTCCCTTGAGAACTCATCAAGAGAAGTGTTGGGATTAAAATAGCATATTATTACTACGGTTCTGAGGGTCGGGTTACTCGTGTACCAAAAGGTGAAGATGTTTATTTGAGACATTATTAAAAACAAAAGAAACAATGAAGCACTAGAAAACATATTAGAAAAACGAATAGGTACACCATATTATTAATTTTTGGACACAGTTTTATAGATAAACAGGCAGTGACAGCACATCTGTTTTATATTAACTCCATATAGGTTTTTTTGACGGTTCAGTGTTAGAAGCTAAGGTTTTTTCGTAAACAAGCTCTAGCTTATGTCAAATATTCTCTGTTTTTTTAATATTTAAATTCGTATTATTTTGATTTTTGTCAAGCGGTAATTAAACATAGTCATATATTTCGGATATTACAAAATAATGTCAGGTCAGGACATTTTCTCTTGAAATCTTAGGTTTATTCTAATTTTTATCATTTTGTCACATTAAATAGGTAATAATTAATGAAATGATTGAAGTTCTCGTATTCATCATTTTATCTTAAATTATCTTTCTCTCTTGCGGATTCTTAAACCAAATGCCAGAATATTTACTAAGAGGAGCGAGTCCTACGAGTAATAATGGCAAATATCGCCTTTTATACCGTAAAGATTTTCTATTTAACTAATGACAAAGTCCATTTCATTTCGGTTTGATTAGGAGAGAACATTTATTTGTGTAGGTCCTGTTATTTATTGTTGTTTTTCTGAATCCGTTTAATAGGATCAGCTTCAATAACGATTTTGAACTCTATTCCTGGGTGATACGGTTCAAAATCTTTCGATTTATGTAGCCGAGTGTACTGAGACTTCTGAACCATTTGCTGTTTATGTTTTGTATCCGTGACGGGACAGTACCTAATTTATTTATTTGTTCATTGAAATTAAACACTTTAAAACGGATTAATCGCGTTTATTAGCACCATGACCCTACGTTTCGTTGACTCACCCATCATCATCATTTTAACCCTGTGAAAACGAGTGCTCGAGTGTTGTAAAGGGCTCCAAACGTGGGGTCATAGTGTTAATAATAAATAAAACGACAATCGCGAAAACAGAAGACAATATTACTTTATTTCTTATCAAATCGTTGCTCGGGAATATTTTGGTCGAATCGGGAACGAAATCTTTATACATATATTGATAGAGGAATAAGGAAATGGCCAGTTAAGAGTATTAAGCAACAGGCGACTTTATTAAATAATGTGAAGGTCGTACACAATTTATTTAATTAAATATTGATGTTTCAATAATATAGCAACTGATGGGCTAAGATGGTGGTGTTCTCGCCGAATGTCATCGTATCTGTTTAATTCTAACAGGCATGTAAAGAGTGAATAATGACATGACTAACGAAATATAAGATAATGACTACTCTATCCATACTGGATGAAAACGAAAAAATCATTTTTTTTTTCCAATTTTTCATAGAAGCTGTTTCGATATACGCGGTGTTATCTTCTCTATGTTTGTCAACTAATGTTTGTCATTTTGTATAAACAGCATACTCTTAGATCGAGCCGCACGCCCAATGTTGATGTACATTTTTAAAGCATCTGTTTTTACTTGCCTATAATAACGATTAGCCGTATTTACTTTAGTTTTATTTTCCTGTTTAGTCCCACATCTAAGACTAAATTTAACAATCCTTCCAAAATTAGCCCCCACGTTCAAGTTAAGTCTCACGTACAAACAAATTGCAAGACATTTCCTTTTGTCTTTCTAAATAAGATAAAGGGTACATCTCGAGATTAAATTCGTTTCAGATTTCAGTGGGCCAGTATGTGATTTCCCTGGAGCTTACCTTAAGGCAGCAGTCACTGGATTTATGTTGAGACATGCAATGTCAGATTACGGAGTGGAAAGTCATTTACAACCTACTAATATTGTTGTTAAAGTTGTTGAGTTGGGATGTTTGTGACGCTAAAGATCTAAATCAATTTTACTGGATTTTAGCACGCAGATAGTTTGTAACCTAAAAGAAACAAAATATTGTAAGTAGGTGAATGAATGATTCCGACGTTGAAGAGACCTAGAGGAGTCATAGTTTAACGATGTTGAGGCCACGGCGAACCTAGTGTATTGTAATGGTTATTGCCTGTACTGTTTATCGTGGTTTTACTCAATCATGAGACTAATGGCCTAGTGGTTTAGTTTTGTGACGCTGCATCCGACAGTTGTGTTTTCGATCTTTACAAAGCAATGAGAATTTCATGAGATACGATGAGGAGAATGTGATTCTCTGGAGTTTAAAGGATGAAAGGATGACTCACAATAGACCGGGACGGGACGGGACGGGACGGTACAAGGTGTCAATTGCTATAAAAGGAATTACGTGATAGCTCGGAGCCCTCGGAGGTCACGTGCCGTTTTCTATAGAAACTGACGGCTCGGCCCGGGCCGGTCATGTCCCGTCCCGTTCTAGCGTGAGTCATCCTTAAGTCTGCAACAGTCACTGTGTTTATGTGATGACTTCAAATTCCAGATTATAAGTATCCTCCTCCATGCGTCGTCTTCCTCAGGATTGAGGGTCGTGACCTCCCTTCTGCATCACTTTCTCACGGACGATCTTTCTACAACTTCTTCCGTCTTCTTTTGAGGGCGTCGTGGACTGTAGAGTCAAGCGCGGAGCGTATCTGATCAGGCCAACGTATAGGGCTGCGTCCACGAGGTCTTTTACCATGAACTTTGCCGGTCACTTCTCGAGATTACTACTATCTTTCATAAGTGATTGGTGTGGTAGATATAGAAAGTAACCTTTTAGGTTTAGGTTTAAAGACATTTATTCTCATATAAGATATACATCACTTCCATGAGAACATAGTTATTACATAATTACATGCATTTAATTAGATTTTTGTCACCGCAAGAATGCAAGAACCTTTTGGTGGTACTAGCCGAGTGATTTATTTAGTTGTGCAATTTTAAACAAACAGATTTTTGTAGTGTACCAAAAAAAGATTAAGCAAAGCTTTTGACTTATTTTCACCTAAGATAATATGTGAGTAAGATAAAGAGGAATATGTGATTTCCCTGGAGTTTTTACTTATTACAGAGCCAAAGTCAGTAGATTGATATGAATACGTTGTATCAGATTACGTTCCGAGGTAACTTTTTCCGAGATTAATTTCTCATATACGTGCATTTATCAAGAAACTACTAGGCACTGTTGCGCTAATAAAAATGAAATATTCTTAGCAAACTAAGAAGAAGCTCAAAAATATCGATTTTTTATTGAGTCAAAAACTGTTTTACTTTTAAAAAACGGTTGAGTTTAAATTCAGAGATTCCCTAACTTAAGATACCTGTTAGCAACTCTAACCTAGCAGATTAAGATCCTGTCAGTATTGAAAAGGCCTGTCTGACATCGTAGTTGTCACGCTCTGTCTGTTTAAGTATCAGTCCGAAGTGATGCATGAGACGATAGATGATAAAATGGTAATCATTCTAAACATGACGATGGAATATAATTAAAAGTTTCGTGAGTCTTACTGACATTAAATTTTAACGGTTAAAACTCGCACATTTTTATCACAATAGGCGTGACATGCTTCGACTGCATCGGGCAGTCATCGTCGGACAGACAGAGTGGTTTGTCGCCTTCGCGGCTCGGGCATCACGGGTACACGGCTTCACGGGGGCATAAAAATACGTGAGTTTTAACCGTTTAAATTTAATGACAATAAGCATATATATTGATTATTATCTGATTGCATAAAAAATAAAGTAAGTATTTGTTTTTGTAACTAACTAAATAAATGACATAAGATGAGGAATTCATGGCTAGTATTAATGTACGATATCTATAAAAATATTTAGCGATAAAGTATAAATTACGCAGATGAACACATTCAGACGTAATCAGAGAATTAGCACTTTCATGTTTAACTACCTATACTATAAAAAAAAGGATAAAAGGATAAAGGGATAAGTTCGCCTTTGTACAAACTTTGTATTTCTTTTTTATCCAGTTTTTGTTTATCTTGCATTTGTACAATAAAGTGTTCTACTACTACTACTACTACTATATATAGGTATGTATGCACATGTTACATGCATACGTCTTGCAATGTGGATGCCTGGAGTTTCAACTATGTTTGCTCTGTCGGAATTCTGTACCAATGTTAGCGTTTAGGAACATGAGTTGCAGTTTGAATTTGGTGCTTGCAATTATACTTAACGCAAGTTCGTACTCCACCGTAGTAAACTAATAAGTTTTCAAGTTATTTTTCAAGCAAGTTTTTCAAGAAAGGCTGGGTCAAGAGCATCCTAAACAGACGAGCGTGTATGAGGAATGTAATGAAAGTGAAGGGAGCGAAAGAAGTATGTCAGGATCGTAGCAAATAGAAATCCGTGGGCTCTACCTACCGCTCGGGGATACAGGTGACTATATGTAGGTGTGTACGTCATAAGTAAGAAATCATATAATTTAAACTTTCGTGAGTCATACTGATATTAAATTGCAACGGTTAACACTCACGTATTTTTATCACAATAGGCGTGACATGTTTCGACTGCATCGGGCAGTCATCGTCGGACAGACAGAGTGGTGTTGTCACCTTCGCGGCTCAGGAATCACTGCCCGAGACCATGTCACGCCTATTGTGATAAAAATACGTGAATGTTAACCGTTGCAATTAATATAAGTAATAAATCCCTTAAATTTCAATGAAACCATAATTACAGATTTTTCCAATATTTTTACTCAATTATTAATTAATGTCTATGACATCAATCACAACTGTCTTATACATATCTAAGTAATACTAATAATGCTAAATTAAAATGCAAATCAAGTTGAAGCAAACTTAAACGACCAAACAGTAAACGCAAACGCGAAACTGCACGTCCCGTGCAGCCCGTTAAATGGTTATCACTTTAACGTCTATTATGTCACGTGTCCTACTCGCATACTTGTCCAACGTGCCAAGTAAATACGATTCTCTTCCATTTAGCTCCTGCAATTTAAACTCTCCGTGATTCATACTGAGCTTTAATATTCAAACGATGGTTAAAATTCACGTCTTTTTATAACAATTAGCGTGAGTCGTTTCGACTGTGTCGGGTAGTCTTCGTCGGACATCGCAGTCAACGACCATCGCTTCACTATTAATCAGCTGCTAGTCTAATATGGTCAGGATTTTATCGACTATTAACAAATGGTAGTAACGAGTACGGTAAGCTACATACTTATGTATTCTTCTGTATTCTATTTTGAACTTCTTACACAATAATAAATTCTAGATTGTAAAGTTACATATACACGTGAGTGTAGTAGTCCATTAAATTGCATCCTTGCTAGCCCTTCTGGTACAGTCGCAATCAGATATAAAGAAGCTGCAAAGGTGCCCAAAAATATCTGAACACGGCTCTAACTCCTTAACCCTCAATTTGACAAAAAAAGGGATGGTCGTAAGTTTCAGCCTTCTCGGCGCTCACTAGTCCTAATTATTCTGACTGGGAAAAAATACAAAAAGAGGATCGAAGGAAAGTACAAAAAGATCAAAATCTTCGACCCTCGTTTTGTATTTTTTTAGTCTTCAGATATTTGTGAGCAGCTTGCCCGCCAGATGAGTGTACCAAAGACTTTTGCGTTTACAAAGTTGCGGCAAAAGGATTTAGTATTACATTTTTAAAATTCTATTTCAATTTCTTCGATCAAAATGTTAATTTTAGAGATGTTGTCATATAAATTACGATTCATATACAATAACTCGTTCAATTTAATAAATTTAACGGTGTAGGTGTAACATATCACTCGGTACGATAAATAAACATCATTATGCGAGTAACTTAGAATATAATTGAGTTCTGAAAATATATAATATATTATTCGAATTCCACCATATACCTACGTAATACATCTGAATTTATGAACATGTCGTCATGTCATCATTTTACGAGCTCAATGGTATATTTTCTACGTCGGAGTTAAAAATTCCTATTCCATATCTATAATTAACGACATGATATCTAACTTTTAAAGTAAAAGTTTTTTCTAGACTTTCATACTGCAAGGTTGTGTAAAAATATATATTATAAATACACCTGTATTTTTCCTCCCTCGTGATGAAAAATACAGTGTAACTCGGGGGATACAGTGTAGTCTATTTCAGCCGCGGATTACCGGCTCTCCGCTTGGATTATCGCGCCTTTCCACCCTTGGTTAACAATCTAACTATGAATCAAGTGTGATAACTTGGAAGAGTACCTATTGCCTACAATATAACTTGTAAGTACGTAATGTACGTATGTACTTACAGTACGTATGGCATACGAAAAAATAATTTGAACGAATCACTTTTCCTATCATACAAATGTTAGACAGACTTCATGTCGCATATCAACTAAATCACAAATTTAACAAGAAAAACTAGCACTAAGATTGCTTTTCTTGTGTCAAATTATATATCACAGAATCTAAACTTTCGTCAAACATACCAACATTAATATTGAAAAAAGGTTAACTCGCGTTATTTTCTCACAATAGGCGTGACATGAGTGTAAGAATATTACACATTCATGTCATGTCAGTTACGACTTGAATACATAAGACAAGTTTTCTCATTTCATTTTTTTTACATTATTCAAACCCTACCCTATTTCAGATATAAAGATTGCAAATAACTGGTTTGTTCTGTTTTCCTTTATGGATCACAGCATAAGATTATATTGATGAAGTTCAATATCAAACATCCCGAATTACGTTTTTTTTTTAAATTTTCGTCTAATATAAATATAAGTATGTATTGTTTCGTCTACCGTAAATATAATTTCTCTTTTTTTTCGTCTAATATAAATATGTGGTGTAAATATGAGTATGTATTGTTTCGTCTACCTTAAACATAACTTCACGAGACAGGCGTAAGTTCATAAATGAAGTCGCGCTTGATGTATAAAGAGTCGCGCCTTTTGTCAAGTTACGTGTATGCTAAGGGACAGATCAGAAATTGAGAGAGATATAAGTGGTTGTTTATGTTCTATTTGAATGTTCACAGCAAAAACTATAGTAGATTGTTAACAAAGGGAATAAAAGCCGCCATTTTAGTTGAGGTATTTTGGCACGGGAACGTAAGTAAGTGCACCATTGCATTCGAAATAGTACCTTTTATCCGATATAAAAGAGCATCGAAGAAAATGATATCTTCTAATATTGCCAACAAGGATAAAACAGTATCCAGTTTGTTGCGATTTCTTATTTAACATCAAGCACTGAAAAAGTGCGTGACCAAACGGACTAATTTAATCTATTCTTTAACAATTTTTAAAAAGGTTCAGGGAAAAATGGAAATGAAGTTGAGATAAGTGTTTATGGTATTGTTCGGAAAATAAGATACAAATCTGATTATGCTCGTTAGGGAATTAAAATATAACTAATATTTGAAGCGGGATATTTGTATGTTTGTTTTATTGAGCACCCGATATTTATAATATGCCGTTTCAAATATTAGTTATAATGCAAATGAGCATGTTAGCTTAAAATCGTAAATTAAAAATATGACGTTAAAAACACCATACCTAATTGATTAATTCCATACAATAACCAATTAAAATCAAGGGCTTCGTTCAGTAGTTTTGGGTAAGCGAATCAGAATATAGAAATTTAAATGTTCCTACATAAAAGATTATCTGTTTTGAATTCGAAATAAGAGACCAATCATTAGTCTTCTAATTTTTCAAATGTTTTACACATTAAACATAGGAAAAACAAAATAGGAAAGTTAAGTTGTAAATTTTGTGTAGAATTAGGCTATTTATCATTATCACATGCTCATATTATACTTAACGCAATATTGGCTCACGAGTTTCACCCGATTAAATGTGACAATCAGGCTTCACATAACTTTGTGTAATCCTCCCTGCGAATTTGATTAACGTGAAATGGAAGTAGAATGTACAGGAAAGTTTGTCAATTAGGAATTTACTCATGTCGCTCATCACTTAAATTTGGGAACAATCAAGATCTTTTGATTTGCTGTCCAGGGAATAGGAAGTCGATTTGACTAGAGAAAATAATGGGCAGAATTCGTATATTTTGTATTTGGTATTAAGAGCCTACAAGACAGGGGCCTTACCATGACGTCTTAACGCGGTTCAGTTGACGACCTAAACGGAGTCGCTTCCATACAACTGAGACTTAACTGAATCGCGTTAAGACGTCATGGTAAGACCCCAGGTCATTTCTCCATACAAACAAAGGTACAGTAAACCGGGGTTGCTTTGATTCTTGAGGCACTATTGATCAGCGATATTTGAGCTATACATAAGTACTTTGGTTTTGAATCTAAGTTTAAGACTTCTATGATATTGCAACCTTAAATTTTCTTTAAATAGGTGTTAAGAAACCGCATAAATAAAATACTCATTAGTGGTACAACGATTGTGTAAACCTAAAAATAGGAACATATTACGCATCAGAATATTCTCCTCCTCCATACTTATTTTGCTTTGCTCATATCCATACATGTTTTCACACATGCTCGTCCATAAATAACTATTGCGACTTAAAAATACGGCCTCCTAGCCTAGTTGGTAGTGACCCTGCCTACGAAGCAGGAGGTCCCGGGTTCGAATCCTGGTTAGGGCATTTATTTGTGTGTTTATCACGAATATTTGTTCCTGAGTTATGGATGTTTTCTATGTATTTAAGTTTTTATATGTATATATCTATTATGTATATCGTCGTCTAGTACCCACAGCACAAGCCTTATTGAGGTTACCGTGGGACTAGGTCGATTTGTGTAAGATTGTCCCACAAATATTTATTTATTTATAAAAAATCAGGACTTACGTATTAAGAGTATACATTGTGTATTAAGAGCGGTAAATAAGAAATTACGACCGAGTGTAAATTTAAGACTAGGGCTTAATTAACACGAGTTCGTAATGATTGTACCGCCCGTAATACCAACATACATATTTTTCCTCACATTTGCGAAGAAATAAGTAAACTTACTAGGCTAATAAATAAACAATAATGATTAGCGGTAGTGTAGTAATTGTAAAACAGTTCACAGTACTCCGCGGTGAGCGGCGGCCACAAGCGGCGACCGCGTGGCGCGCCCCACGCGGTCCTCCGGGAGCTCCTAGCGGGCGGGAAAATGTATGAAATTCCATTACGGCCAAGGGCGTAATACAACTCATTAACTCTAAGGATGCTTGCATACAATATTACCATTTACGAGCAAGTGTCATGAAAAATAAAATTACACACAGGAAACAGGTTACGTCGTCAAAAACTCTCTCTCATTGCTAAAAAGCTCAAATCATAGTATCCTTCTTTTTGGCATAGCGACGAACACAAAGTCTGGAGTAAAAGGAAAGTTTAGAACACTGAACGTTCTAACTTTTCGATATGTTCTAGTTTAAGCGTCAGTTGCAGTAAAGTTTCATAGTTAAAATGTTAGAGATGGGAAAAATTATTTCGCCGTGATTGATCTTCCAGTTCCTAAAACATCACATTGAAATAACAATGTGATTTTGTCACGACGTTCACTCGAATCACGATGAGCAAGTGGGAACTTCAATAATTAAACCTTACACTTGGTAGCCGAGCAGTGCCTACTTACCCCGAGCAACGACCAGCGTTCTACTTTTGATGAAAAAGCGTGATCGCGTTGCGAGTGGCGATTTGGCGAAGGTAGTTAGAGGAACGAAGGAACAACCACCATGATTTTCAACGTTGTTTCCTGACATTCAGTCACAGTGATACTATTATTCGGCGTTTTACCGTGATTTTTTCATAGGGACGTTATTTATCACCCGCCTCTAAAATGTTACTCTATGGGTATTTTTGTAGCTACCTGCTTCTTTGTGTTGTGTGTTGTCAAACAGTGAAAGCTTTTCGAATGAAACGATTATGTTGATATCACAAAAGATAAAAAGGTAACATTCCGATTGGGGAACATTGATGTGTCTTTGATAAATTCAAAGACGACGTTGAACGTTCGGTTAAAGCAATATGACAGCAACTCAATTTATCAAGGAAATTGACGTTTGACAGATTTCCACTTCAAGCGACGTCGAGACAAGTAGAGGACGGTATACATATGGCGCTTCGAAAGACAACGGGAGTAAACTTCTCCGACATTTTCCATGCAAAAATATTCTGCTGACTTTTCCCGGGGGATGTGGTGGGGGTCTTTTGTACGGATACGTAGTAATAGACAAGTCACTCTATACAATTATATGATATTTTTGCATATTCTTTTGGCAGAGAGGGCAAACAGTGCGAAGACGAGTTTTTCGTAATTAACTTAAGTACTTATCCGAAAAAGGGGAGAATGTGTGTTTTATCTGCCATATATATATTGTCTAGGATACCTACACACGTAAGCATATTAACTTATAATGTTTACGTGTATATCTATGGCATCAACACCAGAACAGTCCAGAACAGTTCAACCGATTTGATTGCTATTTCCAACAGACTTCCAAATTTCAAAATTGAGGACGTTCTCAATTCACGTTTCTTTTTTGATGTTTGTTACATCTGAACTCCGTAAATACTAAACCGATTTTAATAATTCTTTTTTATCTGAAAGTAGATGGTCCAGATTGGTCCCCTTTTTTCTGAGGATGGGTTCTATGAGCAATTGAGGGAACTTCTCAAATAAGGCACATGCATGATGATATGGGTGTTTTCTTAAGACACTTGAGTATTTCTTTACGAAGACAATCAATTTGGTGGAGTGGATCTGATGATGAAGACCAGGATGGCAAATAGAAGTAGAAGGCAAGCACAGGCTGGTTTTGGTAATGAGTTTAATTTTTGTAGCGTTTTATATTCCACTATTGCACAGGATTTTTAATTTCATAATTGCTGACTAAATACCTACTAGGTAGTATAGACAAATATGTAATATTTTTTAGAAAAAAAAATATGTAAAAAATGGCCTCAGACGAGACTCATACTCCCGATTCTGAGTACTGTAGGTCGGTAAGTCACACATACTGTATATATTATGAAAAGAAACTATTTTCTTCGTTATCTTGTAAAAGGAATAAAATCTTTACTTGAACTAAAGGATCTATACTTGTTGTTTTGATACAAGGAATTAATGTGAAATGTGTAATATTTTAGATATCAAGGTACACTATGCGATGTTTTACACACGGATATCGATATTGCGTGGAGGTAACAAATAGAGCCGTAATCCTCTGCCACAGTCCCTTGTTACTCATAACTAACCCGGGCACAGCGGAGAAAGCACAGTAGAACGACGGCTGTTTTTCAAAAGAGAGAGAAGCTCTTTTGTTCGTAAAGTGACTTTTTGGTTCCAAATCTAGCGAATTATAGGTGTATTAGATATCAAACAAAGCTGTGGGGTCAGCTTTACATGTTTTTTATTTCCGCCTCATCCACTCTCTCTCAATTTGCGCACTCGAGTCTTTTAGCTCTACGTCCATCTTGTTGTGGGTTGTCCTCTATCTTTTTTACTAGATTTGGAAAATTGAAAGTCGTGGCGACAAATTTGTAACGTAATAGTTATTTATCGAACTAAAACTATACTGAAACATATTAACATTATTATAAACTAGCTGTTACCTGTATACATTTGCGAGATTTTAAATGTTTGAGCCGGGGACTTATAGAATCTTATTCAAAATTGCGAGCTCTTTCGATCCTGATAGCAGAAAAAAAGTGTTCCAAGATTTTTTTACTTGTATGGCGTTATGTATTTGTATAGTAAATGTCTGGAAATTTAGCGTATTTTTTTTCTTACTAGGATCGAAAGAGCTTGCGTTTCTGAGACGAATTCACACAAAAATATCCGTATTAAAAAAGTAGAAGTAAAAAGAGTAGGGGGGGGGGACTAAATTTAAATAAAATGGGCCACATGATATTTGAACTACTTGAAGCTTTCTATAGAAATTGACACAATGTTCCTTTCTCTTTTTAAATATCTAATGATTAAATGACGCTTTCTCTTTTTTAAAACTCTAATCATTAAATTACGTCGTATAAATAACAATTGTGTTGTTACTCGAATATTTAACTAAATCCCGAAGCAACATTAAACACCGTGAAAGTCAACCGTTCAACACTCACTAAAACCGGTGTAAGTGGGACACATTAGTTTGTGAACTTTAAAACAACGATGAGGTAAGCTGTCATCGGATGATATTCTTAGTGCCACATTGTCTGCGTTGACGATTCATTTCTAAAGTTTTTATAGCTCATCAGCTCAAACCAGCATACAGGCCATATGGTTGTAAGCCATATGGTTGTAAGAGACCTAGACTGTGATAATAGCTTGAAAAAAATTGACGCGAAATAGTACATTTTGATGTTAGTGCGGAAAGTATGTCATTATTTCACGAGTCCCGAGGTATCTTTCCAAGAGCCGTATGATATTATTCTTGTATTCTGTATTCAATATTTGTCACGAAAGTGTCCTAGTACATTTTAACCACTGTAATAAATAACAATTGTAAAGCATTAATTAAGATGAAGAACATTTAACATTTATAATTAATGTTTTAATTCATTTTTTTAAGTAGTCACACTACTCACCGTGCCAGCCCAGGGCCCTTACCATGCCGTCTTAACGCGATTCAGTTTAGGACTTAAACTGAGTCTCTGCCATACATCAGAGCACATATAAGAACCTAAACTGAATCGCGTTAAGACGTCACGGTAAGGCCCCTGCTCACCGGGGGCCTTGGTCACTTTTTCTGTGGCTGGTTTGCGCTGGTTTTTTATATGACACCGTTTTCAATTTATAGTAAAAAAAAAATAAACAGTGAAGATACACAAACGGCTATTGATATATATCTTTAATAAATCTAGCTAAACTCAAAGAAAAGTTTAAAATTCTGAAAACTGTTGACCTGAGAGAACCAACTGAAAAGGCAATTATTTTACAAACTTCAGATATGTTAGTACTTTTTATTTGAACGGGGGGTAGTTTTAATAACTTAAAATTGGATTTGGAACGAGTTCAGGCAATATTTTTTATGATATGGTGGCTTAACCTCGACTGGGTAGCGCAACTAAATAATTCTGCGTCTAAATTTATTCACAAACTTATACTAAGTTCTATTTTTTTATGAAAATTTTACTTCTATTATATGATTCGTAATATAATGGAAAAACAAAGATTTTATTAATGTATATTTGGAAATAAAAAAGGAATGTCTTAAGTTTTTTTTGTTTTTTTTTTTTAATTATTCACGAATAAAACATAGCTTTTGAAATACAAATAGTTCTCTTAGTACCGAATATAAACCATCGTCGTGAGATTAATATTATAATATGAATATCTTAAGAAACAGACGATCTCGCATAATATAAACAGTTAATAATAATAATAAGATTAAGTAGCTACAGTAGAAAACATTTATTTTTGCTTTTGACATTCATAAGTACATTGTAATGTGCCTAAATTGAAAAATATAGATATTTATTTTGTGTATTTGCTCAAGTTTGAGTGCGTGCGGATTAACTAATGTACACGTAGCGTTCGTATAACAGAGGGTTCGGCAGGCATGTTCCCGGTGCTGGTTTTGTATGAAAGTAACGGGAATATTAAATTGGAACCGCATGCTTTATTCTACTGTTTTATACTTAGGTATGCTTTTTCTGGTGTAAAAGTGTCATACATATTGCAATTCTTAAGATAGATAGGTACAGTTATCCAATTGAAACCCTAGGCCATTGTAGAACTATGTCATAGTGAGCTACAAATCTGATTCTAAGATCTTTTACTGTTTGAATAAGTTCACTGTATCTATGGTTTAGCAGTCGATTTAAATGGGTAAACGCTTCATTTCAGGAAGATATTGTTATATACGCCTTAATTTATTCTTTTAATTCATACATAAAATCAAATTATCATCATCGTGAGAGCACTCCCCTATCTGCCACAGCCAGTATTGGAATCCTTGGCGTTGACATCTCGAGTGAAGTCCAGTTCCGCGGCCACCTAGAGGGTAAGGCCAAATTGGCCTCGAAGAAGCTCGGTGTGCTCAATAGATCGAGGCAGTATTTCACGCCGGCCCATCGCCTACAGCTTTATAAGGCGCAGGTTCGCCCGCATATGGAATACTGCTCTCATCTTTGGGCAGGGGCACCTAAGTAAGTACCAGCTTCTTCCTCTAGACCGCATCCAACGGAGAGCAGCTCGCATTGTCAACTGCCTACGTATTTCTGATCGGCTTGATCCCTTGACGCTGCGTAGAGATGTGGCCTCACTCTGCATTTTCTATCGCATGTATTATGGGGAGTGTTCCGAGGAATTGTTCGGATTAATCCCTGCCGCTTCTTTCCGCCATCGCCCTACGCGACAATATTTCCACTCTCACCATTTAGATGGCTGGCAGTCCTCAACTGTGCGCTTTTCCCGAAACTTCCTGCCTCGCACAGCTAAACTGTGAAACGAACTGTCGCCAGCGGTGTTTCCGGACCGATACGACCTTCAAACCTTCAAGAAAAGAGCGTACTCCCACCTTAAAGGCCGGCAACGCACTTGCGACACCTCTGGTGTTGCGGGTGTCCATGGACGACGTTAATCGCTTACCATCAGGCGATTCGATTGCTCGTTTGCCCCCTATAGCATAAAAAAAAATCGTCATTTTGTGATAAAATTACGCCTACTGTTGTTTTATCCTATACCTTAACTCTTACTAGATTTTATAACTCACGTGTGCGGGTGTCCGTACTAAATTTATATGGACCAAGATAGTGCCTGTTTTATTTCTTTTTTCCTTTTGTTGAGGGTCAAAGGGACTCCAACGTACTTAATATTCCGCTAGTGACCTGTTCGAGTTACTTTTATGAATTTTTTTGAGAATTTTCTAGAACTTTTAGAGAAAGAGCGTAGTACGTGGATAGTTTATCATTGTTAAGTTCTGTCACAGTTTGAGAAAAAATGCCTCAAGAAAGAATACCTTAAGAAAAAATACCTTGTAACCCATGGTCATATAATAAATAATTTTGATTGATTGAACTTAGCGTCCTTGCTTTACAGTGTTTTAACTTATGCTTTTGATTTGCATAAAAACCGTATGTGCTACTAGAAACCCAGTTTGAGCATGTACAGTCAACCACATAGCTATGAATACAGCCAAAGCTCCAAAAGTATGTATACGCGACCTTAATGCTCAGGCAATAAAGTACCGTATACATATTTTTGGCACTTTGGCTGTATTCATAGCTGTGTGGCTGACTGTACTTCATTATGCGAGTGTAGTAAACGCACCGATAATGGATCGTGTGTGGATAATGGGACGCTAAATGCAAAAAAATCCATTGGCATCATTTTAGCGTTGACACCAGTCATAATTTCATAAAGCTGTTTAATATTGAGATTTTTAGTGGTTTTTGTCTTGTCCGAAATGGCGATGGGACAAAGGAGGTTAGGCCTATGTCGGCGAGATAAGTAAAAATTTGCCTAAGAATTGTTTATTCCTTTATTAAATCAAAATATGTTTTGTTCATTGAGTTAACCATTAATCAAGCTGACAAATTGTCAGTTGTTATTCCAGAGATGATTATGTTTGAATAGTATTGGGCTGGTTTACCCATTATCGAGAAGATTAAAAAGATGTATTTTCATTTGCCTACTTTTTTGAAACCGATTACGATATCTTACATGAAACTCGTTATAAATATAAATTAGGAGCAGGACTTTTAACTTTTGAACACGTATCTTTTGAAGATAATCCGAATTTGCTCTATAAATGTCCCATGATCGGCACAGTTACTATATAGGTATGGTAAACAATTAATTAAAGTAATTTCAAAATGTTTCTCAAGGTTGTTTCAAGTCTTGTGTTCGCGTAGAATAAGATCGAAAAAATCGGCAAATAGCAGAGTAACATATGCAAGGCCAACCTGTGTGGGTAAATCATTTTCAAACGGCAATAGAAAAACACTCACTAGTTGTATAGTAGGCGCACGTTCAAAAGTGCATGAGCAATTTATAAATAAATTCATTCATAAACCGCCCATGCAATTGTGAACGCGATAGTACCTTTTTCTGGCTATGCTCCGAGTAAAATAAATTAAAGTTTAAAAAATGGGGTATCCGGGGTCCACGTTCTAAAAAGTTCCAATCCACTATTGGATAGTCGTTTCTGAATTCCTCTTTGAAGCCGTTTTTGTACCCGGAAACATACTTGCGTTGCTTGACGTAGCTTTTTATACTTGTTACAGTACATTTGGTGCTATATAACCGCACCAGTGCGACCATGAGCACTTTAAGTGCCTAAGTCAAAAATTCAAAGGCATATTATGTACTGTAAAAGGGCGTACGATACACGTATGAATAGGAAATTCGCAACTCGTGTCAATTTAAAACACTACCTTCGGTCGTGTTTTTATTTATTATACCACTCATTTCGAGTTTCCTCCCTTTAGCACTTAAATCGTAGTGTACTATTGTTCAATTATATTATCACTTTTGAATTTCAAAAGGCGTTCTTAAGTTATAACTATAATTTAAAACAGGATATGTACATATAGGTACTATGTATCAGTATATTTGTTTTAATTAGTTCCCGGTATTTCGCGCATACATGATGAATACCCCGTTAAATTGCAGGTATAATGTAAACCATGTCAGTATCTAAGTTGATGCTTTATGAAAAATCTAACAATATTAAAATTATTTCCATACTTATAAATATTTAAGTAAACCTACGCTTGCTCACCACAATATTAGCTTCAGGTTGGTACAGAACTACTCCTACTAGACGCAGCATATACGACGACTTTTGTTCACAGAATCTATATTATAATCGTAGTGCAATGAAGAAAAGGTACAGACAACTAATCCAAACACGAACATCCCTTTTTGTTACATTTTCAAAAATATAAGTAGATACGTATTGTGTTCATGAGTGTTTAATTACCCATTTTTGCGCAAATAATAGACGTTGCACCGATTTTGTAATAGGTACGTCAGATGTTTTGGAACAAGGTATTATTGAGTTTTATCCATTTTATTTTGATTTAATTTTACCGTAATAATATATAATGGCGAATATACCATAGTGTAGGATTTACTTTTGCGTAGCTCAGTAAGGCGTAGTAAATAATTAAGACGAGTCCCTGAATGTATTTTATTTCATTTCGTAATGAATGCGAAATCTAATAAAGGTAGTCAGTGGTTCCGGGCTACACAACTCATGTTTATTTAGGCGCTGAAAAGCCTTTTTAGTAAACTGCTCCGAAAGTTTCTCAAATATACGGGCCATTTTAAAATTGGGTAATGTTATTCATACTTTAAATTATGTGAGTTCATTACGGAAAGTCAACGGTCATAGAAATTAAAACTTTTTGATTAATAATTTGACCACGGTAAAATTTGAACCACCGCCAAACTGTTTCAGACAAACATTTATTTTGGCGTGTAAATTCTCTTTACTTTTCTCCGGTCGTTGTGAAAGACTGTAATTGTATTTGATCATTGGTGGCACGTTTCGTAAATCTGGGAAACATACATTGTGCTTCCATGTGTAATTAATTTTTATAAGAATTTGTGTTATTTTTAGGGTTCTGTACATGAAGAATGACGTTCGAAATGAGTCCCGTCTTTTCGCTCGCCAGGCGGCGCCACTTATGCATGGGAGTATGAAATAATTATCTAAGTGACGATAAAACTTACCTTCCACTAGCGGCGGGTTCAATCGCGGTAATCCCCATTCTGTTACATTGCTCTCTCTGCACGTTGTCCCTCTGTCTGTCTGTTACAGGCTTCTATTTCAAAGCTCAGTACCAAATGTTTTCTGGAAATAATAAAAACATGAAGTTGAAGTTAAGGGGACTCTTACAAAGATACTTTTTTTGTATCTCTATGAACTTACTCTAGTACTTAGGAAAAATATACGCATTTAATAATAATGTCGAATAAAAATTCCAGCTTCTTATCAGTCAGAGAAGACACTGCCCTTATAACGGGGACGTTAACCGACTTTTAGGAAAATAATTAAAATAAGATTATTTTTCAAAATAACTTATACCAATGTTACAAAACAAAGCCCAAAACAAACTTAATGCATAGCACATTAGTAAAACTGTGTACACACTCATGTAATTGCAATAAGCTCAATTATTAAGTCAAAGTATCATAAAACCTCAATCCAAAGACTTCCAAGCCAAACAATCCCAAAAGCCTCATCTCAGCCAGCAATCACCAAAAAGCAGAAATCCAGGCCAGTGGTCAACTGCCATTGTTTTTCTGCAATAAAAACGTATTGTCTGAGACGCAGACTCCACAAAACGTATACTAAACTTGGATTATACTCGCCAGCCATAACGCAAAAACGAGCATAAGTATCACCTTTACAAACAGCTTAACCCTATACTGACCGTCACTAGACCTTATGTCGTTACCATAGGGATGACAAATGGTCACACAGCTGAAAGGCCAACTTATACTAGTTAATCTAAAACAAACGTCAGCTGTCATTTCGAATAACCAAGGCGCTTACGCTCTGATAGTGTAACGAAGCTACCTTACTTCCTTAAAGACCTAAGGTATTAGGAAAGAAATAGCGCTTACGCTCTTTCTGAACATGTGTTAGTATTCTACCTTGCCTGCTTAAAGACGTAAGGTATTAAGAGAGTGATGGCGGTTACGTCGTTATCGAACGCGTGTTAAAAAGAGGTCGTCGCCCGGAATAGCGAGATGGCAGGGTGCCAGCATGGTTTGGAACTAATGCTTTTGCGCAACCGTCTGCATGCGGAACCCGTTGCGTTTGAATTAGTATTGTCGTGTTATTAGTAAATCATTTTTCTAAACGATTTTTCTATTAGACTGAAGGCTGTTTAAAATCAGAAAAACTCGACTGAAAATTTAAGAATATACTCAAATGAGTTTTGATTCAAAAATAAAATAATCTTGTGTAGATAATTTTGTAAATCATATTTACATATACTATACAAAAAAGTTTATAAATAGAAGAAAAAAAAATTACGCCATTAATAAAAATCGCTGTTTAAAAAAAATCTTTTACTTATAGGTTTTTTTCGTGTCCTAATAACAAAGATATCTTTCACAAAAGGTAAACAAACGATAAGCCAAAGCATCATTAATCATTGGTAAAATTTTGTTACCACAAGGTTTCCCGGATTACGGGGTTGGGACACTTGTTCGTCATTAATTGTGAATATTTTTAAACCATAAAGAAACTCAATTAATCTTCTGGGCTTAAAAACCGGTCAAGACCTAGTTGGGAGTACTTACCAAAACCAATTTTTTAAAATAAAGATATGAATGTAGGTACATCTTTTGTAGATTTTTTGCTCGATACCGATTCACGCTCTGTTTTCATCTCAGTCATTTTGCAGTTTACTATATGAAATTATCAAAAATATTTTATTTTGATTTATTTTTTTAAGTGTGAATGCAAGTTCCACAATTCATACGTTTTAAGGGTTTCACTTCAATAAGAAGGAATTGACGAAGTACGCGTAAAAATGCATGAAATTATCACCCACATACATAATTATGTTTCCCTTATTTCAAGCAAAAATTATGCTTGTAACTACTATTCAAAACAATAATTCACAATTAAAAACCACATGTTTCTGAATTAAGTCACCATAAATATTGGCAATATAATTTCCAATAGAGATGTTTACCGTAATTTAATGTGGACGTGATTTAACCACTTCAATTAACTATCTCAAGCGTTACAATACTTACAATTCAATTAATTATAAGGTAAATTATTATAGCGGTCAAACTAAATAAAGTAAGGTTACATTCCGCTTTTAAACGCAGCATCGTTGCCATTACGATGTTGCGGTGTTGCAGCCGAAATCTTGCGATGTCACCTGTATTTCCTTGCTAAATTGAGTTGCTGTCCTTGCATCTTTGATTACCGCATTGTCGCTCACCAGGCAGCGCCACTTATGCGCGAGTCTTGTGTCAATATGAAAGTAATGTCAAAGTGACGTTTAAAATTTCCCACCAAACCTACGGTCCACTAGCGCTCCTAGCGGCGAGTTGACTCCATTATAACTTTTAACCCCATTCGCTTAATTCTACTTAGGTCTTCAGTTACCGTTCAAAATTATTTGACACATTATAATTGATTTACAAGAAACATCTTCTTTACCAAGCTATTAGAGAACGAGCCATTTGACACGCACTTGTGTGGACGGTTCACCAGTTTAATTGTTGCCGAAATTAAAGGCTCATTATAAAAAAAACATGAAGCCTTTTCTTAGACAAACAAAAAAGAAATTACCTAGACGTGGCAGGGCTGGGAATTGGGGCGCCCTTTGATAAAAGAGCCGTATAATGATGTCTCTTGGGTGACACCAAAAGGGGTTTAAATTTTGATAACATTTAGATTCTTGTAGGTGCTGAAAAGGATGAATTGAACTATGTGTGTTAAACTATTATTATACTTTTTTTTTCTTACCATAAAATAACTTATAATACAGTAAACTATTTTGGACCTGCCTGGACACTGCGTACTAAATATCTACCCTGATTTATGATAAAAGCATAACTTAACATACTTCCCAATGAAACTTTGACCATAACACTGCCATTACTAATTAAGTTCTGTTATCTTAACTACCACTGATCTTAATGATCACGCAGTACGTTAAGCTACCTATCAGGTAAGGTTATTGATGATCTTAAGTTAGTACTGCCCCTGAATTCAGCCACAGCCAATTCAAATCAAATTCTGTTTGATTTTCGCACCCAGCGGGTTTGGTTTAGTGTAAAATGAAGGCGCGTGCAATTAATTTTCAAGCTCGTTTGATGAAATACTGTGTTCTGCGGACGGATTTTTATCATGGGATATTATTTGGAAATTAAAGGCTACCTACCTAATTTTACAATACAATAAATAAATAATTATGTTGTATAATGAGTTTAGTTTAGACGAAAAGGGCTTTATGACAAAAATTGTTGTCTATGCTGACTATACTTTGGTACCATTACATTGTATTGTCATAAAATCTACATAAGCATGTGAAGATTCAGCTTATTAGAATAACGGGAGTAAGTCAAATTCAACTTGCAAGATTTGACTCTAACAAACAATAAAACATAACATTACAAGTTAAATAAAAGCTTGTAAAATAAAATTATATTTAAAATATTTTTCTAGTTTTAAATGTTTTTAATTTTCAACGGTCTCTTAGACCATCTCTTTGCTAACGAAATATTTGTTCCCGAGCTATAGATGTTTCATAGGAAGTTCTTCAACATACAATATGTTTTCTATAAGTATTCTACAATGAATTTGAACGGCAAATAAGGATCAGTTTTTGATTAGGCCACAAAAGTAGCTATTGCCAAGTCTTTGTAGAAATAATAAGCGGTATCACGGCACTCTTTTGATATCGACGGCGAGAACCGACACCCCTTTGATCTGTCCTGGTTGTAAATTGTAAGTGGCAATAACGGGTACCTTCAGTTGTGGCTCAGTCACATCCTTGAACAATGTTCATTACGAGCTAACAATGTCGATGGGCTTTTATGAAATTAGCCGCGTTAGTTAGTAAGCCAATTAACGTGGTATATCTGGGAAGCTAAATTAGAACCGCTACACTGTAAAGTCTTATTAAATATGGTATACTTACTTTTAAATAACCGGTGAAAATGTTTGATAATTATAATCTTGGGTCTTCAGCATTTAATAGAGCAATAAGAAATGGTAAAAGAGTCTTCAGTTAAGCTGTTCCACCTTCCTAAAACTGTGCAGTATAATAACTATGAATTCTAGGTACAATACATGCACGCCGGCTTAAACGGCATATCCTGTCAGATGAACGCGGCTACACGACCAAAACATCCCACGGCATCTCGAAACTTCTGCTGCCACGTTCAGTTACTAAATTTAATTACGATACTAATACCTAGGTCAATCCTTGAGCAATAAATGTGCTTGAACTGTAACTCATGGTTAACACAATGGTAAGCACAACGGGTTTCACCTTCAGGCTTTGACGCGAGGGTAACACGTCAGGGTGATGCCTGCGGCCTTGCTTTACCACCGATACCCGAAGATCATTATTTAATTTAATAGTAGATTACATACCAAGGCCGTCTTAGTGGGAAATGTCTCGGATCCCATGTAATTGTCGGCCGAGGCGAAGCCGAGGTCGAAGAACATGTGATCCGAGGCTTTCCCATCTAACGGCCGAGGTTTGTATACTATTTTTCTGCCCGACGGAGCCGGCAAGCGGCAATTTAGTTTTGCGTAAAGTGGCGCTTACCGGCCGGAGGACTGAAAAAGTTTTTTCTTGAAGCCCACAGACTGTACATATTAGCCGGTCACATACGTTTGGGTATATCCATTGGATCTGCCAATCAATGTATGGTCAATTTGGCTGTCGGATGTCCGGTGAACAATAGATTTATCTTGTTTTATGAAAGTTCGACATTTAATATGAATTATTATCAAAAAAGATGAATATGAATAATTTTAAACAGGTGACTTCCTCGCGCAACTTATCAGCATTGCGATACAAAGAGGGAATGCCGCCAGCATCCTAGGTACAATGCCTCAAGGACCTATTTTAGATTTAAGGTAGGTAGAGGTAGGTAGCTAGGTAAGTTACACTTACTGTATATATTTTAAAAATAAATGTTATTTCTATTTACTTCAAAATAAAAATAAAACATGAATAATATGAATATGAATATCAATATACTTACTATGGAGATCCGACAGATTTCCCGAACGTATATGGCCGGCTGTTACAGAAAATTATTTACTCTACTCATCAACTTTTGAAGCATTAGCTCCCGACTCAACTATTTAAGAGTCCACATATGCGAGCAAAAGAGAGCGGGATAGACCTAATTGCAAGAGCACGCGAAACATGAAAAGGAGATAGCAGGCGGGCGCGTCAAAATACACTGCATAATCAGATAATTGCTGTTTACACTAAACTACAATGTCTGTAGATAGAAGCTTTTACCAGATTTAAGACTATTTAACTAAGAATCATGTTTATAAATTCAAGGGTTTCGACGTTCTAACCAAAAACATGTAAAAAAGGACCTATGTTTGAAAAATAAAAGTATCGAGGTTTTTGTTAAAAATCATGTTTTCACGTTTACCAGTTTGAAGGAAATATGTTGAAGTTTTATGTGCATGAATATCAGATACCTAGTTGTTATCAATATTGAGATCTAGACGTCTGAATGATAACAATTTGACCACTGTGGCCTCTTAAGATTATAAAGAAACGATTATTAAGATCATTAAGGGTTTTAGACTTCTATTTTGAAAAAGAAATAGAAAAAGAGTTGCTGCATACTTTGAGTATTAATCCAGCCGGAGTACCAATTGACAGGTTTACCCCTCTGCCGAAAACATATGACACACTATTAAGCTTATAGTATGGATTGACGTTTATCTGACATACTTAACTGTTTCTACGTTACGTACGTACGTATTTATAGCCATACATTTGACGTGCCCCTCCTCCGCAACAATTGGCAGACTTTTTTTGTATTGCAAATAAAAAATACCGTCATATGGACATAACTACTTTGGAACACCGGCCCTCCGCTTTACCAACTTAGACTTTGAGGCTTACTTAATTATTGTGGCGAACATTTCCATGAAATCCATTAGCGGTAAAAGTTTAGCTTAATATGGTGATATACTTGCTTATAAAAGTTAATGAATACTCATACTCATACTTATTAAATCAATATGGTCAATAGATAATGTTACATATTATGTAACTAATGTTACATACATATTAGGTAAATTGTTATTAACAATTTACCTGGTCGTTTTACTTTTGAGGTATTGTAGCAAAATAAAGAGACGGGCTTCCAAAGTTTCTGAAGTAGGTAGCTGCTCAACTACTTTCCTATTATGTTGTTGCATAGTTTATATCTCTACGCGTTAGTGCAGGGTACCCTAAAATCGTGTATTTACGTTACACTTAGGGTGTAAGCCGATTTTCTTAAGCTCTAAACTTGTTTTTACTAAATATGGCTGTATTAAAAAACATGTCTATATTCGTCTCCATTGTGTCGCAATTACCCAAATGTCCATAATTTTAAGGTTTTGTCCTTAAATTGTACACTTCCAGCAGACTGACAGATAACTTCGCGTTGTCTGTCAGTATGTCGGAAGTGTAAAATTTAACACCTTAGCATTCAATTAGTTGTTACGTTTTTAAAAATCCTTCGTAGGCCTCCACAAAATACACAAATATTTCATGATTCTACCTCAAACAGCGGTTTGATAAGAGTATTTCTTTTCTTACCCTGTAACACATTCTACAATCTACAAACCAACTTTAGCAGATCCAACAAATATTTGCAAAAATCCGAAAATCCTATTGGTTTTCTCATCCACGTCTGTCCACCATTCTGAACCCGAGCTAAATGCAATTTGCACCTCAATAAAAATCGGATCGCACTTAAATAAGATTTTGTCGCACAATGTATTTCACTTTGCTCCAAGCTCAAATATTTTAACAATCTCATTTGAATCAGCTTTTCTTGCAACTTGAGACAAGATACCAGATTTTCCCGATATTGTTCTGTTTCAGTTCTTTGATCCGTACCGATGAGCAACCGAAGCTTTTCAAGTTTTACTTTTGATCTTACAAGACATCTTTAGATGCAACGAAATATTGGAAGCTAAGATAAAGAAGATAAAAATTTTAAGAACAACATTTTAATGGGGAAAATGGGGTTAACGAAATCCATACTTTAAAAAAATTAGGAGTTTTCTCCGTCCCCAATCGATCAGTAATATAAAAATGGATTCGAAATTGTCGGAGCTACAGCGCACAACCAAATAAGGACCTCCATTTTTTAACCGGCTGAAAATATTCTTTGTTGTTAGGCTAACATCATTTTATCCTGTGGAATTTGGGATGAATGTGAAAATACAAGTTAAACACGCCTTCTAAAGTGTTTAATTTCAATGAATAACAATCGTGGTAACAGAAGACAATATTTGACACGCGTTTACTCGTAACAAACAATATTATCCATATAAACAATATTATCAATATTCTCAATATTATTATATTATTATTATATTATATTATTATTTGTATGTCTTTCCCATCACGGAACAATGGTGTTCCGGACCTTTGGGAGGCGTACGCGGAGCCGAAGCCAACACGCAGAGGCCCTTTCGACAATTTAATGAAATGTAAGGGGTACACCGAGCGGATGTTGCACCTGCCCGAGTCATGGGACGCACGCAGAGGCAGCACCCGCCAGGGTACTATTGAGATTTAATGGAATCTAAAATATGCTGGACTATTAGGTGAAAGTGGTGGACTAAATACTGGGTTATGGAGAATAAAATCGGACGTCTGCCTAACAAAACGGTAATCAATTTTATTTCCGGCAGACGGTGACTCGCCCACATAAGATGGGCCCCCACAAAAAGCGACATCTAAGATGGCTCGAGGGCAACACCGGTATGAGGGCTGGGGGTAGAGAGGTGTCACTGGACTTTAAACATATAGCCAACTCGCCACTTAGGTTTCCACATCTACCCTCGAGAACACAGCTCTCGCGACCCCACTCTGGACGGCCGGTTAAGGCAAGCCAGAGGCGGAGGACTTAGTCGGACGACGGAGTCCCCCAGGAGCGCTCAGGTACGTGAGGTCGCTACTCCCCAACAGCTCGCCACAAGCTGCCCTGCGTTGACTGATTGCACCGGTCGAAACCAGTGGGCGATGGGGTCGTCACATCCCTACGCCAAAATTATTATTATTATTTGTTTCTCCTTTACGGATCACGGGCCTGTACATCCCGGTCTTTTGGTAGGCTTGCGTGGGGATACAGATCCAACACGTAGAGGCCTTTTGGAGAATTTTGCTGTGTAGTACACCTGCTAGAACCCATTCACGGGTGCATCAATATATACCCGTGAACCGGTCCCAGCAGGCGTTGGAGCTATTGTAAAGAAAGTGGAAAGAATACCAGGCTATGGCGTTGAGGTTTGGGTGGATCAGAAATGGACTATTGCAAAGAGTTCCGGACACCTGCCATAACAATGTTTACAACAAGTTATCGAGGCAGGCGGTAACTTGCCGCCGACTAGATGGGCCCCTGAAACTGCCGTCGCAAGGACGGCCAGGAGCAACATCGGTGTGAACGGCTCAGGGGTGTCGAGAGGTGTGCGCCGCTTTCTACCCAGTGGCTGTTGCCAGCCACTGTGCCCACTCGCGTCTTATGCATATTTCACTTCCACCCCTGGAGCATATAGCTCTAACGACTCCTCTCTGGACGGCCAATGAAGGCAAGCCAGAGCTGAGAGTCCTACGGGTCCCCTTGGGGTCCACTCCGGCCGACGAAGACACGCCGGAGACGGGGACCCTGACCGACTCTCTGGAGCACTCGGGTCCGTGGGGTCGTTACTCCCCAACAGCTCGCCACAAGCTGCTTATTATTATTATTATTGTATTGTATTGTATTATCCTAGCGTCATCTTTTTAAATTAGGTATACATAAAACCGTATGTAACGCATTTCGATGTCAGTTATCCTAGACTAAGAGCCGACTCTAAAAAGTACACAGTTTTGGAATCAAAAATGTTTAGTTTTCTATCCTGCAATCTGACAATTGAACATCAATAGGATTCAGAAAATGCTGGCCACTTAGGTGGGGCTCATTGTAGAGCTCGTAGCGTGGTGTGACATTATGAGTGATTTTATAGTTAGTTCGGATAGAACATTACAAAAAAAGAAAGTAATTAAAAAGAAGCGTAAGTACAAGATTTTAATGGGTCGGCAACGCGCATGTGACCCCCTGGAGTTGTAGGCGTCCATAGCCCACGGTAACCGCTTTCCATCAAGCGGGCCGTATGGCTGATTGCCATCGTCGTGGTGTAAAAAAATGCCGTTTCGCTGTTGAATTCACATTTGGTTTTAATTTCAATAACGTTGCACCAGTCCTCGAGTCTACTGATATTTTGAAAGGAAAAGTGAAAAGGCTCAAGTTCTCTGGCGAGACTTAAGGGTACTTACCCTCGACTAACAAATTTGGTATTGTTCGCGTTATTTAAAAAAAATAGTTTTACTGATGGAACATTAGCCTGCTGTCTACAATTAAGACAACTCAGGCATCGTGGCTGTACTTTTCCCGAACGGCGTTTTTTTTATTGCCTAAAACCAATAAACAGCTGTACTCTGGCAATAGGGCAATTTGCAACTGCGACTATAGTAATAGGGTTAGTATTTAACAACTAGGCGGCTCTCATTGGTATCAAAATTGAACAGGCTTTTTCGAGAGCTAGCTCTCAATCTACCCCGCATACACGTTAACTTTGAGTGTCAGGAACGACCGTAACTCCGAGCTAAGTATCAGTTAATGTCAAAAGCTTTCGCAATTAGCGTACCTTTAACGCTCGCTCTCAAACGGGTTTGACTTTAAAAGTTCTAGTCGTTTGGAGCCATTACAAAGCTAAAATGGTCCAAACGCATGGAAAATATAATGCAAGTGTAGTATCAGATAGTAAGTATCTTCACAATGTTTATATTACAAAATTGTCAAACTTAGGAATAATCTAACTTTGCAAGACAGCCTCTTTAATATAAGTACAGACTGTCAGACAATGCACCTACTACTCCTCGCTACAATTAGATTCCAAAAATCTAACCTCACTCACACCTTTTATCTGGTTTTTATACATGTTTTAAATAACTAAACCTTTAAAAGTCTAAACTGAAAATTAAATTATATTTATCGCTCTGCCATTAAGCGAAAGGAGGCCAAGCGCTTCTTCCATCCTGAAGCTATTATTTTTAAGCTTTGAGTATTTATCTATTGAAATTAAACACTTTAGAACGGACTAATCGCGTTTATTAACACCATCTAAAGTGTTTAATTTGAATAAATAACAATCGCGGTAACAGAAGACAATATTATTTATCTATTATAAATATCATTGTCTAGTAACCATGACACAAGCCTTATTGAGCTTACTGTTGGATTAGATCCCTTTGTGTAAGATTGTCCCATAACTTTATTTATTTAAAGCGGCCATCAATCCGTTCACATTTAGGTCCACACAGCCTTCACTCTGCTTCAACATGTCGTCTGACTCCACTTTAGTTTGTTGTAATGATCAAACGGCCTGCATCTACACCTGCATGTTTTTTTTGTATTACTCTAATTTGCACGACCTCCTAAGTGAGCGTCCATGTCTCAGCACCATACGTTATAGTGAGCAAGACACATTGTATGGTACAAGGATTTTTTTATTTACAGCTTGTAAAGTTGTATATACCTAAGCTGTTTTTCCCTTCGCCATTTTCAAGATATTTTCGATAGACCTGAATTTGATGAAGTTAATTTGTTTAAGATTATCTAACCTATTTATGTTTGTATATTTGTAAATATTCCATATTGTTAAACAAAATTTCACCAAATTGTGCAATCAAATTCTATTCTAGGTAAATGTAATAAATACGAGATTAGGGAACACATAATTCACGTCCCCTTCCCGTACATTAAACAGACATTAAACTACAATTAGCCAAGACTGGTTGATAAGTGAGGTTTGACTTATTACTTGTCATCGTTTATCATAGGCTTTGCATGAGGCTTTCGTCAAATAATTTCATCCATTATGGCGGCTGTGTTCTCAATCAAACGAACATCTTGTCAGAATTCACCTGCCAGTCTAATGGATAAGTTTTTATCATCTATAACTGTGGCAGTCACGCTCTCGCAAGATGTTAGTACGAAAATTACTCATAACATGATTCTGGTTGTCCAAATAATTACCTCATTGAAGTCAGGGTAGGTATAATAGTAACCGTTTTTTACCAATCAGCTGTATGTGTCTGTGGATAAGCTTAAGCAGCCCTCTTATTTGTTTGTCATACATTATCTGCTGGTTTATCCAATATACCATATGGTTTAACGGCTTCCTGGCCTAGTTGGTAGTGACTCTGCTTACGAAGCAGGAGGTCCCGGGTTCGAATCCTGGTCAGGGCATTTATTTGTGTGTTTATCACGAATATTTGTTTCTGAGTTATGGCTGTGTTCTGTGTATTTATTTAACTACATATTTATCTATTATTATATATCGTTATCTAGTACCCGTAACACGAGCCTTATTGAACTTACTGTGGGATTAGGTCGATTTGTGTAAGATTGTCCCATAACATTTATTTTATTTATTTATTTATTTATACCAAAAGTACCTAGTACCACTTTATTGTCTATTTTCTCAAACGTACACGTCATAGTTATCGCTACAATCTTTTAAATAATAATCGCGGTAACAGAATACAATAATACCTTCTAGGTGTTGTTATTCTAAGCAACGCTATATATTCCGGTAAAATAGCAACGTGAATCAGCAAACAAACACTGGATCCTGCTTTTTTCGTGTAGCAAATTTACCTTACATTTTTGTTTCTCTTTGAACAGACAGTTTACATTAAAAAGGTGGCGCATCGTAAATAAATTGACATCACCTTCGGGAAATTTTCCGTCGTCCTTTATTATTTTATGTTGTAAAATGAGAATCTCAAATATTGATATTAAGTGAATAAAATAAAAAATGTGTAAGTCGCAAAATGTGCAGGCTACGTAAAATGAGCAAATCGCAAAATGTGCAGATCTAAAGGTTTAAAATAATCGGACACAGAAGATAGTCACCGTTATGTTTTTATATACATAGAAGAATGTTTTGTAAGTCTTAAAACTATTGCTTACTGGACATTTGTGACTACGTGTGACATGCTAGGGTTGGCATCAGCAGAAATACGAGTATAAACTGGGTTAGGTTAATGTTTAGTAGGTCACTGCCTATTTTGTCAATGTTTACTTTAGGAATTTCCTTGTGACTCAATTGTTTTAGGTGGCTGGCGTTCTTAGGCGTCTTTATAGTCTATGGAGTTTACGTACCTTTTTTCGGCTTGTATTCTTATAGTATAGGCATGTGACGCATTTCGGTGCTTCTGCCTTTTTGGTGCACTCTTTAATTGCGTGGCCTAAGTGTTGACCTCCATTTTGCATGATTTTGCAACATGTCCATACATTACCATCCATCCATCCATCTCCATCTCCATCCATCACCATCCATCATTGTCCATCTTGTCACTAATGTTGGAGTCCCTCACAGGGCTTGATGACCAGTCAATAAATACCCTCTCGTTCGAGATAAGGGCCTTCCTGATGTGGGCTGGAACTTCAATGATAAAGTTACAGGTCTCAGCATCTTTTTTCCCAGATTTGTGGCTCAGTTTGATAGAGGTCAAAATGATTCAAGGGTCATGTCTTGCATTCTATCATGTCTATATGAAATGTAATTGAGTTCACCAATTCCATATACCTATGTTAGTTTCGAAAGAGGCATTTCTACACCGGCATTCAAAAAGTGGTGGCTTGGACGCCATGCCTGAAGCACTCGGCCACTACACTACGATTAAAAACATATCCCTCGAAAACGGATCTTTCATTAGGCTGACTAAAAACGGATGTGAACCCATTTCACCCGCAAACCCGATCCAGGATAGGATTGGAAATATTAAATTCTTCTAGTCGTGTGAGCGCAGTAATTTGGTCGGAAACTAAAGGAGCAAGTTACAAACGAATCGCTATCCGACCCACTCCACAATAGTCCACAATTACATTTGTTTCAAACTGCTTTCTTGGGACGTATTCGGAAACCAACATTTTATACCAATTATGTACGGTTACAGTAAGAACTTCTTCCTAGGATTTTCCCGGCTTACGCTACGGATTTGAATTAATCCCAAAGTTTGGCGTAGGCGTCAGTTTTACGAAAGTGACTACCTTACCTTCACCAAAAAGCTATTGGTAAATATCAAATGATATTTCGTACATAAGTTCTCTATGAGCCGGGGTTTGAATCCGCGATCTTCGGATTTAAAGTCGAACGCTCTAACCGTTGGGCTACCTACTAACGCTCCACATTAAGAGCAAGTTGATATAAGTAATAAACAGACCATCATACGAGAATATCTTGCCGTTCCCATTATATTGCATACATACGTATGGAAATAATTGATTATACTTATAAGGACGCAGATTAAAAATATATTAAATGGTAGATAATTAAAAAATTTACCGCGTTTCGTGCCCAGCGCAAAGGTGCCTATTACGCTGACAGCATTGCCCTTTTGAATAGCCATAGCAAGCCTTTGGACCAGAAATAATCCGGAAGAATTGATAATCAAATTTATTTGCAGTGTTAAAATAAAACAAAGCACATTATGTGAGTAAAAGTCAATCGCCAGTTTTTTAGAAGAAAGAACAATGAAAACAATGCTCCATGTTGTAATTTCTAGTTGATCTCGTTTTAGTAAAGGTTTATTATTTCACTTATTTATATACTGACTCATATTTAACTTAATTTTCCATATCCAAAAACATCTTTATTCATTACCTTGATCGATAGTGTACTAGATTATATTAAAACAAAAACTTCTCAGACTCAATACTTAAGATCACATTAGCATACATACCTACATTCTAAAGCAAGTAGGCAAAACAAAATTGGTTTTAATATAATTTTTGAACTTCAAATAGCTACGGGTCCCCGGACCTGTGGGAACTCGAGCCTGTGGCTTTCCGCTACGTTGCGTTGCTAACTTATTTAAATTGTAACCAAGTAACTATTTGCCATTTAGTATCGATTTTGGATTAATTGTTTCGAACAAACCGACAAAAGGGTTGAGTTTGGGACGCTTCTGAAATTGGCACGGTATAAACTATTGTTGAATAAAATTATAAGCTATTTGTTATAATTTTATTCAAGAATATTTAATAATAATAACGTCCGCGTGCACCTCCCAAAGGTCCAGAACACAATTGTTCCGTGATGGTTAGTTCAATTAGATTTTGGTAACTTTTAGAACGGTTGTGATTTTACGTTTCTGTATTGGTTGATGGGAAAGACATACACCATAATAATATTATTCTTTATTGCACCAATAACAGTAACAGTGTCAGAAGGAAACAAAGAATCAATAGCATTAGGTAATGACAGGCGGTCTTATCGCTAAAAAGCGATCTCTTCCATACAACCTTAGGGTACCGGAAATGAAGAAAGCGTAACAGTAGTGCAAAATAATAATAAACCTAAAAGTAAGAGCGTAACAAGATACAAACATACATCTAAGCAGCAAAAACAAACAAAAATTACATATAGATATAGATTAAATACAAAAAAGGAAAACGTAGCATTAAATCCACTAAAGTACTTCTTACATTTCGCAATCGAATGCCAGGAATTGGGTCACTCGACTATTTTTCTCAAGAATTTCGAGCGAGATTCTTATTCTTTTGAGCTCTTTTGTTTTGTCCAGTTTGTCCAAATAAATTTCTCCCGTGAAAACTATTCGAAAGTTATCAGTTGTCCGGAACGTCCGCAAATAGGAACAGAGATATATTTACGGGAGCCAACTACTGGAAAATGTAAACAATATAAATTTTCTGCCATTTGGTGAAAATATTTTCAATTTTCAAAAACTTTGAAAAAGCTAAACAAACAGAGAGTTAAACAAACAGATTGTTTAACTTCGGATTTACATTTTATAGCAGAGTGAACACATTCAGTATTAAATGCTGCAATTTTTTATTTATTTATTTATATGCCTCCCTATTTTTTTTCTGCAGAAGGGTCGCACATAATTAAAAAAAAAATCTACTGAAGCATTAGCTTGTCAGACTATACCTACATCATTTTCTTATGGGTTTCAATTAATATGATTTCTTATGAGTTTCAATTAAGATCTCTTTTGTGTGTATAGTTTTGTTTTTTTTGTTTCTTTTTTTACTTATATGGCTCGCTGAACTGAAATTACTCTTAAACAGTTTTTCTGTAATAAAATGGACCCGGGTTCCTGTTTTCTCTATTACGTTTGTACCTACTGCCTTTTTTGGAATATTATACAGATCGTTAGGAGTTTTCGGTTTTAATGAGTTAGAACAATAATAAAATTAGGTATATAACCTACTACGAAGTAAAAGTAATAAACAAGTTGCTGGAGGAAAATAAACATGTTTTTAAGTATAGAAAAATTACACGTAAGCGAAACAACAACTTTCGGAAACAAAAATTCAAATTCAAATTCAAATTCAAATTTTTATTTGTCAGAATACAGTAACAATTGGTCTTATACTAAAAACATTTAAAAAAAATCTGTGTATTCAGCATGCAAGCATGCATACAAATATTAATTCAAGGTAACCATAATAATTTTAGGTTACAATAATTCAATATATATAGAATGTCAATATTACATATTATAACTAGTACAATTTCATCGGATCCTTAAAATTTAAATAATGCTTAACGCTGTAAAAACATTTGTCAAGTAGCCATTTTGTTAAATTCCGTTTGAATATTCCCCCCGACAGTATTTTTAGCTCATCCGGCAAATTATTAAAAATTGTTATGCACATGTTAAATATATTTTTTTGTATATATCTTTGTATACGCGGGGTTTGTGCAAAAGATTCGAATTATGTGCTCTCATCTGTCTCAGCAAGACTTCACTATGTTTAAGGAAGTATTCAGGGTGGGACTTGACACATACATCCCTTATGTACAGACATGGCAATGGCAAAACTTTAAGTTTCTTAAATAGCGGCAAGCAGGTGTCATCCTCCCCAGCATTACATACCGCTCTTATACATAGCTTTTGTATTTTAAAAACCCTATCAACATTTCCAGAGTGTTCCCACAGGATTAAGCCATATGATAGCACTGATGACACATAGCCATGGTAAGCTGTTAGTGCAGCTTCTTTGGAGACAGTTAATCTTAGCCTTTTTAATGCGAACACAAAACGATTTAATTTATTACCTATTTGTTCAATTTGGTGTTTCCAATTAAGATTTTGGTCTATCATTATACCCAGAAATTTTATTGAATTTGTTTCGTCAACTAATTGATTTTCATATTGTATTGTAATTGGTATTGGATTTGAATTATATGATTGAAATTCTATAAATTTAGTCTTAGATATATTAATATGTAAATTATTCATTCTCATCCATTCTATAATGTCAGTCAGTCCTTTGTTAATATCCATTTCAAACATGTCTTTCCTATCACGTTGTACTACTAGCGTTGTGTCATCAGCAAACATTATACATTTAACATCAATCACAGCATCAACAAACACAATCAATGTGTTCAACTTAAAATTTATTTTCCATTCAGAGAAAAACACGAACAAGAAAAAACTCGATAGTAATAAAATGAACATAGTCCAACATTCGATGCTCTACATTCTACATATAAAGATATCTATGGGTACAATAACACCGTATGTACCTTATTCCAAAGCTCAGCTTACTTACTTGAAAACATTCATACATTCCAATCTTCTTAATAAAGTTCTTTCGTGTAGTTTAGCTCTGACCTGACTCAACGCAATATGTTGGTAGCTGCATCACATTTCTGGTGGAAATTTACTTGGTTGATATTTGCTATGAGCAAGAAAATCGTGAGAACTGGAAATATCCATATGCGTTCCCCGAAATGGCTCGTTTGTGCGGGAGTCTACTTCGGTTACACAGTATCATCTATTCAGGGAAAGTTGATTTTAGGGAGATATAAATCACGCTATGCAGGTAATTGAAAGTAAATAGTGGTTAAAGTCAAAAATAACGGAATAGTCAAAAATTTCCTATTTATCCGAGGCAGATCGTTATTATCGTTGCTATCCAATTCAAAAAGATTGCGACGAAATGAGAACCTCCTCTTTTTGTTTTTTTGAAGTCGGTTATAAATTATAAAAAAGTATTGCTGGGCAGGAGAAAGCACCCCATATTGGAGTCATGCGACTTTTATGCGACTTATAGATTTTTTTGGAGTCACGCGACTTTTATCCCCTTTAGATTATT
The DNA here is from genome assembly GCA_949128165.1 of Lathronympha strigana. Lineage (NCBI taxonomy): Eukaryota > Metazoa > Arthropoda > Insecta > Lepidoptera > Tortricidae > Lathronympha > Lathronympha strigana. Next base: position 18,065,512 of record OX421917.1, on the reverse strand, counting down.
TCTTTATGGATTGCACACACCGATACGAAAAAAATTCAATCCAAAGAAGCAAAAAGGTGCCAGCGACGAAACGAAGCTCCCTATGATTACTTGAAATTGCTACGCAAACAGCATGAATATCAGCAGCAAATTTATGTGGGTATAAAAGTTCACTTTTGCGGCCTACGTTGCGGAGTTTTTCAAACATTATCAGTGCAAACACTAAATTGCTCCCTATTGTATGTTCCTGTGAAATACCAATGTTTTGTATTGTACAGATAAAGTTGGAATTACAGCCGAGGGACTACAAAATCATGAGCAGATAATATCTGTTGATTATTCAGTCTCTGCGGTGCTTTGCCTATTTGCGCTGGTTGACCAGATGTGGCCAGTATGTGTGGATTTATATTGTTATTCGCGCTTATTATTAAAATTGTATTGTTATAATTATTCATACATTACATATCCACAGCGAGTCAAGTATTAACTCACGCATTCATTCATTTATTTAATTTGCTTTATGCCTTTGCCTAACGTATTGACATAGTAAAAATAGAAATAAATAAATTAGAGCACATGAAACTGGTCAAGTCACAGTGCTAAATTTAGCAATCGAGGAGTTAATAATATATCTACATTTCTGATAATAATTCAATGTAATTTTTGGAACATGAGTGGGTATTATTTTATCAAGTTATATAAATATAACACCAAAGAAAATCATATAATTTAAACTTTCGTGAGTCATATTGACATTAAACTTAAACGGTTTATTTTGTATTTCACATACAAATTTATGACATTTGGTAACTTACATATTTTGGCTAATTGTTTCCGTGCTCTCCGATCCGATCGAATTTTATACAAAAAAGCATGGCCGGCACGGCACGGCGCCGGACGGGGCTTTCCGATCTGTCAGAGCTTGGGGCTCTGTGATCACATGACACCTTCCATACAAATAAAAGCCCCGTCCCGTCCCGTCTCGCCCCGTTGTAGTGAGAGTCATCCTTGAAACTGACCTGAATAATAAAAAGAATCTCTACGTAAGAAATTTTATGATCAAGTTAAATTATCAGATTCCCAATGTTGATTTGCTCCTCAGTATATTCATTGTCCGTTTCATTTAATACGCTATTCATTATAATACTCGTACGTCATTATATGTGAACAGCGGATGCATATCGTTTAGTGTGTCTGGTCCCTCAAATCTGGAGCAGAGCCCATCTGGGGAAGTGCCTACCTCCACCTTACAGAAAACCGCAGTTTAATAACACTAGACCCTACTCATAGTGTTTTTTTTTTTTTGTAATTAATACTGATATTTATTTTTCAGTAATTGTTTCTTTTTTAAATAAAAGTTCTACAATTTACATTTACTCTTTTGTTTACTATATACTAAAACTAACAAAATTAATAAACTACCATGAATCTAACTAAAATGTCTGCAATTTACATTTAGCTTTTTATTTATTATATACCAAAAGTAATAGTAGTAGTAGGCCTTTTCATCTATGTCAGATGTTTAAAGCAGCATCTCGAGAACGACACTTGCGTTCGTGGCTGTAAAGCCCTATACGGGAGAGGATCCCTCGTCCACACACACGGCAGGTGTATGCTCCCCCAGGTGGATGGGGGTTGGAAGCCTGCTCATGGCGCCTCGTGCGTTTTTCCTTCAAGGAGTGGAACCAGGCCACGTCGTGCTTTGATTGACCCTCGTGAATAACATGACGCCATATGGGTCGATCTTCAGCCAATTTCTGCCATTCGTTGCAAGGGATGTTAAAGGCGACCATATCGCGCTTGACACAATCCTTAAAGCGCAGCATTGGTCGTCCGACCGATCTTTTTGCGTCTGCAACCTCTCCTAACAGGATTTGACGCGGCAAACGAGTCCGATCCATGCGGTACACATGTCCAAGCCACCTAAGTCGTCTCTTTTTTAGTGTGGCTGTGATACTCGGGAGCTGTGCCTGACTAAGAACAGACTCATTTGTCACGCGATCCCCCCATGTAATGCCCAGTATGCTCCGCAGACAGCGCATATGAAAGGTGTTCAGGCGGCGTTCCTGTTTCGCGTAAGTAGTCCAGGATTCCGCTCCGTACAAAAGTGTGCTTAAGACACACGCTTGGTAAATACGCATTTTCGTTTTTACCGTAAGGTGTTTGTTGTCCCAAGCCCTTGCACGGAGCCTCCCGAACGTAGTGGCCAACCAAAAGTAATACAATTACAATATTAACAAATAAAGTTAAATTAATCTAACTATTCTTTTCTTTTTAACTAAAAGTTTTACAGTTTACATTTGACTTCTTATTTACTTCATACCATAAGTAACAAGATTTACAAATTTAGCAAAATAAACTTACATGAATCAAACTATTACAATTTACATTTACTTTTTATTAACTTTATACTAAAAGTAACACAATTTACAGAATTTAACATAATTAACAAAATAAACTAAAATGAATCTAACTATTATATTATTGATTACTACTTGACAATATAACATATGTAAGATAAACTTATTACAATTACTCATTTCTTGATTATTTTTAATATTCCCAAGTCCTCTTAGAATCTACAGTTGGGTAACGAGGGTAACTGGGAGCTGCTCCCTACAGCTCCACATACATGGCCTCAAGCCATGTCCGATTTACTCCTTCCACTGCGTCCATCAGCCACCGTGGGGGGGAACAAGATGGCGGGCAGTACTTATGGCAGGTCTGCGTTAGGAATGATCCATACTGCGTAAAAGCCGTATTTTCCTCACCCGTCCACAGCCCACGGTGGACACCCCTCAAGTGGCGGCTCATATGTCCTCTTCTGGTAAAATAGCCACATAGGGTGCACTGCCTTCCACTGTTTGGCATCCTTGGCCTGCCCGGTCCGGCTTTGGTGGCTCCCATACTCCCATACAGCTGACGGAGCCTCTTATTTAGTGTGACAGGGGGGATCGGTTGGGCGAAGTCCGATGTGGTGGATTCCGTATCCGGAATCCCCCCCATCTCCCACCGCTCGACCGCTCCTGCGGGCTAGTCCCCCGAGCCTCCTCTACTTGTCCCTTCTGAGGTTTGCTGACCTGTGATGATCCTGTTTCGGGGGTGGTGGTGGTGGGCGAAGACGTGGAGGAAGAAGAGGAAGAAGAGCTATTAGGGCCCCGGGTATTACCACTCTCTGTGGCAGAGGCAACCAGGTCTTCAGAAGGGCCGGCAGCCACAGGCTCGGTCCCCCCGGTGATCCCGTCATCTCCTCCTCAGGGTAGCAAGAAACCGGCTGGGCCGAGTCCGGTACGGGGCTGGAAAGCTGGCCGATGCCCTCCTCCCAGTCTCCAGGGATCGATGACGGCGGTCCAGTCCCAACTGTAGTTGGAGTGTAAGTTACTTGTCCCGCCTGCCCCTCTCCCACGTCCTGGGTCTCCTCCTCGCCATTAACAGCAGTCCCTAGGGCTCCCCTTTCCTCCCCACCCCCATCAGCCCCCCACGGCCTCCATGGCTCAGTCACACTCTGCTCCGGCTGGCACGTCTCTCCCTCCCATTCCTCCTCCCTCACTGAGGGGGACATTACCGTCAAAGAGGCTCCACTCACGCTCCCGCCCTCATTCTCCTCCCCAACATTTAAGCGCCCACGGCCCTCTACCTGCCTGATTAGCGCCTGTATGAGCTCCTTCTGTCTCAGTATGACCTGATCCCTACTCATAGTGTTTTTTTTTTTAAATATAAGTCTTACTGATATGGATTTTTCAGTATTTGGTTCGTTATTTACAGATTCTTAATTAAAGTAAATATTTACAGAAATAATATATATTTTTATTGTTCAAGTACAGCAACTACTAAGTACTTTCACATAAATTAACAACTATCTTAAAGTCAAATTCAACCCCTGTACTGCCTCCCTGACCCAGGCTGGCGGGATTTTAGATGGCGGGCAGTATCTGAGCCTCCTCTCCGACCTGAAAGCTCCGTACAGGGCAAAAATCTACTCATAGTGTTGTGTTTCTGTTGGTGAGTAAGATCGCCAGAGCTCCAAGAGGATTCACTGTGTTGACAGCTGGGGACCCACAGAGCAAAGCTTGCCCCTTTAGCTGTCAACACAACGAATCCTCCTTTTTTTAAAGGGTCGGCAACGCGCATGTATCACCCCTAGAGTTGCAGGCGTCCATAGGCTACGGTGACTGCTTACCATCAGGCGGGCCGTATGCTTGTTTGTCACCGTCGTAGTATTTAAAAAAAACCTCTTAGCGGAATTTATCGTAGAATTACATTAGTACTCAAAGCTATCCGCTATTTTACCACACCACGTTTTACTGTAAGAGTAGCCACAATGAGTTAGGACAGTAAAAACGTCAGTAAATTGCGAATGTTCGTACTTACATAATTATTATATGCAGCTTAGATGTGTAAAAGTAATATTTCAGAACGAACGACATTATCTTTCCTTCTATGTACCTTGCCATGTTGACCGTACTGAGTCCGGGTACAGTATGGGTACACGGACACCCTAAATAAGGTACGATAAAAAAATACTCAGTTACATGTAAGGGTTACATAAATGTTATCGTCATAGACTGAATAAAACCATATGGTTCCTCATAACCGACTTTTAACCATAACATTGAAAACGTAACCAAAAACGCAAAGGTGTCAATTGTCAATTCAACTGAAATTCAATTGTTTTCTTTAGTAACATTATAATCCAAGAAGCATCTATTACACACCAAATCTCTAACATAACTTTTCATATGTTTAAGGTCTATACAAGGTCATTAAGGTCTCGTATGATCAAGGAGGTATATGCGGATACCTACAAGCTCGAAAATGGCTACGTTTTTTAATTGTTGTGTGTTTCTTTTGCACTTATGAAATATTCATATACGAGTAAAGATGGCTTCTGTTTTGGTCACTTTGTTACTCTTTAAAGTTTAGCGCGAAAGTATAACTCTATGGTTAGTATAATATTGATAGTTTAATAATAGAAAGAAAAATGGAAAAATTCTCCGCGTCGAGCGGGATTCGAACCCACGACCTCTCTGAACACCGGTCAGATCGCTCTGCCAATTGAGCTATCGACGCCCGATCGACCCCGGCGAATGTTTCCACTATTTCTTTCATTTGGTTATACGCCTTCGGAAGTCGCGTAATAGAATATTGATAGTTTGTGAAATTAACTTTTCTTCATACAGTCATTGTCAAAAATATGTTAACACTTGTATGACTAGAGAATGCCCTAAGGCAATAAAGATTAAATAAATAAACATGAGCTATAATGGTTTTCTTAACTTTTATGTATTGTAACATTAAACTCCGAAATTAGTTAGAAAAGGGAGCAATTGAAAGCGCACTCTGGTTTATCAAACAAACGCACACGAACTAGAATAATAAATTAAAAAGTTTGCAACAGTTTTACACACATCAAACTTACTCCACCATTTTTCCGCCGACTAAAAGATTAAGACTTAAATTGTTCCATTAACGCTTCACCCGGCAACAGGTAAAATTTGTGAAAAATAAACAAACCGGCAAACACGCCAGTGTTTAAACTGCATCCAATTAAGGGCACTAGCGAAATTCCGAGCCGAATAAAGGGGCCTTCACGGCAAACTAATTCTAGCGTAATGGGGTCTTTCTGCGCCAATTTGTTAATTGCACGTTGATGTCAGCTGTTAATTAATTAAAGTATTCGAATAAAAATAATGAACCGTTAAAGAATAATAAAAGTTACGTGTAATTTTTGTATGAGCCAGATTGCCTAAATTCACCTTTTCATTAACATTTTTTTCCCAATTTTCAATGATGTATAATGGGCCTTATCATGACGTGTTTACGCGATTCAGTTTAGAACCTAAACTGAGTCGCTGCCATACAACAGGGGCCTCAAAATGACGTCTTAAAGCGATTCAGTTGACGACCTAAACTTAGTCGCTTCCATACAACTCAGCCTAGTTAAGACGTCATGGTAATGCTCATGAGCACAGCTAAAGCCTAAACTGAATCGCGTTAAGACGTCATGGTAATGCTCATGAGCACAGCTAAAGCCTAAACTGAATCGCGTTAAGACGTCATGGTATGGCCCCTGCGTGCGGAGCTATCTCTCTCTATCACTCTTCCTTATTAGTGTGACAATGACAGTTGCGTTTCGTTAGCGACTGAGCGTGAGCGATTGGCATCTTGGCTACGCACCCTGATGCTCAGCCTGACACTTAATGTGTATGATATACGTAAAAAAATCCGTCCCCGACTGAACTTTTTTATCAACAATTAGCACTAATGGAGTTCTAATAAAAAAGATCTCATTATCTTTACCTTTAACGGTTAAAACTCGCGTATTATTAACATAATAGGCGTGACATATTTAGACTGCCCGAGCCGCGGATGTGACAAACCCCACTCTGCCTGTCCGACGATGGCTGTCCGATGCAATCTAAACATTTCACGCCTATTGTGATAAAAATACGTGAGTTTTCAACCGTTTCAGTTTAGTGTTCGTATGACTCACGAAAATTATAAATTGTCATTATGTAGACGTTTGCTATTTTCTCAATTCTTTTTATTCGAAAATACTAACACCTATAAGTACTGCATCTACATAGAGTCAAGTTCTTAAAAATCTATCCATACGTGAATTGATGAATACGTGACTACTTCATTATTTTTTAACGTAAATTACTCGATATAGCCTCGGCGTTGGCGGGATGAATTACACTTCATTCTCCTTCTTACTCTTCACCTTCACCAGACCAGGACGAATGAAAGAACAGGAGGGCCAGCAGCGCGAAACAATAAGCTAGCAATAAATAGCAAATACTCATATATTTATGACCTTCACTGGTACCGGAAGTACATAACATTAACTCTTAATCAGATGAAAACATGTTCTATAGAGACTATTGCTACGCTCAAATAACTCAAATAACGTTTGGTATACCTAAATTACCCACAGATATAGATCCTTGTTGATTCGTCTATGCGGTTGTTTGTCTTTAGACGGCCGGCTGCACAATTGATCGCTTACAAATGGCCGTGTTCTGGATAACTTGAATCATTCGGGTAACTGATCGGTAAACCGTGTAAGTACAACATGGATGTCTTGGGGTTTAAACCCAATGCAGTCAAGTTAAAAGCCTTCAAATAGTTATTAATTGAACAGTTTTTTCATTTCCGTTTTCAACTTATTTAAAAAACACACCATAATAAACAAAAAGTAAACGAAAGCTAAAATCTGTATTAGATAAAGTTAAAATAAAAATGATAACCCTCATTATTATAAGGAAAATTATTATAAAGATTACTATCCTAATTATTAGTTTATTATTATTTGTATGTCTTTGGCATATCTCGGGGCCATGGGGTATTTTGTATTATTTTTGTATTTTAATTTTATAATTATATTAAAAATACCTTTTTGGAGATTGAAAATAAATAAAGAAATTAATCATGTATTGGAAAATATTGTCTTCTGTTTCCGCGATTGTTATTCATTGAAATTAAACAATTTATAACGGATTCATTGCGTTTATTAAGACCACTCTACGTTTCGAGCCCTTTACAACACTCATTTTCACAGAGTTAAGATGATGTTTTAGAATGCAAATTGACGGGGAGAATTCGCAATCTCTCAGTCATCAAGTCATTATCTTAACCATAGTCTGTGCTGTAAAGGGCTCGAAACGTAGGATCATAGTGTTAATAAACGCGATTAATCCGTTCTAAAGTGTTTAATTTCCATAATTATTCTAAACAATCTATAAATAAAAACACAGTAATAACTACTTGTTGCGTATTTATACAGTTTTATGCCGTTTTGATTTTAACTCAAACACCTGCAATAAAATAGTAGATTGCATATCAAGGGCATAAATTAACCCATTTTAGCTGAGGCTATTTATTGGTCAGAGTACAAAACGAGAACAGATTTAGTTGTCAAGGATAATATGGGTATTTATGCCCGAGGTATACCTTACACTCTGCTTTTCACTTCGATTATAAGGAATTAATTCCACTTAAAATCGTTGGAAATGAAACATCCATGCTTACCATGCTTGGACGCGGTCGTTCTCACCCGCCGCGCGCCCTTCGCAGGCGGCTGGGCTCCGGTGAGCGCCGGCCGCCTGAGATTTTATTTTCTCTAGACCATAAAAACTGATTTTATGCTAGCCTATGGAAGAGAAGTGAAATTGTCAGTTTTCCAAAAAGGCTTAGTTTTCTCTTTTGGATGAAAGTTTAGATGGCAGACGCATTCGTAGAAATCAGTACCATTCCTGGAATTAAATTATGGCCTAAGCGGATTCCTGGTTTATTTACGTCAAACTTAAAATACGACTAAAATGTTTTCATTTCACGCAGCGTTTTCTTTCACACGTTTGATTGAGTTATTGTGTACCATGGTTGATACATGTCAGTTTATTTTAGGCTCGACGTATGATCGCACGCGATCCTATTCATTCTAGTTATAAATAGCCAAGCACGTGCATCTTTGATCCGCTAGGAACTAACTCGTTTCTGACTACCGCGGTTTACCAAATCAATCATTACAAAAACGTGCTAAGGCCACGTAAACACAGTAACGATAGCCAGCCATTGTTCCCGAAACCCCGTTGTTTAGTCGATTAACGCCCGTTTGTTGTTTCAGGCAGCCTGCCGATGTAAACACACGCCCGAAATGAGATGAGCATGCGCGTGGCTTGGGCCAGGTGGTACTGGATTGTTATCTTCACGACGTGCACCGCGAGGACAGCCAGTGATTGGCTGGACTGCGCTCGGTTCGCCGCCTGTGTCTGCAAGTGGTCATCCGGCAAGAAAACAGCTACCTGCGCCTCCAGCGACCTCCGCCGTCCCCCGCCACTCTCATCCGACATCCAAGTATTAGACATACACGACAATCCCATCAGAAACCTCCCCGCCGAAGCTTTTGCCAGTATTGGTTTATTAAACCTGCAGAAAATCAACTTAAGAGCGACTAAACTACGTTCGCTGCATGCGGACGCATTTCTCGAATTAAGAATTCTGATTGAAGTCGATTTGGCCGAGAACGACCTTTCTAATCTGCCGAGGGATATATTCAGAGGCAACGAAAGACTTCGTTTGGTAGTTTTGACCAACAACCCTTTGACGACGTTAATTGCAGACCAGTTCCCGCCCTTGCCGCATCTGCGCATGCTTTTATTAGACGGCTGCCGGCTACGGGCGATACACAGAAACGCTTTACGGAATTTGAAATCTCTAGAGAAAATAGATTTACGTAGAAATCAGCTTACATTCCTTCGTTACAGTACGTTCTCTCTGCCGACTTTGAAAACAATTTCTTTGTCAGGGAATCCATGGCGATGCGACTGTCGCCTGCGTGAGTTTAAGGATTGGTTTTTACTAAGAAAATTAGACACGGAGGAGTTAGTTTGTGTGGAGCCTTCCACGAAGGCAGGGAACAAGTGGAGAAGTGTCTCCAACGAGAGCATGGTGTGTACTCCCGAAGTGCGCTCCAGCACGTTGGTTGTGAGAGCTGAAGTCGGAGTAGCTACTTCCTTCGGTTGCTGGGTTCATGGGATTCCAAAACCTCAAGTAACATGGTTATTTGACGGTGTAGATGTACATAACAGTAGTTTAGATTGTGATTTGGAAGAATCGCAGACGGATATAGAAGACGATGATTCTGACGAAAGAGTACCAGGTAGTGTAAGATGGGTGAATATCACTTTGTTGAATGTGACTTCCAGTGCGGCAGGAGAATGGTCGTGTGTGGCTAAAAGTAGTGCTGGAGAAGCAAGAGCGATAATAAGTCTCGTGTTACCGAGATCACAAACGGCTACGGCAAGGACAGCTCCTGGCATTCCTCAGCTTCTTGGCGTGGTTTTCGGAGCATTAGGTATCTTAGCGTCCCTGGGCTTTTTAGCTGCCGTTGCCTGCTGGAGATTAAGACGACGAACTGTCCCACCGAGCAGAAGCTTTACTGACCAAGAAAAGAGATTGTTAGATGCATCCGTAGTCGTTAGCTGCGACCGATCTATAGGCGACATGGCATCACCTTGTGATTTTGAACTGACAGAAAGATCAGACGATCAGCCTAGAGGCTGTGGCTTCGACCCTGTACATATAACTATAGAAGGTACACCGGGAGCCTTTCCTCCTCCGCCTGCAGAATTTGCTGTTCCAGTCCCATATGGAAATATCTTTATATCAGTGCAAGTGGCAAGTAGAGTTGGTGAGCCGGGAAAGTATCCAGACCTGCTAAGTGGAGGAGCAACGTTGCCACGTCGAAGCAGAACGTGCTGCACTGCACCGGCGTATGACAATATGGGACCCAGAGTTACCGCAACAGGGAGCTCTTCAACTTGGTCCTTGCCTGGACCTAGTGTGGAGAACGGCGGAGTGGACAATACAGAGACTCCTGTCCTGAACTTACCGCCTCCGCCGCCTGAGTTTGTGTCCCTTTAGCCTCGGCCCCTGGTACTGGACGCCTCCGCCCTGAGGTGACCTGGTACCACACGAACATTTGGTCAATTAGACTTTTCTCCAATTTCTTCAATTTAAAGTGATTAAGTTTTGTAAATAGTTCTAATTGCTAGGAGGGAGATGTGTGACATCCTGTGAGATTTAAATACGTAAGGTTGTTATCACTTGATGATGATGTATGTTTATCATTATTAGTTAGAGTAAATCTTGTTGCTCGTATGTTGGGATTTTATTCGAGTAAGGATCTAGTCTTTGCGTTGATTTCCTAGGCCGTTATTTTTAAATACTTTTGCATATGTGTGTCTTCCCAACTTTTGTAAATATAATTGTTTATTACTTATAAACTTCCCAAACATAAGACTGACCCTTTTGTCTTGTTTTTGTCTATCTTGATATCTATAACGATGTATAAAGCTGTACACTCCACTTAGTCATACAGGATAGCTTCTAAACAATTTCTTTGAGAGCAAATAATGTAAAAATAAACAGATCACAAGCATAGTATACCGTAGTTTCATTTTTACCGGCACCATCGCCGCCTGTTTATTTCGTCATCCGTTGATACTGGCGCTATTTACATCTCATTTTAATATATGAAACTAAGTTGACGCAGCGATGCAGCGATCCATCGCAACAACAAATAACAAAAACCGCGGTAGAATTACTGTAAAGTAAGTTCTTAAATGTTAAGAGTTAGTACAACCTACGCCTCAAATATTATGATATTATGTACAACAAACCATTGTTGAACCAACAGCGCAAAGTGGTAAATTAATTCACGGCGCCGTGCCCGTGCTTGATAGAAATTTCATTGTTTCGGGCCCATGTCTATGAGAGTGCCAACAGACTTCAGTTCAGTAGTCAAACTGTAGCACATCAATGAAATTAGGATAACGTTGGATTGTACTGGTTTAGATTGACATCACTGTTGTGTAATATATCTGCATAAGTTCATCAGTAGCTTATATCAGCATACAAGTTAGTGCATACACTTTTGATATCCTAGTCTGCTGATTATCCATGTCAAATAAATATATTTTTCATCAAATGAAGAGCTTCAGTCCTTCTAGTTTTATCCATCGGTACTCCCTATGGTCTTAGGTTATGGTTATTTCGTTTCTATTTTTGTTCTTGTACATTTGCAAACCTTTGAAGATGACAATGCCTATTGAAGCGTTACCGCAAAAAACTATAATGAACACATTAAAAAAAGTATTTACAGTCAATAATAAATAACAAGTTAGATAATAGAAAAAAGACCACACTGAATTACAGTCTATCTATTTTAAACTGAGCTCGTTAATGTACAAAGGCATTATATTAACACAAAGGCATTGTTTGAATAAAAAAGTATTGTTTATTTTTGGTTTTGTAAGCGCCAACTAGCTACTTACATAAACTTCTAACAAGTATAATTACATGCGTATTGCATTTTCAATACGCATCGGCCGACCGGTTGGCGTAGTTTTGGTAGTGACCCTGCCTGCTAAGCCGATGGTCCTGGGTTCGAATCCCGGTATGGGCATTTATTTGTGTGATGAACACAGATGTTTGTTCCTGAGTCATGGATGTTTTCGATGTATTTGTATATATATGGCTGTCTGAGTACCCGTAACACAAGCCTTCTTGAGTTTACTGCGGGACTTAGTCAATTTGTGTAAGAATGTCCTGTAATATTTATTCATTTATTTATGTATTCCTTTATTTATATATTTTCAACTTTGTCCCTACACAAAGGCAGAAACAGAAGGCATTTTAGAGCCCCTGCTCCCCCTGCGGGAAAATATTATTCACTACACCTTGTATCTCCTTTCCTATGATTTCCTATGATGGTGATCATCACTTGGAACGATGCGGACGGATGGCGCCATATATCATAAAACAAAAGTAAGTATAGGTAAGTAGCGATCGACGATGACAACATTTCAAAATTTTCAACATCCCTAAATCGAAAACCATTTCGAGATAAACCACAAATATATATTTCTCATGCTCTGAAAGTGGGTTTTTGTTGATCTATGAAGCGGGCGGAAAACGATGCATCGCGGCCCTAGTGTCGTAAACTAATATACTCCTCTTGGTTCTCGACTTGTAAACACCAAGCAGAAAGAGTCAACAATATTTTTACTTACTCAAGCCGGAAACAAATCCACGGGTTCAGTTCTTTCTCTCAAAATATAGGAATTTATTGTAGCGAGTATCATATGTAAAGATGTGAATTCGTTAAATTATTTTGAATTTTCGGATCAAATGTAAGTGTCTCATTGGTTCTATGTAGCGGTGACAAAAAGGGATAAGCCTAAAAAGGGTTTTTTTAACTTTAATATGTGCAGGTTAGCAAAGGCAAAAAGTTATACAGCCACACATTAATTCATACTTACTTATTTATACAATATGCAAAATACAACCTATCCCAACCTAATTAAAATATCGTGATTAGCAAAGCAACACTGTAGGTATTTGTATAAGTAATTAGAAAATTGTGTACCTATAGGTAATCTATGTTTTATCTGTGGCAGGTAACTTTAACAATAAGTTTGCTTGTGGTTGTTTGTTTACAAATTTTAGATTACGACTTTTAAAGTTATACCTGCTATTAACATTCAACAATGTACTTAATTCAAGGAAAATAGCTGCTAATACTCAATACAATAGCTAGTGTAACATGATTTAGTCATAAGTATGTGATGTTTGTTTTGGGATATTTTAAGGTTAGGTTTTAGGTTTTCGAAGTTTTCAATTGCAAACATTGCTATAACAATATCGAATGAAGTTCAATGATAAACTCAAAAAGGGTACTGAATGAAGTCAAAGAAAACCGATTATGAGTTTATCTTATCACCCGCTCAAGGCAATTGCTGTAGAATTTTGTTAAATTTATTCTGACCACTTTTCAAGTACAATAGAAAGTTAACCTGAATAAATAATAAATAAGAAGAAGAAATTATAATAAACAGTGGAACAAAGACACCTATGTTTTGTTTTTTATAAAACAAAATTTATTATGCCGTTGTTGTGTTAAATATTCTACACTTTTGTAATGCTTTAAGAAAATCTTGAATTTCTTTAAGAAGTTAAAGCAGTAGTTTTAGCTTTATAGTTGTTTTTTACTTTTTTTACTTTCCTCGCATTCGAAATGAAAAATAGAGTGTTTAACTCGAGTAAAGGCAATCATTTCCAACTCGCACTATCGCACTAAATTACCTCGTCGAAAATGCGTGCCTTTCAGCCCTTGGTTTACAATCTACTATTAGTTTTCATAGTATTTCATAGTATTTTAGTAAAAATCCTTTAAAATTGTTAACGTCACGAAGATTATTCAATACTGAAACATATAATTGCGACGTCACAGTTCTTATAATATGAATGGATTTTTTGACGTAAATATAATACCTACGCAAATAAATAAAAAATGGGTATTATTAATTAGTACAGTCTTTCAAGCCATAAAATAAAAGTAGCACTTAAAAATATGAAAAGTTATCAATTATGCATATTAACATTTTAAGTTAGGCAGAACACTTATAAATTCTAATTATGGAGCCGGATCCCTATTAGCAAACATAGTACGGAGTAGTAGGTAAGTACTTTTAGTTTGCTGTTTTGGTGCTCACACATTGCGGTTATATTACACAGAAGTATAATATTATCATTATAATTACTATTTAAAACGAGATAATAACCATAGTATATTTGTTATGTTATTTTGACACTGTTAGTGTAACAGTACAGTGTTACAGAGTTAGCGCTTAACAGTGCCGAAATATCGGAAGCTCACAAAAATGAATAGTTATTAATTATGTTAGCTTCAAATCAAAATAGTATCACATATTATCATGTTAGAAAGAAATTTAATGCATGCAACACCATTCTATCCTATAGTCATTTTACTACGCTCAATTTTTTCATCAAAATGATGATCGAAACCAGCATGTTAAAAACTACCTAATAGAGCCCTAACGAGATAACAAAACGGGACTTAAACGCGTATGAGTATTGAAAATATTCATTCGAGGGCAACAAAAGGTGGCAAAAGAAGGCTTACTCGTAGGTTGAGTGTGAAAATCGTGGAAGTTTAAATCATTAAGTGCTCTGAACTTTTAGGTGGATACCTACCACAGCCACCACTATAGCCTGTATGTCCCACTGCTGTAGAGTTGTGCCCGCTCGGTCTTTGAAGGGAGCGCTCCCATCTCGTTCGTTCGGTCAAAGGAACTATTTCGCTCTTTTAGGTCTTTAGTTCGTTTAGTTCACTGCAGAATTTTGACGTCTGGGGATGAGTTTCCGGGTTTAGGTCTATACAGAGCGCGGACCTAATGATTCGTATGAACGTTTGAATGGGTTTTGCTCAGTCTGAACTTAAGACCGACGACCGATTTAACATTTTGGCGAGGAACTAGTTCCTTTGGGTCCGAGATGGGATTTTAATCCTTTTAGTTCTTAGTTCCTGACCGACACAAGCCTACACTGCTGGGAACATGCCTTTACTGTGGATTGAGGTTACAGTTCCGATAGCCCAAACCGGGTTTTGACTTGTAGCTACTTAAAGTCCGGCTAAGGTAAGTTTCCCTCGGCTTTGATAGCACAAACTGTGAAAATGTGTTAAACGTTATAATTTCTTTACGTTTAAATTAACACTTGCGAAGTCTCTATCAAAATATATGCAAATATACACGAAACGTGGTCTGACTCTGTACATAACATATAAGTATGACTTAAAAATAATTTTATTGAATAAATGATACCTACAAAGTATTGACATTATTTAGGTATATAACAACCAGTTCGGCACTACCGAGAAATCGAGCTTACAAACGCGGCCTTTGTTCACACTAATAGACAGCACTTAGAACTGAAACTAAACTCAAAGACACCCGACACTAACCAGACTTTTAGATTTCAAGCTTTTTCATTTTATGATATTCGGTCTATTTCAAACCACATACTCGAGAATCATATTATTGTCATATCATTAAATTTGATATTTACCATTCGCTTTTCGGTGAAGGAAAACATCGTGAGGAAACCGGAAGAATACCAATAGAAAAGACTATTTATTTGACCTTGATACTTCGTTCCTTTACCAAGTAATAGCATATATGGGAAAGCATTTACTTATTGTAATAAAGGAAACTAAAACATATTATAACACTATAAATCTAGAAATATAACTAACTACAGCTAAAATGAAACGAGATAAAAACTAAATATACCTAAAATAAATCTAAAACAGGCCCCTGCGGCATGGTACCGAGAACTTTGGCAACATTTCCTTGCTAGGTGCAGTGTGATGAAGTGTACCCTGGCAATTAGGGTTTGGTCCTGGTACTGGATTTGAATGGCGACCACGCAGATTTTAGGGACTTTTGAGATTTTTTCTATGAAGCGCTATTACCGGAAAACCCTGGTACTGGCAATACTAGGATGTAACGCATAATGTGCAAGATCTATTGAATATTACGGTAATCTGGCATTGGTAAAGCAAAATTGTAATCAAAGATCGTGCTGATTGTGCTTCACCAGAATCATCACATGTTTAAGCTTAAGCTACAGTAAATAAACCGGGCTTCACAGTAGGTACGTTTAAACGCTCAAATATAATCCTTATTACAAAAGCATAAGGCCCACTGGCCCAACCCACAGGTCATACAAGTACAAGTGTTTACGTGAAGGGAGGACAACGCACTGCGGTATCACAGATTTTATGTATCGGCTTTCGGAAGTCTGGGAGTCGACTTTTATTACAATCTTTTCTTTCTTTCATTTATAACAATCACGTATTTTTCTTTCATGGTCTAGATATTACTCTTGTGCCAAGTCTTCGGGAGGAATCTGAATAATTTTACCAGCATAAATATTTTAAGGGCTTTCTGCATTCGCCCTAGTTTCAGATATAAACGACGGAAAATTTACCCAATTTTATAGGATTTGTATCCGCAACTCATCACATTATTAAGATAAGTGTGAAGTTTATTTAACAGGGCTCTGTTTCAAACAGTTGATTTACGAAACTCACATACAAAAGCTAGTTCACAATCACTAATACCTATTATACTTAGTCATCATCTCACAGCCCATCTCACGGGTCACGACTTTTGAATTAATGCCCAAATAAATTAAATCTGAGCCAAATTGGATTTCATTCATTCAGCGTGTTCGAGGAGCAAATCGTACGTTTCAGAAGCACGGATTATTGCTACTCAGGGATAGGGTTACCATCAATTTCATAATAATTGGGTAAATTCCGTAGACAAATATATTACTAGAGGGCCGTCTATAGAACTCAATCCCCACCGGCAAGTTTTCAGAAAGTTGGACTATACGGTAGAGAGATCTTGAAGGAGGCTTATCAACCTAATCTAACAATCATACTACTTACGTCTTACCGCAGGATTTGACGTACCAAACACATGGGCTTGAATTTCTGCTCAGAGAGTTGTCATTTTTCCATTTGTCAAACGTAGAGGATATGACGTGGATATCGCCTTCTGCCAAATTATTAGCTCGAAAAAGGCTTGTTCACATCGGGTTGGGTACTTTGCATAACGCCTTTAAGTTTCTTCGGAAGTAGAGTAAGCGTAGTCGCTAGTAACTGGCCACCGTCCAATAACGACCACCTAAATAAAAAATGAATTCTGTTACTTCAATTACTGACCAGCCTTCAATAAGTGGCCACCTTAAACAAAAATTAATTCTGAGCACTTATGTACAAACTTTTTTTTTGGTATAAGGTGGCCTGCAGTTGGAGGGTGGCCATTTTTACTAGCGATTTGCCCTATACCAATCAATATTGCGTATGAACGTTAAACAAAACAAAAAAAACTATCGTGAGTCATACTGACATTAAATTGCGACGGTTAAAACTCACGTATTTTTATCACAATAGGCGTGACATGTTTCGACTGCATCGGGCAGTCATCGTCGGACAGACTGACACCACTCTGTCTGACCGACGATGACTGCCCGTTGCAATTAAATAACAAGAAATCGTTGAAACACAACGGTCGTAGCGCTAAAAGCTATCTCTCGCAGGTAGCGGGACGTTACACGCGATGCGATTCGCACCGCACTCGGGCGTGTGAGTAAGACAACGCTAAGCGCGTGTATAACGCTATCCCCCTTGCACACCGGCGTGCGGTGCGAATCGCATCCAGTGTAATATTCGCCATGGTCTCTGGCTGGAAACAGTTTCCCATTTCTTCGTAATACTTTTTACCGGACTACAAAAAACAAAAGTAGGAACTTTCAACTGCAATTTGTCTATTCATTAGCGTTTTTTTCGGTGACCATAAGCTTTTGCAATATGTCGACAAAGACATCATATATTGGCCAGATAGCATCCTTCGCAAACAGGCAGTGTAAGGAAATCGATCGACGCATCAAAAACGCCTGGAAGAGCTTCTGGTCCATGAAGGCGCTAATGAAGGGTAACCTTCCACTAGCGCAAACTCGTAAATATGTGTATCCTGCCTATCCTAACACATGGCGCCAAAACTTGGCCACTTACGGAAGCCCAGAAGTCCCAACTCAAAATGACGACTGCCGAATGCACCCGGAACGATGGGCCAAATTAGCTACAGACTGGAATCAGAATCATGGATCCCACAAGGGGGCCGGGGCATAGGCAGACCAAAAAGGAGACGGCGAGACGACCTGGAGGCCTTTTGTAGCGAGAGGGGAGGCTTTTGCCCAGCAGTGGGACACAAAATAGGCTATAAAAACATTTTCCACATTTATATTTTTGAACCCGTATTTTCAACATTTAATTAAATTATTCAACGCGACTTATCAGTATCAGAAGTGTTCCATTTCAATTCAATTTTGAAATTCGTCTCAAAAATTCCACCCAAACTCCGACACCTGGTTACCCTACCAGAAGTTAAAACAATCCCTAATAAATCGTTATCCCGTTCGACCCATTTTCTGGGCTGACCGATTTCGCCTTGTTTATTATTTTAAATTCAACCCCTCCCTGGGGTGTATTCTACCCTTCCCTAGGTGTTGATACCTTGCGTATTCTCAAGCGATTATCTAGAGAGCATAAAGGTAAACAATGTATGAATATTGATACATTATTTAAGTATATACAGAATTATTTCTATTTTTTCTCGCCTAATTTTAAACATCAAAAAGCGAGTTACGTGCAGTTAGACTGAGCTGAAAAGATACTATATGGCTCAAGACAGGAAGTTTTAGAGCATTTTTAAGGATCAACAGCAAGCAAGATCTTGACTCTATTCAAGATTATCTCTTCTCTTTTTCCTAGCGTTTTCCCTGGGCCTGGGCTCCGCTTTGGCAACTACTCCCAAGATTTGGCGAAGGTGCTAGTTTTACAAAAGCGACTTCCATCTGACCTTCCAACCCAGAGGGTAAACTAGACCTTATTGGGATTGGTAAATATCAAATGATCTTTCATACACAAGTTCCCAGCGTACATAAGTTTCGTACATTAAGAGCCGGCAAGATTTTAACCAAAGAAGAAATACGGAGAAAAAAAGTGTGAATCTAGATTTTTTTATGAGTAATCATATATTTTTTTACTCATCAACAATAAATCTGGTAAAGGGAACTAGATTTTTATCTCCGTAAAAGCATTTGAATCCTTTATAACTTATTACACATTGAAGCAAAGCAATCTGAGATTTAGCTAATGTTTTTCTCCCGAAATTGTACTAGGGCCCTATTCCACTTGTTACGCATGCTCAAATGTAATCGTGACATGTCCACGAAATAAGAAAGGCATTAGCCATGCCGCAATGCGTAAATCTGGAACGTTCCTGTGCCACAGATTGTGATGAGTGCAGATACGGCAGTCTTAAATAGAAGCTGGTAATTAAATTTTAAACTTAATTCATGTGAAATACACTGTTGAGGAGGCGAGTTTCTCTAATACAGTCCTTTGTGTAACTAAATTTTGAATTCCTGTAAAAAATATTCTGTTCGACTACATTTCTATCGCTATTTTGTTGTTTTCATTTTTCCTTTTTCTTTAAAGCTACCAAATACGCTACATTCTAGACCGGTCTTGACCAGGCAATAAAAAACCAAGCAGCTAGCGACACCAGTAAAAAACACGTACGTTACGCTTATTACCGATGGGCTCGGCTGATCCAAAAAACTGGGCACTGTTCCAACCTGACACCATTGTTAACCCACGGCAGTCACTCCAAAGTTATTTTCTTTCGTCATAATGTTTCCAAAGAAAACTCTTGAATATCTCGATAGTCGCTACCGATTCCAACTTTTAAAATAATCCTTTTGGTCGATCAAGAACTACAAGAAATATCCATCTTCTCCTTCCTAGCGTTTTCCCAAGAAATATCATTGTTTATTTTGTTTTATTCCTGGAACGGGTGATTTTTTTTTACGGTCTTATTTAGTTCGAAACAGGAATACAAATATTACAAGTGATTATGTCATTACTTGTAGTTTGTAGTTATAGCATTTTTGTTTGGTTGGTCGACTGTCATGCAACTTGATGCGACTGTATGTGACTGTGCATGCTACCAAAAATGCTACTAAGTTTTGTTACCTAAACATATTTTCACTACGTGGCATGTCATCCAATTTAGAAGGCGAATAGCGTATCTGCTTAGTTCAATATAATCTATGCCCATATGGCTGCTTCCTTTATCGCCCGTTCTGACACCCAGACTCTACGAAGATTTGTTGGCTTAATACATTTATACCGCGAGGTATTTATAGCACACATGTTGGGGGAAAATCATTTTTAAGGTTCCGTACCCAAAGCGTATAACGGGACTAAGACTCCGCCGTCCGTCTGTCTCTCCGGCCGTCCGTTCGTCTATCACCTGACTGTACGTCATGACCCGTGATAGTTAGACACCTAATTTTTTTACAGAACGAAAACCTGAAAACTGACGAAACTGTGAAAATAAGTGCTATAAAGGGCTTGAAACGTAGCCATGGTGTTAATAACCGCGATTAATCCGTTCTAAAGTGTTAATTTTTGCCGTTTTTACAGATAGTGATACGGATCCCTACGTG
Organism: Lathronympha strigana; assembly: GCA_949128165.1. NCBI lineage: Eukaryota > Metazoa > Arthropoda > Insecta > Lepidoptera > Tortricidae > Lathronympha > Lathronympha strigana. Next base: position 18,045,082 of record OX421917.1, on the reverse strand, counting down.
CAGGAGTCTGACTGGCACTTGGCTGGTTTTTTTAAAGTAAAAATACAGGTTAGATCCCTTATGGCTCATTTATGGCCAGGAGCTTCGGGAATACCCGGGTACCAAATAAAGCTCTTTGAATATGGAGCACTTCTAACTTAACCTTTGATAAGTACCATTTGTAGCCATGTATTACGTATTTAAAACTGGTATTGCAATCAAACAACTATTACTAAAGAAATATATACTTTTACTAATATAGAAATTTAATTGAACTAATTAATTGATAAAACTGAAATCCTTAATTCTACGCGAAACTAAGTTATTGAGCGCCAAGGGGGTTTTTAGCTGAATAGGCTAGGGAACTGCTAATCCTGCTCGTCGGCTAGCTTCCCGGTTAAACCAATTTCTTAATTGCAGACCGGATCAAATATATACTTGCATTGCCTAGGGTCCTTTGAATCGGGCCAAAGGCGTAACAGTTGCCATCGAAAACATTGGGTCGGCGAAAGTGTACGAGTATTGCAATACACCTTGATTGTTAAGGCCTTAGGGTGCATGTACGATTTTAAACTAACATGATAATTTATATTATAATTACCATTTAAAATTTGTCACATTTATTCACACAAAAACATGGTACATAATACAAAAAGGTCTTACAATATAATTATTAAACATTTTTCAACACCAAAAATCCAAAAGTATGACTAAACTAAAACATATTACAAATAAAATAAAAATGTCCTACAAAAACAAACTAAATATTAAAATTAAAATCGCTCCGTAGCCCTCCAGGTGCAAAGGTGCCCATTACACTCGCCGAGTTACCACGTTGAACTGCAATGGACAGCCTCTGCAAAAGGAAAGACCCGGAGCGGGGATCGAGACCCCTCTCACGCAATCGTCTACCCAGTTGCCCAAGAAATACCCTGGCCTCAGAACCCCAACATCCAGTGGATTTTACCGCCAGCTATTTAAAATGATATATATATTTACCATGTCTTACTGGTATATAATCGTTTTTATTAATGGTTTACCCACACGCCGTAGCGATCTACCCTCTAACGGATTCGTTTAATTTGTGCAAATGTCACTGCCGCTACCATCGTCCACTTTCTCACTTGGAACTCGATCACTTTCATGACATACGGCAATTATTTACAGTATCGACGGATGCATTCCTTACCGACCTTGTTACTTTTGGCTTTTGGAAACACCACAACTAAAAACTCGCAGTTGGTATATCAGTTACATCGTGAACATGGCGCCATCATGGAAAATATCTCGTTTTAAATAGTAATTACTTAGGGTGCATGTTCTAATAATTTTAATAATCTGATGAGCTATGACGAATTGTTGACTACACCAAACTCACAAGCGACCTTTATGTTTCAGGAGAATCTATATCCTTTTTCGTGTTTTACCGCTTGTAAATGGCTTATTTCCAGATACACGCACATAAAATCCATTTACAACTTGTACAAGCGCCTACTCAGAAGATTGTTTGATCTGCTGCCAACATCAGCAGCCGCTTTCTGCCACCGCTTGCCGGTTAGGCGGATGTCACACCGCACGTCGCCACCGGGGGACAGCGTTATTTCACTCAGAAAGTCACAGGCTTGGCATTCATTCTTACATCCTCCAACCTAAATGATCGTAGACTGTGCGGCTTTAGAAGAATTTCTATCTCAGCTGTGGAACGAACTACCTGCTAAAGGTTTTTTTAGAAGGACTACGAGTTAGGTTCTTGAAAAAAGTGGGACAAGAAGAGTTAATAACTCTCTTGAGTTGCAGACGTCCATAACCTACGCAGACCGCTGGCTTACCATCGTGCGAATCACATGATATATGTGTTTGTCCTAGACGTGATACCTACAATCAGCAAAAAGCGATATTGGGACCGTATTTAAACTTCTAACCTGATAAAGGGGGACTTGCATACAACATATACCTACTCTACGTTTGACGAATGAAAAATGGCAAATTGCCATCCGTGTGTCAGTTTTGGTACGTCGAATCGTACTCCTCGAAATTAATACGACAAAATGTTAACAACATGAATCCATGCTTATCTAAACTTCCGAACTTAGTACAAAAAAAACTTATTTGGCACATTTTACGGCAAAACGCGGGAGTTCATTTAAACTGGCCTAGTTACACGAGGCATTTTCGTAACGTGCGATATTTTCATAACATTGTGCACTGTGGTGCAAGGCTTAAGAGGAATACGTGTAAAGATAGAGCAGGCTGACTTGAGCTCTGTGTTTTGTATTTGACGATCGATCGTCTAATCCTACAACTATCGACCACAAAGTCCCATAATCGCCATGCCAAACCAATGGATTCGAAAATAGCAACTGATGGAAATTTCTAACATTTAATTTGAAACAAAAATTGTAATTGTTTTAAGTGCCATATTTGAAGAGCAGAGAAGAGCTTTAACGCTTATGAAAACATAAACATAAAGTAAAGAGTTTAAGGTAGATGGTGAGGGTGATTGATGTTACCTATTATGACAAAATCTCTGCGTTAAGAAACCCTGAAGAAAACAGGTGACCTATTAGCAACGTGCTAAACTGACATTTGACATGAAACTGAAAACTGAAATGTCACTTAAACACGTTCGAATAGGTCTCCAACTGAGAAAGTTTTGTAGAAATTGCGCTTCGTTACCCTCATAAACTAGATAACACTTGGCCGGTTTCAATTTGAATCCAAAAACGTACCTAATAAAAATCTAGTAGGTACTAATTAAGATTTTTGCCTTTGTACTTTGTAATATAATATTTATTTAATATCAATAATTTATTGGGAAAAGGTACAAATAAATGAAATCAAATAAATATCATAATTAAGATGTATAAATGAGTTATTACTGACATCAAGGGAGACGATATTATAAGCTACAGTAACAAGCAAAATGTAAACCAAATAAATCCTTCCATAAACACAATGAAACCATAAATATTTGATTTAATTACTCGTCTTTTGTTGCGAGATCAGAAGACGAAACGGTCGGCTAATTGCGTAATTTGACTTTAAGATTGGAACCCTTTAGGAATTTGAGCAATCTTAAATGAAAGGAATAGATACCGAATAGCTGTGGAAGTGATAGGTCAATCGGTAGCAAAAATTACACTTTAAAGGTCAGTGAAAATGGATCGCTTTCTGTGTATTAACTTGCTTTAGAATGAGTCCCGATCACATTGACTGAGTATATCACATTTTATTACGCAATTATTTATTTAATTTCGAAACTATAGATCCATGGGGTCCCAACGCACGCAAGTTTTATGTAGAAATTGCGGAGCGTCTGGTTGAAGTAACTGGTGACGGAAGAGCGCACAACTTATCAGTATTGCGATACAACGAGAAAATGCCTCCAGCATTCTAGGTACAAAGCCTCGAGGACCTATTTTAGATTTAAGATAGGTAGAGGTAGGTAAGTTAAACTTTCTGTATATATTTTGTTAGTTATAATTGTAAATAATTACGCAAAATCACAATTTATTCAGCGATATTTTATGATTATCAATTTCACTCATACTTGGAAGCAACGACGTACATACAGACGCTACATAGCCATAATAGAAATTAAGAAATCAATTTAAATTTGTCACTTTCATCCATTGCTTTGATCCTTCATTCTCACTTTGTTTTGCCACTTTAAGAAAAATGTTTTTCATTTAATATAAAAACAATGTATGTATTTTATAACTTGCACCGTCTTCTTCCGAGACGCATACAAGTTATGATGTCATACAGAAGCGAGAACGGAGCTTTGACAGGGGAAATTGAAGGAAACGAGTTATATAAGGGCTGCTCCAAAACTAATTCAGCTCAAGTATTTTCAGCAGTTTCTTTACATTAAACGATGTTCCGTGAAAGCAACACATATTGAATTTAAGTGTAATTTGCCTACCTACCTACCTCTGTCTACCTGAAATCTAAAATGTACTGGTGACTAAATAGCTGGTGGCTTCCAGCAATGCGATACAACGAGGAAATGCCGCCAGCATCCTAGGAAAAATGCATCAAGGACCGATTTTAGATTTAAGATAGGTAGAGGTAGGTAGGGAGATAAGTTAAGACTTACTATACCAGTATATTTTCTTAGTATTATTTGTAATTAAAATGCAAAAGAATATATAGATTTATTTAAGTGTAATCGACTAAATATGAAGTCCCTGAATGTATTTTTATATACAAAATACATATACTGTTTATACTATATAAAATTTTGCTGAGCCAAAAATAAGGCTGAAGCAAATAGCGATTGGCGAAATCTCAGTAAATTACTACCATAATACACTACATGATGTTGTGCGAATATTTTCGTGTTAGTCATAGCAACTAAAACTATGGAAGTAAGTCATTTTTGTAATAACTTCGCTTTAGGTAATGCGTATAAATTATGTACCTACATACAATATCTGGTTTTTACCATGATACTTAACCTTTTAAGTAAGCCTTTTGGCGTTGACATCTCGAGTGAAGTCCGGTTCCGCGGCCACCTAGAGGGTAAGGCCAAATTGGCCTCGAAGAAGCTCGGTGTGCTCAATAGATCGAGGCAGTATTTCACGCCGGCCCATCGCCTACAGCTTTATAAGGCGCAGGTTCGCCCGCATATGGAATACTGCTCTCATCTTTGGGCAGGGGCACCTAAGTACCAGCTTCTTCCTCTAGACCGCATCCAACGGAGAGCAGCTCGAATTGTCAACTGCTAACGTATTTCTGATCGGCTTGATCCCTTGGCGCTGCGTAGAGATGTGGCCTCACTCTGCATTTTCTATCGCATGTATTATGGGGAGTGTTCCGAGGAATTGTTCGGATTAATCCCTGCCGCTTCTTTCCGCCATCGCCCTACGCGACAATATTTCCACTCTCACCATTTAGATGGTTGGCAGTCCTCAACTGTGCGCTTTTCCCGAAACTTCCTGCCTCGCACAGCTAAACTTTGGAACGAACTGTCGCCAGCGGTGTTTCCGGACCGATACGACCTTCAAACCTTCAAGAAAAGAGCGTACTCCCACCTTAAAGGCCGGCAACGCACTTGCGACACCTCTGGTGTTGCGGGTGTCCATGGACGACGTTAATCGCTTACCATCAGGCGATTCGTTTGCTCGTTTGCCCCCTATAGCATAAAAAAAAAACCTTTGATTTGCAAATTTATCTAATTATGAGAGTGATATTAAAATGGAACCTCACATGTTTTTTATAAGATTCTGAGAATAATTACACAATCACCAATCATTTGTGTGCAAACTATTGTCATGATACCGTTTCACTTTCCAGTTAACACATGGATCGGTCAATTACATGCGGCTCTTTATACGTATAAATGGGGTTCTTAATATAAATTGATAGCTCTTAGTAATTGATACTTCCTGGCTGCAATTTGTTCTCACATCTAAAAGTAAGCCATCCCCTTTATCGCCAATACTAAACCTAAGCAAATGTAAAAACGAAAGGTAGGAATAAATATATCTCAGCATTTATAAAGTTTTAAGTACCAGCAGATAATTTTCCACCTCAACAATTACAAAAAGTAAGAAGAAGAATCGAAATAAATACCGATAAGTCACATTACTTATTTGACTCTGTCCATAGCACGGAACCACTGAACTGATGTAAATGATACTGGCTTATGTACAATAAATATTCTTTGTCAACAACCGTCGCAAATGTATTGCAGAGCTGTGGAATCGGATTTCCTTGTAAGGAGATTCCCAACTCACTTTCATCAAGGTCAGAGCTTGTATTCTCTATGTTTTAGTTTAATCCAAATCTAACTTCAATTTAGATGCGTATAATTTATTCGGTCATTTAGGCATTTAAACTTTATCTTTTACAGTATATTTAATTTACTAGTATTGAGGTCTTTTTTAAGATCTTATGATTATTTCCTAACCGGTTGTCTCTTTTAATTTTAAAAAAAAAAAAAAAAAAATAAATAAATAAATTAAAAAATCTCTGAGCTCTTTTTACTTGTGTGCTTTTACGCGTGACACTTATCAATAAAAATCTCAGTGTATCATAACATTTACCATAACACAAGTTCCCTAGAATATAATTCCATACTTAAGTACTGATTCTACGTAACTATGATAAAACTTAGTGAAACTATTGTACTGTACTTAGATCATACAAGAACAAACATAACCTGTGTTATGTTTTGTCATAAAAACAAAGCAGGTATAAACAACGAAATATTTCCCAAGAACAAGTTTCCCCTCAATATATTCAGTACTAAGTCTGCACAATCGGATTGTGTCGCGGGTTTCCTTCTAAAAACAAAAGACGAACACGGTGACAACGTGCCAAATTCATGTACACACTCTCTGACCTTATTCCTTTGGAATAAAGAGAAAATTCGTACAGATATCTATAGAGATGTTAAATAAAGATATGACCCTTTGAATAAAGGAGTAGTTTCCCGGGATTGAGTTGAGTGAAGTGCAATGCAATAAACACAGGGTGTTTGTAGCAAAATGGACATTTTGTAGGTAAGTCCACACTTGACATTTTAAAATCTTTCAATGCAGTTTGTCGGAGAAAAGCGGCACCTTGGCGATTTCTTGTCAACGTACCTACCTACTTTTAGACGGTTCTTCTATTCTATTTTCTCTTATGCATACTTATAGCTACTGTTTTGATGATAATGTGCGGTTGGGGCGTTTGCCTTGTACGACGTAACCATACTTTTATCTTCCGACATTTCGGCGCTGATGCAAACGTCAAATATTTAGATGGACCACTTTTGTAAACCATGTTAGTCAAAAATCGTATACAACATTTTTTGTGACGTTTGGTCGTCTGAGCAGCAAGGACAAATCACAATCAGTTCAAATATAACTTGCTGATAATTCATCTCGCACTGTAACCTGTGTGGAAAGTTTTGATGGGGCCTGCGTGCGTAGCCAAGATGCCAATCGCTTACGCTTAATAACATATCGTAGCTACCTGTCTCTATCACTCTTCCTTATTTTATTAGTGTGACAATGACAGTTGCATTTCGTTAGCGACTGAGCGTGAGCGATTGGCATCTTGGCTCTTGGAAAGTGCCTTAAATCCTTAAGTTCATATTACTCACGGGAAACATTTTATATTGTTGTTAATGGGGCAATCTAATAATAGGTACTATATTGTTCCCTAATTAAAAGCTTGAGTCTTACATAAAGAGCATAAAATAATTACACATAATTTAATTTTTTATTTATTTTTCTACTTATAGGTATTATTGTTAGCTTTAAATTTAGTCGGTATTGTCCGTATGTATTTAATATGTAATAAACTAAAAAATATGGAAATGTCCTATAAAGTGATAATTTTCCGATTAAAAGATAGATTTAAAACGTTGGTCGGTTTCGACGTTTTTCTAAATATCCGGCCAAAATTCCAGGATTCTCCGTTCACCGAAAAAAAGACATTGGAAGCATATTAAAAAGGGCTCAGTGTTTTAAAGACAACTTACGTTTATAATGTGCTGTGTCCCGACCGACGTCAAGTTAATAACGATAAAATGAGATAATAACGATTACGATAATATAAAGAAAATTGAATAAAACGTTCTTTTCTCATCCAATATAGGACAAAGTCAGCTTTGCCGGCCAATGTTCGGACGCTGCAATGTCACTGAGCGCCTAAAGCCTAAAAAGGGGCAACATTAGTAAAAGAAAAGTACTTACCACATTGAAAATTGGGAACAGCTGGATATAGAAATTCCTCCTTTAAAAGCCAAAAATAACCTACATACGCGTGATTTGAATAAAATTGAGATATTTTGCTTTATTTTTTGTTGTGAAAACAAAACAAATTTAATGTAATGCGTAAACGGTTATTAACCCTTCTCAGTCGGGTAATTAACAAGGGTTAAACACATGTACGTGTACAGTCGCCAGCTAAAGCTTTGTGGAAAAATATGTATTATTTCTGCCACTCTAGAAAAAATTTTGAAAAAATAGACTTTAATTCCTAACACCTCTATTAATTACCTCTATTAACACATTGAGCAGACTGTACTCTCAACATAAAGATTTTGTCATACGATCGGTGCTGTTGGCCACATTTCGGTTTCAATTACTTAGGTCAGTTTCGGTTACAAATCCATCAAATTAGCGCACTGTCATCAACAGGAGAGCTATTAAAGTTAGTACACATACCACAAATTACACTTTAGATATTTCCCCGAGAGCGGGCGCGAAGTGCGAGCGTGTTCGTGTCAGTTTGGGCAAAAATAATTTTTCATCATACTTGCTCGTAAATGGTGATATTTAATGCAACCATACTTAGACATAATGAGCTGTATTAAGCCCATGGCCGTAATAGATTTTCATGCATTTTAGCGCCCGCCCGGAGCTCCCAGGGGACATGCGCCGACATGCGCGTGCACGCGCGCGCCGCCGCTCACAGCGGTGTACTTACTGTGGACTGCGCTACTACACTTTATTTACTTCCTCGCAAATGTGATGAAAAACATTATATGTATCACGGGCGGTACCTCGTCTTCGACTCAGGCTTAAATTCACACGCGTTCGTAATTTCTCGTTTACCGCCCTTAATACACAATGTAAGTACTGACTATTGTTTGTCCCGCTGTTTGAGTACCAGATTCTACAGGTCACAAAGCCTACCTTATTATACCTACTTTATTATCAATTCAATTCAAATTATTTATTTTGAATCACAGATCCATTTATTGTTATTAGTGTAGGTACAATCTTATCGAACGAGCGAGCGAAGTGAGTTCTCCCAGTTCACTTGGACAATCCGTTGCTTGTATGTATGTATGTATGTTTGATCGATGATAAGTCAAGTATCGTTGATCGGATCGCCTTGAAATTTGACAGGTGGTTAGAAGAGATAAATATAATTCTTAAATTTGAATCTGATCCAAATCGATCAAACGATTGCCGATATAAAGGGGTCGCGAAGGGGAGAACCACACCTCCATTTTTTTTTAATTAATTTAGTATTATTACATATTATTGTTCTGACCTTGGGGACTTTTTACATCTCCAAATTTAATGTACATATTATTAACTATAGAGACTTTACATCTCTGTTGGATTCTATAATTTTGACTTGTTGGATACATATTAGTTATGTATTATGTAGCATTAGATCTAAGACTGTTAACTTAACAGTCTGATGACTTGTGGTATTTATATCATAAATATATTATATTTTGACGTTTGGAGGCCTTTACACCTCCAAATCCTATTAGTATTGTTTTTTGACTATGGGGACCTTTTACATCTACAGTCTTTATTTTGACACTTGGGGAGCCTTTACATCTCCAAATTTTTATTCGCATTTTATTTTGACGTGGGGGGACTTTTTACATCTCCCAAACTTAATTTATTTTTAACTATAGAGACTATACATCTTTTGCCATATTACACATTTATTTTAATATTGTTTACCCAGGTTTTGGCTGTTGTATTATTAATGTTTAGATTATACTTTTACTTCTTACTATATATTGTAAGGGCATTTATTTGAGTGATGAACACAAATATTTGTTCCTGAGTCATGGATGTTTTCCATGTATTTATGTATTTGTATATTATATATATCGTTGTCTGAGTACCCGTAACACAAGCCTTATTGAGCTTACTGCGGGACTTAGTCAATTTGTGTAAGAATGTCCTGTAATATTTATTTATTTATTTATTTATTTATTGTAAATGTTTGTACATGCAAATGCTTTACTGTAATGCTCATTGACTTGTAAAAGTGCCCTTGAGGCCTACTTGCAGAATAAATATTTGAATTTGAATTTTGAGTTCGGGCGAACCACTAGTATGTATGCACAATTTACTTTAAAACTTTATTTTATGAATACTTACCTATCAAACTACAAAATACCTTGAACCTACCAGCACAAAGGCTCCTTCAACAAGACGAAGAGAAACAAGTTAGAGAAAATACTATGAAATATGAAAATACTATGATTGATTGATATGAAATAACGAGATATAATATAAAGGTTTACATCCAATTACAAGGTCTGATAGCTATAACAAGTAAAGCATGGATGACATTTTATCAACAAGTAACTTGGTGAAATAATTGGATATATCTTCCTGCTTTGAAAAGGGATGTTATTTGTTGCGAACTGTACTAATAAGATCAATCTTATATTAAAGTTATATAAACTAAATAGGTAAAACCATATTTTTAGCTCCCGTAAAACAGTTCTACACCAGTATTTACTTCAATTTTTGAAATCACTAATTAAGTTTAAAATTTGATAAAAAACACCATGTTTATGAAAAGATAGGTAGTTAGTAGAACTCCTATTACATGATTATGCGACACTTGCATCATAACATCAATTACATTATGCTTAGAGCCAAATAGAGAAAAAAATTGAGACAAGTTTGACTGAATTTAGGAGCAATCTTAACCCAATATTTGTCTAACTTTGTCCCTAAATGCAATTTGTTAGTTGTAGGTAATTTTACCCCTTTGTCCATTCAACTCAGAATCGCGAGCTTTTTCGATTCTGGCTGGACAATAAAAGTGTCCTAAGATTTATTTTCCATTCCGCCACGCCACGGAAAAGTGGAAAAGACCTTGGGCGGGACTCGAACCTGCGACTGTGGAATACACGGACATCGCTCTGCCAACGGATCATTATTCCACATTTCTTTTCCTTCTAAAATAATATATCTTGTATCGTTTACAGACGTTTTTGCTTAACAACAATAGTTTGGCGGTGACGAATTGAAAAATGTATAGAAATTTTGGGACTTTTTTTGCTCCCACTAAGGTCGAAAATTTTCCAAAGAAAAAAATGCTGAGGGGCCAGACTAAATAAAACCCTAATAACGCCCAAATACGAGAAAACTATTTGTCACTGTTTTGAAAACCTTTACGACGAAAAGATAATGAAAGGTTCCCTGGGTTCTCTTGTTAAATGTTGTATGGGAACCTTGCATGATTTACTATGCGCTGACACTTCGAGCTATAGAGTGTCAACTGTCGTTTAGTGGGAGAATTTCAGCCCGCCGCGCGTAGTTTGGTTTTGGCCTACAGTTTTCTAAAACCATTCATAAATGGACATATAAGAATAAGAATAAGAATAATTTATTCGTGACGATCACACACAACACATAATAAAAGAACAAAAACAGGAAAACAGAATTGATTGATATAGTATATCATTTCCGGACAAATTAAGGAAGATGAATCCATTTATAGAATAATAGTACCGATAACTGGGGTTACTTTGATTCTTGGGGTCACATTGATAAACACTTCGTTTTATTTTTGAACGCGAACATCCGCGTTTCCGAACGCATCAGCATATCACTTATTTAAATTTTCACGATTTTCACACATTATGTATTTACTAAAACGGGGCTTAATCGTGTATAGATTTTGAAAACAAACCTCCGACGTTTCAAGGGCGACGTTGCCCCCGTGGTCCCGGAGAAAAACTGGCTGAGGTTGACATCAACATCTTCTAGCTGCGCGGGTTTTACGAACTACCCGCACTTGGTCTTGATTATAAACTTGAACATTTTGCGCACTAGGGATGTGACTCTGTCGACACACTACACTCACGATTTCCGATTTTTGAGCCGGTGATATTCGATTACGCTTACATTTATCAATGACCGGATTCCAAGTAGACGAGATTCTGAAACCGTCATCCCGATTGAAATTGGGGTATTTCTTGATTTCAATGGCTTCCCGTACTTTTCTACTATGGAAACGACGATCCGTTGAAAGGATTTTAGGGATATGCAACTCAATCCAGTGGTTTGGTCCAGACTCTAACAAATGTTCGGCAACCGCAGACTTGTTTACCTGGCGATTTTTGACAGCTGCGATATGTTCCTTCACTCTTTCCGCCATGGTACGCTTCGTTTGACCGATGTAGGAACTACCACAACTGCAATCAATCTTATAAACACCAGGTGATTGGTACGGGATAACATCTTTCGGCGATCTTAGTTTGCCCGAAATCTTGGATAAAGGGGTAAACACAGTTTTTATGGAGTACTTCGCTAGCACTGTGCCAATCTTGTCCGATTAAGCCCCGTTTTAGTAAATACATAATGTGCATCAGCATATGTTTTTAAGGTCGGCAATACCGATATTAATATAACATTAAAAAAGTTGATGTTCCAATTTTTATTTTTTAACGCCTTGTTGTAGAAATCAAATTTTAAAATTGATCAATGTAACCCCAGTCAGTTTACAGTATCACATTTTCATGAAAAAAAATGGGTTTATGAAAGAACAATTAGATTTGTCGATTTTACCTATTTTGCCCATGGAAGTTGCATAAAAAAAATATTAAAATATAGCCTATTTATCGTTTAATCGGATAATTTGTACTACAAAGTACGTTTTACTACATTATTTAGTAAAAATAAAATGTACTAAGTGGCGGATGCAATTCCCATACCACATTTGAAATGAAATCATCAACTAGATGAAAGAAACAAAAATCGAGTACTCTAGACTATAAGAAACAATCATTGTTAACCTAGTTATATCTAAAGTAGGTAAAGTCGGCCAAAAATGTGGTTTACCACCCTAAGGTTGTGATTCGTTTGAACGTAATGAGACAACAAGGTCGATTTCCCCTGCCAATAATAATATGTCAGTGTCAAGTCAAACTTAGTGATCATTAGAGTTCGCAGAAACTTTTGTCAAAGGTGGTAAACCAATTTCTTGGCCCACTGTACCTATCAAGTGATGTATATTTCCCTCGGAACTCTCGGAACGGAAGCGGCTGTGACATATAATTACGGCGACCTATTTCGCTATGAGTCTTAAGGAAGTAGTCACATGTCGTTACCTATGATGGCAAACATTTTAGTGGCCATTAGTGTGCAAACTGTTCTAGGAGGTAATGTTGTTTAGTAAGTAAAGGCAGGTAGGTAGAGGAAGGTAGCTTACTGTATTATTATTATTAAAGCTTTATTTGCTCAATGCTTATTTTGTTTGTACTTTCATAATTTATTTCTTTTATTTCTTATTTAAATGCATTGATCCCTGTTGGGTAAAAGTCTCCTCAACACCCTTCCATTTCTCTCTATTCTTTGCGGTTTCTATCAATTTTTTGCCAACTATGTGTTTAATGTCGTCTGCCCAACGTTTTTGCGGTTTTCCTCTGTCTCTTTTTCCTGTTGGAACTGTCCATTCTGTTACCCTTAATGTCCATCTTCCGTCCAGATATCTGGATAAATGGCCAGCCCATCTCCACTTTAACTGTAAGGCTTGTTTAACGCATCAATAATTTTCGTTCTTCTCCTTATTTCCTCGCATCTAATTTTTTGTACCTTCCTAAGTTTCAGCATACTCCTCTCCATTGCATGTTGACATGTCGAGATTTTGCTTTTAATTTTGCTTACTGTATATATTTTGAAAATAAATGTTATCATCATTTGTTGAGTAGGTACCTTTATTATTTGGATATGGGAATAAAGGGATGACTACTATGCATGGTGGAAAAACGGCGAGTATACCTACCGGCGAGTGTACCTTTTGTTACTTCCTGACACTTCATATCAGGCAATGATTACCGTCTTTTATTTATTTATTGATACAGGTTTGCCAACAGGTGCAATACTTTTACTAAAACACTTTAATCAAAGGTACAAAATCATTCCAGAGTATTCACCCAATTATAGGCAAACACAACTTACTCGTACACATATCACACGCTTTACATTTTGTGACTACACAATCTAAGTTTAATTAACACTTTAAACATAAAGAGAGAAGCTAGTATAAAAACAAAAAGATGAAATGAATGACAAACAAAAAACATTAATTGACAAATTCAAAGCTAAATTATAGATAGCTAATAAAATAACATCTAGAAGGAGTTTGTTTAGAAAACTAATTTGGATAGGACCCAGCCTTATATTTGTACAACAATGACTTGAACCTGTCTTCAAGTTATTGTACGAGGGGGGGGAGTTACTGTTTACCTCTCTGTGTACCTCTCCCCTTCAAATTTCTCTACGCTGTGCTCTAAGTTTACACCCGTACCAAAGTTCATCTCTATAAAAAACATGGAGATACTAAGGTCCTGGTGATTGATACGAGTATATACCTATATTCCTCCTCTTCTCGATAAGTCAATTTCAACTTTTAAATCTCATTCGGACCGCCTCATTAAAATTAATAGTCATTGCGCCTTATTCGTTTTAAAATTTTGCTTATTTATTCCCAAATTTACTTATCTCCTACGCTGTTGTCCTTTTTGGAAATACCCCAATTTGATAGACCCTTTAGATTCTGTTCTTAAATCTCAAATTGAAACTATTCTTAACGTTCGTCTTAATGAGCAAGCATGGACCCAGGCATGCCTACCGGTAAGGTTTGGTGGTTTGGAAACTCGGAACATTTCAAGTGTTGCTTTGCCAGCATTCTTGTCCTCCGTCCATAGCACGTCTGATCTCGCAGGTAAAATTCTTAAAGCCCCGATGGCTACAAACTGCGAGATCGCGTGCTTGGATGGTGCCACGCATGCTTGGCTGGCTGGGCCGAGTCCTAGTCTGCCCTCCAAGCCTAATAGGCAGAGCCTGGGACACCATAGCCTCTACCGCCACTTTAAACGCACTCAAAGCCACTTCGACGGGTAGGGATCTAGCCAGACTTTTAGCTGTTTCCACACCGGAATCTGGCCACTGGCTTCATGCCTATCCCTCGCCCAATACGGGTACCTTAATCGACCCAAGTACCCTACGCATTGCCGTCGGCCTACGCCTTGGGGTCGGAATCTGCGCGGACCACAATTGCTTCTCTTGTGGGGCCTCCGTTAATCGTTTTGGGTACCACGGTCTCTCGTGTTCCTCCGGCGCCGGCCGCCTGCCTCGCCACTCCGCTCTCAATGACATCCTCAGAAGGGCTCTCGTCAGTGCCAGCGTCCCCGCTTTTTTGGAACCACGAATCGTGCGGGACGATGGCAAGCGCCCCGATGGGATGTCTTTGATTCCGTGGAGGATGGGTCGTGCGCTGGTCTGGGACGCCACTTGTGCTGACACACTGGCGGCGTCCTACCTTTTAGCGACCACCAGACAGGCCGGGGCAGCGGCGGACGCGCGAGAGCGCTCCAAGGTAAATAAATACAGCTGTCTCGGCGCCAGCTACGAGTTCGTAGCTTTTGGCGTCGAGACACTCGGCCCGTGGGGCAAGGGTGCTCGCGGGCTCCATAAAGAGATCTCAAAACGATTGAGGGAAGCTACGGGGGACCCTCGGGCAGGCAGCTTTCTTGCGCAAAGGATTGCCATCGCGATCCAGCGTGGGAATGCTGCCTGTGTGATGGGCACCTTGCCACCAGGCGAAAGTTTGGAGGATTCGTTGGAGGAGGAATAGTTTTATTTTTATTTTTTTTATTAAATAATTTATTTTTAATTTAGTTTTAATCAGTGTATTTTATAGTTAGTTTTAGATTTATTTAAGATTAGTTTATTTTTAATTATATCTAGGTAGTTTTAATTTTATTTTATGATATTTTGTTATTGTTATTGATGTTAGTGTTATTAAAGTTACCTACTAAAAATAATAAGTACTAGGTAAAAATATAATACTGTATGTACATAATGTGCTGGGGCCTTACCATGACGTCTTAACGTGATTCAGTTTAGGTTCAGTTTAGGCTCAGTTGTATGGAAGCTCAGTTCAGGTAAGGCCTCTGTTTACCGCGACTTCGTTTGCGAGGTTTTTACATTTTACGAATTCTTAGTCAAAAGTAACCTACGTTCAAGCTTCTTCAACAACGACGATACCATGGGTTACATAAAATTGGTAAGGTTAATAAGAAACATGATCCCTAATCAGGGCACCACAGGACGCTCTGCGCCCCTCATAAATAGGCTTGACGACAAATAAAATCTAATTAGTCCGTCTGTTAGATTATTAAAAAATATTCGACAGGTATTTTTTCTTTTGTTCGTCAAGTGAAAAACGACGGAAATACAGTGCATTAAAGTTTCGCGTGACGTCACAATTAGGCACGATTCTTACCTCTAGTGACGTCACTAGCCCCGGAACTTTGATGCTCTGTATCGTCGTCAATTTTAGTATTTTAGTTAACTTGAAACAAGAAAAACATGTGTCTAATAAAGTTGCATAATCTAACTGACGGACTTAATAGAATAATACTGTTTCAACCTAGTCGTCATCCCTATTTAAACATATTGAATAAAAACATTAAATGCATTTTGATTGAAAAATATTTTTCACAGGAAAACTGTAATTTTTATGAACATCCCTGTTATTTTATTAATACTCACATATGATCAATTTAAAGACAACCGGTATTTTATTATTCACTGTATTCAGTTTTCTCACTCATTGCAGTCCCGCGCAGAGGTAATTCACAAACAAAGGCATAATTAAATATTCAGAAAGCGGCTAACTTGCGTGCGTATTCCGTATTACATTCCCTGTGTTTATATGAAACGCAGATAACTCCAGCGTGACCACTGTGCTGATTTACCTACTGTTTGTTTTCGGGATGCAGATTATTATATGGCCTTTACTGATGATGATGGGCAGGGTTCGTATTTCTCAAACCGATTACAATTTGACGTCACGCTGTATATAGAATTATCCTAAATAGTTTTATTGTAATTTTTAAACATGGTCAATGACGAGAAACTATAATCATTGGCCCAACATTTAGTTACTGCTATTTTAGACGAAGTACTATTATTGGCACAAAGGCCAATTAACTAGTCTTTCATATAAGCCACAGGTAGTGTTATAGTTTGGAGTTAAATGAAACTGTAAATTAATTAATTACGGTTTATTGAAACACCAGACAGTGCACATTTACGGAACGGATGTCATAGAGAGCGATCCGTGGTGTTGCCACAGTAAAGTCAATAACAGGTTATTACACTCTCCACCCTCTTAACCTAAGTAGTCTTAACCACCAGTATATGTAGATCTTACATTATAATACTGTAGACTCTATTTAGAGTTCTAAAAGTCTTACATACAAATTAAAATTTATACTTTTTATAGTTTATGCAATTGGTTAGCGTGACGCTTCCATTTTGCTCCTTCTACTTCTACTAAGTAAGTAGAACCGGGAATCACTACTTTAACTATGTGACCCTTTGACCATTTCTTCCCCCTTCTAAAATCCTTAACATTTACTAAGTCACCCTCAGATAATTCTAAAACTCTGGCACCCTTAGCATACCTTAACTGTTTTTCTTGTGCCTCTACTAAATTTTGATATATGGGAGCTGGTCTTAACAGTGAAAATCTATTTCTCAATTCTCTACCCATCATCAACCGAGCTGGAGTTGCTCCGCTGGTTTTATGTGTGGTTGTTCGGTAATCAAACAAAAATATACCTAAGGCATAGTTAAGTGATTTGCCACTTTCAATAATTTTTTTCATATGTGCTTTAAAAGTCTCCACAAATCTTTCGGCCGCGCCGTTGGTGGCCGGATAGTGGGGAGAAGTAAAGGTATGTTTAACACCTGTAGCTTTACAAAATTCCTTAAATTCATGACTGGTAAAGGCAGTGCCATTATCAGTTACTAAGTGAATGGGGAACCCATATCTTACATATAATTCTTTAAATTTAGTTATTGTTAAGCTAGACCCAATGTTAGCCATTTGAAATGCTTCTGGCCATTTTGAATAGCTGTCAACTATTATTAAGTACATTTTTCCCAAGAATGGGCCTAAAAAATCTGCATGGATTCTAAACCATGGTCCAGGAGGTATTGGCCAGCATTTTGGAACTGCTCTAGAAGGATTGTGTCTATTCTCTAAACATAGTTTGCAAGAACTTGAAATTTTTTCAATGTGTTCATTTAGTTTCGGCCACCAAAAATAGGCTTTAGCCATTTCAATCATTTTCGAGGTTCCAAAATGTGTTAAGTGGAGTTCATCTAAAACAGTTTGTCTTAAATTTTCAGGTATAATGATTCGATGACCCCACATTAGGCATTCCCTATCTGAACTTATTTCATGTCTCCTGGAGTAGTATGGGTCTAAATTTTTATCTGACACTTTTTGTGGCCAGCCATCCTGACAGTACATGAGTATCTTTGACAGGATTACATCTTTTTTGGTATTATTTTGAATTAATTTCCAGTTAAGGGATTTTAAATCAGACTCATTGACATACATTTCATTTACAATTTCAGTGTTATTAATGCAAAGCGAGTGAAACTTTGTATCATCCTTTCCTTTTGGCAATCTTGACAAATAATCCGCGGGGTTTCTGTCTGTACTGGTGTGCTTAATTGTGTAACTAAAAGCTGAAAGAAAAATGGCATAATGCTGAAGGCGTTTAGCTGCCATTCTGGGTATCGCTTTATGTGGTCCAAATATTCGAGTGAGAGCAGCATTATCGGTCTCTAGTTCAAAAGATCGGCCATATGTGTAATTGTAAAATTTAGTTACCCCAAAGATTATCGCAAAAGCCTCTTTGTCTAATGCAGTATATTTTTGCTCTGTATCATTTAATTTTTTGCTAGCAAAAGCAATTGGCCTCACTACTCCATCAGTGCCTCGATTCGAAATTATAGCGCTCACTCCATATGCTGAGGCATCGCATGTTAAAATTAAAGGTAGATCTGGATTATAATGTGTTAAATTTGCTGCAGAACCCAGTTTACTTTTTACTAAATTAAAAGCTTTTTGACAGTCATCAGTCCAGACAAAAGTACCCTGCCTTGTACATTCATAAAGCGGGTTAAGTGTTGTAGCCAAATTCTTTAAAAATCGACCATAATAATTTATTTTCCCAAGAAATGAACGTAACATTGTTAAATTTTCTGGTGGGTCTAGATTCAGTATTGGTTCAATATTTTCCTTTATAATTTTAATTCCTTGTTTATCTATTCTATATCCAAACACATCTATACTTTTCCTAAAGAACTTACATTTTTCGACTTTTAGTTTAAATTCACATTCTTTTAGTTTACTTAAAACCAACTCCAGTGTTTTTGTCATTTCTGACATTGTTTTTCCGCACATGTATATGTTGTCAATAAAAACGATTACATTAGGAATGTCCTGTAGTTTTTGTGCCATCAACCTTTGAAATGATCCAGGCCCCGTACTTACACCATAGGGTAGATATTTATATTTGAATGTGCCTATTTCTGTCACTATAACTGTTAGATCCTGTGACTGTTCATCCAGTGGCGCCTGTAAATAGGCCTCTCGAAGGTCCAATTCACAATAATAGTCTGCGCCCCTTAATTTATTGAAAATATCCTCCACATGAGGTAGCGGATAACGGTCTATTTCCAGCTGTGGGTTTAAGGTTACTTTATAGTCACCGCACAAGCGTACAGATCCATCAGGCTTCAATATAGGCACCACCGGAGTCCCCCATTTACTATATTTCACAGGTTCTATTCTTTTGTTATCTAATAATCTTTGAATTTCTTGCGATACTTTATCTTTAAGTGCAAATGGTACAGTTCTAACAGGTAAACATTTGGGTTGTGCATTTTCTTTTAATTTCAAGGAAATGCTGTCCCCCTTAAAATTTCCCCATCCTGGAGTAAATACCTCAGAAAAATTTTCTTTAATGGTCTTGACGGGGTCTGTCACTTCATTTTTGTATATGTTTAATGGCCACAAGCCAAATATTTTTAATACATCCCTACCCAATAATCTAGGTTTATAGTTTTCCACCACAAATAAGTTAACATGTTTAGTGTCATTATTCATTTTAAATTGCAGGTTATGTAATATGCCCACTGGCTGGGAAATTGTTTGATCATAGTTCCTGAAACTAGTATTTGTTTGTTTTACTTCATGAATTAATTTTAAAACTTCTACATCTTTTTGTAAAATTGTTGTAGTTCCTGAGCCTGTATCTAATTCAAACTGGAATATTTTACCATTCACAGCACAGTCTACCATACATGGTGGCACCTTATTTATGGTGGAATCACAATGGTAAACATTATAATAGTCAGTTTCGGTAAAAAGTTCTTGAATTGAATGTTCAATGTCCGAGTTGTCCTTTTCTATTCCACTATTAATTTCAAGTAGGTTCATTTTATGACTCATAGGGCACATTTTGTACAAGTGACCTTGTTGTCCACATTCTGAACAATATTTATTTTTTAAACTACACTCACTTTTTATATGGTTATTTTTTCCACAACAGAAACACTTAATCGACTTACCCGATGATGTCGGCCTGCGGGTGGCTTTATTAGGAATCTGTTTTGGCTTACTTTGCTTAGTAAATTCCGGCTTGACAAAAAACATACTAGAAGCTGGTTCCTCCACTGGCATCTTTGTCTTAGTTTGCAGCCACGCCGCCTCCACTGTCCTTGCCAAGGTAGTCAATTCCTCCAGTGTCTGGTTGCCATTCTTCAATAATTCAAATTTAACTAGAGATGAATACACTCCGTCAATGAGTTTTTCCTTGACCTGGTCTTTAAAATCCTGAAAATTACATTTCTTAGCGGCTTTTTTCAAGCGTATAATGTATTCTTCTATACTTTCGTCTTCTTTTTTGTATCTATCAGAAGTTGATTTGTTGTATCTATCCTCCAATAGCTTAATGAGATCCTTGTAAGACTTTTCGGTTGGCTTCGCAGGAGCACATAAATGATTAAGCGTTTCCAATATTTTTGGTGTAATTTTCGTGATCAGAAGAGCCACTTTCTTATCCTCCAGTACATTGTTTAAGCTAATTAGACACTGCAATTGCACCTCGAATGTGTCAAAATCACGTCCATCGAAGGGTTCTATATGGTAACTCACGTAATTTACGGACATGATTGGTAATTCTGGCTGGTTTTGAGTCTTTTCTGTCTGCTCCAAGAGTTGTCCACTTTTAATGGCGTCCCTTAATACTTTCCTCAGATCGTCAATATTTTCGCACTCGTGGTTCAGATGCAGTTCTTCTAATAACTGTACAAGTTCAGTTTTACTTAAATTTTGCACAAAACTTGTTCTTTTTTCAGAAATATCACTCCAAAATCGAACTACAGACATACTTTTGCGAGTTTACCGACTTAACCTCACATTCTCACTTGTTGATGTCTTTTTATTTTTTATTTAGCATTTAGGTGCGATTTTTCAGTCCACACGCGTAAAACGTTATTTCCTCGTCGCCACTGTTATAATTTGGAGTTAAATGAAACTGTAAATTAATTAATTACGGTTTATTGAAACACCAGACAGTGCACATTTACGGAACGGATGTCATAGAGAGCGATCCGTGGTGTTGCCACAGTAAAGTCAATAACAGGTTATTACAGGTAGCTACTAATCAAAGCCGGCCTATTGCCATATGGTCATTTTGAGTCTTATTTCACACATTGTGGCTTATAACGCTTATATAAGCTATAATTAATATACCAAAAGAAACACGAATATTACATTTTGAATAGCAATAAAAAGGGTAAATATCAGTCTAAAAGTACTCGATTCTTATGATTTTCATAAGAAACCACACTTATCGCTTCGATCGTTGCAAAACGATTTTTTTACATGTGTTTCAGCAATTATGCTGGAAAACTATCAATTACACTTTTTTACACTTTGTGTTGTGAACAAAAAAAAATATAATATTTTTTTTCTAGCTTCTCAAACGTATATTTGAATAAAAAGATTTTGAGTTTAGGGGACCAATGATGGGGGGGCGGGGGTGTCAAGATTACTACCGCTTACCCTACTTGATAGAAGTAGATAGACACGCCTACAAATTGAAAAGTGTAGCAACTAGCAAGATTTTGAAATGTTTGTTTGTTCTCCGTTGCCATGGTGACCGTAAGGTCGCCTGTGAACACCATCAGGACTGTGAACACCGACAGGGTTTATATTGAGCAAAATCGTTAATTTCAGGATTGATACATCCCCGCACGGTCGAAGTATGGTATGGGCGTCTCTTTTATTGACCTCTTTGTTTGCTAAAAATATAGATGTGAAACAGCTTACTGTTTTTCTTAAAAATAGCGTTAGCTGTTATAAGCTATGTCAGGAGGCACCAACTGGGGCCCGGGCCACCCACAAAATCCTGCAATGCGTGTTTTCAGCGCAATAATAAATGAAAAATAGCATTATAAAACACTTCTTTATGGTTATAGTTGTGTAATATCTACATATACATCATTTTCATGAAGATAAAGAATTCTAGTGATATGGGACAGAAGAGATTTTTATCATATTAAATAATATTTAAAACGGGTCACTCACGTAATTTAGTCGATTTTTTAGGAGATTTTTATCAATAAAATCTTGGCACTAGTCAGAGTAGCACATCAAACAGTTTAGGTAAACGATCGTTTGTCCTTATCTGTCAGTTTGAAATTGGCCTTTGTTAAAAAGGGAGAACAAAAATGTAACTAACACGCTTTTTATGAATAAGACAATAAGGTTTTGGGTATCTACCTATAATATTATGCTGATTGAATTTAAGTTTTCTCATTTTTGCCTATTTTCAGATCTTTATTTCTTAGAAAGAAAGGAAAATGGAAAAACTGATGACCTCAGGCGAGACACGAACTCGCGACCTAAAAAAATCCGGCCAAGTGCGAGTCGGACTCGCCCACCGAGGGTTCCCGTACAAAAGATGCTCCCCTGATATGTACTTAAAAATACTGGTGGCAAAGGGAACTCATAGTGTGCGGTAATTATACGGTATTCGGACTTTTTCCTGTACTTGCGCTACAAGCTCTTGCTTTTTTCCATATTTCGTGATTCGAGGCCAACGGAAAGTACCTTACACATTTTGATTCCAATTGCAAATGTATGGGTAATGCGACATAAATGGCCGTATCTTTTGATTGCGTCGACGTAGAGATTTGGATTTTTCACAGATTCGAGAGATCGGAGACTTGTGTATATGGTAATAATTTCAACATACTACCTTTACGTGTTCAGGTGATAAAGGGTCTTGCCAGACATACGTGAAGTCCTTTTGTCACATAAGTAGTTGTGTTGGTTAGTGTTTAAGATTTAAGAACAATATGTTCTTGTTTTTCTTTTTCTTTTTGTATTCTTGTGTTTATGTGACAATAAATATTTTTTCTATTTCTATGCGGACGGTCGGACGGACCGACAGCAAAGTGACCATGTAATGGTTCCGTTTATCCTTTTCAGGTACAGAACCCTAAAAAAAAATGGAGTAGCTCATTGTTAATGATGAATTTTAATATAACTTAAGACTCCACCGCCGATTAAGAGTTCTTACGGTACATGGTGCTAAGGCGCATACGAAGGACATAGGATATTATTTCGCGGCCAACGGATGTATCTCGGTAGCTCAGATGGTAGAGCGGAATATACATTCCAGACGCGTGAGTTTGAGTCCCGACTGAGGCCATCAGTTTTTCCATTTTGTTCTTTAAAAAAATACTTTAGATGTATAATTTACTTTATGACTTATAAGTATGGAATCAATGCAATAAATATTTTATCAAGACCTTTTCAAGACAGTACCTAATAACATTAGTATTAACACAAAACCTTAAACATTTATGCATTTATTCTTAAACTTAAAGCGTATCAAACCTCAATCAATTAATCAAGTGTTTTTTTCTTATCTCTCAGTTTCACATGTACGTTTGTTAGAAAGGGATAAAACATATATTATTCCATATATTTAGACTTCTTTTGAGACTTGAATAAACAAGTAAATGATTCAACCTCGTTTACCTCGGGCTGGAATTATAAATAATCCATTCTTCATAGTATTTCTTCTTCAAAACGGTATGAGGATGAGCTCTGCGTTCCATGTTATTAAAGTTACACGGGCCCTTTCTTACATTTAATACATTAAAAAGTAGTAGTTATTTCAAAGTAAAATCCCTAAGACTCCTTTTTCCGTATACAATACATAATAGACGACGACAGACGAAGACATTGACGCTATAAACTGAAAGTAATGAAACCTCAAAATAAATATTGGCTAACTAAAACTGGCCGGTAAGAATAAAAAAGCATTCCAATATGTAGCGGCGAAAAAAACAAAACATAAACGCCTCGTTCATGTGTTACGTCAAACATTTAAAAAACAATATTTTTCTTTGCTTTGGTGGGAGTTTAGGTAAAATGGATATCTTTTCTTCTATTGGATACACTTAAATAAGTGATAAACATTTTACTTTATTCATAAGAAAAATGCCAATCAAACAATTGTGAGGAACAATAACGAAAATAAAAGTCTTCATCTAAAACGTTATGTTTACGAATCATGTGTCGTTCAGCTTTTTAAAAATACTATTCAAATAATGGTTCGTTCATTTTATCTTTCCATAATAGTTGTGCAGTTATTGTGAAGTTTAATTATACCTACTCACTTACTTATTTTCTAAATAAATAATGTAGGTTACGGTGCCGGTGATATGTCCTGCGTTGCGAGTGTGCTTTTGAAAATAATTTTTCCTTTGTCGATCGAATATAAATATTTATGAAATATCATACAATCGCCATCAAATATATCAGACCAAATGTGATGCTCATAGATATCTATGCATCAAACTTTTTGTAAAGGCTTGCGTCTTTAGACATTGGTGGGAATCTACACTAGATATCTGTTAATAAATTGTACAAAAGTAATCAATTTTGAACTAACGTTGTGTGTTCTGCGTTGAGTAGTTGCCATATTTCAATATAATCGTGTTATTTATTTTTATATGAGCAATTTTTGGGTTTTTTGGGAGAAAAATCGATTTAACGGATTTAATCTCTGAATAGTTCTTAAGTCTCTTCCGAGCTTCGCTCGTTCTTACAATACGTTCTTCAATTAAAAACATTTACAAGATGGTTCTAAGTCTATTTGGGGCTAACGCGGCTGACGGGACCTATCAGAATTTACACCTTAGGTCGAATAAGTAACCGTTGCCAGGATCGCCGTATTTGCGATGTTTATTTTGATCAACGGGGCCGAAGCTCCTGCGCTAGAAGAGGTCTACCACGAACAACTTCTATCGTTCGTCTAGTTGCATCCTTGTCACTCGAATACGCAAGAGCGATAGAGACGACATGGGTCGTGGTAAGCCTCGAGTTGGCTTGGAGATGAGACGGCGCCAGCGTATCGACGCAGGGGGCGTCCTACTCCAGCGTCCTTCCCAGCTTACACGAAATAAGCGTCATACCGTCAGGGGCTCGTTTCTTGGAAACTTGTAACTTGTAAAATAAGCGAAAGTCTTATCTTTTTTTATATGATGGGGGGCCATTGTCGTCGTTACCTGCCGTGTGGCAGCATTCGTCTCTAGGATGCCCGGCATGACAACTGCACTGTCAATACAAGCATTTACATAAATAGTGTAGAAATGTAAATATGATATGGCGGCCATGGACTGCTCATTGACTCGTAAAAATAGCTTAGGCTGCGTTTTACCAAATTTTTATTCCGCAAATAACGCTTACTCTCAGATAGTAACGTCAAATTACTATGGGATTTTGACATTAGTAACCAAGAGTAAGCGTTACTCTTGGTTAAAAAGTTTGGTCAAATCCAGCCTTAATCCTACTATTTTTACGCTCTACTATTTTTGAATTTTAATTTTCGTCGAAGGTCTCTTTGTGTCACTTGAAATAGGTTTGGACGTTGGATCAATAAAGTAAATGATAATAATTCGAAAGTTAAAAACTATGTTTTCGAAATTGTGTTGAAACATGAAGATAATAAATATGCATAAGTTTATTAAAACCTGTAGTAAGTCATTTAGTATTAGAAAATATCAATTTAGAGTTTATCGTTTGAATCAGGAATGATTAATTAAAAACAATAATAAATATTTTCAAGTTACCTATCAATTCTTCTTCGTAAAGCTTCGCCTACGCCAAACCTTAGGATAAGTTAGCCGAAATAAATCGGAAAAACTCTTGAAACAAAAAGAGAAAGATTTTCAAATTTGGATAGGTTTATTAATACGTACCTACCTAGGTACTTATATAAAAAAAAACATGAAATAACAAATAATTATATTCCGTTTTCTTGTTTTTAACTCGTATATTACTTATGGATTTTAATTAAGCTTTTAAATGCAACTCTGGTGCATATTTGAAAATGCATGTA
Organism: Lathronympha strigana; assembly: GCA_949128165.1. NCBI lineage: Eukaryota > Metazoa > Arthropoda > Insecta > Lepidoptera > Tortricidae > Lathronympha > Lathronympha strigana. The sequence continues at coordinate 18,019,098 of OX421917.1, read as the reverse complement.
GTTATTTCATTTCCGATCTCGCATGGTGTCGTTTCCTTGTGGTTTACCTGAAATTATTAAAAAACCATTTAAATGCTATAGATCTTACAAAACCTCAGAATTTAAGCTACACTCAAAAATATGTTGTCCACCTCTCGTACATATTGAAACCTTGATACTGATGAACAGAGAAAAAAAAATCATAAACATTATAAATAATAGGTAGGTATACAATTAATGGAAAGGAGAAAAGCGGAATGGCAACAATACTCGTGCCTCAAATTCGAATATTGGTAATATTTTTTTACGGTAATAGTTTGCCACTTCATTTACTGTAGTAGGCCTTTTCACTAATGTCAGATGTTTAAAGGGTATTGTAATCCCGAGTTCAGAGTCTTGTGAATAAAGCTGGGTCCACACTTGTATAATTTTTCCGTATCATATCTCCGTATCCGTATCGATAGTTCGCGGACGCAAAAATATCGCGATCATGCCGTATTTTTAGCAACCCTAACAATCATGATACGCATCGGTACTACGTGAAGGAGATTCGAAATGACTAAATGATACAAATGTGGACTCAGCTTAAAGTGACATACACACTCAAAGAGTAAAGGACTTTTCCAACTAGTGTTGTGTGAAAGAATTTTGTTTGCGTCATTCCTTTCCTCAATCAATTTTCATAGCCAATTTTCTTTTTTTGTGTAAATATAAAAACATGTTTGTCGTAATGGGTCACAATCTCTGAGGTTATCGAAAGGGGAAATTAGTTTGATGATATGTTTTTAATGACGATATTTAAAAAAAGATTATTATATTAGATTAAATATTTGATACACATTATACATGTATAAAAAACAAAAAAATAAAAAAAAACCTTGGCAATTAGGAATAACATTTTGATATCGACATTAGTTCTAATTAATGTATCGCTATTTGCTAACTCTGCAGAAATGGTACATTTATCGAGTTTATCTCTTTTTAACCGATTAAGGGGAGTTTATTTTTCCTTGTTTATTTATCTCATAAACCGATTTCTTAGTACTTTATTTATAAAACCGTACTAACAGCATTACATCCTTTAAATTTAAATAAAATTAAAACATTCTTAGGTGGTTAAATTAAAAATTTAGTTCAGATAAAAAAATGAGAATGAAGATAGCTTCGATGTTATATTTTTCCTATAATAAAATCAAATACTCACTCAATGTGTCTCGGTTAATCTGGTCTATAACAATTCCAATTTTAGAATTGGTAGTTCAATCAGTTCTCAAGATATTTAACGATGTGACGGACAGACAGACAGACAGAAAAGACTGGGTCGCACCATAATGGTTCCCTTTAACGTCTTTCTCTTTTTTTACCAAACATTATGGCCAGCTTTTGCCGACTTATCTCCGCTGTGAGCGATTCTGAACATTGTTTGGTATGAAACCGTTGGCACTGGTCTTAAAGATGTAAATAAAAAAATAAAATAAAAAATCTAATAAGTTCCGTACCTCTTTGTCGCAGTTTTCGGAGACTGTCTTCATGTGCTCCAACTTCTTTTTGTTTCTGAAGACAAGAGGCACTACAGCGGCCATGAAGCCAGCTTTGGAGTACCTGCCGTTCTTCACAATACCTATCTAGAATGAAAAAAAGAAAACCAGTAGGTAGATACATTTCTTATGACCTCTTCAACATCCATTAAAATAGTAGATTGTATACGTGGGTCACTCGAAAAGTTTTGAGATACAAAAAAACTATTGAAGATATAAACACTATTTATTTTACTTTTTCTCAAAATACTCTCCATCGTTCTTTATACAAAGTTCCATTCGTCTAAACCAACTTTGGAAACACTTTTGCCAGTCTTGATCGGATAGGTCAGAAATCGCTCCTTCATAGGCAGCCACGGCTTCTTCGGCACTCGAAAAAAACTTGCCTTTTATTTTTTCCTTCACTGTTGGGAACAAAAAGAAATCGCAGGGAGCCAAGTCAGGGCTGTAGGGTGGATGAGGCAAGGTTTCAACCCCAGTTTCTGCAATAAACGCCTTTGTTCTGAGGGACGTATGTGAAGAGGCGTTGTCGTGATGCAGCATGATTCCCCGAAGTCCAGCCTTTGGTCTCCTCTCCCGCACTGCTTCGAAAACTTGCGGCAATGCTACTGTAGTTTACCATTCCGAGTTAACAGACCTATGATTTTCCAGCACTGAAGTCGACAGATGCCCCCCCGAGAAAAAAAACTAGCCACCATTTTTTTGCCTACGTTTCGAGGTCTTTGTAATTTTGTTGGTAACTTGCCCTCTGAGAACACCCATACTGACGACTGCCGCTTACTTTCCGGATCATATTGATAAATCCATGTTTCGTCACCAGTAATGATTTCAGAAACACGTCTTGATGTTCCGTTTTCGAATTTTAAACGCATTTCATGACACCAATCCACACGAGCCTGTTTCTCAGTTCCGGAGAGCAAACGCGGGATCCAACGGCAACAAAGCTTCCTTACTCCAAGATGTTGATGTAGGATGATATTAACACTCCCCGAACTAATGCCTAGGATCTTCTCGATGTCCGTGTATGTAATTCGTGGGTCTTCTCGCACTAACATTTCAGTAGTCCATACGTTTTCTGCAGTTACTGCTGTTTGAGGGCGACCACTTCTGTGTTCATCTTCGAGGTTGGTTTTGCCCCTTTTAAATTCACTAAACCATCTAAAAACAGTTTCCCGGGATGGAACAGAGTCTCCTAATGCCGATTGTAATCGCTGCAAAGTCAGTTGTTCGGTTAAACCAAATTTAAAATCGTAATATATCATAGCACGAAAATGTTCGCGGTTCAGCTCCATCGTTTCAAAGAAAACCCACGGAAAACGTTGTAGCAAAACAACTGGAACTAATCTATTTTTGAAATTAGAGTGTACTGGATACTAGTGTTCTATTTTTAAATAAATTTGCTTTTTAAAAACACATAACATGGAACGCACCCGTTCCATTTTCAAATTTCGAGCATCTCAAAATTTATCGAGTGAGCTACGTATCAAGGGCATAAAGTAACCCATTTTAGACGAGGCTATTTATTGTTCCGTGTGCAACGAGGGCCAATATAGTAGTCGAGGATAAAATGAGTATTTATGCCTGAGGTATACACTCTGCTTTTCACTTCGATTGTAAGGAAAATACAAGGTTTTATTTCACTTAAAATCGTTAAAAATGTAATATCCATTCTCGCGCGCTTCGGTTCTCTCGGTTCTAAGCGACATTTCCGTCAGTGTTATGTTAAATGTTTTTTTTTACTGTCTTATGCCGTGAATGTGATTTCTCTTAATTTATATTTACATAGTACTCTACCTTTTCCAACAAGCATTTGATGATGCAAGCACCCTTCTCTGGGTAGGGCGGGTCTTTTCGAAGGTACTCCAAGTCTTTTTCCGTCGCGTTGACTTTAGTCATGCAAGACCGTGCCGTGCTGATCAGGGTCTTTCGGACCACGTTCGTGAACGGGTTTTCTGGTAATAAGCGAAATGTATTGTTAATAATCACAATATTTTTCCAATATATGAAGTAGAACATAATAAACATGTTTTTTTTTATCTTGTTACAAACTACAGTTTGTTCGGACGTATTTCTTTACAATAATTTCCTAATAATAGACATTTTTTCCTTCTCGTCTCTAAAATCAAATGTTATTCCAAAAAGCATTAAGCAGCTTTTAGGTATCGTGTACTTAAACCAGCATGTCGAATTTTAGATAAGTTCCCAAGATAACAGGAAATGCTTACCTTAGCCTTAATAAGTTAAGGTATATTACATCGCATTATCGCAAAACCTGAGTGTTGTTTGCTAGATAAGTTAAAATTAACTTATCTAGCAAACAACACTCAACACTCAACACTGTTCGAGTCTCACGAGAGTTTTATAGTTAAAATTAACTATAAAACTCTCGTGAGACTCGAACATATTAAATAATATTTAAAACGGGTCACTCACGTAATTTAGTAGATTTTTAGATAAGTTAAGATTAGTTTAATGCATCTAATTAGCTGGCTGTTGTTTTGTCTGAGATGTTAAGGAGTACTTAACAACTTTTATATTTTATATGACATTCATACATTGGAGCGTTGGTGGCACAGCGGTATGACGTGCGACTTTTACTCCAAAGGTCGCGGATTCAAATACTGTCGTACGTACGCTCCGAAAAACTCATACCAATGAGTTTTTCGGAGCGTACGTACGAAACATAATAAAATATTTACTGATCGCCTTCCGGTGAAGGGATTTTGAAGAACTAGCAGCCCTGACACAGTGAAAGATAATTCGAGGACTAATAAAAAAAAATCGTCATAAAACTACTTTTTTGGCATCAAAGCCATAAACTACCTATCCTCAATTTCCTTGCACATTTTCACAAGTATTCGTTAATTCATATTGCACACTAAATATTTATCTAAAGCACAAACCTTTTTCCTCCCCATTTGCAAGCGAAAACAGCCCGATGAGACAGAACAGTTTTAATACCCACAAACTGTTCATTTTCCACGTCGTTTTTAGTAAAATATCCACGGCAAAATGAAACAATTTTGCTGTAGTTGGTTATTTGCTGACTGATAAAATCTTTCTACCAATTTATTCGACTATCGGGACATAAAATCGCTCCGTATCCGTTTTTGGGAAATAATGAGTGTTGATTTCGTAATTTACATAAATTGATAATGATTTTGTGTCATTATCTTGAGGTATTAGATAGCGAATACTGGAAATTTCCAATGTGTTTGACAAATATATTTTTGATGATATGTGTCATCAAAAGTCAAGCAAAAACATATTAGTTTTATGTAAAACAAAGCTCGAAAGGGGTTAGATATTTTTTCTTTCAATTTTTGACAATTTGTTACCTATTACTTCGTTTCTTATTCGATTGAGTGTCGTTTTGGGTCTCTTTTTGTTTCTGCTATACATAGTGTAGCACCAGCCACTACCTCAGATACCTCATATGTAGGTATAAGCCATACTGAGGAACTTTTACTATGGGACCAACTCCGAAATAACTAAAAAAATAACTCTCCCATACAAAATGACAAACAACAACCAAAATCTATGAAATAGTATTTTTTCTACTCACCTACTTTAATCTGTCAATCTACATAGACAAAACTATAAGCTCATACTTTTCGATATTAGACAGTCCAACTCAACTATAATATCTCATTTCGATACGCTGTAGGCAACTATAATAGAACTTCATACAAATTCTATACTTATTTGCGATGCCGCCTGCGACTGTGCCGAGCGCGCGCCCCGCGCCTGCGCCGACCGCGCCCCCCGCGACTGCCCCGACCGCGCCCCCCGCGCGCAATTACATATTTTTGTGTTACATCCGTGTTAAGTCAATGAAATTGAATGATGAAATTATTCCTCCATAGATGATGATGATGATGACTCGTAGAAAAAGTATTGTATACAATCGTAACATAATTAAGTTTTTCAATCTCGTACCTTACTTAGGCCACTCAGCAAGCTTCGTGGCCTAAACACGGTACTCGACTGAAAAACTCTTCATTATATCACGATTGTATAAAAGTTATTTTCGCGTTTTCGGGGTTGGGCCTATACACAAAGTTGCTCTGTATGACTTTTCTCAGTATGGTTTTATAGTGGCTAGCGTTATATCCTGTAGATAAAAAGTAAGTACCTAGGAGGGATATTACGTGATATATTTTCCAAATACAAAATACAAATCGTTTATTTCCTTTAACAAAACAATGAACATAGAATACAGAATTAGGCACTGAAAAAGGAAAAAGGTATGGGCACAGCTTAGCTGGTTTTAAGCCCATCCAAGGTCAATCAAAGAGGGAGAAATTACAATTTAGGTATAATAAGGCAATGAATAGAATGTAGGTACACGATAATTTTTATAAGAAATAAAACTACAACTACTTGAGACTGAAAGCGGTTGAAATCAAGATGATTTTAGATAAAATCTTCTTCCTAGCGTTTTCTCGGCTTAAGTCTTCCACGGCAAACCTAATCTCAATGGGAAGGGGGTGAAGCCCCCTGCATTAAACGGATAAACTAGGTTTTATTGGGATTAGTCCGATTTCCACTAAAAAACGATTGGCAAATACCAAATGATAACGATATTTTTAGGTTAAATACATTGTAATTATCTAAATCATGAATTTATTATATTATTTTCAAACGGGTCTATCGCGAAATTATGTTTAAATATGTGTTCAAAACGCGAAAGTTTCAAATGTTATATGAATTTATTAGTCACTCCAAAACATAACGGAAAAGAGAAAATAAAGTACCGTATATCGTTTGTTTAAAAAAAAAACAAGTGCCAGTATTAAACTTCGGACGTTTAGTAACGTTCACCATATTCTTTTTTGCTAAAAGGCAATGGTGATAAATAAACATACAAACAAGTGCAAAGAACTTTGAAAAGCTGGAGTCAAATAAGCCATTCGCAGACAAACAGTGTTATATTGATCGAATCGGGTACAAATTGCGCCCGTTCGTTCTGCTGAATACTGGAATTCATCACGTCTAGACCGTGGTATATAAATACGGACTCAAGCTATTGCAAACTTTAATGCGATTACTGAAGGTGCAATTTACTTTGAGTTTAACATAAATAAAGCTTTTTGATCGTATATCAATGTAAAAATATTGTAATACACGTATATATGCGTGTAATGACCAAAGATATGATATACGAGTATATTACCTGTAATGGAAGGCTAATAACTGTAACTTTATTTTAATAGAACCTAGCTGCGCCTGTAATAATTACAATATATCTACAATTATTGTAGATATATTAATACTATGGGGAAGTAGTTTAGAACCAGTAAATACCACTGACTGTTGGTATTGCTAGGAACACAAATCTGCCAAGAGACAGAGGCGTATGACTAGAACGAATAAGTGGTTGTTCTGGTAGTAAGAAAAGGAAGCTGGCGGAGTGATGGTGATGGCAGAAGCGGCGGCATTAGGCCAATGCAAATTCTGAAAAAAGTCGAGGAATCAATCTATAGAATGTTTCCCTTCCAGTTTTGCAACTACGTAGGCTGATTGGAAAATTCGCGGCCTGACCATTAAACAATAAACTTTTTTTTTTCTGCCGCCATTTTGAACTGTCATTATTCAGTTGTCATCCCGCGAATTTTTAATTGGAAGACAATATTTAAAATATTTTTTACGTCTGATTTTTAAATACGTGTAAACAGATTTTTCGTAATGGACAATTTGGAGCAACGTGCTGTAATTAAATATCTTCATAAAAAAGGATTGACTCCGAAACAAATTTATGAAGATATGCAGTGTACATTGGAGCAATCCTGTTCATCATATACGATGGTAAAAAAGTGGGCAGCTGAATTTAAGCGGGGACGAGTCAGTATTGCAGATGACCCTCGTCCCGGGAGGCCAACCACTGCGACCAATCCACATAATGTGGCAATTATATGCGACATGATAATGAAAGACCGACGGTTAAAAGTAAGAGAAATAGCTGACATCGTCGGCATCTCCTATGAAAGAACCCAAAATATTATAGTCAACGAATTAGGTTTTTCAAAGGTGTCGGCGAGATGGGTTCCGAAGCTCCTTTCAGTGGAACAAAAAATCACTCGTCTAACAATTTCACGCGACTGTCTAGACCTGTATGAAGCTGACCCTCAAGACTTTTTGGACAGATATGTTACTATGGATGAGACATGGGTCCACCACTACACGCCCGAGACTAAACAACAATCGAAGCAGTGGGTTCGTGCTGGATCTCCGCCTCCCAAAAAGGCAAAGGCCATTTTATCGGCGAATAAAGTCATGGCATCAGTCTTCTGGGATGCAAAGGGAGTAATAATGGTTGACTATCTCCAGAAAGGTACCACTATAAACTCGGACTATTATTGCGAACTTTTACGCCGATTACGAGGAACTGAAAGTAAAAAGACCTGGATTGTTGACAAAAAAAGTTCTCTTTCACCAGGACAATGCACGTGTGCACACGTCACTAAAATCGATGGCAGAAATTCACAACTGTGGGTTTGAATTATTACCCCACCCGCCTTATTCGTCCGATTTGGCACCGTCGGACTTCCACCTATTTCCAAACTTAAAAAAACACATAGGCGGTAGGAAATTTTTGACCAACGACGAGGTCCAGGCTGAAGTGGACACCTATTTTGAAGACCTGGAGGAAAGTTTCTTTAAAAGTGGTATAATGGCTTTGGAATCCAGATGGAACGAGTGCAAAGATCTCGATGGGGACTACGTAGAGAAATAAAAATAATAAATTTTCAATCACCCCTCGTACTTTAGTAATTTGTCCTTGAAAAACTAGAAGAACTTTGGATTCAGTCTAAGTAGCTAATAAATCTGTCCATCATTGTCGTAAGGGTTTGATTCTTGGCACCGTCGATAACTTTAAGGATGTTGGTTTTCGTTTCTTAAATACCCCAAAAATATGTGTGGTTGTAATTGAGTGATCGACCGGCTTATTTTGTAAGCAGTTAGATTGTTAATATGTTTTTATAACTACTAAGTCAGTCTTTTTCTACGGCTATTGGTGGCCTAATGGCCGACTTTTCGCGGCTTTCAAAGTAGTCCCGTCCCATTTGTCAAACATAGAGGATAATATATGATGTGGATTCTATCAAATTAGTGGTTCAAATAAGTGGTCAGGAAGCAATTGAGAATCCTCTGGCATTGAATCCAAACTTCTTCCCTTAAGTTCTCATCATCAATATAACATGCGAGCGTCTTAAAATTGTATACAAACGTTGGATGGTATTAAGCTATACAGAGTGTAACAAAAATGCGATTCGTAATCAGTACATTACACCCTTCGTGGTCTGATTGGGAAAAATAGGAAGATCGCCCTAACAGGCCAACCCTCCATACAAAAAACATCCTCCAGGAGTTTGTTTTTCCTACTTTTCGCCCTAACACATTTTCATACAAAGAAATCCTCTCAGAAGGTTTATTTTTCCACGATACTGATTACACCCGTAAACGGGTTATGAACGGAAACCCTGTATATTGCCTAAAACAGATATAAAAAAATGTGTTAAATCACCCTCCTACCTAATAATGCGTGTTCTTATTAACACCATCCAATGAATTAATTGTACGGGACCCACCGGACCCTCCCATTAAAACTTTTTTCCGCCGTAAAGTTTAATGTTCCTGGGATTAGTGAACTTTTTTAATGCACCCTACAGTACAGGACTATTTTCATTAAAAAGTTGCGGTTGGTACGGAATTATTGATAAGGCAAGGTCATGCCCTTGACGGTTGGAGGTAAGCGAACTTTTCTATGTAAATAATGATCCTATAAGTGTACACGTGCTTTTTTTAGCAATAAATGTTGTTCCATTTCTGTTATTTTTATTAATAAAATACAACTAGGAGTATGCATTCAGTAAGTCAGAATTGGAATATATATACGCATGTCCCAACCGACCGTTTAATCTATACAGTATAATGCCTGGAAATCAAATTGGTCATATATGTGTAAAAGTAAAGCAACCATTTTATATATAACCATTTCACGTACAATATATCAAACAAAATAAGTTCCGGTAACTCCTACAGAAATGCCATTACATTATTAACTAAATCTCTGTTTTTATTACCTTTGTTGGCACAAAAACATTTTCTTATAAACGGAATATTTATTGTTTTCATAGGTTTTTCCTTTGCGGCCGTTTCTTTTTGTAAAGAATTGTATAGCCTATTGTAGACTGCCATCGTATTTTCAATTCAGTAACTTTTGTCTGTGTCGCTGAATTGTGTGATTTTTGCTTAAGGATTAGTGGCCTAAATTCATGGTTGCTCAATTTATTTTACTGGAAATCTTTTGTAGGCCAGGAAATTTGATGAATAAAAAACATTTCCAGGAATTCTAGCAAGCTGGATATCGTTTTAATACCTTCATTAGGTTCTAAAGATGTTGAAACCAAATTTTGCACAATTCCAGTTGAGCTTGACTTTAGAGACCCTAGTAACTGCCAAATTTTCGGTCAATTTCCGTTTTTTGTAGATACCTACACTTGAATATGGTACGTCGGACGGAAAAGTAATTAAAGAGGGTTAAATTCTACGTTAAATGGTGGCTATCAAGTCACTCGAGTCACTCTTTTTTTGTATTTCAGAGCAATTATTTTTGAATGATTAATCAAATTCTTGTTCAAGAAACCTCAAACTTATTTTTTTAAAGATGCAAAAAAATTACATACAGCTACATGTGTGGGGTGCCCCCCTAAAAATATTGTTATTCGCAATTTATATGCAAAATTAAATAGCGGCACACAAAATACACCAGTAAGTGTAATATCATTTACAATACCTATGCTGTATAGTTACTGAGTAAAACCGCTGTGACATATGAACTTTCAACCCCAGCTGAAGAGATTCTTAAAGTTAGTCAAGAAAATTAAATAATTTCCAGGATTAGTTCCTTTTTCAACAACAAGAATTTCCAGAAAAATTGATTGCCTAATAAAGCCAATTTAGGCAATCAATGTTTCTAAAAATTCTTGCGTCGTCTCGTATTACTTTCTTCTTTTTCATATCCTTCTTTTTCCTCGCCGCTGCTTTGTTATATTTGAAACACACAACGCTCTTCGCTTCGGCAGTCAGATAAAAACGCCGCACCGCACCGTTCCAATCAGCGGACATTGAGCGCTAGGAAATGACACAGTGATATAATACCATCCGGATATTAAGGTAACATTCCAAAATGTTACAAGTAAAATATTCGTAAAAAACTTTAACCCCTGGACCTTATTGTATTGTGTGATAAGGCATAAATTGGATATATGTATATTGTTGACGTCAGTATGAATTCGACAGCTTTGCCGGGAAGTTCTGCCCGGATACCATGTTTTCGGTCAGCGATAGTCTTGGCACAAACAAGTCACTCTTGGCAGTTGTATAAATAGCGGCAAACTCTTTCTGTTCTGCGTATTTGGCCGGTGAAATGTTACTGTGTTTGGTCTATTTCTTTTATTAACACAATCATGTAATGTGATTATATTACAAAATATGAAGCCTAAAGGATGACTCACACTAGCACGGGACGAGACTAGGCGGGACGGGAAAATCTGTCAATTTCTATAGAAAGAATCACGTGATAGCTCGGAGCCCTCCGATGTCACGTGACGCTTTCTATGGAAATTGAAAGATTTTCCCGTCCCGCCCCGTCCCGTCCCGTCCCGTTCTAGTGTAAGTCATCCTTAATGCTAATCGTTTTTCTTTTTTAGTGCCACTGTACTAAGAAATATCTGGTATTAGATTTTCTTATAGAAGGTACATAAAGTTCTGGTTTAGCTTATCAGTACTTGTCACTTCTGTGTAATTGATAACGAAGTTACTCTAAAACGCTGATTTAAACTTTCACGATTTTCACGCATTATAATATACCAAAACGAGGCATTATCTCGATTCACCTCCAAGGTTTCAAAGGCGACATTGCCCTCGTGGTCCTGGAGAAAGACTGGCTTGAATTGATATCAACATCTAGCCGCGCGGGGTTTTCGAACTACCCGCACTTGATATTGATTATCAACATGAACGTTGAGCTGGAACGTCATCCAAATAATGGTGAGTTTCGATGTTGATGATGTACTCAAGTTTAAGGTACGATGGGACTGGCATAATCTTATGATTAAAAGTCCCTAAATAAACAAGATTTAAAAAAAAACAAAAAAAAAACCTTTCACCAATGGTCCGGAATAAGGAATGTGTTGACGTTGATAGAAGTAAGCTATGTGAAAGTAAGATGTAGGTGTCGTTTATGGTGCTGCTGAGAAACTGCTTGAAAAGCAACTTCTTTTTATAGAGGCATTATCTAAAAATCGATGGGGTTTTGTAGTCCTGTAGCACCGGTTTTGGCAAATCCTACTAATATTATAAACGCGAAAGATTGTAAGTATGGATGTTCTTTTTGTTGATCTCTTTCACGTAAAAACTACTGAATGGATTTTAATACAACTTGACAATAATATAGCTTATACATCAGAATAACACATAGGCTACAATTTATAAAGATATTGCGCAGACGAAGTCGCAGGCACCAGCTAGTGTCTGAATTAAACATAATTGAAGCCAGTATGAACCGGCTCTGCAGACATGGGACGTGAAGGTATGGAAGCGGTATGTGGATGCTGTGTTCTGTATTATGAAAGGTCGGAAAAAAATACTGAAAATACGTATCTATCAGATAAATGCATAATAGGGATGACGACTGGGTTGAAAAACTATCATTCTAATTAGTCCGTCAGTTAGATTATCTAAAATGATTAGACACGTATTCTTTTCTTTTTCAATTTAACTAACATCGACGAAGATAAAAAGCATCAAAGTTTCGGGATGGGGGCTTGTGACGTCACTACTAGGTAAGAATTGTACCTAATAGTGACGTTTCAGGAAACTTGAACTCACTGTATTTTCGTAATTTTTGATTTGACGAAAAATAAAAAAAAATTAATAATCTAAAATACGGACTAAATAATTTTTTTTAGTCGTCTAGCCTATTATTTAGTTTTCCTAATATTTTCTACCGATATAATTTTATACACGATCAAAAAGTATAATAACCGAGAATTTTGTCGGTATTCATTGTCGTTAAAAAAATAACACCGATACGAACGCTTTTTTAAAAGCTAAATGTACAAGTAATTTATACTTGTACAAAGTCTTTTATTGAATAAGGTTTTGTGTTTAATAATATCCAGTTGAAACAATGAAACCCACATGCTGCTGGAACAAAACGTTTAATTTAAAGGAACTTTGTGAATAGTCCACATAGAGATTATAAATTAGATAATTAATTGCAACGTGGACGGATCGCAGGCTGTACAGTGTTGGCCATTATGTTTTTCTAATACTATGACTAGAAAAAACGTAAAACACTGGCAAACTGGCAGAGTCGCCATGAAGTGCGAGGCGTAGGTGGGTGTAATAATACCTCTATCGTTGAAATAATAATGCTCTTTATTTAAAAAATACAGGGGTTTATACGAGTATACTTGGTTTTAGTGACGCTTGTCGAAAATGGCATCTTTTGATGTTAAATAGAAACTAATTTTCATTGTGTCTAGAATATAATATCACAATTTAAAAGTTATCGGTAGACGCCGCTATCTTGTCACACTGGTATTGCTTTTCCGTGGAGCGTGAATGTTTTGTTTTATTCTCAACGCAGTTACTAGAGTTCACAAAGGGATTGCCAAGTCACCAATAAGAGATCTCATAATGAATAGACGCACATACAGAGTCCCTGTACCTCCTGTCCAGACTACACACGCTCAACGACTACCCTTTTACATTCACCCTTTTTTATACAATGCTGTTTGCAAAATTATTGATTTAAAAGCTTGTACCTTATCATTAGCCAAATCAAAACTAAAAAAATGGTTTGCTACCCTTTCATACAATGACACGGAAGACTTATTTATTACTACAGTTCAGTTCAGTACTACAACGTTAACGTAACTAGGCATCAATGACTGTATGTTGGTAGATCAGATTTTTCTCCAATTGTTTGTTTTAGATTTTGAAAACATGTAAATTATATTTTCAGCAGAATCTTTTAGCAATCAACATTGTTTCAACTATCTCGATGACAACTCCAAATTTGAAAAACTTCAGTTTTTGTTAGTTGGTCAGCGCACCACCAGTGCGAGCACTTGTTAAAAGAGGTTTGATATCAAACTGCTACAGGCTTTAATGGTGGCGTCATTCTTACGCTTCAATTTTGAAAGATTGGATCTGTAGAATTCATGGTCTACAGACTAACGTTTCATGTTCTAACCCGGCAGTAAACTCATCCTCTCTGACCTACAATTTTATATTCATATTATTAATAGATACTCAAAACTCAAAGTGGTCTAAATTAGCAAACTCAATCAGGTATATTATGGCCAGTAGGGTGTAAAACGAATCGCTTCCGATGCCTAGCATTTCCGAAAATTCACTAATATTCTGGAACATTAGTGACTCTTCACTGATTTCCGGAGTTAGCTGTACTTTATAAACGCCTAGCTCCGGGTTACTGGCTAACTCTGTGTGGCTTACAGTTAGATACTTATTACTGTTTACAGTACAAGTCGTGTGCATACATTAAAAAACTGTCCTTTTAACTAACACAGAGGTTTCTCTATCAAGCAAACTCGCAAATTGTAACCATGTTTCTTGGATATAACGAAAAAGAGTGTGTACATAACAACTGTGTGTACATAACGTTGGAAAGAACCGTATATTGAATAAGTGAATTGCATTTCTAAACAGAACGGAGTCCGTATCGTTCCGGTATTTATTTGCTTCTCCGCGTCTGTTTGCCAAACGGCTAATAAAGTTTACGGAGTATTTTCTTCGTTTTGTCGAATCTTGTTGCGTAGTGGAAGTCAACGATAGAACCTTGTTGCAAAGAAAAAAAGAACGTATTTTTGATAAACCATTTTTACCAGTATTTTTTTAATTCCTTTATTAAGAAAAAAACTATGTTAAAATGTTATTTCTTATATTTCTACGTAAAGTAGTTCTAGCTTATTGGTGTTGATTATATCTATTCATGTCTCGTCAGGAAGCTTCGCAAATTCTTTTTCTTCTTTTTTGGTAAATTTTTCTTTTAATTTTTCGATGCTTGGAATTTTTCTATATATACGTAAATAAAATTGTGGCAGAGTATAACTTTCTTAGTTAATATAGTAGGTATAAATAAACTAAATTAGCAAATGTATAGGTAATATATATTGAAACTTTACTAAAATACCCGTCTTCACATACGTTTTTTAGTGTGAAATTGCCGTTCATACGCTACATGCATTCATTTATGTATCTATGTGTAGAATGAATTGAAACATGTGTCAACACGTGTAGTGACTACGTAATATTAATTAGTGCATTACCGTGTCATGCCTAATGAAGCGTGTCTGGTAATAAAATGAAGCTTGTTCCGGTCTACAGCAGTACGCATATTGATAGGAATATAATATAATTTTCCTTTATTTAGAAACAAACAGTCGCTTATATAATTATAAGTTAGTACATTACAAGATGATTCTAGTTACAGACTTACAGTTTCCTAGATGAGAATATTGAAACCATATAACCAATATAAGTAGGTACTTAAACTAGAAATGAAAATTACATGTTGTCCTATCGATGTTACACAATCATGTAAGTACACAAGCGTTCAAAAGTGCATGGGCAATTTATGAATCAATACGAACCTAAAAATAGAATAACAAAAAATAATGTGTGCAGTTAAAATAAACTCATTAAAGCCAATTATGTAATACAATTTAAGGTCAGTCGTTTGAAGCTACAAAACTTTTCTTTTTATAATATTGGAATACGTTGGTTAATAATTTTCAGATAGATGCAATTTTGAATGGCTCATTAAAACACGACATAAAATATTTAGCTGTTTTCATTTTTAACCATATATTTCGTTAAAGAGGGAGAAATCAGGATATGTATATGCTCAGGTATAATACAAGCGATATAAAAAGATCAGAGCTGGGGCAAAAATTTGTTGATTTTGGGTTTACAAATACATATCATATAATAATATAATTACCGACGGTAAAAATAAAAATAAAATAGTTTCACATATGGTTCACATAGTGTGTTTAGTCTATGAGCTCAAGGAGCAGAATTAATTGGAAATAAATGGCAAGAATATAAACGAAAAATGAATAAGAAAAACGATATAAAGCAAACAAGTGTCAAAAAGCTGTCCAAAAAGGTATCTAAAACCCAACCCAAAAAAAATGCGTTCTGATAATAAATCCAGACAATATCCGGTATGGTTTGGTGCGGACATTATCAAGGATTTGAAGTATAAGGCAAGTCTACATCGACAATGGAAAAAAACCAGAGACGTCACTATTTACAACCGCTTCTCGGCAGTGCGCGTAGATATTAAAGGTAGAATTGCTAAAGCCTATGATAGTTACGTCGGCGGGCTTGAAACAAGAATAAAAAGCAACCCTCGTGCATTCTGGCAACATATCGGCTCTTTAAAGAAAAAAGGTGGTTTCGAGGCTGCTCTTCGGTACAATGGACGGGAATTCGCTGGTCCGGAGGCTGCAAATGCATTTGCAGACTTCTTTGCCAGTGTGTTTTTGTCTGATGTGCCGGAACTGGACTATAAGGCAGTCGAAATCGAGAACCAGTCGTCTGCATCTAATTACATACATATACCCGCAATTGAGCCACGTGATATAGAGTCAGCTATTAAGCGACTAAAACCACGCAGTTCCGT
This sequence comes from Lathronympha strigana, assembly GCA_949128165.1. Classification (NCBI taxonomy): domain Eukaryota; kingdom Metazoa; phylum Arthropoda; class Insecta; order Lepidoptera; family Tortricidae; genus Lathronympha; species Lathronympha strigana. The sequence continues at coordinate 18,002,856 of OX421917.1, read as the reverse complement.
GGGTCCCGATAACATCCCTGCCTATGTAATTAAAGGTTGTAGAGACTGTCTAATTACACCAATATGTCATATCTTTAATTTGTCGCTCTCCGTAGGTAGGTATCCTGACTGTTGGAAAATCACTCGAGTCACCCCAATACCTAAAACGAGCGATACATCCAATGTTGAGAATTACAGGCCTATTGCCATACTCTCGGTGTTGGCTAAATTGTTTGAATCTGTTTTACATAAACTGATAGCTTCCCAACTTTCACCTTTTCTATGTGATTCTCAACATGGTTTTAGGACAAGTAGGTCAGTTGACTCCAACCTCCTCACTATGGTGGACATGTTGTCGGGGCACTTGGATAGGGGTGAACAGGTTGATGTCCTCTATCTAGATTTTAAAAAGGCGTTCGATCGCGTTGACAACGACATCTTACTTCACAAACTATGCCGTATGGGTTTCTCGCCTAAGCTCCTAAAGTTTTTTGCTAGTTACTTGTGTGATAGGAAGCAGTTTGTCAAACACGGAACTTTTGTCTCAAGGGTTTATACAACGCGCTCGGGTGTTAGCCAGGGATCGATCCTAGGGCCACTGCTGTTTGGAATTATGATCAACGATCTTGAGGAATCCGTTGAACATGCCAAATGCCTACTATACGCCGATGATCTTAAACTAATTCTTGATATAAAAACTATGGCTGACTGTATTAAGTTACAAAACGACATCGATTCGGTTTACAGTTGGAGTACCACTAATAAGCTGCATTTCATTGTTGCCAAGTGCGCTGTGATGACATTTAGTCGAGCAAAAAACCCGATACATGCTGAATATAAACTTGATTCTGAGAGTGTGAACCGTGTTTTAGCAATCAAAGATCTGGGAGTTCTGTTTGATAAGCACCTTTCTTTTCATGACCACATAAAACAGCTAGCCGCTGACTGCTTTAAAAGGCTGGGATTTGTGATTAGGAATGCTTGTGACTTCCAAAATCCAAGCGTGGTTAAGCTACTCTACACATCGCTAGTTCGGAGTAAACTTGAGTCTGCGGCAATAGTTTGGAATCCCTATGAGAGTAGTTATGCTTTACTTCTGGAGAGAGTACAAAAAGCCTTTTTAAGGTTTTTGTACAAAAAAGTGCATGGGTACTATCCTTATTTATACCCTACTAGATTCTTGCTTGGGACTCTCGGCTTCAACTCTTTAGAGGTAAGGCGTAACTACAAACTTTTGACATATGTATGTAGTATACTGAGGGGAGATAGTGAGTGTCCTGACTTGGTATCAAGGCTAGTGAGACTTGCAGTGCCGTTTGTGCCTAAAAACCAACTCAGGCCCCGGTGTACCGATCTCTTGGCTGTTCCCCAGGCGCGTACTGTATCCTACAGGAACTCTCCAACGCTTCGAGCCTTGAGGATGATTAACGAGTTCTTGTCATCAGCACCTGAGTGTGATGTGTTTGCTAGCAGATGGGTAAATGTGTGTCGTAAATGCCTGAGATACTGCGAGATGGCGGATGGATGTTAATGTTATACAATAGATATGTATATATATTATTATTTTTTTGACATCAAACTGTATTGTTAAATTGTATTTGTAATGTCTGAATTTTTCCAGCGCTTTGGTGCAAACTGTAAAGCTGTGTAAAATGTTTGTATATAATAAATAAATAAATAAAATAAATAAATCTAAAAGTGGTGCGTTAATTTATTGAATCAGGCGTTACTTTGCGGAATTCCATATTAACAACGAAAATAATCTTGCTTTGCTATTCCGCCAAACGTGCTAGTCAATTAGTCCCAACCCGTTATACCTACTTGCGTATTAAACACGACATAAAATATTAAGCTGTTTCCATTTTTAACCATATATTTCGTTAAACAGGGGGAAATCAGGATGTGTTGATTTTGTGTTTACAAATACATATCATATAATAATATAATTACCGACGGTAAAAATTAAAATATAATAAATAAAATAGTTTAAAGAATATAAACGAAAAATGTATAAGAAAAACGATATAAAGCAAACAAGTGTCAAAAAGCTGTCCAAAAAGGTATCTAAAAGTGGTGCGTTAATTTATTGAATCAGGCGTTACTTTGCGGAATTCCATATTAACAACGAAAATAATGTTACTTTGCTATTCCGCCAAACGTGCTAGTCAATTAGTCCCAACCCGTTATACCTACTTGCGTATTTTTTGCAGCAATTAATTCCCACCCTCCCGCCGCAAAAAATCTTAATTTTTTACATGTTTGTGAGAAAGTGTTGCGCCTAGAGTGTGCAGGAACAGTTAGAGATAATTAGGTACAACAAAATAGGGGTGTGATTATTAACGATTATGGTTATAAACCAGGTTATAAATATGGCCGACCAGTCTGGGCTGGGCGAGTCATTCACTTACTACGTACTGGCGTCCGACAAGATCTCCTGTATCTCCTGAGGATACCTCGTAGAGAGGCGAAACACGTGTCGAAGTTTATATTATTGGCGGTGGTTTGTTATATCTATTTGCGTATTTATTTTTTGCGGCGAGAGGGTGGGAACATTCATTGGCACTAATTGACTAGCAGGTTTGGCTGGATAGTTATTTTCGTTGTTAAGTGGTGCGTTGTAATATAAGATATACTTTTTGCATTTTCAATATATAATTATAATATGGTTTAACACATTTATTTCTCAAAACAGAAACAATTCAATTGACTTGAGAAATACAAATTGGATTTTAAAAAGTAAATAAATTACACAGCAACATGCAGTGAGAACTATATAATACGTCATGTCAACAAATACATAACTGAGGACAGCTACTCTTTTTCGCCGCGTCTCTTGACGAAGCGTGGAACGAGAGAGATACTTGCCGCACTCAGATTCATTGAAAAGTTGCATTTTTTTATTCGTTTAAAAAAAAACTAGTTAAATATATAATAATTATTTGTGCTTTCAGCTTTTATCCAATGTTGTATTCGTTGTTCCAAACGACATTTTAAATGCGAGCGCCACGTAAAATTTCACCTTGCAACGAAAGAAAAGAAATGCAGTGAAATAGGCTAAGTTATTTACCATCGCAGGCATTGTTCTTTTGTTTTTTTGTTCTCAGACAATGTGCAGCTGGCTTCGCTTTGTGAAGGGTGTGTTGTGATGAGCCGCTTCTTGTTACACGTTGTCATTTGTATCTGAGACGTTAAAAAAGTTAGAATGCGTTTTTTTTCTGTTTTGCAAAAAATATTTAATGGCTCGCTTATGGTTCAACTTAATGTAATAAATTATGCTGACCCGAATGTCGGAGTGAGGTTTTTAAGTAACGGTGGCCCGGTGGCCTGTTGGAACCTATGTAAACTACATGTTCTATATCCTAGTTTACGTACTATGACTGGTTGTTTTGTATAGCAACGATTTTGAATACTTTGACTGTTCCTAACACTTCACTCAAGTATGTCACGGAATAAAAACGCTTTTATCCAATTCAAGTGGTTTTCCTCCAACATGGCAGTCTTGGTTGGCGATCTGTTCTTCATGTAAACCGCAGTATACATTGCTTCTGCCCAGTATTTCTGATCCAAGCCAGTTCCCTGCAACATACACCTCGCAGCCTCAGCAATCGGGCGATTCGCCCGTTCAACTATCAAATTTTGTTGCGGGCAATGAGGAAGTGACAACTGGTGTCTGATGCCATGCTGCTTCAGAAATGCATCGAACTGTTTACTTACGAATTCACCTCCCCTGTCACTTCTGAGAGCCTTGATAGTTTTGTTTGTCTGATTCTCAACAAGGGCTTTGAATTCTATAAAACTACTAAAACCTTCGTCTTTTGTTTTAATAAAATAACGAAAAAAATTTCGAGTAAAGTCATCTATAAAAAGTAGCATATATCGCCATAGGCGTTTGCGCCTTAGGCCCACAGACGTCAGTGTATAAGCAGCAAAACTTCAGTCGCCCTAGTAAAAGATTTCTTAGGAAAGGGTCATTTTGGGGTTTTCCCTTCAATGCAAGAAATACACTGCTTGAACTCGGACTTATCAAAGTTAATTCCGTCAGTCATATCTGATTTTAGTAAGTTCATGCTCCTTATGTTCAGATGACCTAAACGCCGGTGTGCCACTTCTTGAGATATCACGCGTCCAGTCCCCACGTTCGCCGCGACATGTTCAGCGGACGCAGACTCAGACGATCTCGGTGCACTATCACCACTATTATGCGTTGTCAGAATGGTTTGTAATATATATAGACCATTCTCGCAATTTGCAATAGCAATCAAAACATTTCTAAAATAAATATTACAAAAATCTGAACAAAATACAACTTTACAACCTTTTGACGTCAAAGCACTGACAGATATCAAATTACATGACAAATTCGGAAAATAAACTACGTCACATCACATAGAGTTTTATACCGTCTTTAACATTCGGTACTGCCACGACCCGCACTGCGAATTCTTACGCCGTTCGCCACCGTGAAGTTTTTATACCGTCTTTAACATGGAGTTCGGTACTGCCATGACCCGCACTGCGAAGTCTTACGCCGTTCGCCACCGTGACTTCCATACTTGTGTCTACCACAAAGTCGTCGAGGATGTCCCTCCTGTTGCAAAAATTACGAGAAGCGCCCGAATCGATGTACCATAAATCCTTTTGTACATCCACCGACAGCGCGCTCAGCATACTTGCCATTTCTTTGGCAACGGAATCCTTCGTCTTCTTATTACCCGGACAATCCTTGGAAATGTGGCCCAGCCTTCGACAGCGGAAACATTTGACAGGCTTATTGACTCGTAGCTTTGCCACCTGCTCGTGTCCGTTCCGTTGATCCGACGCTGATGCTCATGTAATAATTTTTGTTTTACCAGCTCGCTCGACATTACAACACTACAATTTTCTAGCGCCATTATCAGTGGGTCATAATCGGGTGTTAGTCCACTTAACATTATCATTGCTAGAAAGTCGTCCTTTAGCGGAGCTTTGATGTCGGTTAATTGTTGTGCGACATCGCATATTTTTGTCAGATATGCTTCTATATTGGAACACTCTTGGAGTTTCGTCCCGAAAACAACTGCCGCATTAAGCCCAGTCTTCGGCAAAGACCCCTGTCTTCGTATGCAGCTTGAAGACTTGTCCACGCCTCCCGTGTGGTAGTTGCGTTACGCACGTGCGTGATGGCCACAGGTTTAATGCTCAGACAGATGCGAGCTAGAGCTTTCTGTTGTTTCTTTTTATCTTCGCAAATCGGCACCAAACCGTCTTTGCTCTTCACGCACTCCCACAAATCCTCCTGGATCAGAATCATCTTTACCATGAACTTCAAAATTCCAATTTGCTACTATCAATAAATGCAAGGATATTTTAGACGAATTCAGTAACGTCAGCTTACCCTGACTTGTTTTCTTGTTTGCTTTAGTACCAGTTACTATCTTGTTTTTTGTGTAAGAGAACGCAGAAATACTCCTTGTATGTTCCAAAGATGCTGTGAAGCACCACCTGCGATCTCATTTCCTTTGTTCAGCAGGTCCAGTAAAGCCGAAGAAGTAGCATGGAAGGTATGTGTGCTAAGTTTCTCTTCACTGCATCTACGAACATTTTACTTTCACGAACTTCATGCATAAAAAGGCAGTCACAGGACCCAGGCTGGACCACGCTTGATCTCTTATAAGGCGGAAATGTACTTCCTTCTAGAAGAACGTGATGTGCCCTGTTCAACCCGTGTTTGGTGATAGGGAAAGCATTTTATTTTCCATCCTTCTCCCGAGGGGGTATGGAGTCGTGACCCATTCTAAGTTCGTTGTTGCGCAGTGCAAACCTACAATAAAGGTTCATCAATGGTCCCATGATGCCTATCCATGAGGTGACGATAGCCTCATCAGTCTCAACAGAGTACTTGAGTCCTGCTGCCTTAACTGCTGCGTTCCTCATTTTCTGTGCGTTGACCCTCTACTACTTTATCCAATACTCTCTCTTGATCATTCCATTCGTTATTGACATCGTCTGTCTTTTTATTTGGTGGCATGTGAAAATACAGTTCATCATGTTGTTCCCTGTGTTTATAGAGTGATAGATTTCATCACCTTAATCTTTTTTTTTGCACCTGGTGCTGGCCAAAGCTGTCATAATACGATTTTGAGCTAACATAGTCATTCAATAGTGAGGTTCTTTCATTTTTGCACCAAGTCGCCGACAATTGTAAATAAAATATTAACTGTGATAAATTGTGGCCTACTTATACATTATCTAATATTCTACTGAAAAATATAACACTACGTAAATATAGTACTTTACGTATTTTTTTCGCCAACTCGTACCTTTCTACCTAGAAAAACGTGGATAAACGACAACTAAAATATCGAAGAACACTGTTTTGACATTGTGTTGCCTTTATAAATCGCCTTCTATAATAGGCTTTACGGTAACGACAATTTGCTCTGTCTCTGTTCGAAAACAATAATGCTAATCGGTCTCTATTGGATCACAATTTATTTAAGGATTAGACATCTCTACACGCTAGGCTACAAGTTCTTCGATTAGCCCGATCGTTTTTTATTTGTGTACAGAATTGTTGTTCCAAACATATATTTAATGCGAGCTCCACGTCGTTTACCTTGCAACAACGGTATCTAAAGAAACGCAGTGAAATAGGCTATGTTATTTACTATCATTTGTTCTGTCTTTCCAGACAATGTACGTCTGGCTTCGCTTTGTGACGGGTGTGTTGTGAGGACTCTCTTCTAGTTACACGTTACCATTTATAACTGAGATGTTGGAATTGATAGTTGGGTTTGAATTTACGGGAAGAAAGCGCAATTCAAATGCAATAGTAGAAAAATATGTTATATGTATACTTGAAAAAGAAAAAAAGACTATTCCCGAATAGCTGATGTTGAAGTAACTCAACGTTTTCACTGTTTGTGGCTCAAACCAAATTGCCTAAACCAGCTCACCTTAATTTCTGAAGTACTGTAAGACTGTGGCTATACATATACTTCAGACTTTTCTATCCAAATCAGACATCGATAAGTATTTAAGCATTTATTACAGTATTATTTAACTGAGTGCCGAGATCATCTCGCTTCTTCTTCGCTTGGAACTGCCTCGCCCAAATCTCGTTCCCGGCACCCAAGAGTGTCGCAGGAACAGTGCGGACTCTCCCCGACTAAAAACCTCCGTTGGCGTTGGTCCTCTTTGACATAATTAGGGTTGTCCTGGGGTCTCCAGTGGAACGCACCAGTATCTGCCTTGGGCCACACCTATGTGAGTCCTACCTTTTTTTCGGACGGTAGCAGTCCCTGATTGCTATCGTCTGCGACCCCAAGAACTCCTTTTAGTCGCCTTTTAGTGGGAGATACCAAAGCCGTATTCTACTATAGGGCCGCTCGAAACTTAACCTACCTCCCTCTACTTACCTCCGCTCTATGCCTACTATCAAAGTTATTCATATTTTAGAGATGTTTCTCCACCTAGGCTACAACTTCCTCGATTGACCCGATCGTTATAGATTGATTGTAATCTGCTCTTAACATGCGAGTAAGCATTATGTACTAGATATATCGGCTCAGCTAAACAAGCCATACTTATTTGGTATAATTTTTACGTAATTTGCTACACACAACCGCACAAACACCATCCCCCAATGACGAGTTATGCTCCTTTAACATTCTATTTTCAAACCGTATTTTAGAATTGAAAATTCCGAAGTGGCAATCAATAAGACTATGGGCACGAGTCCAAGTACGCGAGGGGACCGTATATCACGGGAGGAGTGTATTTTTAAAAGGGCTTATATTTGTATGGACTCCATAGAGAAATAAGTCCTTTTGATACCGCTCCACACGGGGTATCACCTCTTAGGTTGAATGGAGCTCACTTCGTAACTTGCGAGTTTACGCTTGATCGATTAAACTATTGTGTAACTTAATTAAACAATGTGTGAAGGCAAGTGATGTTGAGTTTTGCAGTTTGCGAGTTTAATTCAATATTTTGAGAGGGAAGCATTTACATCCTTAGACTGAGCGATCAGTGTGTGTTCTTTCTAGAAGTGCTTATTTCATCTCGATTCGATATTTCGGCTCGAGTTGACGTGTGAATTGGGTGTTTTTTTTATCTTAATCGTTACTACCGAAAAGCAATTGAGCAAAGGTTCTTTATTGCATTGCATTTTCAGTTCCCAAAAGCGTAATATTTACTCAGCATGTATCTTTTTCGCTCATACATGTATTTAGGGATGTCGAATTTGATCTCTGCCCACGCGCGCAACCAAAATGTACCCAAAATTCTTACATAATAAAATAACCCAAAGAAAACAAGTTTTGAATTTATTTTATAGTTGCACTGGACATAGTGGGCCAACAAATGTGAAGCGTCACTATGATCAGCACTTTAAAATTTCATGATTAAAAATTCCGTGTAAATTGTGTAAGGCAAATTTTCTAGCCGGATTTACAACACGGTATTTAGATACTTCTATATCAAAACCCGGTCGCCGTGGTCGCATGTGCAACTTAGCTGAAATAAGACTTGGTAATACAAACTATTTCTCTCAAGCAAACCAATCTCCTCTTCAATCTGCCAAAGTTTCTCACTAACCAGTTTGGTTGGAAGTTTTATAACTTGTTCCCCGTGCCCGGTGTGACGGATCACGTTCAACAATTTCCTCTTGGTTCGGGTATCAACCACGCAATCGGATTTCACTTCAATGCGATTTTTATTGGGGTAAATTTTACTGTATGAAGGACCAAATTTTGTACGCCTATCATTTGTCTATATTTTATCAAATTGTACATTTCTTAAATGTTACATTAAATTATGCCTTGCAACTTATTTGTGTATTCAATTATTGACTTTGTAATTATAGTTAAGTATTTGGTTCGCTAGTTTTATTACCCTTTAGATCTGATTTATCACTAACATGACGAATTATCTTGAAACAAATTATTAATAAAAACTCTCAACTAACAAAAACATATGTTTATGCCATTGACATCACTTAAATCTAAAAAATAAGTGGAGTGGTTAGATCTCCTAACTTGAGGTTAATTACTAGCACTTAGCTCCCAATGTTTATATTTTTTAATTCGGAAGATTCAGTAAAATGATGTTTAGTAGGTATTATTATTGTCAATTTTCATGCATGTTTTCTAGAGGTTTTAGTTTTTTAACCCCAATCTTGATATTATCATTCACACAGACGCAAAAAATTCTTAATTTGGTTAAGCCTTAAGACTTTCACTCAGGCATTGAATTTTAACTAAGGCGCTTTGTAAGCGCCAAAATATCTCGTCAGAAATGGCTACCTGGGGCCTATTGCATAATAAAATACAAGCTAATACTATTGGTGATTTTGGTTGTAACTTGTACTTTTCTGTTGCATAATAAGATACAAGTGACAAAATTTACAAGTAATAAGTATAATCTAATAATATTGGTTTATATGTCTTGTAACTTGTAGATTTTTGTTGCATAATAAAGTACGAGCAAATAAATACAAGTGATAAAATATTAGCCCTAATAACTAATATATTAAGTACATTCTATTAGTTTTTGTTGCAATATGAGTCTAAATAAACAAATTATTTGTTGTAACTTGTATTCATAACTACTTACGTACGGACCACGGTAATTTTGAAATACAAGTTAGATAGCGAGATAGTTTAGTTGTGTTTTAAGCTTCGATAATGATTAATTTGCTGCATTCGTCGGATGATGACGATGATCAATATGTGATAAAGCGACAGAAGGTATACAAGGCCAGAATCAACTTTACTTTTGAAAATAGTGCACAGTTTTACGAAATGTTTCGTATGAAACCAATGAATGCCGAACGTGTCTTGCAAGCAATTTCAAATGATATTCAGCAAGCAAAAAAAGGTGGTGCTCTTTCCCCGGGCCAGCAACTATGTACCACACTCCATTGGCTTGGTACAGGTAGTCAATATTTTGACTACCTGTTTGATTGATGGAACATTTATACCAATAGATGCAACTTCAGACGAGCCAGCATTCGTAGATAGAAAGGGAGGTCATTCGATAAACTGTATGATGGTATGTGGACCACAATATCAATTTTTTTATGTGAGTGCCAATTGGCCAGGCAGCGTACACGATGCACGAGTTCTTAGAAGAAGTAGTCTATATAGTGCAATGGAGCAAGAAAATATATTTCCAAATGGTGTCATACTTGGAGACTCTGCTTATCCTTTAAAAAACTGGCTAATGACACCTTTACACAATGACCCAAATAACGAGGGTGAAAGACGCTATAACCGTAGACTAAAAGCAACACGACAAATCATAGAGTGTTCCTATGGAATATTAAAAGAAAAAAATTAAAAGAAACCCAAAAGTATGATGACTTAAAACTTCGAATTTATTAATTATTTTAATTACTTTAAGAAAAAAACCTTTTTTTTATAATTTATTAAAAAATTAACTTTTACAATTAATTAAACTCAATCTGTTTACTGGAATTAATTACACATAAACTAATCATCAGTAACATTATTAGAATTATCTGGAGTAAGCAATTCAATCGTAAATTGGCCCAATTCGCTGGTAAACTTGGATCTTGAGAGGTCGTATCGTAACTCATAATCTAAAATCTTCAAATCTTTTAGGTAATTATCACGTTCTAAGTTTTTTATTTGCAAATCTTTAAGTATCACTTCTTTTTCCAAAATATCCAGGGTTAATTTTAATTTTTTCTGTAATAATTTTTCTGTTTCCATTACTCCTTCCCTCCCTTGACTTTTCCCTCCTTCTTTCCCGGGATTAGGCCTTTTTAATATAGCTCTCTTTATTTCTTTTGGTTCGCAATTGCTTAAAGTTTCATTTTCGGATTCAATTTCTGTTATCTTTTGCAACTCTGGAACAGTTTCATGAATTTCTTTTTGTTGAAGATGTTCATCAACACCTAGACCCTCTAAAACTGGGGACTCCTTTCCCAGAATATCGTAAACTAGAATATCGATTTCGTTTTCTTTACAGTTGGGACCTCCACCAGAACCAGTTTTCTTAGCATTATCCCGTTTTTCCTATAACAAAAAGATTAGATAAAATAAACCGTATTTATGAACATACATAATTAAGGAGGTACCTCTACCTCTACCAGTTCTCCTCAGAACTGGTTCCCTTCTATAGGCTGTATTTGATACTCGTATTTAGAAACCACTCGCATTTAGGTGAAAGACAACATCGTATAACACTCATTCATGAGAAAAGCATGTCCTCGGTATTAGGACAAATATTATGTAATTATGCATGAATAACAATACGAGGGCTGTTTGATAAATACCCGTGTTTAGAAAAAAATAACAAAGGTTTGTATATGTGTATATTTATTTTTCTACATAGTCACCTTCTAGCTCTATACACTTGTTCCAGCGGTGTTCTAGCTTTAATAAGCCGTCTAAAAAATAAGATTTCGGAAAGTCGTAAAAATAGGCCTCCGTGGCGGCTATGACCTCTTCATTGGACGAAAATTTCTTTCCACCGAGCCATTTTTTTAAATTTGGGAACAGGAAGAAGTCACAGGGAGCCAGGTCTGGGGAATAGGGAGGATGGGGCAGCAATTCATAATGTAATTCTTTTAATTTGGACTCTGCGATTCTTGAGGAGTGAGCTGGTGCATTTATCCGCATCCATATGCTTGCCCGCAGATTTGCACGATGTAATACGCAAGTGAAGCTGACATATTTAGAGCATACTGTCAGTCTATCTACACGTGCGGTCTGTGGGTAAGTTTTACACAAAGGGCCTACAACACATTGCGTGTGCAGTACAATAACATCCATAGAATGCTGTTAAGGCTGCCGAAGCACTGTAGTGCGTCCGGAATGTTCGCTGAAGCGCGAATTGATGATGATGATGATGATGATGCCATCAGACGAAAACGAGTGGCATCAATGTTAAGACGTGTTCGCGGCAGCAGTAACAGCATGCTAAGGGCGTTGGATGAGCGCCTCGACTGCCCGCTCATTAGGTACTGGGTAGAAGTAGTTATAGGTAGATGTAAGTAATATAGCTATTACTAATATAGATTATAAGCCTTAAAACCTTTTTGTTTTTTGTTACTAACACAATGGTCTGAATTAAAGTATTTTTATTTTATTTTTATTATCATGGTGAAAGAGAACTTTTTTCTTTTTTAGATGTGGTCTCTTTTTTCTCAAAACGGTGTCAAATTCTTGCAATAAATTAGCGTAATATTGCCCGGTTATCGTTCTTCCTTTTTGTAAATAATCAATATGGATTATTCCCTGCGAGTCCCAGAAAACAGTCGCCATGACCTTTCCGGCCGATGGAACGGTCTTTGCCTTCTTTGGAGCCGATTCCCCCGGCAAAATCCACTGTTTGGACTGTTCTTTACATTCTGGGGTATAGTGGTGTATCCACGTTTCATCAACAGTCACAAAACGCCGAAGGAACTCACCCGGACTACTTTCGTACTTGTCTAAACAGTACCTTGAAATTTGCTTCCGGGTGAGCTTTTGTTCCTCTGTGAGTAAACGCGGCACCCACCTCGCCGAAACCTTCTTCATGCCCAATTTGTGTTCTAAAATGTGCTGCACGCGTTCAATCGAAACATTTACAATGTCAACAATTTCTCTAAGTTTTATTCGGCGATCGCTCAATACAATATTTTCAATATTTTTTACCATATCATCTGTGGTCACCTCTATAGGACGTCCCGGGCGATCTTCATCAAAGATGGACGTTCTGCCTCGTTTAAATTCATTGTACCAATATCTAATAGTTGTCATAGAAGGAGTATGATCCTTGTAAACAGCTTGCAAGCGTACTTTTATTTCATCACAAGAATTTCCCTCCAAAAACAAAAAACGAATTACAGAACGATACTGCTCTTTCTCCATTATTGCAATAACAACGCGAACGCCGTCGTACAAAAGCCGTTAAAAGAAAAAAAAACAAAAGAACGCTGTATTTTTTTTTTCATTTTCTGATCCATAAAGGATGCCTAAAAAAGTTCGTATACATATTTTCAGCCAGTAATAAGAGTACGACCAAGACCACCGGGGGATGGGCAGCAGCATCCCTAAGTTAAGATGGAGACACTGCGATCGCCAACCCGCATGCCAAGCGTGGCGATTACGGCAAAAACCCCCCCTAATGAATAGTACACAAAGGCCCCGGCCCCGAGGTTATGCGGGTGGCGCAGGACCGGTCATTGTGGAAATCTTTGGGGGAGGCCTATGTCCAGCAGCGGACGTCTTTCGGCTGAAATGATGATGATGATGATGAATAAGAGTAACGTTTAAAAACGGGTATTTCTCAAACAGCCGTCGTAATGGTACTTAATGACAAGCTTAAATGATTATTTGTAAGTACTTACCACTGATAATTTCCTAATATTTGCCCACCAAACATCTCGAACATACGTCCAATTTTTGTTTACATTCACAATTCCCAAGCTTTGGGCATATGTACCGATTTCTTTCCAGGCGTCACTGCGAATCTCTTTAGTGACCTTGCTCGAAAAAGGGCCGAATAAAACATCCTTATGCTCCTTTATTTTAGTTAATATGCACATTTTTAATTTTCTTTGCTCTTCTCTTTTTCCGACCATGTTTTCGCGTGTTAGATATTTCGGTAAAAGTTTTACGATGACGTTACCGTTCGCGCCAAGTTTTTCTTTTTTAATTGAAAGACTACCATTGATAGCCTGATAGACACATGTTTGGCTCAATCAGCCAGCGGATACATGTAATTTTGGTTGTTTTACTAATAATACTAGTGCTCTTATTACAAGTGACTTTAAACATATTATGCAACGTAATGTATTAGTACTTGTAAATAGTTATGAATTCTCTTGTAACTTTAACGAAATTATTAGTAATTTATGCAACACAATCTTCTTATATTATTAGTGACCGTCTAAAATAATTATGCAACGCAAAATAACACAACTAGTAATTTGTTGACTAGTAACTTGTATTATTCTCTAAGTCTTTCCCATCACGGAACAATGGTGTTCCGGACCTTTGGGAGGCGTACGCGGAGCCGAAGCCAACACGCAGAGCCCCTTTCGACAATTTAATGAAATGTAAGGGGTACACCGAGCGGATGTTGCACCTGCCCGAGTCATGGGACGCACGCAGAGGCAGCACCCGCCAGGGTACTATTGAGATTTAATGGAATCTAAAATATGCTGGACTATTAGGTGAAAGTGGTGGACTAAATACTGGGTTATGGAGAATAAAATCGGACGTCTGCCTAACAAAACGGTAATCAATTTTATTTCCGGCAGACGGTGACTCGCCCACATAAGATGGGCCCCCACAAAAAGCGACATCTAAGATGGCTCGAGGGCAATACCGGTATGAGGGCTGGGGGTAGAGAGGTGTCACTGGACTTTAAACATATAGCCAACTCGCCACTTAGGTTTCCACATCTACCCTCGAGAGCACAGCTCTCGCGACCCCACTCTGGACGGCCGGTTAAGGCAAGCCAGAGGCGGAGGACTTGGTCGGACGACGGAGTCCCCCAGGAGCGCTCAGGTACGTGGGGTCGCTACTCCCCAACAGCTCGGCACAAGCTGCCCTGCGTTGACTGATTGCACCGGTGGAAACCAGTCGGCGATGGGGTCATCACATCCCTACGCCATTATTCTCTAATATTATTAGTCTAATTATGCAATAGGCCCCTGTTATCTATATTTTTTATCGTACCTACCGAAATCAAAACCAAAACAAAATCACACTAACCACCATAAGTAACGTAACAAATGATGGAAGACGGTCATTTTTCAGTATTACTAACGTGTACAGTTACTGTACATCAATTTTGTATCACCTGCGATCGAGGTGGAGCCATTAGTCAACGTGTGGTGTTACAGCTCACAAGCAAAACGGCTTATATTATCACATTTGCTATGGTACTTATGCTCTTCTACACCGAGTGAATTTTGCGAAATTTATGGGCACAGGAAATTGATACCTAACCTTGGTGAGATAGGAGCGAGAATCAAATAACGATTACGGAGGCTGCGGTTTTGGCACTGCAAAATAAATATTGTGATGCATGTTGGAAATTAGGCTGATGCTATTAGGCGAAGTAATTAATTTGTTAGGTAAAAAATTAGAATAGCCATTTGGAATACCTATTAATATTATGAAGTATTAGTTACACGAACAATATGATATTGAATAATTTACATTAAGTAGCTTGGCGTATGAGCGCTTCAAATCAATTTTTTACGCATGTCCGGATTATCTCAATAACTATTTATTTCTCAAATATTATTATCTGTTTAAGATTCTTAGGTACGTTTGCGTAGATAGCAAGTCCCTTTAAAATGGTGAATAAAAAGGCAGGAGGAAAATGTACAATACGAAATAGTATTTTATACAATCGTGATATAATAAGTCGCAAATTTCAGTCACCTACTGTACCTACTCCTTTAGTCCTTACTAACAACTTCAGTCTCGTGTAACAGAATTAGCTATATGAGAATTTTTTCATAAATCCAACTTGCCATCCTTAAGGCGAACTGTAAAAATAGACGTAAGTAGTTATTATCCGTACCCATTATATACCTACCTATTTTATCTCCTTTTTTATCGTCCTTTCTGTATGCTGACGTACATAAGCACACGTAGTTAAAAAAATTCAAAATTTTTGAGTAGGATTCATTTAAGAAGAAAAAAATCTGGAACAAGTGGAAATAAGATAAACTATCATTTTGCATTAAAATATTACTAATTTGGATTAATCAATTATTCAGGGATGCTCTAAATACAATAAATATTCATATTTTGTATGTGAAACATGTGTACCCAAATGTGCTTGTTTCTAAAAAGATACCACTTTGTCGCTTTTTGATAAGTTTCATATCTAAATGAATCTTCATGGTATTAGCGCTTTATCAGCAATCGAAAAAGTGGTACTAAAAACTATCACAAATATACTGAATCATTTACTGACAAGTCGACCCGTTCACAATTTTAAACATAATGGAAACTGGCAACTCATATTTTATTTAATAGTTCGTTGGAAGGAAATCAAACGCGTTCAGCGTGTATTGATGGACCGTGGTGATATTCAGAATGAAAATTCCCATATTACTGACGCACCATTTGATGTCATATTTAATGCCGAGTCGTGGCGAGAAAATCAATTTCCTGCTTCGTCGCTGGCAACATTGTTGCTATATTATTAACTGAATAAGTTCAAAAGCCAGTTAAATGCACAGTGATTTTATGTCAGAACATACTCCGAGAGGCTTTAAATACGTTTGAACGGGCAATTCTTGTATGTGTTGGGTTTTTGGGGGTGAAACGCGAGTTTTCAAGTTCTTCAAGCGTTGCCCAGGTAGGTGCCTACTGTAATTGTACAACCACTTTTATAATGAGACTATTTGAGTCTATTTGAAACTTATTATAATTATGTTACTTTATTCAAGTTTAACACAATAAAAATGCATTAACATAAAACTTTTAAATTAACAACAAGTTGAATTGGTCGTTGTAAAATAAATATTTCTGACGTAAATATATTCCGTGCGTAATCCTATTAGTGCGGCGCAGTGTCACTGATGTAATCCGTTGGTTGATTGAAGATTAAAGAGAATTTCCAACAAGTTTCGTTTGTTTTCGTTAAAAACGAAACGCAGCACGAATTTTAAAAGCAAATAAATTTTAGTAGTCAGTTAGTAATTTTATTTCAAAGGACAGCATAATTAAAGCATTTGTTAAAGAATATGTAAGTAATTTCTTATTTAAATGCATTTTCACTCATAAATTGATATTACGTATCAAATATAACTAAAAAGGAAATGGAAAGTGTGCAGATGTTTAATGATAAGCTAAGCTACGAATAAGGAAATAAAAAAGGTAAGTATAACAAAAGTTTATAAAAAAACTAGCTATTCCCGGCTTCGCCCGCGTATTACTAAACGTAATTTTCAACCTTCTACAAAGAAGGAGGTTCTCAGTTAAACCCGTATATTTGTATGCACATATGTATGTTTGTCCGCTATCATCTCGCGTTTGGCTGAACCGATTTAAATGGAATGGACGGTTTTCGGAAAAGTGATCAAAGTGAAAAAATCAAGTTGGCGGCTGTTTCTCAATTTTGACCTCTGATTTGTTATAAAGAACCTCTCGAAACATTTATATGTATCCTACCGAGTTTAATCACGAACAAAACTCTAGTAATTCAAGATGGTGGCCGTTGATGGTGGCGTTGGTCGTTCGTTAGAAAGAACCTTTCGGATCCTCGGATATCGATTTTCATCACGAACAGATCATAACTGAAGAAATTATTTTGAATAAAATAGTCCCCCCCCCTTCGAAGATATACCATTTCACCCCTTTAGGAGGTGATTATTGAAAAATCCTTCCTTAATGCACCCCTTCTTCTTGTAAGAAATCTACGTGAATTAAACATAAAAACCACACCTAAGTATATTGATATTTTGAGATTTAAACCCCATCGCACCCCGACAGAGAAGGTACTATCTCACGTCCGCCTCTTTGGATTTTAAAATCGTCGTTATTTTCGAAATTAGCAACCCGATAAACCATAAAAATGATACCCATGTTGATTTTTTACCTTTTCACCCCTTTTCCCCCTTTTAGGGGTTGAAATCTCAAAAAACTTGAAACACGTGTTAACTCATTTATCTTTGTAAA
This sequence comes from Lathronympha strigana, assembly GCA_949128165.1. Taxonomy (NCBI): domain Eukaryota; kingdom Metazoa; phylum Arthropoda; class Insecta; order Lepidoptera; family Tortricidae; genus Lathronympha; species Lathronympha strigana. Next base: position 17,985,238 of record OX421917.1, on the reverse strand, counting down.
TACTCCTGTAAAGTTTCTAATAGCCCCCCCAAATCACCCCCTTAGCGGTCGAGTTTTAAAAAATTATTTCTTAGTGCACCTCTAGACTTTATAAGGCACCTACGTGCCAAGTTTGGAATCTCTAGGACCAGCGGTTTGGGCTATGCGTTGATATGTCAGTCAGTCAGTCAGTCATTCAGTTTCTTCTTTTATATATATAGATAAATAGGTAGGTAGGTACATTACTGAAATTAATAAAGCCCTTTTGGAAGGTCCCGAATCTCCCGAATGACGATCGTAAAGGTTACAACTTGATAAAAAAAAAACCAAAATAAGGAGTGAAGGCTGAAAAAGATGAATCAATAGGCGGTCTAAGTACGAAGTAGGCGGTAAGTTACACAGTTCCTACGTCTCCAATTCTATTTTTGTCTTCTGGGTAAGAAATTGCACATACATTATTAATCGTATTTACGACACCTTTCAATAACCCCATCAAGTCCGAATCGAAAACACTTTGCATTTACGACCGCCTTTTTGTGTGAGGTCCGTAAAACCCGAGTTTAGTGTGAGCCCAACAAATTTTATATGCCCCTATTACGCGTAAGAGCATACTGTTATATTTTTTTACGGTGTACTGTGGACATTCCGTGGGATAGGGGCGCAGACTACTTGAGCGCTAGATGGAGCATACATACATTTAAAATTATGGATTCACTTGTCCTAAATTGTCAGTCACCGCTGAAATACGTAGTAAGCATAGTAATTTTACTGCCTTCTACACTAAGTCTAGAGAAGAAATTAGCGTAGACCCTAGCCCAGGCTAGACAAGTAAGTCGGTACGCCATCATAATTTATTTTTTAAATATTTATTACAAACTAAAGCAATTTAACCATTATTATCACGTTGGTTTTTTCGAAAAACTTTCACGAAATCATCCCAACAGTTGTCGAAATATAAAAATTACACATTTTTAGCATTATTCTTAAACATTGCCCATGAAAATTAATTATTCAGAAACACAAACGGGGCACTGTAAGACATACATTAGTACAGGACATAATTTGAAATAAAAATTTATATTGCACACTATCAGCTCACAGCTGACACTTGGGTAAGTCTGAGCTGTAGGATGGGCAGAACGCCCCTAAAACGTTTAAAATAAGAAAGGATTGCATATACTTAGGAAATTTCGGACGGTTGCCGTGATCGGGTAGCCCAGTGGTTAGGGCGTCTGCCGCGAAAGCAGGAGGTCGCTGGTTCGTTCCCAGCCCTGCTCACCAGGGACCTTGGTCACTTTTTCTGTAGTATATGACAACTCTTTCAATTTATAAATTTGTCTAAGTTATCATTTTGTATACAATTCATTGCTTCTATTTTTCATAAGTCCATCCACAATGGAGCTTATTTTCCGGTACCTAACATTGCCAAAGTACTGCACATTGCCACTATAGTTTTCATGCATTTGCATTTGCATCATGAATGAATGAATGAATGATGATTTATTTGAAACACACAACACAACGATGTTACAACTTGCTTAAAACTAGTTAGGAATGTATATAAAATTTAACAAACGTTGAGGGTGGTCTCAAAAAGGAGTCCACTCAGCATGTGCCGAAGCCTGAGAGGCCACGACGCTGGTTTTCAGTGAATCCATTTAACATTTACATAAACATTACAGAACAGAACAACAATAACAAATAACACCAAATTAAAAACAGAATAGTTTTACAGCAAATCAACATTAACAAAAGAACTGCGATAAATATTTACATAAACTAAATAAATTACGCGTTTCAAATGTTTGTATAATGTAGTTTGAATAAATAATATATAAATATGTATAGAATATATAAATGTATATTTTCAATCGACGGCTAATTAGAGGACGTTTGTTCCGTAAGCAGATGAGTTTTCATTTTGTTTTTAAAAAAGCCACTGTACCTGAGTTACGTATTGGAGGAGGAATGTTGTTCCAGCATCGTGTGGCAGCGTACCTAAAACTTCCACGAAAACTAGCCATTCATCATGTATTATATTTTATGCTCGTTATGTAGCACTCAATCTTTTACTTAGGTAACAACGTCGTATTGTTAGATTGCACCATAAACAATGTATTAATTAGCTAAATAACGAAAAAGAACGTAATAATTATGTTATTTTTGTATTGAGAAAATATCGGTATTCGATCCCTGGTTAAAACGAGCCGCGAAGGTGACAACACCACTTACGTAACGAAACAAGTCACGCCTATTGTGATAAAAATACGTGAGTTTCACCTAACCGTAGCTGACCGTAGTAAACCGTAGTTTCTCACGATAGTCAATGCGATAATATTTTTAACTTGTTAGATCCATGGAATCATTTTAAAAAGAAAGTTTTCCATGTGTTATAACACATTGAACATTCTTACAATACTGATCTAAGAGTTTAATCCATAGTATTTTAGTTCTGTAGAACAAATCAGATTTGGGAATCGTATATGTTGTATGGAAAAATAAAAATATATAATATCACTTAGGTCTATGACGTTGCTGTTTTATAGAATAATTAGGGAGCACTCAACCGTTACATTTCATAAATGCTCATAAATACAGAGTCTAAGAAACGTAGTCTATGGTTAAGGGCAACCTGACCCTATGAGACAATACGTAAAGACTGTTGCATAATTTAAGGGGAAAATGTGAGGGTTTGGAAGTTTTGAAAGAAACACAAGAGCTTGAATGATACTTAAGATTGGAAGTGTGTAGGATGCTTTTAAGCGTGCCGTTTTTATGGAGGATTTTGTTTCTTTTACTTTCAATGAGATGAAAATTAACCGATATTTGAATCAGAATCAGAATCAGAATCAGAATGATTTGAACAAACACAATAGGCTGAAAATAGGTAAGTAAAATATTAAAAATATTATATATTCGTTAATTGTTTCCTTGAACAATAAAATAATGTAAATTACTGACTATTAATAAACGAAATTAAAAATAAAAATATACCTATAAAATATTATATGAACCTTTATTTTCTTTTTTAGGTTAGGTGTTTATAATATGATTATAAAAGTAAAATATAAAAACACACAAAAACAATACAAAATACATATAAACATATTATAAAAAACCTAACTTAGAGTGCCGCCGGCAACGGGGCAGAGCCCAGAAGGCCTACCACGAACCACGAACGAAGTTTCACCTCTCTGTCGCACTTGAGTGAGAAATCTCAAGTGCGAAAGGGAGGCATACTTTCGTTCGCGGTTCGTGGTAGGCGCTCAGGCTGGCGGTGGTTAGGACCGCAGAGAAACGAACCGCCGGACTATACGCGCCGTGTCCAGGATTACCGCCTTCTGTATCTGACTCTTGATATAATATTATATTAATATTACATTAACTTAATTTATTTTCATTCTAAGGTTAGGTTTTATAATATGGTTAGGTACAAAAAACAAAAGCATATAGAAAAACAATACAAAATACATATCAACATATTATAAAAACCTAAGAACCTCTATATTATATTACTATTTAATGATTGAAAAGTAATCCTATAATATATTGTTCTCCCAATCAAACCCAGTCTTGTATAATAAGAAAGAAAAATGCATACCTACATATCATTGAAACAAACACTGTATAAAAGATCGAAAAGCTTGGGGTTTAAGTGCAATCCTTAGGTACTATTTAAAAACATAAAAAAATTCAGTACCAAACACAAATCAGAGCACCCCTTAAATATCAATGTGAAAATCAAACAACTATTTTAAACTTTCTACAAAATAATTGTCACATTTCGCTCAAAATTCAGCCAAGAGAAATGGAACCCGTGCACCAATTAATACTTGCCTACGGCAAGTGTCCTATACTGTAATATTAATGTGCATAGCTTTTGTTCACAGTATGCTACTAATTTTGAGGTTTCACATACATACATAAAAGCTCACGTCTGGATTCCTATTATGTGCATCCAACCCCAAGTAGACGGTTTTGGACCGGAGTTAGCTGACCCCAAACATGCACTCCTTGGTAGATGGCTCTTAGAAAATGCTGATATAAAGCATCTCGCGCCGGTGGAATGTGTTAAATCTGCCTGTCTCTTTTCGTTAATATATACTTTCGAAACTCATTAACTGAAGTGTATGAAGCTAAAACATTAATAATGATATTCAGTTTTCTTAGTAACTATGTATAGTTTTTGAAAAATATAGTTTTCGACTAGGCGTGGCAAAGTAGAACTTTCCCGCTCCTACTAAATGACAGTTGGCTCAGGCTTGGTCAGGTGCCAAGTGTCACCGCATAGTCACAAAGTGCAAGGTTCCCATACAACATTGTGCAATAGAACCCCCGACTAAAACCAGCGGTTAGAAAGTAGTAGAATGTTAACCAAGGGTTGAAAATGATCCAGTCCATCCGAGATATGTAGGCGCTCAAAAGATATCGTAAATTTTTTCCACCCTAGGATGGGAATAGCGAATTTTTACCCGGCTAGGTACTCACGTAGCTCACGAAAATCACACTTTCCAAACAGGAGAGGTCAAAAGTGTTTTTACTTTCAAGCTAGGAGAAAAGAGAAGTACCTACACTATTCTGTCCGAGGACCTTAATTTAACCATTGCGCGTTTTCTAATGTCATCGTGTTGTTTGCGTATAATGGCGTGATTGTTTGTTGTTAGTGTTATTTATTTACCTACCTAATAAGTGGTGTGAAAAGCACTTGGCAAATTATTTTTTATTTTCGTCTTGGGTGGGAATTGAACTTCTCTCACAATGTCTCACGATGTTAATTCAACATTTAGATAGAGCGAAATAATCTACTATTATTACACCACACCTTTCACAAAATCAATAGATACGACTAATCGTTTTGAAGTCCCTCCCCAATCATTACCAATAAAGGGGTCGTCTAACTCTTAAACTCGTTTTTCTCCTTTAGATTTAGTCTTCATTTAGTCTTCTCATTGTGAACCACCCTTATAGCGCGCGCGAGCTCCCCATTAGTCTCAATAAGCAACTGGGGAGGCATTTAACGTTTTTAAATGTGGTGTTGATTCCAATTGTATACATAAAAACACCGGTTATATCGGTCTGCCGATTGAGCCAACGTTTTTTTAGATCACTTTACTGCAGATTAGTCTTAGTAAGTGACAGTGTCATGTCGATTTAATTGTAACAAATAAAGACTAACGAACAACAAAAACTGTTATTTTCCTGAAAAATAAGTCGGTCGGTCGTATTCAGTATATTTCAGTGTGTGTTTCGTTTGCAAACGATACCAAATTTATTTAAACTTTCACGATTTTCACACATAATTGATTGATTGAATTGATTGATTGTTATTGTAATTTATAATGTGATACCAAATTTCTTGGAAAGAAAGGAAATCACCACTAATAATGTGCTATTATACGAGTATAAGGTAATAACAAATTAGTCACGGATATTTTAAGAGATAATACATTGTATTAAAACAATTAACTTTAAACTATAATTAAGGAACCTTTGTATATATTTTTTTTGTTTTCATTTATCGAACAAAAATAATAATATAATTACTATTTAAAACGAGATATTTACCATGTACATTTGTTTTAATGAGCTCCCGAATCAGCAAGCGAAGCAAATCAGTTACACCGTGAACATGGCACTTGTAACAGTGCCGAAATATCGGGAGCTCATTAAAACAAATGTACATGGTAAATATCTCGTTTTAAATAGTAATTATAGTGTAAATGACCATGTTAGCTTAAAATCTTATAAAAATAATAATTATAATTCCGTCTAAAAATAATCACCATGTGCAAATTTAACTGACAAGATGTTTAGCATGACGTTGACAATCGAGTATTTGATTTGACGTTAAGTGGCCAGTTAGATGTTAGGTAAAAGAGGTACTAAAATAATTATGTTCAATGAGTACTCATTTAATAATCACAATAACAGGGTGTTTGAACGTTGCAAATTTGTTTCCTAGTTTTCTCCAAAAAAACATAACAAAACTTATGATGTTTCATACCTAAATGTACTCCGAAAACCGAGTACTATCAGCGGTAAAAAAATATCCGTGACTAAATTGTTAGCACCTTATATAGTTTAGTTTAGCACATTGTAAATGGTGGTAACTTGGAACTCCACTTGCCGATTAAGAGGTACGAGTACCTACTTATAGTAGGTAAGTCTTACGGTAGTTGTTGCTAAGCGCCCCTCTTTGGCGCATACGAGGAATATGGTGAAGAAATTCGGGGCCGCGGGTGTGATCTCGGTAGCTCGTGTATCCCAGAGTCGCGGGTTCGCGTCCCGCCCGAGCTCATGATTTTTTCCAAAATCTCTTCTTTCTAATTATGTACTTATGTTGTTTCTAAAATGCAGAACGCATAATGTTATTTTAGTTGTTGGTTATGCAATTTCAGGTATTTTTTGTAATTTACTTTTCTCTAAGTCCCTATGATTAATCCTACACATACCTATCGATCTATATTGATTAAACCTCTCTTGCATATTAAAAGTATTATTTATTCTATTAGTATCATTGTTCAAAACAATTTATTGCGAAACAATTCAAACTACGGAACAAACCAAATTATACAATTTTTAAGCACGAATCAATTCATTTATTATTTTTTAATAAATATTTGTACCTAAATATATATTTATTAAAAAATCCCACAAAATAAATAAAATAATCCAATTCATAATACCTTATCCGCAACACAGGCTTCGTCATATGCATACAAGTGCATGTCATATACCTATTATTCAAATCAATATCACATATCTAGAACCCGAATGCCACTCTAAAAGTCGTACCTAGTCGCATTAATCAGCCCATGCACTAATTGTTTCCTTTAATTTGCCATCCAGATTAAATTGCAATACATTAACCAACGGACGAAGCAATTCAGGCAAACATTTCACTTACGTGTTTTTTTTTTCGTGAGTGTTTGTTTTTTTATTTTGTTCTTTAAACTGGATTAGTTCCGTTTGTTTGCAAAACATTTAAAAGGGTAAAGTGTGGATTTAGAGTACAGTGATGGTCTTAGTCATAATATTATTATTCAAAATATTGATTTAAAATCTGTAAAATAAATATTATGTATGTATGTATGATATGTATGTATGATGGAATAATGTGGCATTTTGATGAAAACACGTACTATCGCAACTTTTCTGCAATATATCTTGTACATTTTGTCGCCATAGTCTAATAAAATCACACTCACCAAAACTCTTTTTCACTACCTACCTTTTCCAAAAACTCATATCTCTCAGCAAGATGACGTACCCCGTCCTACATCCACTTTAGGTACCATCGCCATTTGACTGACCATTTGTGATCTCTATTTCGACGGCTTAAGGCCTACGGATAGTCAGTTAAAGGTGTTTATGTTCATACTCGCCCTAACGTATCTCATGGGCCCTCATTTCCAATTCAAAGCAGCTATCATTCCCACACAACTGTGAGGTAATGACACCACGTTTTAAGTTTCCGTGAGGGAAATTGCAGTTTTTTGACTGATAGCTGACCTAGAAAGTTTTTGGTGTGAAAGTTTTCGTAAATTACGTATTTAAATTTTAGGGTTACGTTTTTCAAATGGAGGTATGTAGCTGTATAGGTGGAAATGTTAGACGGAAAGGTACGGAAATAGGTACGTTATATGCAGAGCCGCAAAACCCCATACCATCCTGTGGCATACTATCATGATTAATTAGTGGCGCCTGACAGCTTCTCAGCGGTGAGTGTAAAAGTGGATGGCCAGAGCAATAAAGGGGTTGTAAAATCAACTGAAGGTCATGAAGGTGTGCAATTTATAGAGCTCTCGAGTTTAGTGTTATAATCAACACTGAATTGTATATATAATTTTCTTCGTGAAATAAATGAACTAAACTAATAGTTACTATTTAATTTGAATATAACATTGCCAGTCGTTTTAATTAGGGGAAAAGTAGTGCCTAGTGACGTCCAGGGTTCGGTAAAAAGTGCCCAAGTCATCTCATTTATAGAGGTCTGGGCCTATTGCATTACAGGTAGACCTTCAAAATCATGAGTGCAAAATACAGGCGCAAATATTTAGTCGATCAACCCGCCAAGCCACGACAAAGAGCAGGTATCACACCCACTGCTGAACAGCTGCTAGGCGCCGAGATAAATTAATAATGATAGTAAGTCACACTAGCTAGAGGGTCGGGCTCTATAAATTGTAGACTTATTTCCGTAGCTCTTAGACTATTGTGAGTTAAAGCTTAATTTGATTCGTAAAGCCTAAAGTCGCAAATTATTTCAAATTCAAATTTCAAATTATTTTATTTCGTAAGAATATACATTAGTCTTTACGATCCATAGACCGTGAATGCGGATTCTTACAACAGTGCTCATAACTAGTGAAGAAAACACTACAACAAGCATACATTTTGTTGAGTCCTTAAGAATTGCAAGTCTTCACGCCTCGAGCCTTAACTCGAAATTAGCTTTCATGTCACTAAAATGGGCAATCTATTTTGGCTTACATTTACTTGTTTTAGGATACAGCTATATAATTATGGCTGCTACTTACGATTTCATAACCAAAGGAAATCGAATCGTATTGAACGCCTCCAAATGTATAGTACCTACTTAGTGTAATATCTTGTGTCGGTAATGATTTTGTAGTTCCAAATTTAATTATGTATTTTGTACAAAGTATTTGGATTTGCAAAGTATTCGTTTTCTAGAATTAAGAATATTTTTCTTATCACGTTTATGGTCATCAAAAATATAACTAAGCATTTTAAAGAACAACAAAAAAATTAAATTTTATAGCTTTTAATTTTTTAAAGTACTAACGTTGGATAGTTATCAAGACATTTTGCAAAGTTCTACCCCTAATGGGGTAAAATAAACGAATAAGAAATCCAGATGCCTAGACTAAACTAACCCGGAGATAAGCTATCTAATTCCATACAATGTAACACTTAACTCCGGGTGGCACAAGTGGCCCAGTTATTTTCGAAGTTTAAAAATAGGTGATACGTACCTATTGTATATAACCTCAGAGTTTCTATAAGTTTTTTTCTGTAAAAAATACGCATGCATCTAATTTAGTGTAAACAATGAGCGGGACATTGGTTCTGGAGTAAACATATTTCCCGGGGCACTGGCTACCCGCCAAGATGTATTGATTTTACACGAGGAAGCACTTTCCTTTCCCGCTAATGGTTGTAGTACTTGATTGAGAATCATTAATATTTAGTTTCTGTTACGGTGTTCAGTAAGGATCAAATATGACCAGTTTAAATTGTATAAATAAACAGGAAGCATGAATTGATTATGTATAACTTCTTTATTGAAATAACACAGTTTAAATTGTTATCCTTGTATTTGTAATAATAATATTCCGCAACTAAAGCCGCAAAAATATCTGTTTCTCTTATTTGTACAGCCATTAGTTTTGCGACCTTTATAGCGGAAGATACTAGAAGACAGACGAAAACGGTGGTGAAAACGGACGGTGGATAAATTGTAGATTGTGTTGCAAAGGATCAAAATGATATATTCCCGGCGTGAGCGTATTCACATTCACAATTTGAAATAAAGCGATGGATTTTACAATAGAATCCCGAACATAGTGAGGTATTCTAAAGTAGAATCCTGAACGTAATGAGAGATTCAAGAGTTAACTAACGCCCAAGATGGAAATAATTTTGATACCGTGTGACACATCCTGATTTTCACACCAATTAATTCCAAGGTTAATGCCCATAAAAATGAGTAGTCCTTGAACAGAAAAGTACCGCTTTGATCCCGCCCAGCAGGGACGAAAAGTGCCACTTTGATCCCTCCTCGCTTGAACAGGAAAAACCCTGTTATGAATAGGTGGTGTGAAAAATATGTTCCCATTGTATATCTATATCCTTCACGATGCATTAGGTGAATGAAAAACACAGATCGATATTTTCGTTCATTCGTAGGTCATTTCTTTCACACTTATGACATAGGGGAACTGTGTATAAGATGGGGACGCTAAGGTTAAACAGAAAAAATACGGAGTTTTTGAAGTAGCATATTTATTATTTATTTATGGCACATACATAATTTAATCAAGTTTAATTTGGCACAAGTTTTAACGAGATCTATAATCACAGGATCTGAGGAAAAAAAAAATTGCAAAAAAGTAGAAAAACATCATCAAGGGGTACACCCCATCTTGTCGCCATTTGATGTCCTCGTCTTAACGAGTCACCGTCACCGTCTTGCCTCCACTTGCGGCTGCACTCCAGCAGTTTTGATTTGCTTTCCCTGTTTACTCCTCCTCACAGGAAAAACTACTCAAAACTTCTTCTGGGTCGTCGTACACCGGCACAAGCACTTTCTTGGCACTGGACCCAATTTTCCGATGACTTTGAGTAGGAATGGTTCTTATCATTGTAATAGATAGTAGATACACACAGTATCCTCTTGCGTCGTTTTCTTTTGTTTGCCCTTTCCTTTGCCTTTGCTATTGCTCTTGCCTTTTGCTTTCGGATTTTTAGCCACTCTTTTATAGCTGGCGGATTTTCTTTCTTGCGGTCTTCCAAATCACGTTTGTAAGGCGTAAAAGTAATAACTGCCGCCTACCACTCTTACCTCTTCTGTATTGCTTCCTTGATTGGTTTGTTTCTGCTACTGCTGGAATCGGGATAATATCATGGGGAGAGGCATTTTGGAAATGAGACGTTAGATTGCGGCAAGCTGCTCGAAGAGAAATGACTTCAGTAGTAGAATATAAACTCGAAGCCACAGGCGACGATGTGGCTGGCAGGGCTGGCTGATGACTCGAAATTTGAGTGCTCGGTGTAGTGAACAAAAAATGAAGTACCCAACAAGCATTTACAAGCAAAAACCTTCACAAAGTTACATGAGGCAAGATGGGACAATACCCCGTCTTACCTCAAACGGTTTGCCCCGTCTTGTCCCGACCACCAATTGTGCAAAAAAATAATATTATTAAATCACACGTCAATATTCAAGTATCAAGCCATACATAACAAGTCACTCAATAAAATCTTAAATGTGGTTATAAATCAACAATGAACACAGGCTACTTACAATTTTATGTGCATATCTCTAGGCTTCAAAAATTAGATCGCCACCACACGAAAACACGTTTCGACCTGTAGCTCCGATACGCATGCACGCTTGCTCACTGTCGCCACCGCACTAATGGCGGCTTGTAAATGGCGCCCTGTGGGCGGATGTATTACGTTTGTGTGGTATCTAGTCTAGTTTAACGTATGAGTGCGTGCGTGGTCCCATCATGCCCCGCGTCCCCATCTTATACACAGTTCCCCTACTCATTTCTTCTACAAGTAAATGTCCATGCTGCTGTTTCCTTTTTCTTGGTTTGCGTCAAAGTCAAAGTACTCACAGCTTATTTACACAAACTAGGCTTTAAAATATAATGTTGCAAAAGTTAAATATTTATTCATTATCGCCCGCATACTCGTAGTTTCTATGCACCCTATAATTACCCATCTCGTGAGCCTTTGGCAAGGCGCGGCGGCACAAAAAAAATGTTTTAAAAGTGCTTTTTAAAACATAATTTTCGCTGCTGAAGGTGTGGGTGGAATTAATTATCACAAGAACTTCATTACTGGAGCTCATTGAGGGCTCAAAGGATAATTTGGTGATTTAATTGGATACTTTCAGTAGCTATAGGTACGGTCATACAAACATTCTATGTAAGGGGGGAGGGGGGGGGGGGGGCTCACTTAACTCTGCAGCTGACTGTACATGCGGGTGTCATATGTTCGAATATTCTGGAATCCCTGAAAAGAGGCCTTTGTCCAGCAGTGATCGTCTGTTGGTAAATAACATGACCTGCTTAGAATGCATTTATTTTGTGAGGTTAATATGATGTTTTATCACGTTAATAATTACATGGGCAGTTATAATGTATCAATTCATTCATAAATTGCCCATGTACTTTTAAACACGTGTGTGTGTATTCAAACGTGGTTCACATAATAGAAGTCTAATTCTATAAGAGTCTTCGTTATAGTTTAAATCCGATTACAAATCTGAAACTAAGTCAAAAACAGATTTATAGTCAGTGTGCCAGTGTGACTGGTCTCAGTCGTATTAATCATTTTGACGAGATTCGTCGATTGGTTTAAGACCCATCGACGATGCCGCCGTTATTTGAGTAATTAACTGGAGTTCTGGGGTAAAAAGGGTAAGCAGTTTTGTGGACAATCCATTTATTGACAGCCTTGTTTGCAGTACGACATAACAATACACTATGTTGCACACCTCAACAGGAATCGGTTTGCTGTATGTGTTACAGCAAACTAAAAAGGTTAAAGTTACTACATTCACGAAATAATTGCGGCACAAAATAGAATTTGTTGGGTCACCGTTCTTCGCTCCCAAATATCTCATGAGCGATGGCAGTGGCAACTCAAACTGAAGTATCTAGTATTAAGAACCAGACCCTATCTAAGGAGGGCGTGCCTATGCACGCATTGTCAGCAACTTCTATAAGTTGCTGACAATGCTTTGAGTCTTTATTTTTGTTGTCCAGTGTTGTGTTTGTTTGTCGATCCTATTATTTGAAAGATGTTTAGTACCTACTGTAATTTTGCCTACACGATTTTTTCTTCAAATGCATAATCCGTTAAATTAAAATAGGAAACAAGTCAATATTAAATAGAAAAACAAGAAAAAACAAAAGAAATAATAATTTTAAATAAGCTAATCAGCACAAACTGAAACAATAGGAAAAATATTTTAGTTATTTAACAAAATAATAAATTTTAGAGGTTCAGGAACGTTACCCAATAAAAAGATAATCGATATATACATTCTGGAAGAAACACGCTATAAAAACAAAGAAATCTAAAATATAGTCTGACCACCGAAACTTAATACTTTAACAGTATAACAAAAAAAACTATGTTCATCCTTTTTTTCGAGGTGATAATACCTACTAGCGTAAGAAAAAGATAGTATGATGCTCCATGGCTACTGTTACTGCGTTCATTCGGTAATTCCGGGCATATATCGGCACCAATCCACACCAATCGGCACCAATGAGGTAGAGCCTACGTAGACGTTAATACTGATTTAATAGTTGCTGTACTTACTGATCTAAATAATAATTGCACGGACACTTCCGGTGATCCGTGTCGCCGATGTACGAAGGCCTCCGCTAGCTCCTGTTTCGTGTAAAGATATTATTTCACCAATTTCATCTGAAAACCTGTAACTTTTGCTATCTACTGTAAATAGCAAATGATACAGGTTTTCAGATGAAATTGGTGAAATAACATCTTCACTATTCGAGTTTATTACTGTATTTTCATTGTGGCGTTTATAGCCACGACACTTTAACCCATCCTAAACGCGATTGAAGTTTTGCTTTTCATACTTGTAATTTCCTACAATTTTGACTGAGTTGTAAAACTTATTTCTAAAATCGTGGTAGGTCCGCGCAAAGGCTAGTAGATTACGTAATAATTTGTAACTGATGATAACCGTGCCATTTCTCATGTCAAACTATTTATTGCATGTAAGAATTAGGTTACATTTGATGGTAATGGTGAAACTTTACCTTTCAAGTTTCAAGTTTCAAAATCTTTAATGTGTAATCTTTTCAGATGTATGTACATTTATTTCCATACTATTATTTATTATTGCCTACAATTTACTTAACACGAAAAGACTTACAACTATTATAGTCTGGATATTCATTAATGCTTAAAACATTTTTCAATTAGCCATACCGATATTTAAGAGAAATATTTAAAAAAAAATCTGGCAATTCATTATACCTAAATTGTAATACATAAATAATGCATGAGTTTTTAACAGTAAATGTCAGTCTAATATATGGTTTAGATAATTTGTATTTATAACCAGATCTAATCCTATGAATTGATACGAGTATCAATGAAGGATATTTATGTTTGTGAACGAAACGCAAACCTCATAAATATAAACTGGGGAATGTAAGGATATTATTTCGTATGAAGTATAGACGGCATGAAGATTTTTGATTCATTGAAAATATGGCTTTCATGCATTGATGTTGCAGACTGAATATGTTCTGTTTGTCAGTCCAATTGCCCCATATTACCACACCATATCTCAAAATAGAGGCCAACCTCGGCTTTACCTAGATTTACTTTCAAAGTAGAATATTATTGGGCTCTGTATTTCAAATTGGACAGAGTAGGTAGATTCCACATTATGTTAGCACAAACATTAGAAATTCTCTTAGAGTTGCAAATTAGCCTATAGCAAAGATCGCTTTTTACATTCAGAAGTGTTTAAAGTATCATACTCAGGTACCATTTACAATATAATCAATAAATATGTTGTTTGGCAGATGTATGGACATACGTATATAGAGGATAGGCGGGGCCTATGGCGACGCGGTCTATCAACCACCTGGGACCAATTTTTTTAAGTAAAAATCCTGTTAATTTTTTTAACTATAAATGTAGGTATGTAGGTAATGTGCTGTTATCCTATGCTTTAAATTTCACTTCGCCATAGGCGATTAAAAATATCTAAATATTGTGAGTAACCGATTAAAATAAATACAAACATATTTTTCTGAACCATTCAGCCAATACTAAATAAAACAAACAAAATCGGAAATAGAACAAAATCTGAAACTGTTTTCAACTGCAAATATTGGTAAAAGTCCTAAAACACACAAAACAAACTAAAACCGATAGTTACTGTTATTTTAGTACTCCCGATTTAAAACAAAATATTATACAATGTATATATATATACCCGCCCACGCTTTTAAACTAACGATTGAATTTACCGAAAGCTTCAATTATTTTAGTGTTAAAATAATCCATCCCAAATTATAATAACATAACCCAAAACGATGAATAACGCTCACACTGGCAACCGAATCAGTGAAATCCCCAATTACCTGAAGACCGGCGTTTGGACACAACAAAATGCAGATAAGATTCATACAAAGGGTGGACCGGTCTTACGACGTCGTTTGGGTCCTGCGCATTATGCTCTCGTGTGGGATACTGTTACACCGATAACTTTGTATATTTAAGTAGCATATAATTAGCATACATTGTATGTTATAATGTAGGTTAAATCGGACGCTGTAATTCTAAAATACTTGTAAGCTGAACTTTTTAAATACGTAAATCACGAGTATAAAAATAAAATCTAAACTCAAGGTATGCAGAATTAATTGGTTCTTAATATATATAACTTAAAGTTTGAGAATGATAACTAAAACTGTAGGTAGGGCCTATACATAGTTTTAACGTAAGGTCCTACAGTGGTGTTGAATAGAAATAAGGAATAATGTAAAAAACGCTTTTCAAGAACAAACATAGTATGTCAGCAGTGATTACGCTTTTTTCACACTATTTGCATAAATATATTATTAAAATGATTTTTATTAACATTTCACCTAAAATAAATTTCATTAAAAATAGACGATTTTGTGGCAAATGCTACCCAATTTTTTTTTAATCGACTAAATCTATCTCGTCATTAAAAACACTTTTTTAGTGATAGATGAACATTAATACTTTAATATCGATCATTCTGTACTTTGAATGAATTTCATTAACATGAGGTTTTGTGTCAAATGCGATCAAAGGTTTTCTTTTAATTAATTTTTATTCCTCAATATTTATCTCGTCATTAAAACACTATTGTTTTACATTATCATAAACCAAAACGGGTCTGTCGCGAATATACCTTTATTTACCGACTTATTATGTGTTAATTATAATGTGTACAAAACGCGAAAGTTGAAAGTGTTATTTATATCGGGTAAGTAATAGAACGTATACAAACCTATAATTTATTGCTCAGAATTATATAAATACAATTAGTATAATTTTGAATGGCATAACGTGCATTTAATATAACGTGCGATACGAATAACAATGAATTCTATAATTTTATATTGTATAATGTACTTTACATATAATATTGTTTATGATAAGTAGGGAAATGTATAACATTGGAATAATATAATATACAAAACGAATATCAGACAATAAATATAAGCGCCTACCTGTTTTAAGATGCAATTACGACGATAGCATGGATAGTTGCTCAATAAAATGTTTTTCTAGTTATGTGTGGGTAAGAAGACAAATTATATTCACTCTTAAAATTTTTTATATATAAACAATATATATAATTTAAACTTTCGTGAGACATATTGATTGAGGTGATAACACCACTCTGTCTGTCCGACGAGGTCTGCCCGACGCAGACGAAACATGTCACGCCTATTGTGATAAAAATACGTGAGTGTTAACCGTTGCAATTTAATATAAACAATATACTTTGAGTTTGCCGTGATTAGTACGTAATTACGTGTTTTCAAAATTAGAATGGAATACTACAAGTGTGAAACATTTAAAAGTGCTAAGGGAGGGATAAAGTTGTTTATAAATGGTTATAGTTATTGCAAGAACCGACAAGTACATAAATATTACTGGATTTGTGAATTGAGGAATCGAGGGCAGTGTGAGGCTCGAGCCATCACAACAACAAACGGCGAAAGTGATGATCTTCATACAGTTCAAAAGGCAGATGACAACCTGAACGTTTGCCGTGGCAGAAGTATTCCAACAACTATACGTCATACATGGGAATATTTTCGAAGACAACAGACAAACATATCCTTTAGTGTATACATTTTGTAGTCACAAAGACAAAGCAACTTACTTAAAAATGTTTGAAGCCATTTTTGAATACTGTCAAGAAAACGATATTGAAATAACTGTTAAACACGTAATAATGGACTTTGAAATGGCCGCAATACATAGCGTGAAATATTATTTTGATCGTGTTGAATTAAATGGATGTTTTTTCCACCTAGGCGAAATCATCTATAGACGTATTCAACAAAATGGAAAAGCAACTTTATATGGCATTGACAATCAATTTTCCATTGAAATGAAATGTCTTCTAGCCTTGGCGTTTTAGGAGCCGCATGAAATTCCAAAATACTTTAAAATACTTCAAAAAGAATGTTCGTCAGATATCAAAACCATAATAAAACATTTTGGCGAGGATTACGTATTAAATCAACCAATGTTTCCGCCCACTCTATGGAGTATTGCAAGTTTGGAATCACGTGGGTTACCGCGAACTCAAAACAGTGCCGAATCATGGCACCACAGATTTAACCAAATCATCGATAAAGTGCTGCCAGGTTTTGATCATGTGGCTGTATAACTACTGCATGAAAGCATAAAAATATTGGCCGATATAGAAAAATTGAAAAACGGTGAGCCAGGAGCTAAGCGTAAGAAAACATACGAACAACAACAAGTACGAATAAATAATGTGTTAAAACGGAAAGCTGAATATTCCGAATGTGAATTGTTAAAAGCTCTCGCTTCAAACTTGAGTTTAAAAAAATCAACAAAATAACATGAAATGAAAAGTTCTCTTTCAATTTATAAAATAACATGCATTATCCACTGTAATTATTTCAATATAAAATGTATTTTTCATTGTATAATTCTATTTGTTTTTTTATTTCACCAAAAGTTGTTTTCTGTGCATGGTATTGAATACAAAATTTCTAAAAGCTCTCGCTTCAAACTTGAGTTAAAAAAAATAACAAAATAACATGCTATTGTCTTCTGTTACCGCGATTGTTATTCATTGAAATTCGCATTCTCTCAGTCATCATCTTAACCCTGTGAAAACGAGTGCTGTAAAGGGCTCGAAACGTAGGATCATGGTGTTAATAAACGCGATTAATCCGTTCTAAAGTGTTTAATTTCAAAAATAACATGCATTATCCAAAAAATTAATTATTTCAAAATAAAATGTAGGTTTTATTGTATAATTCTATTTGTTTTTTTATTTTACCACAAGTGGTTTTCTGTGCGGGGTCACAGTTCAAACCTAACCTAACCCACTTTTCTGGTAGCAATTTGTTTTTCTCTGAGGGATTACAGTTCTAACCTAACCTAACCTACTTTTCTGACAGTTATTATTAGTTAAGTACTATGATCTTTGAAATTCTAAGCTATCCTATCCAAATAATTTTTCCAATGTTTTGTTCAGATAATTATATGAGATTTTATTAATTATTTTAATTTATATGCGTAATAAATGTTATATTAAATATAGTTAGTTTATATCTATAGTATACCAAACAACGATATGTATATAGAATATTATATTATTTTCATGTTATACTAATTGGAAATATACATTTAGTGCATTATACATAAGATAATTATACTTTTTGAACGTTTATAAACTGAAATTATACCAAAAGTGCGTATTCATTATGATACGCAACCATTTATATCAGTGATAAATAAACATTAATCCTTTCCTAATAATAAAAAGTTGCCATTAAGTTTGTAAAGAGGCTGTAAACTCATAGATACCGATTAGTAGTGACAGGGATTTTAGGATACAATTTAACTCTAAATAAAAAAATTGAGTTATAAAAAATGGTACCTGATCATCGATTCAAAATCGTCGAGTATAGATAGAGGTGTCCCTCATCCATATTTGTTTATTATCAAACCTCGATCAGAGTACGATTGAGCACAATATACATCATTTATGAATTAATACATGAAAATGCTTATTTCCTTACGAAGAAATTATAAAACTTGGGAAAAATACATTATTATTACTAAATTAAATGAAATATATGACAAGCAGCAGCACCTGATGTAATTATTATATTTACACTTAGAATGACCATTAATGTTTTCAGGGTCAACGGTCGGTGCCGAGAAATCGTCTTTAATGTGTAAAGACGATTTCTCGGCACCGACCGTTTAATATTCAATCGAGCTTAAATTAAATAAAAATCGTGTAAAAAATAATGAGAAATAAATACTTGCAAATACTTAAATGATTTTATATGTTTTATAAAACAAATGACACAGCATTTACCAAGAAAAGAGTTGTACAAATCTATTATCTATAAGTGTCTACACTTAAACTATGAATTTATCCTAGATTGACTTGAACAGTACTTTCGAATCGACTTCTGATCGCGGTTTGGTAATACATATTTCCTATATCTTCTAAATATACTGTATTTATTTATAACCTATATTTTCATGAGACCGACAGAATTTTAAATAGAAGAATAATAGCTTGAACCAAATAACCCTCAACTAAGCCCCTATCCCAAATCAAAAGCTTGTCATAGCTGGTCCTAAGATTATAGTCTACAAACCAGCTTTGTTTTAAACTGATGTTTACGAGCCAGGCTTTTCTTGTCTTGGGTGATATTATAAGTACTTTCATTTGTAAATGTCCAATGTTATTTGTAGTAGGTATTAAAATAAAGTGACAGGCTCATTTCTAAGCTAGAACCTAGAATAAATTTAACCCTTTTATTTATTTAAGTACTAAGTTACAAAATTCACACACTATTGAAAAGAAAAGCCAACTTTCGATGTCTTCCTCTCTATTTCAAATTTCGGATTTAACCTTCTGATCGCTCTAAGCCGCTATTAACAGCAAGAAGAACTTTACTTTGCTTCTACGCCTCCTAAGGTAAAAAAAAGGAATTTATTTTTTTAATTATATTAGTAATTATGCTGACCCATCTCCTATCTATTTTTATTAAAAAGATCTAATATTAGAAACGAAGAAGAATGTTGTGAAGTTGAAGAGAACCATCGACTATCAAAAACAATTGTTTATGTCAGGATTCCCATCCCTACACCAAACTGTTGCAAGCTGGCATAAGACATAAAGGCATCGTAGGATTGCGGTGATCCCTGCGGCAAGTCAAGAAGACGTACCTACTCTATCAAACGACAGGCACGCCTTTCCTTGAAATCACAACTTTATTTCTAAAGGCGTACGACTCGGAACGGAAGAGTAGCTTTGCTCAGTGTAGATTTTCCACTGAGCTTCGTCCAAATGTCCTAATTGAAATTTGTACTATCGTAAATGGGACATTCTTCATTTAGTTCTGTGCTTGAATGAAGTGGCAAAGTGGCTCTAGGGACTCGTAGCTCACACGTTTTGTGCTAAGTTTAATAAAAGGATTATGTTTCTGGATTTCTTTTTTTAACTTGCTTTAATTTTAGAAAATATTTGGAGAGATTTAATATGGCAGAAGATGGAATGGTGGAGAAAAGGGAGGTTTTCAAAATGTTATTTCCATTAAAAATCATGCCAAAATATAACGACCAAATATATTTTCGTAATAGTAATATGACGGGTACAGTCGCCATCAAAAGCTTTGGAACTGCTGAGGTACTCACAAATTACTGAACACGACCCTATTGTCAAGGTGTTAGAGCGAGTGTTCAAATTTTGAGAGCACCTCGACAGTTCCGATGTATCTGATAGCGACTGTACCTAATAATGTGCCTCTCCACAATTCTGTACATCAAAAAAACCCAAGATCTCATTAATGTGGTTATGCCGTATGCCATTTTTTCGCGATCAAATACACTCATCAGTCATCATATAGTCTTAGACAAATGATAATTAAATACATGTCACCTACGTTACGTCACCTATATTATCTTCAGAAAATTATAATCTCTAGTTTCCTTTATTCTATTAAAATTAAAATAATCAATGTAGGGACGCATAGTTTCGGTGTGGCATGAGGTCGCCTTATAGCTTGATACTATAAAAGTGGGCGTCCCCTCGATTACAGAGGACGCGGTGATGACGTCATTACGGCGGTTGAAAACAGCGATGGCCCATTTACCTTTTGTATTAACGCGGAGATTACAAATTCAGGTCTGTTACAATCGACCCCCGGCTTGGTTTGGAATGATGGTCATTTTTTGTCGTGTTTTGGTCAATGTTGATGTGAATCACAACGTTTAAAATGTAGTATTTACTGCGTTAGTCAAACATAAAATAAGCTGTACAGAATTTGCTCTATCCACATTTTATTGTTGTGATTCACATATTGAGAATTATTAAAAGTAAAAGCTTTTTTAAATTAAAATTATTATACTATTGAGCTATTATGTTTAAGAACGATGTTGTATATATATGTTGTATATACCAAAAAGCTGCTTTATTATAAGTGATGCGACAAACCGTTCATAAACGATTTTTTAGAAAAATATTGCGTTATTGCAATATATTATAAAAATATATCGTTAAAATATAATTTGTTAATCAAGACCTTTAAAATAAATATTTGCATTATAATGACTAAACACAATCCTATACATGTCTCTTATCTATATGACGGAGTGAGAGAAGGACATATCGGTATATGACGAAGTACTATATAAGTATTATATAGTATTCATGTACCAAAAGCAAACAACAATGCCATTTCTAAGATCAGATCTGTATAGAAAACATTTTATTTCCTCCAGGAAATCTGTTTCATAGCGTCTTTAAACACAATTCTCTATCACTAACGGAAAAATACAAAAGTAAACGGTAAGAAAATACCATAAAAGCATTGTTGTCTTCAATAAAAAGGCGTAGAACAGCGCGTTGAAGAATTAATACCACCATTAAAGCAAGGGATGATGTTATGGCCCCACTGAATGAGTTTTTTACGCTTCGCAGGCAATCGTTGGGGCTCGTTTAGTAGGGGATAGTCGCTTGAAAAGTAATTTATGGTAGTTACTAAACTTTTTTATTTTATTAGGGTAAACTCGCATTGTTTAGTGATACTTCTAATTTGGTGATACTTTACAGAAAAAACATACTTTAAAACTTTTCAATTAGAACGTTGCAAAAAGGTTGTACTTTTTCAGTCAATATATAATTTGAGTTTTCTACCATTTTGCAAAGTATTTTAAGTATTTTTTTCTGTATAGTATCACCGAATAAGAAGTATCACCAAATAGTGCCAGTTTTCCTTACTCTACGATTGCTTGTTTCTGGACATACAACTTAGTGTTATTAAATTAGTAATTAATTAGAGACCTTTGATCCCAAGACTTCAGATTTTGTGAGGCTATGTTTAGATGAAAGGCAAGTCCATGTACTTATAAACTTTTTTACACTATCGTGGTTCTTCTTCGTTTATCACTATTGGAACTCACTCGAAAGTCACCTGGACAAAACACACTCACAGTATCTTCGTGATCACACACAAATGAGCTTAGAGGCGCTTTTATTATTAACAAAAAATCGTGTTAAGACTCCGCGTTCGGTAATTAGAGTTCCGTGTGTTTAGTTAATAAATATATATATTATTTTTTAGGATGAAAAAGGCAATTACGTCAATCGGCTCCGCTTAATTAAAAGTGCTGTGTATTACTAGTTTAGTTGTTAACCTATAATTTATATGTATAAGTTCTTTAATCAAGCTGTTTTCTGGTGACATTCGCATTGGTAGATTCAAACGCGGTTAAAACAAAAAGCAATGTTTCGTCTTGAAACCCATCTTAAGTTGAGTCGTCTGTCAGACGGTTACAGCCAGACTTAAAAACGTATTCACTACGTTACGAAAAAGTCTTGGTTTAACGTTGCAAGTTGCAAGTACCACCTCTGTAGTTAGTACTTTGAAGAATATTGGTCGCCTGTATCATCTTTTCTCACCAGAATAACAGCTTCTTCGTCTTTGACACCCCATTCCTTCTCCAACCTCTTCCCCAGCTTGTTGTGTCAGTGTCGTACGCCTTAAGCGGATGTAACACTGGTTGCGATTCGCAATGCACGCCGCAGATAACGCCATACACGCGCGTAGCGTAGCGACTCAGAAACCGGAGTGCGGTGAAGAAGTGGCACGATACCACGCGCAGTTACAAATGCAGATGTTTCTGCTAGGGCCATATTATAGTCAACCAGTATTTATTTCCATCTTGTACTTATAAAACCTACTAACCCTTCAAGTGATTCAAACGCTCCCTCGACTATCCCCGCCAACCTTAAGCTCTGTTTGGCCAACAGAGGTCGCCTTGACTTGAGACGCCAGTGATTGAAAAGCAGAAAATGTGCTACCTCAAATATTTACTAACAGAATTGGCCGATAGTAACAATTATTTCCTTTATCTTTTTTTCGAGGTTTTGCCGGGTCAGGGGTTAATTTTCTTTGATGGTGATAGGAAAAATTATCAAAAAACCTTTTATTTGCAATGAACTTTGTATAAGAAACACGATTAAAACTTTTCTCTTTTGTTAAACTTTCGTGAGTCATACTGATATTAAATTGCAACGGTTAACACTCACGTATTTTTTTCACAATAGGCGTGGCGTGGGGTGATCCTCGAGCCGCGAAGGTAATAAACACCACTCTGTCCGACGATGTCTGCCCGACGCAGACGAATCATGTCACGCCTATTGTGATAAAAATACGTGAGTGTTATGGTTGGTTTAAGAATTTATTTCTCCAAAAGAATTATGAATAACAATTCACTTAACTAGAGAAATACAGAACTATCATAATTTAAATATACATGTGCTATAAGTGTAGGAATTCAAATCAAACAAAGTAATAATATTGTTTAAAAATAAAGTAAATACTAGTATAATACTCATAATTACCATCACGCGAGCGCGGGGGAATGAAATTTCGTTCCAGCCAGCTTATCGTGACCTAATCGTGCTTGCACGGAGCGCAGCCAGAGGCGCGCGTTTAGGCTGGTTAACCCGAACGACCAGGGGTCCGCCGCGCTCGCCCGACGGTTGGCGATAATGGCGATAACAGGCTTGCAGTTATGCATACGGGTTTAGTTACGTATCGACTTCTAATCGCTATCGTGTACGCTGTCGATAGCCGTTAAAACATTATTTATTAGGGTAGAGTATTTTTGTATTTTTCTTTTTAGTTATATGTAATTTACTATATCACTATATGTACCTATGTATACATTTATATTATATGATGTATTGCTTTTTAGTTAAGAAGCATTAGTTAATGGGTAGTTACACAAATCTCTGTTTTGACATTGTGCTGGGACATCAGTCAGCCGCGACCATGACCAGTGAAACCTGTGTCGAAACGTCGGTAAATAAGGTAAACAAATTAATTCGCGTTAGACCCGTTTAATAATTATGTTTAAATATGTGTTTAAATCGCGAAAGTTTTAAATGTTATATTAGTTAATGAGTTCATATTATTTTTATGTAAGTATTTCATCTTGTATTTGCTTGAGATTATTTATACAGGGTGACTTCAAAATCGTAATACAAAACACTTGGTTGTGGCTCAGTTAATGCCAAACTATATAATACATGCACCCCGTTGTTAAAATTAGCTGTATTTAATTATCGCTAATTTTCTAACAAAACAAATATTTAAAGTCCCGAAGTGTTGTTACACTACATTCAATACCTGACTGTCATACCTGTCACTCGATGTTATCATCAAAGCAAGTTATTATCGATATCACTATGAGTGACAGTCGTATAACTAACTTATTTGTTCATTGAAATTAAACACTTTAGAACGGATTAATCGTGTTTATTAACACCATGATCCTACGTTTAGAGCCCTTTACAGCACTCGTTTTCACAAGGTTAAGGCACATGTCGTGTTAAGCTGCTCAGTCATCATCTTAACCCTGTGAAAACGAGTGCTGTAAAGGGCTCGAAACGTAGGATCATGGTGTTAATAAACGCGATTATTCCGTTCTAAAGTGTTAAATTTCAATGAATAACAATCGCGGTAACAGAAGACAATATTAACTTGTTTGTTGTTTAGTTTTAAGTACCCTGATAAATTTGTGAAAATAATAAACGGAGCTAGTTTAAATAAAATCATTTATTAATGTACCTAAACTACCGTAAATTACAAGCTTAAAATATCTACGTTTAAGTAGATAAGTGTGAACCTACTTTTCCTAAACGTATTTTAAGATGTGTTCAAAATGACCACCGCCTTCCCGGACACATAAGTCCGCCCGCCGTCTATGGTTGATCTTAAGTCTGCCTAGAATAAATTCATTGGCTTTTACTGAATCAAACGCCTGAATTATCTTTTGGCGAAGTTCATGGACGGTATTAGATTCCCGTGTGTACACTCTCCTTTTGATTTCGCCCCACAAAAAGAAGTCGAGTGGCGTCAGATCGGGACTTCGAGGCGGCCATGCGACTGGACCATTGCGTCCAATCCATCTCTCAGGGAATTGTCTGTCCAAATAATTTCGCACACTTAGAGCAAAATGTGCTGGTGCACCATCTTGCTGGAAATAAAGATTATCCAAATTTTGCTCCGGCACATCTTGTAGCAAAATCGGTAACACGTTTCTCAGGAAATCTTCATATTTCGGTCCATTTAAGTTCCCGTCAATAAAATATGGGCCAATTACACAATTGTTCAGAATGCCTGCCCAAACGTTTACAGAGAAACGAGTCTGGTAAGAGTCTCGGCGAGTTACATGAGGATTTGCATCACGATCAGCCCACCAGTGTTCATTGTGGACGTTAAACATGCCGACTCTTGTAAAAGTTGCCTCGTCGGTCCATAAGATATTTAGGTGTAAGTTTTGCTGCAGCCAACGACCAAAAATAACTCTTCTAGGGTAATCTGCTAATACGATATCCTGAACCCTTTGAAATTTAAACGGATGTTTTGCTTCAGCTTTCATTAGCCGCCAAATAAACAATTGGCTCGTGCCGAATCTCGCAGCAGCGTCCCTTGTGCTAGCCTCTGGGTTGCGGTTAAAATACTCGAGCACTCGTCTCCGAAAAGCTTGTGAATACCGCGGCCGTCGGCCTCGAGCTTGAGCATGCACCGGAACTGCAAACTGACCATAGTCTCGTAAATTCTGGATGGTACTGTTTATTAACACACGTGTAGGTGTTGGACAATCAGGGTAACGTTCGTTAAATAATACCTGAGCTCGCACAGTACTTCGCGATGTTAAATAAAAATCAAGCATATCCAGCTTTTGAATATTAGTATAAGGATAAGGTCGAGGCATTTTATTTAATAGTGAAATCAAAATATTACGGTAAATCTTATTTTCTTTGACAAGTGTCACTTAATAATCAAAACACGTTTTCTTCATAAATACCATGGTAGGTGATTGACAACTAAAGAGGAAAGTGATTTTTTAAACTTCTTTGTTAATTATTATGGTAGGTTAACCATGTTAAGTCAAACAAAATAGGATAAATTAAAAATTTAAAAAAATATTCTTACGATTATTTTAAATGCATGATACTTAATTGAGAGGCTTAGTTTAGGGGAAATGTGTGTAAAACATTGATTTTGTATTACCATTTTGAAGTCACCCTGTATATATATGTTAATTATTTTATTATTTTGACTGCAGCCTCGTAACAAGGCGAGATTTATTAATAATATTAGATTTTTGTGATAAATAGTTAGTTTTAGATTTCAATTAGGTTCATTTTTATCGTTGTTATGTATATTACATTTTATTCTTTCCCATCACGGAACAATGGTGTTCCGGACCTTTGGGAGGCGTACGCGGAGCCGAAGCCAACACGCAGAGGCCCTTTCGACAATTTAATGAAATGTAAGGGGTACACCGAGCGGATGTTGCACCTGCCCGAGTCATGGGACGCACGCAGAGGCAGCACCCGCGAGGGTGTATAGACTATTGAGATTTAATGAAATCTAAAATATACTGGACTATTAGGTGAAAGTGGTGGACTAAATACTGGGTTATGGAGAATAAAACCGGACGTCTGCCTAACAAAATGGTAATCAATTTTATTTCCGGCAGACGGTGACTCGTCCACATAAGATGGGCCCCCACAAAAAGCGACATCTAAGATGGCTCGAGGGCAACGATCAAGAATCCGAACAGCTGGCACCCATTTCCAAATTGGCAGAATCCTCTGAATCTTAAGCATGACTGGAACCCCTGCAGCCTAGTATTGTTTATGAAGTCTCTCGTAACTGAATCCGTCAAAGGGACAAAAGGGAGTGGGCTGACCGTGCATTTTGAGTAGACATCACAGCTCGACCACTTGCAGAACCATTGATCAAAATGGCGGAGCTTCCAGTCGTAGGTGTTAGCTGGGCAACATGGCTTATGGGATCCCTTGACACCGAAGTTGATCCTAGATGGATAATCTCTTCATCCCAAATGCTGAGACTATCTGAAAAATGTAGGTGGGTAGTATCATACTTCGATTCTAGTCTGTCGGTGTCTATGGGCTGCATCCTGCAGAACATTTTATTCTTATTGTTATTATGCAAGATTATTATTTCATGAAAAATTTATTTTGTGTATTTTAGGTGTGTTAGTTAGTACAAAAAAAAAATGTGTGTTAGTATAAAAATGCACATTATTGACATAATGCATATACACTCCAGATTTATACAAATTCGGATAAATCGTTTAAAATATGCGATTTTAGTAGTTTTTTGTACATAGGAAAAGATTTGGCTTCTTTTATTTGGTTAGGTAATGAATTGTACAATTGAGCACCTTCATACATCAGGTTTCTCTTGCCGTAATATTATGTACGCGGTGCTTGCAGACAAATATGATTAGCTCGTCTCAATTATCGTTTTCGCACCTGTAGTTTAAGTCTAAAAGATATCTGTGTGAGAGTGTTCTTATTTAGGATTTTACGTACTAAGATACACGTACTATATTTATACATTTGAGATAAAGTCATCAATTGGGTACATTTATATACTGTTTTAGTTGGAGTTCGGTGGTTATAGTTAAAAAGAAGTTTGTTATAATTTTATTCTGTGACCGTTGTAATGGTTATATATTTACCATGGAGGCACATCTCCAGGTCTCAATTAAGTACTCTAAACGTGGTTTTACTAAAGAGTTGTAAATAATACACCGCACCGGCCTTGGAAAACATCTCACTGTGCCTCTGAGCATAGCCATAAGCGATGTCAACTTGGATTGAAGTTTTTTTGTGTTAACCGTAGCAATTTTAATTTCAACTTTAATAGACAATTCTTAAACTTGTCTATTTTTCAAATTTAAATGTGACTCTTACCGATCGATTCGGATTGGAAACCGATTTTTCGTTTGAGTAACATCTGGTTCGTTGCCAACTTCATATTTGGTGCCAAAAAATTATTTTCGAGAAACTGTTTCATTTATCAGTAGGGTAAGCGGTAGTAATCTTGCCCCCCCCCCCCAATCATTGGCCCCCTGAACTTAAAATCTATTTATTAAGATATACGTTTGAGTAGAATGTAGAAAAAAATATTCATATTTTTCTTTGTTGAGAACAGTATATAGTGTAATTGATAGTTTTCCAGCATAATAGCTGGAACACACGAAAAAAAAACATTTTGCAACGATCAAAGCTAAAAGTGTGTTTTATTAAGCAAATCATAAGAATTTAGTACTTTTAAACTATTATGTGCTTTTTATTGGTATTCAAAATGTAATATTTGTGTTGTTTTATATTAGTTATAGTTTCTATTCACTATCGTCAATAAAAATAAACAAATCTAGTGATTGGCCAGTTATTACCATGGTATAATCATTGGCAGGGCCAATAAACACAAAGTACAATTATTGGCATGCCAATCATTGTACTCTTGGTATGCCAATATTTCTACCCTGGGGGCCAATGATTGTACTTTTGTCCCATTTATTGGTTTTTGCATTATATTTCACAATTGGTTGTAAATATATTTATGGTTGTGATTTATTCAAATTCTCGACATTTCTAGGGATAACTTGTCATCAAAAGTTTTACTATTTAGCATCTTATTTGGGAAGGAAAAATGTTAAAACTCGAGGTTCACCTTAAAGGGCCAATGATTGTACTGCTTACCCTACCTACTGCACATTTATTATTGTACGAGTTATAAATATTGCGTACTTACGCTGTATTCGGCATATTTATTTTGCTTTGCATTTATCATATCAGAATATAACCGAGATAGAATAAGACATTATACAGACACGGAATAACTAAAGTTAATGTATCAACTTTTAGCTATCAGCTACACTAATCTTATAATGAGTGCATGAAACAAATACAACAATAACAAGTTAATGTACACACGCGTTCATAATTTATTCATAAACTGCCCATGCAATTATGAACGCGATAGTACATACAATAAAATGGAGTTTGAAAACGATTCAATGTACGTAGTTTAACCTGTCGACCAGTGTGTTCAAATTTGAGGGTATTCATTTAACTCTTCTTCAGTCGAAAACTCATTTACCTAACATAGAAATATTTTAAAATAATATTAGCTTTCTTCTTTGTTTGCGATAATAATATCATATTTGACAATGTTCTGACAAGATAATGTAGTTGGTGTTGCCACTGTAATTTGCCTTTAGTCCCAATTAATTTAATTTCTACTTTTTTTTGTCACTCTGTATATAGGGTACACCGTCGTTTTTTTTCAATAGCTGAAATAGTTACAATGAATAGCTTGCATTACAATACAGAGCCAGTTATATAAATTAAAAGATAGAAACGATATTTGTCAACAAAGCACACGTAACTTGCACATTGTTTAAAAACGTACCTATAGTAATTGAATTTAGAATAAATAATGTAAGTGTTAATCGGCGTGGAGAAAAGGTGCCCGGCGGGGCAGTGCAACATAAATTTAAGTTAGTTATTTATTCACACGCTTAGCGGTCAGCGGTTAGTGTCTGTCTAATTTAGATTGCACGTGATAAAGAGGAGCTGACTTGTTGAGAGATTGTACTTTGAAATAAAATACTTCGTTTAGTACTAGATTTCTATTGTTCTCGAAAAAATAGTAAAATGGAACCCTCCGTCCACTAAAATCCGTTTGGTAGGATCCATTACGGTTCCAAGTGGACGTTTTGTGTATTCAGATCTATCAATGGATTTGAGTAGACTTTATTGAGGACTCGGATCTAAATAGATTATGTTGAACCAAAAAGTTTCCTAAAATCCATCAATGGATTCATGTAAACTATTTACAACCAGCGATCCTTAGATGGATTTTAGTAAACTTTGATTTCGAATATAATCCATAGATTTTGGTTGGTCAAAAAAGCATTTGGTCAGAAAGACTGTGGCTAAATTTAGACAAGCGTCATTTTGGCTGATGCAGAGACAGTGTTTTAGAAATAATAAAAACGTTTAATCCATGCCGACTACCGCGTTTTAAAAGGGTTAAGTAAATAGTTTTTTTTAAGTCGTAACGTGCTATTGCTTTTAGTTGCGGGATGCATCCTTTGACTGTAACACAGCTACACAATTAAATAACAACAAGAGTACAAAATTCAATATTTATAGTTCGTAAAAGGCGTAGGACGTTGCCGAACAAAACCGCAATGTCTGAACCAAAAAAATATGTTATTATTTGTTCAGTGTTGGGCTTGCCTACCATCCACGTATAAATTGAAAAAATATCCAAAATCTAGGTAAAGTGACATTTCACTTCAGTAATGGCCATATTTTTAGTTGTTAAACATGATCTTCTCTTCTTCTTCCGTGCCTTATCCCATTATTTGGGGTCGGCCCTCCTCGTCTTAAGGTGTGAAGCAACTCGTTCTTGGGTTGTCTCATCGTCCATCTATGCCCGCTCCATATCCTTGACAACGGTTGTCCACCACGAGGTTTTCTGTCGACCTATATCTCTCTTCGAAGTCGCACGTTAATTTACTCAGGTTCCATTTCTTAATTTTAGATTTCATCATCGCGAAAAGTGCACAATATGTTGCATATTTTTTCCGTGATATGAGTGCATACACAAAAGGTTTTATATTTGTTGTCGCCGCTGTGTTTCCGTAGTCACCGTGTATGGTTCGACCTTGTTCACATTATATAATTGAATTTGATTCCCTTTGATTGAATTTATGTAATCAAGTTTCACAACCACTACAATTAGACCGGTTTGCTCATATCTTAATGGCAATTCTTCTGACATTTTTTTATACTTAGTCCTTTTGACCAAAAAGGTCACCTAGTGCAATAATTTTTATGCATTTAATGGTCTAATCCAAGATATCAAGCGAATTTCCATTCCGCTAAGATTTATAAACGAACAGCTTTTTGTATGCGGTGGATGGTGTTTCCACTTAGGGTTTTATTCTTAATTGGCACAAACACAGCTTTTTATTCAGTACTCAATTGACAAAAATAACATAATAGAATCAGCGAATGGAATGCCATCTATCTATATTTGTAAAATAGCGGCTGGTGTCGTGGTCAGATGTCAGACTCCTCTTCACGGCACTGTCGTTGCCATCAGTGCACCCCCATGCTGTTCCGTAGTTTCGTCAGCCGTGGGCCAGCCAAAGCCTTTGTTAATACGATAGGTCTGCTTCAGTACTTAAGTACTCAAGTAAAATTAAATCGGATAGCTTTGTAGAAATCATCCTTGCAGAGATTTGTTGGTATCGAGTCCATTAATTATATTTATGGTATTTTTAACTAAGATCCCTCGATGATCAGGATTTTTATCACCAGTACAAAGAGTACCTAATAAATTCATAAAGTGTTATATTTTTTTGGTTATATTTTTTTTTTTTAATCTTCTAAGATGTTATCACAGTAATTTAATGAAAAACTTAGTCCCTTTATTAATTTTCTTTCCTAAGGTAGGCTTTTACAATATGTCTATAAAAGTAAAATATAAAACAACATATAAAACATAAACACATTTAAAAAAACCTAACCTAGAGTGCCGCCGGTAACGGAGCAGGGCTCAGGCTGCCGGTGGTAAGGGCCGCAGAGAAAGGAACTGCCGGACTATACGCGCCGTGTCCAGGATTACCGCCTTCTGTATCTGACCTAGCGAGTCTCTCAAGATGTTGGTCGGGACTCTTTGCTATGAGACCGTTCGCTGAAATGACTATCGGGACAATGATCGTCGAGTCAACATACCACATGGCGGTTATTTCGTGAGCCAAGGTACTTACTGGACTTATCCTTCTCGGTCTTATTATCAAAAAATCTTAAATAGGTACAAAATATTAACAAAAACTTAAAATAAAAACCTACTACTAAAAATGCCTCCCAAATCGAAGCCAGTGGGGACTGAGGAGCGTGTGCGTAGAAGACTGGCCGCATTGCCACGTTGAATGGCAAGACTTATTCGTTAGGCAAAATGCGTTTTGTAGCAAGCCTAGCAAAGCGATTTTAAGTAGTTTATAAACTTAACGATACAAACAAGGAGCTTTGTTTTAACGTACAATTCTGTAATTCCTTGGTATAAAACAATGCTGCGAGGTTGTTCTTGTTATTTCATTAACCATTTCTAGACGCTCGGCAACTTAAATAAAGGTATTTTCCTCTACTCAGGGTTTATGTAAAGTATAAATAGTGTAATTCATCACGATAGTACAGAGTAGAAGTGGACGGGCTGGATAGAGCTGCGGCGTCATTGAAACCGAAGAACGTCCGCGTGGGTGGACCGCTGGGACTTCCAGGTTTGCAACGCTAGATAGTAGGTATTTATAATATTGGTTACTGGAAACAAAGGACCAGCCGCAGCCCGAATAATCAAAAAGCAATGACAAAATAAATACTAATAAAATAAAATATGGGTTGATGGCGACCTTTTTATTTGTTCTGGACATGAATTGTGCGGCGGCCGCCGACTTATATGCAGGTTTGTGGTTCGATTTGTGGGAGTCCCTCTCTTATTATAACATTTCTACGATCACACTTTAAGCTATATAAATACTTTATATTTTCGGACGCAAATTATACTTGGTCATTTGACAGTCATGATAGGAAGATAAGATTCATGTTCTATATTTTCAATTCTTCTATTTTTTGATGGCATGCAGGCCGACTTAAGAGGCGGGTGAGGGGACTTTAAAGATGAGGTCGATTAATAACTTTAGAAGGTGCGAGTGATCGAGATGGATGATTGTGCATTCATCATATTATATCATTATATTGAAATATAAAGCGGCGCGAACAGTTTTTAAAGTACTTAGTAAAATTAGTAACACCTTATGGCCCAAGCCTGAATTAAATAATTGAAATTGAAATGTTGGATGGAATTGACTCTGTACTTTGTTTTGAGGATACATATGCATTTTCCTGAGGCTCGAATTATGGAAATTACAATTTTGTATCGTAGCTAGCCCAATAGACACCATGAAGACACCATTGACAAATGTGACAAAGGAAGATTTTTTTTTCCAACAAGCTCCTGCATATTTAATGGTTTTATTTCTTCTTCGAAACATGTGTTTCATTTGTTTTCTTGACTTTTAGTCAATAGTTGGTAAATGACGCTTTAAGATATTTGAAACAATTTCCTTGTTTTTGCTAGAACCAATGCGTTTACATGACACCAAAATACTTTTACAAAGAGATTTTTTTCGTCTAATTCAGAATTTTTTGACTCATTCGTTTCGGATTTTAAGGCAGGTTGCAGAACAGGTAATGTTCTTATTTTTTTTTCTTGTTGCCTTGCTAGCTGTTTCCGATACATTTTTTTTACCAATTGCAATTGGTTTCTTAACGATTCAACTGAGTTGCGCGTGGATTTCCAGTGTGGGCGAAAAAAGAGAACGGCTCAATTATCAGTGGAAAGCTCGTGTCTGTCTATATGTCCTATATGCTGCTTGATAGTTAATTAACTCGGAAGACAAATAGAGATGATTGGGATGCGTCGCAAATTGAAACCGTGTACCCAATAATATAATTTGAGTACTAAGCGTCGGCCCCTAATTGAGTTTCACAACTTGGATGAGTGAATTTGTCTTTTGCTAAAAGTTATATTAGTTAAGAACGGGCGGGAAATTATTATAAAGCGGTTCGACGATCCGGAATTCGGATACAGTTTGGAATAAATTAAGTGTGCCCTGGATTATTCACGGGAGTTTGATGTCATCTTTGATTTTAATCGTTTTGTCAGTTTCATACTTTAATTTAGGTGTTTGGGTATAGGGAGACTAGGGAGAGTGAATGGAGGCCGTTAGCAAACGCAATATTTGTCTAGTGATGACAGTTTCATTAGAAAACTGACAGCAATGGCTTTAGGTAAAAAGTATTATATGTAAAAGTAGATCGCTTGAAGTCGATTGTCTACAGTCTGTCAAAAACAAGGATACGTTGTGTATATGACAATCAACAGTGTTTTGAATAGAAATGGGAAAAATATACCTAAACCTATGTGTTGTACTCATATAAAAACAGAAATGTGTTTAATAAGGCTATATGTTAAATGCTGCCTAAGATGTTTTACTTCTAAAAATCTATCTCGTCTTTGAAACTACTACTTTTTTATTAATGGGAATATTGCTTTTGCTGTCATCACCGTTCACGACTGCTTTAAGCTGAGTACTGAACTCCACAAGCATTTGATTAACCAACATTTCACTTACGATTGAACTGATTAGGTATTCAGCAGGTTATTGGATTCAAAAGCACATCAGATGACAGCGTTCCTCATTAATGCATTGAATATATTCATTCCTAAAACTTTCCGTGCAACGTCAATGGTGGTCTGATCACATACTGATACTTCAGTTGACACAAGTTAGTACAGCGTTGTCATTTCTGAAAAAAACTACTTATTGTCCTTATTGAAATTGTGTTTTACTTAGAAAAATCATCTCGATAATTATCACTTAAAATGTTCTACTCTGCAAGGTTCTACTCTGAGTCGTCATGCTAAATTAGATTTTTCGAATGATTTTGCATTGGCGCACCAATGGTGAAATCTTTATACCTTGATATATAAATTAGATAGATAGCCTGAGAAATCAAGACGCTAGGCAGATGTGCGGAAACCAGTAAGCAACGTATCGAAGCTATGGCTGGTCACTCACAATGTATCTTGCAGGAGGAATCGTCGGATCTCTGTATGTATTGTCACTGTTTTGGATAATGTCGTCTGAATAATTCTGCACGAAAGTTTATGTGTCACCACTTCACATAGTTTCTTAAGATCTAATTATTTCTTTGAACAAATTGGCATACGTTGTTTGTCAATATATATACTTTTTTTAAATTTTCGGCCCAAGACGGGTGCATTTAACTGATTGACATTTGACTGACTAATATTTATACCTTTATAACAGCGTTTTTCACTTAAAATGCAGCCTCTGTCGACCACAGCACATATCAGCTCTCCACACGGCGCCGGCTGCTGAACGATTTACGACTCGCCAATCAACGGCATGTGTCGCTGAGTTACGTTAGTTTGCGTGCGAGTGTGCCCGCTGACGTGTCAAGTGCTGTGCCATATTTGAATAGGCCGTTGGGCGGCTCTGATTAGACTGAACGTTTTGGTTATAATTTTGAGGTTGTTACTTTTGGGCAAAGACACTTAGATATATAAAAATCATTTCCAGGAATTCATTCACAGCAAGCTAGATATCGTCTTAATACTTTTATTAGGCACAAAAGACGTGGGAACCGATTTTACACAATGCCGGGAGTTGAGCTTAACATTTGAGAGCCAAGTAACTGTAAATTTTGGGTAATTTATCAGTTTTATGCAGCACGTCAGTCGGAAAAGTCATTTAGGTAGGTATTAGAGATGGTTAAATTATGTGTGTGACAAATTTTGAGATGCGTCACATTCGTGCTTTACAATTGTATATTTATAGTTACTGAGTTGTGACATACGAACTTTAAAGCTGGGGTTGGAAGTCCGTATGTCATAGCAGTTTTACTCAGTAACTATAAATAATATGTTAATGATTACATCTATGAGATGTGTTTTGTGTGCTGCTACTTACTTTGGAATTTCCAGAAAAACTCGAATGTTTTTGATGATTTAATGCAGCGTACGTCGGAGGTTTGATTTCAAAGTTTCTACACTGTTACGCCCCGAAAATAACAAAAGCTTCATTAATAAATTAAAAAAAAATAGTTAATTAATCTTATGTAAAAAAATCCAAATTTTAGGGTTTCTTAAGAAATAAATAGGTAATGTTACGCCTCCTATTATAATAATAAGCGAAACACAAACGAAACACACCCGCCCTTTACTCCCTTACCAATTAAATAATGTGTCAAAAAGAGATGCATATATGCTTGTTATTTCTTCGATTTCGTAGGTGGCAACAGGTTGAACTAAGAAATGTAAAATTGATGAAATTCATAAATTTCAAATCAAATCCTCAAACACACAAGACATATATTATTAAGTACACAAAAAATATTGTGTTCGTTAAATCTTTTCTTGAATTGCTTTTTCACAATTCTATTGCGTATTAACAACAGAATTTTAAAATTAGCGTGATACCCCGCGAAAGTCCATCCAGCCCATAATTACTATGCCACCAAGTTAAGTTGTAATGCGTTGACATCGAAGTAATAGATCACGATGCGGTGCCGCCCTCGTGCCGGCACGGCGTCGTGCCATCGCACCGTACAGAAGGCCTAGTATAAAAATTGTACGACATTAACTCCTCGACCGCGTTAGCGTATCGGGAGTTCAAATTATGTTTGCCGTTTATTTAAATCATCCGGCAACTTTCATATCTTGACCCCTCGATACGCTAACGCGGTCGAGGAGTTAATGTCGTACAACTTTTATACTAGGCCTTCTGGGTAACTTGCTAAGGCACGACGCCGTGGCGTCTTACAGTAGTGGCACCGCATCGCGGACATGTGGCGAGGCCCTAACTAAAATACATTTTATGTCGCGACGAAACTGGTCCCGATAGAAACATCGTTCATTCATAGAAATCCATACACCTGATAACAAAATGTGTTCCACTTTTGACGTAACAACGTCTTATAATTCGATGGAGCCGGCTGCACGCACGAAAAAACATGACTCATGCGGCGTTACCGACTGACACACTCACTGACATTGTGACGTCATACTCCGTTGAACTGCTTTTCCAGTTGCTGGTACTAGATGGCGCCACTTGAGCCTGTAACTGCCGCTTTTCATGTCTGCTTCCAGTCACTCGTCGATAGGTGGCGCTGGTAACCTCAGCTAGCTAAAATCCTACCCGGCCTTTGAAGCAGCGAACCACTGCTAAGCACGGGACGAAGTGTAGTCCGCACTGAACTACCAAAAAACCACTTCAATTGGCTTATCCGCTTCGATGGACCATGTACAAGTCAGCACATACGTCTTGAAGGGAGCAAGAAAACACAGAGTTTAATTATAAACTGACAAATGTATTCTTACACAAATATTTTAAATTCTTGTTTCCTATAGATTCCTCATAATCGCGGCCTACAAGAACACAACTTAAGAGTTCGAGCAATCGCATGTGATATTTTATGTCGTGATAGAAGCTCGTTATCGATAATTTACAATGTGGTTCCTTTATCCTGAAAACGTTACATGGTATTGAAAACCTACTAATTTTGAAGCCGGTAAAAAATGCTACTAAAATGAAAAATCGAATAAAATGAAATCAGTCGGGAGTTGTACCTCGACAGAATTCACTTCTTTGGCTTCACTAGTGCTCATTCACATTTAAAATTACATTATCTAAAAATAGGGCTGGTAATAATACATTAATATATCGCGCCCAACCTAAGTACCACATGATACTAATTATGTGGGCACAGGTCCCGACAGTCCTACGTCCTGTCAGACAGGAGCAGTAATGGTGAAGTAGCACGTCTTCCTTGCTCACCATTGTCCACCACTATATATGAGTAATGGAGTTTATTTGCTGCTAAGCGTGATCGTATGCACCCCCTCGACAGCACGCCGTTTTCAATGTTTATGCCATAATTTCCTAGGTCTGGCAGAGCAGTTTCGCAAATGTCGATCTGGTAAACCCCATTTCGTACCTGCTCGCTTAGGTACGAGCGTGCAAGCTTAATTTGGTATGTGCCCAATGCTATAATATTATTCTTTGGGCAACCTCTGCATCAGTGATGCTACGGAAAGGTACACGTAGCCTGTTCATATTATTTTCGACCACGAAATCACCTAATAAATTAGGCAGTTGCCTTCGTACACCTATAATGTCAACTATCGAGAGATTTAAGAGAGGTATGGGCACAGCGGATGCATAATAATATCTTTTAGTGTGGTAGCGCACAGCACGAATGTCGTCTCGCTCAAATCTGGAGCAGAGCCCACCTGGGGAAGTACCTCCACCTTACAGAAAACCGCAGTTAAATATCACTAGACCCTACTCATAGTGTTTTATTTTATTAGTAATAGGTACATGTCCTACTGATATGGGTTGTTCAGTATTTGGTGCTTTACTTACAAATTCTTAATTAAACAAAGTATTTACAGAAAATATATAAACTTTTATTGTACAAGTACAGGTACTTTCAAATTAACTAAGCTAAGATACTCTTAAGCAATTTAACAATAACAACTTTACCAAAAAACATAAACTCTTAATCAACTTCGCAACACAAGGGATTCATTAGGTACCTACTCTCTTAATTTTGTCATAATAATCAGGTCGCCTACTCTTGCTTTTACTCTTGGTCCAGATCTATGTAGGCTGCCTGCAGCCAGGTCTTATCGACTCCCTGCACCGCCTCCCTGACCCAGGCTGGCGGGATTTTAGCTGGCGGGCAGTACCTAAGCTTCCTCTCCGACTTGAAGGCTCCGTACAGGGCAAATACCTGGCTCTGGTCACCTCCCCCCAGCCCACTGTGCTTCGCCCTCAGGTGTCGGCTAATGTGCCCACTGAGGGTGAAATACCTGCAGAAGGCACACTGCTTTCCGCCTTAAGGGGCACCGGGGGGGAGCCTCTGTCTTCCGTGACCCTTTTTTGTCACTTTTACCCCTCCATACAGTTTCTTTAGACGGTTGTTGAGGTTGAGGGGAGGGATCCGGACATCCCCTCACCGCATCCCTCTGTTCTCGGGCCGGCAGTAGTGGAGGCGGATTTGGTAGTTTCGGAGGAGGAGGTGCCTCCGTCACCTCCGCCCCTCCCCGCTCTCCTGCTGGGCCTGCACCCGATTCGACTGCCCTCTCTCCTCCTACGCTCTCCGGCTCCTGCAGTGGGCTGGCCCGATCCCCCAGGCCCACTACCCAGCCCACACCCTGCTGGGAGGGCGAAGTCCCTACTCATGGTGTTTTTTTTTTTTATAATTCTTACTGATTTTGATTTTTCAGTAGGTAGGTCTTTACATATTCTCAATTATAGATCAAATTCGAACAGAAATAGTTTATTCTTTTTTAATAATCAAGTATAACGTACTTTACAACATAATCACTATTTTTTACACCTTAGGTAAACTAAAACTATAACAAAGAATCATTCTTTATCTAATATTCAAAACTTATAATTGTACGGGTCGCCCATAGTCCTGCCCTTACTACTGCTCCAGGTCCACATAGGCTGCCTTTAGCCATGTCCGGTCTAAGCCCTGTAGTGCCTCTCTGACCCAGGCTGGTGGGATTTTTGATGGCGGGCAGTATCTGAGCCTTCTGTCCGACCGGAACGCTCCATACAGGGCAAACATCTGCCTCTGATCCCCTCCCCCCGGCCCTCCGTGCTTCGCCCTTAGGTGTCGGCTAATGTGCCCACTGACAGTAAAATAGCCGCAGAAGGCACACTGCTTTCCACCTTGTGGGACACCGGGGGGGAGCCTCGGTCTCCCGGGACCCTTCTTGGCAGCCTTACCTCCTCCATATAGGATCCTTAGGCGGTTGTTGAGGGCGTGGGGAGGGATCGGCAGAAGCGATCCCGACGTTGTGGATCCAGACAGCCCCCCTCCGCCTCCCTCTGTCCTCGGGCCGGCAGAGGAGGCAGTTTCGGTACTATCGGAGGAGGTGTCGGTCTCCGCGTCCTCCGTCACCTCAGCCCCTCCCCGCTCCCCTGTTGGGCCTGGGTCCGCTTCATCCGCCCTCCCACCTTCCACACTCTCCGGCTCCTGGAGCGGGCTGGCCCGGTCACCCAGTCCCACTACCCAGCCCACACCCTGCTGGGAGGGCGAAGTCCTGTCTGCCTCTGCCGTGGTTGGCGTATATTCTGGCTCGTCCCCCAGCCGGGCGAGTCCGTCGCGGCCGCTCGACGATGACGGCCGCGTGGTGGTGTCCCGGTCGTCCCGAACGTCCCTCACGCCGCCCTCACCATCCCACGGTCTCCACATCACGTCCGCCTGCACAGCCTCTTGATTTCCCTCTTCCTGTGCCTCCTCCTCCCAGAAAGCTTCCCTTTCAGAGGGGGGCCGGACTTCCACTGAGGTCATTGACTCTACTGTTTCCCCCTCCAGCAGGTCTTCTTCCTGGGCTCCTGGAGGCCTCAGGCACGCCAGCCGCTCCATAAGGGTCTCTATCAGGGCCCCTTGTACCCTTATGACTTCGTCTTTTGCTCGGACTAGGTCCATGAGCCCTCTCCACATTTCTCCGATGACCTCCGCACACCTGCAGCTCATTGTGTACTCCTGGTAACAAATTTCGTGTTATTCACAATTATTTTGGTTTTTTGTGTCCCCTTCACCTTCTCGCCTACTGTGCCTAACTACCTCTCCAGCCACCCTTATCCGCCAGCTACGCTTCACCTTTGGCCTCTTAAGTGCTCCAATGGCGAGTTTTATTATTATCAAAACGGAGTGGCGAGTTTTATTTTTATTACGTAGGCGAGCAAATCAGATGTCAAGTTTTTTGTACTGGCTACAGTTATTTTATGGCGAGTTTTCAGTTATTTATTCTCCTATGTTCCTCATATTCCATGTCAACCACTGTACTGTGTCACTACCTCCTACCACCCTTTCCCGCTCACTACTCCAATGGCGAGTTTTATTCTTCGGGAACAAGTGGCGAGTTTTATTAAAGTGGCGAGTTTTATTCCAGTGGCGAGGTAAATTAGGTGGCGAGTTTTTTGTAGCGGCTAGAATTATTGCGGTGCTGGTTGGTTTTATTACTTTCATAGCGGAGCGGCGATTTTGGTTAGTGGCGAATTGCGAATTTTATCTCTCATCGGCCCGCTCATTCCCTGGGATCCCCGCGTGCGCCTTTATCCAGTTGAGTCTGATAGTCTTTCCCTCACTTTCCGCCCTATTGATGTTTTCTCTATCCTCCACAGCTATTGGATTGAGTGTGTTAGGGTCGCTGACTGCCTGGATTACCGACATTGAGTCGCTAAAAATCTCCACCCCGTACGGCGCACTTATCGCCATGTCCGTCGCCCTGTATAGTGCCATCATCTCTGCCTGGTAAACCGTGCAGTGATCTCCCAACCGGAATCCGGTTTTCTCAACTTCCTTTCCTCCTTCCCAGGCCGATATAGCCGCCCCCACTCTTCCCTGGATTTTGCTACCATCTGTGTAGTATTTGTGGAGCTCCCTTTCGAGTCTTCCCGGTATCTCGTCTTCATTCGTCACTTGCCCGTATTCGATTTTGTTTCTGAGTGCCGGGTGCGGAAGTACGGAGGGGTGTACCCGCGCTTGCATCTTCCTTCCCGGGAGTTCTCCCAGCGGTTTGCCTCTTTTCACTTCATATAGCTCGAGTTGTTCTCTCACCCTAATGTCAAGGGGGAGCATTCCCG
Source organism: Lathronympha strigana (assembly GCA_949128165.1). Lineage (NCBI taxonomy): Eukaryota > Metazoa > Arthropoda > Insecta > Lepidoptera > Tortricidae > Lathronympha > Lathronympha strigana. The sequence goes on along the minus strand of OX421917.1, from coordinate 17,944,072 downwards.
CCATTACTGTCGCTGATATGAGAGACACAGTCCGGTGAGCCTTTGCGATTTTAATGGCAAAAGTTCTGGTAATGTTGTCCAATCTTTTCCTTATGTAGGCTTTCTTGTGTACGTTGCCCCAGGCCCCCGCTGCGTACAGGATAGTGGGCTCTACCACAGTGACATAGATTGTATTTAGTATGTCGGAATTCAGTCCCCACTGAGCCTTTGCCATTCTAGATACTATTTTGTAGAGGTTTAGGGCTTTTACTATAGTTGAGTCCAGGTGCTTCCCAAAACCCAGGTTTCTATCTATCGTGAGTCCCAATAGTCTGATGTTGCCTGTTATGGTAATGGGCGCTTCCAGCAGAGAGAATGATGGAGTTTCATATTTCCGCTTTCGGGTGAGTATAAGCGCTTGCGTTTTGTGTGGCGCGAATATCAGTTTGTGCCTTTTCCCTCAAGCGGCCACTCTTTGGAGCGCCCCATTCATTTTTTCGTTTAGTTCTGTAGTGGTATTTGCCTTAGCCAAGATCAATATATCGTCAGCAAAAGCCTGCAGCTGAATTGTTTCCCCTTCTGTCTCAACCAGAAGTGGGTCCAACTGCAAGTTCCACAAGAGTGGACCCCCTATCGACCCTTGTATGCACCCCCTTCGGTACGGACTTCTACCCTTTCTCCTAGGTGCCCTAACTCAATGCCTCTCTCCTCCAGATAGCTACATATGATGCCAATCAACCATTCATCGTTGCAGTGGGTTTTTATCTGTTTTAAGATTATCGGCCACCACGCTCCGTCAAAAGCTCCCTCTATGTCCAGTAACACCATGGCCACAATCTGTTTCTCTCCCATTCCCTGTCTGGCGAAAGTGATGGCATCGTAGAGCGCGTCCTCTGTGCTTTTTTTTGTCAGTGAACCCATATTGCCTCTGGTTTAGCGTCCCTTTTTGTTCTATCTCCCAGGTTAGCCGATTGAAGGTAAGTTTTTCCAATAGCTTGCCCATGACCGGCAGTAATCCAATTGGCCTATACGATTTTGGTGCCGTATAATTTTCTTTGGCTGGTTTCGGGATAATCTACTCATAGTGTTGTGTTTCTGTTGGTGAGTAAGGTCGCCAGAGCTCCAAGAGGATTCGCTGTGTTGACAGCTGAGGACCCACGGAGCAAAGCCCTTGGCCCGTTTAGCTGTCAACGCAGCGAATCCTCCTTTTTTTTAAGGGTCTGCAACGCGCATGTTACATCCCTGGTGTTGCAGGCGTCCATAGGCTACGGTGACCGCTTACCATCAGGCGGGCCGTATGCTTGTTTGTCACCGTCGTAGTATAAAAAAAAATATCGCGTCAGCGTACTCTGTATCTGCTAAAGGTCCCTCAAAGAGGTTCGTGAGCGCGGCGGATACACGAACGTCTTGAAACGCGTGATCCAGCGTACGGTTGCAATATTTCTGCCTGAGCAGTTTAAAATCTCGTTTCAAGCACCCATTTACCACCTCTACTACCTAATCTAACAATTGTAACGAGACGGGATTTGTTGGCGTCTTCAGTATTGAGCTGCGTTTCATGAGGGCGTTTCGTTGGTGGCATGTATGCTTCATACCCGCACTCCTCTATTTTGGGTATTACATCCCTAAAGCCCATGTCAACAATGCACACGTCACCGGCTTCAAGCACATAATTCATGGGTGTTTCCATGGACAGTTCCTTAGCCATAATGTTAGCATCTGACGTTGTTCCTGCGTATGGTCCTGTTACATCGACTCTTACCAAGAACGAGAAGAACGGTCTTACCAAGTTCTTATTTTTGTAACCGCAATACGTTTTTTTATTCTGGAACAAAAAAAATCCACTCTTTTTAATAAAAATGTATGTCTCGTCGAAAATAAGGACAGCTTTATTGCCCAGATCGCCGTATAAATTGTTTGCGATGGTTAGGTTTCTCGCAATTATTTCATCCCTTGTTATATGGCCCCAACCCAAGTGGTTGGGCACAAAGTCGCCTAACAGGCATCGTCTAGCGATTTTAAAATACCGTTCAAGACGTCGACGGCTCATGTTAAGTCTATTCGCTCGTCCGGCTCGCCTGTTCTCAACTTCATTAAATAAGCCCCCAGTACGGTCTTAGGGCGACGCGATTCCTCTTTCAAGCTAGGCTTCTCTATAAGGAGATGATCAAATTGCTCATGAGAGAGGCCAATGCAAAAATGCAGTTCTTCGGCAGATACATGCTCCACCTGGTCAAAATTGAAGGTTTTTTTCCGAATGCTTGCACCAACAAATTGAGCATATCTTGTACCTGCTCCGCATTAAATGTGTCCCGTTGTAGTCCGTCCAATTCGTCCCACTCAGCAAAATGCTCGTTGCAGACACGAGCTGCGGAGGGCAAATAGAGTTTCGAGTCTAGAAGGATCCTATTTTTTAAGAAATTAGGTAAAATCAATTAAAAAAAAAAAAGCCTGTTTATTCCGAAACCAATAAAAAAAATACATTAAAAAAAGGTTAATCTTAGATATTAAGTTTTAGTAATTTGAAGTTCAGTAAATCTTAAATTTTAAATACTTAAAAACTACTTTGGTTTGGACCCCTCTCGAGTAAAGGCCTCCTCCAGCTCTAGCCATTTGTCTCTGGTTTTTGCCACATTTGGCCAGTCGGTGGCTATTTTGCACAGGTCGTCTGACCATCTTGCGGTGGGTCGGCCAATTCTCTTCTTGCCGCTTGGGCCTGTCCACATGGTGGCGATTTTTGTCCACCTCTCCGCGTGCATCCTGGCTACATGTCCCGCCCACTTCCATTTTGATCTGAGGCTGTACAGCCTCAAGAAATTAGGTACCCTTGCAAATTGTTATTTTAGCAGCCCGGGAACAAACACGCGTTGGCTGTGCTTGGGGCTCGCCTGTACCCTTCTATGGGGATGGAGACTCGTGGAGTAGCTTCTTGATCTGCGTCAGCGTCATGTCTGGCTACGGGATTCTGGCGGCCGGCTGCTACCCAACAGCGATGGCACATTTCGAAGACTGTTTCGGCCGGAATCTATAACAGTAGGTCTCATAAACATGACCTAAATACAGTCATAATTATGAATGAAACTTGTAAAATAAATTTTCTATCAGTCCGCAAACATCGGATCGACGGATGCAAATCTGTACTGACGTTTAATAGTGCAAGGAAACATCAAACTAATTTTATAAGTGGGTATCGATAAAAATTACGTACACCCGTTATGTAATTCTAAGAATTTGAAGTAAAAAGAAAACGATACACATAACACTAAACTTTTTTTACATAATTTTATATAATTTTCATAATATACGGTCAACGTTTTTTTACATTTTTTGCCTTAAATCATCGTCGCCTGGGCGATAATATCCAGTTTGGCCTACTAAAAAACCTTTCTAGCCTCCTGGATCCCCCGGTCCTTACTTGAGGACATACCATTTAAAAAAAAATCTCCTGTGAAATGTCAAAGCAGCTTAATAATTTAGTACGCATAGAACGTTTCCGAACGAAACTGTCAACCAAACAAAACAAACACCTAGTCTCAGATGGCCAATCAGCGATCTGTGCGGCTTAGACATCTGACAGTTTAGAAACGGGCTAGGGACCAGGGAGGCTCTTGTCTCCATTCAAGTACTGGTGCAAAAATGCCTCGAATTCCAAAAAGATGTGTATATATGCTTTATAGATTTTGAAAAGGCATTTGATAATGTCAAACATGATACATTAATGAAGGTATTGAGTAGAACTGATATGGATAGCAAAGACCTACATGTCTTAAAGAACCTGTACTGGAAGCAAACTGCTCACATAACAGTTGGAAAACATTGCACCGAAAATCTTAACATATTAAAAGGAGTCAGGCAAGGTTGCATCCTGTCACCTGCTTTATTCAATATATACTCAGAGTTTATCTTCCGAGAAGCGTTAGATGATATTAATATCGGTATCAAATCAAATGGATCCATAATAAACAACATAAGATATGCCGACGATACAGCTATCTTAGCAGAATCAAAAGAAGATCTTGAATGTTTAATAAATCACCTAAACACCAAAGTTTTGGAATATGGTCTGAAGATGAATATCGCAAAAACTAAATTCATGGTAGTTAGTAAAAAAGACAAGAAATGTCAATTAGTTAAAATCAACGGTGAAGATATAGAAAAAGTAGAAAAGTATAAATACCTAGGCTGCTGGCTAAATCAAAACTGGGACCCTAGCAAAGAGATCCAGATTAGAATAGAAATAGCCCGAAGTACCTTTATGAAGATGAAGTCATTTTTTTTATTATTTTTTTTATTTTTTATTTATTCTTCATTTTTCCTAAACAAGGATATTAATCTGAAACTTAGATGGCGAATGGTGAAATGCTACGTGATATCAGTACTCCTTTATGGATCAGAGGCCTGGACCCTTTCTAAAACTATGTTAAATAAACTTGATGCCTTTGAGATGTGGCTATACAGACGCATGCTCAAAATTTCTTGGAGAGATAAGGTTACAAATATAGAAGTGCTACAAAGGATGAAAAAGAAACGAGAGTTAGTACTTACTATAATGAAAAGGAAAGCCGCTTACTTTGGGCATGTATATCAATCAATCAGCCTATTGCAGTCCACTGCTGGACGTAGGCCTCCCCAAGGGTGCGCCACAAAGTACGGTCTTTCGTGACCCTCATCCAACCACTACCAGCTACCTTTCTCAAGTCATCGGTCCACCTGGCAGGAGGGCGTCCCACACTACGTTTGCCGAGGTGTGCCCATTCGAGAACCCTTTTGCTCCAACGCTCATCGGTTCTGCGACAGACGTGACCGGCCCACTGCCACTTCAGCTTGCAACACCTATGGACTATGTCCATTACTTTGGTATTGGGCATGTATATAGACATGAAAAATACAATATTGTTAAAAATATAATAGAAGGTAAAATCGAAGGGAAAAGAGGCAGAGGGAAAAGAAAAACAACTTGGATGGATAACTTGAGGAGTTAGACGGGAATTGAAGCCGCCTCACTGGGCAGGAAGACTGCGAATAGAGAAGAGTTCCGGACTGTGGTAGCCGACATCCGCAGAGGATATGGCACCTGAAGAAGAAGACATCTGACACTCCCGGCCACACCATACCCCGCGGTTAGTAAATCCAAATTTAATTTATTTTTGTTTGGTTTTAATTAATAAATATACGATGTATTTCATACGTAAGTAAGTGGATTTCATCCGTATAATTAAAAAGCTTTGGCTTTATATAGTTCTGAAGTTTATGTACTCGTGCGAGTACTAGTGGACTTAAACAAGTAATTTATGTTCTCATACGAGTACAGCTGGTCTCAATACTGTAAGTTTTTTTTATTTCACATGAAAGTTAATTATGTTTTGTTTCCGACCTTCAGGCTTAAAGGACTGTGAAATAGAGGAATACTTTAACTTTGACGAATCCGACGGTCTTTCCGAAGGCGAAGATGTTTATATTAGAAGTAATCTTCTTGAACGTAATGGTTCCGATTCATCAGAATCAGAAAGCGACGACGAAAATAGCGATATTTTCGAAAATATTCAAAGATTGTCAGAAGATATAACCTCGGCGGCTCCTAGTCCAGCTCTGGAAATAGAAATAGAGCAAGGGAGTGAAATAAGCGGTGCATCAGTAGCTATTAGGCCAAGTTTGTCATGCGATTTTCAAAATGAAGATGTTCCGAGTCCGTCTTTTCCACCACAATATGTACGTTCTTCGACAGGCAGAAGGAGGAAGAGGAAGTGTAGAACCAAATGTTGTAGCTGTAATGTGTACCTATGTCTATGTCTAACTATAAGAGAAACTGTTAAACCGATTTTCATACCGAACAACAGTAAATTGTTATGAGTCTGTTAGAATTACGGGTATTTTATGGATTTGTAAAAATATAAGTTAAAAAAAATGTTGACTGTCAAGAGTGTTTAATCGAAGGTGACAAACTGATATAAAATGAAAAATAGAAAAACTTTATTAAAAAGAATATGTACGAGCACAACAGAGGTTACTATCTACAACAGCCGCCCTTAATCGAGGTTGTGCTAGACGAACACAAAACAAAATTAATTTTCTAAACCTAAACTTACTGTACACCGTTTGTGTATGATAGGCCCGAGTGGCTTCGTAAGTACATCAGCAGGCATATCGCTACTTTTAATATAATCTAGTTTAATTATATTAACACTCAGTTTTTCCCTAACAAAGTGAAACCTGGTATCGATATGCTTCGTCCTGCTGTGGTGTAACGGATTTCGAACGAGGTTAATGGCACTCTGACTTTCAGAAGCTAAACTAACTGAACTAAGTTTACCTGTGATCTCGTAGATAAAACGACTTGAGTAACAAGCTTCCTTCGTAGCTGTCGCTAATGCCATATATTCACTCTCAGCTGAACTTAATGCTACGGTAGGTTGCTTCTTGGACTCCCAGGATACAGGACCTCCACTTAACTTGAAGACATGTCCATTATGATCTTCTGTCTATCGGACAGTTAGCCCAATCCGCATCACAAAAGCCATTCAAAAGTTCTCCACTCTTCCTGTAAACCAACGAATAGTTTAAAGTACCCTTCAGGTACTGCAGAACCCTTTTAGCCGCATTCCAGTGTTCTTTAGTAAAACACGTAGTGAACTGACTTAAATAGCTCGTGGCGTAAGCAATGTCCGGTCGTGAGTTTACCGTTGTGACATAAGGCATCCTATTAAGTGTTGGTAGGGGTAAGACTCACCGAGGTCAGCTCTCCTTTCCATATTCTTCTTAACTAGAAGAGTATCTACTGTCTTACATTCCTTCATGTTAAATTTATCCAATATAGAAAGAATATACAATATAATTTCGCTGATTTATCTTTATATTTCCGGAATCGTATTCAACTTGTAAACCTAAATAACATTTTAATATCCCGAGATCTTTCATCAAAAAATATTTCGACAATTCATTTTTGTCAATGTCAAATGTCAATTCAAATTTATAGAAGACAATTATATCATCGACAAATATTCCTAATTAAGAGTTCCTTACCAAAAAGTTTCTTATACACACAAGGCTCGGAAGGAGTTCCTTTAAACCCTATTTTTAAAAGCGTTTCATCTAACTTTTTGTTCCATGCTGCCTGCGAGGTGCCTGTTTAAGGCCGTAAAGGGATTTCTTCAGCAAACAAACCTTATTTTCTTTGCCCTTTTTGATGAAACCAAGAGGTTGCTCGATGAAAACTTCTTCTTCTAAATCTCCGTTAAGGAACGCGGTATCAACGTCCAAGTGCTTCATTCTTAACCCCATCTCTGCAGCTAACGCAAATAAAGTGCGCAGGGAAGAATGACGAATCACTAGAGCAAACGTCTCGTCGTAGTCTACTCCCTCAACTTGGTGAAAACCTTTCACGACGAGTCTCGCTTTATACTTCGTGATATTACCATATGCGTCCTTTTTAATCTTGTAACTAAATCCCATGTATGGAGTTTCCGAAGCGAACTGAACTCATCAGCCATAGCATGGTGCTATTTATAATAATATGCATCATCGGCATGAGTAGCTTCATAATACGTCCCAGGTTCTCTAGAATCCATCGCTGACGCATTGTATGAAAGGAAATCTGGTGGCTTCCTTTCTCTTGACGGGTACCTGCGCTCTGGGTGAGATTCCTCTTCCACACTTACTGGCTCTTCACCCACACTAGGCTGCCTAGAGTCACGGACAGGCTCTTGCTCTTGCAAAGTCACAAACTCTTCTGCACTTTCTAGATTTATTGGTAAAGGTGCTTCAGCCACAGGGTTGGTAATCTCAGCGCAGTCATATTTTATTTTATTTTATTTAATTAACAATTTTTATTTATATAATTGACAATCTTGATTATTTTCAGGCTCAGGCTCTCTTCTTTCCTCAAATAATAAAATAGAGTCTGACCTTACCACAGGTTGACTATTCACCACAACGAGGAGTCCCACATAACCTCCCGGGTCCGTTCCTGCACCCGGGAGGTATGCGTAAAGCATTTCCCCTCTTTAAAAAAAAAAAGGTTGACTATTCTTAGGCTCAGTCTCTCGTATATCTTAAAATAACAATGTAGAGTCTGACTGTGCCACAGACTCAGGTTGCCTCTGCTTCAGAGCTGTAAAGTTATTTTCAAAAAATTTTACATCTGGACGTAAATAATTTTCGTGGGTTAGCGGGATCCCTAAAAACATAAGTACCTGTGTAACCGAATAATCTACGAAAACCACTTCATGTGCCTTGACATCTAATTTCCTTCGATGACACGCAGTACACACGCGTTCAGAATTGCATGGGCAGTTTATGAATGAGTTCATTCATAAATTGCCCATGCAATTCTGAACGCTTTCATGACACGCTACACACGCTACACGCTACGCTGAACATGGACAAGAGCTCTACATCCAAACACTTTCAGATGACTAAGATCACCCTTACGTCCATACCATCTGTCATAAGGCTCTATGAGGAGACCTATTCTTTAGGTATACGGCAACTTGGAATGCATCTTCCCAGAATGCCTTCGGCAACGAACCTTCAGCAAGCAATGTGCGCGCCTTCTCTGTAATCAGCCGATGTGTGCGTTCCGCGGTCCCAACTTGCTGAGGACTGTAAGGTGTCGTCGTTTGGTGTAAAATATCTTTAGAAGCAAGGTAATCAACAAACTCCTTATTGACGAACTCCTTACCTCCGTCGGTCCTAACCGCCTTAATTTTCTTGTCTAATTGGTTTTCAACAAAGTGTTGAAAGAGACCGAATTTATTTTTGACTTCCGTCTTGGGAGAAATAAAATAAGCAAAAACCTTTCGCATAAAATCATCTACTATCGTCAACATATATCTATTCCCTTGAAAAGAGGTGGTAGAGACTGGTCCCAGAAGATCGACGTGGATCAGTTCCAGAGGGGCAGTAGCCCTATTAAACATCCCGGTTTTCCAAATGGTGTCGGCCGACCATTGGGCCCTCATCCACGCTGTAACGTTATGTTACCCGCCCGCTAAAGGATCACAGCCCCTCTCCCTAAGCCGGCGACCGAGTTTCCTTATAAACGACTTAGCGCCCGTTCCTCAGGGACCTGCCTCCACCGCAATTGGCACGAAATCATACATTGGTTCCAGGGCGCTTTATTTGGCATCTTTTGCTTGGCCGCATGCTCAGCGGCCGACCCAGTAGCCCTAAGTGTGAGGCTAAGGTGGGACGGTGCAAATGTACTGACACACGTGGCATCCCACAAGAGGCACCGTCCCTGTTGCCACGGAACCAATGTGAGTCCGTCCGGCCTTTTTCCTTCCGTGCGAGACAATCCTGGAGGCTCCAAAATGCAAGGGATGTTGGCCGACACTAGAGCTCGGCGAACCGCATCATTGATCGTGTGATCGTGTGTGTGTGATCTCGAAAAACGCCCTGCACATCTTTGACAGCTAAGTCCATGGTGGCCGTCCTCCTCAACCAAGACCCCACACCGGCATCGGTGCCGCTCACAGACTTTACACCCCAGCCGTAAGGCAACCGCTATTCTCAGACTGCCTAGCTAAGGGGAAGGCAAAGCCTGGAGCCACGCCCCCGATTCCGGCCTAGTTGCAGCCTTGAGACGCGCCAAATGAGACCCAGCCGCGCTACCCACCAATGCTGCGCAGATATCCTTGCAAAACATATCATTCCACGCCCTCTGAGAATCGGGGCTGTCAGGACCCCTGCTTCCCTGCTGGTTCCCTGCTTTGACAAATAGTGGACCACCTAGCAAGAGCCTCAGCTACGAAAGGTATTTGGGTATTATCACCATTACAAGACAATATGCGAGTAACAAGCCCCAAAGTCCCATAAGCCGAGGCAAGGAATGCTACTACTCCCACCCACCTCTTGACAGCGCCATATCCCCAAACCCCCATGACGAACCGGAAGGGAAGCCTAACACCATTGTGAATTATTCAATTGCACATTGAGAAAGGACTCCAAAGAAGATTTAAGAGCATCGTCCAGCTTTAACACCTCCTCCTCAAAAAGCCAAGAAGGAGACGTTCGTAATATGTATAACATACGTGGCATTCCTAAACAGCTCCGCAGGAGGATAAGCGACACGTGCGCTGACAAATTTTTGAAATGCTCTTGAGCACCAACAAACGCCAACCTTTTCTCCTCAAGAGCAGAGCTAACCTCTTCTGGGAAAATGGGAGCGCCCAGCAAGCATAAAGATGATCTCTGCATAAGTCGCAAGCCCGGCAATAACCCTTCAAACTCCGACAGCAATCCATCATCCATGTTATTGCTACAACAATAAAGCTCGCACTTACTTGGGTTTATCTCTAACCCGATTGCATTCCGGCTAGGACAAAGCTTCTTTAAATCCTCCATACCACTTAAGGTTCCATCATCCAGATACCACACATTCAGGGGCGAGCTCAGCGAAGTAATAGCCTTTTGTATTGCCAGGCAGAATATTAAGGGCCCAAAAGGATCGCTCTTAGATGCAAACCACCGCAAAGAACTGTGTCAACATTTATATCAACTAATGATTAACATCTGGTGGCAACGGATTACGTGCATGCATCGCAGTTTGCTTTGACCCTCACGGTAGGCTATGTCTCAAAGAGTATGTGTGCTAAGTGCGCAGCGTTGCATTTAGCTACCAGACGTTTTACGTTTTGCGCGAAATTCACTATCGAATTATAGTTACTATTTAAAACGAGATATTTACCATGTACATTTGTTTTCATGAGCTCCCGATATTTCGGCACTGTTACAAGTGCCATGTTCACGGTGTAACTGATTTGCTGCGAGTTTTTATTTTATTTGTGGTCTACCCACACCCCGTAGCGATCTACCCGCTTACGGGTTCGTTTAATTTGCGCGGTGTCACTACCGCTACTAGCGTCTACTTTCTCACTTAGAACTCGATCACGTTCATGACACACGACACTTACAGTATCGACTGGTGCATTTCTTACCGAACCAATAACTTTTGGATTTTTGAATTTCCGAATCACTGGATGCCAGACCCTCGACAGTTGAAACCCGTCCTCTCGGTTGAAATTTTTGTATTTTAGGATTTCTATAGCTTCTTTAACCATCCTAGGTATGTAATGCTTTTCTGTCGAGAGTATCTGAGGGTTATGCAACTCAATCCAGTGATTTGTTCCTGCCTCCAAAAGATGTTCAGCGACTGCCGATTTTCTAGGTTCGTTGTTTTTAAACGCTCGTATGTGCTCCTTTATACGGCACGTGATTGTACGCTTAAGCCCGTAAGCGGGTAGATCGCTACGGGGTGTGGGTAGACCACAAATAAAATAAAAACTCGCAGCAAATCAGTTACACCGTGAACATGGCACTTGTAACAGTGCCGAAATATCGGGAGCTCATGAAAACAAATGTACATGGTAAATATCTCGTTTTAAATAGTAACTATAGTGTAAATGACCATGTTAGCTTAAAATCACTATCGAATTACTGAAAATAACACACGATAGAATTTCGGCTCTATGTTGGTAATGCTTGTTTGTTAGCCGTTTTATAGCTGAACTGGTACAAGACGTCGGTCTTCAACAAGTGGGCAACGTGACGACCGAAGGCGTTCGTTGTAAATAACGTTGGATGTGATGGTGCCACTAACTATAATATGAAAAATTGCGTCAAACGCGCATGTCTCCGTTATATTCTCTTTGTAGCCTCCCATGCGAACTGGTGCGCGTGTACTACTGTTCATAAGAACGGATATCCAACTGGCTTTAGCATTTTTGATGAACCCCCATTCGGGACAGTCATCCAACGATGTGAGTTTTTTTCCTTTTAGGTTTTAATGGCCCATCGTGAGATGAATCATTTTGAACTAGACCTCCCCATTCCTTCTTTACATTCCACTCATTGTCTGCAGGAATATTGTAATCTTTTTCGTTTACGGGGATGCTACGAACAGAAAGATTACTTTTCGATAGTGACGCAACTGATTTTGCATCATATTTGGGTGATAATATTCCTACAGGTAAAGATTTTAATGGGTTTGGTTTCGTTTTTTTTAGGCGGGGTACTGGTTTTCTCGGGAGTATCAAGCACGGAGAGGTCACTATTTGAAAGTAACGCAATTGCAATTGGCGTCGATAGTTGCGCGTCACATTGTTTTGAACGCTCTGTAATTTTCTCATCTATGCGATCAAGATGTTGTAAAACAAACCTATCTACTGTCATTGGTATCTCTCCTTTGAAGTCCCGACGCTTTATATCGGCGAACTCGGATTCGACGGCAGCCGAAGTTGCAGTGACTGTTCCTCTAACGAATACTACCACCACCACACAAGTCCAGAGAGCCACGTATGGAAGAAGATATTTTTTAAAATTTTGGGCAAGTTGTTCACTATAGCATGCGTTAATGGTATCGCCACCAATCGATGCTTTCGCAATATTACGTACTTGGTTGAAAATTGCATCTGCCCAATTTTTCTATCCTGTTATAATCTTTTCCTCCTCAAGGTGTTCAGGATCTTCTTTAATTTCTTCATCACTGTTCGCTTCCGTATTATTAATTGGTTCGCCTTTGATTTTGTCAGTGACGAATTTCCGCCTTTCCTCTGAAGGCAAGGGTTTGTTCTCTTTTCGTCATTTCCGACATATTCGCTCAAAGAAACAGCGAGGATGGACTCAACAAAATACGTCGTCAATATTATCGATTTTTGACGCTTGTCCGACACAACGTTTGTAAAAACGCCCCACTAACAATTTGTTGTTACCTTTCAATCAATCTCACCGCGCAACCATGGCCGAGAGATGGCATACGTCTAGCCTCATGAATGTAGACGGCAGTACGACGTCGGGTAGGGTTCTTGGCTTTGAAAAGAACGTCGTTACATTTTTGCAAATATTCGGAGAAATTTGCACACCTCCCAAAGATTTCGGCTACCGCAATAAATAGTGACCAACCAAAGTCGGTCACTACTATTGCCGGGATCGGTGCGTTGGCTGCCAATATGAGCTGCAGAAAATGGGCTACGATGAGGGCCCACTGGTCGGCCGACACCATTTGGAAAACCGGGATGTTTAATAGGGCTACTGCCCCTCTGGAACTGATCCACGTCGATCTTCTGGGACCGGCCTCTACCATCTCTTTTCAAGGGAATAGATATATGTTGACGATAGTAGATGATTTTATGCGAATGGTTTCGCTTATTTTATTTCTTCCAAGACTGAAGTCAAAAATAAATTCTGTCTCTTTCAAAACTTTGTTGAAAACCAATTAAGGCGGTTAGGACTGACGGAGGTAAGGAGTTCGTCAATAGCCGCGTACTCACTGAGTGAGGATCCTCGCGAGGCAGCCTCGGACGTTTGCCGCGCGCCATTTGTCGCGCGAGGTTATATAGTGTGGGAATTTTATGCTTCCAACTGTGAGCAATTTCATAAACAATTACAAAAAAATAAAAAAATTACAATTTTTTTGCTGTCGTGTCACATCATTGAAAAAAGCTGATTAAAAAAATTGGATATACTACTTAGCCTTTTGAAATGTAACAATAAGTAATTTAAATAATAAAGTTATACCCAGTACCCAGTCTCGTTTTCCTCTTGCTTGACAGGTGACGAGATTCACTTTTTGACTTCCTTTTAGTTTATTCAAGTTTTTCTTGATGGTTTCTTAACATTCGCTTCATATAGCTTTTTCATAGGCCTTTGCTGCTAATATTTGCAATGAAAACAAAACAAAATCACCACGGTGCTGAAATGATTAATCCTTTTACCAAAGACAATTTATCGATAGGCTTCTAGTCTCTATGGTGCTGTAAAATTGCTTGTCGCGCAGAACGTGTGTCGGCGTTCGTACGTGCCGAGCGACCCCTTGCGAATATCGTTTCTTGAACGCTACGTTTATTGTCAGCAGTTCTTTGTTTTTCCGTTATCATCATCATCTTCCTAGTCTTTTGAGGCTGTTGATAGGGTTGACGGAGTGCGTGGTAAACAAATTCGTAGATTTGGCGCAGGTAGTAATATTTCTTTACTTGAGTGCCATTTAAGAAAAAGAGATTTAAATTTATTTGTTCTCTTGTTTCGTCAAAGTCTAAATAAGTTTCTAGGTTGCAACCTATGACGGAAATACCAGAAAAGTGGAAAACATAACATAACGTAACATAATTAAATTAAATTAAACATTCATTTATTTCATATTAAAAATCCATATAATTTGTTATTTTGCCTTAACTACTTATTAACTAATTTTAGTAACTTAACTAGGTACTATCTAATCAAACCTTAAAATCTAAATACATAGAGGTCGCCCTGTCAGGGCTACCCAGTGCCTCCATATCCTGCTGTCACACCTAAACATAATATAAACATAAGTTTGGTCAAGTTGGACTTGACTTGGACTTAAGTTTTTTTTGCGGTACAGTCAACAACACAGCTGTGAATACAGCCAAAGTGCCACAATTATGTATACACGACCTTAATTGACAACATTTCAAAATTTTCAATGTTCCTAAATCGAAAACCATTTCGAGATATACGCCTGTAGATCACATAAATATATTTTTCAATTTTTTTTTCGCAATATTTTTAGTAAAAATCCTTAAAAATAGTTAAAAAGGTAAGTGACGTCACACAGCTGATTCAGAGCTGCCACTCCAAAAAAAATCTTCCGGCTGGGTTGTCACTTGAGTCTGACAGTGTCACTTGGCACTAACCGCAAAGTTCAAATTATTCGGATATTTACTGGTGATTTTCTTGTACTTTTCGTGTGATTTTGATCTTCACTGCAACTCCACCTTCTCATGGACTTAAATGACGCTTAAGATTAGCTGAATACATTTATTGAGGTGATCGTCGCAAATAAATAATGCGCTTGTAGGTAAACGATCCAAACCGGCTGCTGAACACCACTCGGCTTTATTTTCCGTTGGAACAGTAAGTAACATTTTGGTAGGCGGTAAACCCGTTTTATTTGTGCATGTTTTCATAAAGCAATATTTAACTCACGGCATTTTAATAAACCAACAACAAAAAATTCAGTGTTTGTTTACATGTTTTGACGTTCGTGACGTCTGTCGTGAATGTCAGTTTGGCTCAGACTATTTAAGGTTTAAAATTAAACGTCGATATCCGCATCAAATTAAAATTATTTCAATGATTTTTGTAGTGTATGAAACACAATCATGACGTCACAAGGCTGACTCATGACGTTTGTTACTTACGCCTTTCCTGCCCGAGTAATATAAATAGATTTTTAGACAAAAATATGAGAGTTACGCAAATAAAAAAAAAACGTGTACCATTTTACTATGTATTTAAGTATTTATATGTATCTGTCTATTATATATATCGTCGTCTAGTACCCATAACACAAGCCTTGAGCTTACCGTGGGGCTAGGTCGATTTGTGTAAGACTGTCCCATAATAATATTTATTAATTGGTCCATTCTTTCGAACCATACAATAAAAAATAGCACTTAAAAATATGAATGGTTGTCAATTATCTGGCAATAAAGTTCTGTATACATATTTTTGGCACTTTGGCTGTATTCACAGCTGTGTTATTAACTGTACTAAGTAGGCTATGCTTCTATCTTTACGTATTCGTAGTATATTCATATTTTTTTCATTAGTTTATTTCAAGGATGTGACACGACGGTAATAAATTTGTTTACTTTTTATATTTTTTTAAGCAATTAGCTCACAGCTGGAAGCATAAAATTCTCACACTATTGAATCGTGCGCTACCCCAATTTGGCTTCTATTACCACAGTATTATTCGATTTCTAATGTTGTGATGATATCATTGAGGTTCGTTCTAATTTCTTGTTTAGTTACTATAGTAGTAGTAGTAGTAGTAAGAACTTTATTGCACACAGGATAGATCACAAAACAATTGACAAGAATTAAAGTACTGGTACTGGTACTGGTAGTATACTGGTTAATTATCGTTTATTAATAGAAATATAACTTAAAAAAACAATACACGTAATTTAAAAATAACCAGAATAAAAAATCTACGACTATACACTTACGCTAGGGTTTAAGCTAGGGCCGACAGGTACCCGGCGTAAATGTGCCAAAAATGCTACTGGCGTTTCCACGTTGAATAGCGATTGAAATTTGCTGCACTAAATAGGAACCTGATCTGGGATCGCCACTTTTTTCGAAGATTCTATGTCCAAGATTTTTAACGAAGGACTTAGCCTCGGTGCACCAAGGACCACTCGTTTCTACGGCGACGGGAATAAAATTATACGCCGGCTCCAAATTCGAGTACTTGGTGTGCTTTAATTTCGCAGCATTCTCCGCAGCAGCTCCAGCATTCCTTTTTGTGTGATTGAGATGCGACGGTGCGAAAGTACTCACACACGTCGCATCCCAAATAAGGCTGCGTCCTCGCGTCCATGGGACCAGTGTAAGACCGTCTGGTCTTTTTCCATCAGTCCTACTTAAACCTTGTGGCTCTAAGACGCAAGGGACGTTAGCTGTTACCAGAGCCCGCCGAATCAAATCGTTGATCGACTGGTGTCTAGAGAACCTGCCAGCACAGCGTACGCAGCTCAGGCCATGGTGACCATTTGCTTCGACTCTAGCTCCACAGATACACTGGTGGGGTTCGCATACAGTACTGCCTAATCTTAGAGCCACACCAATACGGAGGGAGTCGTTGTCTAAAAGCGTACCCAAGTGCGGCGATGGTAGTGCGTGTAGCCACGCCCCAGATTCAGGCACTACAGCCGCTTTCAAACGTGCCACATCAACACCCACTGCGGCTTCCAGTAGGTCATCGTAAGCCTTTTTGCTTAAGATATCGTCCCAGGATCTTTGAACCTTAAGATTGTCAGGTCTTGCATCGCTTGGACATCTAACCTTCCACTCATATAAGGCTTCTTCCAAAAAAGGAACTCGAACATTGCCACCGTTTATTGAAAGTATGCGATGCGAGTGACAAGCTCCATGGAAGCGTGAGCGGAGGCTATAAATGCCACGAGTCCGATATCGTACACTCGGCGAATTCCGAGGCCACCATATCGAATAGGCAATGAAGACTGAGACCTCACTGAGACTCACTTAAGCTGACATTTAGAATTGCTTCGAGCCCGTGTCGCAAAGTTTGGTCAAAGTCGCAGACGTGTTTTGGGAAAAGCCAAGAAGGTGCTGTACGTAGGGTATAAATCATGCGAGGCATGGAGAAACAGCTACGCAACAGGACCACAGCAACATGAGTAGAGAGCTGTTGCAAATGTATAAGTGATGATGATAATGCATTCCCCTTTTTCTTTATTGTAGAAGGAACCCCTTCTGGAAACATTGGAGCTCCTAAAAGTGAAAAAGATGTAGCGTCAATCATTTTTAAATCGGGTAGTAAAGCTAGGAATTGAGCCGTAGACACCAGAATTAACTTCTAATCCAATGGTCGACAAAGCTGGCAACAATTTTTGCAAGTCATTAGGAACGACATTGGCCGGTCCTCCAATTGTGCCGTCATCGAGGTACCACACATTTAAAGGAGAGTCTAATGTTGAAATATGTTTTTGTATGGCCAGACAGAAAATCAAAGGGCCCAATGGATCTCCTTGTTGGGCACCGACTTGCGAAGACAAAACAGCAGAGTTATAAAATAAGTTGCTAGGCGAGGCATAACACTGATAGAGGAAAGGATATAATGAAGGTATCAGATCCCTAACTTCCTCTAGCATTGTATCGTTTTCTACGCTATTAAAAGCATTTTTCAAATCAATTTTTAAAATAACGTATTTTTAATATACTGGTTGTAATAATTTTACTGTCGCTGTGGTTCGTAGAGGGAAATCACGTTATGTAGCTTTTAATCCAGAATTGGTCTTGAAGAAAGATAGGATCAAGTGAAAGGATTGGATTATTGAATATTTACTTAATTTTTAATAAATCTTCTGAACCGAATCAAAGAAATTCATCGTATTACTATTGACTCTTGTAGGCCTTTTTCATCTAAACCAAAATTGATTGATACGTTTATTTTTACTGCGAGGCACTTGTAAACTTATATAGCTGTATTTCTTTTTTAATTTTCGTTACTTTTAGTCAAAAAGAACATATAAATCTTAAAGAAAAGACTGTTTTAAAGTTTTAATAACTTTTACCCTTTATCTTCGGCAATTTTAGTTAGTAAACTAAAAGAAAAAATGATTACTAATTTTGTCAAGTCGTAACTGATAAACTTAAAAGAATAGTAGATTACATACCAAGGCCGTTATAGTGGGAAATGTCCAGGATCTCATGTAATTGTCGGCCGAGGCGAAGCCGAGGTCGACGAACATGTGATCCGAGGCTTTCCCATTTAACGGCCGAGGTTTGTATACTATTTTTCTGCCCGACGGAGCCGGCAGGCGGCAATTTAGTTTTGCGTAAAGTGGCGGTTACCGGCCGGAGGACAGAAAAGATAGTTTTTCGACCTAGTCATCATCCCTGTTGTAGCTATTTTCAAGAAAAAATTTATGTCAATGGTTTTTGGATGCCAAGACTTACTTTAGGTCGTTGCGCCAGAGGACTAAGTTAAGTCTTGTAAGGACCAGAAGGCCTAGTATAAAAGTTGTACGACATTAACTCCTCGACCGCGTTAGCGTATCGAGGGGTCAAAATATGAAAGTTGCCGGATGATTTAAATAAACGGCAAAAATAATTTGACCTCCCGATACGCTAACGCGGTCGAGGAGTTAATGTCGTACAATTTTTATACTAGGCCTTCAGGTCAACATTTTTCACAATAACTAAAGTAACTTATAGTTAATGAGCTGAGTGGCAATGTTTAAAAATGTAGATCATCTGTGTCCACATGCGCAGTGTTAGATGAATGCAATTACGACACGGAAACGCGCGTTTTTTGTCGCACGGCAATTATTTACCCACCCGGTCTCCTCTTTCAGCAGTAGGAAGAAGAGAAGTAGTTTGATAATTCAATCCAAATATAATTTATTCAAGTAGGCCCGCCAACGAGCACTTTCGAAACTTCATATTTTTTTTAAACTAATATTTTAAAAGTAAAATCTTTTTTGGTAAATAATAAATAGCACTTCTTGTACTATTTATGAATCGCCATTAGTAGGTATTTATTGGGCACGCTGCTCCACCAAGGCTTCGCTCGCTTCGCTCGCACCGCTCGCTTCGCTCGCTCACGCCTTGGTGTTGCGAGTGCCCAATAAACGCGAACTATTACTGAAATCCTGTTCACGTTTACTCGTAAACTTGCGTTTAAATTGATCGCACAGCTCGCTCACGCCTTGGTGTTGCGAGTGCTAATAAATAAGAATGAGTGCTCCTGTTTACGTTGATGCTCTGGGAAGGTGACAATCAACGCGAGCACGCAATCGACACAACCTTTACTGAAATCCTGTTCAAGTTTAAAGTGAACATCATTAGATGTGATTTTAATGCGTTCATCATTCGGTTGATTATCTGCAACGGTGGCAATCAACGGTGTGCGACTTTGTAACAACGGAAGTATGCTATCGACATAACGCGAACCATTACTGAAATCCTGTTCACGTTTACTCGTAAGCTTGCGTTTAAATTGATCGAGTTCGTTTTCAACTTAGATTTCGGACTTAGAAAATATTCTAAGAAAAGCAAAAGCTTAAACGCAACGTGAGTGATGCGGGCCAAGCAATCACAACACGTCTGAACATCTCACAATTACTCGTTAGTCCCGATTAGCTCCAAGGAGTAACTTTCGTTGCGAGGCGTCACGCACAATTACACATTAGTCCCGATTAGCTCCAAGGAGTAACTATCGTTGTGCGGCGTTTGTCACACTAAACACATCGCAGAATTGGCCAGAAACTTTGATGCGTCGAGTGGACTGGTGGTTTCCCATACTATCAACCGCTATAGCACAGAAGAACCGATTTTGTGTTTAACCGTCACCACGTTGTTGTGTATGGTACGGGAGTTACCCCGTATACGCTACCGCGTTACCAGCTCAATTGCAAGGTGGGCCAGGCCAAGCAAAGTGATTTGGTAAGAGTCACCATGAACTAGCGGTTGTGATAGCCACGGATTCTCCGACGATTGTATCAATACTAATTGTATATATACAAACTATTCATAAAACTTCGTTAGCGTGATGCAGGCCTGACTATGTGATTGGAAGAACCATGTGACACGCCTTGACACGCCTTTTATTATAATTTGTAAATGATGATAACCAATTTCAATCATAGTTCGTTCATATTAAAGTTTGAAATAGATAATAATGAAACTAAACAATTTTACAACCATGTGTGACTACATGTTCGCGCTAAGCTGTTTTGCATGAATTAATATAATTAAACATGAAATATATTCTAAAGCAGAACAAGTCTTAACAAATATAAATTAAGGTTTAAAATTAGTTGGACTTGAATAAAATAAAGTTGAATACGGAATCACGTTTCAAACAACATAACTTCTGCAAAGGAGAAAAAGCATAACTCCATAGCATAAGCATAGCACTTATGCTTTTTCTCCTTCAGACGGCAGACTGTCGTATATGGTTATCGGTGGGACCGCAGACTTATAATAAGGTAGACTCCACAAGCAAGATTGAATAAATCTGAATTCTTTAGAACGTAATCATTATTATTTATTATTATTTAACAATTGCTTTATTGTACAATTTAACAAATAAAAAATACAAATGCTTATATATTATTAGAATTTTCCAACCATAGACCCAAAAAAGTAAAAAAAAGTTGATTTTTATTTCGATTACACAAGAGTTAAATAAAAATGAGATAGAATGTTGAGAATAATCCTTTACAGGTTAAACAATAAAACATATATGAATAAGGTTTCCGTGTATTTCGGCGGTTCGGTCTGTTAAATAGAGGTGTGCAGTAATGATTAGACACAAGAAGTTGTGAAAACTTAAAATATGCAACATAGTATTTAGCAAAATACGATATTTGATCGAATGGATTGCATTCAAAAGTACAACGTGCGTTGTCTACCTGAATACTTATCTGTGAACATGAAGTGCAATTATTGTTTACGTAGTATAAAATATTACAGAGTAAAAAGTGTAACAGAGATTCGTTCGATTCGAAATAAATTATTTTCAATTTAATATGTAAGTGATTTGTTTGCTGACTTTTCTGCACGATAAAAGTGAAAAGTTAATTTATTCGATACTAATATTCAATCAACCTTATTTAATGAATTTTACATTCCACTTACAGGCATTTACTTTTATTTAGCATCTAGCAAATTAAAAAGGCAAACATTACAAATTACAAATTACATTAGGCTAATCAATCGATAAGCGTATTTCTATTGATTACTTAATTGTATAGTTTTTTAGTAGTAAACCTCTGGTTTGCATCCTACTCTGTGTCATTTGCTGATTACGCGTACACAAGTCGACCTACATTAGTCGATGCACTTTTCCTAACAATATAATCGATATGGATATGACTGTAGGTAAGGGTTCAAAAGCAATTATATTGTATCAAAGAAATACTAGACATACTACTCACACCATTGATTTTATCGGCTGAATACATATATAAATCATGCTTATTTAGAATGGAATGCTCCCTTTCTGGTAAGTAGTTGCTCAAGTTTTTTTACATATAGCGGTTTGGTACATCGAGCAAAAGGTTAATTGAGCTGTCTAACAATAAAATTGACTTAGTGAATGAATACACGAAATCAGCTTTTTCGGGTGTACTAAATCAATTGATTCATCACTATTCGTTACTTGTAATTCATGATTATATTTCTTTAAAATCGTATCCACGTTCTGCTGTTGTTGTAAAATAGTGTACGTTAGCTAATATAAACCTAAATTTCGTAATATAATTTGATACTTGTTTTTCAATGAAAATGTGCTTTTTAGCAACATAAAATCCGCTAATTTAAAAACGAAACAAGTGCAATAGTACATTAATTATTTTTGGTGTTAACATGTGATAATATACTACACAAAATTGGGTGACATATTTTCTTAGTTGAAACATAAAATAAAAGAAACGAAACAGTCAACTCGGTATTTTTTTTGGTTAAATACCAGAGGTATTAGACCATACAATTATTCTTGTCATTAGTGCGCGATCGTGCTATCACTATATTTACGCCTTGCTCTGCTGAAGTGTTGCTACATCAATTTATAATGTGAGTATTGATTTATTTAATGTCTTAATTTAATCTTTAGATCTAAAATTTTTAACTAAATAATTAACTGACAGTGTTTTTCAGGTCCGACTCAGAGCTATCGTACCGCTCACGAAGCCCGTCACCGCAGCCGATAAAAAAGTCATCAAAGGATAAAAAGCGACGTGTGCATTCTTTAAGGTAGCTATTTCTCACTGAATGTTTATATTGTTATTACTAAGGATATCACGAGCCATTTTTATTAATTTATTTTTCTTTCTTTTAGCCGCGAGCCTGAACGAGTTACGCTTCCTGCTGCAAGTTCTCGAAAGGTCAATGCTGTTGAACCTGCAGGACCATCGAAGCGCAAAAAAACTTCAAGGTAGTTACATTTATGTATTTACTGTAAGACTGTCACATACACCCTATATCTATTTTTTAATGCAGGTTTTGTAGTGCACATACCGGGTCTTCAAAATTATCATAAGTTAAACTATTATTTTTGTTCACAGCGCAATCAAGAAGAGCGGAACGGATCTATTCCAAATCATTCGGGATGAAGAGAAAATTGCATCCATTTCATCCGAGCGAGTGACTACTACGTCATCGTTCTCAAGCCGCGTGTCTTCTGGTACATCACGTCGCACCACAATCAGACCAGGTGACTTCTTTATCGATCTCAAGGTCTATAAAATAGAGGATCATCAAAAAGAGGTAGATGCTTTAGAGCGTTACAAAAAGGCCTTGGTAGCTGTCAAGCTGCAGTGTGAAGAAAAGTCTGTAGAGTGGGAGCAGTGTCAATCGCTTCTTAGTAGTGCATTTGAAGTTTTTAAGGATAGTGAGGCTTCCTTTTATTCTAACGCACGGAAAAACTAGGTATTTCGATAAACCACATGGTTAAAAGCTGAACCAACTATTGGTTATATGTTATACAAAGTAGAAACAGTTGGTTCAGTCTTTAATCCGGTGAAATTATAGTTTAATTCCAGTATTTTTTAACTTTTGTTTCGCATAATGCCTTTTTGTGTATCGTGTAGCACATCTGTAGAGAAAAAATCATGGGTAGGTCATCTTCGTAGTAACGAACATAAAACTAAAAATAATTGTATTCAAGATATCGGTGATGGTGTGGTAATGATTCAGTCAGCTTTTCGTAATCGCATTGCAACTTATCGAATTTCGGCGGAAAATAACCAAGTTACAAGTTCTATTGACATATTTATGAACTCGATTCGTGACAAAATCAGTACTCTTTTAAATAAATCACTTCAGGTACATACCTGCATAAAAGTAAACTTAGAATTATATGGAATATTTATGTTGTTTAAAAATAACACTCAATCTATGAAATCTTTTGGTACAAAAAATAAGATTTTGTACCAAAGTTTTGATTTCGAACGTTATTACACAGAAGTTATAAATTGTTTTAAAAAAAAGGTCGAGGAATTCGAGGAGCGTGATAGCGGATGGGCTTTTTTAAATAATTCACACTTAGAAATTAATATAAATAAGTTTCAACCGTTGCGTGGTTCAAGCTTTATCGAACTACCAAAAGTTATACGTAATAAAAAAGCGTGTCTTAACATACAGAATAAAGATCAATGTTGTTTTGCATGGTGCGTAACTGCGGCTTTATTCCCTGCTAAAAAACATCCTGAAAGGGTAACTTCCTATCCTGATTTTAATAACGTACTAAACACACAAGGATTGTCTTTCCCGGTTACATTTGATGAAATCAGAATATTTGAAAAAAACAATCCAACCCTTCAATTTATTGTTTTTGGGTTGAAAAATAGTAAAATAATAGGCCCACTTTATAAGTCAGAAAGTAACAGCCATTTGAAAAAAAAAACCATTCACCTGATGTTATTAGAAAACGGAATCAGTTCACATTACTGTTTGATCAAGGACTTGTGTCGACTAGTTAGGAGTCAAGTCACTGCTCACCATGCAAAATTATACTTCTGTGAAACGTGTTTAGTATTTTTCTCGAAAGAAGAACAACTAAATAATCACTTGTGTAGTGGAACAGTCACTGTACTACCTGAAAAGGGTGCAGTTATTAAATTTAAAAATTATGAACGTAAGCAAAATATGCCGTTTGTAATATATGCTGATTTTGAGTCACTATTACTGCGAACGGGTGAATGTCAATGTGACGTTGATTGTACTACTCATACCACTGTCAACACAGATATTTTGCAACATCACACGCCTGCTGCGTTTGCGTACTATATTGTTTGTTCAGTCGATTCTCAATATAATCGATATGTCTCATACCGTGGTATTGACTGTGTAGATAAGTTTGTACATTCGATCTATAAAGATGTAGCAGAAATAAAGAAAGTTTTGAATATAAATACTCCAATCCAATTCGATCTTAACGATGAAATAAATTTCACTAGCGCAACGAAATGTCATATATGTGATAATTTCCTGTTTTCTGATAGAGTCAGAGATCATTGTCACATTTCAGGTTGTTATCGAGGTGCAGCTCACAGTTACTGTAATTTACAATTTAAACGTCCCTCTTTTGTACCCATATATTTTCATAACTTGTCAGGATACGATGCGCATTTATTTATAAAAAAGTTAGGAGAGGCGAGTGGTACGATGAAATTAATTGCGAAAACTAAAGAAAATTACGTTTCCTTTACAAAGTTTATTCCAATTGAAGGCGAATTTTTTCAGCTACGTTTTGTAGACTCATTTAAATTTTTAGGTACCAGTTTAGAGAAATTAACAAAAACAATGAAAAAGGAAGATTTCGATCATCTACGACGTTTTTTCCCGAATTCTAATAAATTTGAATTACTCACACGTAAAGGTGTTTATCCCTATGAATACATGAATAATTGGGAACGTTATAATGAGCGATGCCTTCCGTCTAAAGATTGTTTTTATAGTACTCTTTCGAATGAAAATATTTCCGAAGAGGACTATGAGCATGCAAGTTTAGTATGGAAAGAGTTTAATATCAATAATCTAGGAGAATATACAGATTTGTATCTCCAAACGGATGTCCTTTTGTTGACAGATATTTTCGAAAAATTTAGAGAGACTTGTAAAATAAATTACAGTTTGGATCCGGCTTTTTACTTGACTGCACCGAGCTTATCTTTTGATGCAATGCTGCTTAAAACTGGTGTTGAATTGGAACTAATTACCGATTTTAATATGTTATCAATGATTCAGAACGGAATTCGGGGTGGTGTCTGTTTGTGTTCTCACAGACATGCAAAAGCTAATAACAAGTACATACCAGATTACGATCCGTTGCAACCCGAATCGTACGTTATTTACATAGACTGTAACAACCTATATGGGTATAGCATGTATCAGTCCTTACCATTATCAAACTTTAGGTTTTTAGACCAACATGAAATAGATGTGTTAGATATCACACAAGTCGATAACAATGCTAAGTATGGTTTTATATTAGAGGTCGATTTAATATACCCTAAAGATCTTCACATCGATCATAACGATCTACCTTTTTGTCCTGAAAAGTGTATTCCCCCTGGAGGTAAAGATAGTAAGCTAGTACCTAATTTGCATGACAAATACTTTTATGTTATTCATTATGTTTATCTAAAAACCTGTCTTAAACATGGATTAAAATTGAAAAAAATACATAGAGTTATCACGTTTTTACAAGATTCTTATTTAAAACAGTACATCGACCTTAATACTAAGTTGCGTCAGAAAGCTACCTCAGCGTTCGAGCAAGACCTATTTAAGGTTATAATTAACTCTTTATTCGGAAAAACATTAGAAAACAATTTAAAAAAAACTAACGTTGAACTAGTTAACCAGTGGAACGATAGCACGAATTTAACTAAAAAGAAAACCGAGGCTGAGAAATTAATCGCGCGTCCCAATTTCCACAGTGCAACAGTCTTTAGTGAAAATTTGGTAGCAGTTCAGTTGAACCTCGATCGTATTATTTTAGATAAACCAATATATATCGGTTTTACGGTACTAGAATTGTCGAAAAGTCATATGTATGACTTTCATTACACAGTATTTAAACCCATGTATAAAAATCGATTACAGATGTGCTATATGGATACGGATAGTTTCATTTATCATATACAAACCAAGAACTATTACAGAGATCTAAAAACTTATCTTTTACCTTATTTTGACACTAGCAACTTAAACTTTGACAATGTGCATAACTTACCAATTCAGAACAAAAAAGTACCAGGACTTTTCAAGGATGAAATGGGTGGGAAATACATAATTGAATTTGTTGGACTTCGATCTAAACTTTACTGTATTAAAACTAACGACGATATCATAAAAAAAGCTAAAGGTGTAAAAAAGGCTGTTATAAAGGAATTAGACGTGTTTGATTATGAGCAATCTTTGTTTCAAGGTGATGTTATTAAAAAGAAAAATATTTTATTTAGATCGATCAAACACGAAATATTTACCCAAAGTGTTAATAAAATTGCTATATCATCTAATGATGACAAACGATTGATATCTGCTGACAAAGTATCTACACGAGCATGGGGACACACTACGATACTTAATATTTAAATTCCTAAACAGCTTTCACTGTTCATGGTTAGTATGATTATTAGGAAATAATGTATTATTTGTATGATCATAAGATGTCTTAATACGTTAATATTAAGTGTATTCAAATGTGAGCATTAATTTTATGTGCTCCTGCATTATTTATTTACTGTTTGACTTTAAATGTTTGTCAAACTATTTTATTTTATAAACTTTTCGTTATTTCTGTATAGTAATAAACGATGCACTATATTTGTTATTATGTGATTTATGAAAATAAATATGAACTTAGAATTTTATGTTTTTCAATTAAAAACCCATTTTAACCGTAAACCGTATTTTTTAGTACCAAGTCTAAACAATATGATATGTACATTTATTTTTATTATTGACTTGACTGTACATTTCAATAAACAGTATTTCATAAAAACAAGTTACGACCTGCAACTTTTAATTGCTTAACAAATTAGCAAACGTAGTAGATGTAACATGATATCATGAGTAAAGCATATTTAACACGCGCCGTAGTTCATATTATGCGCTTGCAAAAAATTATATTGGCGCAATGCAGGTATAATAAAACAATACCTATCTGCTTTCGTTAGGGTTTAGTTTCATTTAAAATAAATTGAGCAAATACGATTATTTATAGTTGAAGACATCGAAATTTATTAAAGTATATAAACAACCGCACTAATTAGGTGATTCATTTACGGATTCGTAAACGATACGAAGAATATCATACAGTTAAGGACCCTAACAATTCGCAGTTTCTCTGCTGATATTTGCTGGTAAGTTTCAGTTATTTTTATAAGATTTAAACGTTGACTATGTTGGAAATGTATTTTTGAGAGATATTTTAGCACACATTGCACACAAGGAACAGATTTTTTTCCTTTATTTCACTGAGTAGAAGCTTTGCATAGTTTCAGGCTCGATCTTTGAGAGATCGTCCAGATATGTTATTAATTTTTTTTATTTCTTTTGTTACAGAAAAATGGAACACGTAGAAGAAAGTTCTCCTCTATTTTTGTCCCAGGTGTTTGCTCAGAACCCATATGATGATGATGTTAATGACGATCTAGTAAACAAGGTAATGAAAGCAAAACCTAAAAAACGTCAACACAAAATTCAAAACAAGGTGCAAAAACGCAGTGTTCCAGGGCAGCCTTCATCATTTGTGATTAACAAAAAGCCTGGAAAGGGTGGCAGGTTAATTAAAATCCAAATAATTAACTTGCAAAATGAATACAAAGAAGAGTCCGAGAACGAAGATGTAATGTTAAGCGCTCAATACGTAGCAGACGATGGTTTTGACGAAATTATCGATAGTACGGAGAGCGTAATAAATAAAATATCAAAAAAACTGTGTGGATATAGCGTTGGTTACTAATAATTTTATTATTTTCGATGTGAATAAATTTGTTTAAATATTTTGTTGTTTCATTCATAGTTTACATACAGTGTCATGCACGGCAACGCACACTCAATAGCGAAGTTCATACTACCAAATGATAGGTATTACCAATAGCGCTATGGTGGTGTGTGCTTTCGTGGATGGTGCTACAGAGGGACATCACAGGATGGTTGATAAAATACAACAACTGTTTGAGTAATACCAATTCTATATTTGATTAAAATACAATTATAACCTAAATCCAAGAATAATTAAAATTAACCTTTAAATTAAAATCTAAAACTAAGCGTAATACAATTTCATTCATTTCAAAACTTAACTTTTACATTTCATCACATGAAATTGTCTAAATACCATTTTTTTATACAAATTGCATTTTTTAAAGCACATATTTTTTTGTGGTGCACACAATTATATGCACAACTCTCAATACAATATTTTTCATACAAATGCTTAAAAGTACATTGTTCTTTTTCACCTAAATCTAACACAGTACATTCGGGGGACAATTGCTTAACCCATTGGACTTTTTCTGCTCCCTTTACGAAAATCTTTTTGTCTTTTAAGTACTTTATAATGATTCTTTTAAATTCTCGGTGGTCAATATATCCTTCACACCACAAAAAACCATAATTGTTTTCTAACCATGTAACTTGTCTTTTTTCGTTTGCTGATAGACGAGAAAACGGGAATGGAGGCTTTATCGAAAAAACTTGTGTATATTCATTTGTGGCGAAAGCAAATTCTTTTATTATGAATTCATTAGTACCCCATTTAAAACCCTGAAGGTCAACAAATATGGAGTCATACATTATGATTTACGATATCCTTTTCGTAATATTACTTAAAGGCTTGTATTCAACAATACTATCATTCAAAATGAGACAGTAAGCGGAAGTCTGTTTAGGTATAGTTGATTCACACTCGATCTCAACTCGCACATCGACCGTACCGGTTTTTAAGGTTTCGTTTTGACGTGAACAGTCAATAACAAATAAAGGAGCAATATTTTTAAAATCTTGCGGACTTAGCAACGGTGCTTGAGCTCGGTTATAATAAGACTGTTGAAATTTAGCATACTGTTCATATAATATAGAAAACTTTTCACTAGAAAAACTAACATCAAAACTTTCGTAAGGAAAGTAGCTTGAATTCAAAAAAACTTTAACATCTCTCAAGTTACAGTGATCAAAGTGCGTCATATCTTTATCAGCATAATTTTTTCGTTCTGTTTTCAATCCAATTATTATGTAACGTGGTTTCTCGATTTGAGATGAAGTTTTGATAGCCCAAGAATGTTTGGATGTTTCAGGCAAGAGTGGATATTCATACAAATCCCAGTTCCTAAATGCAATTTGAATTGCACGATCTCTTTCCAAGCATTTGATCAAGTTCAGTTTTTCTTTATCAGATACCTTAATATGTGGCATACGCCATACTATTTTTGTGATAGCTATATTATCTATATATTCATTCGGATTTAATTTAACGCTATTTAAGTTAGTATTTGACCTTAAAAGAACAAGTTCATGCTTGCAATTAATAACTATTTTGTTGTAATCCTCAGCAAACCCGAGAATCCTGCTTAAAGGTATAGACACTGAGAATGATCCATGTAAATTTTTTGTACCGTTGACATCCCAGCCCCATAACTTAGACATCGATGCTTCAAGTTCATTCATGGATACAAGAGATTTCATAGTCGTTGTAACCCCAACATTTTTAATTTTATCGATTTCAATTCCATTGAGTTCGTATCGAATATCTTGAAATAGATGGAGTATTGGATTATTCGTAAAAAGAACACTCATCACCTTCTGTTTCGTTTCTCTATTGATTACAGCTATAGTACCTTCTATGTATAAAGAACTTGCTGATGGTAGTACGTAAAGGTCTTGCTGATTAATAGGTATGCGTATTTCATCATTTAAATTAAAACTTGTCACGTACGGCTTATACGAATGATATTCAAAGCTCTCTATTGAGTTGTCTAAGGTAAAAGATTCTGTTAGATTTAAAATACTCATTTTAATAAACCTATGCTTTGAAGGAATTGTTTGTTTTGTTTCGTAAGCCGCGGCTTAGGTGTTCTTTTCTTGATTGCTTGATGAGTACTACCGCTGATTTTCATTGGGACTGAAGTTTTATTGAAGTCTATCATTTTTTTCTAAGGTGTAAATATATCTGAATCTCCTCACCGCGTAAATTAACTAAATTATTGTTAACGTCTAATATTCTTACAGTAATTGAACTTAAACTGTTTTGAGTTACAGGAAAATAAATAACATTTCTTGGTGTTTCTATAAGTCGATAACCAGGTGGTACATTAGGCACAAACTCGTGAATTATGTGACTAGGTTTTCCATTCACAAATGAACCGCTCACTATGTCACATTCAACGCGGACTATGGTTGTAGACAGAATGGAAACGGGGTAAGGAGATTCTGTTAATATATTTGCTTGAATTGTTTCTGATCCAAAACCAAGCAATTTACCAATAGATCTCTCTTTATCGAAATAAATATTTTGAGAACATAAAATAGATGTCTTTAAGGTATTATTATTGCAAGTTAGTGAAAACGTGCATCCTTGAAGATGGTTCTTGAGGTAGTCACCAATATCTTGAAGTTCATATGAACCTTCAGGAATTTCAACTGCTTTGTTGTTACCATAATTTAATTTATTATTCCTGTAGTCTATATTAGGTATTGAATTAAATGTTGATATATACAAAAGACCGCACTCATATTCACCATCCAGTTGAAGAGCTGGTGAATGGTTTGTTATCAGAGTTGAAGATGATCCAGTTATAGACAAAGTGAAAGACATCTTGAGAATGATAATTTGTTTATTGATCGAAGGTATTTAAACGTTTACACCAATATTGTTTTAAGTATTTAAGACATAAATGACCACAATTCACTGTGTTAAACTTTTGGTAAGTGTTATAATTATAGTAAATATCCTTGTTATTTAAATACTTCTTTAGCTCTAACGGAGGTGGAAGGTCGCCATAACTATTAAAATATTCGCAATAACTGTTGTCTTTGACATAGGCTACCCAGTGAGTTCCATTATTTTTAGAACTGTCTAAGTTAACAATTCCACATTCTACTCTTTTAGATCGCTTTGGTAAACTGTCTCTCATATAAACTCCTCGAAAATGTGGAATCTCGGAAGAGTATTTTAATATGTCGATATTTGTAAGAGCACGTCTAGGTAACCTGTCATTTAGTTTTTTGAAGTTTTTATACATAAACCTTTACCACTTTTATATGGTTTAATATGTAATCCTTTTCCTAATGCAATAGATTCCATCATTTTATTGTGTCGTTCCGATTCTGCTAAATTCTTTCTTGCGGCTTTGTAATCACTTATGGCCTTAGCGATTCCAGCAGCTCCGCCTGCTAATGAACCTAACGCAGAAAGTCCAGCAAAAATAGGTATCAAAGGTAATATACCTCCAGTTTTAGGAATCGGTATTATACGAGGTAATCGTATTTTGCTGTTATCAGTAAAAACTTTTTTAGCAGCAACAAGTGCACGATTCATGATATTACAACCTTTAATTTTAGGGTTCCTTTTTAACTCAGTGCGTATCTTGGAAACAAATTTTTTGAATGATTTTATACCTGCGCCAGCCTTTAGTTTCGATTTCATAACTTTACTCACTAACCATGAGCTTATTTTTTCTCCTATTCCAGCATCTTTTGACTTAGCTCTTCGTTTTGCCATTTTATAAAGTTCAAAATCAGCACGATGTCTATCAGCTAAATCGAGATATTTATCATAAGCTATATCGTGTTTCATACACGCATCATCTAACACATTAATTCCTTGGTCGCCTCTCTGTAACCTTTTATGCAATTTTGTTCCCGGGCCGCAGTAATTATAACCAGGTAAGTGTAATTCAAATGGTAAATTATTTATTGCACTATTTAAAAGTCCTCTCCCTTTCATATCACGTATGATAATGATAAATTTAATTTGAAGAAAGTCAATTTATTCAAAACATTAAACAACGGCTTTTATATCAATCCAACTATTTTCACTATCGCTTAACCCTAACCATTTAACAAACAGCTTACTACCCTTTTTCTTGATCACTTTTTCTATTAAATAAATATCAGGATACTTTGTTTTTTGAAGTTCTTCTTCATAAAAGGTGCCTAGTATTATGTTTTTCCGTTGATCTTCAATATAATATGTAATGGGTCGGGTGTGATTCACATGTTTAATTGTAAAAAGTTCTGTAGACCAATTAGGTGTATAGCCCTTAGAAAAGTGACTTTTATATTTGCTTATACGCACACGGTCTCCGATATTAAATTTATTCAATTTACTACTACACGCATTGGATAGTGAGTTTTTAATGTTCTGTTTTACTTTTCTTTCATTATTTGGATTCACATCAATAGGTTTCAATTTTGTTGTACGATGTACTGTGCAATTATATGATTTCACAATATCATCTAAGGGTTTACCAACCCATTTATAGTTACCGACGGAACTAAAGTATTTGTAGAGCTTGATCTTAAGCGTTTTTATCAGCCTTTCAACAATAGACGCCTTTTTAATCGAATATGTAGAATACTGATGTATTTTCATGGATTTTAAGAAGCAATCAAATTCATTATTATAGAATTCTTTTCCTAAGTCCGTCTGTAAGTTTCTAGGTTTGCGTTTAGTTGTTTTTATAATTATATCGAACGCATTTTTTACTGACGTTTTAGTTTTAGACTTAATAGCTACACACCACGCATACTTCGAAAATGTATCTATGACAGTTAGTATATATTTATTTCCTTGGTTCACAGTGTGAAATTTCTGTAAATCGATCAAATCAGCTTGCCATAAATCATCAATTCCTTTTAGTACAACCGAACGTCGCTTAAAGTTTTTTCTTGCTGGTCGATGGATCTCGTTCACTATTTGTTGCTTTTCCATTTTTTAAATTGTTGATGATAACATCTATCTCCTTCTTTGTATAAAAGTTAATTTTTAACTGAGATGCAAGTTGATTAATTTGATTATTTATAGTATTAATCAATGAATCTATATACATCTTGTCATATATGTTTTGAATATGTTGATCAACGTACTGCTTGTTTACTGCATCATCAGGTAACGAAGGTTCTGCAACTCCCTTTAACTGTAAACTTCCTTCAAAGCATGCTCCGTTTGTTCGAAGCAAAGCCTTGTAGTTGAGATCAGAAACCTCATTAGCACGCAAACGCTTATGAACATGATGACCAAATTTATCGATATTCATTTTATATTGTTGAGACTCGCAAGTCAAACTACTACTGATAAAAATATAAGATTATTTTATATTTATACATTATTTACTAAGCCTGATTCACGTAGTTCTTCGATAATAGATATTATTTCGTTATCTAATCCTGTATTACCAGCGTCACGCGATGCTATAAGAAGTTTCAATCTTTCTACTAATTCATTCGGGTCATCCCAATACACGTAAGAGATGTCTCTTTTGACTTTTTTCATTACCGGTAAACCATTACCGGTTACACGTAATTCTTCGCTCACTGAACGTTCTCTAGTTAATTTGAATAGTGGTTTTATGATATATAAATACTTCACACCCTTGTTGCTTTTTATAGGCTTATTTGGATCATAGTCACGTCTATGTGCATTTGTTTTAAATAATAATGTTTTATATAATCGCTTATCTTCATCAGTTACCATTTGTAAATCAGGTTTTTTTTTAAACAATAAATCGTTTAACCCTTGTGTTAAACAATATTTTTCTCCATCTATTTTGACTTCATTATCATTCACAGTAATCGGATAAGAACCCAGCATTAGCTTACCACGCTCCATTCGTACACCAAAAGGTATGTTTATGTTTATATATTGTTTTTGCCACATAGGATCTTCACGAGGAGAAGCAAAAGAATCTAACGTTTTGAATGAAACATTATTTGGTGTATCAGTTGTATCATCCGAATTGTCATCATATTCACTATTATCTAAATCATGTTCTGATGATTTTCTTAATAGTGTTTTATTAGCAAAGCTGTCTTTGCTTTCATCTTCAGAAGGACTATATTTTAA
The DNA here is from genome assembly GCA_949128165.1 of Lathronympha strigana. Classification (NCBI taxonomy): domain Eukaryota; kingdom Metazoa; phylum Arthropoda; class Insecta; order Lepidoptera; family Tortricidae; genus Lathronympha; species Lathronympha strigana. The sequence goes on along the minus strand of OX421917.1, from coordinate 17,910,027 downwards.
TGTTTTTACTGATTTATTCCACTTATATTCATTATTGTCATTAACAAAGTCAGCATCGCTAATGTTTAGGTTATTATCATTTTTTCTCACCATTTCATTAAGAGGATCTGTGATTGGTTTTAACATTGTTTCCAACATCATGTTATTGGTAGATTTAAAATCACGAAGGACCTTGACTTTTTTTCTTATCGCTTCAGCAGTACGGAGTATTTTTTCTTTAAAAAATTTCTCATTGTACATTTCAGGATTCATGTGCGAACTAGATGATTTCATATTAAAGAATAAGTTCATTATGTTCACACTATTCTTTATATTCATTTAGTCTAGCATTATAAAAGTATCAAAGCCCTTCCTATAACATCCTGAATTTCTACCACAATCTTTGTTTATTACTAAGTAATTAAAAGGTTCATTCCATACTTGACCACACATTTCACGAAACTGATTCCATGACATATCACTTCCTACGTGTTCCTCATAAACATGTCGCAAATTAACATCATCTTGTTTAAAAAGAACGATTAAGTTAGCATTGTCTCTTATCAATTGCTTAGGTATTTTACTATACGTTTGGTTAAGATAGAAGCTATCTATGTTTTTATGTCTTCCCATTGCAAAATAATCTCGTATATTATTTTGATTTTCACATGCAACATCATCAAATATCATGATTGAATTAATATTTGCCGTATGAGGACTTAGTACTTCTTCATTTTCACTATATTTTTGAAATGTTACTGAAGGTACCAGTTTTAAAACTTGTTCTAAATATTGATACATAGGTTGAAACAAGGTTTTAGAATATATATATACATTTTGAAAGCGTAGCCCTTGTTCATGTAGTAGTAGACCGACAATCAAATTAGTTTTTCCACAGTTAGATGGACCGCAAATTATACAGCGAATAGTATCAGGTAAAAGTAAACCATGGCGGTAATACCGTTTATTATGTGTAGAACAGACGACATCCAATTGCAATTTTTGAGGTTGTTTTACGAATTTCATGTTACCACGTGTAACAAACTAGGAACTAAATATGTGAATAATATATTTTATGAACTTGAGGGTATATATATAAAATAGTTCTAAGATTATAGAGTCGGCGTGCCAGGAGCGGGAGCGAGCGAGCGTTGATTGTCACCTTCCTAGAGCATCAACGTAAACAGCAGCACTCATTCTTATTTATTGGGCAGTCGCAACACCAAGGCGTGAGCGAGCGAAGCGAGCGGTGCGAGCGAAGCGAGCGAAGCCTTGGTGGAGCAGCGTGCCCAATAAATACCTACTGCCATTAAATAAGCTACTACATTATTCAATATATAGTAGTGGAGCTTCCTGAGCCTGACGACAGACGCAGTCAAACGCCTTGTAACCCTTATTCATAAAATTTTGCAAAACTATAAGGGGCTAAGAGTGTCAAATCCCATACTTAAAACGCCGACTTAGTTGGCAAACCCTAAATGATGCAAGAGGCGCTAATAATGCACAGAACCCTCTGTTCTGATATATCGCCGTCGGCTTTGGCTGTCGGTCGTCTATGACAATCAGTCGAATACTGTTCGTTCGATTATGTTTCTTTCGTGTCATGTCACCGATATCGGCCACGGAACGCCGCTGCCTCGGGGGCTGGCCGGCGAGTGGCGACTGCGCTCAGGCAGGCTGGTTTAAATATTCTGCAAGTTAGTTTTTTTACTGGAACTTGTTTCCGTTTTCTCCTAAAACGCTGCTGGTTGACGGCCGAAATTGAACCGTCTGATTCAGATATATCATCGGCGTTAGCGTATCGAGGGGTCATAATATGAAAGTTGCCGGATGATTTAAATAAACGGCAAACATAATTTGAACTCTCGATACGTTAACGCGGTCCAGAAGTTAATGTCGTACAATTTTTATACTGGGCCTTCTGATATATCATCGTCGACTGTGAGAGTCAGTCAAAGAGTATAAAGAGAGCCATTACGTATGTATGCGTGCACACATGTAAGTGTGTAGTAATAACTACACCTACTTAATTAAATTTAGTAAAACTTGGATTAATAATACTAATACCGCCATGTTAATAAAGCCATGGCTGGCCACTTTCTGCTTCAGCTCAGGTGTGAAGTGATGGTCACAAATCATTTTATTATATATGTTCAATGGGTCACTCTCCTTTAGTATACCTCCAACAATTGACAACCAGACTTGAAATAATTCAGTTTTTCTCTCAGAGTGAGGGAAATGGTGCATTGGTGCTCTTGCAATACACAATATGATTAATTTAAATTGCACACATATTTCACATAAAGGGTTACAGATTTTATACTGTTTGTTGTTTGTTATAGTAAGCTTTGCTTAGGAAGGCGACTTTTTTAGGTCAAGAGGGGTCAAATAACTAGGCGAATTTTGGGACAAAAGTGTTCTAACTAAATATGTTTATAATAACATTATAGTAATATCATTAACAATAGCGTTATCTTTATAATAATATCATAAAAAGCAGGTGACACAACCACCATTGAAAAAAAATCTATGTACTTGACCCCCTTTGTTAAACCCTGACCGCAAATCTGTGGAAGTACAAGTAGGTGCCTACTTAAAATATGAGAATATAGGTACCCAAATCGGCATAACCGAAAATTCAATGCCGTTTTTTCTTGTTAGAGTCACTCATTTTCATCAGTACTTAATATTATCAAGGGTTTCAAAACTATCAAATATGAAATGTCAGTCCAATGTCAGTTAGGCCATTTCCTTAACATTTCGTTTCATGTCAAGGGTTTGATGATACCATTCACAATAAGTGGTAGAAAATACTTCATCAAATCTGTTTTTAAATAATGGTTAAGTTGACTTTTGTATAATATTTTTGACATTTGTGTATTTATGTATTGATTGACTTGCTCATGGTTATGGGGCCTTGCCAAATATGCGTATTTTAATGAATAATGGTTATTAAAGCAGCGTAATAGAACTTATAAAAAATCATATATTTGAAAATCATACACAATTTTAAACGTTTCTCACTCGTAATGTAATAATTTAAAAATCATGACCATGCATGCCATCTAGTGGTGCAATTTGGAAGCACTACGTAAAAAAATTGTCACCGCAATGATGAACGATGTCGCTACTTTCTATGTGAATGGACGGTCTTTTAAGTTTCCTGTCCCTGGAGTCAGTCGAATACTGTTCTATCCGATTATGTTTTTGTTGGGTCATGTCAGTTTTAAACTTAGACCTTTTCAAACAAGTATGCCAATCAGCCAGACAGTCAGTTAGTCTGGTCAGCACGGAGGTTGGACGCTCGCATGCTTAAACAACTTGTTTTGTGGTGTTTAGGTACTAGTTATGGAATTTGTTTGTCTCAAGATCATTGACTTTGTTTGTATATTCTAATTTTCACATGCACTAGAGAAAGTAACCGTTCTTATCTATCATATTGATCTAAAACTGTACACTGTGTCTGTTAGCTAAGTTCGTGACAACGTAAAAAGTTATTTACAACACTGCAGCGCCTGCAATGTTATGTTTCGCTTAAAATGTTTTATACGGTTTTAAAATTAGTCCGTTTCATTCTGTCTGCGGCTGTGACGAGACAAGCTTTAATTATGTACATTCATGTGACAGCAAGTTTTTTTTAGAATAGTAATCAAAAGAAACGTCTTTCTTTACTGCTTACAGAAAAGACGCGAGGAGGTTTACAACGCCAAAAGGTTAATTCAATTATTTCCATAGTTGAGCCTTAGGTACAGCGTCATATAAGATTGTCAAAGTGGTCAAATATATCCCATCAAAAACATAACATGTAAAAAAACACAAGTCTCGCCCCGCTGTACTTATGCTGCAAAAAAGTTTTGAGATGTAATGTTAAAACAAGTCGGTTATTTCAGTCAGTGCCGGGGAGTGTTTACAATACGCGACTTCTACTGAATTGCCTATTTTAAAGTGTTCCTCTAAGATTTGAAAATAGGCATGTCGGTTAAAGTTGATTTTTATGGATACTCCCCGGTACTGACTAAAATAACCGACGTGTTTTAACTTTACGAATACATCTAATTTCGTAGGCAACCTTATTTACACATGCATCCGATATTTTATGCTGACATCGTAGTGTATTGCACTTACCTGTAGGTAATATATTTGCACGAACTATATAAGTACTTCACCTTAAAAAAAACTGTTTATTTCAGTATGAATTACAATACCTTAATCTTAATATACAAGATTTAAATCGTAATCATAATCCTTGTAATCGTATGTATTTATATTAATTAACTTCCTGATGCAGTTGCTTTGACATATTTTTTTTTTTCATTTTTTTTCAAAATTCATAATAACGTTTAATTTACTTATGTTATTCTTAATATGTCAAAAATAAAATTATTCGCGATTAGTCAGACATTTAAATTACTAGGTTTTCCAGTTACTTACAGTTGATATATGCTCCACGACTTTTTTACAAATAAAAGAAAACTCACATTTTAATTCTAGTATCATGACCATTTTTATCCCCCTAATAATAAATTATTTAAGAGAGGCTTGGAAATTTACAAAATAGAGCAAACAGCCTATAAATGCAGCATGAATACTACTGGCCTATATTTTTCATCGCGTAAAAATGGTTGTTTTCAATATTTGCGATTCAGGTACCGTTCGTTTCTAATCCCGCATTGTTCTATTCAAAGTATGACAGCCGTGCTCCTCTTATCCATGACAGCTAGATGTTGGCCGCACTGACTATAGTCTGCGCGATGTATTTGGCGGGCATGCCGTACTGCTCGAAGATGAAATCGTAGCTGTATTCCTTCGCAGCCACCACTCGGACAGCCTGGCGGAGGATAGCGCACGTTTTCAACAGGTTCCCCTTTTCTTCGGCAGTTACGTATGCTGGACATCTCTGCAGACACTGCGAAGTAGCGGATGTAGTCTTGGGGTACTACAGGGTCTACAGGTTGGCGAGGAAATTTCAATCCGACTAATATGATTTCCTCCACCTCCAACAGCCGCTGCTTCGTGAAGGCATGATATTTTCAATGTATATACCTATCAAGATAGGTTATAAACTACTTACGTTTAAATTTTGGAGCTTCTGGGGGTGCTGGAAGTACCTTAGAGTTTTGATGATCTCTGCAGACACGGAGTTAGCTCCTTTTTCCTTAGCAAAATCAATGCATTCCTTATCGATGCCGCCGCGACCACCGACGGGTATTCAGGACACAAACGTTTGTCCACCATCATCCCGCAAAGACAAAGGAACGTGGCGGCAACTTCGATCTCTCCGGGCCGCTCCTTGTTGCACCACCACGCGAAGTAGCGATTGTAGTCTTGGGGTACTACAGGTTGGCGAGGAAATTTAAATCCGACTAATATGTTTTGCTCCACCTCCAACAGCCGCTGCTTCGTGAAGGCATGATATTTTCAATGTTAATACCTATCAAGATAGGTTATAAACTACTTACGTTTAAATTTTGGAACTTCTGGGGGTACTGGAAGTACCTTACAGTTTTGATGATCTTTGCAGACACGGAGTTAGCTCCTTTTTCCTTAACAAAATCAATGCATTCCTTGTCGATGCCGCCGCGACCACCGACGGGTATTCAGGACACAAACGTTTGTCCACCATCATCCCGCAAAGACAAAGGAACGTGGCGGCAATTTCGATCTCTCCGGGCCGCTCCTTGTTGCACCACCACGCGAAGTAGCGGATGTAGTCTTGGGGTACTACAGGTTGGCGAGGAAATTTCAATCCGACTAATATGATTTCCTCCACCTCCAACAGCGGCTGCTTCGTGAAGGCATGATATTTTCAATGTTAATACCTATCAAGATAGGTTATAAACTACTTACGTTTAAATTTTGGAGCTTCTGGGGGTGCTGGAAGTACCTTAGAGTTTTGATGATCGGTGAGTGAGTGAGTGAAAGTCCAAAAATCAAGAACTTTGACGTTCGATAGTTCTTTAACTTCAAGTTAAAATTAAATGTTATTTTGGACATCTCTGCAGACACGGAGTTAGCTCCTTTTTCCTTAGCAAAATCAATGCATTCCTTATCGATGCCGCCGCGACCACCGACGGGTATTCAGGACACAAACGTTTGTCCACCACCATCCCGCAAAGACAAAGGAACGTGGCGGCAACTTCGATCTCTCCGGGCCGCTTCTTGTTGCACCACCACGCGAAGAAGCGGATGTAGTCTTGGGGTACTACAGGGTCTACAGGTTGGCGGGGAAATTTCAATCCGACTAATATGATTTTCTCCACCTCCAACAGCGGCTGCTTCGTGAAGGCATGATATTTTCAATGTATATACCTATAAAGATAGGTTATAAACTACTTACGTTTGAATTTTGGAACTTCTGGGGGTGCTGGAAGTACCTTAGAGTTTTGATGATCGGTGATTGAGTGAAAGTCCAAAAATCAAGAACATTGACGTTCGATAGTTCTTTAACTACAAGTTAAAATTAAATGTTATTTAGAATATATCTATGTATTGTTATAGCCAAAAGGTCCCTGAAAATTTAGGGTTCTAGCTTTAACTAGAGCGAAATTAAAGGTACAGGAGATTGATAATCGCCTGAACCGGAACTACTTCGAAAAAGGGATGGTACAGCCGTGCCTTTGTTTGCTTTGACTTACTGAACCAAACCGCTATCCACTTTCGTTGCCATAGGAATAAGGATGCATCCTAGGAATATATTTGCCCTCTCTCGCCGTCGATAACTGGTTATACAATTACGCCGTTTTTACTTCATATGAACGGATTTTCTCACCAGTTTACGAAAGTTTTGATCTGTCCTTGTCCTGTCCTGTCCATTTGTTTATCCCAAAATTTGAGATAAACAATTTCTGGTGATTGTAATTCGCCAAATTGTAAGGTTTTGTGAAACTTTTTTTTAAAACTGGATCAAAAAATTTGTAAATAACAATAACCCAAACGACAAGTAAGCTATCAACCCTCTCATTTCTACAACAAAAGGCATCAATTTCATTGACTAAAATTTACCCCAGGCTATCAATTTGCAAACGTAACGGCAGCCATTTTGCAGCAAGACGAATTTACTCGTAATTGGTTTTAATCAAATTAGCGATGAATTTGGCCGGCATGCCGTACTGCTCGAAGATGAAATTGTAGCTGTATTCCTTCGCAGCCACCACTCGGACAGCCTGGCGGAGGATAACGCACGTTTTCAACAGGTTCCCCTTTTCTTCGGCAGTTACGTATGCTGGACATCTCTGCAGACACGGAGTTAGCTCCTTTTTCCTTAGCAAAATCAATGCATTCCTTATCGATGCCGCCGCGACCACCGACGGGTATTCAGGACACAAACGTTTGTCCACCATCATCCCGCAAAGACAAAGGAACGTGGCGGCAACTTCGATCTCTCCGGGCCGCTCCTTGTTGCACCACCACGCGAAGTAGCGATTGTAGTCTTGGGGTACTACAGGTTGGCGAGGAAATTTAAATCCGACTAATATGTTTTGCTCCACCTCCAACAGCCGCTGCTTCGTGAAGGCATGATATTTTCAATGTTAATACCTATCAAGATAGGTTATAAACTACTTACGTTTAAATTTTGGAGCTTCTGGGGGTACTGGAAGTACCTTACAGTTTTGATGATCTTTGCAGACACGGAGTTAGCTCCTTTTTCCTTAACAAAATCAATGCATTCCTTGTCGATGCCGCCGCGACTACCGACGGGTATTCAGGACACAAACGTTTGTCCACCATCATCCCGCAAAGACAAAGGAACGTGGCGGCAATTTCGATCTCTCCGGGCCGCTCCTTGTTGCACCACCACGCGAAGTAACGGATGTAGTCTTGGGGTACTACAGGTTGGCGAGGAAATTTCAATCCGACTAATATGATTTCCTCCACCTCCAACAGCGGCTGCTTCGTGAAGGCATGATATTTTCAATGTTAATACCTATCAAGATAGGTTATAAACTACTTACGTTTAAATTTTGGAGCTTCTGGGGGTGCTGGAAGTACCTTAGAGTTTTGATGATCGGTGAGTGAGTGAGTGAAAGTCCAAAAATCAAGAACTTTGACGTTCGATAGTTCTTTAACTTCAAGTTAAAATTAAATGTTATTTTGGACATCTCTGCAGACACGGAGTTAGCTCCTTTTTCCTTAGCAAAATCAATGCATTCCTTATCGATGCCGCCGCGACCACCGACGGGTATTCAGGACACAAACGTTTGTCCACCACCATCCCGCAAAGACAAAGGAACGTGGCGGCAACTTCGATCTCTCCGGGCCGCTTCTTGTTGCACCACCACGCGAAGAAGCGGATGTAGTCTTGGGGTACTACAGGGTCTACAGGTTGGCGGGGAAATTTCAATCCGACTAATATGATTTTCTCCACCTCCAACAGCGGCTGCTTCGTGAAGGCATGATATTTTCAATGTATATACCTATAATGATGGGTTATAAACTTCTTACGTTTGAATTTTGGAACTTCTGGGGGTGCTGGAAGTACCTTAGAGTTTTGATGATCGGTGATTGAGTGAAAGTCCAAAAATCAAGAACATTGACGTTCGATAGTTCTTTAACTACAAGTTAAAATTAAATGTTATTTAGAATATATCTATGTATTGTTATAGCCAAAAGGTCCCTGAAAATTTAGGGTTCTAGCTTTAACTAGAGCGAAATTAAAGGTACAGGAGATTGATAATCGCCTGAACCGGAACTACTTCGAAAAAGTGATGGTACAGCCGTGCCTTTGTTTGCTTTGACTTACTGAACCAAACCGCTATCCACTTTCGTTGCCATAGGAATAAGGATGCATCCTAGGAATATATTTGCCCTCTCTCGCCGTCGATAACTGGTTATACAATTACGCCGTTTTTACTTCATATGAACGGATTTTCTCACCAGTTTACGAAAGTTTTGATCTGTCCTTGTCCTGTCCTGTCCATTTGTTTATCCCAAAATTTGAGATAAACAATTTCTGGTGATTGTAATTCGCCAAATTGTAAGGTTTTGTGAAACTTTTTTTTAAAACTGGATCAAAAAATTTGTAAATAACAATAACCCAAACGACAAGTAAGCTATCAACCCTCTCATTTCTACAACAAAAGGCATCAATTTCATTGACTAAAATTTACCCCAGGCTATCAATTTGCAAACGTAACGGCAGCCATTTTGCAGCAAGACGAATTTACTCGTAATTGGTTTTAATCAAATTAGCGATGAATTTGGCCGGCATGCCGTACTGCTCGAAGATGAAATTGTAGCTGTATTCCTTCGCAGCCACCACTCGGACAGCCTGGCGGAGGATAACGCACGTTTTCAACAGGTTCCCCTTTTCTTCGGCAGTTACGTATGCTGGACATCTCTGCAGACACGGAGTTAGCTCCTTTTTCCTTAGCAAAATCAATGCATTCCTTATCGATGCCGCCGCGACCACCGACGGGTATTCAGGACACAAACGTTTGTCCACCATCATCCCGCAAAGACAAAGGAACGTGGCGGCAACTTCGATCTCTCCGGGCCGCTCCTTGTTGCACCACCACGCGAAGTAGCGATTGTAGTCTTGGGGTACTACAGGTTGGCGAGGAAATTTAAATCCGACTAATATGTTTTGCTCCACCTCCAACAGCCGCTGCTTCGTGAAGGCATGATATTTTCAATGTTAATACCTATCAAGATAGGTTATAAACTACTTACGTTTAAATTTTGGAGCTTCTGGGGGTACTGGAAGTACCTTACAGTTTTGATGATCTTTGCAGACACGGAGTTAGCTCCTTTTTCCTTAACAAAATCAATGCATTCCTTGTCGATGCCGCCGCGACCACCGACGGGTATTCAGGACACAAACGTTTGTCCACCATCATCCCGCAAAGACAAAGGAACGTGGCGGCAATTTCGATCTCTCCGGGCCGCTCCTTGTTGCACCACCACGCTAAGTAGCGGATGTAGCCTTGGGGTACTACAGGTTGGCGAGGAAATTTTAATCCGACTAATATGTTTTGCTCCACCTCCAACAGCCGCTGCTTCGTGAAGGCATGATATTTTCAATGTTAATACCTATCAAGATAGGTTATAAACTACTTACGTTTAAATTTTGGAGCTTCTGGGGGTACTGGAAGTACCTTACAGTTTTGATGATCTTTGCAGACACGGAGTTAGCTCCTTTTTCCTTAACAAAATCAATGCATTCCTTGTCGATGCCGCCGCGACCACCGACGGGTATTCAGGACACAAACGTTTGTCCACCATCATCCCGCAAAGACAAAGGAACGTGGCGGCAATTTCGATCTCTCCGGGCCGCTCCTTGTTGCACCACCACGCGAAGTAGCGGATGTAGTCTTGGGGTACTACAGGTTGGCGAGGAAATTTCAATCCGACTAATATGATTTCCTCCACCTCCAACAGCGGCTGCTTCGTGAAGGCATGATATTTTCAATCTATATACCTATCAAGATAGATTATAAACCGTTTAAATTTTGGAGCTTCTGGTGGTGCTGGAAGTACCTTAGAGTTTTGATGATCGGTGAGTGAGTGAGTGAAAGTCCAAAAATCAAGAACATTGACGTTCGATAGTTCTTTAACTACAAGTTAAAATTAAATGTTATTTAGAATATATCTATGTATTGTTATAGCCAAAAGGTCCCTGAAAATTTAGGGTTCTAGCTTTAACTAGAGCGAAATTAAAGGTACAGGAGATTGATAATCGCCTGAACCGGAACTACTTCGAAAAAGGGATGGTACAGCCGTGCCTTTGTTTGCTTTGACTTACTGAACCAAACCGCTATCCACTTTCGTTGCCATAGGAATAAGGATGCATCCTAGGAATATATTTGCCCTCTCTCGCCGTCGATAACTGGTTATACAATTACGCCGTTTTTACTTCATATGAACGGATTTTCTCACCAGTTTACGAAAGTTTTGATCTGTCCTTGTCCTGTCCTGTCCATTTGTTTATCCCAAAATTTGAGATAAACAATTTCTGGTGATTGTAATTCGCCAAATTGTAAGGTTTTGTGAAACTTTTTTTTAAAACTGGATCAAAAAATTTGTAAATAACAATAACCCAAACGACAAGTAAGCTATCAACCCTCTCATTTCTACAACAAAAGGCATCAATTTCATTGACTAAAATTTACCCCAGGCTATCAATTTGCAAACGTAACGGCAGCCATTTTGCAGCAAGACGAATTTACTCGTAATTGGTTTTAATCAAATTAGCGATGAATTTGGCCGGCATGCCGTACTGCTCGAAGATGAAATTGTAGCTGTATTCCTTCGCAGCCACCACTCGGACAGCCTGGCGGAGGATAACGCACGTTTTCAACAGGTTCCCCTTTTCTTCGGCAGTTACGTATGCTGGACATCTCTGCAGACACGGAGTTAGCTCCTTTTTCCTTAGCAAAATCAATGCATTCCTTATCGATGCCGCCGCGACCACCGACGGGTATTCAGGACACAAACGTTTGTCCACCATCATCCCGCAAAGACAAAGGAACGTGGCGGCAATTTCGATCTCTCCGGGCCGCTCCTTGTTGCACCACCACGCTAAGTAGCGGATGTAGCCTTGGGGTACTACAGGTTGGCGAGGAAATTTCAATCCGACTAATATGATTTCCTCCACCTCCAACAGCCGCTGCTTCGTGAAGGCATGATATTTTCAATGTTAATACAATACAATACAATAACTCTTTATTGCACCTCAAAACAACAAAAATAACACAAACTGGTATAAATTACACATGAAAAAGAGGCAAACAACAGGCGGTCTTATCCCTAAAGAGCGATCTCTTCCAGACAACCTATACCTATCAAGATAGGTTATAAAGTACTTAAGTTTAAATTTTGGAGCTTCTGGGGGTACTGGAAGTACCTTACAGTTTTGATGATCTCTGCAGACACGGAGTTAGCTCCTTTTTCCTTAGCAAAATCAATGCATTCCTTGTCGATGCCGCCGCGACCACCGACGGGTATTCAGGACACAAACGTTTGTCCACCATCATCCCGCAAAGACAAAGGAACGTGGCGGCAATTTCGATCTCTCCGGGCCGCTCCTTGTTGCACCACCACGCGAAGTAGCGGATGTAGTCTTGGGGTACTACAGGTTGGCGAGGAAATTTCAATCCGACTAATATGATTTCCTCCACCTCCAACAGCCGCTGCTTCGTGAAGGCATGATATTTTCAATGTATATACCTATCAAGATAGGTTATAAACTACTTACGTTTAAATTTTGGAGCTTCTGGGGGTGCTGGAAGTACCTTAGAGTTTTGATGATCTCTGCAGACACGGAGTTAGCTCCTTTTTCCTTAGCAAAATCAATGCATTCCTTATCGATGCCGCCGCGACCACCGACGGGTATTCAGAACACAAATGTTTGTCCACCATCATCCCGCAAAGACAAAGGAACGTGGCGGCAACTTCGATCTCTCCGGGCCGCTCCTTGTTGCACCACCACGCGAAGTAGCGGATGTAGTCTTGGGGTACTACAGGTTGGCGAGGAAATTTCAATCCGACTAATATGATTTCCTCCACCTCCAACAGCCGCTGCTTCGTGAAGGCATGATATTTTCAATGTATATCAAGATAGGACCTATCAAGATAGGTTATAAACTACTTACGTTTACATTTTGGAGCTTCTGGGGGTGCTGGAAGTACCTTAGAGTTTTGATGATCTCTGCAGACACGGAGTTAGCTCCTTTTTCCTTAGCAAAATCAATGCATTCCTTATCGATGCCGCCGCGACCACCGACGGGTATTCAGGACACAAACGTTTGTCCACCATCATCCCGCAAAGACAAAGGAACGTGGCGGCAACTTCGATCTCTCCGGGCCGCTCCTTGTTGCACCACCACGCGAAGTAGCGATTGTAGTCTTGGGGTACTACAGGTTGGCGAGGAAATTTCAATCCGACTAATATGTTTTGCTCCACCTCCAACAGCCGCTGCTTCGTGAAGGCATGATATTTTCAATGTTAATACCTATCAAGATAGGTTATAAACTACTTACGTTTAAATTTTGGAGCTTCTGGGGGTACTGGAAGTACCTTACAGTTTTGATGATCTTTGCAGACACGGAGTTAGCTCCTTTTTCCTTAGCAAAATCAATGCATTCCTTGTCGATGCCGCCGCGACCACCGACGGGTATTCAGGACACAAACGTTTGTCCACCATCATCCCGCATAGACAAAGGAACAAGGCGGCAATTTCGATCTCTCCGGGCCGCTCCTTGTTGCACCACCACGCGAAGTAGCGGATGTAGTCTTGGGGTACTACAGGTTGGCGTGGAAATTTCAATCCGACTAATATGATTTCCTCCACCTCCAACAGCGGCTGCTTCGTGAAGGCATGATATTTTCAATCTATATACCTATCAAGATAGGTTATAAACTACTTACGTTTAAATTTTGGAGCTTCTGGGGGTACTGGAAGTACCTTACAGTTTTGATGATCTTTGCAGACACGGAGTTAGCTCCTTTTTCCTTAACAAAATCAATGCATTCCTTGTCGATGCCGCCGCGACCACCGACGGGTATTCAGGACACAAACGTTTGTCCACCACCATCCCGCAAAGACAAAGGAACGTGGCGGCAACTTCGATCTCTCCGGGCCGCTTCTTGTTGCACCACCACGCGAAGAAGCGGATGTAGTCTTGGGGTACTACAGGGTCTACAGGTTGGCGGGGAAATTTCAATCCGACTAATATGATTTTCTCCACCTCCAACAGCGGATGCTTCGTGAAGGCATGATATTTTCAATGTATATACCTATAAAGATAGGTTATAAACTACTTACGTTTGAATTTTGGAACTTCTGGGGGTGCTGGAAGTACCTTAGAGTTTTGATGATCGGTGATTGAGTGAAAGTCCAAAAATCAAGAACATTGACGTTCGATAGTTCTTTAACTACAAGTTAAAATTAAATGTTATTTAGAATATATCTATGTATTGTTATAGCCAAAAGGTCCCTGAAAATTTAGGGTTCTAGCTTTAACTAGAGCGAAATTAAAGGTACAGGAGATTGATAATCGCCTGAACCGGAACTACTTCGAAAAAGGGATGGTACAGCCGTGCCTTTGTTTGCTTTGACTTACTGAACCAAACCGCTATCCACTTTCGTTGCCATAGGAATAAGGATGCATCCTAGGAATATATTTGCCCTCTCTCGCCGTCGATAACTGGTTATACAATTACGCCGTTTTTACTTCATATGAACGGATTTTCTCACCAGTTTACGAAAGTTTTGATCTGTCCTTGTCCTGTCCTGTCCATTTGTTTATCCCAAAATTTGAGATAAACAATTTCTGGTGATTGTAATTCGCCAAATTGTAAGGTTTTGTGAAACTTTTTTTTTAAACTGGATCAAAAAATTTGTAAATAACAATAACCCAAACGACAAGTAAGCTATCAACCCTCTCATTTCTACAACAAAAGGCATCAATTTCATTGACTAAAATTTACCCCAGGCTATCAATTTGCAAACGTAACGGCAGCCATTTTGCAGCAAGACGAATTTACTCGTAATTGGTTTTAATCAAATTAGCGATGAATTTGGCGGGCATGCCGTACTGCTCGAAGATGAAATTGTAGCTGTATTCCTTCGCAGCCACCACTCGGACAGCCTGGCGGAGGATAACGCACGTTTTCAACAGGTTCCCCTTTTCTTCGGCAGTTACGTATGCTGGACATCTCTGCAGACACGGAGTTAGCTCCTTTTTCCTTAGCAAAATCAATGCATTCCTTATCGATGCCGCCGCGACCACCGACGGGTATTCAGGACACAAACGTTTGTCCACCATCATCCCGCAAAGACAAAGGAACGTGGCGGCAATTTCGATCTCTCCGGGCCGCTCCTTGTTGCACCACCACGCTAAGTAGCGGATGTAGCCTTGGGGTACTACAGGTTGGCGAGGAAATTTCAATCCGACTAATATGATTTCCTCCACCTCCAACAGCCGCTGCTTCGTGAAGGCATGATATTTTCAATGTTAATACAATACAATACAATAACTCTTTATTGCACCTCAAAACAACAAAAATAACACAAACTGGTATAAATTACACATGAAAAAGAGGCAAACAACAGGCGGTCTTATCGCTAAAGAGCGATCTCTTCCAGACAACCT
Source organism: Lathronympha strigana (assembly GCA_949128165.1). Taxonomy (NCBI): domain Eukaryota; kingdom Metazoa; phylum Arthropoda; class Insecta; order Lepidoptera; family Tortricidae; genus Lathronympha; species Lathronympha strigana. Next base: position 17,894,955 of record OX421917.1, on the reverse strand, counting down.
ATACCTATCAAGATAGGTTATAAAGTACTTAAGTACTACAGGGTCTACAGGTTGGCGAGGAAATTTCAATCCGACTAATATGTTTTGCTCCACCTCCAACAGCCGCTGCTTCGTGAAGGCATGATATTTTCAATGTTAATACCTATCAAGATAGGTTATAAACTACTTACGTTTAAATTTTGGAGCTTCTGGGGGTACTGGAAGTACCTTACAGTTTTGATGATCTTTGCAGACACGGAGTTAGCTCCTTTTTCCTTAGCAAAATCAATGCATTCCTTGTCGATGCCGCCGCGACCACCGACGGGTATTCAGGACACAAACGTTTGTCCACCATCATCCCGCAAAGACAAAGGAACGTGGCGGCAATTTCGATATCTCCGGGCCGCTCCTTGTTGCACCACCACGCGAAGTAGCGGATGTGGTCTTGGGGTACTACAGGTTGGCGAGGAAATTTCAATCCGACTAATATGATTTCCTCCACCTCCAACAGCCGCTGCTTCGTGAAGGCATGATATTTTCAATGTATATACCTATCAAGATAGGTTATAAACTACTTACGTTTAAATTTTGGAGCTTCTGGGGGTACTGGAAGTACCTTACAGTTTTGATGATCTCTGCAGACACGGAGTTAGCTCCTTTTTCCTTAGCAAAATCAATGCATTCCTTGTCGATGCCGCCGCGACCACCGACGGGTATTCAGGACACAAACGTTTGTCCACCATCATCCCGCAAAGACAAAGGAACGTGGCGGCAACTTCGATCTCTCCGGGCCGCTCCTTGTTGCACCACCACGCGAAGTAGCGATTGTAGTCTTGGGGTACTACAGGTTGGCGAGGAAATTTAAATCCGACTAATATGTTTTGCTCCACCTCCAACAGCCGCTGCTTCGTGAAGGCATGATATTTTCAATGTATATACCTATCAAGATAGATTATAAACTACTTACGTTTAAATTTTGGAGCTTCTGGGGGTGCTGGAAGTACCTTAGAGTTTTGATGATCGGTGAGTGAGTGAGTGAAAGTCCAAAAATCAAGAACTTTGACGTTCGATAGTTCTTTAACTACAAGTTAAAATTAAATGTTATTTAGAATATATCTATGTATTGTTATAGCCAAAAGGTCCCTGAAAATTTAGAGTTCTAGCTTTAACTAGAGCGAAATTACAGTAGATTGAAAATCGCCTGAACCGTTCCGGTTCAGGCGATTTTCAATCTACTGTAATTTCGTTGGAGCTTCTGGGGGTGCTGGAAGTACCTTACAGTTTTGATGATCTCTGCAGACACGGAGTTAGCTCCTTTTTCCTTAGCAAAATCAATGCATTCCTTATCGATGCCGCCGCGACCACCGATGGGTATTCAGGACACAAACGTTTGTCCACCATCATCCCGCAAAGACAAAGGAACGTGGCGGCAACTTCTATCTCTCCGGGCCGCTCCTTGTTGCACCACCACGCGAAGTAAAGTGAATGTCATTGGACTTTCAGGACTATGTAAACAAACGGCGTCACTTTGATTTATCACTGTTACTCCTTAAAGTTTCACACCACCTCATCAAAAGTCATTGAAAACATACACTATTAAAATAGCCTTTCTCGTAAAAAACAAATAATATAGGAAAAATTACTTAATCTTGGAAATTTCATTGAAAATTCAATACGATTTAAAAGTGACGTTATTTCGACAAAATGCAATGACGTTTTTGTTTCTTTTATATTCTACGTTTGTCTATGACGTTTAGGGATGTGACTAAACTTAGTGACATTGTAATGCCGGTACTCACGGTATCTACCTGATATAGGCATAGTGTACACTACACGGTAAGTAAATGAGTAAAGGATCTTAGCGTAAGGTATAATATACTTAAAATTAAATAAATACCTAAATTCAGATGCGGATGCATGCAGTGGAAGAAATGCGTGGATCATGTAATAGGAGAAGAGCATAAAATGAAAAATTTAGACAGCATTATCGATAGGGTATACCAATGATGTAACGCCACCTTTTATAATTAAGACTAGTGACTCTAGTAAAACTTCAAGCACCGATTTTCCAGAAGATTGAACCGATTAAAAATATGAAGATGAGATGTGTTTTACTTTTGGTATTTTAGTAATCGATTTATTTTGACTTAAAATAGCACTTCCCCATCGCTAGTAAATTCATCATTCAAAGACAATTTCAATATGGCGGTTTGTTTACACAGTCCTGAAAGTCCAATGACATTCTCTTTAGCGGATGTAGCCTTGGGGTACCTACTTCAGGTTGGCGAGGAAATTTCAATCCTACTAATATCATTTCCTCCACCTCCAACAGCCGCTGCTTCGTGAAGGCATGATATTTTCAATGTATATACTTATCAAGATAGGTTATTAACTACTTACGTTTAAATTTTGGAGCTTCTGGGGGTGCTGGAAGTACCTTAGAGTTTTGATGATCGGTGAGTGAGTGAGTGAAAGTCCAAAAATCAAGAACTTTGACGTTCGATAGTTCTTTAACTACAAGTTAAAATTAATTGTTATTTTGGACATCTCTGCAGACACGGAGTTAGCTCCTTTTTTCTTAGCAAAATCAATGCATTCCTTATCGATGCCGCCGCGACCACCGACGGGTATTCAGGACACAAACGTTTGTCCACCACCATCCCGCAAAGACAAAGGAACGTGGCGGCAACTTCGATCTCTCCGGGCCGCTTCTTGTTGCATCGCTATCCACTTTCGTTGCCATAGGAATAAGGATGCGTCCTAGGAATATATTTGCCCTCTCTCGCCGTCGATAACTGGTTATACAATTACGCCGTTTCTACTTCATATGAACGGATTTTCTCACCAGTTTACGAAAGTTTTGATCTGTCCTTGTCCTGTCCATTTGTTTATCCCAAAATTTGAGATAAACAATTTCTGGTGATTGTTATTCGCCAAATTGTCAGTTTTTGTGAAACTTTTTTTTTTTAACTGGATCAAAAGATTTGTAAATAACAATAACCCAAACGACAAAATAAGCTATCAACCCTCTCATTTCTACAACAAAAGGCATCAACATCATTGACTAAAATTTACCCCAGGCTATCAATTTGCAAACGTAACGGTAGCCATTTTGCAGCAAGACGAATTTAATTGGTTTTAATCAAATTAGAATCTTAAGCGAGGAATTACGTTTATGTCAAAGGGACTCTCAATTTGTTGGTTGTCAAAGAATTGTTGTATGTTGAGTTCTTTAGAGAGGAAGGATCAAACAAAAAGTCTACTTGACATTTGCTGTATAATTACTATTTATTACGAGATATTTACGATGTATATAGGTGTATTTGTTTTTGTGAGACCCGATAATTCAACACTGTTACGAGCGCACTATGTTCACCGTGTAACTGATTTACTGCAACTTTATATTTTTGGCTACCCACAAAAAATAAATAATTATAAATGCTAAGCATTCTCTTTTTGCTCTCTAAAGGTTTTGGAACACGTCAGCCATTTGTCCCTCACTCGTTCTACGAACAATATTACAGTTGTAAATGTACCTTAACAGCGCGATTTTAAACTCTTTGTCACGGCCTAAATTTGCTGTACCCATAACCAATTAGTAAACTGACCTTCCTAATCTCAAATAGGAAATATTTAGAATGGACAAAAAGGGTCTACGGAATGATGTAAATTTCTTCAGACTATCTCTTTGAATCATTCGCTTTCCAAGAGCTCTCCGAAGATGACGATCTACACGATAACGCCCTTTAGAAAACCGAGCCTAAACCGAATTATATAAATCTTTGAATCACAATTTAAATTAAACCTTAATTACTATACTCTAAATTTCAAATTTGTAAGCTACTTCCGCAAACTAAATGTACCATCGCCAACAATTTTGATCCCTATTGCAAGGGAATAAAGTCTACCGATGGTCATTTTAAGGATGTTTCTGTGTGTACTTTGCGTTTGCTTTAAATTAAATCTTATGTCTCTAGAGTTTGGGTACAAATTCGTATGTTTTCTTTGTTAATGGCTACCGGAAAGATAACGCATGGTTAAAGAAGTTGTGCTCTGTGGGTTTATTGTTACGATAATTGTTTTAAACCGGGAGACAGATTGTCTTTGTTTGCGTAAATATGTTAAATATTAGCCTTTTCGTAAGTGTCTGCTGGGGGACGGGAACTATAATTATGAATTGCGGTAACCAGATTATTGATTATTGTTCCGTAGAATCCGTAGGCATTTTGATTTACATTTATCTTTTATTAGCAGGTTTAGTCTGAATATTTCGAACTAAGCTCGTAAACATAGAAAGGCATTTTTATTCAATTCAATTTAATATTGTAGGTTTTTAGCACATTTTAAAGTAAGTAGATAAAATAAACGTTAAATTCACCTACATCGTTATGAATTTGTTATCTATATGTTGACATTGGTACTGGGCTTTATTTAGTTAAATTATTTAAATAAAACATATAAGACAATTTCTCTACTTGTTTATGTGGATCACATTAAATAATAACTTCATGTGTTGCTCTGTAAACAAAGATTTATTTTTAATATTAATCTTGTTTTAAATAACAATATGTTATATATGCACTATCAATCATCATACGAACCTGTAAACAAAGAAACGACATTTATTTGAGAGTACCTTTTCGTGCTGTGACATAGCGAAGGCGCATAATGAATGGCGTAGTCAGTGGATAAGCTGTCGACGACTTCCAGCTGGACACCTTAAAATACAACGTAGGTGAACAAGGTAACACATCTTTTGGCTCGTCTACGGCCAATGGAGTCTTGGACTGGGTCGAAGTAGTAAAGCTTGCTTGACCATCTGTACTTTTTCATAATTAGTATAAGTAATTAGCTTGAAATAAATAAGCGAATTCATTAAGCTCGCATAAAAACTATAGGTATATATTTTCATTTTCATCAGAGGTCACCCAGGGTAAAGATGCCGATATGATCCCAAATCGATTAAACTTTTTCAATCACAGCCTTCAGATATCTGTAACAACATGACACATTACCTTTAATATTGAAAAGTCCTAAATATTTTCCTTCCTTCACTCAAATTTCAACAGTGTTGTGCTTGTAATAAGGTAGGATCTGCTCTGCAGAATTAAGTAAGATGGGAATTTTTGAAAACAAACTTTTGACATGCCGTGTTTCGGTCGAGACAAAATTGGGTATGATCTTCATTTAACTTTGTGTTGTCTTTCACTTTTGTGTGGCAAGATTTGAAATCTGAATGAGTTTTAATGCATTTGTTTCTTACTGAAATCTTGTTTCTTGTTATTAACTTAATTCGATCAAGACTAATGGATTTCCATGATTTCATAAATTTTCATTGCCGTTGATTCCACATTTAGAATAGTGTTTAAAATTATAATTGTTGGTTTTGAGAAGCTATTAATTTGATAGTCTCTGTCTGTTAGCTATTACGCCTAGGACTAATACTTATGATGAACAATTTTATATTTTTTTCTTAATTTCCATAAATTTTGCCTTTCTATGACAGTGGAAGTAACAGATTTTGACGTCGATAGGAATTTTTGGCACTTTTTTAATTAAGGTCTGAAGCAGTATTTTCGTTTGAATTAAAATGCAGATGATGTACATCAATAAACATCGGATGATAACTAAAACTTTTTTGCATTTCCAGTAGTTTGATCGTCTGTTTATTGAATGTTTAACCAATATCCGCAACACTTGCTTCATTGTCGTGTTTTTCGTAAGGTCTACTTTGTAAAACTCAAAGTAGCTTAACTTCATGTTCCTATTATAATATTGTTTCCATATCTCATTGTATGGGAATGATGTTCGAATGAAAAATAATTTTATTTTCTATACATTTCATTTAGGTTTACATTTCAAGTAACAGGAAGTAGGTAAGAAAAAAGTTAAATAAATAGTAACATTAGGTATATCTATTCTTTTATTCGCAAATATACCCAAAAGCGGAAATATCATTTCTTGAACTTGTAGTGGTTGTCAGTAATGTAGATTAATTAAAAACGCTTTTTCATTTTAACATTGCTTTCATTATGGCGGTTTCTTGCTTCCTCGAGTTAAAACGTACTTTTATTAAACACTTTTTACCATTACCTTGTTGACCGTATATTCATGTAAATCCCTTTTTAATCTTCAGACTGTTTGCTAAATTAGTATTCATATAAATTCCTATTTAATTTTCAGACTGTGCTAAATTAGTGAGTATTTTTTTTATGCTATAGGTGGCAAACGAGCAAACGAATCGCCTGATGGTAAGCGATTAACGTCGTCCATGGACACCCGCAACACCAGAGGTGTCGCAAGTGCGTTGTCGGCCTTTAAGGTGGGAGTACGCTCTTTTCGCAGGTTTGAAGGTCGCAGGAGTATTTCGCTTTCGGTCGAAGACCTGCCGATGGGAGACGACGGTCTGTATAGTTACGTGTTTTTGGACAAAGCTAGAACGATGCTATATAGAAGGGTCGCGACCTTGTGAAGACCCTCTCATCTCTAGGGCATCGACGGCAACAACAACAATAGCAAGAGCTATTTAAGTGTTGGACTGTGCATAGGACTCTCTCCTGGATCTGACCTGACTCCCGATAATGCGTTTTTTTTTTTTAACGAATACAATTACATATTACATATTTTTGTATTTAATTTTAAAGCCAAAAAGTAGCACCACGATGTCATATACTAAAAACAAAAACCAAAAAAGGGAGAAAAAGAAAATGTTGCATGTATTGTTACAATGTTAAGTTGATAATGAGCACCAATATTATTGAATTTAATCTCTCGTGATTAATATTATAAATAACCATGCCATTAATGCCATTTGGCATTAAGTCCGCCATGTGTACAGTTTTCTGTCTTGTGCATTAAAGTTTAAATAAATAAATAAATAAATAAAATAACGCCAAGCGATCCAGGGATATTGATGTAAAAACACTCTCAACTGAATTTTTCATTTGGTGGGCGACACTTGAGAATGGGGACCTGGGTTCTCCGAAACATGTCACGCGTAGTAATAAAAATACGTGAGTGTTATCCGTAATTTTATTATAGAGCACCAATATTGTTCAAGAATTCTTCTCCCTCAGTTGTTTGTCTAAAAATGTCTAATATAACCTAGAACGTACTAATAAAGCCCTTATTACACCAGATAGGCGTTAGGTAAAAATTCCTTCGTTTAGCCGGGGATATCGCACGTCTTAAACTTTCTGCTGAGGCGCCGAAAACCGAGCCAGATTATAAAATTATTTAGTCTGTCTCAGAGTAGTGAACTTTTAGGTATTTACTTTTATTTTTTACCAACTTCAGGATAGGTTATGATATTAGCAGATTGTTTGTTATAGGGTGCTTTGGGGTATATTCGACATTTTTTTAGGCGAGTGCAGAGTATGTTAGTATTCCGAATCGAGGAGTGAGTGCTGGGAATTTCAAAATTTTAAAGCCCCGGTACTAACTGATAAATATGGGAATTCGGTTTCGAAAATAGGATTGATATTACTTTCTACTATGAACACTTGCTTCAGGACTTGAACAAAGGCTTGTTCAGTATAAAAGTAAATATTTGTGATGTCTCTATCCCCACTCCACTCTGTGGCCACCATAACGCTCAGGTGTACCGCTTTTAACGTTTATTAAGACAAAGTTTCACTTTCCCCGCGACCATTAGCCGTGCTCGCCGTGCCACATTCGCTGCGGTGTGCGTAATAGTTCTAGTTTCGGCATGGTTTGTTTAGAAATGGTTATTGAAGTTTTAATATTTAATATAAGTACACTACTGTCACCTCTAGACTATACCTTTGCCATTTTTTTCAAGGTTGTTACTCCCACTTATTTTGGTTTTTAATGTGATTTCTACTCAGAATCGAAAACTCTTTTGATCCTAATAGAAAAATTGTGCCCTAAGATTTTTCGCATTCCGTTGTGATTTTTTTGTTAGACTTTGTATGAGGATAACCGATTCTCAGTAGAAATCCCATAAAAAATACCCACCTACACGATGGCATATTCCTTTGTGCCTTTCTCCATACGAAATTGTGTGTGTTTTTTTAAGTAGTCAAAGGATTTCTTTGTTGGACGTTTAATAATAGCATTTTTTATTTATACATATATAAGTATTATTATTCGGTATATAACATATAAGGATAGTAAATGGGTAAAACATTCATTAGATATTCATAACTGTTATTTCATTATTGTTCATTAATTATAAAAAATCGGCCAAGAGCATGTCGAACATAAAAAAATTAAAGAAATGCAATAAAAAAGGGTTATTTTATTACGCTAAGAACTTTTTTAGCCTTTTCTTAGTAGCATAAAGTTCGATACTATAATCATAGTAAATGTTGTACCCCTTTCGGGGAACATTAGCTCTCTTTGTTACCTTTGTTTTCAGTATTAAGTGGTATTAAGTACCTATTCCTTTAATTTTAAATATTACCATACTCTTGTTAATAATACAGATGATAATTATATGTCGACTTATTCCAATGATTGTACTGATTAACAGTCTGTTATTTAAGATTTTGTTTAAATTTGAGCCAGTATATTTTATCTAAGAGCTGAAAAAGTTATTTTTGTTTGATTTTTGCTGAAATAAATGTCAAATATTGCGTTAAGAGTTGTTTCGTGTCATTGGTGGTTAGTACCCTAAAGAGGTTTATTTGCCGTTTAGCTTAATAATGGGCCTTTTTGTATGAAATTGCAAGTTCGAACTAACCTTCGAAGATCAACTTTGGCCAAATTAAAAAAAATAATACACAGAAGGTTTTTTGTTTAAACTGGTTTTACCTTTACCTATCCAACGTATCCTTAAGATGCACCTAAACGTAACTAAACATTCATAGCAGAAATAGGAACGTAATAATCTAGAAATATATAATAAAATACACAAAAAAATATCATACTTTACGGCACCAGCTATCCAATAATACCTCTCAATATAGGGTTGAAACGAAAAGAAAAAACTGCCCCCACTATACGTGTATGAGGGGTACCCATAAAATATTTATTTATTATATATTGCACGAAAGACACACAAACGTACAAAAGGTGGACTCAATGCTATAAGGCATTCTCTACAAGTCAACCTTTGGACAAAACAGATAATTTTGTAGGCGGTGCAAGATTATACTATGGTTTTTACAAAACAAATTAAGTACTTCAATTGCACAATTTAAACAATAATACATGGTTCAATTCAAATATATAGGTATAATATATAACAAATAAAAGTTTTATGCCTTTTATATTACCATTTTGTCGGCATGATTAATATGTATATTCTTACAATTTTACAATTTTAAAGCATGAATTAAATCATTTATTAAACATAATAAATGCTTTGATTCATGTTTTCAAGTAGTCACACTACTATATATAAACTACTACTATAAATAAGAAAGGATTTCATATACTTTGGAAATTTCGGACTCTGGTTGCCGTGATCGGGTGGCCCAGTGGTTGGGGCGTCTGCCGCGAAAGCAGGAGGTCACTGGTTCGATCCCAGCCCTGCTAACGGGGAACTTGGTCACTTTTTCTGTGGTATATGACATCTCTTTCAATTTATAATGTATATTCTTACCGAATTACAGCTTTCTATTACTAACGGTCACTAAGCAAAGCCGCAGACGGACGGACAGAAAAACATGCCGAAACTATGAGGGTTCTACTACTGCTAGACTTCAGAAAGGAAAGTTATTGAACAAACCTTAGAAACATATTCTTGCAAAACCACCAAAGGGCGCAAGCCCAGCATTCTGCACACCCTACATAACGTCTGAGGCACGTAATAGGAGTTTACATTCATTAGTTTCGAGACCCTAGGTGAGGGCCTCAGGAGAGTGCCGTGTCTCGGAAATGGGTAAGGCGACAAATTTAATTACCACCTAGTTGAAATTAATGCACAAGTTAGTCTTTGCCCATTTGTCTCGAGAATTGGATTTTTTAGCAAACAAAAGCTGTAAAATGATATTTTTTATAAGATTTTACTATTTTAGTTGGTTCACTATTGTGTTGTAGAAGTTTTATGATCAATATTTTCATATTGCATAATGTTACTTAGCAGAAAAGTAATTTGGAGAATCTTCATTCGCATAGTAAAGTTTCCTACAAACCACTTCGAATATTTTTCTAATTCAAAACCATATTAAAGCATAATGTTGATGATTATAATATTTCGCAGATAAATATTTTGCATAATATTTGGGTGGCATAAAGTTAAGTTTTTAGTAGGAGGTCCCAGTTCTAACAAAACCTTGCCTTCTTTTCTAAAAGCCATTCGTTTTTGTAGGAGATCAGAGTTCTAGCCTAACCTAACCTATTTTTCTGAGCCATTCATTTTTGTAGGTCACATTTCTAGCCTAACCTAATCTTCGTTTCTGACAGCCACTCGTTTTTGTAGGAGGTCGCAGTTCTGACCTAATCTTACCTACTTTTCCGACAGCCATTTGATTTGTAGAAGATTGCAGTTCTAACCTAACCTACTTTTCTGAGAGTCATTCATGTTTGTAAGAGGTTTCAGTTTTAACCTAACCTAGTTTTCTGACAGCCATTCGTTTTTTAGTGTCGCAGCTCTAACCTAAACTAACCTACTTTTCTAACAGCCGTTACTTTTTTAGCATAACCTTAGTGTGCAGTGGTAGGAAATTCTGTAGCCGCCTCAACGAATGCTATGATGCGAACAGTTTTCGACTGATCTCAGAAACATGAGGTGCCCAGGAGAGAGTCTGGTCCATACCTAAATTTTTCACTGTAGGTGTAAAAGGAATAGGAGTTCCGTCAAAGAAGACTCCAGGCACACTAAGGCCAGAAAGTTTTAAAATGAAATAGGTAAGGACTTCCAATAACGATAGCCTGCGATTTCTTGGCGTTGACCTTTAAGCCAAAGGATGATGCCCAAGCACAGACATGGTCCTGGTCATGGTCAATTCAGAGTTGATTTTATTTACAAGGGAATCGAAATCGTCAAGGTTGGCTGCTGAATAAATCTGCAGATCATCCGCATAAAGGCAAAATACCTACGTCTCATAGTATGAGGAGCACAGAGATTTCGCGATATTATTTTTAAAAATTGTGTTACCTATAGAAGTAAAAATACCAAAGGCACTGGAAAGTGTATTTATTTAACTAGCGCAGAAAGCAGAATGAACAAATAAAAGTTAAGTGACAAGAATATAAAACAAATTGTAACAAAATACAAAAAAGATTCCAAAAAGGTGGTAAAAATATAGGTGCGTCGTGCACATTTCCTCCCTTTTTAACGAATATCTTCACCAGCTTCCGGAGGGGGCGCCTGAAGATGCCGGCTAGGGTGCGCACATCCGCCACTCTGATTACGCCATCTGGGACTGGAAAAATTGTAGTGACACGTCCACGGGGCTAGGAACCTCTCGGTGTGTTGCTATCCGCAATCAAGACCACGTCACCAACTGCAATCTGGGGTCAATCTCTCCTCGACCACGTCTTGGGATTAGAGTTGGAAGGTACCCCCGCAGCCAACATCGCCAGAAATGGTCAGCTAGTCGTACAGCCTTACGGCAGCTGGAACGTGATCAGAGATCAGTGTCTAAAAGCGTCGCCGGTATGGGTCGTCCCGACGATGACGAAACAGAAAATGCATGGGCGTCAACGATTCTTCGTTCTCAAGGTCGACGGAAACATGAGTCAACGGCCAAAAATTGATTAAGGACTCCGCTTCCGCCAAAAGTGAGCGAAGAATTTCGTCGGTCGGGGCTCGTTCAGTCAGCGTCACTTTCAGTTCCGTCTTGACACTCATAACGAGCCTTTCCCAAGAGCCACCCATAAACGGAGCGCCCGGGGGAATAAAACGCCAGTTGAGTCGTTCTGATGCTGCAAACTGGGACGTAGCGTCGGCATATAAACGCTGTAGCTCTCAGTTGCTGCCTACAAACGCGGTTTCGTTGTCCGACCACAGTTCGGATGGAGTGCCTCTTCGAGCCATGAATTGGCGAAGGCTCATAATGGCGGAGTCTGTCGATAGACTGTGACGACCTCCCAATGAACATCTTCCCTTTGCACTCCAGTACTCTGTTCATTTCCACGCCAAGCTGTCCTAAAGTTAGAGTGTTCATGTTTTTCCAGGTAGTGGTTCCCATGGCCAATTTCCCGGGAACACCCAAATATTCCGAAATATTTTTTTCCGATTTTCATAATCCCGATTTTTATAATCCCGAATTTAATATAATTCCTATATATCAAATTTCCGAATTTCAAATTCTCGAAATATGAAAAGTACGATTCTTCTTTTTCCGAATATTATAAATCCGATTGCGACTTGACCGAATGCAAAAAAACCCGATTTTTTATTTTCCGAAAAGATTTTTTCCGAATTCATAATTCCGAAAAAAATATAATCAATCGGAACTTTGGAGATTCGGAATTATGAAAATCGGAAAAAAATCTTTCGGAATATTTCGGACATTGTAGGCACTAGACTTATTATGAGTGTACCTACTAGTATGCGTATTTAATAATACAAAAGCATACTCATTGTTTTAAATATCTACTGTAGGTTTGTTGGGTCTTCGTTTGGTCGGACATATCAACTTGTCATATTTTACATTGTTGTAGCACCTGTTGCATAAAATTGATACTCATACAAAGGAGCAAATTCGAGCGAGGGAAGCGAGCGTGCCACGACAGCGGCCCACGAAGCGCCAGAACCGAATCTTTCGCGGTCCCTCTTTGCAACCAGAGTCACCGTTAGGTACAACGATGAGCCAAGCGAGGAGGAGTGTAAGGTTGAACTGCGACTTCCAGCGCGCGAGCCGAGCGAGCGAAGCGAGCGTGCCGCGGCAGCGGCCGGCGAAGCGCCAGAACCGAATCTTTCGCGGCCCCCTTTTGCAACCAGAGTCACCGTTAGGCACAACGACGAGCGAAGCGAGGAGGAGTGTTAGGTTGAACTGCGACCTAACAGCGTGCGAGGCTGCGAGTCGATCGATTATGTATAATTGTAAAAAAAATACACGGCACAATCTTAAAGGTGCCATCTAAAATCCACACCGTAGACATAGAGTATCAAGAGTGAACACTCGGATACATCGTGTTGTGACCAGCAATGGCGGCCGATTTATATGTGTGCGTGCAGCCGAGTGATACCATGTGAAGTTTTTTTTTCCGAATATAATCAAATCGAATTGATGACCGGGGATTCAATGAAAAGTTAAATATTTGTTTTGATGAAAATTATTTCTGTGCTTATAAATAATTACACGTAAATATGTAATATACACATAATTTACAAGTAAAAGTTACTTTAATAGGTATAGTAAACAATTTCATACGGATTACAGTAAGGTAGGTAATTCTCTTTCTAAACAATGTTGAAACAACATTCATGCGACAAGTGATGATTGGGGATCATGTGGAAGGTAGGTAGTAGTAGTACAGTCACGTCTTTAAATATACGAGTACACTTTGGAACGTATTCCAGGGAAAGAAGAGCCAAATTATAATACAGATGCAAATACAAAATTTAATATATATATATATATATATATATATATTAGGAAAGGTACCATTTCATGGATTTTCATATTTCCATAAGTATGAAATATGCAAGACGAAGCAAGCAATTACGCGACTTTCGGGATATAACCAAACTCAAGCTGCTGGTCACACTACGCGTAATGAAGTTAATATTCGATTTTTTTGCATAAACACGTGTCAATTATAATTTTACCGATGAAAGGTCATTCCATGTGACTTGTTTTTGTGACCGGTTGCGTTTTTACAATGTAAAACTACGCACGTCGGCATTTTCACATTATTTTCACGGAGATGTTTGTTGTTGGTTGGTTTCGTTATCACTGACAGATGACAAGCGTAATGTTTTGTCTGTGCATGTGTGCGTTCTTGTCGGTACAAGGTGACAGGCGTAATATGGAATCACAGTTTCTTCTTAGTGACACTACGTCTATTTATTTTCTAAGTCTATGACCGTAGAATCACTTAACAATTTAATTAATTTTCTGGTAGAAAATAAGATAATTCTTTTATCTTCATCATATTTGCAATCTTTGATAACAAAGTATTCCCCGTTTATTTCTACCAACGATGGGTCTATTTCAAAGTTTATATCCTCAGGTTCACAGAACGATGTGTACTTACGTCGTTCTCGGTACACGCATTGTTTCAAGGCTGATACCGAAGGCAACTTATCTATTACATTCTGTGAGCAATTTCCTTAAACATCGCTTATGATGTTGCATGGTTTTTTTGCTAAGTTACTGCATTCGCTTTTAAGGTTACTTTTAGCATCACTAATAGATAACTTTAACGGATCGGGCTATGGTTATGCGTTCCTTTCAAGGATAACACCATGTGTACATCAATAGTTTCTTCGTTTAGCTTGCTAACGACAGTAACATTACATTTGTAGGTATAATTCGTCTTTTTTGTTTTCACAACGCCAATAATACTTTTCACGTACTATCTTGTTTTTTTCGTAGCTGTAGCCATCAACAAACAACTTGTTACCACCTTTATTAGATGGATATATACGCACAACTTCATATCCACTCATTTTTACGAAATTACACAATAATTAATACTTTATTTCGCAATGAAAACGCACGCGCATGTAGAAACAATGCATATAATTTTTTTGTAACAAATGTAGGTCAGTGCAAATAAACAAATACGTTTAGCTTGAAGCTATTAGCGCAACTGATAAAAACGCACCTCGACCGATATTGCAAACGTAGTGGAAGTACCTGCCTTATTACCATGTCTTAAGTTGCACAGTTGTAATTATAGAAAATAAACGTTTCTGGTTGTGGTTGACATACTATAAAAACTAAGATATTCGGAATAACGTAATTCGGAATTCACAAAATAGGGATTTTAACCATCGGAAATTTAGTATCGGAATTTTATTTATCGGTATAAATAACTTCGGAATAATGTAATTCGGCATTCGTTGTTTTAAAATTCGGAAATGTTATTTTCGGTGTATTTTTGTATCGGAATGATAAAAATGGGTATTATGTTAATTCGGAATTTTAAAATTCGTAGTTTTTGTGATTCGGAATTATAAATATTCGTGCTTTGATGAGTCGGAACGGAATTATGACGATCGGAGTTTTGATAGTCATTCTTCCTTAACATGCTATGTTGTTCTTCCAGGGTGCTTGCTAAGGTGTTTACGAGTATGATCTGTGAAATCGTTTTCCGTGCGCTTCCTACCGCCCTTTCCTTTTCAATATCTTCGAAGAACTCGTCGTCAAACTTATGAGTTCTCTTTCCGCTAAAACAGGATACAATCACAACCTGATTATATACAACTGATAGGAGACCGGTTTGATTTGCACATGACATTTTGGCATAAATGGACATCTTACAGAGTTAACTGTTAGCTGCGAAATAAAATAAATGCGAAAAGATTATTTCTTTCATTGTTGTTTTTTCGTAAGTTTTAATTTCCTTATGAATTATCCCAAAAAAATCAAGAAAAATGATAGCACTAATTAATTTAAAGCATATTGGACAAAAACGAAATGCCAGCAAAGACATCTCGTTAACTTAAATTTGACGACAAAGCAAAAAGAAATATCTCTGATTACTTTCATTTAAATAATAGGCAAAATCTTGCTCGAGGATTAAGAGAACCTGACAAATATCTTCAATAATTCTCCAGTCAGCTTATTAAAAGACATTTATCAGCAATTCTAACAAAACACCATGAAAGCCTGCATTTAAAATTCTCGCTAATACAAAAACGGAGATACTTTAAGAAATTCATTCTTTGAAAGGTATTTGGAAACAATGGGTCGTCCTTCAAAACGCCTTTGATTAAAAAGGGTTGTATTGTAAAGAAAAATATCGTAACTGAATAGGAAAGGAAGTTAGTTTACGGTCTTTTGGTGGTGGGCCCGGTGGTTTAGAATTAGCAAGGGCTATAAAATGCAGATGGTGATTTAGCCCTTAACATCAGGGCTAGAATAAACTACAGAAACGTTCACTTACAGGAGTGGCCTTTGATTCGTTTTTTCATCCTAACTGATTGCAAGTAACAGAGAAAATTCTAAACAATGTTTTCCTTTAAATAAAACACTGGACTAAATAGTTTTATAAATTATTAAATAAATAAATATTATAGGACATTCTTAATTGACAAAGTCCCGCAGTAAATAAGCACAAGAAGGCTTGTGTTACGGGTACTCAGAGAACGATATATATAATATACAAATACATAGAAAACATCAATGACTCAGAAACAAGTATCTGTGTTCATCACACAAATAAACAATTAATTAAATAAATAATTATATACTTGTATATATTGGAAGAAGCGATTGAGTACATCGCGGTAAATCTCTTCCAGACAACCGTACAGTAAAAAGAAAACTTAACTCCTAACAGGTACCTATTGAAAATGCGTCGGTTGGTCGGCAGTCGATCTGTGGGCATACCATAAATTCTACGTAACCGTAATCGACAGCGACAGCGTTATTCGATAGTTTTTGCATCTTGCTTGTTCTTAAGGGACTGACAACACCTAATTCATGTTTTTGAAACAGCGTTTTAAGAAAAACTAGATATTTTAATACTGCAAAATAATTATATTTTAAAATTCATCATATTTCGAAGATCCTACATGGAGCCGGTTTTTTATTTAGCGAAATCAGCTCAATAGAAAATAATTGCAAAGATTGGTCATAAATTCATCATTAAACGGTTCTGTGTCTTTATTTTTTTGACTTAAGCGTTTTCAATTATAATCACAAATCCATTATACTGATTTCTAAAATGTAGACGAGTGACATTTCACAAATAGTCCCCACGGTTTAGTTTATTTTAATAGTTTTCGTGTTTTTTCCAAGGTGGTGCAAGTGGGCCTTAACTAAGCCACCTAGTCTCAATGAAAGCCGGCAAATTTCTCATTTGTGCATTAAGTACTCCAAAAATCGTAGAATACTATTTTACCAAAAATACTAGCGGAAAAAGGAATTAACTTTCTAAATGCGCCTTTTCATTGCGTCAAAATTGATGCCTTAAGCCAATTTTTTACAATAGCTCATTTTACGTGAGTTATTAATTTGAAAATGACGCGGTATAATTTCACCTCGAGTTAACCGCAGCTATATTACGAATATCCCAATTAAGCGTTGAAAGGCTGAAATGCCGGACACACAGCCCTTTTAGTGATGGGAAAGTGCGACTGCTTCGCCGTGTTCGACTTACGAGTAAGAGTTACTCGAATGCAACTTGTAGTAATATAACATTATAATAACAAATATTATACTTCCAAATACTGTCAAACTGACGGCTTGTTCAGTGAAAACAACGTTTCTGAGAATGTTTCATTTGGACTAATGCGATTTAATATAACTTCATATCATAAGGTATAATCATAAGTTCTGAAGTGACTTTTTAATATGTCTGTAGAATTTTTCTAGTTAATGTATCTCATTCAACCTTCTATCTTGTTTTCCTTCTTTTTATTACATTCACACTTTTGTGAGCCTGTGTTAGCATTAGTTTAATTGATTATCTTGTAACTATCTGCGAGATCCTATCATAGGCTTTCTGAATCCTATCTTGCTGTATACTGTAAATTTATCAGCTGTTGGTTCTCCATAATATAAAATAATAAATAATAATAATAAATAAGTATGCTCATTAGTAATGCCTTCATAACGAAACAAGAGAGCAAAACCCCCTTATTAAAATAATAACAAATGCACGACCGCTAATGCTAACCAGATACGTTTGTTAGTTACCTTTTTCCTCTTAAATCAGTTATAGAAGCCCGTCGAAGTTTCGTCGACTAGTTACCAGGACATTTTTACTTACCAAAATGCACTAACAACTAGTAAAGTATTTTTTTTTTGTAGCCTACTAAGTTGTGTCCAAAAAGGAGATGGCGGGATGACCTAGACTCATTTTGTAGCGATTGGCGTGAGCATGCACTAAGCCGTGACGAGTAGTGGCGGAGCAGAGGGGAGGCCTTTGCCCAGCAGTATAATATTTAATATTAAAAAAAGTATATGCGTCATGTTTTTACCTGAGTTAATAATAATTATTAAAATTGAAGTAAGTATACTGATTGATAATTATAATTTGTGAAATTATTAATAAACTTTTTGTGCATCTTATTTATATGCAATTTAATCAATTGTGCATTTCCCATGTACGTATATCCCAAATGTATTTCCTATGATTATAAACTAAATTTAATTATGTATCTCATCATCGGTTCTACGTGCAATGTGCGTATTATGTATCTACTATTAACATATTCTTATTATATAACTCTCACTCCACCTGCTCCACACATGAGTTAAGCTGAGCTTAATATCGACTCCCAAGCTTTCAAGTGTCCTTAATGATGCAAGTTCAAGCTGGTTGAACCATACTCTTGGTTTCGCCGGCAGCAAACTTAGCCAAATGTCCGGGAAGATGGGCCTTATCATTTGATAGTAGGATTTCCAGAGATCGTCCACCACTGCTTATTCTTGGGATTACGTGGCGTTACCGATTCAAATTACGACAAATTGACTCAATATAGCTTGAATTCATCTAAAAAGTAGGAATCAATTATCGAATTTTCGTCCATATAAACCCGAAGTCGAATGTACCTTATCACATCACTAGCGCACGGGCTTCATTATAGTCTTGGGATTACGGTGGGACATATTTGTGTTGCCAGCTCAAAATTAGGACACGCCCGGGATTTCTTATTTAATTTATTCACGTCCTGAAAGATGCTCGAGTCGAGAGCATGTAAAGCAAAGGTGTGAAATTACGTTTGTAATTAATGTCGTGAACATTATTAAAGGAATTTATGTTAAGGTAACGTGGATAAAAAAAAATGAATTTTTACAAACGTTCAAGACATCGTTTAACTTTTTTTTAGGATATGCTTACATAAACGTATTCTAATCAAATAAAATGTATTTATGCCACACCTGGCCATAAAGTGCCTTTTTCCGCACGCTACGCGTACGGAAAAAGCCGATTTCTGCCCAAGTATAGGCATAAAATGAAACACGTGAGGTAATAAATAAAGCCCTTGATCGCATATTTACGTCCCTCGCTTGCAGCTCGGGTCGCAAACATCTGCGATCTCGGCCTTTCTTTGTTTTACCGCACTAGTTAGGTAATTTACTATTTCAATACAGTTGCTCAAAAAGTGGCCTTTTTTTAGCTGTTTTGCGTGCGCAAAGTTTGTTTTTGCGAACTAGTGCTTTTTACTTTTCCAATATTTTTAAATGTAGTTGTGTTCCAATTCATGACTGCTTACCGAAGAGTATTATTGTTCGTTAACTTTACCGAGGCGTAATATAACTAAATACCTACTATTAACGCCAAAATATTAAAGATATTTGATAGGTGTATAGGTATTTGATATTTCATATTTCAATATTTAGTTCTTCATCATAATAATGATAATTCATTAAAAATATTAACATAGAAAACAGTTCTTATAAATCTGTGTGTATGAAACGGAACAGAGCTAACGAAACGTCAGTCAAAGTAGGGCGTTTTTCAATCAGGTAAACATGTTCGAAGGCCCTATAGACATGACGATACGATTTGTCACATGCGGTTTATTATTTTGCATATGAGAAATAATGATTATGAGATTGAAAATGAGAAAGTAAAGAAGATAAGATAAACATTTTGAAGATGTTCTTAGTATATCCACTGCAGGACTATTACAAATTCGTTCTTATGTATTTTAATTTTTTTCGCATCTGTATTGAAAATACAAATAATTAATTTAATATTATTTGGGTACATATTCTTGTACCAAACTATAATGCGGTTTGTTGTTACGTGTTCAGTTGACAATATAAATAAGAATGGAACTTTTCATTTATCTGTCGTTTTTAGATTGATTTAATGTAACAGAAGCGTGACTGTAAGCGATGCACACATCTGCATACCGTGGTTTTTTATTTTTGTTCTCTCTTACATTTATATTATACCTGTAGGTATCCGTCGATAAAGGGGTTTCGTATCCTTTTTGATTTGCAAAAAGTCTATTTTATCGTATTTTATTCATTAAATATAAATCTATATTTTATTGAGTAAAAAAGGGCACATACCTTAAACAATCCACAACGCAGGTTTCGCAGGTTTTTAAATTATGGTGACAACGCAAATTTGACAGAAAATTAATAACTTATTTAAACTTTTCTGATTTCCACAATTTTTTTATGACAATTTTTAGGACCTTGCAATATTGTGATTTTTGGACTGTGAGATGATGATATTAAGATCCTGGTTTCAACAGAAATCATTACTCATTTTGTGAAAAAGAAATCCTGTAATATTGGGGCTTGTAATATGTCATTTTGCGTAAGGATTGTTTAGCGTTACGTAATATGTATGAGCAATATGCGTGTCACCTTTGCGCGTGTGTCATGTTGCGTAAGTTTCACATTGTGTGTGTGTCATTCTGCATACCAATAAGTGTCATTTTGCGTGTGTGTCATTCTACGAAAGTTTCACTTTGCTTGTGTTGTGTGGTATCCTGCGTATGTGTCGTTGAGCGTATGTGGAATTATGCGTGTAATAGAAATTAAAAATAGGGCGGCGACTAGCAAGCGTTAACAATACGTTTATGACGTTCATACGATCAGGAATGCCTGTTTGTACTGGTTTTTGTTGTTTGTTGTAGTAATCTTTTTTTTATCTACTAAAGACTAGTGCTGGCCATTTTCGTGAAGACCTTTGTTTTTATAATATGCTCGCTTTTCTCAATTTAATAAAGCATCCAATTTATTCAAAAGCTCACTCTATTATAAAGAAACAATACGAACAATACCGCACTGAAGAAAAAAATACCTTTCACCTTATAAATAGCTTATTTGAAACTTTTCTCAACTTTATAATTCTTTGTAGGAATTTAAATAGGCCTCTCAGTGGTCCTCGATCCTAAAGTTCTCCAAGTTTTTGTTAATTAACTTCTTTAATGATATAAGTTTAGGATTGCCGATGCCGGCTTAGTTTTTAGTATCGCCTTTTTTAAGATTAAGGTCGTTAAGCTATTAATTAGTTTCTTGATTGTTTTGTGAGTCTGAAATTAAATATAATAACGTGTTTAGGCTTATAGATAAGTATTATATTTTGTTCAAAAAAGATAGGTATTGCTTTTATTATAAACGGGTCTATCGCGAATTAAGTAAAGTATTAAAAAATATTATTAGAATTAGCCTGTTACACTGTAGACGAATTTTTCGAAAAGGTGTCATTGATTCACACATGAAAATATAAATTAGCTTATAACTTTTATATTTACGTGTAAGTAGAGTATTTTAATTGTATAATTTTATGTTGCTTTAATTTATTTAATTGTTTCAACGGGGTTTTAATTGTAAATTGACATTGTGTTTCCTTTTTATAAGTATTGTGACATGTTTTTAATAGTTTTAAATGACTAATTTATGCAATTTATTATTACACATAAATGTAAATCTATTTTATGTACCTGATGCTTGACTTGTAATTAATTTTATCAATAAATATATGTATGTATGTATGTATGTAAGTTAATTTGCCCTAATATGTTTATAATAATGGGAACAAAACGCGAAAGTTTAAGAGGTCCATGGGCTCCCAGTGCACACAACTTTGTGTCTTGTTTCTGGTTGATGTAACTGGTGACCGAAGGGATGGTGGCTTCCTCGCACAACGTATTAGTATTGGGATACAATGAGCAAATGCCGCCAGCATCCTAGCATACCTAGGGGCAAGTGCTCAACCTGGGAACACTTTCCAGAATTTAACCTTAAATCAATTATTTAATAAATACTACACATGTTCATGCTCATGATCAATGGATTCTACATTTTTTTACAATCAAAATTAATCAATCTTCAAATTTTACTCGCGGCCATTTCGCTGCCTATCTGTAGAATACAGATATAATCATGTTTTTAAATATGTACACTCATTTTGTCCTTTCATCCTAAAATATGCATTTCTTGTCTATAAATTGGCATATTCTTGACAAAATTCTTGAGTACCTACAGTTATTGGACTTTAATAAGCGTCCAAATTCAACAGTAATATTTGAATCATCACATCACCGGTGTAACAATAGAGAACACAGCAAATATTCTTTAAACAGGCCAAACTTGCGAGCAACATTAGAACAATTTCTCGAAGAAGTACTTATGTTGTTATTTGGTAGTCACGGAGTCAAAATAACGTCTGAAATTCAAAATTTATTCTATATTTGAATATAATTTAATATGAAAACCCATTTTCACAAAAGTTAACTTAAACTAGTGATCGGGAGTGTACAAGCCTAAACACGATATTATATTTCTATTATGAACTAATGGATGGTCTAAAAAACTAAGCAAATGGCACCATAATATTTACAAAACTAGCGAAACGAAACGGGCTCAAGAGAAATGTTAAATTTTATTTAAATAAAGAGTAGCTCTTTATTTTAGTAAAAGTCTAAACATACAATTTTAAGTGAAATTAAGTAATCCTTTGAGAAGTTTTTATTACTCCTTCAAAATTAACGAACGAATTAACCAACCCTGAGTTAAGTACCTACAGGTATTCTCTAGTGGCTTTGTATTCATTAAAAATATTAAATACACAATATTCATAGTTGAGTAGTAATTTTCTGTTCTTAATCACCTTTTTAAGCTTTTTGTATGCGATTTCTCTATTCGTAGTTTAGATTACCGTTACTATTACTGGTAGTAAAGTTAGTTTTGTTAAAAGTTTGAACGCTTTTCAGCTCGTCAGTCGTCGTCGCTTGTCAGTCGTTGCCACGACATTTACCTAAACGAGGACTTATCGCATGTAAAACAAAATTGTCGTTTTTTGAGCGATGCTGTTTCAGAAATAAAAACAAAATTAAGTTTTATTTTAATATTGTTTGTACCGATTAAGTACCTAAAGCATTAATCATGTATTGCGTTGCGCTGCCATTCCGCCTTGTCGCTAACGGCTCTTATTTGTTTGAGATGCACTTGACATCTATTTAGATATGGATGTTCTCGCACTAACCCTGAAGCGCATAGATTTTCCGCTCGGCAAGTGAGTTATATCTATTTGCTAAGTTAGGGAGCGGTTTCGTCCGTGCCCGGAATACTACCAGTTTTAAGTCGCAAGATGTACAAGAATAATGGAGTTGTACCGCAGGAGACTTTGTAAAGGCAAAAGCCAAGTTTGTAGATAGTTTTGTAATGTGTTGTGAGGTTTCGGAAAATATCAGGATTTACTTTTGCTATGCGGTCTTTGAAGGGTTCAAAGCAAACATTGTGCGAACATAAAAAAACTTGTTTCTTGGTGCCGCTGATGCTCAAAGGTTCCCGGCAGAGTATTAGCCCATGATCATGGCACTAGAGCATTCTGGAGCTGAATCCGATATTATTAAATAATATTTAAAACGGGTCACTCACGTAATTTAGTCGATTTTCGCTCGACATGTTTCGTTCTTTACGAAGAACGTCATCAGGAGCGCCCACTCGCGACAGAGGCAAGTCGTACACTGCGGGCTAATGCCCTATCTGCTCTGGTACTTGCAGCTGGCGGCTGGGGCTGGCTTGAATCCGATATTGTTCAATCTAAACTTCTGCAGGATCAACGGTAGTCTGCTCGTGGACATTCGATTCGAGTAAGTGTTTTTCTTCGGCGAGAAAAGGCGCTACTGCGGGTGACTCCAAAACGACAAATGCGCAACAGCACAAGGCTGAGTCTATAGCGAATAATGCTACTGGTCGTAAAACAGAAACGTGGTACTGGAAATGCAAACAAAAAGACCATCTTAAGAAATGCCGTCGGGGCCGAGACTGGTTGTTTAGGATTCTGTGTTTTGTTGGCCTACTCGTATAGTACTGAATCGGACTTTGATTTTTCGGCGTGTACGACTCACATGGCTGGCAGGCGCGATTTACTGACAGACGTCAGATCGCAGGGTGGATATTTTATAGCGAAACTTAGAGTGATTTGAAGTGATGGTTTTGAAAAAAAAACTCATCAAATTTCAGATCGTTTTATTCAAATTTTATGTGAAAATGTTTTACTAGAGTTCCATTAATTCACTAGAAGACTAAATACCTACTTAACAAAAACATACTTGCTAGCCGGATTTAATTAGTTTTGTATTTGTTAACACTTTTTAACACTAACTATCCTAGGTGCATGTGCCATCACACATATATGAACAAATTTTCAGAGCTGAAATTCAAGTATTACTTACACTTTCTGTTTGATACAAACCCTTGTTTTCGTCTCTACCGGTTCTGACCCACCAAAAATCAATCTGGCTCTCCTTATTTATAATTTAAGAAAAGAGGATAGGCTCAGCAACTAGATTGATTAACCATATATGCATGTGTATCACAGAAATATTTGCCCTATAAACTGCTCCCATAATCTCAACGGCAGGTAGCGTGACACTGAAACCTTACAAAGGTTGATGCGATATGTATGTAACTTGATATTGGTGTAGCTTATCTCTTGGCAATAAGGTTTACAAATGGTCAGTCAATTACGCATACTATATTAATAGGGCTAACTGTTGACTCGACCTTTCTGACTTTCACACCAACGGCGTAATCAGATAAGAGTCAGGGAGGGCGTCAATTGAGTGGTATTATACAAATGAAAAGTTGACGCAGCAAAATGTTTGTAGGTAACATAATCTTGACTTTAATACTGCAGGCGCATTAGTTTTTTCTTTTGTTTTGGAGTAAGTAGTACTTATCGTTTTAATGGTTACTACTGTCAACACCGCAGAAAAGTTCATTCCCGCAAATTGAACATACAAATTAGTAACTCGTCCACTCCGTCGGGAGCCCAGTGCTGTCGACTTCAGTCTTCGCAATGGCCTGTGGCCATCATGCCCTCTTCTTGGAGCGAAACGATGTAGTTAGGCATATTTTCAAAAAACATATCCACGTATATGGAATGTGGGAGTCTCAGGTAGTATAGTGTAAAACGCATGTCTTCAAATCTAAATTAACAAAAAAACAAATATATATTTATGTGTTTGTATTTACAATAAAAAGTTTTACTGCTACTACTACTACTACTAAATATTTAAACGACCTATTTTAAGTTAAGTAGCCATTAATTACTATATAAATGCACAAGATGCCTTTTTGATAATTAGCTATTTTCTGACAATGAAAATATAAATATGGTCATTTAATCATCTTTATTAAATGTACAATATATGCGAAGCTCGTTAAACTAGGTAGCCTAGAAAAAAAGATATCAAAGAAAAGTTAAATTTCGTTATTTTTTTTAAACGAAAACTATAATGTTTCGGGTGCTCAAATTTGGCACAATAATGAGTAATGTAGAGCCACACAATCTATAAAAATTACAAACCCAAACTCAAGGGGGGATGAATCACTTAACTTACCCTGGCACGGCCTTTGTTAACCCTTTTCAGAAGGTTTAATACTAAAGAACCCCTTTAAAAATATAACGGTGACTTTTTTTTTATACAAAGTGTTAAATTTTACGTGATACAAAATTATAAGCATATTCTATATTACAACCAACTTTTGCTATGGGTCTCTTCGAAAACGTCAACATAAAGTCGACTTCACCATATAAACTGTGAACCCAGCTTTTAGGTACAATTTTTTCTGCTGAATTCGTTATATATCTCATAGTATAAGCTGATCCTTACCATAAGTAGATCCAGAATATATATTTTAGTATCATGTAAAAGTATGTATCATGTATGTTTAGAATTTTATTTTATTGTTATAACGAAACACATACATGAACAGAAAAACTGCAAAACTGTGGAACAGTTTGTACTCTACGTTCAGTGACGTATCTGTCAATTTAAGTATAATCTGCGGCAGCTTACATCGCATATGAAACGGCGAGATTGTTCGTAAACCGACGGCTTGACAAGTTAAGGACTGATTGTTTTATTCATCACTGTGACAGGCTGTGCCGCGTGTACGGATAAGCTGATGATTGACAATTTTGACAATCGTTTACGTGGTTTTATTGGTTGTATTTCCTGTTTGTTTTGTTTCAGTTTCCAGTTTACTGGTCAGTGGCCCTAGCACAAGAGTGTCGCGACAGTATCTCGCGGTCGAGAAAGACAACTGTCACTGTCTAATCCGAACAGTTAGAAAGTGACAGGTGTCTTTCTCGACCGCGAGATACTGTCGCGACACTCTTGTGCTAGGGCCACACATACATTTGCTTATTTATTTCATTTTTTTGCCATTTCAATAATTATTAAAAAAAGTAAAATTATTATTTTTACGTATCAATTTAAATAACAACATTTTCATGAAACTAAAAACACACTGTCAATTTTTATTTTGTCATAAAACAGTGGTTACAAAGAGCTAATTATATAAGGAATTTCAGGCAGAGCTACAAATATGACTTAATTACTTTATTTTACATATGTTGTACTTATCGCTTTTTAGCGATTATGACCACATTTTTTGTTTGCTTCATTTTCTGTAGTGTTTTTTTTTAATTAAAATAAATAATAATGAAGTACATAACATTTATTTTTATATGACAGTATCATTCAACCAGATCGGTTTGTCTCGATACCTCGTTCCGCTGTACTTAATTAATCAAAGATGAAATTCAGTTTATATTGAGATGTGCAATCAAGAACATATGTATTTGTATATAGTATACCACCGACTTTTTATATTCGGAGGTGCATCTCAAGTGTCACGTATTTGTCAATGAATTAATTTAATCTGTGCCAGCATGTGAAACGTGTCGAGATTATACGTAAACTGACAGTTGCACAGGTTAAGGACTGATTATTTTATTCATCACTGTGATAGGTTGTGGCCTGTGTACGGAAAACCTGATTATTATTGACAATTGTTTAAGTGGTTTAATTGTCTGTATTTGATTTAATGTTTGTTTCGTTAATTGCTTATTCATTTTGCGGACAATATACAATTAATCATAACGTGTAGCCGATATATATACCGATGTCTAGATCATATTTGTAATATGAAATTCTGGGTTCAAAGTTCTGGGTTTGTAGTAATAGTTCAATTCGATGAACAGTTTTACGAAAGCTGTTACGAAAAAACAGTGAACCGTTTTTTACCAGAGTCTAACTAAATTAACTGATTCAGGTAAAAAACGGTTACTTTGATAAGGAAAAAAAAAACGACATAAAGAAAAATATTGTATTCATACAGGTGAGTTTTTATTTACATTTTCCTTGTCAACGATACTGTACCTTTATGTACGCTTACATAGTTCAGCAATATTGTAATTTCGTCTTGTATAAGCTATGTTAAGCAAAAAGTGAGCAAACATCAATAATACTAAATTACCTGAACATTTCAACCATTAAAACAAATTTATCATTTTAGTTCGGAATACATTCGAAACCGCATTTACATTTCAAACTTATGAAATACTAATCGATATTTGTTAACGCGATTATTATTCATTGGAAAGAAACACTTTAAAACGGATTAATCGCGTTTATTAACACCATGGACCCTACGTTGCGAGTCCTTTACAGCACTCGTTATCACAGGGTTAAATGATGACTGAGATAATGAGAATTCTCCCTGTCAATCAAAAAAATATTTGTGCAGACTGCCTACATCCTGCTAATATTATAAACGCGAAAGTTTGTAAGTATGAATGGATGTTTGTTACTCTTTCACGTAAAAACTACTGAATGGATTTTAATGAAACTTTACAATAATATAGCTTATACAATTTATATAGATATTGCGCAGACGAAGTCGCGAGCACCGGCTAGTTCATAAAAAAACAAAAACAAAGCAATGACCATAGGGGGCTTATAAAGCTAGTTAGTAGCCACGCTCCCCTAATTTGCTGATGGGGAGAAAAATACAAGAAGTATCAGAATTAGAATCAGAATGTTTTATTTGCGGTAAAAGCGGCACCCCCGGGAAATCTATTTAGCAACGAGTAACCCGTTGTCGATTACGAACGACGAGCCTGTGACACTTTTTGCTTTATCGCTGACAAGAAACAAAAGGAAATCAGCAATTTCCTGCGGATCTGATATATTATTAAGTGCTGTATTGGCTTTGAAAGTCTCCCAGATTTTTGCAGGATTCGGAGCGCCAGCATTCACTACAATATCAGTGTTAACAGGACCAGGGTTTATGCTGTTCACCCTCACTCCATATTTAGCTAGATCCAACGCCGCACAACGTGTGAAATGATCCACTCCGGCTTTCGACACCGCATAGCACATGTAGTTCTTCCCTGGAACTCTCAATCCAGCTACACTGGACATATTAACAACATTACCCTTTGTTTTAATAAGATGAGGAGCGGATAAACACGTCAGATGTACTGTAGCGCGTAGATTCGTATTTACGACTATGTCATAATAATTGATTATTTCTTCGTCTAACATAGAAGAGATGCCGACTACTCCAGCGTTGTTTATCAAAATGTCCAACTGACCGAAGTGATCAACTGTTGTTTTAACTATTTCTTTAGCTTTTTCGTCTTGACTGATGTCTGCTATGATGACCAGAGGTTTGGCGCCGCGCTGTTCGCATTCGTTGGCCACTTTATTGAGTTTGTCCTGGTTTCTTGCTACCAATGTAAGTTTAGCACCCTCTGTTGCCAGAGCCAGGGCAACAGCGGCCCCGATTCCAGAACTGGCCCCGGTCACGATCGCCACTTTGTCGGTGAAGCTCATTGCGTCAATTCGCGAAGAATACTGTTGAATAAATTATTAGCCTACCTATTTATACGCATACAATTCACGTGCAAAAATAACGTGGCTTTGGTATTATACCTACCTATAATTTATGCTTAGAGTTATGCTTGAACCATGTAATTATTTCTACGTATACCAGTTTCATGTGTCATGGTCGCGGCTGATGCTGCTGCTGATGAAGTATTATTTTCTACTTATATTCACTTAAAACAAATATAAATTCGTATAGCCTGACTGACTAAATCACCTGTCGGTAGTACAACGCCTACGTATATTTATATAATAAGTACATACTTTTTAATTAGATAACATAAATACCCAGCGAACTAACTGCTCCACCCGGGGTTAGTTAACTAACCCGGAGTTAAGCGTTTTTAAGTATGCAATTTGACAACAAGCGTTTTTAAGCATGCAATTTGACAAGTGGGATTAAGATAAAGAAAGTAAGAATTTTGTAAAGCGTAAACTTATGTTTAAAGCCTACATAGGGCACACCGAAATGATTGCAAAACATATATTTTAATAAAATAACATTTTTATAACTTAAAATACTGTTTCTTTTTTTCATAGGCGTATTTGAATGCGGCAGGCCGTTAATCAAAATGGAACTTTCGCGTGAAAATGTTCTTGCCTTATTTTACCATAACTTTTTTGATGGTTATCTCAAGATGGGTGTCTCAGTGAGCTTGTTTATATTTATAATGTTGAAGCACCTCCCTAAACAACAATATATAGATGATATGCGGAATTTCGTCGAGGTCGAGGGTCACCGAGCACAGGTCGACCAAAAACAGCGGTTACGTCTGTAATCCTCGCGGCTGTAGCTGTATATATTATAAAAGTTGATCGGCATGGTACACACGAGCAAATCCGGACAAGTTTTGGCATTTGAATGACTCCAATACCAACTATTTTACATGAGGAGTTGAGAGTAAGAAAATTATTTTCCTGCCGAGTTTCTTGCCGGTCCAAAGCGTTAAATCTTCTCGGGTTAGCATTGAAATACTAAAAAAAATAGACACCCAAATACAGAACAAAAACATCAAAAAATGTGGGTCTGAATGACATTAGCGAACTTGCATTGATGATGATACAAAACCACAAATGTTTCGTACGAAAAAGAGCTTACTGACGTTAGCATTAAGTGTCAAATTCATACACAGAACTACCAACACTGTTAAAAGTGTAAAGGCGGTTGGCACTTCAACAAAGACTACCTACCTGTATGATAAAGAGTCGCACTGCTGCACTTTTAGGCCGTCATTTTTTTCGGCCGATTGGGTATCCAGTACTTTTATCCTATATCTATGAGGTTTAGAGTCGGTGTAGCTTTATTTACTTATCATTCGACGTTCGAAAGTACACTGTAACATGCCTACTTAAAAAATAAATATTTTGATTTGATTTGATTTTAAATACTCCTATGGTGGTTTAAAAAAAATCTACATGAAAGAAGTCGCGGGGAATAGCTAGTAAGTAATATACTCGTACGTTACGTAATAGGCGGAAGTACGTGAAACATTTTACAAAAGTATGGTTCTTACATTGTTATAAGGAAACTAGTTATCTGCACCTAGTAAATTATCTGTCATTAAAGCATAACTTTGTAGGTAGATTTTATTGTTCATCTCAAGCACGGGTTAAGGATTCGACCTTTATTTATAGTTTTTCTGCTCAAGCACTTCTATCTGTCAATTAGATGACTGACAGCGTTTTTTTTTCACGTCAGATTTGAATAATATTTGGTGGGTAGTGTTCCTTATTTATATATATAAAAGAGAAACTGACTGACCTAATGACTGACTGACTGACAGACTGACTGACTGACTGACTCACTGACTGACATATGACATATCGACGCACAGCCCAAACCGCTCTTCCTAGATATTCCAAATTTGGTATGTAGGTTCCTTATGAAGTCGGATGGGCCTTCGTCGGTGTTGGTCTTTTTCTTTAGTATATGACATCTATTTTCAATTTATAATTTGTATATTTAATTTAATTAAATAATTTGATTTGTATCAACAAAAATACCTAGCATCATTATAGAAAATATATATAAACAACGTCAGACTGGTACCAATCTTCGCCTACTACACATTTTCTTCAAAATATGCCTGGTCTGGTGTAATTAAAGTCCATATTATACTAACGCACTTATTAACGCAATTATTTATTTTCACAAATTAATTTTGTGAAAATAAATAATTTATACCTAACGCACTTAAGCTAGATAAGAATTTTGATGTAATTGTATACTTAAGTCACACAAAAGTTAATTATTAGCGGTAAGGCTTGCGGTAGGCGAAGATGGGGCAAAATACCCAAAAATCGCCTATTGCCTTAGAGGATATTTACTACCATGTTAATTAATGAAGTTCAATGGTCTATAATTTATAAATTGAAAGAGATGTCATATACTACAGAAAAAGTGACCAAGGTCCCCGGTGAGCAGGGCTGGGATCGAGCCAACAACCTTCTGCTTTCGCGGCAGTTTTCTATAATGTTAGTCAGGAGCACTAAAAACCTTTTTTTCATCATTAAGGGCCAAAATCCCTTAATTTTCATTAAAGATATTTTTTTAGAAAGGTATCAAAATCCAGGCAAATATACGGAACTCGACGTTGCTCTAAGTCCAAAATTGACCTTATTCACCCCATTAGACGGTAACCATGACACTATTGACATTTTGTGCGCGCCGTATGCAAATAGCGTATTTTCAGCTAAAGGAAACTGGTAGGTACTACATATATTTATTTTTAAATCTGTAATTACGATGTATACACGATTTTCGCGTAGGTACCTACAATTCGTAACGTAAATACGTGCGTCCTGGTTCTGGACTATACTGCATTACTATATCATTTAATAGGTATTTTTATTTACTTATTTTCTTTATATGGTCACCAAGTCAAATTCCATTGCAGAACTGAGATATCCGCCATCATCGCTGAGCAGTTGTGAATATTTTTACTTACTTACGTAATACTCGCGATTCTATACCAATATCTCAACAATAGAAATCAACTGTTATACGATATAACGAAATGAAGCAGACAATAAGACCTGTTTATAGACATCAGTCTCATCTCTGTTGGTTTTTGGGCCGGCCTCCATACAAATTTGCCCATGCAATGGTCCAGTACAGCTTTAAAACCTTGTTTAATTGTTTATAACTATATTTATATCTATATCTGCTCTCGATCGAGAGGAGTGAAGAAGGTGAGGGGAGGCCTTTGCCCAGCAGTGGGACAGTATAGGCTTGCAATAATAATAATAATATATCTTGGCACTTGGCACTCGAAATAAATACAATTTCTCCCGCCATAATGTCGTATTTAGTCTTATTTTACCCTGTTATACTTGACATGACGACACGACATTGAAAGGTAATTTAATAAAATAATGAATGCAATTCAATCAATTTTATTAAAAAGGTTAGGAACTTTATTATTAGTGTTAGAATAAATAAATAATGAAAGCCGTTATGCGATATTTTTATTTATTTTTATTTAAAAAGCATTAAAAATAGCGAGTATTGTTAATATTTTGCGAAACGTTAAATGCAGGGTCGTATTTCCTTTACTTTTCTTTTGTTTTGCCGTAGGTAGGTGCTGAGGCTGGCGCCTGTAGCCCGGGCATTAGAATACGGCTACGGTATCTCGGTATCTTCGGTGTCGAAAGATGCGACTAAAAGGAGTCGTCGGGGTCGTAGACGATGGTAGCCAGGGATGCCATCGTCCTACCTCGTTATATCCTGTTTTTTGTTCCCGTGTTCTTCAAGGTCCGTCTTCATACAGATGTTGGCTGTACACGCATTATGCGGGACAGTCCTGTTTTGAAGTTATTTAATATAACATTTTAGGCCTATTGGTCGGTAGCGACAATTTTTAATAGAATTATTGATAGGTTAACTATTATTTTAAGCAGAAACGTCTGTGGACCAAATTTCTTACAAAAAAAGGAAAATTTTGCTCTGTTGGCAAAGGGATGGGCGTGTATCCCAGTCTCGGGATCGAGTCCCACCAGAGGTATTTTTTTTTTGCTATTCCTTTCTTTCTATAAAAATGAATAGGTACTTTTTAAATTTGACGACGATGGATGTTTTTCTAAAATACGTGTAATTGTTTTGAAACTTTCTTTCATTTCTGTGAGTGCTTCATTGTAAGTGACAGGGAAATGGAATCTTCAGTATCGATGCATATTGAACTGATTGACGGTTATTGTGATGTTTGACAATTGTCAAAAATCATAATGATACATGAGTAATATGTCTTTTAGATTATATTTTTTAACACTGTCACGGACAGTACGTTTACAGGCGTAACATTTATATAAAACCTTCATGATACGACACTACGGCTGTGGCCGATGATTTTTATTCAGACATGAATGATGTTCCCTCCGCAGCCTTCTCCTTGGATTTATATGACGGCAGGTACCTTGTGCCATTTTTGGTAAGTCACTAAATTTTATAGTGCCATAGCAAAAGTTTCAGGATAACCCCAACCTTATGCATCATAGACATTAGGGGCATAACGTGTGTTGTGGCACAACCAGGGACCGGAAAACCCCTCTTTAGGCTTAAGCCTATCGAGTTGGTTACCTAATCATATCTGTTACACAATGATACTGTAACAGCAACATTCAGTAACCGAATACAAACGGTAAGCGAAATGTTGCTGTAACAGTAACCATAACCCGGTTAACTGCAAAACCCAATCCCGATAGGGTTTTTGTTTGGGGTTTTCTTTAGGTTACTGTTAACCTTATTATAACAAACGAGTATACTCTTTACGTGTAAGTAAATTAGATTCAATATCTAATAACAGTAGAGGCTGGCATCGGCAAAGACAATTCCGTGTCAACAGTGAACGATAGAAATGTCGTAAAGGACATATAAAAACCTCGTACTTAGGACATTTGTATCTTGCACTGTTTTTTGGGTCCAACAGGTAGAATAACCCAGGTTTGTTTCACAGTTGTCACTTCAATCAATTTTGAACTATAAGCCGTTACACTAGAGTTGTATTAATAATAACAAGCGGTTTCTACGTCTTACACTTTCAAATTAAAGCGAAGACGGCAACGCGACGGCACGTGTTAATAATTTCTTATTTTTCTTCAAATACACAACAACCCGTTAGATTGAACTAGCTTATTTCATCAAATAAAATGTCATCATACCTTACAACTTCAATTCACGTTATAATAAATAAAAATACTTCTATTAATTACGTGAATTTCTTAAGCTTTCGAAAATTAAAAGTGTAGTACTAAACAAAATTGCAATTAATGAAACTGCAACATCATTACGTTTGCTTGCATGTTGTGATTTAAAGTTATTCGTAGTGTTTATTTTGACGGATTTAACTTGTTCAACGAATTTAGTGAATATCTCTTACGAGTCTTACGACTAACGTCGGTAGGTGATATTTTGTTAAGTTATTTAATCAAAACATTCAAAACCATTGTAGTAGGAACGAATAGGAATAAATCGTCTAATACCGCACGTGCAATGATAATTAAACAACTTAGGTAGCCAAGTTTACAAGTCGGGCTCGCGTGTAATTTAGATCCGAGTATCCGTGGTACTCGTAGAAACAGATCTTAAATACACGCGGACCTAACCCATCCTTATCCGTTACCATAACGTTTTAGGGCATTTTCAAAAATAGGGTACCATTTTCATTTCTTTTTGAATATAGGAAGTTTTGGGTTTTTTGTAACCAGAATCACGAGTACTATTGGAAACAAGAAAAATAGTGTCCCGTTTTTTTTGTCAGCTTTGTAACGCATTTTTTTCATACATTTCGTATCGGCCGTTACAAACCTGACAAAAAATTTTTTTTATGGATAATTGAGGACCCATTTTCATTAAAAGGATGCACTTTTTTCTGAAAATGCCCTTTAACGCAATTCAGTTAAGGTTCAGGTTCAGGTAAGGAACCTGTATTGAGTTGTATGGCAGCGACTCAGTTTAGGCCCTAAACTGAATCACGTTAAGACGTCATGGTAAGGCCCCTTGGCGTGTAAAGTAACAGTGCATGATAATTAAAATAAAAATTAGGGATACAAACAAAAAATTAGACATACTCGTAGTACATATTATGATCAATGTGAACAACAATCAAAATACAAAATATTCAGCAAAAACAATTCTACAACGATAGTAAAAAATAATATCACACTTTTGTCTTAAATCTTCATAATAGGTAGGTCTTCCCATCACGGAACAATTGTGTTCCGGACCTTTGGGAGGCGTACGCGGAGCCGAAGCCAACACGCTGAGACCCTTTCGACAATTTAATGAAATGTAAGGGGTACACCGAGCGAATGATGCACCTGCCCGAGTTATGGGATGCAGAGGCAGCACCGCCAGGGTGTATAGACTATTGAGATTTAATGGAAACTAAAATATACTGGTCTATTAGGTGAAGGTGGTTGACTAAATACTGTATTATAGAGAATAAAATCAGACGTCTGCCTAACAAAATGGTAATAAATTTAATTTACGGCAAACGGTGACTCGCCCACATAAGATGGGCCCCCACAAAAAGCGACATCTAAGAGAGCTCGAGAGCAACACCAGTATGAGGGCTGGGGGTAGAGAGGTGTCACTAAACTTTGAACATATAGCCAACCGCCACTTAAGTTTCCACATCTAGTAGGTAGGTAATTATTAGGATTAGCTTTTGGAGCCGACGTGCTCATATTAACAAAGGCTCGTTTATAAAACAAAAAAATGGCCTTGCACGTGCAGACTACGGATAGGTATGAGTTGTTGGTAAGGGTATCGTTATAAAAATTATGGCAATTTAAAATGATAATATTGAAAGCAGCTCTAGAAATTCCTGCTTCAAAAACTTTACTTGCATTGTTTTTACTAATTACTCTCATGAGACAATGACATTTAAGTGCACAAAGATGAATACCGACCGAGTGCAGGCTTATTGTTATTGCCCTTATCGGTTCCACATAAACAATGAATCTCGGCAATGTCTAAGCCGCGATGCGTTATATTATCTTGGTCTGGTATTTTACATTAATATTCTTACAATTTACGTAATCCAGTCAAATTATTATTACACATATTTTGAGTTGATACTTTGTATCCCGATACCTATACCTACTAATTGGTGTCACGGTAAACACTTCCGCTTTTCTATGTTTTCTGTGTGTATGTACACGAATGCATAGAATGAGCAGAAATCTAGATCCTGGATGGCTTTATGGATCTAGGGTGCCATGAAACATTGCTATTAAAGTAATATAAATAGTTAAATACGGTATAAGAGGGCAAGCGTACTGTTGGCTAAAAAGCTATCTCAATGGGCAGCGACAATGTGTAGAAGTTACAAAAATAGTTAAAAACCTTAACAAAACGTATAATTCGCCGTTCATCATTAACACATGCGGCGTGCCATCGGGTAGTATACTAGGGCCGTATTTGTTTTTACTTTACATCACCGATTTACCTGGCGCCACACAAAATGACACTATACTATTTGCAGATGACACAACCATAGTAATTAAAGAAAATACAGATGGTTCTCTAAGAAATATTATTACATGTACCTACATTAACAAATGTAACAAATTGGTTAGAAAATAATAATCTCAAAGTTAACTTAACCAAAACACAACTGGTTTAATTTCAAACTTATAATAGCAAAACCAATTAGATTATCTGCCGATTTTAATGGCGTAAGTACAACTTAATGAAACGGAAAGTGCAGTTTTTCTAGGAATTAAGAATGATAAGTTTTGTAATTGGAAAGCCCATATTAATACCCTTTGTAATAAGCTACATCGATTTAATTATATTTTGTATCGTCTGCGAGCAACCGTCTCTGAGGCGGCAGCAACGGCAGCCTATAACGGTTATGTATCGTCGCAAATCTGTTACGGAATAATAATATGGGGCAACTCATCAGATGCTGATAAGGTTTTCTTAGCCCAAAGAAAGTGTTTACGAGTAAGATCTTTGTGTGGAGCATATTACCTAGATAGTTGCAAGCCATTATTTAAAAAAGTATACTACCCTTGCCATCCTTATATGTATTTGTTATGTGTATATTCGTAAAACATAATATAGAATTGTTTAAAATGAAAGGAAGGGAAAAACGATATAAATACGATCTAAATACCGACTCATCAGACATTAAAACTATTTCAAAAAATACGTGTGGCACTCGCGGACTGCCGCGGTAAAGCTATTGCATATCATTTTGTATCAACTTATGCAATTATAATTATTTATTTATTTTATTCATGCAGTATTTCTTTTTCTTTGATATTAATTCAAGTTACACTTTTTGAGCGTGGTGACCGATAAGAAAACAAATTTTTCTATTATTTAATAAATAAAAAGTTAATATTGTTTAAAATGTTTTTATTATTTTACAATACATGTGGGTTTTATTATCTTACAGTAGCTGTTGGTTATTCAGGAATATTTATCATTAAAACTATAGGTTTATGATAACTGAAATAAGAAACATAAGTTTGCGACTTAATATCCTCTAAATACCTAGAAAATACCGCGTCAATGGTGGTCCCATATTTTGTTGTAGACTCTTGTGGATCATTATTTATTTTCAAATTCAATGTTTTTGATAGAAAAGTTGTCAACATTATTTTACAATACATGTGGGTTTTATTATCTTACAGTAGCGGTTGGTTATTCAGGAATATTTATCATTGAAACTATAGGTTTATGATAACTGAAATAAGAAACATAAGTTTGCGACTAACATATTTGATTTTGGCGGGACTAAAATAATAGTGTTTATTTTGACGTTTGACATCGCCGTATCTCTGGTAATAAAAGCTACTGTCCTCAATATTTTGTATAGAATATGACACTTAGCGACATTCGTTTGGAGATATATCCTTTCCCCGATAAAGAACTTTGTAACAAAGTGAATAAAGTCGGTTTCGGTCCGTCGGAGGTCGGAGTGGGGAGCGTCAGGTTTTTTTTCGTTACGGAATTTCTGGATTCAGTCCCCGCGCTCAAGGCCCGCGATAGAAGCTATGCAATAGCTTAAAAAAAAAATCTAACTCTATGGCCATCAAATTATATTATAATTATTCTTCCTGTTACATATGAGAGTTCTTAAAGGAAATAAAATCAGTAGAAAACTCTTTTTCATTGTTAGATTTTGTATATAATTAGATATTGTTATTATAATTTTAGTATTATAAATTTACGAAAACGGGGCTTAATCGTGTATAAACTTTGAAAACAAACCTCCGACGTTTCAAGGGCGACATTGCCCCCGTGGTCCCGGAGAAAGACTGTAATTTTAGTAGTATTTCCGTGAATATACCTACTTAAAAAAGTTATACCCAGAGTATCTCGAGATGCGATATTGTAATGTAATAAAATAAATTATAGATGTTTAATTACTCATTTATTGTCGGTACATTTTCAAATTAATTTAAACACATTACAGAAGCGTCTTGTCACACACGATACCGGTTTTCTGCTCTGTTTGGAACATGCCATTAGGCCACGTGTAATTAAGACACGACTCGTGTACACGGAGCCACGTGTCAGCGTGTACTCTTGTAATCGGGAGCCCTAATCTCAAACTCGTACGATTATACAAATTTTGCTCATTACTACGATAATACGAGATACGAAAAAATAATATAATAATAAGTATCCAATATCAAAGTATGTCATAATCATTTGGAGCACCGCTTGCTGCACTTGCTTACAATTAACTCAAATACATACTTTTGTTTTGCCAATGGTAGCAAATAGCGGTCTCAAGTGAAAACACGTCAGACGTCAGCGTGCGTAGCCAAGATGCCAATCGCTCACGCTTAATAATGTATCGTAGCTACCTCTCTCTATCTCTCTTTCTTATTAGCGTGACAATGACAGTTGCATTTCATTAGCGAGTGAGCGTGAGCGGTTGGCATCTTGGCTACGCACCCAGGTAAGAAAAGAAAGTAATTGCCGGCAAAATCGTATTAAGATTGGTAATAAACAAGACTTTTATTGTCGCATTATCACTCTTGACGCATATATGAGAAATTAAGGAAAGACAAAAACTATTCACCGTTTTATAATGTAAACAGTTTGAAATCACGATTTCCACTTGAAACTTATCTGCTATGAATAGCATTGTAGTGTCTTTTGTTAAACCCAATCGCTAATTACCTGCAGAAAATGAAATGCAGTAATACAAAAACCTGTAATATAAATTACAAATTTATTGTCTTAAGAATAAGGGTCAAATTGGAATAGGACGCATTTCACATAAAACCTTTTAGAAATGAAATATGATCTGACCACCTGGGGACAATTGTATAATTTATTTTGTAACTTAAAATATTAGCGGAACTCTCTTTCTAATAAAAGGGATTGAAAAGAGACTTCCGCTAATATTACAAGCTACAACTGATTATGCAATAGGCCTCCGGTAGCGTGTTTTGCAAGTCTTAGTTAGAGGGTGGTATTTATTATATTATTTTTGCTGTAGTTGAGTAGTGTATGAACTAAGCATGGATTAAAAATTCAAGAATCCAAATGCATTAAAAATCCAAAAAGTAGGCCAGTTGTCGATTGTAAGAAATATCGGGAATAGAATACAGTGTAGCTAACGTTGCCGGTACTTGGTAGCGTAGCGACTGAAGCTTGCACAATATCCTCAAATCGATAAGAAATCTGTTCCCACTTTTTTTAATATCTACCTACGTAAGTTGCAAAATTTAACACAAGCTACAATAATCAAATCAACTTTTAATTATGAAAAATAAACAGACACCTGGTTGACCACGCCTCGGTTCTTAATTTCAAAAGGTTATACGTTGAGTGCATGCTATAACAATTTGAACTTTATTGCCAAAGGAATACTGTTGTTATTCATAAAATATCTCTTGTTCTTTATGGTACTATTTCGTGCAGGTAATTAGCTGTTGGTTTTACAAAGGATAACAATGTCGAGATTTTAAAAAGTTTTAACTTTACCGACAGCCGTCACAAGATGTACTCACAAAATAGCACTATTTGCTGAATTTTATCGCTTCGTAATCTGAGACTAATAGTTATGTTTTGTTTTTAAATAATATCAGAATAATTGCGCTAAGTTACCCATGTATGATGATTATTTATGACTCTACCTATATTTGACTGATTAACTACAAGAAAAATAAATAAACTTGAGCATAGTAGAAACAAACGCTCACGCCGCTTTCATTTCTATGTATGATAATAAAAATGTTAGGCCTAAAATGTTAGGTTATAGTAAGGAAATAAAGAAACGATGCCACACTAAGAGCAAAACAAACCTGGTTCCACAGCGAGCGACAACGTCCTAACTCCTAGCCATGGTCATTCAATATTAAGTCTAATTCCTGGGCGTATAAAGATTACTTTCGTTTGAACTGTTCAAAACAGAATAAAACACTAACAGAATTCATTGGGGTTAGTTACTGGTTAGAGGTTAATTGGGGTTAACTGGACCGATAAGGTTTCCGAATGATTAAGGTTTCCGTATCATGAGTTAACCGAATTGGAGGTGTTTTGAAAACAACCTTTAAAATAACCTTATGAAAAACCCGGGTTATGGTAGCCGGTTCCGGTCCCTGGGCACAACAGCTGAAAAATTTACAGCTGTAGCCGTACTGCCACAATAGGAGAATTTTGTTTTAAAACAATTACATACATCTACATCAGCTAAGTACATTATGGTGGTTCGTCCATGGTGAGCGTCAGGATGGTGGGTGCGCATCAAAAAATCCAGCTGCGTTATGTCCGAGGAGTTAGTGCTAGCAATGTGTGGCAAAATTGGGGCAATGTGCTCTTCCAAATAGTAATAGAGTCGCGTATGCCGAGAAACATCTAAAAAATATCGTTCAAGTGCCGTGATACGAAGACTCTGTTCAAACTTAATTATGTGTACCTAACGTGTTACGACCAATACTCGTATATTATACACTGTGTAAGTATAACGTGAAGTTGGAACATTCTTCTATAAATGTGCCGAGAGTATATCTAATTGAACAGCTTTAATTACAAGCGCCGTATCGGTTTTCAAAGCAAACTCAACTTCAATGTACGCACTTACATATTATTGATACCTACAATGCTAGGCGCCAAAAGTATTTAGCATTTCGGAGCAACTACCCCAAACTGAGCTGCATCAAACATACCTAACCCGCTTAAAAATAACTAAGAAGAAAGATTTTTTTCAATGTGCGAATGAGGGTCGACGGTAAAACTACTATCAGAGGTTAAGTTCTTGCAATGTGTTCAAAAAGCTTGTACAGTCAACCAATTGGAACCCTAGGCCACTCTAGAACCATGTCAAAATGACAAGCAGTAAGAGATTTCTTACAATCTGATTGATAGCGTCACTATGACAAAGTCCTACAGTGGCCTAGGGTTCCAATTGGTTGACTATACCTACGAGTACAATCAAATTTAGGAACCGATTCGTAGTAATATATTATTGAATTGGACTATAATTACAAGCGCCTTATACATTTTGAATAGCTATCTCATAAGTTCAATACGCAATTTCATATGATTAAAGTCGATTATTCCCGAAAAAACCCTATATACCAATTTTCGTACATATCTTTACAGCCGTTTCCGAAACATTTTGGAAGCTTGGATAGTGGTGTCAATACTATTTTCTTACACCATGATGATTGAAAGTGGACTGAAAGAAAAAGTCTTTCAGAATTGTAGGGACAAAATGAATTTTGTCTTTTGTTTTAATGTAAAAACTACATGTATTATGGTATTTTTAAGGGCTTTGCATAGCAGGGCTACTTAAGTTTCCAAAAACAAAAACGAAAAAACAGAAATATTTGTATAAATTCATCGAAAATCGACATCCCTTATGGTATTTTTATCGACCATGTCTACAAGGTCGATAAAAATACCATATGGGATGTCGATTTTCGATGAATTTCTTTTTTTCTGTAATTACTAAAGATATATTTTTTTTCTTATTTTTTCTCGCCTAATCATAAGCAGCTCCATCATGTGGTGCCGGCTTATCGTTGAGTTTTGGGACACGTTGTATTAATATGTCACGATAGGTTAAATTCGACATTTTGCACAATATCATTTATTGTGTAATAAATATAGTATAGCTTACAATTGGTTGAGACCTGTAATCATATACAGTTTTTTTTTCGCGATAGTGCTTAGAATATGCCGAATAGAATAGGTAAAAACAGTTTAATAAAATATGAAAAGTTAAACTGTGCAACAGTTATGGCAAGTACTTAAGATACCGCATTAACCGTAGCGACACCTGGTGAGTAAACGATGTAACCAAAAACGTTTAGTTTGTTCAGAAGCTACGCTCGTGGCTCAGTTTTGGAGCATTTCGCTTAGTCAGGTCTCAATATAAGTAAGAGATTTAAACAACAACTTCGCAGAGACATCCGTGGGATGATAATGTTTTTTATTCTTTTTAGGTTTTTAGTGGGTTCATGTTATCATATCATATCATATCATTTATTCAGTAATAATCATACATTGTCAGGGCTATACAATTCACTTAAATATGTAAAATTAAATTAAATAGTAGTAACAATATAAAAATGAAAAATATTTTCTATAGTTACACATGTTATTAATGTGATATTATCATATTATTATTATAATAATACCAACACTAACGTATACTTATGAATACCTAAGAAATTGTTTAATGAACAGACGTTTAACGATAAAAACAATTTTTATTTGAAAACAACTATTATTATTTGTACTTTGGACAGCTCGGATATCAATGACGACTATGACATACAAGTTTAGTATAATAAGAACAGCCGACGTCAAACACTGATGCTGACTGTATGCGGTAACAGACAGCAAAAAACGGTCTTTTCGGGCCACGCTTAGAGTAGGGTTCCGTAGTTACCCGTCCGTCATAATAGGCGAACTTAAATCGAGTTTAATAGGTACAACCCTACCACGCTCATAATTAAAAAAAGGAGCAGGTACCTATGTATCTTTGCAGCTCTTACGACTTCTACGCCCTTTTGACTGAAAAGGTACATTTTGTAGAAGATGGTCAAAAACCTGCACCTAAGTTCCCTAAGTTCCTTTTCGTCGATTACAGGGGGCGAGGCGACCCGCCCCTGAAACCGTGTTATGTAATACTAGCTTAAAATAGTACATTGTGCATCTAGGGTGGTAAGAAGGGCATTACTTACGAGGGTCTATTGAAGCCCGACGCCGTAGGCCGGAGGGCTTTAAATGACCCGAGTTAGTAATGCCCTTACTGCCCGTGGTACACACAATGTTTTTCATCACATTTGCGAGGAAATAAATAAACTCTATACAGTTAAAGAAACAATAATGATAAGCGGTAGTGTAGTTGCACAGTCCACAGTACTCCGGAGTGACTACGTGCTGCGAGCGCGTGCGGGGCAGGTCCTCCGCGAGCTCCACGCGGGCGGTAAAGTAGTATGAGAATCCTTTAAAACCATGGGAATAATACAGCTCTTTAAGTGTAAGTAT
Organism: Lathronympha strigana; assembly: GCA_949128165.1. NCBI lineage: Eukaryota > Metazoa > Arthropoda > Insecta > Lepidoptera > Tortricidae > Lathronympha > Lathronympha strigana. The sequence continues at coordinate 17,851,816 of OX421917.1, read as the reverse complement.
GCTTGCATATAATATCACCATTTACGAGCAGGTGTGATGAAAATAGTTTTACTTGAGAGTCTACTTCCATGCTATAATGTCTACTTAAATACAGCTTTATGGCGATACCATGGCCATAAAGCTCAAAAGCTGTACATGCATATTTTTTTCATATTTTAGACTGGTACTTACTGAAACTTAGAGGGGGAGACACATTTATTACTTCTGGGCTAATTATTTACGAAAATATTCACTGTATCAAAGATTTTTTTAACAAATCGCTATATTTTGTCAAATACTTATTTTATACAGGGTTGAAACGAAAAAAAAACAACCTCCGCTTTTCATGTGCGTAGGTATAGTTTAAAATGCGTATTATAGATATACATATTGATGCGTTTCTATGTCGAGATGTAGCAAGTTGTCAAAAAATGTCTCACTTCTCCAGTTAAATATACTTACTGCTATTTTCATCCCACTTATAAGTCGGTGTGCAAATTATAAAATAAGTGTTTTGTATGTTATTTAACCGTTCTCTGATAAAAAACTTAGAATCAACATAAAATCAACTTGTAGTAATTATTTGTTGTTTCAAAATCTTATATTTACTTCATAATGGTATTCGGAATGGTATTTTATTTTACATTTTCATTTTATAAATCAAAAAATTAATATAAAAAGTCCTCTCTGTCTGTCTGGATTAACTTTGTTTATAACTATTCAAAATTTCAAATCGGAAGCTTAAGTAGTTCTCGAGATATTTAACAATGTGACAGACAGACAGACAGACAGAGTCGCACCAAAAGGGTTCCTTTTTTACCATTTTGGTATGGAACCCTAAAAAGCAAAAAAATATTTTAGGCGACACTTGAATTTGAACCCACGACCATACGAGTTGTGCAGCACTTTATCCCCAAAGCTTGCATCAGGCGCTAGGCGGATGCTTGTGACGTAGCTTGCGAAATTTACAATCCAATAATGCAGGAGGTGGAGGCTAACGTCAACTGCTTCTCATTGGTTCTTGCTTTCAAGCGTAATATACTCACGATGTAGATATGTCCGAATGATTTGAAGCCAATTAACGGATTTCACTAATGTTATTCATTGGGTGTGAGAAAAATTGCCTACCATGAAGATGTAGATGTTATAATTCCTGAGAGATATCAAACCTTTCGTAGACATTAGGATACTACTCTTCGCTACTCTGGCGGGTCTATGAACCATGAACAATTTGTGCACCACTGATTGATTTACCGGTCTAGATACTTTTGTAATAGTTCCACGTCATAGGTTTTAAAATACGCCTAGCAAACTTTATATCGTCGGTATAAAAACATGGACAGCAATTAAAAAACAATCTTCGATGTTATTGATGAAAATATTAAAAATAATAGGTCCGACATGTGATCCTGAAATAATGTCATGCACTTCGGAACGGTGGCCATTAACCACTACAAATAAAGCTCTTTCATGAAGGTACGATTTAAGCCATGAGAGGAGAGATCCTCGCCATACGTGACTATTCAAATTTGTTAATTAAATTCCGCTTAAGACGCATTTAACGTCCGGTATCATGTTAATATCGCGTATAGCGCCTGCATTTTGTGTATGCCTGTACTCTCTGCATTAAATCATTTGTTAAAAATCAGGCGTTTGTATTTATCCTGATTCAATTCAATATAAGTATTTGAAAGTGTCTGATTTGTTTGTGCTTCATATGACCCTTGTGACCTTTGCCAGTACTCTCACCCCCGAGTAATGGGTACATTAGCTATAGATCTATCTGCAAATGCATCAATAATTTTTAAAATATCTCTGTTATTTGAAGAGCATATTTCTCAAATTTTGGCGCATATTTAGCACATTGCTAGCACTAACTCCACGGGCATAACGCAGCTTGATTTGTTGATTCGCACCAGCCATCTTGACATTGACACTTTACTTTTTACTTTACCAAATTACTTTTTCCTGTATACCAAGCAATTTTAATAACGGAACTGTGTCCGTGAATGTGTTAAAAGAGACTTTATCCCAAACCATGTACCTTCTCATATATCAATATTTGCCCGCGGCTTCGCCCGCGTATACCTACACTGAATTTTATTCAACCGTTTACGGCTTCATAATTTTTTTAAAGGATATTTATGCAATCATTACTGAAGCGTTACGCCGGCAATGACTAACTATACTACAACCACAGCGTAGGTATACTAGTATGTATGTATGTATTCTATATAGTGTGGAAACTTCATATAACCTACAGCACCAGTGACTGGGTGGTTGGTTGAAAGAAAACCTTACCGGCATAAAACCGATTTGCGCTTAATGTAACTCCTTATAAACAACATTTTTTACTTTATAACTAATTTAACATTTTTTACCATGATTGAAGGTGGCAGCAAAGAACCAAACTTTGAGATGAACTTACACAGGATCATGCCAGAAGAACTGACTGTGGGAAAAGCAGTCATGCCGTAGGTCTACTCCAGCGAATTTACGAGTTTGTCCCTGCGACTTATTTATGGTTCTGGCGAAACAGACTTTCAGGGGAAACTGGAGCCTTTAGAAATCAAAGGGAAGATCATGGTAAGAACATAAAAACGACACCCATTTTAATAATTTTTTTTTTAATTTAGTGTCTCAAAAGGAGGCATAACGGGAGCAAAAATGTACCCATCATATTTTCTTAACACCACTTATTTTCAATTACCGCGAACTTAGGGAATGTAGGCAATAAACGCGATTAGTCCGTTTTGAAGTGCTTTAAAATACAAAATTCAAAATTATGTTATATATACAGTTACCAACCTGTGGCAGGCGGCTTGATAGTTCAGAAATTTCTAGTTTAGTAGTGCTTTAGCCCGGAGGGTAACTTTGACCATCTTGGGATTTATTCTGTGCAGGTTTTATAATTGTTATAAAATTATGGTACGCATTGCAATGTTTGTATTTAACTTTCCACATTGTTGTTTCTTTTGGAGGTTTCTACATGTGATATTCAAGGGTCAAAGTATCTTCATTTCGGCCAAAGTAACCTGTCCTTACTGTGGCTAAATTTAGCCAGCAAGTGCTCTGTTCTTCTGAACTCTCTTGGAAAGTGTGTAAAATAACATGTAGTCGCGCTGCCGGCACATGAAAGGCGCTCGAGAACTTACACGAGCAGAAAGGGACAACAATCGGTACGTTTATGTGTTTAAACTAGTTTACACCTATTGTTGGCGCAGCTTAGAGCAGAGCTTTCGCGTGGGACTGATAAACGCTCATTCCCTGACTTTCTGTATGGTCGCTAAAGTGATCGCATTGAAATTAGATATTTATAGGACATAAAATGTTTGGCACATTTGTCAATTGTGTAAATGTTAGAAATAATTATATAGGTAATTAACATTCTAATTAATGTTCCACACAACATATGGGTTCGTGTATTTTTGAAAGCATGAGAGACTGTCTTTTAAAGTTATTAGTAAGTAAGTTGCAAAGTAATAAAAAGTGACGTTCTTTATATTAAAAAGTGTAGCGATGACCATGACGTTGTCAGTCCTTACCGATTAACATTTATTTTATAGGAATGTTAAGCTGGGTAAAACTTCCATATTATTGGTCAACCTTAGTTAACACTCTTAACCTTATTTGAATACAGTAGTGGCAACTTTCTTCCACAAATTAATGCTAACTATTAACTGATGTACTTTTACATTAGCAATATTATCTAGTTTACCCAATAATTTCATCACAAGTAGACTCTCGCTAAACTAAAACAACATAGGTACTAAAGAGAAAAATGATCAAAGCTTACAGTACCCAAGCCAGGCTTAAAATGTGATCTGTTCTTTAATCAAATCCAAATTTTATTATGAATGAAAATAAAAAAGTAAAATATAAAAAAAAAATTAAGAGAAAAAAAATCGCAAAGCTTCTGTTTTACTATAAAAGTGTAACACATAAATAAATAAATAACTATGTCGGGACAATCTTACACAGATCAACGTAGCCCTAAACTAAGCAAAGCGTATACCACGGGTACTAGGCAACGATATACATACTCGTACTTAAATAGAAAAAAGACATACTTATATACATAGAATACACATATAAATCAAGAACAAATAAAATAAATACACTAATAAATGCCCTTACCAGGATTCGAACCCAACTAGACAACGCTCCGACGCAACGGAGCCACGCAGTTACGTCGCATAAATTAAATTATAACTAGTGTTTAAGTTTTACATGTATTTTTTAAGATTTTTGATGATGTGAAGTGCTTTGGTGTGGTACTGTTATGCTGTGTACCGTTTTTGAAATAAATAAATAAAAAGCTAGTGCTCTTAGGGGCTCGAAACATAGGGTCATGGTGTTTACGAACGCGATAAATCCGTTCTAAAGTGTTTTATTTTAATGAACACCAATCGCGGAAACAGGAAACAGTAGTTTTCATTATAAGTGAACTCATTGTCTTATTTGTAATCTGTAACACAGTGAAGTACTCCTGACAGTTCCAAGAATGCGCCCAGTTTATACCGCGGCATAAAGAGTTCTAAAACGGGATCCTTTTGTACGGTACCTACACAATTTGGTGAGCTCGCTAGGAAGTGCATTTTGTTAGTTTGTCTGCTGCTAGTGGTTCCCAAAGTTTCTATGGAAACATATTAAAGCGAGTTATCATTGGTTTTGTTTTTAACATTTACCGTTGTTGTGTGATAGTCTCGTAATTAAATGAAATTCCATATTTTATTAAATATTTATTTTATTTTTTATTTTTTTTTTATTCGGAAAACCAACAGCTTAAATTAACAAGGACAGATGATGTAACATAAGTATCAGCGAAGCCAGTTACAGGTTTTCACAGATAGGAATATGTATGTGTATGTTGTTAAAAAAGTCATACAGTATTTGTACTCTCTATAATTTAGTAAATACACTTAATTCTAATCATAATAATCCTCAATGACGAAAATAAATAATTGATTTAAAATATTGTATCGAATTTATGCGTTTAGATAGAGTAGTTCTTTACTTAGTTACTTAAGTTGAAAAAAAATCAGAGTATAAGAAAGCAGAAACTGTTACTATTTTACACTTCCTTTCTTATGTAGCTACTTAGCATGTATTTTGAAGTCTAATTAACTAGGTACAGTTTTTAACCCCTCGTATAGGTCTTGTCAAATTAGATTATTGAAAAAGTGACCTTGACACTTAAAACAATGAAATCAAATTCCTGCGCACGGATACGTGTCTAAGTAATTAAGTATACGAGGGATTAATTCATAAACAATAAACATACTTCAAAGTTGTACTTGAACACTTAATATTTTTTTTACAGATAAAAATACTAATGCTGAATCTCGGCTCTTATGGATTTCTACAGTTTGGGAACCCTTGGCCCACCGTTAGAAAGTAAAGCTTTCAGCGACTGAAAAAGTGGGCGATCGCCGTTAACTGAATGTCTGTGTTTCGGTTTTAAAGCTGCAAGAGAACGGCTTTATTATAATGGGAATCTACTTTTATCCGGTTTAAGCCATTGCCACTTATCTCTAGTGCATGAAACTTCCGGTTTTTAACCTTTTCGCTGCCATTGACTCACGGCCTCCTAGCCTAGTTGGTAAGTGACCCTGCCTACGAAGCAGGAGGTCCCGGGTTCGAATGCTGGTGAGTGCATTTATTTGTGTGTTTATCCCGTATATGTATTTAAGTAATTATATGTATATATCTATTATATATATCGTGATCTAGTACCCACAACACAAGCCTTATTGAGGTTACTGTGGGACTATGTCGATTTGTGTAAGATTGTCCCACAAATATTTATTTATTTATTTCTATATTTATTGACTTGATATCAAGTCAGTACATTTTTTGCCTCACACGCCATGACTTCATATCGAGTATAAATTTACTTATCAAATGATATTTCGTACATAAAAAATTCATTGGTAAGAGCCGGGGTTTGAACCCGCGACCTTTGGATTGAAAGTCGCTCGCTCTTGCCGCTGGGCCACCAACACCCCATATGAGACATCAGAGGTATCTCATTTCGCACAAATAAAAGTCAAAATAGATAACAGCTTGATTACATAGACATATAATATCCATAACTCAGGAGAAAATATTCGTAATAAACACACAAATAAATGCCATGCCCACTAGGTTTGTACTTTGTACGGACAAATTACCTGTCCTGGTGGCTATTAATTCTGTATCTGGCCAAAGGATTTTATAGTATTCGTGGTTTATTTTAAAATTTAATTGTAATGAAACTAAACTAAAACACATTTAAACACAGATTTAAATCTAAAAGTAAACTAAAAGCTAAGTATAAGCAATTTTATATAAAATATGTACATACTAAATATTATATATAGAATCTAGAATTCTGTGCAAACGTGTTACTCTAAATAGCAGATAGGGACTCTGTATTCGATTCAAATGTCTCATGCAGGAATCGAATCAACATAAATAGTCTTACAAGATCCATGCATACCTTTCCACGTCAAACGTATTTCTATAAATGGTATTGTTTTATTTTTGTTTCGCTGTATTTGGCAAGGCACAATTCTAGAAATGTGCCTTATTTTGTACCAGTAGTTTATTTAGTACCAGCTGCCGGTACAGTACATACTGTAGGTCTTCTTTATAAATGAAGCAAGGGGGCATCGCATAATTAGGTAATTCTCTCAAAACTTTTTTGCAGCATAAGAATTGCGGAGCGAGACTTGATATTTTATAAAGTCAAGTGTATCCCGCATTTTAAAAAAACAAGTTGAGAGTTGGCAGGTACGACCTCCGAAGTGCTAGGGGGAAAGTGATAAGGTATTTTGTTATCAAAAGGAGTTTTATAGAATACGCAGATCAGACTAAACAATGCATACCAAATGCAGTTTTAGTACAGCCCCCGGACCCGGGGATCCGGGTATGTCCTAAAACTACGTCCAAAACCACCGGCAGCATGTATCCAACTGCGGTCGCCAACCCGCCCGCCAAGCGTGGCGATTATGGCATTACCGAATAAATTAATTTTCTCGAAAAGCCTTCCATACTTTGCTTTTCTGTGTAGCCTTCAATCTCTTCAAGTCCTGACTTTCAAATACCCTACATACGTCAGCGGTTCCCTAATATCGGACGAAAAGGTATAGTATGTAAATGCGAAATGTTTTAGTCATTGTATGGCGTTTGATCGTACTTAGGGCCTGTGACGGAGCGCGTCAGGGCGAACCATTGAGGGGCAGGGCAATCATACGGTAAGGCTGTGGTTAGGGACAAGCAGAGAGTTATTACTTTGTATAAGGTTCATCTGAGAACAAACGCGTAAGTTCACGTCGTTTTGTGGAAAAGGACTTTACATTTTTGGTTGGGTTTATAATCAATATTAACGGTCCTCCCACTTATAATAAATCTGACCTTAAATCAACTGGGTTAAAATCCACAGAAGAGATACATTTCTAAATTGTCGACAGTTATTATCTAATCTTAGTTTTTTTTCGGTTGCATCGTAGTTATTCAACCTAATCCGACTCCCTGTATATTATGAGGGTTGATAAACAAGCTGGCGATTTTAGGGAATAATTTAAATCAAAGATTTTTGGTGACAGACAAATAAATCGTAGATATGACCGCTTGATTTGCTTAAAGTTGCGGTAGTGGGGAAATTAATCTGATGTTGTTATATTTATCAATGTATTTAGTAAGGAATAAGTATTGACCTACAAAATAAAGTACAATTCTCAAAGGATTCCCAAAAAAAAACGCATATTGACGTGATAGCTTGTTTTTGTTTATAAATAAATACGATGCTATAAAATACGAATGAATGTTGTGTTATATTTATTACCTGTCTAGTTTTGAATTTTAATTCCTGTATAATAACTTTTTTTTACTTGTATTCATCAGCAAGTTAAAATATAAACAATATTGCAGGTAACCCGCGCCGCTCAACCCAAGGCGTGACCCTCCGCAGCCTTACAGCAGCTCAGATTGGCGCGAGACTGCGTCTCGGACGCACGCGTGCGTCTGCTAGCGATTACTCGCGATTGACAGTGCAGTGTGTGTTGTGTGTTTTCATTGGATTAAAAAAGTAAGTTTTTTTAAGTATAGTGGTGAAAGGTTTTTGTTAGTAATAAGGTTAATTTTTATGTTATTTTTTGCTTTTAAGGGAATCAGAATAAATAAATCAATTAGTGTTTTAATTGGCTTCTTTAGAATTTCGATGTTTTCACATGTTTTTTTTGTTTACTATTTGTTTTGGTCGGTATTGTTTCCTTTTTTTCTCTTATTATGAGATATGTTTTTAGATCGTTGCATTACCGCACGTTTTAATTACTTAATTTAAACATAACTACTGATCTTGGGTGTTTTATACATTTATAAGGGACACTGTTAGAAATATAAAATATTAAGAATTAAAATTTATGTTAACGAAAGTCATTATTTAATTTAAAAAAAGGTTTTTCTAATGTGATATATAAGATCAAAATTTGCGCGTTTTAAGTGAAACGGACCACTTTGTAGTTTGTTGATAAAGTTCATTTATGAATGTTTTTTATAGCATTAGCGCCTTATCTGCAACGGCAAGTAGTACCTTTTACTAAAAACGATCACAAATAAAATATAATTATGACGTCTTTCGTACTTGCGTAGTACGTAGTACGAAACCGTTGCGAAATTTAAAACTAAGTCCGTGATATTTTGATAAAAATCAACAAACAAGAGGTATTTTAATATTTTGATGTGCCCAGTTGAAGCCTAAGTAATTCGTCTACGACTTAATTGATATCTTTATTTTTACATAAATATGCGTTAATATGAATACCTACGTATTTTTAGTGATGTAATAGAAATAAATATATACTATTGAAGGCCGAATCTAAAGCTTGAAAATAAGTTGTAAAATCTTACTGTCTGTTTCAAAGCATAACTGCTGTCTAGAATTAACGGACCGTTTATTCCTACAATATTCTAAAATATTGAATACTATTATTACAGTAATTTAGGCCATTAAAAGAAGACCTATAATTTTAATGAAAGGCATTGGCACGTCTTTAATTAACACAATTAAAAGGGATTACGAGATAAGGCATTCAGCGTTTTCCGAACACGCACTTTTGTGTTCCACAGAAATTTGAACCTAATCGTTGTCTGAATAAGGTTTAAAACGGTTCAGAGTGAATTGATTGATTTTCAGGTTTTTGTGACGTTTGACATGACAGCGTAAATTGGGTGGTGGAGGAATTGCAGAATCCGATTGAAAGTGAATGAGTTTTCATTACTGAGGATCGTTAGTTTGCGTTCTGAGGCGTTAAATAGGATTAGGCCTTTATTGCGTTCTAGGACGTATACAGTTTTTGTATCAAATCTGCTTTCTTTTGTAATAATTATATAAAAACGCTTAAGAAAAGCTCTTTGAGTTATAAGCTGCTTTACAAGTAAGTGCGACTAAGTGTGGAAATAGTCTTGTGTGTAGACTTTGGAAATAATTTGTTGGTTTTAATGAATCATACTAATACAAAATCATTATCGTGATAATACAAACAAAATACAAAACAAAAAAATATAACTATCCACAGTTTACCGCGAAATGGTCTCGCCTCAGCATAAAATGCTAAACGTAGAGAACAATTTTATTGAGAACATAGAGAGATATCGCGTCGTTGACTCATGATGTCTGACTGACGGTTAGCGAACACGGTAGCCGAATTCCATTTTCAAATGTCGCATGGGGGTTGCTGAACCAGGAATGATAGGAATAGAGAGGAATAGAGAGGAATCGCAAAATCTGAGGATTTAATGTAAATCATTTTTCATTACTGGGAATCGTTAGTTTGTGTTCCAAAGCATTAAATAAGATGACGCCTTTATTGCGTTCTAGGAATTATACCGCTTTTGTAATCTGATTTATTTGAAACGGAATAAAACTCTTACAAAAGACCTTTGAAACATAAGCTGCTTTACGTTTATCTCTAAGTCTCGAGAGTATTAAATAATACGTAATTGTCTGGTCTCTCGAAGACTATGGAGGTTACTTGTCGATATTAAGGAACGAAAAATAGGAGAGTTACCTCTCCTTTGATACACCAGCGTATAGCATCTACGAACGGAGAATCCAGAGAACGTTGACGAGCGTAGCGCGTAGCAAACGGTGATACGTAAACTTTGATTAGTTGAACGTCATTTTTAATTTAACACGTACAATGCCAATGAGTCGATATGGATCGGGTTCTCTGTTCGTAGGTGCTTTCCGCTACATACGTATTTATTCATCTAATCGCATACAGCGGGTAGCCCACGCTGACATTAAAGGTGTTATTTGTCAAACCTCCTAAGACCCCAGCAGAAGCTTTTGATACGTTGATGGTCAGTGAACATTGTAGCCTATGTATACAGTGCATGTGTAAATCTAATACGGGCGAACCTCTTAACGTTGGTTAGTATAGGACATAAGAAATGTAATTAGGTAACTTTTAAATGGAATTGAAATTAAAATTTTATCCATGGAAAATAATTCGGCCCGCAATGTAATGCAAGCTCACTCGCGTTAAACATTCGTTGACAACTGTCAACGTCAAATTTTTTATAGTACATTGCTGCTGAAAATTAAAAAAAAAAAATTATGGGGTCATAATTAAGTGTAACTTAAACATATGTTTTAATTATTGATAACACTAATGAATTCTATGTTTGGTTAAATTTATCGCCCGCATTAGACTTACACACTGTATTTACAGAGGTGTCATATGCACAATGCTGTACTAATTTAAGGATGAGGAAGAGTTGCAAAATCCAATGATTACAAGTGAATGAGTTTTCATTACTGGGGATCATTAGTTTGCATTCAGAGGCGCTAAACGGTATGATGCTTGTATTGCGTGATAGGAATTATAGCGCTTTTGTAATAATCTGATTTATTTTATAATTATAATAGAGTGAAACATAAAAAAAACATATCAATAATCATAGCCATAAGCTGCTTTACGATTTATCTCTAAAGCACCTAAGGGCCACTTGGTCAGGGGTAGCCAAATAACCCGGAGTTAGCTGTCAAATTTCATACAAAAAAATGGTTCCCCTTGTATTAGCATAATTTTAGGTTGCATAATTCTATTTGGCATAATCATAGTCATAATTGGTTTTACGCATAAACTGTTATGGCATAGTCGAGTTTAATATAATTTGATTTGGCGAATTTAATTTATATACATATATATAAAATAATCCGATATAAATTTCAGTTTCCATTACGCCACGCTCATAGTAAGTTCATATTGAAACGTGACAATTTTTTTGGAACAATTTTTTTTATTATTAGGACCGAATATATATTGAAATTTTTTATCGAATCAAATCAGCTCGTGATTGTGATTCGAATGAGCCTAAGTCCACATCTGGAAGAATAAGGTTTTTGGGTTTATTTGGAAAAGGCTCGGGAATGTCTGATAACATGCGGTCTTTTTTAAATTTTCAGAAGCGCCACACTCGCGTTGCCGACACATTGATTGTCCTCTGAATTAAACATCTTGGATATGCGTTTACATTTGGTAGCATATTCTGCATCATTGTTGCCGAGTGTCGAGGGTTATTACATTTTGAATTTATGCTTGTTTGATGTGGGAGAAATGGATATGTGGCGTGACAAGAATGACATGAATGGATGGGGTAAGAAATGAATATGTTGGAGGAAGTCTGGAAGTTGCACCTATAGGAGAAAAATATGAGCAAATCGTTTAGTGTGGTGGTTGAGCTATCCTGAGTTCATTGACTGAGTTGGCAGCCGCGTACTGTGTTTATCACTAACACAGGCGAGCATTAGACGGAGCCCCTATCACAGAATTAGCTACGTTGACCTTATGCCAAAAGAAATACGTATACTGCTCTTGTAGACCTTCCTCTGTTTTCAATTCACGCTGATTAGAGGTGGGTTTTAAAAGGTTGTTTATAAGACAAACTTTTCTTCACTTTAAAACCAATCAGGTCGATTGTGGGTTAAAGATTAGAATCCAGACCATAACTTAAAAAGTAATTCGGTTTGGAGCAAAGGAGACATTTGGCTCGTTCAAAACTAGAGCGGGAAATTATTATCTAGGTTCAGAATTTATTACCTTATTACATTGGATTAATTTATTACCTTGGATCTGGGTCTGTGATGTATCCGACAGTTAGATTGAGTTTTAGGTACCGAATTCAGGCACTAGCTGAAACTATTTGAACCACCAATTCTAATTACATAAGTTATGGAGTCTATCATCCTGAATTTTGTATTACAATGTAAAATAGTATTTGGCCCACATATAAATGTAATAGAAACTACACTCCATAGCAAAAGTTTCGGGTCACTGGGATTTATTTGTATATAATCATGAATACAAATACAGTTAGCGTGCCTATTCAAATAAATGGATCCTTACATGCAGACAATTTAGTTGTCTTTCATTACATGTCTAAATCTTACTGATTGACGTGAAGTAATGGCATAAGAAAAGCAAAATTATGGTTTTGTTTTACAATTTATAATTTAAGTTCCTTTTGTCATAAAATCTGTTAATAAGAAGTATCGCAAATATTCACTATATTCAAAAAAGGTTCCACTATAATTATTACATTTTCTGTTTGCAAGTACAAGGGCGTCGTTTTTACTTTATCGTTTTATACAAAATAAATAAACTATCAGCAGTACATGTAATATTATTTGAGTAACATTAAATTGTCTATAAATTTCACTTTAATACGCTAGCTCTGTTCGTTTCCGAGCCATTAATGTTAGTGACACGAAACTTGTGCTCTCGAGCGTATATTGTAGTCAGATTACTTTTTGTCCATCTATGATCCTAACACACAAAACACAAATAAAAAATATAAATAATTCGATTTGTTCTGTTCTCCAGGTACAAAACAATTATAAATGTATGCTGACTCATTAACCGCTAAGGAATTTTCATAGCACTACGCCTTAGCCGATAACATGGATTTTCCGCTTTATAGCGAAAATGGCGCGTAGAATCATGACGACAACGTGTCGTGATCAGCGCTGAATGGGTTAAATACTTGCCTGCTTTGGATTTACCCAAACAATTTACAAAATTTTCCCCAGCACAATTTATTTATAAACAGGGACAATAAAATAACAATCGTATTGTTGTACACAGAGATATTAGACATAATCGTTTGAGAAACGTTTATCCTCAAATCCTTTCAAAATCCTCGTGAAAGGGATTTACCGGAATATCAGATTTACGAAGCCGCTACTCATAATATGTAAGACCTACGATTTTCTCGTTTTATTATTAACTTCAGCAACTTGTGTATTTTATTAAAATAATGAAAACTAAATTGACTGATATTTTCTTACAATGTAATCGACCCAGCAATCTGTTGCAAACATTCCTATGCAGCTATGTATCTAATCAGAATACTTGACATTGACATTTACAATCGTTTTCAATATTTTCAAAGTTTATTTCATTCAGGCTTGCGTGAAAAATAGAAAATGAAAAAAAAAAGACATATGTGCTTAATCGTACTCTGATCGGGGTTTGATAATACCATGATATGACGTGAGCTCCGTTCAACTCCATTCCAAATTTACGTGTTCAGAGTGTAGTTTTTTAAAATTTAATTAAGACCCGAGTTGTTCGATTCTGGGATTGGCCTTGTCGGTGTTGGTCTTTTTCTTAAGTATATGACATCTATTTCAATTTATAATTTATATACCTATTATAGTGTTACTACTTAAGTACGAAATTATTTACGAAATATCATTTGAAGTTATATTTACAAATTGCTCTTTGGTGAAGTAAGCTTGCTAGCTGGATTTAATTAGTTTTGTATTTGTTAACACTTTTGAACACTAACTATGGTAGGTGTATGTAAGAGGCTAACTTAAGCCGATCTAAGGCTTAAAGCTTAGCTGTGCGGCGGAACGAGATTGAAATACTTACAACTTGGACGGAGGTGTAAATGGGTAATTTGCGTCCATAATAACCGTACAGGAATTGGACATTAAACGCTTACTCAGAGCTTGACTTACATTATTTGTACAGCTTGACTTACATTGTTTTCTGGCTACCAAAAAACTATGCAAAAGAGGATCTCATTAAGGATGACTCACAGTAGTACGTTCCGTTCCGATCCGATACGGGACGATCTGTCAGTTTCTATACAAAAAGTCACGTGACGTCCGAGCGCTCCGAGCTATTACATGATACTTTTTATAGAAACTGACAGATCGTCCCGTATCGGAACGGAACGGACTACTGTGAGTCATCCTTTAAACATCGGTATCAACGTTCGAATTTCATGGCACTGGCTTTCATCGGTGATAAATCAAAATATATGTTGTTGGTCAACACCAACGGCTTACGACCAGTACCAGTAAAGCTGGTCAGCTTTACTGGTACTGGTCGTAAGCCGTTGCCGAAAATGATCCATGATTCTGTTCTAACGCCAATCTCACGTTATTTGATGCACCCGGGTGATCACTCGGCCGTTTGCCGGATGCCTCAGTCAGGGTATCGTTCACGGTACAACCTTAAATTTTGGTGTGTATTCCCTCTGGTTTCGCCGTTAAGTAAAATCATGTAATTTTTTATCAAATTCAAAACTTGTGAAAGAAAAGGGTTAAACTACAAACACATATTTTGGTGTTTCCTTGTTAGAACAAAGGTTCAACACAGATCAAACCAGTTTGTTTGATTTTGGCATAACATTATACTGGTTGTCTGGAAGAGATCGTCTTTTAAGCGATAAGACCGCCTGTTATTTATCTGTCTCTTCTCCCTAGCGTTTTCCCGGCTTATGCCATTGGCTCATGGAGCCTGGAGTGCGCTTTGACAACTTTTGTTTTTTAAAAATTTAGAAAAAGATTGTTTGCATATAACGTGTCAAGTATCATATAATTTAAACTTTCGTGAGTCATACTGACATTAAAATTGCAACGGTTAACACTCACGTATTACCGTTACCTACGCCGGTATCGGCCAGTGGTGCCAGTGATGCCCGAGCCGCGAAGGTGACAACACTACTCTGTCTGTCCAACGATGTCTGCCTGATGCAGACGAAACATGTCACGCTTATTGTGATGAAAATACGTGAGTGTTAACCGTTGCAATTTTAGTGTCAAATATCAGTATTGGAACTTACCAATAGAAAAAAATATTGGGGTTTATTTTTATTCAACAGGCGATACTCCCAGACTTGTCTTGCTGAATGAAGTCTATTTATTTTTGTTTTTAACTAATCATTATTTATTGAGTACCTCGCTACTAAATAACTTCCTAGTCCGATGTAAATGAACAGAAACAATGCCCACAAACAGTTTCGACTACATTAATCACAATGACAGATCACTTAACGAGACCCGTGATTGATACCGGCCAACAATACTCGGAGAATTCAAATAAGTAATTAACTTAAGATATCTCTTTTAATGAAGTGCTCTGCAAATGGCGCAGAGCTTTAGACGATTGTATTAGTTGAAAAAGAATTTATTTTTAAAATAACTTGGAATTCATTTAATGAAAAATTAAACAGTCTTTATTATGAGATAACAGTAACGAAACGTACTCTAACTACTAGCTTTAATTAAAAATTAAAGCTATTGTTTTCAGACATCCATAATTTAAGTTGCTATAACTCCAACTAGGTGTCATAATGAAGACCGGGACGTGTTGTGGCTGAAACGATAAAAGAGGTTTTCAATATATCCCCTAAAAAAAGGAAAAGGGATTTCGTTCGCCGTTAAACCTTAGAGAGCAAACTAATTTTGACGCGTCTCTGAACTTTCGGGCTTAATTAATTATATTATTAAATAAAATATTTGGGTAATTTGAATAAATTAAATTGCCGGCGTCACAAAATTAACGTGATATTTTGTTATCTTTTTACAATCTTATAATAAATTCCATAAAATAAATAATTTTTTTTTTTTCGGAGGATCTCGCAAGCCTTAAAGAAAACGCCATCGTGTACCTGAGAAGGAATAACCTAAATCTATGACTTTTTTTTTAAATTATATATAATTGTATTTCTACTGTGTACCTATCTAAATATCCAGTGACTGTAATGCCATACGAGAAATAATAATAAATGTGAATTGTATGTAATGCGTAAACAGTATTTTTTTTAAATGTATTTATACGTTGAAATTAAACACTTTAGAACGGATTAATCGCGTTTATTAACACCATGATCCTACGTTTCGAGCCCTTTACAGCACTCGTTTTCACAGGGTTAAGATGATGACTGAGAGATGTTTTGTCTCTCAGTCATCATCTTAACCCTGTGAAAACAAGTGCTGTAAAGGGCTCGAAACGTAGGATCATGGTGTTAATAAACGCGATTAATCCGTTCTAAAGTGTTTAATTTCAATGAATAACAATCGCGGTAACAGAAGACAATATTATTGTATTTATACGGATATATCATCAGCAACAAGTACCTAAATGTTTGGCTAAACGGATTTATTAAACTTCGTTTGTGTAACAATTTTCGTGCCTCAACCTATATCAAGAAGTGCAAGTGAGATGCGATGACATCGACATCATAATGTATTGGTAAAATCTTGAACATGCCTCCGCTTTCTTGGCTTAGACCACGGCTCAGTTGGTGTAGGCCTTAGTTTTACGAAAGGGAGTGCCATCTGACCTTCCAAAGTTGGCCTTATTGGTATTAGTCCGGTTTCCTCACGATTAAATAATATGTTGTACATAAGTTCCGAAAAACTCATTGGTAGGAGCCGGGGTTTGAACCCGCGACCTTCGGATTGAAAGTCACACGCTCTTGCCGCTGGGCCACCAACGCTCTGGACACGCCACTGTTAGGCTTAACTCACGTAGAAGACTTTTTTTTTCAACCCCGGTTTACCCTCATAGGGATAACATTTTTATTTGTATTCTTCAACCTTTTCGACCCCGTATTATATGTACACGCTTTCACTCAGACCCACGTCACCGAAATGTCAAAACTGAAGTTGAACTTTATGAGTGTTCATTAAGGTGTATTTTACTCTGTGACCGATTAATCGTCTTTTTCGTTATACGGGAAAAGCTTAAATGTTAAATGTTCCAAGTTTCAAGGTTCTAGCTTCAACTAAGACTGTGCGTTTCCTGTCAGTAAAATATGACTATTTGATACATATAAGTATTTAGAAGGTGATCATGATCAAGCATGAAAAGGGTTTTTTTTTATTCAGTTGCTAAGGGGTGAAAACTGGAGTTGAAATTTATGACGACCTATTTGGAAATTAAGTCACAGGCGGATGCTAGTATTAGTATTACATAACCAGAATATGAAAATATAGGTGAACTTATTATAAACGTCAAATTTATTAAATTTTCTCCAAAGTTGATAATAAATCTACGCAAAAAGCCAAACACCTGGCGTCTCAATTGTAAATTTCAAGTGACAGGTGATTATCTGCGTCGTTAGCTTAATATAATAGTAAATAAATAAAATTGTAAGGTTTAGGATTACTTTAGAATATCGATATGAAAATTGCCACCATTTAAGACTCATACTTCTCTTTTTGTTTGTGTTGTACATGTGATCTTGAAGCGGTGAACAATAATGTATGTAAAACAAATATAATGAATTGCGTTTGAAAACTCATTGTACAGAGTATTTTTTGTTATAGTCTATAACAAAAAATACTGTGCCTAAATGTGCCTGTGGTGGTCATGATAATATTGACTTCTATTGGATGGCGAGGGTCACCTGTTGCCTCTTTCAGCTTCTTGCTAAGCTCCCTGTGACCTCAGAATGGATCGCTATTATGATTTTATCTGTTAAGGTTTTATGGATTTCTACCGCTGCTTTGTCTTTTATTTCGTCACACAGGTCACTTACAGGAGTCCATTTTATTTTCTTACTCTGTGTGTGTGATGTAAGTCCGGATAGTAATTGGTTATAAAGCCTTCTCAGAGACTAATTTTGTCAGTTGGCCAATTGATGTACTCGTATAGTTTTATCTCGGCTTCCCATAAGCTGCAAGATTCATAGCAGATAACTCGATCTCCATACTTTACCGGATGTAATCGTAATAAAAGTGTTCATGGATATTTATGTAGTACAACTTTTTTATCGTTGCATCTTGATTGAGACTGGGACTTTCTTCAGGTTATGCATTTTTGATTAGTTGGATTTTCCTACAATGATAGATAATGCAAAACCACGATTATTTTAAATTCATCAGCAGAGTTTGATTCCGTCTCAGAAGTATTGTCGTCGTCAAGAGAATCCCCCGAAGAGTAGGTGGTCAATTGTTCAATATTTTTATCTCGGGTTCGCATAAGCTGCAAGAGCATAGCATAATATGTATTTCTTCATTATGATATTTATGATATCCATTCAACGTGCTGGAAAAGGTCGTCGGGATATTTTCATTTAACTTACAGAAATAATGATGTAACTAAACATAACCAAGATGAACTTCGTCATTATTAATGAACTAGTGTAATACCTACAAAGAAATTATAAAAGCTGGCATTATGAATTACGTGCAATTTACAAACACTGCTACTAGCGGCTATTGTTTTTTTTTTCTTGGCAAGCTTTAATGCTAATATACTGCGCAGTAAACATAATAAATACAGTGCTGCAGCCGGTGCTAAGTCAAAACATGGCTCATATATAATTGCTTATGGTTAGTCATTCAGATAACCTATTTCCGCACTGTTTTTAATCTGAATCTCTATGTTAGCCAAACTGGTACCACAGACGCCACTCTGGTACTCGCGGCAATTATTATTATTATTATTGTATGTCTTTCCCTTCACGGAGCAATGGTGTTCCGGACCTTTGGGAGGCGTACGCGGAGCCGAAGCCAACACGCAGAGGCCCTTTCGACAATTTAATGAAATGTAAGGGGTACACCGAGCGGATGTTGCACCTGCCCGAGTCATGGGACGCACGCAGAGGCAGCACCCGCCAGGGTGTATAGACTATTGAGATTTAATGGAATCTAAAATATACTGGACTATTAGGTGAAAGTGGTGGACTAAATACTGGGTTATGGAGAGAAGAAAAAAAAAAATCGGACGTCTGCCTAACAAAATGGTAATCAATTTTATTTCCGGCAGACGGTGACTCGCCCACATAAGATGGGCCCCCACAAAAAGCGACATCTAGGATGGCTCGAGGGCAACACCGGTATGAGGGCTGGGGGTAGAGAGGTGTCACTGGACTTTAAACATATAGCCAACTCGCCACTTAGGTTTCCACATCTACCCTCGAGAACACAGCTCTCGCGACCCCACTCTGGACGGCCGGTTAAGGCAAGCCAGAGGCGGAGGACTTGGTCGGACGACGGAGTCCCCCAGGAGCGCTCAGGTACGTGGGGTCGCTACTCCCCAACAGCTCGCCACAAGCTGCCCTGCGTTGACTGATTGCACCGGTCGAAACCAGTGGGCGATGGGGTCGTCACATCCCTACGCCAATAATATTATTATTCCCTTTATTTCTTTTCATTCCTAAGTTAGGTTTTTACAATATGTCTATAAAAGTAAAATATAAAACAACATACAAAAAAAAAAAAAAACATAAAACATAAACACATTATAAAAAACCTAACCTAGAGTGCCGCCGGCAACGGAGCAGGGCCCAGGCTGCCGGTGGTTAGGGCCACAGAGAGAGGAACCGCCGGACTATACGCGCCGTGTCCAGGATTACCGCCTTCTGCATCTGACCCTTGATCCATCCACCTAGCGAGAGTCTCTCAAGATGTTGCTCGAGACTCTTCGCTATGAGACCGTTCGCTGAAACGACTATCGGGACAATGATCGTCGAGTCAACATCCCACATGGCGGTTATTTCATGAGCCAAGTCTAGGTACTTACTGGACTTGTCCTTCTCGGCCTTCACGAGATTCTCGTCATGGGGGATGGTGACGTCGACGAGCACGGCCCGACGCTGCGATCGATCAACCAGCACGATGTCAGGCTTATTGGCTACAATAGTCCTGTCCGTGATGATAGATCGATCCCAATAGAGCGTGGCACGACCATTTTCAAGAACTGGCGCAGGTGCGTACTTGTAGTACGGCACTTCATGGTCCACAAGACCGTATTTAAGAGCAAGTTGCTGGTGAATAATCCTGGCTACGAGATTATGTCTGTGCAAGTACTCGCCGTTAGCAAGATGAGAACAACCGGAAATAATATGCCTGAGTGACTCTCCGGGACGGCGGCATGCCCGACAAATGTCGACCGTACCGTCCTTCAGGATATATATTATTATTATTTTTATTTTTTTCAAAGGAAAATTGGCTGATAGGTATATACAATCTATGTCCAATCTGAGGGTAGTTTGTTGAGTCCTTAATAATTATTAGTGTTATAGTATAATTTTTTTTCTTTTTTTACGAGTTAATTACAAAATCGTTACGTAATATTAGGGTAGATACCCTAATTTTACGTAACGATTTTGTACAATGTTCTATGTTCTAGCTGTCACGGGCGTAGATTTGACGTAAGTATTTGTTTTATTCTCTTGTACGGGATGTTTATTGTTAAATGCCATTTTTCATATAAATTCTCGTTAGTCTAAAATTAATATATATTTTTTGTTGCAACAGCATCGCAATCCAACAAACGTGTCATCAACGCGCCCGTATTTCTTACTGTTTTTAATTTAAGCATATTAAAGCTAGCCAAATGGCTGGAATTAGCAACGGCAACGCCCCACAACATGGGCGGGCTTTGTCGGGCGTTGGAAAAACGCGTTTTCGTGTCGCCTCGTTGATTGTGTGATTGGAAGTCCGGGCACGCGGCGTTTTATTGCAAACTGCGGTTTTGCACCTACGTAATACAAACCTTAGTGCCACTTGCGTCAACCAGGGTTTTTTTTTCGCCGAAGGATAAGACAGCCGGTGGGATGCATGTCCGACTGAACTGGGAAGGAGGACCCAGTAGCCTACGGACTAAAAACTCCTGCGCTTTTGTGGAGTGTGTTAGTGGTGTTCATAATGTGCACGTTGTGTATTACTGAGGTGTTTGTTGATTTTAATCTTTTGGGATACCGGCAGCCGCTATCAGTATACAGCCGACCGTCATCCCTCAATTAGTTTTTTTAAGAGGGTGGTGTCTGCCACCCGGTCGCCCGCCTCACGACACGACAATTTCAATGACGTCAACCAGGGTTAGACAACTAACCCCGGAGGAAGCTGACAAATTCCATACTTTAGAATAGCGTATAGGAAACTATACAATGATGGTGATGAAGATATATTCGCAGCAAAAAGCCCTGATAAAATTTTGGTCTGTCTGCAAGGAAAGCCTAAAGGCTATACGCGGCCACCTAAAACAAGAATGTTTTAGTTTACGAAGACAGTACATTTCGAAGTAAGTGCTTACTTTGGGGCTACGTCAATGTGTGTGAGATTGATCCCAAATTGTACCCCATGTAGTTCATAATGAATTTCACTCGTATTTTCATGAAAACGCCCGAACGTATCGTATTAGGCATTATAACACTCATGTGATGTTAATATGAACCTACACAAGATACAGGTAGTTTTTATCTCCACGTTTGCTTAATGCGGATTGGAGGCGTTAAACAGTCCTTATGATTAGTGCAGTTTCAATGCAACTTGTAAATAAGAAAATACAAAGGAATTCAATTTTAACACGAATTTGTAATTCGTGTACGGCCCCGTGGCACACACAATGATTCTTATCACACTTGCTTTGTTTTAGGCATAAAAAGTAGCGTGCAATTTGAATGACGTTTTCCGCGTCCGTGTGATGCAGTCTGTACATACTTTATTATGACCTAGGCATATTTAAGTATTTACAGACTGCGTCACCTGCGTGTTACGAGGAGTGTGATAAAAATTATATTTTAATAGGTTGGCAGTTGCAAAAGTTCATGAAGCTTTTAAGAATGCATTTATTCATTTTTGCAACTCGTTGAAGGAGGCAGAGGGCCTCAAGTATTTTTTACATGTCGTGATATAAACAATAATATTCATAAAGTAGAGGCTCTAGGAAAATCGTGACAATGACTCCATTTAAATGTTTTCTACGTATACAATTTGAATATTTTAAATATTCGGCCATAACACAAAATCACAATATCAATGAGTCGCAAAATAAAGCCTAGGAGAGGTTGTACGCTAATAGACAAAATGGGAACCGAAATAGATGGGCTGATGCACAATCTTAACGCTTACGGCAGCCGATCGGCAAATGTAAGTCCATGACAAGGACTTGGTAATGCATGGAGTGGCGGATAGCAAGGTGATGAGCGAAGCGAGAACTTGTTTTACTTTAGTCGTATTACAGTAAGTTGGACGTGTTGCTGGCTTTCTCTGTTTCTCGCAATGTGCGCGGCTTTCTCGCTTTACTTAAGTATAGCTCTTTCAGTTCGTAGCTTTTGAATAAACAATGTCAATTTTGGGCTGCTGCACAATATTTTCACTAACGTGTGCTGATCGGATAAGTGTATAACAAGGAACTGGGTGGACAGGGCGCAGGCTAGCAAGGTGATGAACTGATGAGCGAAGCAAGGAAGTGTTTCGTTAGCGATTTTAAGCTCTATGCACAATATGCACATGCCCTTGAACTTAAAGGCTGCTCGGAGATAAATCTATGACAGAAGGGGCCGGGTAACGCACGGAGCGATGGCTAGCGCCTTGACGAGGGAAGCAAGAAGTAATTTTACTAGCGATTTGGAGAAAAATACAATCTTAACGCTTGCGGCCGCCGATTGGTAAAATAAAATATACGCGGAATTTAAACGAGCTATACCTTTTTAATTGACAAAAACTACGTGTCAAATACTTATTGACGTAACTGAATATTTAATATTTGAGTTCTAGCCTATTTTATTGCCTTTCTTTCGGATTGCAACTAAATCGCTCGGATATGGACTCGCACAGTAGTCGCTCCCGTACCTAAGCCGGGATCAGGCCTGAGTTAGTGCCCCGTGCTGAGATAAATCTCGCGCTGGACTCTCTGGAGACTTGATTGTTTTTGTATGGAGCCTCTTGGTTTAGTGGCAGTGCTAGATGATATTTTGAATTGAATTGATATTGAGTGGTACAGCTGAGTATTTTGTTCCTACAAATTGGCTTATCATAAAATCACAAAAGCAATAGGTAAATATCAAACATCTTACTGCTACTTACACTTATGGAAGTAATTATAGAGTATTTATACTGAAAATATACGAGCCAGAACCCAGGTACGAACCAAGGTTTGACCTTCGACTACCAGATTGAAAGTTGCATGTCTTACTGCTAGGCCATAAATGTTTACCTTTTTCTTCCGAACCATCTAAAGATAATTTACTAATTTAAATTACTTTACTAATTGAAAAAAGGGCGTACTTTAATATGTTTATTGCCTATAATCTCTTTCACCACAATATGGGTTGTTTTCGTAAAGGCCGTTATGGTTATCCATATTAATTATATGGGCCAACACTCATTCATGAGTTATGCGACTTTCGTGACTAATATGACGTCATTCCTAATAAATTATTAATAGAGCCAATTAAAAGTATAGCTTTAGCACTTAATGATGTCAAATATTTGTGTTATCAGTAGATCGAACAGTGTGATTTCATGAGTGAATAAACGCGCAATGTTACACAAATCGACCTAGTCCCACAGTAAGCTCAATAAGGCTTGTGTTGTGGCCGTTGTGGGACTTGTGAGTACTAGACGGTGATATATTATATAATAGATATAAACATATAATCATTTATATACCCACATATCATTAGACCTCTATAATGCGTTCAAAGGTTTACAGCCTTATCAATATTTTTTCGATAACTACATTATTTTGATAAATTTCGACATTTTACTTTATTATGTCAACGTATTTTTGGGTCACCCTGTACTATCGGTATCGGTGTATTCGGGTGTAGTGAAAAGTTATTTGGAAGGTAGAAATAAGAGGTTCTATGAATAGTAATTCATTTCAGCTGTAAAATTACAATTAACAAAGGGCCCCGCTGGCACAGAATCATTTTTTTTCACTAATTTGCAAAGGTAGAAATTTTAAAGTACATAAATCGACAGGTAGAAATATATACCAACTCGATTATTTAGGACCTAAACCATAATTACATGGGGTCCCGCTGCATATACGTATATCTCGAAACTTGTTCAAGTTGCTCATGTAAGACAAATTGACGAGTGACCGGGGCAACAACTTGCTTCGTGTTATCTTTGCTTCATTTAGGAACGCCTCAGGCTGCCCGGACCCTTATCATTTATAATAGGTATTTATATTTGCCAGGAAGATTGTCTTTTAGCTATGAGACTGTTATCTGCTTCTATCTTAGATGAGAGAAACGTCTGCTAATATTTAAAAGTGTCTGCTAATAAATATACCTACTTGCAAGTACAGTATAAACGTCCATTGCTTTACTAACAAGAAAACACTATTATTTTAGTTACTGTAGAGTTGTAGTGCGGTGGGCGTGTCTTCAAAATTACTTACCAAATGCATTTTTTAAAGTTCTACTAACTTTAATTGAAATATTCTATTTAGATAAGAATTGAAATATTCTATTTTAAGAATCCCTAGATAACGACTGTAAATCATTTTCATAATAAAATAAATCTTTTTATAGAATGTTTAAATGTATAAAATACAATTTAATTTTTCTTTCCTCGAATTCGATATGAAAAGTAGAGTATTTCATTCGGGTGAAAGACACATTTTTGTCTTACACTGACTTCTGATAGATCAGAGACCAAATGTTACTAGTTCCTTGAGACGAATGTCACGTCGCGACGGAAATCCCAACCCCCTGATGCGCGTCAGGCCTGAGTTTGAAACTTGGCTTTACTCAACTAACTGAAGGTGTGGGTTTGAGTTTGTTAACACGCTCCATTTAACTGAGTATGTTATTGGACAAGGGCGTAGGTGTTGTGTTGTGTTTTGAATGACTTGTACTTGTTGGCCCTATTGTAGTAGATATGTGTAGTGTACACTTTTTCCAACTTAAATTATCGCTGTTATTTAACATTCTAGCTATTGAATATGGGTTCTTGTCATTGTTTTTTTTACTAAAATTGAGCATTCGTCATGTTCATGAGAAAACTAAAATCATTAGTTTTCCAACTAATTACAATGGTTTGAAAACTAACCTCCGACATTTTAAGGGCGACATTGTCCCAGTGGTCCCAGAGAAAGACTGGCTGAGGTTGACATCAAACATCTAGCTATACGGGTTTTACGAACTACCCGCAGTTGTTCTTGATTATTAACTTGAACATACTGCGCACTAGGGATGTGACTCTGAGGTGACGTCGGAGGTTAGTTTTCAAAGTTTTACACGATTTAGCCCTGTTTTAAAAATGAAATAAAAAATAAGTTCTTCGAATTTTAATGTTGCGTACGTACTTACATTTTTTATATTACAGGCGTTGTTTTTCTTATATATTGTCCTGAAAAATTGAGATTTCAATTATCTGAACTAGCCTCCGTCCCAATTAGTTCAGATAATCGAGGTACTACTCTAAACTCACACAACTAGCCCCTGTTGCGTGTTAAAGTTCAGAGATGGTCTGGCTTCAAGCACTGACACCAACAATTATATTCCACAGCACTCGTGACGGGACAGGAGTGACAAGGCCTGTGCGGAGCGGGAAAGTCTCTTTTGAATTCCATTTATGAAAAAAATTGCGACCAAGCGAATGTACGCGTTATAGTATGAAAACGCAGTGTATATTGTTTAACAGTAAAGCATGTTTATTTAGTAGGTACAGCCATCTGAAAGGGGAACGCAGCATCATGGGAACCTTTCCGCAAGGGTCGGATCTCTACTACGCGACTTAGTTGAGATTACCGGATCTCAACTAAGTAGTTAGTTTATCTGGGCCTTTTCCGCAACTCGACATCCATTGTGCCTTTTTTGCGTAATTAGTTAGTTTATTCACCATGTTCATGTATTTCTGTGTTTTATTGTTAAATTTCGAAAAACATTTTCCTGTTATAGGTACTAGCAAAATGTCCAAAAAATTTAATTGTGTGAGTTACTAATTTCAGTAAACAATAAGTACTGAGTTGGGTACTAAGGCAATGCTTTTATAAAATAAATTAAGTTTTAGTAGCAGTCGTCGTATTATACGGCAAATTTAAATAGTTTTGATTTAGAATTCAATAATATTTCAAAATTTTGGAAACTATAATAAACTGATTTTTATTATTGTGACTTAGTACTCACATAAATTGTGACCCTCTCTTAGTACTGACATAAAACTATTTTTTTGCTGCATATGAAAACACAGGAAACGTTTCTACAGATAAACCAACCAATTCAAAAAACTACATACAGATGTAATAGTTTGAGGCAAAACTGAAAACATAATTATCACAATAATATCCAGTGGGTACATAAATTAATAAATTCCGGATTTCTAGCATAATAAAAATCTGAATTGGTCTAGTTTATCCATCTACCAAATCTACCGCTATGGAGTGGTTGGTTAACCTACTGTAACTAAAGTGACACTGTGACGCTACTCGCTGGAAATCCCTGTGAAATGGTCCTTTTGCTAAAAAGTGGACGCAGCGGAAGTAAGTTTTGATTCGATTTGCTTTGACGTAGCTGCCAACCTTTTTTTAGTTTAGTCACTTTATAGACAATTAGGTGAAATGAAAAAAGTTTTCAGCGGATTTCAAAGCCTAATGGTTTGAAAGCTTTTATGTTTATTATTCAGTTTTTCGTTAAAATAATACAAGCACGCTTTATACTCATAACCAATTATATGCATCGAGAGAATTTTTCGGAAATATGAGAGTAATTTTATTGAAATTCCGATACCCGAAAGGTAAATTAATAAGCGTATGCCGTCATTTTGTCTGTCCGTTAGCTCTTCTCAAGCACCGTATTGGGTAAACAGATAATACTTACGCATAATGTGCCTAAACTGCTTGTTTTTGTTACGAATATAACAGGTTAATAATAATGAAATTAAAAAGGGAGTTTTTTGGCTTCCTTACCCAAACGTTATTTTCGTTGTATTTTGTAAAAATAAAGACATAAACCTCAAACTTTGTTAGATAATCAAGAAAAGTATATAACAACAAATTACAAATTATGGTCAGACTTGAGTCAGTCCTTAAGAAAAAAACAATAAAATATTAAAAATCATAATAGAATGGTAGCGTCAACCAGCGTTCATACCTATATAGTGACTGTCAATGAAGTGTCAAAATAGATCGACACATATTTTGCCGGAAGAAAAAGGATGTGTTACGATTTATTTAGCCAGTCGTTGTCATTAACCGTGCGATGTTATCTATGCGGAACCTTTATGGGGGCGAGGCCTCGCACTTGGCCAACCTTTTCAATCCCCGTACCTATTAGACCCTTCCAGTATGTAACACTTATATTTGTCTTCGCATACTCAACTTACACAAAGGCATGTCGTTATTATATCCAGAATTCTTACCCAACTTTTTCAAAACAGTGTAACACAAAAGAAAACTTCCTACCTTCTACTCGTTTGGGATTCTTTCCGCCGAATAGCTGTTACTTTTACCAAGTTCGTAAATAATATGCCGAGTTTTGTGGCAGACAACTTATGAAATATGCTGTTGGCTTTAAACCTCGGGAATTATGTTGTTTTTGGTTGCTTATCTTAGGTTTGTTTGCGTAAAATGGTGCGTTTTGATTGCTCTCTCGTAGATAAAGTCAAAATAGGTAGATATAAAAAAGGTTAAGAAAAATTGCACGATTTGTATTGGGTCGGAAGAGCGTTGGTGGTACAGCGGTAAAGGGTAGCGGTAACTTTAAATAAATAGGAGGAATAAAAAGTTCATCGAAAAATAAAAGAAATGAATGGGGTTCAATACAAAAAAAAAGAAATTAATAAGACTATGGTACTGACTCCCAGCATTTTAGTTACACCTTGTATTTACCAATCGCTTTTCCGTCATGGAAAACGTCGTAAAGAAATTAGATTAGTCTTATTAAGGTCTAGATTCCCCCCTCTGGTTTGTAATGCTAGATGAAAGTCGCGCCAATCGCTTCCGTAAGAACTAGCGCCTGCCTTTGAATTAGACCAAGCGGACCCCTGACTCCAAGGACTCCCCAAACTGAGAAATTCTCAGTTCAAGTACGGATCAACCACATTGAAGCATTCAGTGCTTCAATGTGCTTGATTTTTTATCTGTATCTAGTAGATTCATTTTTCCTTACTCAAATTCTATGAAATCGTTTAGGAGAGTTATGTGGTACTAAGTACTGCTATTGTTTATACCCTTGTCCATCGACGGCCACTTTTCAATCAAGTAGTTCTTCTTACTCTAAAAAATATTGTTTATTTAGTTCCATCATGTACTTGTATGCACGCTGACGCTGAGATACTTATAAATATTTACAAGGCTTGCAATAATTAATTATTTAGGCACTGTACATTAGACATGTCACCATTTAGGTATGTATAGTAAGACAGGGAAGTGTGAAACACAATTAGACCAAGAAAATTAGAAAATTTCCAGGAACTTGTTCCCAGCAAGCTAGATATCGTTTTAATAATACCTTCATAAGATAAGATTTGATGTAACTACTAACAATTATGGATCTATATGGATTTGAAATAAATAATTGAATTGAATTGAATTGAATAAGGCCCTAAAGACGTGTAAACCGAGTTTGCACAATTCCAGGATCTGAGCTTGATTTTTGAGAGCCAAGTAGGTAGCTGCCATTTTTTATGTTTTTTGCGTCTAGCACGAAAATGGTTCGTCGGACGGTAACGCCATTTAAGTAAATATTAAAGAGGCTTAAATTTGACGTTGAATGAGTATGTTAAACTTCAAATTTGGTTTAGTGATACAGCCACAATAACAAAACCTCGTCAAACCTTTTTAGACTTTAAGAGCGATTATTTTTTGGAAACACTCGACTAATCAAATTCTTGTTTAAGAAACCCCAATGTTATTTTTAAATATCAACTGAAACTCTTTAGTGACATTACGGCCATTCCTAAATTTTGATGGGTTTTATTTGATGAAAAGAAAAAATACGTTTTTACTCAGAAAACTATTCCTTTCAAATATGAAACTAGTCAATGTTCAAATACTTACACAGATTGTAACTAAAAACGCAGAAAACGTTCAGAAATTCAGATCTCGAATATCAGCTCAATCTTACGTACGTAATATTTGTTCCAGCGCCACGTAAAATAAAAGTTCTGAAGTTCAATTTTCTCCATGAAATCGTTTCGGCGTCTCCACATGGGTTCCACATCTTAAAATGAGTCGAACTCTTGAATTAGCTACTCACACCAAAAATAGTTTTAATGTTATGCTCAACGGTAAGGGCTTTATCACTCTATGGAGATTTGAAAGCGATTTCCATACAAAACCATACAAAACTTGTACGCGGCGAACTCACGACGTGTTCGCCTGCATACAAAATGCGCTCGCAAATCGCGAGTGTGACACCGCCTTTAAATTACTATGTATTAAATGTAAAATTGTACAGTTTCCACAAATTTTGTAATATCGCACAAGAGACAGTTCCCACAGTTTAAAATACTTATATCGGGTTACTCACGTCAACAAAGTCGATAACAGCTCATGTCTTGGGTCAGTCCGTCTCCCTTATTCATGACTCATGCGTCTGGCTGCGGCGGCTGCCCTTCGTGCGGAAAGTACTATGTTCCGCACGATTTAGCTCCATTAGAACACTTTTGACTATTTAATCCGGTTTACCTTCGTTTTGTCGACGAACTATTTGCCTAATTTCAGTTCGCCTAATTTCAGTTTGCCTAATATCACTTGGTATACTTATTCGTTTCGTCGAATTTTCATTACATCGAATTTCATTTTGCCTAAAATCATTATGTCGAACGCCCGTTTCGTCTAACTATCATTATACCTAATTTCAGTTTACCTAATATTGTTTTGTCTAATATTCAATTGGTATTTTTTTTTTGTCTAATGTATTTTTTTTTCTGCCACCCCTAATAATTGGCGACCCAATAGGTCGTGTCTGGGAACATACTTTCTGATGTGGAGGCACGCTCGCTTCGCTCGCGTATTGTTGGTCACAATTCAACCTAACACTCCTCCTCGCTTCGCTCGTCGTCGTACCTAACGGTGACTCTGGTTGCAAAGGGAGGCCGCGAAAGATTCGGTTCTGGCGCTTCATCGGCCGCTGCCGCGGTACGCTCGCTTCGCTCGCTCGGCTCGCGCGCTGTGAGGTCGCAGTTCAACCTAACACTCCTCCTCGCTTCGCTCGTCGTCGTACCTAACGGTGACTCTGGTTGCAAAGGGAGGCCGCGAAAGATTCGGTTCTGGCGCTTCGCCGGCCGCTGCCGCGGCACGCTCGCTTCGCTCGCTCGGCTCGCGCGCTGTGAGGTCGCAGTTCAACCTAACACTCCTCCTCGCTTCGCTCGTCGTCGTACCTAACGGTGACTCTGGTTGCATAGGGGGGCCGCGAAAAATTCGGTTCTGGCGCTTCGCCGGCCGCTGCCGCGGCACGCTCGCTTCGCTCGCTCGGCTCGCGCGCTGTGAGGTCGCAGTTCAACCTAACACTCCTCCTCGCTTCGCTCGTCGTCGTACCTAAACTGACTCTGACTGACTTCGTGAAGGTGATGGTAAGCTAACAACTAATTAAAAGTAAGTATTTTATCTCGCTCTTTACTCTGCCCTAGCCTAGAAAACTAACGAGCGCGAGCTAACCGGGTCGGGTAAAAAAAAAGGTTTATTTCTTATAACCTAACCTTGCTTAAATGTTTTTTTTTTCAAGCGGTGGTATCTAATTTTTTTATTAGTATCATCTATTGGTTATTGGTTCCCCTATGTTTGGTATATCTTTTTTCGGCAAATCGATAATTAGTCAAAATGGCAATCGACGAAACGATAATTAGGCAAAATAATATTCGACGAAACAATAATTATACATAATGACCATTAGGCAAAACGACATTCGATGTAATGATTTTTGTGTGAAACGAGTTTCTGTAAAATGACTTTAGACAAACCGTTGATTATACTAAACGTTTTTAGGCGAACTGAAATTAGGCAAAAAGTTGTTCGACAAAACGAGGGTATACCATTTAATCCGCGGTTCTGGCAATGTTTGTCATTTCTAAACAAAAAAGTATCCCGATTTTTGCGTGGGAGAGACACGTCAAATGTAAGGCTATTAGTATGTAAGGTAAAAATGTATATATAGGTATATATAGTCCTCATCGTACCTGACGACGGCGATCCCTACATTTTCCTCTGATGAAACAGACGTGCTGCTGAAACTGTTCTCCCGTCTGACTACTCTCAGTCAGACGCTGCCTGAGCCCGACGTGAAGAGTGCCAACTAATGCCCAGATCCATCACTATCCAGAACCCCCCGCCTGCACTACATCACCGCAGGGCTTTACTCTCAGAGTCCAGTAATTTTGCAAGAATCATCTGCGCGTGACGAAGTTATAGTGAGTGAACAGTTGCGCTGCTAAAACCCACTCTCGTTCCATGCCTCCTGGGGCCAGTGGATCGGAAGACCGATACGACTGACAGAGACAGGGAATGCAGTGACTGAGCAGAGGGCTTTATTTAGATCTGCTGCGGTAGGATCCTTTTGTTGGATTCCATCCAATGAGTATGATTGTTTATCATATGCATTCGCCAGAGTGGTAGGCCTGTTATTGCTAGTAGAACATGCACTTTTTGAGCACATCATTGTAAAGTATATTTCTTAATTGGTATTAAGAGTTAGGTTAGGACTTCTACAAAAATGGGACAATCATAGATATATAGAAACCCGCATAACCTAAACTTATCAGTGCCCCACGCCGCACCAGTTATCGACATCGACAAAGGAAAGTTTATGCCACCGATGGGATACTGACAATCAGAGAGCACTCCTAATCGGCTTAACCTTAGTATAGACATCAACAAACTGGCTAAGCGCCACCCGCTTAATTCTGTAAAGTTCCTTTGAATATTTAATCAACCACACTGGCATTCAAGTAATTACTATTCCGACTGGATTAATACTCAAAGGGTAACTACCATAAAGGTCAATCCAAAAGGAGTATTATTTGGTACTTCGAGCAACACAGGCTTTCAATAAGGCAAAGAGACATCTTATAGTAAAACCACCATTTAGTTGGTTGGCAGTTCTCAACTGTGCTTTTCTCCCGAAACTTTCTGCATCGCACAGCTAAACTGTGGAAGAAACTGTTGCCAGCGGTAGTTCCTGACCGATACGACCTCAAACCTTCAAGAAAAGAGCGTACTCCCGCCTTAGAGGCCGGTAACGCACTTTCGACACCTCTAGTGTTGTGAGTGTCCATGGACGGTGTTAATCGCTTACCATCAGGTGATTCTTCTGCTCATTTGCTACTTATTTAAAAAAACTGTCAACTTTTGCGGGTAGAAACGTGCAACCAGACGCATTTCTCACACACTACATACAAAAACCAATCTGTAATGATGACACTAACACAGAAAATTACTAGTTACAATACAGAGCCGCGTATGCCCAAGCCCAAAAGGGGCTTGTATAGTCAACCAATTGGAACCCTAGGCCACTGTAGGACTATGTCATAGTGACGCTATAAATCAGATTGTAAGAAATCTCTTACTGCTTGTCATTTTGACATGGTTCTAGAGTGGCCTAGGGTTCCAATTGGTTGACTGTACTTTGGCAGAGAAGAAAAGGTACGTATGCCGACACCCTTCCCTGCGTTGCTTGAAGATTCGTATTATTTCTCCTCTGCCAAAAGAATGTGTGTGCGGAAATATCATACCATTGTGTGGACTGGCATGTCTATTATAAATAGAAATAAAATATCAGCCCTGTTATCTAAGCTCTAAAAATAAATTGGATTGGACAACCCGGAGTTAACTATCAAATTCGAATGAAACTTTTAACTCCGGGTTAGTTCGCTAACTCCGGTGGTGCTAGTGGCCCTACCCTAAGTACTTTTTAAATAAGCAGAGCACGTGAAAATAACTTTGAGCACGTGAACACCCAATTCAGAAATATTATTTTCCAATTTTCATAATCCCGATTTTTATAAATGCTACATATCAAAACTCCGATCATCAAAATCCCGACTCACGAAAGCAAGCAACATCAAAGCAATAATTAAAATTCAAATTAACGTAATAGGTGAATCTAATAACTGATTCGTTATTATGCTATTCGGAATGTTAAGCATTGTTTTTTTCTATTTGGAATTTTGAAAGGTCGGGATATTCAAAATCGGGATTATAAAATTAGAGATTAAAACATTTGGTATATAGTTTTTCAGAATTATGAGCATACAGTGTAGATATATGTGTTAGTGTGTGTAATATCATTTAGGTATTATGTAGGTGTACTCGTATTTCATCGACTGAGCAGAGTGAGAGTGAATCGAGATGGCTTTTGGCTACAAGTACTTAATTTTAAACTGGTTTGCTTGAGAGTCGCACTCGGCCATATTCTGGAGTAGTACCTTGTAAGCAGCCCGTCGATTTTCGTCGCACGTGCTATTTTTCAACTTCACGACGACGGATGAAAAGTATTCGATAATGGCGTCCTGATCGCACTTGTGACAGAGTCACGAGGAAAATAGCTCTCTTTCTACTTTCAGTTTGGCTGTATGGGGTCAGGCGGTGGAATGATGTTAGTTAAATGTGATTAGAATGTTTTACTAAAAACATTTCAACACAACACTTTCAGAACTGAGAAGTTTCTCGAATATTTTATTATTTTTAGTTCATGGAAAAACAAAGTTTCTTGCAACCTAATCTTTGACCACGCACGTTTTAGAATACATTTATATTGTTCTAAAAATCCTGGAACTAAAATCTGTACGTGATGCGCATGATTCAAAACACACCCTACGGCTGGTCGAAAAAGGTCGTCTAGACGTTTGGACTTTAACGACGTACAGGGTAACGTGATTTGGTCTGACATTACCTGTTAGCATCTTCAACATTGTTAAATAGCGATGTCTTTTTTGTTAGCTGATGAAGTATGGAGCTCTCTCCAAGTACTTGGAGAAGTAAGTAATTCACACTTTATTGGTTTACCTTCGTTTTGTCGACGAACTATTTGCCTAATTTCAGTTCGCCTAATTTCAGTTTGCCTAATATCACTTGGTATACTTATTCGTTTCGTCGAATTTTCATTACATCGAATTTCATTTTGCCTAAAATCATTATGTCGAACGCCCGTTTCGTCTAACTATCATTATACCTAATTTCAGTTTACCTCATATTGTTTTGTCTAATATTCAATTGGTATTTTTTTTTTTGGTCTAATGTATTTTTTTTTCTGCCACCCCTAATAATTGGCGACTCAATAGGTCGTGTCTGGGAACATACTTTCTGATGTGGAGGCACGCTCGCTTCGCTCGCGTATTGTTGGTCACAATTCAACCTAACACTCCTCCTCGCTTCGCTCGTCGTCGTACCTAACGGTGACTCTGGTTGCAAAGGGAGGCCGCGAAAGATTCGGTTCTGGCGCTTCATCGGCCGCTGCCGCGGCACGCTCGCTTCGCTCGCTCGGCTCGCACGCTGTGAGGTCGCAGTTCAACCTAACACTCCTCCTCGCTTCGCTCGTCGTCGTACCTAACGGTGACTCTGGTTGCAAAGGGAGGCCGCGAAAGATTCGGTTCTGGCGCTTCGCCGGCCGCTGCCGCGGCACGCTCGCTTCGCTCGCTCGGCTCGCGCGCTGTGAGGTCGCAGTTCAACCTAACACTCCTCCTCGCTTCGCTCGTCGTCGTACCTAAACTGACTCTGACTGACTTCGTGAAGGTGATGGTGAGCTAACAACTAATTAAAAGTAAGTATTTTATCTCGCTCTTTACTCTGCCCTAGCCTAGAAAACTAACGAGCGCGAGCTAACCGGGTCGGGTAAAAAAAAAGGTTTATTTCTTATAACCTAACCTTGCTTAAATGTTTTTTTTTTCAAGCGGTGGTATCTAATTTTTTTATTAGTATCATGTATTGGTTATTGGTTCCCCTATGTTTGGTTTGGTATATCTTTTTTCGGCAAATCGATAATTAGTCAAAATGGCAATCGACGAAACGATAATTAGGCAAAATAATATTCGACGAAACAATAATTATACATAATGACCATTAGGCAAAACGACATTCGATGTAATGATTTTTGTGTGAAACGAGTTTATGTAAAATGACTTTAGACAAACCGTTGATTATACTAAACGTTTTTAGGCGAACTGAAATTAGGCAAAAAGTTGTTCGACAAAACGAGGGTATACCCACTTTATTGCATTAAAACATGATACAAATTAAGTTTTAGAAGTACTTTGAAGTGTTATTGAAGTACCTACTTTGTGCAAAGTAAAAGTAAAGTACAGTTTTCTTATTGCACCACAGATAAGAAAAAATACAGAACATATATATTTACAATTTATATGAAGCTAGCAACGGGCGGTCTCATCGCTATATTATAAGTGATCCTGACAACCTTAGGGTAGCAGGAAATAAGTAACAAAAAATAATTCAGAACCAAGTACTTTAATAACATCCGAAATCGCCTATAATGAACAAAGTTTTCCTGATTCTGTTTGTTTATCAGTGATTGCTCGAAACGTTGTTATCACTACGCTGCAGCTACCCTGTATACAACGAGCTAGATTGCCTGAACACTTTCAGATCTTTTCGTCGTTTTTGGGGGTTAGTTAGTCCGCTCCAATCGTCACAAGATTTCGACCGTATTTCAGAACAAAGTAAATCAGATTTTTGCGAAAAATGTATTCCGGTATTTCAACTTCATCAGGAAAAATACATTTGCATGTAAGTGATGTCATCTCTTAGCCATCATCTTAAACCTGTAAAAACGAGTGTGGTAAAGGGCTCGAAACGTAGGGTCATGTTGTTAATAAACGCGATTAATCCGTTCTAAAGTGTTTCATTGTATGAATATAAATCGCGGTAACAGAATACAATGTTATGACACATATTTTTTCGACGTAATAATATACTATTCGTAGTATTCTAATTTTATTATCTGAACACTATTAACGACCTAGGGCGATAATAAGTACTTTACGTACCTGCAACGAATATTCAAAGGGCCATATGTACGGTATAATGTTTTACGATACACGCGCGAAGAGGTAATTCGCAACTCGAGTCGATTTAACAAACGAACACTCCTTGCGGTCGAACTTTAATTTATCGCCACTCGTTGCAAATTTTCTCTTCTTCGCCTTTGTATCATAATGTACTATTCCCAACTTTTTTGTCAACAGCAAGTTACGTAAGCGTCATGTTTATTTTTAAGCTTTCTTTTCCCCTTGATGAAGATCCGTTAATGAAATTATGGTAGAAGGTCGGCGTCGGCACGCCACAACACCTAAGTGACTACATACCTTGCCAGGCCGAACTGGCTGGCTTCTTCTTACCTGCCTTCGAAACTGTAATCACAGCTAATATTTATTGTCATTACCATTAGCTAGACATCAGCCTTTCCAGGCCTTACTTTATTGGATTTAAACAAAATCATATTTTGGCGGATTTATTAAGCACAATATTTTTTTATTCTAATTTGAAACAGATATTGAAATAGACACTTGTCTCAAATAATATTACCACATTTATTAACCATGGAGGTTTATTTAAAAAAAATCGTATAAAAACATTAGATTCAATTGTTTGAGTTTGTAACTGCCGCAATTCTTGGTTCAAAGTATGCTCTGGAAAGGAATCGATTGACACCTTTTTCATCGAAATCGGTTACAGTAGTATGGATGCTGCGGTGGAACACACGGTACAAACTACTGCTGGACTGAGGTCTTCGCGATCTTTACCAAATCCACCTTGTTGGAAGCCTGCTTGCGTTCATTCCACCTCTCCCGTTACCGGTTCCAGTTTGACATAGGTAGTTGAGATGAAAATAAGCAAAACCTTTGGTCATTGAATAAAAACTTTTAAAAAAATGCACTCTCCTAAAAGTTTGCTCTTCTGCCACGGGGCAGCCGAATTGGTGTACTCGTTGGTAGTTGGATTTTTGTCGCATATTTAGGATGTCCTAACTGGAATCCTTACATTGGTACGAATTTTACTTATTTGCAATGCTTGTGTTGCAGAGTATGTGTGTCGTTGCATTTTGAGTTAACTCCATGGAAATATCTGTAGACATTTCGAAAGTTGAGTTTGGTTAAAGCGAAACTATCTTCAAGCGAAAACATCCCGTCCATATCCCATTTCATTGCCTCCGGTGATTTGGGAAAACCTGTGGGATGATAATTGGAATGTAATTTATTAATCACATAAAAACATGGTACGTAATACAAAAAGGTCTTTAAAGGTATTTATTAATTAACGATGCATATATTTTTGAGGTTAAGTGTCGGTGAAATGTAAAAGGATTTGCATATTGATGATCATTGATGAGTATTGCCCAACTATGTAACGAGGATTGTTTTTCAAGTGTATTCGTATGATTCTTTGGCATACTCTCGTTTGACTGATATGTGTTAAGTGTTATTAGAGTTTTAGTAATTTTCCTAAGAAAAACAGTAAAATGGCTAAAAATTAAAATGATAGATTTTGATGCCTAAGAAGCATATTCTAACTTCAAAATTCAAACTAGTTTTAATAGCTACCCTTTTACGATAAGTTTATGGCGATTCACGATGCATATCCTGTGCACCAATATTAGCAATAAGCGCATCTGTCGTAGGAAAACAAAGTATTTCTTTATTCTTAATTTACAATCGGCCTTTTTGAATAAAACATTTCATTGTAGGCACTATTTCAGTAAGAAATATAGCTCCCCAAAGAAAACAATTTTGACCAAACCTAAGATTTTGTTAGGCTTTCCTATACGTTTTTATTACTACCAACTAGGCTTAATGTTGTTTCAGTGACCCAATTACCGACCATTCTGCCACTAGCAATGTCACCCTATTCAAAAACATCGTATGTCTCATATAATTCATATAAACATCCGTCCTTCTACTATAGTGCAGGCTATTTTGTGAACACTATCAAAATGGTCACTCAATTCAAAAAGAGCTTATGTGTGTTTGGCTTTGTTGCGGGTATATGACGTTTTGGTGTTGTAACGGTGAAGCCCCAGTAGCGCACATGTCTCAGCCGTGACGTTTATTAGAATTAATGGTCGTTTCGATTCAATTCTGCCGAAAAGCGTGAAACCATGATACGGCTGTGACAGAGGAAGGACAGATTACATATAGCGCCGGGTAATATATAGCTGGTTTTGTGTTGTTTTTAGGGAATCGAGTAATTTCAAAATAAACCTAAATAACAATTAAAAAAAAGGAAATATTGACCCTTGATGAAAACAATTAAACGGTCACTGAAACTTCTAGAGGAAAGAGGAGGCGACTTTCTGAGGTCCAAGGTTCCATGTCTGCATGTCATCTATTTGAAGCTGTGTATCATGGAACCTGTCCAAATATGTGCCAATAAGGGTAACTTTAGGTCAAGGTCAAGAATATAGTCTGATTTTATTCAATTTCTTCTTGCAGTTTCAACCAGTAGGTTGTGTCACTACCACACAAAAACGGCAATTCAAGTCGATTTGAGAGATTTTTATTCCATTCTCGACAGGAGTGGTGTATCTATTTTAAATGCCACCTGTATAGTCTGTAGGAAGTTTGTAGGCTAACGAGGTCACTGGCCTGCGCTGTTGTCATTACCAAAAAAATAAAAAAGAGGCCAAAGGAAGTAATAGGGGATAGAAAAAGGAAATGGCGGGTGGGATGCATTTTAAAAGGAACAGGGGGGAATGTGACAAATATTAGAATATTTTATCATTTTCCTCGCGTTTGTCACGGCTTTTTGGTACGCTTTAAGTCTAGGATCCGCTCAGCAATTTAAAGCCATATTAAAGTAATAGTGTGTTTTTTTTATGTTCACAGCTTTTCCCGCCTCCATCTATCGTCGACCCTACGTAGGTTCAATTATGTTATTAAATATATAGTATGATGTTGTTTTTTTAGATAAACTAAATTGTTTTATAGCAGGCAAAAATCAAATTTGCGGAAGGCTGTACACTGAAATGAAATCAAACGCTTCCAACCATTTTAAAATGTGATTATGCCTTTAGGAGGCTTAGGAACCCTATCACACTGTGTTTTACGAGAGCAAAAGCGAACTCTAAGAACGTTACCTTCGTTATAAAAATCTCACCATTTCAGATCTTATATAAGACCTGACTCTCGATTTGTACCTCGCATTTCCTTTACAAAAAAATCCACCAATGACCGTCAGCATTCTGCTCACGTACCTATAGGAAGCCAATGCAATGGCTCTAAAACAATATTAATGCCTGCTTGCTCTCTTAATTCCAAAACAGCTTATATGCGGTGCAAAAAACATGAAGATAAGTCGTTTTAATTTAAAGTCAGGTAAGGTCGCTTGGCAAAGTGCCAGGCGCACTGCTGTTGTGCCTGATTTAATTTAGCTCGATTTTCCGAAAGAGCTTTAATAACGTGTAATGAAACGAAAAAGGCTTTAAGCATGCTTTTTGCTGCCTACGATGTTAGTTTAGTAATAATTTAGGCGAACGGCGATTGTTTTTACGAGCTTTCTTTACAAGCTTTTAAGTATTCTTTAACTTCCGTTTAGTCCACTTTAAAGCAAAATTTTATAGCCCAATGATTTTCTTGTTTTCTAGAGAGGTTATTTCTAGTCAAGCGACCGCCACATATGTAGGGACAGAAGTTTAATGAAAAATAAATAGTTGGGAATTGTTTGTAATAAGCGGCTGTCTTGTGATAGGTACTTCGTTAGCGTGAACTAACTTACTTTGATACTGCCGTATGGTTGGTCAGTTGT
Source organism: Lathronympha strigana (assembly GCA_949128165.1). Taxonomy (NCBI): domain Eukaryota; kingdom Metazoa; phylum Arthropoda; class Insecta; order Lepidoptera; family Tortricidae; genus Lathronympha; species Lathronympha strigana. The sequence goes on along the minus strand of OX421917.1, from coordinate 17,812,112 downwards.
GCTTCAACCTGCATAAGCGCAATTTGACATATACTCATACATATCTTTTATTAACATTTAATTTTAAACTATCTGAAGTAATAAAATTGGCTACAGGTGTACCTATGTATATATTATCTTTATAATGTTATAAGCAGACCTAGGAATCGGTGGAGGAAATTTTCTTGACAAGTAGGGACTTCCTATATCGATAAACTCAATTATCGATGTTCGTTTATATACCAGTGATCGCCCCCCACATTGTGTGTGTTTTTTGTAGCTATTGTTTAAAAGCATATTTTAAATAATCGCTAGGTAATAAAGGTAATAAAGGTAGGGCGTAATTTTAATAGCACTTTAAATTTTATCATCTAAGACGGGGACGCTTACTGTCCGAAAATATTTATTTATTTATTTATTTAAGCTTTATTGCACAATTACAAAAAAAGTACAAATGGCGGACTTAATGCCTTGAGGCATTCTCTACCAGTCAACCATTGGATAAAACAGAAACTTGTATTTGGTGCAGGATCGTAAACATCGAGAAGATATAGGAAACACAAATCAACAATAATACATTGCTATAATAATTGTATAAACATACACATATAAATATAAATATACCTACATATACATACATAAATAAATAATGTACCCAAGTATAAGTATGCAGAACATCTATCACATGAGCTAGTTAGAGAGGTATTTACGTACCTTGCGCTTGAAGGAGAATTTGCTCTGTGCTTGCCTCAGGGGCAGAGGGAGATCGTTCCAAAGACGAGCTGCCTGAATGGCGAATGAGTTAGACATAAAATCAGTGCGGTGAAAAGTAACAGATAATTTAAGACTACGAGAAGTGCGTAACTCGCAACCAGGACGAGGCTCTGCAAATTGAAATTTAGATTTAAGATAGCCGGGAGCAGCCGGATCGAATAAGATAGTATGGAGGGTGCAAAGCATTCTGAGAGATCTACGATCACGGATGGGAAGCCAATCCAGTTTACGGCGGTAGGAAGATATATGGTCGTACTTACGGAGCCCAAAAATAAACCTGATACAATTATTTAAAAGTCTATCTAATTTGTTAAGCAACTCCTGGTTAATATTCGAGTAGCACACATCAGCATAATCAATGACAGGTAACACCAACGACTGAATTAAAAGCGTTTTTGTGCTGATCGGTAGAAAATGCTTGAACCGATAGAATGATCGCAGCATATTGGTCACTTTACGACAAACGTCAGACACCTGTGGAATCCAAGTCAGGCTGCTATCTACAATTAAACCGAGGTTTTTTACTACGGGCGAAAATGGTACTACCATGTTCTCATACAGAATCGGAGCCATGCGAGACATGTCTAGTAATGAAAGCAAACGAGGGCTGCCCAGTATAATGGCCTGACACTTACTCGGGTTAACTGAGATTCCATAACTACGAGACCACGTGGAAATCTTGACAAGGTCATTGTTAACCTTCCGGATTGCTTGATCTACACTACCTGGACTCGCTAAGGTGTAAAGTTGAAGGTCGTCGGCATACAGATGGTAAGAGCAGTTTATGACATTAGTAATTAAATTTATAAATACAGAAAAAAGAAGAGGAGAGAGAATGCCGCCCTGTGGCACACCAGAAAAAAGCTCACACCATTCGGAAGTAATACTATCCACACGAATTGCCTGGTGGCGATTTTGCAGATAGGAAAAGAACCACTCAGCCGCTGTTGACGAGATATTAAGGTATCTTAAGGTGGCAAGCAAAAGTTCATGATTGACGGCATTGAATGCATTCGAAAAGTCGATTAAAACTAGCACAGTCAACTGAGAGGACTCCATCCCCTGCCTCACATCTTCGATAACCTTCAGCAACGCAGTAGTCGTGCTGTGGCCAGAGCGAAAACCTGATTGGAAAGGAGAAAGAAGATGGTTATCAAAGACATGATCAGAGAGTTTCTTATGCACAACTGCTTCTAGAACATTTGAAAGAAATGGAAGTATAGAGATAGGGCGAAAATCCTTCGGATGGTTAGGATTTGAGACCTTCGGTAATGGAATTACATAGGCACTTCGCCACAGTCCCGGAAAGACACCGGAGCACATTGAGAGATTAACAACATGTGTGACAATAGGTAAGATGCATTCCAGGATGTGAACTACCATAATTCTACTTATTTTGTCATGGCCAGCCGCGTTAGATTTAATCGCCATAATCACCTTCCGTACCTCGTCAACAGTTACTGGAGAGAGCGACAATTGAGTTACTGAAGGAGAAGGCAGGGCATTGATGTAAGCTACGCTTTGAGCCATTATTACAGGGTCCAAAGAAGAAGACTTAGCGAAGTGGGAATTCAGGTCACTCAAGGAAATAGAAGAGGGTAAATTTAGACTGTTCGAAATCTTTCCAATTCCCAGAGTTATCAAAAATTTCCACGTATTAGCTGGAGATGAGGAGGCAATATTTTCAAAAATATGTTTACGTTTGGCAGCTCTCACCATCTGATTGCACCGGTTCCTCGCAACTTTAAATGAAGCCCAGTTTTCGTCGCATCGATCACGTTTAAACTTGCGAAACGCTCGATCCCGTCTCGTCATTGCCATCCGAACGGCTCTAGTCATCCACGGTGCAGGCGGGCGTTTTAACTTGACATACCGAATAGGCGCGTGCGTGTCATACAGCTTTAAAACCGCCGCGTTCAACTCAGCTACGGCCTCGTTTACTGACGTCGGCGTTAAAACTGGTGACCAATCGTGAGAGCACACGTCCCGTTGCAACGCGTCCTTGTCCAACCTCGCAAAGCTCCGTATCTGTACAAAAGACGGTTGTACTTTTGGTGGCCGGACACGATAACTAACAAAAATTAAATCGTGACGTGAAAAAGCTGGTGCCGGATATTGACCTACTTTGCCTACGTGATCAACGGACGCGGTAAGTATTAAATCCAACCAGGAATCTGCGGTGTCGATGTTGCGGTGTGTAGGTTGTAAAGGAAGCACAGACAAATCAGCTGACTCAACGACTATCTTCATTCTGCGGGACCTAAGATTGTCTTTCGATAGATCGGTGTTAAAGTCACCCATGATTATGAGATGTGTGTACTCAACACCAAGAGGAAGAATCACTGTTTCGAGATCAGAAAAATAATCGATGGCAGGTGGACAATACACAACCCCAAGGGCTGCAATCACGCCTTTAATGTTTATCTCAATAAATAAATGCTCCATAGACCCAGAGAAACGTGAAGGCGAAGAAGAAATAAATTTGAAGGGTAGATCGCTGCGCAAATATATGGCAACACCTCCGCCGCCCTTACCCACGCGATCATTTCAAAATATAGTCGGGTAGACTGTATAATGTGGAAGCCAGACTAGGCTTCAACCAAGTTTCCGAGACTAGGATTGCGTGAGCGTTTGAAGTAGAAAAGGTGTCAAGCAGTTCATTATAGTGGCTAGGGATGCTTTGGGCATTGATGTGACAAATATTTAAGAGTTTATGATCATGTTGGAAAGTACGAGAGATAGAGAAAATATGCAACAAATGGTCGTTTACTTTAACAATAGTAGATGGGACTTTCATAAAGACATAAATATTGCTATGAGTAAAATTTCAAGAATTGTTTTAAAAAAAGAAGAAAAGAATTGAGCTGTTAATTAATTTGATTTTTGATAAAAGCAATTTTTACAAGCAAACTTTTGAAAGAACTAGCATCGATAATTGAGTGTATCGATATAGGAAGTCCCTACTTGTCAAGAAAATTTGCCCCATCGATTCCTATGTCTGGTTATAAGTTTATATAATTCTGATCAGAGGTCTTCGTGTACGACTATGTATAGTAGTAATCTTGTCATAGCATGTTAATCACCGATCCTGTATAAAAAAGGTTTACGCCCACTGCTTTTTTATGTAGAAAAAGTCTAGCCCTGACAACGTCTGCTAATAAATAAGCAGAGCAATGTCCTCGTTAACTTTAACGCGAGGTCAGGTATTTATAGTAAAGAGGTCAAAAACCCACAAGTTTCATACTCTGCGAGGTTACTTTGACCTTTGACCATAGAGTCAGACCAAATTAAGTTCGCATCGATCTTGATATTAGCAACTGCGCACGTGTTTTCAAAAAACGAAATTATAAAAATGAAATTATGACGTTTACTTAACACTTTCTCAGTCTGTGCTATCAAAATCGACTATTTTAAATGCGGACCTTCATATGTTTTTGACGTAAAGCACGACTGCACTTTATTAAGTCGCCATTATCTGTCCAAATATCCGTCGTACATTTAAAAAGAAAATGTGATTGATTAGATATCTTTTGAATTGGTGCATATATTTCAGGCATAAATGTAACATTTCATTACCCTTAATGTCTCGGAAAAGATTGATCCTATAAGTAAAATGATACATCACTTGCCTAGCTTGTAAAATGAGCATTTATAAAAATATACCCCGCTGCTCAGGAGCCCCTGAGAGGAGTGGACGCCTAAATTTTCCCAGGACTCGATAGATACTTATTTCTAGTGCCAAGATATGAACAAAGCTTCTAAATATCCTATTTTTCCTGCAGTAGCATGCGAATAAGGTTATACAAGTCACACTAATTGCCCCTGTGAAGGTGTTAATATCGCTGTCAGCCATTTAATTGACAGACTGAAGGCTGGAGTAGAAAAATAACGCCATAGAAATGTGACCCTATAAGGTGACCTCTTAATATAGACTCCATAAAACGCTTGGATCGGCAACGGACGTAGCACGTAGCGAACTGTGCCATGGAAAGTATTCATGTCCACAAACGATATTTTCGTCGCTTGGTAAGAAAAGGTTGCTACGCACAACGACGGCGTAGCAAACAAAACAAATTTCATCTATAGGCACAAAAAGGGACATGTATTAATTAAAATAAGCCAGGCATCGGAAATGTAGATGCTTATTTACATGAAGTTTTCGAGTTCCCGGAAAAGCTAAGTTGGTAAGTATGGAGCCGGTTACAACATTTTTAAATAATATCTCAAGTTCAAGTTCAAGTTGTTTATTAGTACAGGAAATCATTTATTAAAACATTAAAAATACATAAAATCCAAAAACAATAAAAATTTAAACTATCTTATATTTATAAATAAAAAGCTGGCTCCAGCTCGGTGCCTTGTGGCATAGTGCCAAGGAGGCTGGCGGCATTGCCGCGCTGGACGGCAATACCAAGACGTTGCGCTAGGTACGCGCCAGCCCTCCTATCGCCAGTCGCTTCTACAAGACGCTTCGCTAAGCCCTTATAAATGAAGTGGGCGCCAGGTCCCCACGGTCCAAGCGTTTCCACTCCAAAAGGCTCAAACATGCAGCCAGAATCAATGGCTGCATATTTGCGCCGCTTGAGGTGTTCAGCCGAGTTGGCGGCAGCACCAGCTCTGTTTGAAGTCCCTAGAAGATGGGACGGCGCAAGGGTATCCACGCATGTGGCATCCCAGACTAAAGGCCGTCCAAGCTTCCAGGGGACGAGAGTCATGCCATCCGTTGTTTATTTGCATTCATGTTGTACAATAGGTGTTACATTGTTTTTTGTGTGGTGTTACAAACATGAGCCCTGCAAGGGCATAGCAAGGTAATACTTATAAAACTAGGTTAATTATTAAATCTAATTCTAATTAACTAACATATTATGTAAAGTTAATATTAAAACTTATCTTCTAAATATTCACGTACAGAGTAATAACGTTTGGATATGAGCATTTCTTTTAATTTATTGGTAAATTGGATTTCTTTTTCTTGGCTTTTTATGTGCGCTGGTAGTTTGTTATATATTGTTATTGACATTTCCATGATTGCATAAAACGTCACGAATATGCATATTATCGCAAAAATGTTATAGTTTTACCTTTTTTAGGTTAGTTTTGTAGCACACACTGTTTACAGTACGCAAGTTGGATGTATGTTTGCGCATACAACTTGAAGTAGCTGCAACAGAATCGATGAATGATGATAATTTATTCGGTTTACTATACACGGTGAAATTTAATCGGTAATCGGGAGTTGAAAAATATTAATTGTTAACCTAAATAGCATTTACTGCACCATCGAATGAATAACAGTAAATTATATCGTTAAAATTAAAAACCACTGGGCACATGGACACCCTACTTTTATTACGAGTAAAAGGAATTAGTGTTCGTCAAATGCCATCGCGATGGCGGGGAAATTGACAGAGCAGATGTCAATAAATTATTCCCGCAATTAGTTTTTTAGCCATGGCTTACTTGCCAAAGAGGTTTTAAACTCTTTAAACTACACCGCTAGTAGTAAATTTATTTAAATTTAAATTTAATGTTAACTTTTAAATTAGGTATGATTAAAAAAAAACTTAGTTCCATGTAAGTGCCACATAAATATGATCACCATCGATTACTGAATTAGAAAAATTGGTTCCTGATTACCGATTAAATTTCACCGTGTAGGTATATATCTAACAGTAGGGACATGTTTGAAATATTTGTAATATAAATACATCGAGTCCGCCGCTATACCATTCAACTACCTACGCTGGCGCCGAAGTTAAGGTAAAAAGGCATCAAAATTTCCGATGCCTGAATAAGTTTACGTTTGTTTTCTCTGGTATGTGTGGCAAATGAAATCTTTTAAATACCAAAATGCAATTTAAAAGTCCTAAAACTGTGTTTTCTAGTACAGTCAAGTGCAAAAATATGGTTCGACATAATCGACTCGTAAATATGGTACTACACTCTTATTACACCGGCATAAGGTGCTATGGGACATATTTTTGAGTAAGATGTGCACCACCATATTTTTACACTTGACTGTACCATAATACAGTAAAGAAGTGTTTAATTAAGTAATTTGACACGGTTGGTCATTTTCACACGGCACTCCACAGTGAGCTATAAATTAGAACTAATATTACAGTTTTATAATACTCGTAGCAATTACTTAAGGATAAGGATTGGTGGCGCAATGCGTTGGTGGCACAGCAGTGAGGTGTGCGACTTTCAATCCGAAGGTTTCAAAATATTTAAAACTGGATAATTACCATTTGACGACCGGTTGGCGTAGTTGGTAGTGACCCTGCCTGCTAAGCCGATGGTCCTGGGTTCGAATCCCGGTATGGGCATTTATTTGTGCGATGAACACAGGTATTTGTTCCTGAGTCACTGATGTTTTCTATGTAGGTATTTGTATATTATATATATTGTTGTCTGAGTACCCGTAACACAAGCCTTCTTGAGCTTACTACGGGACTTAGTCAATTTGTGTAAGAATGTCCTATAATATTTATTTATTTTATTTATTATTATTATTTATCATGTATGTTTGTTTTATTGAGCACCCGATATTTCGACACTGTTGCTAGCGCCATTTTCACGGAGTAAACTGACGAGCTGCGAGTTTTAAGTTGTGATCTACCCACACGCCATAACGATCTACCCTCTTACAATTTTTTTATAAAATGTTTTAAATAGTAGTTTATGCAACAGTGATATAATAAGGGTTCTTAAAACTTGAGGGTCGCCGTTACAAAACGAGGCGATGCCGAGTTTTGTAATAATAGACCCGAGAGTTTTAAGACCCAATTATGAGCTGTTGCATACCCTAGTTTTTCTACGACAGCTAAAATAGCGTAAAAAGCTAAATCTAGAAACGTGGCAGAATAGGGAAGATGTTGTGCCCACTAAAGAAATTAAAAAAAAACTACAACAGTGCTAATATATTGTATGAAAATCCATAGGAGCAGTGTTCTTATGGAATACCATAGACAACGTTATAATGTAGACTTTTTGAATATCGCTGTCAGTCATCTAATTGACAGTTAGAAGTGCTGGAGTAGAAAAAATTAGTTATAATGCAAATGACCATGTTAGTAACTTATTCATTAAAACACACACATTCACACAATAAAATTAAGTTAGCAATAAAAAATGTTGTAAAGTTACGATAACAATACGCTTAATTAACTCCGTAGCTAATGAAGGTTGATAGCGCGGTCTAGACACACAATTAGGTTCGAGTTTTAACCGTTTCAAGCGGGATTTATTTGCATTAGCTATAGATTACTTACGTCCAGATAGCATACGTATCTTAAAAACATTCTTTCTACTCCTTATAAATATCTTTCTGATATAAAATATATAATTTGTGTTAATTCAGGTTACAAACTATAAATGTGCGCCAAACTTGAACAAATTCTACTCAACCTAGTTAGGGCCATTCGCACCACGCGGGGTTAGCTAATTAACCCAGAGTTAAACGTTTTTTTTTTGTATGGAATTTGACAGATAACGTCAGGTTAGTTGGTTAACCTTGGGTGGTGCAAGTAGCGCTTAGCGTGATTTTTCAACACATTAAGCTGTTGTAACATAGAGTTTCACATGGTATTTAATAGTTTTGTTGAGAAATGCGATGAATTTTTCTGTACTATATATATTTTGTTATCAGACGACTCTGTTAAGTAACGAAAATTAATTATAGACATGCTACTATGTGGCACGGGCTATTTTAATATTTATTTCATTATTTATAAACTTAATTTTGTAATGAATAAATAATGTACCTATTATGTGAGATATTCTTTTCACATCATTGAACCATTGTAAAAAAACGGTTTAATTTTAATTTAATTTAATTTTAATACAGCATCTAGGGGAGAAGCTCTATATAATAATCTTAGTGCCTCCACGTTTTACTCAATTTCAGCACGTAAACTAATCTCGTGGGGGACAGTTAATAATATTCCGGCATAAATTACTCGGTCAAATGCCACGATTACTCCGGGCAGCTTATCTCGTGTCTAAGTTTATTACATTTAGCTGCAATATCGTATTTTTTTTTACAAAAAATTAGAAAATATTTTTCGCTAATGATACCAGATCATACTATCTGACTAAATAAATAGGAATTTTGAAATTATGACGGCATTATTATATATATATATATATTATTA